>CM040090.1:24455042-26855042 GCA_022496805.1 Pohlia nutans
ATTGATTTACTATTTATATATGATTTATGTAGAAATAGAATGTATTAAATTAGAAAGTAATTGTACAATTGTATTTTCAATTGGAATGGAGACATTTTGCCACAATTAGATAATCATCTAATGGTAGGACTGGAAGATCATAGAATGTCTTTGAACCGTATAATCCACACTCAAAAATGAGATTTTGGGGGGTGTATGACTTCAAAGTTAAGTAGAATTTGGGTTAATTTTTTAAAAATAAAGTGAAAATGTTCAACTATGACCTATATCAACACTTCTCCGTTGCAAACTTTCATGTTAAGAACATGCTCACACATAATTATTGTGAATTTTATAAGTGAGAGTGACTTACCCATGTACGGTTTAGGACAAAAATTTACACGTTAAAATATGGAAGGAGTTGGCACATGAATCAAAATTGGAATACATACACTAAATGGAACATGAACAAGAGAACACAATCCAAAAAAACAAAACAAGATAACAAACTTTCAAACACAAGAAATACCGCATAGTACATGTGTTGTATCTATAAGTATTTACTGTATTTTCAAGTATTTACAATATTTTTGCGTTTTTTCATAGGTATTTTGATAGTTGCACAACTCCAAATTGAAAATTTATATTTTTAGGAGATGAGTATTATAAGTCTTCAAATCTGAACTTCACAATTCAAAATCCAATTCTTCACAAATTTTTCATTATTTGCGTTTTAGACACATTAGTGACCACAAAGTGCTCACTTGAGCACTAGGGTTGGATAACCTATTACCACCACCTCCTCCAATTATGACATGTACAACTTTCTTGGAGCCACCACAATTGAGACCCAAAACGACCAATTTCACTATTCAAGTAGACTAATGGCATGCCAAGAATTGCGAAGAAATAGCTGGTGGTTTTGGGTTAGCTCATGAGCGGATCTAGGAACAAGAAAGTGTGAACTTAGAAAATTGGTATGTGATGTATAGGTAAAAGGTTACTTTCCACTTTGGAATTTTGTATAAAATTGACAAATGCGAATTAGATGTTGCAAATTTTTGCAATCCTCATCAAAACCTATTTCGAATGCAGTCATATTTTTTTTTGGAAATTTCGCACTGCCAAAAATAGGCCAGATTGCTTAAGTTGGTGGTAATAGATTATCCAACCTTAAAGGGTTAAAAAACATGGAGCCCGGTTTGGGCTTCTTGGAGTTCTTGGTTCCTTAGCCGTACCTGCGTCATGCCACATCCCAAGTGCGTCAATGTACATATTACGGAAGTGATGAGGATGATGTGAGAGTTGGTCATCCTTGTCGCTTCGCATGGACTTTGGTCGGATCTTTTGATGCACCCACTCCAATAATTCCATTACAGATAAGAATTTATTACCATTTTAGGTCAACAACTGAACAACTGCAATTGTACCCGTGGAATGTGGAGGTATACTAAAAAGCACCTATTAATATACAAGGAAATAGACCATAATTGATTTTTTTCATACAAGAATATTTTCTTCCTGTTTCTTTTTATTTATTTATTTTCTTTTTTCGAGGCACACGAATTGCTTTGCATCCTGTGGTAAAATTGACGAGTTGCTTGTGGCAACCCATTGCTTGAGAGTTTTCATCATAGAGAGTGATGATTTTATGGCTAGAATCAAACCGCCAACCCCTCAGGTACCCCGGCAACATCTATGGGTACCCCTCTCCATCATCTCTAGTTTAAGGTCATTCCAGACCAATGTACAAGAAAAATTGGATTTGGACATTGTGTGATTTAAACACATCCCATCAATTGTTTGCTAATTTTGTGGGGCTTTCAAAAAAAGGCTAAAAGGACCATCTAAGCCCAAAATACACCACATTTGCTTTGCCCATGACCTTCTAAAAACACTTTACACTATATTTGAATAACCTTTTACATTTTTTGGAAGTTAGTTAATCTTTAGTGTGATGTATCTTGGTCATCCAATGTTCAAATCAAGATTCTTTTGGGCCCATTATATTTGGTTTTTAAATGCGATTCTAATAATAGTGATTTATCTTTCAAATTCCATCTACATCAAAAAGCTATATTGTTTAGAGGCCCAATTGATGATGCTCTAAGCTTATTACTACACATCACCAGTCAAAGGCTCTAGGCCATTGTATGGAATTATATGTCTTTAATTTAGCATTGGAGCTTTGAAAGCAATTGATTTGAAATTGAACATATTTAATATTAGAGCATGCACACCCTTCTTTCTTTGATTCACCCCTTGACCACTTCATAATCACATCAAAAATTTGGTGTCACAAGCTATTATCTCCACACCCTTGAACAGCTATAATCACCCACTATATAGTGCAAGATCCAATCACAATCACTATACATAAATAACCATTATTGTCCATCAATCTAGAATATCGAAGCCTTCTTCAAATTAGCTATACAAGCACTACAGAGGCATCACTATATGTGCCTCATATTCCATGGCTTTCTCACTTGTCCTACAAAAATAACATTGAACACAAGCATATTTCATTTAGTTTTCAAAGTCAAGGGCTCGTGCATGCATAAGGTGCACATGATGTACGAGAATCTTCAATGCATACATCTAATGACCCAACTAATTTTATATCTATTTTCATTAGTAAAACGACAAACACCCCCGGGGAGGTCACTGTCAAAATTTTATAAAACTACATGAGAAAAAATATAGGGTACATTTAATTCATTGGAGCAAAAAATTATACAAATTTTAGAAATACCATAGCCTGAATGAAATGGACAATAAGGTATTATATCTAAAGTAGGGTAGGTGAAAAGCATAGGTAGTATTCTATTTTATTAATAAATTAGGGTCTCAAATATTTAGAGGAACGAAGAATTTAGCCAATGGTTAGGAATGAACCACAAATGAAAGTTGAATTATTTGGCTTCATGGGAAAGTCTCCTCATGATGAATTTTAGCATGAGGTGACCAATGAGATTCACGAGGCTAGGGCGGTGGTAGTACAACATGCTTCCTCTCACAACATGCATTTTTCACTTAAACATACCTTTGCACATTTTAGGCACTAAGCACAGTCATTATTCTTTGAAAGTTACGTTCATGTATTGTTGTTGTTTTGTTATGTCCAATTAAGTTCAATTTATGCTGAAATTTCAGGATTTGGATAAATGGTCCAGTTTATAAATAAAATATAGGGCCTATAAAATAACTTAATGGTGGAAATTATATTTACCTATAAGGTCTTGAAAAATACCTCAAAGTAACATTTTATCTACTAATAGGGTGCAAATTATTTAAGAGATTTAGATAAATAGCCCACCTATAATTGACCCCCGACCGCACGTGGTTTACAAAAGTATGTAGTATGTAACCTCCCCGTGCAAACACCTTGGAATGTAGTCAAATGAGGAAAAAATGGATTGAATCATCCGCATAGATATATACACATAAATTTGTTTATTATAAGTACTTTCATCCTAATCGTGGAGATTTTAGCCTTTAGTTTAGAAGATTTTGGCAAAAAAATGGATGCATACATCATCCATTTAACAATTAGGCCCTCATGTACGAGCAATATACATTTGTTTAGAGTGTTTAGCGCCAATACATGAGTGTGAAATTGAGTCTTGAATAGTGATGGATATCTCTACCTTAAAGCCCATGTTCTATGAATAATTTTAGCACCTCCATTTTATTGTGCATGTTGATGGAAGTAAAGACCCAAAGTGGGAAGCAACAACAAGCACGTTACTTGTTGTGAATATGCATTTGATCGGTTTTCATTTTGGCGCCACCATTGACTCCAATGTTCATGTTTTAGAGATAAGTTGGATTGTGATTGTTGTGTGCCTTGAAGGGCTTGAAACCGAGCCTTAAAAGTTTGTCAAGAGAAAGGCGAAATGTATAAAGTAGTGCTTCATATGGTATGAGCAGTGTTCTCATATTGTCCCTCTTTGTACTTTGCACTAATGATACTCCAAGATAGTTTTTCCATCCCCATGGGTAGACTACACTAGTAGAAAAGGTGGCACTGCCGAGCGAGATGCCCAGGCAAGTAGTGCCCAATTCCACGCATGCACAGTGATTTTGCCTGGGCATGTCCCTGGGGAGTGCCACCTTTTCTACTAGTGCTAAAATAAATATGCGATTGAGTAGCTCAAAAGTCGCATACTCAACAATTTTGAAAAATTTGTAAATTAAACCTCGAAATGTAACTTATTTATAATATATTCATATTATATTTAAATAATTACAAAAGAGACAGATGAAATGATATAAATCATTCAACAAGTATAGGCTTAAGTATCTCAAAAAATAATAATCTAAATGCTCATTTCAAATTTGCTTGCTAGAATGGACACTGTAATTGAAGCAAATGGTGAAAGCACTCAATGGTAAATGGTGTATATAATATTTTTAACTTGTATGATTTTCACTAATACATGTGTAAATTTGCAATGACATTGTAGTACACTCCAATGTGATTGCAACGCACTTTACGGTTTCCAAATTAGATCATTTTTGAGTACACATGCATTGTTCAAAGTTTCAAAAAACAAATTCCTATAGAGGGGAATTCGTAAGCATATTGGACCTGACTGTACAATGTGATCTTCACATTGACATTTACAACTCAGCTTTCACTACTAGGAAACTAGTCGCTTCTCACTCCTATTTTGAGTCATTTGAGAGTTGGTGAGTGCTTTTGGTCACATACTCACATAGGACAAGGGTTTCCTTGATTTCAGTGAGTGAAAAGCGACAGGTTTGCTTGTATAGTTTGTACATCAACTCCATTTTTGTTTTTCATCAAACATTTTATAAAAAAAACTTTTAACCCTAAACGTCCCAGTGTTTAGAAACCGGGTTACAAACAAATTCAAAGCTTGATAACTTTCTCATACAATCTCGGATGACTTTCATCCAAGTCGTATTTTCAAGCCTATTAGGTTCTCTACCAATTTAAGTAAATCTCTTGTGATGTTGAGATGTTGATAATATTGGAGAGACCTCCAAATGTGAGTATGTCAAATTTGTTGAGTAAATTTCATGTTTGCAATGAACCTCTCATGTACACCTCATATACATCTGAGCTATGCTAATATCTACTATTAAGGCTAGCATTTACTTCTGTTCAAAGGGTCGGTACGTTTAGAGGTTAAAACAATGTCGAATCAGGACATTAACCCCTAAACGTCCCAGAAGTTCCAAAAACTGGATCACGAACGGATTCAAAACCTTCTCACGTTCTCATCAATGCTTGGATGAAACTCATCCAATTTTTTGGAGATTCTTCACCAAGTTGTTGTTCTATCTAATGGCTGGATTTAGTCACACTAGAGTACATATTTTTCTAAAATTATAAATGTAGAAGTATGTCAAGTCGTTGACCAAGCCAAAATTGCATTGACTCTAGTTCAAAGTGGAATCGTGAAAAATGAGGTCATAAATTTAAGAAACACAAAAATTTCAAAGTATCACCACATTTAAAAGTATCTTATTTCAAACTCATTCCAACAAATTTTACTCAAAAATTATTGAAATTTAGTTTGTAATCGAATTTAGAAGGAATTTTTAATTTTAACTTTCAAATTTTATAATTAAATATTGGTGATTGTATTAGTGAATCGAACCGTACGGATGGAATCTAAAATTCAAAATCTAGAACTTTCATTTGTATATCAATTCTAAAATATTCTTCTAAATGGTAGTTTATAATGCTTTTCTCAAATTGTCAATTCCAGGGACACCCTGGTACGTTTAGGGGTTAGGGCATCCTCAATCTTGCCTCGGCAAGGTGGCACGCCACCCGCATTTGGCGTGTCTGTTTTGGCAGCAGGATGGAAAAAAAAAAATATATGCCGTTGAAGCGGCCCCAACCCTGCTGCGCTCTTGTATCCTCATCATGCGCTCCTCAATTGACGTACCCGCTGATCCTGCGCTCCTGTGTTCCTCGATTGCAGCTTCTGCGCCAGTTGACCTATTGTAGCGTGGAGTTTCCAGCTCCGGGAAAGGAGATAAAAGTACCGGCTGAGGAGGTTCATTTGGAGTGGCCGTAAACTTACTGCAGCCTTTGACGGCGGAATTGGGTCACGTAGGAGGCTCCACCCCGGGAAAGTGCCGTTGGTGGGCCTTCTTGCCGTGAAGATTGAGGATGCCCTTATAATTGCGGTTGTGTGGCTTGTTCAGACAAGCTTGCCACAAACATTCAGCTGAGTCAGTCATCAACGCTGCACATTCGCTAACTTATGTATCTCAACAATCAGTCAAGCCGTGTACAAATACAGTTGGACAACTTCTCAAGCCCTGAATCCATTTTGTCAGAAGCTCATTTATCCCCGCAAGGCAGCAAAAAATAGTAAGAATAATTATACTAATTACTAAGAATAATTACGCTTATTACTAATAATAATACTCATTAGTCATTACCACCCATTTATGAATTTTGTCCTCATGTACCAGAGCTATACATTTCTACGTGTTCCAGAATGTAGGTCTCTGCACATGAGGACGGAATTGAGTGCTGGGTGGTCATGAATATGTCTAATTTTTGGAGTCGAGTAATATATTTTGGACAGATTTCCATTAACCCTTTGTATTTCATTGTGTTTGGTATGGTAACACATCTCGTATAGCTTTGAGATCAAAAGTGAAGTTAAAATTCACATTGACATGATTTTAATGAGCTATTTGGATTTCCATTTGGAACTTTCTATTTACAACAAATGTCAAATATAAGCCTATGTATCTACTATCCCCATTAGTCCTTTAAGGGATTTCTCCACATTTCGCTTGTACCTCTTCCAATGCTTTCCATGCTTCCTTTTTAGATATGACATGGAACATTGGAGAATACTAGCCCACATTGAGAATGTTGACTCATCTCTTCGCATGTACATGTCACTTCGACGGGAATTCTCCCCGTGTCACATTTGTAGGCCTATACCGATGATCAACCTTCCAATATGCATTTTGAGGTTTGGCTCATAAGAAGAGTGGATACCTAGTTGAACCTCCCAATTAGATGTCATACAAATGGAAAGGATCTAAAGGTGCAGATGCTCGATAAATAGCCACCCTTAGAAATATTTTCTCTTACTTCTTTTAGGTTAAAGTAGAAGCATTAGAACCTATTAGAGACCACTTCCAATCACCTATGCAAGCACCTGTTTCAACTTTGTGAGTTTCCAATCAAATTATTACAATCATTATCTGTAGCAGTTTGGTAATCAATTATGAATGCCAATTGCATTAGAAATGAAAGATGAGTATTGGTTCCTCTACTAACATCAATAGTGGTCTACGCTGATTAAGTTTGAAAATTTAGAACAAAATCATACATTTGAGTTAACCAAAAACAAAAGAGGAGTTGATTCAAAAGAGGAGTTGAAGACGAGTTTTCTTTCTATAATTATATTTTCTAATAATCATTGTTCGTGAATAGTTTTGATGATTGGGGCTCTTAGCTTGAGAGAACTTGTGGGAACTCTCCTTAACATTAGGGAGGTCACAAGTTAACACACCCCGTGGTGGCGCAGGGCCTTGCTTTAAATTATTCTTCAACTCACTATACACTAGTTTTGCAGTCTATTTGAACTCAAAACGACTCTAGGTGAGTTTAAGGTTCTTTTCACTTTGAGACACTCTTTTTGGTTAACTCTATTGTGACAAAACTAATTAAAATTGGGCTCGGTTATTAAACCCAAAATTTTACACGTTGCAATTTTTTATCCTTAAAAAACCATCGCTCTAAATAGGTCAAAATCCTTATTGGTGCCTCCACCTTATTGTTTGTGCAAACAAAACAGGAAACTGGGCAAGTGCATTAACTCTTTGGAGGCTGGTTTGGCACCGGATTACGTTCATTCTCACGCTTATGGTAGAATCTCCTGGCCATGGAATTATTCTGGTGGGCGTGATCATTGAGACCTGGCTACCACGGAACCAGGTTATTATGAAACGAGTGAAGATATTGGAGTCAGACATGACATGGATGCAGCTTGCAAACAGCTTTTTCCTTTCTTTCTTTAGAGCATCTCCACCAGAACTCTGCAAAACTGACAGACTCTTTCAACAACCGACACATAGTCATTTCCACCTGGCGGTCCTTCACTCCCTTTCCCAACAATAAATGACTATTTCACCTTGCTTGATCCAATCACACGTCATCACATGTGTCAGTCCCAATCACTATTCATCTCAATCCTCAATAGAACCGTTGTAGCAGCCTTGCTTGGGGGCACAGTCCGGGAAGTTTTTTGAGCTTTACCGGTTACTTTCCTTTCATTCCAAGATTGAACCAGTTTTTCAAGTGTGGAGTCCGGTTATTTTCTCTATTTAATATATAAAATAGATTTTTTTAAAGCTTTTGCACCCGGTTTTTAGCCGCTCCTTCTAAATTCCAATCAGTTTTTAGAAAATCAACCGGCTCATCTTACACTATCTGCCGGTTCTCCCCGTTCATTGCTTGGGGTTGCACTCCTTTATGTGTGTAAGGAATCACGTGAGTGCACAAGAGGGGATTAATTTGAACACTAAGGTAGAGGGTCATATTTCTGACCGGGTTGTATTTCCGACCCCTACTGGTTGGGGGATGGGTGTCAGAAACCAGCCAGCATGGTTTCAGAAAGTGTCCAAGAGTGTTCTAATTTCGTCCATGCTTGGAAAAATCAAGAGCTTCTGATTGGTTCTGATTGGTGTAGAAGCACTCTATTTTCAGAATCCAACCTCTCATGAAAACCATGACTCTATGAGCGGTTAATGATCACTCTAAGCTTTCAGACTTAAAAAATCATAGAAAATTGTAGAAATGCTCAAAAAATATTTTTTTTTGGAGATGCCTTTGCAATAGCTTTGCAGAGCATCCAAAAATTATAAAAAATTTCTTTCACGAGTCTAAGTATGCAAACCTGAAATTCAGTCGGGAATCGGTCCCACTACCTTACTGTACATACAAGACTCATATTTAGGGCTGAAAATAAGATTCTATATTTACATTATAGAAATTGTTCTATGGTATAGGATTTCAAGTGTCAGCTTTGGATTGTGGCTAGAACCTGTACACAAACCGTCAATTCCCAAGCCCCGTGATCTGGCCTTCCATATACAGTTACATGGCCTCTATACAGGGCCTCGATTGAGGCTGGCCTTAGTGAGTTGAGGACTCTGAGTTGTTAACCCCTAAAGGCCCTTAAAAGCCAAAATGGCTTTTTGCTGTTTCGGGCAGCCTAGATGACAGGTTTAACTTTAGTATTTTGGGTTAAAATTTGGTGTGGGTGTGGTAATACATACATACTATAAGTGGTAAAATTTGGGCAGCCAAATTCAAGTTTTAGAATTTTATTATGCAATTTTTTTTTTCAAGCCCAACTGGGGCAGCAAAAAAAAAACAAAAATTGTGTTTTTTTGAATTTTTTTTTTGGAAATATGTTTATAATAATACTACTACACACATTTAAAAGAAATCCAAGTTGAAATTTTTAACAATTTTACATGGGCAGCCTTCAAAATTTACAAGAGCAAGCTTCAAAGTTTTTGTAATTTTACATTTTTTTCTTTCAAAAATTGTCAAAGATTGAGATTTAGGAATTTTTTGATTTTTTTTTTTCTAAAATTCACAAACTCATAGATGTAACTTTTCACCGTTCACTTTTTTACTAAACCAAAAACCTTTAACGTTATTCAAGTTTTACCATATTGTGGTTTTTTAACCTTCTTCTGGAAAATAATTTGCATGAAGGCCAAAAAAGCATAATGAGTCTCTAAAATTTTGCATGGAGGTGCCTAACTTAGTTACCTACATGGAAAAAAATATGAGCAAAATGTTTGGGGTAATAATCATCAAGTCCCCCTTTGCACCATTTAGACTATGCCTTTTGGGTAAAGCCCAAAAAAACTTTTGAATCAACTTTGAATGTTATAAACTCACAAATGGTAAAGATTCAACGGTTGAAATTTAACATGGTGTTAGTGCAAGTAGTTGGGTTGAAGATCTTACGGTTGGAAGTACAAAAAAAGTTAAAACATATTGAAACATACATCAACTTCCACAAGGTGCTCAAAAATCGCAGTTTTTGGTTTTGGAGGTCCCAAAACACCTTGGGCCTTTAGGAGTTAACTTGCTTGCTTACGGGGCTTTGATGAATGACGTTGAAATTTTACACGACATTAACCCCTAAACGTCCCAGCATCCACTTTTTGGACGGCTAGCAGATTCCAACTCTCACTACGTTCTCATTACTTCTTGGATGAAACTTATCTAATTTTTTTGTGATACTTCATGAAGTTGTTGTGCTATCTAATGGTTGGATTTGGTGTTATTAGAGTACGTATTTTTCTAAAATTACAAATGTGGAAGTATGTCAAGTTGTTGACCACGCCAAAATTGCATTGACTGTAGTTCAAAAGTGACCTTGCAAAAATGAGGTCGTAGATTTAAGAAGGAATTTTTAATTTTAACTTTGAATTTTTTTAATAAAATATTGGTGATGGCATTGGTGAATCTAACCGTATAGATGGAATCTAAAATTCAAGATCTAAAACTTTCATTTGTATAACAATTCCAAAATATTCTTCCAAATAGCACTTTATAATGCTTTTTTTCTGAAATCATCAATTCTTGGGACAACCTGTGACGTTTAGGGGTTAATACATTATTTAATTGAGAGTCAGCTAGGGGAATGAAATAAATTGTATTTTTCCATTAGTAGAGCAACACCCATGTAAGGTAGTCATGTAAGGAAAAAAAAAAAAACATAATCATCCACATATACATACATACATATATATATATATATATATATATATATATATATATATATATATATATATATATATATATATATATATATATATACACATATACATATACCCGACATATACATATATATATATACCAGACATCCATAAAACTATCTATTATAAGATACTTTCATCCAAACACTTACGATTTTTGTAATTTTTAAAGAAGACTTGATAGTTTCATCTAATCATACACCCATTTTTCTAGTATTAGAGCAACCATTTTGAAAATCATGTAAGATTTTGGTGAAACTTTGCCACATAATTTAACCCCTAACTGCCCAACCATGCATATTTTGCATGATGTACAGATTTCATCCGTATTTTCTCATCCGTCATGCACTTTTTGTGGTGAGGTTTTTTTACTGAATTTTTTATGGGAAGTTAGCTTTATGTATGTGTGATCCGATCGAAAAGGGATTAATTTTTGAAAAAATCATGCCTCATTTTGTGTTGCAGTGTTTCACCCAAAATCTTGAAGATTTTGGTCTAAAAGTGTTCTTGAAAAAAAAACTATGAAAATCAAGCATCCAAAAAATCTCCAAAAATCACTACACCTAAAGTACTACATTATAACCCATCACAACAAATTTCATCCACATATTGTCAATATCTTATTCGTAATTGAATTACAAAATAATTTTTTATTTTATGTTTCAAAATTTATAGAAAAAGATTAGTGATAGCAATCATAGATCTAAGTGTATAGATAGAATCTAAAATAAAAAATGTATAACTTTTATTCATACATCAATTTCGAAATATTCATATTAATTGCATTTTATAATGCATCTTTGCAAAACTGCCTAAACTAGACATAGGTGAGGACGTTTAGGGGTTAAGTTAAAAACAAACAGTGACCTCGTATCAACCTAGTAGCCCACAACTTTTGCCTTTTAAATTGCTCAAATAATCATATAATAGTGTTTCAGGGGCAAAATTCTCAATCAATGTCATCTCAAGGTTTTTTTTTTTCGTTTTTAGCAGGTCATTTAGCTTAACCCTTTAGTGCCTAGGGTACTGTAGCTCAGAGCCCTGGATTTCAGTAGATTTTTCCACTGTGGTTGAGACTACCAAAAATAGAATGGGTTAAATTAGAAAGTAACCGTACAATTCTATTCTCAACTCGAGAGCACACATTTTATCAAAATTTGAGAATCATCCGATGGTGGGATCGGAAGATTATAGTATGTATTTGAACTGTATAATGCACGCTCAAAAACGAGATTTTGGGGGGTGTGTGACTTCAAAGTTAGATAGAATTTGAGGTAAATTTTCAAAAATAAAAGCAAAGAAGTTCAGCTATGCCCTATATCAACACCTCTCCGTTGCAATCTTTCATATCAAAAATAGACTCACACATAATTATTGTGAGATTTATAAGTGAAAGTGACTTCTCCATGTACGGTTTAGGACAAAATTTTATACGTAGAAAATTGACAGGAGTGGGTACATTAGTCAAGATCGGATTACACACACTAATGGAAGATGAAGAAGAGAACACAATCCAAAAAAATAAAACAAGATAACAAACTTCCAAACACAAGAAATACTACACAATACAAATGTTGTATTTGTAAGTATTTACTATATTTTCAAGTATTTGCAGTATTTTCGCGTTCTGTTGATAGGTACTTTGATAGTTGTACAATTCCAAATTGAAAATTTCTTTTTCTGGAAGGTGCGTAATGTATGTGGGCAAATCTGAACTTCAAAACTGAAGTTCCAATTCTTCACGGATTCTCTGCTATTTGCATTTCGAACGTTGTAGTGACCATAATGTGGTCAGCTAGGCACTAAAGGGTTAAGGCTACAGAGTTAGCATACAAGTGAATGATGTGGCTTTGTGACCCCTTATTTTATTTGAAAATCTTGGCGACAAATCTCTGCTTTTTCATACATCCTATCTTTTTCATTCCACATCTTGGCCTTTTCATTCATTGTGTGTGGATCATAAAGTTCCAACCTGCCTTACGACCGGCGTGTGCCATTGCCCTTGATGGCTACATGAGGTGACACTGATTTTTTTTCTTATTAGAGCATCTCCGCTAACACTCTGGATTGCACTGTAAAGGTCATTCAAGAAGTCCAACCTCACTATGTAGTTTTGCCTCTGACATTACTAGTGAGCCACTCAAAAGTCACCACACATGGATTGTGCAGTTATGATGTGCAATTAAGAAGAGGAGATACACTAGAAAGAGTGGTTTTGAGGGCCTTGATTATGAGTGGATTATCAAGTGTCAAATAGATTGCTCACTAACCCAGTCTCATCCATTTCTCCATAGCTAGAGCCGTATCTAGAGTGCTAGTGGAGATGCTCTTTGATGCTCTTAGAGCATCTCGACTAGCACTTTGGATATGGCTCTGGCAATGGAAAAATGGATGACACTGGGTTAGTGAACAATTTATTTGGCTCATGACACTGGATAATTCACTAAAAACTAGGGCCCTAAAAAATTCACTCTTGCTAGTGTATTTTCTCTTCTTGCTTGCACATCATGATTGCACAATTCATGTGTGGTGACTTGTGAGTGGCTCACTTACTAAGGTAGAGGGCTCATAATCCGTGCAAGACCAGAAACCGTGCACTAGGCCAATCTTCTCAGAAAGAAAATTCTAGCCTTCAAGCCCACCCTCAAATGTACACCACAGCTTGATCGGTTTAAGGAACACCTATGACATCAGCTTCCAAAATTCATAACTAAATAAAGAAAAATTGGAAAATTTTGATTCCATCATCAATGCTCTCCAACAAAGTTTGCTCATTCCCCCAAAAAAACTCTTTTGAACACTCCATGAGGAACTTGTTCAACTGAAATTTGATCAGTTTAAGGTAGTGGGACCAATTGCCGACTGGGTTGTATTTCTGACCCCTACTGGTTGGGGGATGGGTGTCAGAAATCATCCAGCATGGTTTCAAATAGTGTCCAAGAGTGTTCTAATTTCGTCCATGCTTGGAAAAATCAAGAGCTTCTGATTGGTTCTGATTGGTGTAGAAGCACTCTATTTTAAGAATCCAACCTCTCATGAAAACCATGACTCTATGAGCGGTTAATGGTCACTCTAAGCTTTCAGACTTAAAAAATCATAGAAAATTGTAGAAATGCTCAAAAAATGTTTTTTTTTGGGGGATGCCTTTGAAATAGCTTTGCACAGCATCCAAAAATTATAAAAAAATTCTTTCACAAGTCTAAGTATGCAAACCTGAAATTCAGTCGGGAATTGGTCCCACTACCTTATGAGCCCTCTACCTTATTTTCAAGATTTTAATTGAGTGATGTTGGTCAGGGAATTACATGGTGACGGAGGTCTGACTTCTTGAATGACCTTGAGAATGCAATCCAGAGTGCTAGTGGAGATGCTCTTATGTTCCCATATGATGATTCTCTCAATGAATTTTTGAAGCAAACTGGCTCTTTAAAAAAAAAGCCAGAGAAAAACAAGCCTGGACTGCCGTCAGTGCAAGTGGGGAAAGCCAAGTACCATAACTTAATCATCCTCCAGGGCTTGCAAGATTTGGACTGTGATGACACTGCCATTGTGGACAGCTGCATGCATGCACTGTATAATGATCAACTGCAGGCAAGTAATAACTAATAGCTCACAATTCATCAATCCGCAATGCAATCCTCAATGCGTTCTACGTACACTACACTAAAAGCCCATCAGTGTTCTTTTTTTAAACTTCACTGGCTGGCTACAGTTGTGCGGACGGACAGACGGACTCGTGAATGGCGACAATCACTCATGGCCCGTTCACACCAGTCACCCACGTCAGTGTGGCAGAGAATCGGGGTTCGTCCAGTAAGTTTTTGGTAGCTTCAACCACTTTCCGAGAAGAATCGGCGGTAAGTAACAAGTCAGTCGGTTGATTTTCTGAAATAACTGGTTGAATCTCAAGAATACAAACAAATGACCAGACTGAATGACTAAAAGTTAAATATGTTTAGTGTTTATAAAAGAAAAATACAGGATAGATTCTTAAAAAGCTGGTTGGTTTGGTAAAATAGAAGAAATTGACTAGTTGGCTCAAAAAGTATCCTGAACAACATGCTCTTGTAAAATTTGTGTTTTTTAAACTTGACGCATGCAAGAAGCTACTTCAACGCATTTTGGGTGCCGCAAGAAATTTGTGCTCCACCAATGCACAAGCAGGAAAAGAGACAAGGCTTTGACACCGCAAGAAATTGTGTATTGTTTTTGAAATTTACCTTGCACAATTCCAAGAACGCAACGCAAGTGCTTGAGCTTCTCGGTGTGAATGAGCCATAATAGGTAGCTAGCTTGCATGGATTAAAGCGATATTCATCGAAACTGAACAGTCGGAGGCAGAGTGAAGTAAGATTTTGGGTGTTTCCAGTATGTGACACATGGCTACAAAGAAGTAGGAAAATCTGGTATCATGCATCAGAGCCTTCAGTTGGCGACTTTTAGCTAAATCACGTTGGACATCAATTGGTGATTTGAGGGATTTGAACCCTGGCTGCCAAAAGGACCTTGCACCATTGGCAGCACACAACAGTACCTGACTCGATTAATAACGATGGAGAATTCAAACTAATTGTGGAAGTAGAAGAAATGCAGAGTTCGAGTAATTGAGACAACTTGTAATAATTGTGGTATTGTAGGTATAATGTGGCCTATACTAAAAATAATAATCCAAATTACTATAAATTTATCATGCCGAATATGAATAAAAAGTATTTTGGAATTACTGTTTTTGGTTGTTTAAAAAATGAGTTATTATAATCTAAATTTTATTTTATCCTTGGTCTAATTTGGATAGTACATACCGGAATCAGTTTGAGGATTTGTAAAAACATACAAATTAATTGTGGCTCTCATACTAAAAATGATAATGAATGTAAAGTTTATAAATTGAAAATATATGGTTTTTTATGAGTTGATTTCATTTGTGCGAAGTTTTGTGGTCTAAAGATTTACCGAAGTAGAATTATTGCAAGTTTACTAACGAATATGGTTTTTCTTTAGGGTCGTCAAATTAATGTTTCTCAAAAAAATCACCACCCGCCAATATGAAGTTAGGTAATTAATTTTTTATACATATGTACTCATTCGTAAATTTGCAATAATTATATTTTGGTGAATCTTTAATCCACGTAACTTGACACACGTGAAATTGACTCATCAAAAAACCTCTATTCCAAATTTGATGGGCATGGGACCATCTATGTGCCTTTGGGGCCTTTCCAAAGATGACAAATTTGAATTTTTTTCCAAAACGCCAAACATTTTTTCCCCCTACTGTACAACGAGAAAATGATATATTTTATCATAGTTTGTTTAACCCTTAAACATCCTCAACCTTGTCCAAATTCGGCAGCTTTGAAAAGATGCATCATAAAATGCAACTTAGATATTTTGCACTTGATGAATGAATAAAAGTTGTACATTATGAATTTTAGATTCTATCCATGCAGTTAGATCTATGGTTGCTAGCACTAATATTTTGTATAAAATTTGAAACTTGAAATTGAAAATTCTTTTGTAATTCATTAGAGTTATTTGTAAAAGCATCCGGTCTTTTGTCCTCCTTTTTTCATGGACCAAAGCTGGTACCAGAGCTGGTCGTCATCAATCTGACACCATTCCTCCTCACGGTCCCACCACACTATCCTATTCTTTTCCCTCCCTCCAAATTTTTATGAATAAAAATTTCAATCTACCTAGTGTTCTATTCTGGGTCTACAGTGAGATCATGCCGATCCTGTCCTTTCCAAATTGCAAGTCAAAAACTCAAGTTTTGAGGGACTTTACAAATAACTTTATTTACGAATAAGATATTGAAAATTTGTACATGAAATTTGTTGTGATTGGTTGAAATGTTATACCCTAAATGTAGTGATTTTTGGAGATTTTTTGGTTGCTTAATTTAATTTTATGAGTTTACTTTTTTAAAAGCCCTTTTCCATTGAAATCTTTAAAAATTTCGGTGAATCATTACAGCATGAAATGAGGCACAAAATTTTCACAAATCATCCCCTTTCTAACCAGATCACACATGCATGAAGCTAACTTTCCATAAAATATATAGTAAAAAATCCACACTTATCCACACTTACAATTGGACGTTTAGGGGTTAAAGACAATACTATACATAAGAATTAACCACTTGCCATTCTCACTTCCAATGAGAGTGTCACATCAAAAAAGTTGGGCCAGACTATTTTGGTGCCATTTTGACACCAAAGGCCATATACAGATCATTTTAGTGTCATTTTATCCATACTAGGTTGGTATAGAGGTTGGCACTGAATTATCTGAATTGCATCTCAATGCACCATCATAGCACCATGTTCACATGCCTTGAAGTTCCTGATGCATGTTTCTTTCAAGTGATGAAAGTAACAAGAGCTAACATGCCATGTTTATTGTAAAGTTGTCATTTGTCATTGGAACACTCCATCCCAAAGTTTTTATCATTGTAGAAAGTTTTCTTTTTACAAGGAAACTATTGATCTCAAAAAAGTCAAATAGTGTATGTGTTAAGAAAGTGTCCCCATCAGAAAAGTTGGGCCAGAATTATCATCTTCCAAATTATCATCTTTGGGCCAGAATTATCATCTTCCAAATTATCATCTTTCAATGCACCATCATGGCACCATGTGCACATGCCTTGAAGTTTCTGATGCCAAACACTAAATCACAATTTTAGATCTCTGACAAATCGATATGAAATCATTTCAACAGTGAGTGAGTCAATGCGCATTACGCATCTTGGATTACAACTCTCACTACATACCAATGTTGGCTCACAAGTGGTGTTTTTCTAACTAATGTTGATGTGACATCCATCTGCAAAAACTGAAAATGATAATTTACAGTCACTAACCTAGAATCACTCAGCCACAAGCTGAGCAAGTGACTATGGATGAATGCTCCCTTTCTCCCTGGCCTATCAAATTACAGACAACAACTGAGTTTCCCTTCTTCAAAAAATGTCATGTACATTCGGACAATGAATAATATGCATGAAAAGAGAGTTTCATGGTACTGAGATGTTTCTTTTTTCCTCCCTTCCTTTCCATTGCTTGTGTTGTTGTTGTCGTTGCTCCCCTGGCATGAAAGAGATATCCCAACTTGATGTTCTATTGAGCTGGTCGAACTTTGCCAGGCTCCAAATTATTCACCTCCACCGTGTGATGTGGAATGACAGCTGGCTCCAACGGTGCCATGTCATAAGTCCGCGTGAATTCTGCTTCATTGATGAGGGGACCACCTTGCATGTCAATAACAGCACCCGGCGTATTCGAAGACGGCTCATTTCCTGTTGTTGTTTCTACATGCCTGGGAGCCCTTACATTTTCCATCTCTTGTCCTGTTGGAACAAACGTCCGGGTTCTGTAACGCTTTGGAGCTGCCTCCGAGTCGTTGCTGTAAAGCACGTAGTCGTGGTACGTGGGAGCAAACTGCAATAACACATAACTTGTGCTCGTGAGTAGAGGCTGGAAGCATTCTCAAGAAATTGTACAGTCGGGTACAACATGCTTAAGGTAGGAGCACCCAATTCCGACAGTGTACCGGATGCCAATAATTTCTGGACATAGTAGTCATTTTAGAACGTAAATCTAGGTAGACCATAGATAGCTTATCATTTTGGTCAACAAACAATAACGGCTCTATGACATGCTTAGATTTGCGTTATGAAATGACTACCTTGAGTAAAAATTATCGGCATTGGGTACACTGTCGGAATTGGGTGCTCCTACCTTACAATTTTTTCTATAAGCATTGAAAATAGGTAGATCCTATATCAAGCAACCGCATTGATTCTAAAGATTGCAAATATGGTAAGAAAAAATTCCTACTAGTAGAGGACTAGAGTAGGAATGTCCCTTTCTATTTGTAGGTCCATAGGTGCCATATCAAGCACATTACAATTTAAAGAACGGGCTCTGTTTTTATGAGAGAGGACTCAAAAAGTTGGTAAGCAACTTGTACCCGACTGCTGACAAACCTGTTTCAGTTGGACATAGGTTCGTGTTTAATTGACACAAAACCAACACAATATGGTCTCTGATTCAGTGCTATAACAACAATGACTTACACACTGCTGTATTTCAAGATCTAGCAACACTATTCAGAGATAAGATAAAATGAATGGGAAGAACCAATCTCTAGTTGACCGATCAAAGTTACGCTTGACTGGTTGAATTTCAAAAGCTCAGGAAAAGAAACCGTTAAATTCTTATGAGGACCAAAATGCCTGAATTGGGCATCATGTTTCTTTTTAGCACTTTTGCATGGGTTCTCTATAGACTTCCTTTTGTTCAAATTTATTTTTTCTTAGACCAACACATACAATGTTCTTCACTGATTCTAGTGATCTAAAATTTGGTCCCATTTTTCAGAATACGATTGATTGAATTTTTCATTTTAAAATCATGAATCCTTGGTTAATTGGTTGGAACCACAAAAACAGACATAGCATACAACGCATCTAGAGCCTTTGACTTGATGATTTTCAAAAGAGAGGGGACTATTGCTGGTTCTTCCCAAATTCTTGATAAAATTGAAGATATCCAAGAGAAGAACATCAGAGGAGTCCACTGAGCTTACAGTATGAAACAACAACCAACAAGGTTTGAATGAATTGAATGAAAGAGAAAAAAAATAAAAATGGTAGGTCTGGCCAAGTAAGTAAGTACCTGATGCATTGTGTCGTGGACGACGTCGATAAGATTGACCACGTGGAACAGACTCTGCCAAGCATTCGTTTCTGTGCCTCCAACATTGGCCTCTGCGTAGTCCTTGTAAGGAAAGGCATACAGGTGGGCAAAAGCCGCAATGAGCATCTCCCCACAAATCAGGACATTTTGATAGTCAGCAGCCTCCTGGGGACTCTTGATGCTGCCACCCTCAGAGAACAGGAAGATGACCAAGCCCTGCACAAACCATGTCATCATCTATTCAATATAAGGAACTCTACCCTCGGGGGGAGCACCGTACTAAACATGTACGAGTATACATGAGTGCACAGGAGGGATATTAATTTGAACATTGCCGTATTACATATACATACAATAAACATATGTACAGTTGAAAATATTGCCGTGTACATACATTAAACATATATTTAGGATGTAATAGATATGTATACAAAAGTTTTAGATATAAAACCCCTCGTATACAAGGGGGTTTTTAGAGGGGTCATGAACGCACGTGATTCTCAAATATAATGTAAAGTGCCCCCCCCCCCCCCCCCCCCCCCCGAGACTCTACCTCAGGAACTGTCGTATACATCCCACAGGTGTCCATCAAAACAGCACGTATAGCTGAACAATAAAAAAAGAAAAAAAGAAAAACACCTAGTGGTAGAAAGAATCCTAGTTTATTGTTTAGAAAAGATGGAATGTGTACTCACTTGCCAGTACGTCAGGAACACCACAGACTTCACAAGAATGAACTTGGGTAGAGCCTTGTATGGTATCAGTAAATCTCTGCAGGCAACGTAGAACAGGACTAATGCTCCAAGAGCCGCAGAATAAGAGAATGTGTAAATCAACGTGATGTACAAATAGCCCCCTCCGATGTAAAAGCTCCCTTCTTCGTACTTGTCATTATAGTAAAGAATGAATGCTGCCAGAACCAGCAAGGGCTTCAATATGACGAACTGCAGAACTCCTTGTTTACACCTTCGAATGAACCGCCTGCAACCATGAGTCAATCAAGCCAACCTGTCAAGAAACTCAACGATCCAAGGGTCAGAGATTCATCATCTATCCACAGAAAGAAACAAACAAAACAAACAAACAAACAATCAAACAAACCCGAGTTGTCGTAGGATGAAACTCACCCATCCAGAGGGATAGCCTGAAAACAACAAGTCATGAGATGCCAAGAAGGCTGCAATACTTTTCCTTGCAGGCTCGTCACAACCTCCCCTGGTCCGCCGACCCAGGCAAGACATAAGGACAGAAAATTGTAGATGACCCAGGCCTCATATCTGCACCCAAAACCATGTCATTCATTATACAACGCAGACCGTACATACACGCGCACGCACACCAAGACGTTTCCGCCACTGGAACTGTTGTGCTTAGAAGGTGGAGGATCCATTTGAGTGAGTGAGGTCCCTTTAAAAAGTAACCAATTCAATTCAGGTGTCATCTAAACACATGACTTGTAAGAAATGAGTTGAAAAGTCACCCATTTCCAATTCAAGTGTCATCTAAAAATGAGGTTCTATCACCGTCAAAGTCAAAGATGCTTTCATGATGCAATACTCAGTAGTTTTAAACAAGTACTTCAAACTTCAACAATTCATAATCTATTATCCAAATAATATATATATTTTATTCATAAGACCACGAAAGATTCCATTCTAATAATGGAAACCGCCAAAGCCACGGGAATGGGTTCCCAACCGTCATAAGATAGAGGGCATAATTACTCTATTAAAGCTACGCACACAATAGGATTCAGAGGGATAATACCGGAACAATCTACACAAACATGTAAACCTAAGTCTATTTCGTAACGTCAGCTACACTAAATCCAATACTTACCCTCATTCATATAAAACTTGAAGGCTTTATATACTGATCTTCTTCATAAGTTTTGTCATAATGAATGTCGGGTACTAACAGCTTATTATAATGAATAGTTCGAAGTTGCATATTCCATAAGGTACACAACTGCCACTAATAGCAATTGCGCATATTCACTATTATTGGAAAATGTTTTTCTTGCACCTTATTTATATTGCACATGTTCTGATTGCGTACATCTTGTGCAATCATTTGGTGTCGGATTTTAAGGTGGGTGTAAAGCCCTAATAAGGCATTTGCTAGTTAACAATTGGCCTCTAGGGCATCGACAATACCATAAAATCGTGTAATACTAAAACACTTACATTCCAATGATCGAATTGAAGATGATCGCATTCCTGGGCAGTATTAGAGCCAAAAAGGACATTAAAGAGTAAACCTGCACAAAGAAAGAAAGAAAATCCAAGCATATGAAACCCTAAACCAATGCTCTTCTAACTAAAACTGTTCTAAAATAATCAAAGAACCAAACATATAGAAATAAACCCCTCTTTGAAAAGATTACTAGAAATCATCATCAGGCGTAGTAGTATTCAAAACTTAAACTCTCGCTACAACTTTAAAGACCTAGTTCAGATCTGATAATAAAAAAAAAAGTCTAGAACTCTGATCATAACACACGAAAGCTCAAATTCAAAATTCCATTAAACCTCCAAAAAAAAGGGGGGGGGGGGGGGGGGGGGGGGGGGGGGGGGCCACAAAACACAAAAACACTTACAGGAATCATCAGAATAATCCGCACAGTGTACCGCTGGTAAATGGGCTCCGTGTAGTTGCAAAGATGGCGGTAAATGTGCTGGAGCGCCACCGCACACGCCCCGCACGTGCACAGAAACGCAAACAAAACCTCCAGAAACGCCGCCATGGCGACCGACCGACCGACCTCCCCCGGGTTTTGTCGTTCAATCAAAGATTATAGCCGATGACTATGATACGAAAACGCCCATAACTTAACTCCGTCATGAACGCAGAAAGACGCTTACTACCCAATGATTCTGCCCTGCTTTGCTTTGCTTTGCGCCAAACCCCAAACTACTCGCAGAAAGGAACGTGGTGCTCCTTGAGCTACACTAATATTGAAGACTACGGTCCTTGTTGGGGCTCCCGGTAAAAGGTGATACAGCAGCAGTACCGGGAAAATGAGGTGAGGAAATGCATGAAGGAGATCGGGGCGATGGCTGCAGGGGAGATCGATCGAGCAAGCGAGAAAAAGGGGGCTGGGCTTCGAGGAAGGAGAAAGAAGGCGGGCATCGGGGGAGTCGGGGGAGTCCTTCTTTCTTGTAAGGTAGAGGCACCTAAAACCGCTCATTTGAGAATTTTAGAAAAGTGGATTTTTCTTTTCTTTTTTAAATTAGTTAACTCCTAACATAACAATTCAGTTAGGGCCGGTTTACACTACGGTGGAGAAGGCCTCCGGTCGGTCAAGAATGCTTGGCCAAGACATGGTTATATGAGGCAAATGGTGGATGTGCCGGAGAAGAATGAAAGGCAATAAAATATTTTTAATCACTTGGGCTTCTCCGGAGGAGGAGTTTCTTCTCCGGCCTCAAGAGGCTGGACAAGAAACTCCTCCTCCGGAGAAGCCCAAGTCCAAAAAGTGCTGCCATGTAGGCGGCCATGTCATTTTATCATCCATGAGAAATCTTCACCACCATTCTTGTCTTCACCTAGTGTAAACACCTTCCGGTGAAGAGTTGCAATTTCGGCCAATCACAGTTTAGAATCGCCCTTTTTTTCATGACCGGTGGACTTCTCCACCGTAGTCTAAACCGGCCCTTAGTCCTGGGAGGTCACTTCCAAATATTACGTAACAACGTGCAAACAAAGATAGCATTAGAAACTTCAAGGTATTGAACATGGTGTATTGAAATGCAAATTAACCTCTAAAGGATCGGGGGTGTTGAATTTAGCTCTTGTTTTCTTAACCCCTAACCGCCCAACCATGCATATTTTGCATGATGTACGGATTTGAACTCCAATTTCTCATCCATCATGCACTTTTTGTAGTAAGGATTTTTTACTAAAGTTAGCTTTGTGCATGTGTGATCTGATTAGAAAGGGGGTGATTTGTGAAATTTTTGTGCCTCATTTCACGTTGTAGTGTTCCACCTAAAATATTGAAGATTTTAGTTAAAAAGTGCTCTTGAAAAAGTCAACTACTATAATTAAGCAACCTAAAAATCTCCAAAAATCACTACACTTAGAGTATTACATTTCAACCGATCCCAAAAAAATTTCATTGTTAGATTGTCAATATCTTATTCGTAGTCGTATTACGAAAGAACTCTAAATTTTTAAGTTTGAAAATTTGTACTCAAATATTGGTGACATCAATCGCAAATCTAACCGTATGGATAGAATTTAAAAGTCATAATGTACAACTTTTATTCATTCATCAAGTTGAAAATATCCCTCCTAGTTGCATTTTATAACGAATCTTGGAAAAGCTGCCAAATCTGAAAAGGGTGAGAACGTTCAGGGATTAATTAGCTCTTGTAACAAGTTGAATTCCTCGTTGGTGTAGGGTAATTTTGTTGATGGGAACTGTTGAAATTAAAAGAAGACTTACGTAGCTTTTGCATGAGAAAAGGATCAACAAAATTGCACAATTTTTGAGAAAATGCCACTTGATGGAACTTGTTCGGGGTATTTCGTACACGTGCCGAATCGGATTGTTCAAAAGTGCTCCAAAAATTCTAAGTTTTTTTAATGTGCATAGAGATCATCGTTTTAAACATGCGATTAAATTTTCATGTAATTTGGAGGTGTCAGGAGGAACATAGAAGGGTCTGAAGGAACGCCTCCACAACGTGCTTGCAACTCAAAAAAATCACCAAAAATCACACTCTTTCATGAATTTTGAATCAAGAAGAACCTACAGATTCAACTCTGAAAAAGAGACATGGTCTCTTTGATGCTCATCCTACAATTCAAAGCCCAAAAACCTGTATTTCCTCACTTTGAAATTTTAGAAGTCGTGTGGGCGACTTATAGTCCTTTAGGAGTTAAGATAATTTGGTGTCGACCTTCATACCAACCTAGTATGGATAAAATGACACTAAAATGACATGTATGTGACCTTTGGTATCAAAAATGGCACCACAATAGTTTGGCCCAATTTTTATGATGCGGGTTTAAATAAATTTTATAAATGATTTACATTAACATAGGATGTTCAAAATTGATTACAAAAATTAAAAATGGGAACATCCTTATAATATTACTAATTATAGTACATATTCATTTTAATTTAAAAGGTGCTTTTAAATATCCTTTTTTCCACATATGATACTCAAAAGATACAAAGAGTGATTCCTCCCCGATAATTCAGTACATTGAAATCATCATATAATAGAGTTATCCTAAAACAAAAGTTATGATTAAATAAGATACTATGTGTTCTTTCTTAACGCTTAAAGGGTTGATGGAGATAGTAGATACGTTGGGGTATATTTTATATTTGTTGTAAATAGAAAGTTCCAAATTGAGAACCCAATAACTCACTAAAGTCTATGTGAATGGGTCAACAATAAAAAATGAGAAAGTTCACAAAGCGGGATCCCATTAAGGAAAATGTTAGAATAGAATGCCCTTGTAGAAATCGTGGAATAAATTCCCTCGTTGCTTTATGCAATAGGAAGCCTCATCTTTGTGAATATTGCGCAAGGGAAACCCTCAACCTCCGACAAGCCTTTGCTCTTGGGGTTTCCCTTTGCGTTATTCTATCGGGTAAGGGCTTCCTACTATATATAAAATTTGGGTTCGCTAATCAATACGAAGAATTTTTGAAAAAAGAAAGAATTAAGAGCTATATTTCCTCTATGGAGTCAAGATTTATAGCCTATTTAAACCTAGGTAACACCCAAGTATTGCCTACGTAGCACCTTGAGTAGCACATGTGTATCATTCTGATATTACTCATATGTTAATATGAAAAAATCATTCCAAAAATTTGGATTGCTCTGGATGCCTTAAAAAAGTAGCAAATTGCTAAACTATCTCCTAACAAAAAAACTATTATTGCTCGTGACCGTGAGTATGCCACTTTCTCATATTGTCACTTTCATAGTTTCATACCATCTCACTTGTTTGTTTGTTCTTACCATTTTGCATACTAGATTGCTTAATTTCTAAACTTAGTTTCACAATCACCAAGTCTATAGTTATAAAATATAATTTCATGTCAATAATTGAGTCAATTCATAGTGGAAAACCCCTCAACAACATTTTTTTTCCAATGACAATTGTTTTATTCTCTTGGGTATCAACTCTTTTCCAAAAATTGCTACATTTGAAGAAAAAACACGTAGACAACAAAAGGAAGCTACATTTAAATGTTTTTGTTTATTCATTTCAATGTACGTACTCTACTTACATTTTGGCGTGAGCGGTATTTAAATGTTTTTCATTCATTTCAAATGTGAGTGAGTTTGTTTAGAGTGTTTGAGCAAAGGTGGTCAAAGATCAAGAGGCACGATTTCCACCAATCAAATTGCAAGAAACCATGGATTCAACCTCTCGACCCTTCACACTAAAGGCCAAAGTCCAACGGTCATCGCTTTTCAAAATGCCTATGTGATAGTACTATTTGACCAAAGCGACGGCCTCTTGAAAGGAAGTTTGGGTCGAACTGGAATGGAAACCCAAACTATGGTCGAGAGGTCGTCGATTTCTTTTCATAAAAAATGAAAACTATATTTTATTACCTATTTTCAGTAGATTTCTTCGGACTCTCAATCCCACGGCCTCTCGACTTGGATGGCCATAGTGTGAAAGCGGCCCTGAGTGTGTTTGAAAGTGTTCGATCAGAGGGACCTATACTTAAACGTTTTTTCATTCATTTCAATGTGTATGAGTTTGTTTAGAGTGTTTGAGCAAAGACGGAGAGCTATATTGCAAGTGCTTTTTCATTCATTTCAATATGTTTTTCATTCATTTTGGCATGTGAGTGAGTTTGTTTAGGTGGTTGCATTGATGATGCTCTTGACAGGTCCAGGGATGGGCGATTGTTACTTATTGGTTCCACTCTTGCACATCAATCATACCCGAGCACCATGTTGGTTATTGGTTCACTCTTTTTGTATCAATCATATCACAGCATCATGAACAATATCGAGGCGCTTACACATGATACTAGAGAGTTTTTGAAGCTTGAGTGGCAAAGGAGGAGAGTTTTTTTTATTGATTTTATTTTCTAGAATTGGACTCAGAAAAATTAAACAGGTGACCCTACCAAAGGTCAGAATCAGTCACACTGACAAACTGCTCCTCATGAATCTTCTTCTATTATCTAAATTGGTATTTACTCCAATCCTCCAAACTGTTCTCTCATTTTAGAAGCCAATTTCTCATAACAAGTGAAAACAGGGACTGAAGAGAAAATGAATCCATATCAAGGACACTGATTAACATGCAATAGACCTGTCATAGTGTATGCAAAACCAACCCAATTCCCATCATTATTGATTTACCAATTGTTGCAGCATGAATGCACAAAGTGCATGTGCTTGATGCAGTGCAGACATTTACTTAATAATGCAGCCAAACATCTCTTCTTTGAGCTCATAAGACCACATGGCTACAGCTACAAGTCCACTCCTCTGTACTGTACTGTACAGTAGTGAAAAATCGTGATACCTGGCATGAATGTATAAAACCGAAGCTCCATTTTCCCTCAAGGTTTCACATATATCACCAACACTTAGGAAATGGCTTGATGTTGCTTTTTGGGGGGAATGAAGGAAAAAATTTAATTACAATGTCCATAATATGAGAACTTCACTACCAGAAACGATATTCAATTTTAGGACTCTCAACCTGAACATGTCACCATTTTTGGGGACGTCTAGAATGCCATGCACGACAAGACAAACTTCGAAGTTGTTATCTAGTGTTAAGCAGAGACCTCATTATGACCTGGTTGGAAAATTGGCTGTAACTTGGCCTCCTTTTTCGCGCTGCCAATACTCTGACTCTTGCCTAAATAGCTGTATCAATCTATGCACCTGGAAGCAGGAAGTTCACAATATGTTATATTCTTTGTTGTTATGAGAAACATATCAACTTTAGCTCAGGCATATCATGTGTAAGTAGGGATCAACTATAGGGAGAGCCACTACAAACTTTGAAGAGAACAAGATATCCACAGTTAAGTAGCATGCAAGAGCTGTAACAGCAGGTACTCTACTTCTGCAACATTTTTGGCCTGCAACAGAGTTATAAGTTACCTACCTGAACTTCGTTCAAGCCATACTTAAACTTCCCTTTGTCATAAAAGTTTTCGTGAATGGCTTCCTTGAACGCCGAGATTGGCAAGTTTGGACACTTCTCTAAGCAACGGATTTTCACCTGCATATAATAGTTTATTACACAACTTGTTAACACACAGGATTTTGTAGGTTCCTCGTTTGGGACAACATATCCACCATGTTTTTACCGTTTTGAATATGCAAAGAAAATGGTGCTCATATGAATTGGTTTCTTGTCAAAGGGAGGCAAGGGATACAGCAACGAGACCTGAGCTGGGTAAGAGCCCCATCGCCGAAAGGCATTTGGTACCAGGTCTCTGTCACCATGACTCGTAGCCTCAAAAATCCCTGACAACTCCTTTTCACGAAAATTGTACAGAAAAAGCTTCGAACCAGGAATCACACGCCTCACCTGAAACAACAAGCATGTCCTCCACTGTAAGTCAATACGAAACAAACAGACAAACAAACAAACAAACAAACAAACAAACAAAACCCCATACCCTTGTTATGATTATGCAAGCAAAGCTAGACGCCCAATGTGGCCATCTGCATCACTGAACTCTGCAACGGTGGGCATTATTTTCTCATTTTACCTCGGTTTTACATCATTTTAAAGCTCTTGTTCTATACTACAAGATCAACAGTGTGTCATTCTCACAGAAAGAGATGATTAGCAGCAGGGGGTTCAATTTTCCTACACTACAGAATATACGTTTAGAGGTTAAGATTTACAACATATTCCAGCTGGTCCACACATCAACAAGTTCAAAGACCATCCACAATCTGACCTATGAAGACTCCATCTCCACAATTGCGAAACATGCAAGGAGAATTCTGTGATGCATACCAGGGCGAGGTTCGAAGAGGGCAAGCCAAAGAGCTGCAGGCGAATACATTCTTGGTAGGTTTCCGTTGTACAGCCAAAGATCATCCCGAATAAAGGAAGATCCTCAAGAGCTGCATCTTTCTTCAGACGCTTAGGTGCGCGGCTAAACAAGGGCACTTGAGTTCCTGGAGGACTTAGCTGCCTCGCAATTCGTACAGGCTCTCTGTAACCACGATACATCTCTCCTTCCACTTTACTACCAGGCGTGGTATCAAATCTAGGAGGCGTAGGCACCACGTACTGCGGTACATAACCTTCCGTCACATCACCGGGCGCCCTATAATTTCCTTGACTACTCATTCTACTGAAGCTGTAATCGCGCTGCCTATCAAGCCCCATCGGGTCGTCACAATTGCGTAGACCACCATCCTGGTGGCTCCAACGACGTGTTTCGTTCCCAAACGGGGTAGTATCGGCCGGTGTACCCCTCAGTATCTCGCTGCTATACCTGCTTGCGAGCGGCACAGCTGCGCTGTTGTTCTGACTATTCGTCGGTGGTGGTAATAACCCTGGGGAGGATTCAGCTACTATTCCTTTAAACCTGTACATAGCCTCATTGTTGTTGTAGCTACCCATGGTAGGGTCCAAATGAAAAAAGAAGAAACAACAACAGTGTTGCTTGATTAAATTATTGCCTCAAGAATATACGATTTCTTCTCCTGTAACCTAGAATCGTCTCAAAAATCGAAAGAGTCTCGGATCAAACGGGCTTCAAGATACCAAATGAAAAAAAGGAGACAGAAACACCGAGGATCGCATGAACATGAAGAAATAGAATAACCTGCATCGTCAACTAGTTTAGGGCTTATTGTGGAGTGAATTCCACGCCCTACAACTTACAGCATTCCAGAGATGGAATGAAGTTGAGTGATTCCAAAGATCAAAACCCTAACCTCGCTCGACAGGAATCGTGTCAAAGCTTCGACGAGCGCTCGCCATGAATTTGCAACCCGGAGCTCCCGGAGCAGAGCAATCGAAAACGATGCTCGAAAACCCTATCTATGAACACCCTAGATCTGAGATCGTAGATTACGAGAGCTGTAGATTTCAGAAAAAAGACATTTGAAGAGAGTTCGTAGATAACCTTAAGGGGATTCGTAGATAACCGTGAGGGAATTCGTAGATCACGGTCACCCACTCTCCACGGTCACCCACTCTCTTCCCTTCCACTTCGCCTTCCCCTTCCTTGGCGCCCTGTCTCCCGCACATTCATTGTCATCTACGCGTTAGACCTCCACCGCCATAACCATCTCGTCTCCTCCACCTCCCCCTTCCCTCGCAAAATCCGACTCCCGTTCTCTTTCTCTCTCGCCCGCCCCCGCTTTATGTCTCTGTCGTCACCGCACCATGAAGTTCCTCGAATACACGCCGCTCGCTCGGTAAGTAACTTTCTAACCCCCGCATACATTCTTCTCTCTTCTCTTTACTCTCTCGCCTCTCGCTTCATCTTGCCGTTGTTATTGCCCCGAAATATTGTCCGTGGCAACTCATCTCTTGTGGTTCTTGGTCTTGGAAACCCTATCGTGGCAGAATAAACGCGTTTCTGTGTCATGTTGATGTCGGAGGATGCACTATTCAAGGTGTCATGGAGGCGTACTCGTGTAAGTCTTTGTTCTTTGTTTCTTAGCCAATTTTGATAGTGTTTAAAAAGTTTTTTTTTGGTATTTTGGCAAGAGAGAATGTTAGGTTGTGTTTTTTCACTTGTTAGTGTTGGAATTGTAGTGTATTTTGGCAAGTGAATGCAATTTAGATTTCTTTTCAGCTGGAGTTTTTATGATGGAAAGAACAGTGTTAGAGTGTCTTAAGGTCTGTGTTTCCGACAGAGTTAAAAAAAAAGTTGTTTTTATTTTGGCAAGAGAGTAAGTTAGGTTGTGATTTTTTCACTTGTTCCTTGATAGTGTTTGAATTGTAGTGTATTTTGTCAAGAGAATAAGATAGGATGAGTTTAAAATATGTTTTTAGCTGGAGTTTTGATGATGGAATAGTGTTTAGTGTCTTTAATTTTCGCGAGTGTTTTTTTTCTTTTATTTCACTGAAGTACGTGTTTTATTTTACAGGTAAACTTGCAGGAGTTGACAAGAAGTTGTCAAGGAGTTTGGAGCAAGAGGTTGATTATTTCCAATGCCTGTTTTGGTTTGTGATGGATTGAGTTCTAGAGGATTTGATGTAAATTTATTCTTTTGGTTAGACTGCGATGTTTGTTCTTGCGAATAATTTGAGTTTTATTACAGGTGGTGGATTCTCTGGCATATTCCCCGTTAGATCTCTCCACCTCTCCTGTTGGACCGCTCTCTAATACTGCAAGGTACGTATCTTTCCTCTCAGGTTGTGGAAGAGTGATTCTTATTTTCTAAACAGTGAGTAACGATTTGTGTGTATCGTCAAGGAAGTCTTTCTGGCTTGTACTTTTTGTTGAAGGGATTGAAGAATTATCGTCCTGTAGATGGATATATTGAAGGACCTCTAGATGGATTGCATTTGAAGTTGCTATTGAAGTATGTATTTTATTGTGCGGTTGTTCTTTTTCTACGTTGGGGATAAGTTGGCACGAGTATGGCTGATACAATTCAGTTTCCTCAATTTTATTGGCTTAAATCTTCATGTAACTGGAGGTGTTAGAGAAAACTGTTAATTTTGTTTAATTTACCTTCAAGTGAGAAAGGATGATAATGAAGTCTTTTTTTTTTTTTAAATCCCGGTGATTTTTTCAGTTCTTGTCTCCTTGAATGTCTGCTTGTATACGAGTCTTGAAAGCTGGGCAATTTTTTCCTCGTGGCCTAGTTAATTTTAGTTCCCTTGGTTTTCTGCGATTATGGTGAATGTTCACCCTTTTGTTCACTTGTTTTCAGTCGCAGGACATTGATTCACCTGATTCTGACATTGAATCATATGTATCCTGACTACGATTTCAGGTAATGGCATCATCCAAAGTATGTGTCTTTTATGGTCTTTCCATTGTGCACTCCTCAACAATCATCGAAGGAGGCACATGCTATTCAGGTTCTTGTGTTTTATGTGTTTTTAGTCCAGTTTAGGTTTTCATGGGTACTGTTAGAGCCTACGTGGCCGGCAACCCATTTTATTGAAAGGAATTAGGAAGTGGTGTCAATGGTTGACAAGCGGTATGAAACCGTTGCTCCTGAAGGAGCTGAGAGTTCAAGTCTCTCCATTTCCTATTATTTCCTACGTAGTTTGTCGATCAGGTTACATGATTAGTTTGTCGATCAGGTTTCACGGTCAGTTCATGTTTTTGTGAAGGTGAAAGTGAAGTAGACTAACGTTTTCATATTCTCATGTCCATATACTCACCAGTATGTTGCGACCTCACCACTTTACTAAAGAACATGGAGTTCTTGCTGCAGAGCAAAAGATTGACGTATCTTTGGTTGAGGCATCCAAGGTAGAAATCAACCGCTGCTGATATTACCCATCGTCTTATTCAGACGTCTTGTTGTATCCTGAAACATGTGATACTCACGGAATATAATTAGTACACCTGCCAAATCTATTTGATAGTGATCTTTACCCATCTATTTGATAGTCTGGAATTTGATTATGAAAAGTATCTTCTCGAGTCCTTTTGAGCTGAACGAATACATGCTGCAATTGAAGTTGTCTGTCGCTGACAAGTGGATGTACTTGATGCTGGACTTTCAAGCTTTTGGAGTGTGGGCTTGTTTTAACACATTTTGAATAACAGATATGGTCTATAGAAGCTGGTGAAGAAACAACATTGATTGACAGCATATGGAACGGCATTGATGAGGTCAGTCGGACACCTCTTGAGAATGATGGAAGTGATCCTTTGGAGAGTATTCAAGCAATCTCTGTTTCCTATCAAATTTCAACATGCTTAAAAATGTTGCGGCCACCTCCTCTTTAAATTAACATTTTCGCCATCCAGCAGGTGATCAACTTGGAGGAATGTGAAGTATACAGCTATTCGCCTGATGCTGAAGGAGATCCTTTCGCTGACACTGGCAGCATGTGAGTTCCAACAGGCGTAAAAGCTGTGTGGGGTATTTTTGAGTTGACAGTATTATGCCTTGCCTATTCTGACCTGTTCTTACTCTACTAGTAATCATGGATGCTTTAAGAACTCTTTAAATTATGCTCTCTGAACATTGCCTTTGGACTTTGAAGTTTATGGTTCATGTATTGAAAGCTGGCCAAGGCGTCAGTTTTGAAGCAACATTGAACCATGAAAATGGTTGTGATGCGGTCATACCAAGGCTACTACACCAGATCCCATCAGAACTCTGAAGTTAAGCGCCTTTGGGCCGGCATAGTACTGGGAGGGTGACCTCCCGGGAAGTCCCGGTGCTGCATCCAGTGTTTCTTCTTAATGTTGTATGCTTTTCTGTGCGCTTAGATGGTCCTTTAACTACTTCTTCTACAACAAGAAACAAAAGCGTGTACTTTACTTCAGTTCGCGATGCACAAGGTAATCTTCATTCATATTCACTACTTAGTCTGATTAACTGACACAGCATTGGATGAACTGATTTTTATTTTTTCTACAGTGACAACATTGCTAGGTTTATCTGCATATTTCTGTCCTACATATTTTCATCTAACATCCTCTTTGAACGACTGATACGTTCACACTAGTTTCAACAGTAAGCAGAAGCGAGGTTAGGCCTGTCATGAAGTTTGATTTTCCGAGCTTTTGAACTAATGAATTCGTCGTCGCTTTATTTGCAGCAAGCAATTCATGGACAATTCTTCTAGTGACGATGGCTCTGGCGATTGGGACTTGGACTTCGTGGATGGCATGGACCTTGAAGGTTGAGATACGGAGTCTACCTTGTGTTGATGCCTAGCATGTTTCGTGTACATAGCATGTATATAGCACGCGATAGCTTCTGGTGAATGTGGAAGCAATGTACACTAGCATAGTGATACAACCAGCTTGACTTAGAACGATGTGCTTGCCATGTACAAACATTTTCATTTCTCATTTCTCCGACTGTTTAGTGAAAGCTGGTGAAGGATCATATAACTTGGGACGGAAGATGAGGATTGTTTCCATGCTTGCACTGTATCTAATTCTTTCTTGCCATTAGGACAATTTAGAGTTAAGTTATAGATCTAAATGCAAATCTTTTCCATCTTGGAGACTTTGGATTTGGTACTTGGTAGTGAATGGGCGAATAGTACCTGTTCTTATTTATCACTCCCTCCGTTCCACATTACGTGGGACTTTGAAGGATTTATTTCAAGATTTTGCCTTTATATCCAATGTATTGTGTACGTAAAATCTCAGACCAAGTGAACGCTCCTTTAGGCTGCAACAAGTGAGAGATGAGAGGCTTGTTACATTATTCAAATAGCACATCGCTCATAGCACACAAACCACTTGTAGTTAGAAGATGAATTTAATTTTTTTGAAATTCTCTCAAGATGCACTAGGAGATAGTGTGCTTTTTTTTTCAATTTCTTATTGAAGGTCGAAATTTGAACATGTTTTATTTCCTTGCTCTTTAGGAAGCAAGTTTTTTGACCGCCGATAACCGCCTAAAAATATAAATTCCAATTCTTATAATCTTCAAAGTTTTTTTACCGCCGAACAACCAAAAAAAAATCAGTTTTTCAAGATAGAGTAAAAATTGATATTTTAGTGTGGTGATAACACTGTCAACATTCATGAACATTAATTATTTCCCAAAAAAGAGTTTTAGAGCATTTGAGCTTAATTAACAAAATGTAACTTGCTAAGTTAGTCTCTATTTTGAGTTTTTGAAAAAAAATTGAAAATTTACTATTTTATTGGAATTACAAGTGCAGTAGGTATTATTATAGTGTAAGTATACGGATGATTTTCATTTTAGAACTTTTCTTCATTGTATTTCACAGCTTTGTAAAAAAACCTCGGAATTTTTAAGTTTATTTTGTAATTATTATGAATTTTTTTGACAATCACTTTTATAAATTCATAGCAATTTCAAGTTTTCACCAAAATTTATGAAATTTCAAGATTTGTACTAGACACATGGTTCCATCTACTAAAAATATAAATTCCAATTCTTATTTAGTGCTTGATGGTCACATGGTAGAAATTTGCACTACGGTAGTATAAATATTGTTCAACGGGATTTGTAGTGAACTCCTAATGGACAAATTTTTGGACGATATAGTGATTTCATCCATGTTTTCTCATCCATCATGCACTTTTTGCAATAAAAAGAAATACAACAAAATTCTATGGCAAGATAGCTTCTTGCATGTGTGATTTGATTAAAAAGGGGATGATTTGTGAAAATTTTAAGCCTCATTTTATGTTACAATGATTTACAAAAAAATTCAAAGATTTTAGTCTAAATGTGCTTTTGATAAAATACGCTCAAAAAATTAAGCAACCAAAAAATCTCCAAAAAGCACCACACTTAGAGTATTACATTTCAACCCATCAAAACAAATTTTATTCACAAATTTTCAATATTTTATTCATAATTGAATTTTAAAAAATCCTGAATTTCAAGTTTCAAATTTTATACAAAAATATCGATGATAGCAATCGCAAATCTAACTGTATAGATATAAATCTAAAACACATAATGTACAACTATTATTTGTGCAACAAGTTCAAATTATTCCTTATGGTTGCATTCTTTGATGCCTCTTTGTAAAATTGGTGAATTTGGAGAGGAGTGACGATGTTTAGGGGTTAGTGTTTAAATGTGATTGTAGCCTGTCTTTAGTGACTCCAAATTTATGATGACATTTAGCCATTAAGGACAAGTTCCATTAGAGAAGTTTTATACTAGTTTTTTTGACAATTACATATATATATATATATATATATATATATATGGAATAAATTACGAGCTTTAAAAAAAATTGTTTACTTGTATCTTGTTGGAATTAAATTACTCATATGGTAGTTAAGTTACTTATGAGGGAAGTAATATACCAAACATATAACTAAGTTACTCACATGATAATACAAGCATCTATGGCTTCAAGTTAGTTGGAACTCCAAAATAGTAGTCTAGTTAGTCTACACATGTTCTAAGTATGTAAACAGACAATACTAGTACTATAAGTGTGAATTGGTAGGTGAAAGAGATCGCATCGTCTAATAAACAAAATATTATTTATATAGTTGGATGGTGAGGCACACAGTAAATACCATTTCCTATTTGTGCACATTGTCTTTTTAACATTTCATGTCTGAAATTGATCCTAACATTTTATGTTCACAAGTATGCATTATAAGTAAAAATATGTAAAAATTGATGTTTGGGTAAATTTTACAATTATGTCACTTACATTAGGGGGTTAAAAGTTTGATTCTTTAAAGATTGACTGAATCGTGAGACTGAAACATGGAGCCAATCGTGGCCATTCTTGATGAAGAAGGTGTTATTCCCTCAAAGTTGTGTTATAAATCATTATAGACACGACTTGTTATTATCCTTTATGGCTTCACAATCTTCACCTCTCAAAGACAAGAATAAAACTTCTCAATCTTCAAAAAATATCGCCTCCACAATTAAAGAAGAAAGCGCCACGTGCGCATTCTATGCAAATTGAGAATGGAGAAAAAAGAAGTGTGACACCCTATTGTAAATAACAATAATGTTATGAAGATCATAGAATTATAGTTTGTCAATAAAATGACTCAAGTTCACTTCATACACAAGTTGAGGCTTGATGGAAGGCCGGTCCAATTCAATTCGGCCCAAGTTTGGAGTTCGGGCCAAGAAAAACCTTGTCCCGATTTCATCAAACCGGCCCAAAGATTTGGCGCCAAAATCATGTCACATAGGACGCCACGTAGGAAAAATTGCTAGTTCCGGCCCGACCCTTGAAAGAGAACCGGAGTTTCTATCTATTGGAGTTTCTATCTATCTATCAAATTTTTACATATTTGAACATATAAAAATATGTAAAAATTGATTTTTAGATAAATACCATAATCAAATCACTCACATTGACTCCTCCAATTCCAAACATTAATGAAGAGCATGTTGCCTCCTATCTTCTCTCAAAAGAAAATGTTCCATATTACTAGATCAAGTCCACGCTCACACGACCAAATCTAGGAAAATGTAGAAGAATTCCTAGATTCCACACTTCAGCTCCGTCCCTCCCGCTATTTCTCCACTCACCCTCGTTCTCGCGCCCCTGCTGGCTGGCTTTGCTTTTTTATTTCTTTCCTCTCGTTCCTGCTTGCTCGTCTCCCGGGCCGCTCGCAACTCCACCTCCGGCCCCCGAACGCCTCCCAATTCCCCTCGCCCGCTCCGGCCTCGTCGCCCTCTCTCCAACGAGCCCCGGGACGTCGCCGGAGACCGCCTCTCGCAAAAGATCTAGATCCCAGGTTGTCACGGCTTTCCCCTTTGATCCGGCTTCTCCCGGTGTCCGATCCTGCGCGCTTTTTTGCTTTCAATCTTGCCCTAAACCGAGGTTTCAATGAGCTTAACCTCGGGCAGGGGCTCATTGATCTGATACGAGTAGGTTTTGTTCAGTGTAGGTATGATTCGGTCGCGTTTCATTTTTTTTGGATTTAGCTCTTTCCGTAATACGTGGCACCATTTGCGCGGAGAAAAATCTACCGACATACCCGTTTTTGTGGCTGGTGGACAGATTGAAGCTTTCTGGATTGCGGACGGGGAGTTTTTGGTGGCGTTGTAGCGAATTTTCAGGTAATCTCTAGGTTTTAGTGTGGTACTATCAGGAATGAGGAGTGAAATTGATATTATTCTTGTTAATGAGGAGCTCGTTAGGTATCATACTATTTGGTTAAGAAGCTTTGGGACGTACTGATCTTCACGTTCAGCATCGAGTATGATTTAACTAAGATAATCTCAGTTAGGTTGGAAATTTTAAGCCGAGAGTGATTGGAACGGATGTGCAGGTAATCTCTAGGTTTTAGTGTGTTATTGTGGCTAGGTCTGGAACGAGGTGTGGAGCCATTTGTGAGGAGCTGGTATCGGCTTGAGCTTTCTGACATACTGATCTATCTCGTTCAGCATCTCATATCGATTTATTTAATGGCTACCGTTTTTTTTTTGGACCGTGTCGGATTTGTGAGTATTTGTTCGCACAATGTGGACCTGAACAGAAGTGGCTGTTGGCTTTTCAGAGTTTTGGCACGAAACAGAATGCATTTGAGGAGCAGGAGTGGATAGAGTTTTGCATCATTTAGTATTTTAGCAAGTATGTTTTGTTGTCGAGGAATAGGTCAAGAAAGGTTTACGGGCGAGTGCGGCACACTGGTAACTAGTGGAATGGGAAATTAAAGCTTTTGGTATGGATACGTAATGGTAGCTTAGTGGTGCTGGAGGGCTTCGATTACACTGCTAAATTCCGACTTTTGGACCTACAGACGGGCCTAGTATTAAGGAAGCGGTGAGCGCTCTTTGATACCTCAGGATCTGTTTACAGAACCAAATGAAGAACCTGGTGATTGGATGAGATACAAGGCTATTTTAAACATGGAACTTGCAACGTACTTACATCTCTTTAGGTTTTGCCAACAGGTGTGCTGAAAAACGGGTCATGTCTTGGGAATTTCGGAAGAGGGTTTGCGAGAACCAGACACAGAACTTGAATGACTACGACTGAGTGTGCAGAATATTGAAACGTAAGTTGTACCACGCTTGACTAATCTTTTTTATTGGGCATACGCTCATCTTGATGTTCTCAACAAGAAGGTTTGCAGGTTTATCTCATAGCCAGCTTAGACATAGTTTATGTCGAACTTACTACGTTTTTGGCATTATTTACCCTATGTCCTGCGAAATGGTAACTATAAAGTGAGATTTTAATGCAAAATTTAGATTGAGTGACAGTATCATAGCTAACCTCATACAACATATAATTAATGCTTGTGTCGTATTTCAACCTGTTGTTGTTTTCCCCACCGAATCAGAATCTACAAATGAGTCTAAAATCTTATTCTCCCGTTCGATATTATCTGCCTGTCTAAGAATATCAATGTTGCCTTTTCTGCAGCTGTTATAATTGTTAACTTTGTATCGGTGGCAGAACAACGTGTCTAGCTATATTGGCAGAGCAAGTAGCAGCTCCCTCTGTATGCTTTTGGCTTGTACTGTGCAACAGAAAAGCAGTGTGAGTGATGGGAATGTTTCGAGGATGTTCAGGAGCATTTTCCGGGAGGTCGAGTTTTTCAGAATGCCGTCCCTCAAGATTTATTCCTGTCGTTCTATGGTGATGTGCACCGGACTTCATTGTCCTTGTGGATAGAAATGTTGCGGAACTGAGTCACTGGTGAAGGGCAATCAGGTATCTGAAGCAACGTCGAAATTCTATTTAATTGTATGTGAGAATTTTAGGGAAAATGGAAGTATCAGCTGTTTTCAGTTGATGCAGGAATTTGTGTACGTTGAAGGTATTACATAGCATAATTGTTGGACTTGGGTTTCTGTGTAGGGCCGGAGTTTGATGATGGCTTCGATGGAGAAAACCTCTCGGATTGTGCGGTGCCCTAAGTGCCTTGCACTTCTTCAAGAGCCTCCTCCAGGAACCCCTTTATACAAGTGTGGGAACTGCTCTACTGTTCTGAGAGGTATTTTTCGCTCCTTTGGGACACAGTAAACGAGATTAATACTTAGTGGATGAATCACGTGTCACCTGAGCGGTTTGTGGGATTTAGATGGTGCTAATATGTCCAACAGAGATTCGTCGCATTAAGAGGTATTTGGGCGGGGAAGAGTTGGACACTCTTCAGCATGTGAATTCTTTTTTTCTTTCATAGGGTTCAAAGAACCTGTATGAGAGTTGATTTATATTCCTGAGTGTCATTGATCATTAAGTATCAAATTCCTCTCAATACGATTTAGATCACACACGTTTTTTTTATCGTCCCTGGCAATGATGTTGTGATTTGGTGTTTCTGCTGTTCATCTTGGTTTTGCAGCAAAACATGCAAGCTCTGATGGTTCTGGGGCTAGAAGGGCGTCAGCCCGGGCACAGCAGCTGAACAGAGCTACTCCTCCTATCCATGCAGATAGTCCTGATGGTAGAAAAGTGCCCTCCAAACCAATGCCACTTGACCTTACATCGAGACAGGAAAATTCAGGTGATCCAGATGATTACAGAAATAGAACTGGAAATCCTAGATTTAGTCCTGTGGACACTGGAAAGAAATCTCCAAGCCACTTGCACCACAGTAGTTTCCCTCCTGGACCTACTCCTGCCCCATATGTGCCAAGCAGTATGAATACATATGCTGATAACGGTTCCAGAGCAGGGCAGGATCACCAGAGACCTGTACCACGCGACCCTTTAGCTAGTCCTAGTAGTAGGGACGAGGATCTTCTTCGTGGGAGAGAAGCACCAATATACCTGCTACAAACCAAGGTTTCTAGCCCTGCACATGTAGAGGAAGCCCATGCTGGTAAGAAATCACCAAACCATATGCACCACAATATCCTTTCTCCTCCAACTGATCAAATTAGGAATCCATCAGCCATATGTGATGCAACGGGTGAAGCGGAGGGGCTCGTGGACATGCGAACAAGAAACACACCCGCTAACGTGAACGTCAATATTCGTCAGAAGTCACCAACTGCAGATTCGGTGGCTGAGGGTGCTCGCTACAGACAACCATCTGCAGACATGACGAGGGAGAACTTCAATACTCGTCAGAGGTCACCACGCACAGATTCAGTCGCTGAGGCTGCTCGGTTCAGAGGACTATCTCCAGACATTAAGAGTGATGCCGTTACTACTCGTCAGAAGTCACCACCTGCAGATGTAGTCGCTGCAGCTGCTCGCTCTGGACAACCTCCTCCAGACTCACCTAGTGAGGACTTTAAAACTGGTCAGAAGTTACCTACTCCAGAGTCGGTCGCTGAGGCAGCGCGTTACCGGCGACCATCTGCAGACACAACGGGTGAGGGAGCAAACAACAGAGCCAGAGAGCGCCAGGGAACGCCTGAAGCGGAAGACGATCGTAAATCATTTTCACCCACAAAGGCCCTTGAGGCGCTGCGAATTCAGAATACTGGCCCGCTTTACAAGGTGAAAGAGAGACAAGTGCTCGGACTGACAAGTAAGTTTTCAATACGTAATTCCCAAGGCTCTCTCACCAGGGGTAGGAATAGATCCCAAGGAGATGAATACACAGGGACTGAAAATGCTGATTTTGGTCTTCGACGTGACACGGTGGATCCTGGCCCATCCACTGGTCAAACTAGGGAGGAAATGCTCGGTCTACATCGGCGACAGCGCTCAGACGGTGTGGCCATCAGTGAAAGGTCTCATGACAATGATCTTTACGGTGGTAATCCAGGTCTCCATGCTGGTAGAAGATGGAGCTTAGAAGATGAAGCTATAGCAGTAGATAAGTTCCCTGAGGAGCCTACTTCCATGCCCTATGTATCAGAGAACAAGAACAGAGTTGTGGAGTTAACCGTGGAAAAAGAGAAAAGCAGAGACAATGCACTGAGTGCTCGAGGGGACGAAGAGAAGCTAACACCTAATCTGAAGTCAATTTCAAGGGCCTCATCATCTGATGTTGCTAGACAGTTGAACGAGACAATAAATGGGTCTACGCCCAAGGCAATCACTGTTGAACAGGGCTTGCCACCTGCAAGTGACGTTTCTTTAGTCAGGGGGATATCACCAGAGCTGAAGGCACTGCACAAAGCGAAGTTAGTTGTTAATAAGGACACATTTGGCGATGAGGACCAACCTGGAGCATTGCTGGAGAAGGAAGAGCATTCTCCTACCCTGTCGCCTCTAACGATCAGGAAACCTCTGTCACCTCCTCGTTTTTTTCCGTCGAAATCAGTGATTGGAGGTATTAAGCCACCACCAGAACACATTTCGAAGACACGCGCTGCCGCACGGCAGGAGCCAGATGCCCCTTCGAATCTTCAAGATTTTCTTGGCCAACCAGATGTTCTGGACTATGATACTAGTGAGGATTCGTCCAATGTGGATGATGCTGATCAGTATCAGATTACTTCGAAGCCGCACTCCGAGGAGCTTAGATCACCCACCCTTTCGCACAATGGACTAGCAATTCAGGCAGGTGCTGGAGGCGGTAATAGTGGGAGGTCGGATGATGAAGACGAGCACGAGCCTACAGAAACGAGATCGACAAATTCAAGGTCTCAAGATAACTTGGGGGTTATTAGTTTGTTTGGCCCTGTCAAAGCTGGCGCTTCTCCCTATCGTTCTCCTGAGTCCAGTCATGGTGAAAGTCCACCCCAAACCCAAACGTCCGATCAACGCAAGCACGAGCTGCAGGGTCGGCAGCCTGATGCACTTGAATCGACGAACAGCTTTTCTTTTGGTCAAGGTGGACAGGTGCAAGGATCAGCGTATTCTTCGCTGAAGGGGCAAACGCAAAAAGTTAGACTGCAAATTAATACCCCAGTACCTGAACGTATCCATGTTCGGTGTCGACATTGCAAGTTGCAGCTGGAGGTTCCGCTGAACCTTGCTCGCAGCGAGACAGGTGTACAGAAACTTCGCTGCGGTTCTTGCTGGAAAATCTCACGCTTTCGCTTAAACCACCTACTTTCACCCAGTGGAACCTCTTCTCCTGCTGGAAGTGACAGATCACCTGAATCCTCTTTCCGACTTGGTTCCTCTGATGGCACCTCTGGTAGATATTCTGGTACAAGGTCTAACCGAGAGACAGGCACTCAGGACAGAGTGGTACTTCGTACACAGTCCGGAGCCAATCTTCCTGTGCCACCCTCTACTCGGCACAACCCTCGTGCTGCTTCAGGGTTGTCGAATATGGTTTCGGTTTCAAGCATCCCATCTGAAACCTCTAAAGCCTCGACTCCAAATACCTCAGGTGACTTAGGCCCAGCTGGTAGCTCACCCCATGGCGGAAAGGAGATGACCGTTGCCATATCTCCATTAGGTCAAGCTGAGCCCTCTCATACATTACTCTCGCCTACATTGTCCAGCACAAGTCAGGATGTCGGTTCAAAAGATCGCCAGCAGAAGTCGACTACTTCACCTGATCGCAGGCTTTTGCAATCCAGCAGTGATTCTGATGAAGAAAAGGCTTCAGCCCAACTGAAAATAGGACCAAGTGCTCTTAATCCTACTCGAATGGCCTCATGGTCTGCCCCTGAAACCCCCGAGTTTGACGACGGGCACGAGTTCAAAGGCCTCAAAGGCTTTCTCAAAAAAAGTGTTAAGGAGCTGACCAAGGGCAAGAAATCGACCCAGTATCGTCGGAAAGTGGTAGTGAATGGTCATGCCGTGCCTGATGATGTGGTGAGAAGGGCAGAGGACTACGCTGGAGGCATACATCCGGGCTCTTACTGGTAAGTTATTTCATCTTATGCTGTGGTGACTAATAAAATTCCCTCTTGAAACCCGTGGCAATTAAAACACAATACATGCAGCTAGGTAACCAATCACCGACCTACATTTATGCTACTTGCACTCTACGTTGAGTTGAAAGGCCGCGTCACCACATAAACATTGTTTTCGAATTTCGGCTCTTCTACTGAACATTGAATGTTTACCTGTCGTCTATAATTTATGCTATTGTCTATTATTATTATTTTGTTGTGGAGTCACCGCAGAAAGGGAGCTTGGAAGATTCTCATTCTTGTTGCTAGCAAACTCTTTTGTGTTGCTGAGTCCAGATCTGAATTGTGAAAAGCAGCTGAATTGCATGATCTTGTGGGATTTGTAGGTATGACTTTCGAGCTGGGTTCTGGGGAGTCATGGGTGGACCTTGTTTAGGGATGATCCCGGTAAGTATAACAACTGTGAATTATCAACAAACTACTCTGGTACGTTCATTGCTTTAAGTAACTGAAGTACTGTAAGTTGTTGGTCACCAGAACTCACATGAGATGGGATGTGTGCAGCCCTTCATCGAGGAATTGAACTTTCCATTGGCCCGACATTGCTCCCATGGCAAAACTGGAGTACTAGTGAACGGGAGGGAACTGCACCACAAGGACTTGGAGCTGCTGAAGAAGCGCGGTTTACCAGGGACTCCAGGGAAAGCGTATAATGTGGATATCGACGGTCGCCTTACAGAAGAAACTACAGGAATCGAACTTAAAGGTCTTGGTCGGCTAGCACCAACGTATGCACCTAACGTAAAACCATCTTTATTAGGCTTGCTTGTGAACGTAATCCTCGTTTTCTTGAAGCTCTAGACTGCAGTTGTTTCTATCAACACTGAGTTCCTGTCGTTTTATCTCTTCAGGTTGGAGCAGACTGGTAGAGGTCCAGGCATGTGGGTACCAGAAAGTCAACGAGGTTCATAAATGTCCGAGAAGCATGATGAACCTATGGCTTCTTATTTGAAGATCACGATTTGTGTCTAGGCTGATATTGGGCATTACAGAAGTTGGAGCTACGAGAATCTCCCAACATTTTTTCTTGAAGGTACGTTGTCCTTAGAGCATGCACAACCTTCTCCCTTCAATTCACCCCTTGACCACTATAATCACATCCAAGATTTGGTGTCACAAGCTATCATCTCCACACCCTCAAACCTCTACATAAGGGTGGATAACCTATCACCACCACGACACCTAAAACCACCAACTTCTACACCCCTCTTTCATTTCAGGAAGGAAATGTAGACTTTCATTACATGAGTTCGGCATGAATTGCTCAAAAGTTAAGTCATGTACCGACAACTTACAGTTCCTCCCTAAAATGAAGGAATGGTGTAGAAGTTGGTGGTTTTAGGTTTGTGATGGTTTTAGGTACCTCTACCTACCACAACCACTATACATGGGTAATCATTATTGTTCATCAATCTAGGATACCAAGCCCTTCCTTGAATTAGCTGTAGAGGGACTATAGAGGCATCATTGTATGTGGCTCATATTCCATGGCTCTCACTTGTCTTGCAACAACATTAAATACAAGCATATATCATCCAGTTTCAGAGTCAAGGGCGCATTCTCTTATTCAATATTGCCTCCTGCTCTTTGTTGTATTTCGTACCTGGATTCTCTTCAAGGACTTGACATCTTTCCTGTGATCGGCTTGCAGGTTTTAAGACCAAGGAGGCATGCACTCGTGACTGAAAAAACAAGATTCTAGTTTTCAATAGACCGTCAAGCTTGGCTTTTTACGTTCCACTGTACACTCTCCATTTAACGTGTGATAATGGATATTTTTTTCTAATACATGATTAATTCAACTTTGCAGGTTGATGGTGAATATTTGGTAGCTCTGTCCCATTTTGGGGCTATTACATCACTATTCAGCCTTCATGACATTTTGGGGCTATGACATCACTATTGGCCAATGGTTGTTTTTGCTCCAAAATGCCTACATGACAGTAATTTTCCGGCAGTTTTGGCACCAATGAGTTACTGTTCTTCCTCTCTATTGTTACATGTTTGGGAAGCCCTAACTTCAAGCTGGCTTCAAGGTGGCAGGCATGGATTAGTCAAAAAATGACTTGTCATACAGTGACTGCCAAAACTGAGTACGAACACAGCTTACTGAAATTTAACAAACAATGTAGGGAAATTGGATGCGTCAAAAATGAAACCATAAATTGCACAGGATTACCATTGCAATCAGTCATACTTCCATGGGGATTGAGGTCTATTACACACATGTATGCATGTTAAAAAAAAAGTAAAGTGAAGTTCAGTCCAAAACTCAGTTTTGCTCACATTAGCTGGAACAAAGTTAAAAATTTGTCCACCTACCCTTAGCAACAATAACAGCTGCAATGCGCTTAAGCATGCTTTTATACAAGTTCTTACACTCACTGGGAGTAATTGAAGCCCAACAATCCTCAACACGCTCCCACAATTCTAACATTCCTTTGGGAGGTCTCTCATATTGGTTGAGTCGACGTTTTAAAGTTGCCCACAAATGTTCGATCGGATTCAAGTCTGGAGATTGCGCCGGCCACTTCAAAAGAGTGAATTCTTGCGAATTCAGCCAACGGCGCACACTCTTGGATGTATGCTTTGGGTCATTATCCTGTTGAAAAATCAAATTGGCAGGATCTAGATTGTATGTATGCAGTGTATGAACCAGTTCTCGCTCTAAAATTTCTCTATACATGTACTGATCCATTCTTCCCTCAATCCTACACATCATACCAAGGCCACTCGGAGTCATGCAACCCCACATCATCACTCCCCCACCTCCAAAGTTGACAGTTTGTTGCACCATTCCAGCACTTCTACTCTGTCCATCACGAAACCAACACCAACTGCGACCATCAGAGTAAAATCGGTTGATTTTTGTTTCATCAGAAAATACTACACAATCCCAATCATCATCAGTCCAATGGCAATGACGTCTAGCAAATTCTAATTGTCCTTTAATTTGAAGAAGTGTGAGCTTTGGTTTCTTTTGCTTCACTTCACATTTCAAACCTGCTTTTCGTAACATTCTCCTCACAGTACTATCACTCATACCAACATGAAGCTCCTCTCAAGTAATTTCCAACTTTGTGTGCAGTTTCTAAGCCACCTATAGTGATTTCTCTCACACAAGCCCTGCGATCAGCTGCACTGTACACCTATGGCCTGCCACCAAAACTGCGATTCACATCACTCAACTCACTCAAATGTTGCTTACGAAATTGTGCAACCCAACTTTGGGATACTTGTAAGTCTCTAGCAACATTTCTAGTACTTTCACCCCTCCTCAACTTTTCTAAAGTAGCTTCTTCTATCTGCTTTCTATCAACAACAGAGAGAGACCTTAATGAAACCATTTTGCTCAATTTGCATACATGATGTGCACTGAATAGGGACACAATTATAAATGTGAAGGCCAAGAACATGCCCATCCAAAAAAATAGACCCAGAAAACCACTTGTGCATGTCAAATTTGTAGCATTCACCGCGTAATCCAAGTGTGAGCATAACTGAGTTTTAGAGCTAATTTACTTTGATCTATATCTTTCTCAAATCATTTTGCATTGCTGGACTTGTAATTTGGTAGCCACATCATTTACTTGAATGTATACTTGTGCCGTCAACTGATTTGGCATTAAATGCAGTAAATTATAAAATATGAATGGCTAAAGGTAGACTAAGCTATTTCGTACTCAGTTTTGACAGTCACTGTATGTGTATTGCTTGAAACAATATTATGGAGTGTCATATTATGGGTTGGGGACCTTAAAGGGTAATGATTTATTCACATGTATTTAAAAACATGTACGAACAACAAATTTAAGTTGTCTCTTTGACCCTTTAGTGCCCAGGTGACTACTAAGTGGTCACTAGATCATTAGAAAATGAAATGCTGGAAAATTTGTAAATCATCTCAAGTCGGTGTCTAAAATTCAATCGTGTAACTTTTGATTCTGCAGTGTTGCAAAAAGAAACTTTGGAATTTGACTTTCTTAGTTATCCAAATACCTATGTACAAAACACCAAAATATTGCTAATACCTCAAAATGTAGCATATACTTACAAATACAACACTTGTACTATGTTATTTATTGTGTATGGAAGTTTGTTTTGTTGTATTTTTTTGGATTGTGTTCTCTTGTTCATGTTCCATTAGTGTATGTAGTCCGATCTGGATCAATGTACCAACTCTTTTCTTATTTAAACGTATAAATTTTGTCCTAAATCGTACATGGATAAGTCACTCTCACTTATAAAATTCACAATAATTATGTATGAGTCCGTTCTTGACATGAAAGATTGCAGTAGAGAGGTGTTGGGCACAAGTCATTGCTAGACATCTTCACTTTCATTTTTGAAAATTTAACCCAAATTCTATTTAGCCTTGAAGTCTCACACATCCCAAAATCTCATTTTTGAGTGTTCATTATACGATTCAAAGACATACTACAATCTTCCAATCCAACGGTCCGATCTTACCAAGATTTAACCAACACATGTTTCATTAAGCTATGCTTATATTCATACGGTTGGATATTATTAATGGTATCCCTAATTTCGACAATGAGAGTCTTAAGAAAACATCACCCAAAAAAGTGTGGTTTCTCCAAAACCATTATGGGCATTAAAGTGTTAACCCTTTGATGTGGATGCGTTCATATAATGGTCGACGAACAAATTGCAACCTTTTTCAACATTACATCCTAAACAATTTTTTATCCATCCAAATTTCTCTTGGTTCTTGTGTTAGTTGACTATCATTTGTACGATATGGATCTTCAAAATATGATATTGTGATTTTTGAAAAACAACACAATTGGTTTATATTGAGTTTCATTCATTGTTAAAAAAGTGAGACCTTGAACATGAGTTTTCAAAATAAGTATAATCGAATAATGGAAACTATACCATCTCGTAGTGCATGTTATTCCTATTTCTTTACAATGTTTTTTAAAAAAAAAAATTGGTGTTAATTTAGGATTTTTAATTGAATTTCAAGAGAAAACCTTGCAAAATTAATTTTAAACTATCAATAAATCATATGATAAATCCAACTATAAAGAGGTGATCTTCACATTGGCATTTACAACTTTGCTTTGAACATAAACTTTATTTTTGTTTTTAATCGAACATTTTATAACAAATCTTTGAAAACAATGTTGAATTGGGGTGTTAAAGGGTTAGGGTCCTCTAACTTTGACCACATTTAAACATAATATATAAACAAGAACTTAATTGATGCTTTATTAGTGTATGCACATAAATTTACAACCTTGCAGGTTTAATTTTTTATAAATTGTTATTAGAATTGGGAATGAAATAAGATTGTAAAATGCAACTAAAAGAGATATTTTGAAACTTGATGTATGAATAAAAGTTGTACACAAGGGTGACAATCAAAATGGCGTTTTGAATTCGTAGTGAAGGAAATTTCATATCTGCCAATTCTGACAGTCTCTTGAGGGCTAAAAATTGGTAATTCACCAAAAAAAATAAAATTACAAGATCATCTTTAATAACATGTGTACCAAATTTGAAAGCCAAAGATTCACCAAAAAAGATTAAAAATCTACCAACATGTGTAGCTGTGAAAAAAAGTTCACTGCTACCAACTTTAGCAGCCTCCCAAGGATTGAAAAAAAACAGCTTTGTTATGAAATTATGGGAACAAAATTTCCTATATGTTAATAATTTAATTTCTAAATTTCGAGGCCAAAAGATTAATTCAAAAGAAGATATTCACAATCTACCAGCATGTGTTGTTTTGAGAATCAAATTTTGGAAAACATTTTACTATTGCCAACTTTGACACCCTCCCAAAGGCTGAAAAATTGCTTATTTACCATCAATTTTTTTTCACGAGATGAATTCAATGTCAATAACATGTGCAACAAATTTCAAGGCCAAAAAAGTCATATATTAAAAAATATCCAAAATCTACCAACATGTGTAGCTATGAGAAACCATTTCGCTACTACAAACTTTGACACCCTCCCAAGGGATGTTAACTTGTCTTTTTACCATGAAGTTTTTGGCACAAGATTTTCTTTATGTTAGTAACTTGTGTGCCAAATTTCAAGGTAAAAAAGATCATAAAAAAACATATTCACAATCTATCAATGTGTGTATTTGTGAGAAACATTTTACACGTTTTTTCACAGCTACACATGTTGGTGGATTTTTAATATATTTTTCTTTGTGAATCTTTTGGCCTTCAATTTTGTTCACATGTTATTAACTTAGAGATGATCTTGTAAAAAACATTTTGTGGTAAAATACCAATTTTTAGCCCTTGGGAGGCTGTTAAAGTTGGCAAATGTGAAATTTCCTTCACTGCAAATTCAAAATCGCCATTTTGATTGTCACCCCCTTGTACATTATGGATTTTAGATTCTATCTATATGGTTTGATCTTTGATTGCAATCAGCAATATTTTAAAATAAAATTTGAAACGTAAAATTCAAAATCCTTTTGTAATCTGATTACAAATAAGATATTGACAATTTCTGAATGAAATTTGTTATGCTGGGTTTATACGTAAAACCCTTAGTGTAATGATTTCTGGAGTTTTTTGGTTGCTTAATTTTACGAGTTAATTTTGCAAGAGCACTTTTGAACTTTTTGGTGAATTACTACCACATGAAATGAGGCATAAAATTTCCATAAATCATCCCTTTCTAATTGGATCATACATACATGAAGCTAACTTCCTATAGAATTTATAATACAAAATTCACACTACAGAAAGTGCATGACGGATGAGAAAACGGAGTTTGATTACGTACATCATTCAAAAAATTGATGGTTGTACATTCAAGGTTTAAGAATCACGGAGTCCAAATGAGTCTTCATGCCTGTTTTAGTAGTTTTGAAGGAGTCTTATATAAACTTTAAAACTTCTTTTTATTTCATGATTAACGCATGCCAACAATGTTTGTTGTTCATTATGGTGATGTAAAATTTAGTCCCATTTGACTTGTATTTTTCACAATATGAATTTATCATCTTAAAATCATGAATCCATTTGAGTTAACCGAAAAGAAGGCCATCTAACCTCCCTTTTTGCCTTACTTCTAACCTCTCTTTTGAGCTATACTGTGTTTGAATAGTGTTGTGTCATAGCTTGTCTCCTTGTAGGCGATGGGCTTGGAGCTTTGGTAGGAGGTGTGGAAGTCATTGCGAGGTGTGGAGAATAATGACAGTGACTTGCTTTAAATTGTCTTCCAACTCATCATGAACTAGTTTTTTTTTTTTTTTTTTTTTTGGGGGTCTATTTATCTTTTAATATGAGTTCAAGAGGAGTTCAAGAGGAGTTTGCTAAAACTTTCCTCTTTGAGTTAACTCCATTGTCCTTTAGGAGTTAATGTACTCCGAAGACTTGTCCATCCTCGAAAGGGGAGAGTAGTATTGTTCCAATGTCCCTTTGTCCCGTGGACATCGGGTCATTGACATTACGAACGGACACTTTATTCACGCCGGCCCTTTCTTTAGGGTTGGTGTTTCTATCTACTCCGAAGACGTTTGGTGGGAAGGGATACGTGTATTCATACAGAACTACAGAATACACCGTATATTCCGTATTCGACGAACGAGCGCAGTGTGAAAAGGGCATCCCTCGGAAGAATTCGAAAGTACCAAAGCCATTTGCACTCATCTCTCTCACTCTCATTCTGCCTGAAGAGCCAAAGCCTTGTTGTCGCCGTTTCTGAAGCTCCCACCGCCATAGCCAAGCCACACTGAGACCTCGCCGCGAGCACCAGCGTCACCCGTCCAGCCACCAGCCAGCGGCTCCGTCCAGCCACGCACGCACAAACAAACAAACGGACGGACGGAGCTCACCCTGAACCCGCCGATCCATTCCCGCACACCCGCACACCCGCACTCAACACTTTCACAGGTACTCCGATTCTACACTTTCTTCTTTTTATCCTTCTTCCTGCTTTTGCTCCTCTTTGGTCCGTGAGCTCAGATGAGGTTTGGCGATCTTGTACGTGCTCGATTAAGGCGGCGACTCTTTTTTATTCAAATTCTTGACGATGTGAGATTTAACTTATTATCTCCTTTTCGTTTGTAGCGTTTAGTTTGTTTTCGACGTGAAAGTGTGGAATGTTAGTGAATTTTTTTCTTTTTCAGCTTTTCGTGGTTTTGTTTTTGAATCAATCAATGAGGTTAAAGAATGGCAATAATGCGGGGGTTAAAGAATGGAATGGACGTGTTGGAAATGATTATTATACGGAGAGGCATTGGTGGCAAGAAGCTGTGCCCTAATTATTATGAGAATCTTGAAGTGGTTGTTGTGTTTGAGTTCGGGTTTTGCTTGAGCTGGAGGTTCTGTATTTTGTATGAGAGAGGTTTTTTTTACCCGTCTAACTTTGTGTTTTTTAATTTTATGTTATTGTATTGGTTCAGAAGGGGTTTATGGAGTCGTCGGCCGTTGAAGGTGAAACTTCCGGTGACAGGAACGTGGAAGAAATGGTTCGCCACCTTCCGGGAGCGCAGTCCTTACCTGACGGTTTCTCTGTTTCAGAGAATTTTCCAGAAGTGAAAGTTTCGGATGTGACGGAAAGAAACAGAGATAATAATGCTATAGCGGAAACAATGGCGGATGACAGCACAATCGGACTTAGCTTACAAGAAACTAAACTCGCAGATGCCTTGAAAAGTGGATTAAGTAGTCTCGGGTCCCCGCCCTTGCAACCTGAAACAGAGGATCAATGTTCGAAATCTTCTTCGTCGGAGATGATTGAGACGACAGGTGAAGAGCAAGTGAAGGATGTGCCAGTTCTTACTGACTTTTTAATGGATTCTACCGCGGACTTCGCCGCAACTTCAGTTAACAAGTCATCGGAGAAAATTCGAAGGTTTCCCGTACCTCTGTCGGGAGGGGAGGCGACTGAAACCGATTCAGCTGGCGTTCAAAGAGGGCCGTTGTTATTTGGAATTGATACTAGTAGCAAGGTGAACGAAGAGAACTCTGTTGAAACAGGAAATAATAATGCAGAGAGCGCGACTGATAGTGACGGAGATGATAGTGATAGACCTTCCAGCTCTCAGACTAGTCATCTCCCTGTGGCCACTTTGCGGAGGGACCCGAGTACAAATGACGAGCCATTGCAAGATATGTTGGAGTTGAAGATCGCCGAACTAGAGGTTGCTTCCTCCGGATCCTTGAAAATTGATGAGGAAGCAGCCAAAAGGGGTAAGCTGAGTATTATATCGCCGAAATAATGAATGGTTTTGAAAAACTATTGTGAGGTTTCGCATTGATAATTCTTAAAACTGCAGAATGACATTTTTTTTAATTGATTAATGGGTGTGACAGCTAGAGCAACGAAGAGGCAAGTGAAGGAGGTGAGGGCAATGCTTGATGGAACAGATAGAAACGCTGATGAAAAGCTTCGACTTCTTAACGCCAAGTATTTGCAGCAGGTCGGTCTGCCATTTTCCTTCTTTTCAGCCTCTGTTTTTATGTTTCCTCCCTCCATCTGGTCCATGCCTTCTGCAGTTGGCGTGGTGCGAGGAAATTGAGTTATCTGACGCCAATCGATCGTCAATTCTGTGCAGGTGTCAGAGACAAAGAACTTAGTGAAAGAACTATCAACACTCCAGCGGAAGTTGGAGCAAGTCAACAAAGAAAAAGATACGAGTATGTATTCATTTGGGCAGTCTAACTGATAAACAAGGTTCTAAGGGACTGCAGTAACTTTTTCTTGTTCATGCTCTGCACTAACTGTTTAGACAATCTTCTGGAGGAGCTAAATGTTTGAAGTTTCTTTATGAAGCGTCGGGTTGATGATAATTAAAAGCTGCAAGATGCAAGAAAAGTTGAAATTTTGTGCTCATGAAGGTCCCGTTTAAAACCTGGTGCAGTTTATGGAGAGTATTCAAAAGTTAGTGGGCTTCGACAGAAACTGGAATCTTTATGCCGAGAACTTCAGAGGCAGAACAAGATGTTGTTTGTGAGCAACTTTCCTTCACTCAATTTGGACTGTAAATGAGGTTATAATTGGCGGTTTTATTGATTGGTTATATTTCTGTCTGGAGCCTCATAAAACCTTCTTTTGGGAGTTGAGAGCAAGAGAAAGAAATCAAACTTCCAATCGTTCTACATCATTTTCATCTGTTTCCTTGAAACCGCAGGATGACAGCAGAAGGATCTCCAATGAAGAGCAGATGAAACGTCAAGAACTTTCCACAAAGTTTCATAATACCATCAAGGTTGTTTATAGCTTCTTGCTGACAAGTAGCCGTCTATTCCTGACATGTTTGCCTAGCGGTTTTTCTTGTTTAATGCGCATATCCTGTCAGGAGTCCATGCGTCAATTCAACTTGAGCATGAATTGAGTTTGAATCGAGTTTGCTCTCTACGTCGAGCAGTAGAATTAAGTTCTAGTCCGATGTCCATATACTCCTTTCTTAATTAAAGGATATTTGTTGCATTGATTATTACAGGATATCACAAGCAAGTTGGAAGAACAAGGGGACGAGAGGTTGCAGCAGATCAAAGAAAATGAAATGTACGCGCATCCATGCTGATTTTGGGCAAGTAGTATTATTGTGACTAGGTTTATTAGAAGGTTTTTTGGTGCATTCTTCAAAGGTGTAGTCTAAGCTGTGTCCCTTTTCTCCAGGTTACGAGAGACACTTAAAGCTCTGACTCAGCAGTGTGAGAAGAGGGATCAACATTTTAATCATCAGGTATTCTTATTTTAACATTTTATTAACTTTTGCAGTGAAGTTGAATCTAATGGAGGCAAAAGAAGTGATCAGTAGAGAAGCTTTCTCTTTTCAGACTCTACTATTTGTTGTCTCATTGTCAGCATTGTAACGTGCTTTTTCTAGAGGATTTTCCGTTTCCATATTCCGAAGACTTTGTTCTGATTGACTATAGCTGGTTTCTTATGGGTTGGTTTCAGTTAAGGACCAAGGAGCTTGAACAACAGCTTGCTGAGGTAAAGCTGAAGCAGCAGGAAGAGTTGGTTGCACAAGAAGAAGCTAAGTCACGTCTCTACAAGGAACAGATTGCTCATCAATTGAAAGTTGAACAAGATTTGAGGGCTCAATTAGCCCTCTATGGCGATAAATTTGAGCAGTTCCAGGCAAGTACTTATTTCTTGTACGTGTAGTCCTTATCTTAGCAGTGTATACTATCTAACATGTTGGATTTCTTTTGGTACGTCTCTACGTCTGCTATCTAAGAAAACAGATTCCATTTTTCTGCCATGTCATTATTATTATTATTATTATTACTACTACTTTTTGGACTTTTTATTGAACCCCTGAGTTTGGTTTCTAATGCCTGGAACTGTGAGGCGTCTCTTTCTAAATTCTTTAGGTAAAGCAGTTTCTTCGTTTTGTGATGCTAGTCACCCATAAACTCAACCATGAACTGATTCTGAAGATGCCCTTTCGTAATTTCAGGAGACGCTGACAAAGAGCAATGAGGTGTTCGCAACCTTTAAGAAAGAGATGGAGAAGGTAAATATTACAAATAAATGGCCACCTTATTGAAGTTCCATTAGGCAGTCTATATCTACTTGTGGTGTTTCTGCATTTTCAATTTGTTAGCTTCTTTATCAGTCCAGGGGAGCTTGAAGAGTTTCTTGCAGTGTCTTGACAGCAATAGCCTCTCTTGATCACTTTATGGTTGTTTCACATGTTTGATCAGATGTCAAAAACGATAAAGAAGTTAGAGAAAGAGAATATAGCACTTAAGAAGAAGGCAGAAAAATCAGATGTCACAGTTATTGATCTTCTGGACGAGGTAAGTCTTACTTCCACTACTCTCATTCCTCCTGCTCTAAAGCAGTATCAGAGTACTTGCAATGAAAGCAATAGAAGTATCACTACCAACAAATTAGTGTAAATTCATGGACACTAATTTGTTGGGTCTAATGCCGATGAGCATGTATGCATGGATACTGAGTTAGGTGCTGTCCATGCCTGAACTTAATAATTGTCATTTGCCTGTTATCATTAACCCCGGAAGGACCAAGAAGCCCAAAGTGGGCCTCGTTTTTTTCCGTAGTTTTGAGTAGGTCATATGTAGACTTCTTTTGTTCAAAATTTATTTGTTATTTGACCGACACATGCAATGTTTTTCACCGATTCCGGTGATATAAAATTTGGTCCCATCTGAATTATATTCTTCACAATATGATCGATTGTATTTGTCATTTTAAATCAATGAATCCTTGGCCTTTTGAGGGTTAACCTCTCCTTTCACTCTACTTGTTTTTGCGTATTTCTATTCAGTAATGTTCTAAATATACTCATCGTTCTGAGGACATTCTGCAGAGGGTATCTTTGAAGAAACAGCTGGAGACGAGCAAGAATCAGAGGGAAAGATTGGAGGCACTATGTCGGTCGATGCAAGCAGAGCGAAAATCTGCTGCTGCTGTGACGTTGCCATCTCAAGCCTCTCTGCAGGTAATAGGTCCTACTTTCCTTGTCCAAAGGCATATGGTGTGAGTTGCCATATTGTGGGATCTTTTGTCAAAAACCGACAGTATTTTCACGAATCCTTACAATGCTCATATATTAGAAAAAAGTATCGGGTCAGATATAATTCAATATTCAGTGCATTTTTCATGATTAGCTCTTAACCCCTAACGGACCAAGGATTCATGGTTTTAAAATGACAAGTTTAATCATATTGTGAAAATTATCGATCATATTGTGAAAATTATAATTTGAATGGGACCAAATTTTATATCACTGGAATTAGTGAAGAATATTACATATGTTTCATAAAGAAAAATATAAAAATTAACAAAAAAGAATCTATATAGAACCTACTCAAAATTACTGAAAAAAACAGGAGCCACCTGGTGGCCTTATGGTCCTTTAGGGGTTAGATGATACTCAGCTGTTTGTCCTACAAAGCTTTCAAGTGTGGCATACTAGAATCTATCCATGAGAGGATGCCCCGAAAAAGGAGAAGCCTCTAATCGAATGTTGTGTTGCAGATCATGTAATCCTGTTGGTTTTCACTTTGTTTTCCCTGGTGATTTTCATATTTTGGCGTGCAGGAGGCAATGAGCGCTGTGGAACCACAAGCACAAGCACAAGCGTCGTGAAAACCGCTATATAAGACCAGGAAATACTAGGACCATTGTGTCCCAAAGTTTTGCAGACTAGGGAGAACTTTTGATTGTAATGGGAAGACGGTGAGCTTTGCTTCATCGTATTCCAACTCCTTGAAGAGACGCAACTGGATAATTGTATCTTTCATGATTTCGTTCCTCATCTCATACATCGTGGACTCTTGTTAACATTTCTGAACAGAGTGTCAGAAATGAGCGCTCAAAAGTTGCTGTTTTTGCTCTTGCTATGGAGGTAATATGTGCCTGCATAATACTACAATCTGCTTGAACTGAGGGCATTTTTTGGACGTGTTTTGTTTTGCAAACAAGTGGCTAGTCGCGGAGTCTCTGCCTTAGAGCATCCCCAGTCGTCCCCTAACCTTTAAGCCCTTAAAGCTCCTTGGACGAACAGTTCCCCCACCTTTACAGGTGTGGTGAAATTCCGGTGGACCTTTAACCTAACCTGTAACCCTAACCTGTAATCGATTTCTTTCTGTTGGGTATGGTGAAAACGGTGAAAACAACTACCGCAGAAAGACAAACAATCGAGAAAGATGCGAGACCAACAATTAAGAAAGATGCGAGCAAAAACTTTCTATTTGCGGCACTTACGGCCCGACTCCAGGAAGCTGAAAATTCCAGGTCGACGGCCGTTTAAAGGCCGCGACCTGGATGAAAAAGGTGTTTACAGGTCACGACTGGGACCATTTCGGAACCGTAAGCCTCTAACACGGATGTAGGCTTAAGGGCTTAAGGGACGACTGGGGATGCTCTTAGTATTTATCCCAGATTTACTTTTATGGCTTCATTTTATTGTCCAGGTGTGTAACTCCTGGTAACTACTCAAAATACAAAGCGTTTCTGTAGTCTCTCCCCCGGTGGGGTAGAGACAATAAAAGAGAAATTGGTCTTTATTATGAGTTTCCTCAGACTTGAGGGCATTGTGGAGAATGAAATGATTTTTGTTTTATTACTTAATCCTTTTAGGTCCCGATTCAACACTGTTTTCAAAGATTCCGACAAAATGTTTGATAGAAAATTAAAATGGAGTTGATGTTCAAAACAAAGTTATAAATATCAATGTGAAGATAACATCTGTACGGTTGGATTCATCATATTTATTATTAATTTTTTAAAATTAGTTTTGCAAGGTTTTCTCTTGAAATTCAATTAAAAATCCAAAATTAGCAATGAAAAATTTAAAAATATTGTAATGAAATAGGAATAACATGCACTACAAGATGGTATGGTTTTCACTATTTGATTCTACTTCTTATGGAAAATCATGTTTTAGGTTTCACTTTTTGAACTAAGAATGCAACTTGACATAAACCACTTTTGCTATTTTTCAAAAATTCTCAATATCTTATTTTGAAGATCAGTATCGTACAAATGGTAGTCAACTAGCACAAGAATTTAAAAAAAAAATTGAATGGATGAAAAAATCAGTGTGCGTGGTGAAGGGGCGCTTTAGAAATCATCCAGCGTTCAGAATCTGGACGTTGGCGTGTAAAGGGTTAACCCCTAACCTTTGATGTGCCTGTATCCATATAATGGATGACAAACAAATTGCAACCTTTCTCTTGACTACAACCTGCACATTTTTTTAGTCCATCCAAAATTTCTCTTGGTTCTTGTGCTAGTTGATTATCATTCGTATGGTATGAATCTTCAAAATAAGATATTGTGATTTTTTTTTAAAAATAACAGAATTGGTTTATGTCAAGTTTCATTCTTAGTTCAAAATGTGAAACCTTAAACATAATTTTTCAAAATAAGTAGAATCAAATAATGGAAATCATACCATCTCATGTTATCCCAAATTCATTACAACAATTATAATTATTTTTTTGGTTAATTTGAGATTTTTGATCGAATTTCAAAAAAAAATCTTGAAATTTTAATTACAATTTATTATTAAAAAAAATATGATAAATGCAACTGTTTCTTAATATTCACAAATTATCCCCTTTCTATTGGGTTTTCACATGCATGAAGCCAACTTTCTATAAAATCTATAGTAAAAAATTAACATTGCAAAAAGTGCATGACAGATTAGAAAACGTAGATGAAATTTGTGCATGGTTCAAAAATTAATGCTTAGGTAGTTAAGGGTTAACCCCTCAACTTCACAGTGTCCAGTTTTTGAATGACTAACAAATTCAATCCCATCCTACGTTCTCATCAATACTTGGATGAAAGTCATCTAATTTTTTGAAGATTCTTCACCAAATTGTCCTATCTAATGGTTGGATTTAAGGTAGACGACTTGTTTCTGATCACCTTAAACAATTCAACATACTTCTTGTGGAGTAACAAATAGGCAAATAATTTTGCAGTGTAGGGAAATAGATTTGAAGATCACATATTTTTGAACAAATTTTGGGGCAATATTGAATTTACTACAAATTTTCAAAGTGAAGATTCTCTCCAACCTATTCTCGCAATATAGGCTGACCTATTTCCAAGAACTCTAAAACTAGATTTCGAGAACACATGATATCATACTAACTCGGCAACAAGTTTCCATTCTTGGCGCCAACTATTCCATATTAAGAAGAAACATGTTTCCGTCACCGTTTACAAATGAATTCGAAAATAATGCAGGCCTATTCACGAAAATAGGTCGCGTGATTGGGGGCCTGATCGGAAACAGGTCGTCTACCTTAGTCATACTTGAGTGCATATTTTTCTAAACTATTACAAATGTAGAGGTATGTCAAGTAGTTGACCAAGCCAAAATTGCATTGACTGTAGTTCAAAATCACCACGTTTAAGAGTATCCCATTTCAAATTCACTCCAACAAATTTTACTCAGAAAATATCAAAATTTTGTTTGTAATCAAATTTAGAAGGAATTTTTAATTTTAACTTTCAAAATTTATAATTAAATATTGGTGATAGTACTAGTGAATCAAACCATATAGATGGAATCTAAAATTCAAAATTTAGAACTTTCATTTGTATATCAATTCCAAAATATTCTTCGGAATAGTACTTTATGTTGATTTTTCTCAAATTGTCAATTCCAGGGACACCGTGGTTTGTTTAGGGGTGAAAGGGTTAATAGGACATGCAATTTTTCTCATTTTTGAGGGTCATTTTCACAACTTTTCTTTCATTCTTTTGAGATTTTTTTTGCACATTATAGTGTAAACCAAAATGATGCACTTTTAATATTGTCAACATTGTGGCTTCAACTTTGAATTCAAAGTTGAACCCTGAAAAGTACAATTAAGCCCCATGGGCTTAGTTATGAGAAAATAGTGGGGGAAAAAGTAGATTTCTTCAACCAACGAGAGAGAGGCTTAGTACTTTGGGAAGCTATTGAAATAACAAGACAAGATTCATGAGTTGTGCCTGATTTCGAAACTTGTGGAACAATTGATAAGTAAAAGAAGGAATCGTATTTTTAACGGGGGATATTGGAGTTGCGGTCAGAAAAATTCCCGAGACAAATTCGGCTGCAAAGTTCTCATACATTAAATGTATTCAATGCAAACAACATGCAAACAAGTGATTTTTTAACCCCTATTTATTTTTTAATAAAGTTTGATTTTTCAACCCCCTAGCTTCAGTTTTTTGAGTGTTATCACATTATCATTATATCTTTTATTTGGAAAAACTTTTAATTCAATTAAATTCAAAACCGCCTCTGAAAACACAATTGAAGATTATTGGTGTTTATGCTCGTGTTTATGTAGAAAACTTGGTTGTTGAAGCTCAAAGAAGATTTAGTTGTGAGATTTTATATCAATTTTTTGGGACGATCTATTATATAGATTATATGTTTATATAGTTTGATGCATGTGTTGTTTTTTGAAATTTCTAAGCAAAATCAATAGGTCATTTACTGCAAACATTCTCATAAATACTAGAATCATAATTAGCGTTTGAAATTTCAAGGGCATACAAAGACGTATTGTAACTAGGTGCTTTACAAAAATGTTTTCTAAAACCAAAGACAACTCTAGTGAAAAAGGTGGCGCTGCCTAGGGAGATGCCCAGGCAAAATCACTATGCATGCGTGGAATTGGGCACTACTTGCCTATGCATCTCCCTCAACAGTGCCACCTTTTCTACTAACGCAACATAAATGATTGATCCTAAAAGATTGGTGTTTGGGTGAAGTGACTTTTTGGTGACTGGGTGATTTAGTATTTGGGATTGTTATCAATTGTTACACTATATAAAATGTGTAAAGAATTCAAAAAAAAATTGGAATATTTTAAAATATTCCAAATAATATAAAATATGTAGAAAAGATTCCTAACATTATGGAAAGATTACATTTAAAATATATTTATACATTTTAGTAATTATTACATAGCGTTTATGATGGAGTAATGGCAAACGTTTTACATATTGTACACTTTTTTTTTTTTTAACAAACTAGACGCCCTAATGTGAAAACACCTTCCAGGTCATCAACCTCTCTAACTACCATGTTCCAAATTCACCTAGGTTGATGTTTAATTTTTTCCTAACGGATCAATCAACGTAATTACAAATCTTGAAGGATGTTTGTGTTCTCCAATGAACATCTACATTTCTTTAATCAACATTGAGTCTAATTTATAAAATTCAAATATATTACAAAAGTAATGAAATTATTCTTGAATACAATGTGTCCTCGTGGTCTTTTAGGGGTTAAAACATTGTAACAAGTGCAAATTCCAATGTTGGATACAATACATAAATGGTTTTTTCACAAAATTTTAATTTAGAGAATTAAATTACACATCTCACATGGGCATCGATGTGCATTGGTTGTGGTTTCTCAAAGTTACAAAAGATTCATGAATAATAATGGAAAAATAAATTATTAATAATAATCATAATAATAATAATAAATATGAAACTTGTAATTAATAGGTAATCATACTCTAATTGGGGCATACCAATATAATTGGTTTTTTTTTTTAAATTTAAATTTAAATTTTTAAATACAAAGGTATCTTGACTTGAATCCAAGAAGCTCTAATTCCACGGAATTGCCCGAATTGGATTACAAGTGATCAGTTTTAGAGTATTTGGGTGTGTTTTTTTTGGTGGCTACATATTCCCAACTTGCTATCTGAAAATGGGGCTTGCTACGTTGTTGTAAAAAAAATAGAGTATGTCGCCATTTAATCATCCTATATCATTGGTACAAATAGCCAACAATTCTATAAAAAAATTATGCATTGGTAATAAAATAATAATTTTAAATCCCTAAAAAATATCTATCTATTTTTCAAGTTTCAATTTTCAAATTGCCAAAAGAATCCCCTTTAGAAACTGAAAAATAAAATAAATTCACAACGGTGGTAGTTGTTGAGGACGTCTACATGACTAAAATGGGGGTGGTGGGTGGTTATAAGTCATTCCACCTTATACATGTAACGTGGACATGATTTGGAAGCTCAATTATGGTTTAGGGTAGAAGAGCCTTATAATCATAATATTAGACCAAGAATAATATTAGAATCGCCTTTGTTGCAGTGACTAAACAAGTCAAGTGGTTTGCAAAATCTCATCAAAAATTGAAGACCTTGCCACTTATGTCCTTGAAGCATGGATAGACAAATTGCTTCCAACTAGATCTTTATTCACGATGCATAAGGTTCTTCATGAGAGCAATGATGCTCACCTCCGAATCTCAAACATCTGTGAGGGGATCAGAGAAATCTTCTTTAACTTTAGCTGGTCCAAGCGAAAAGAGTTGGAAAGTTGAACTATTTTATTAGCAATTTCTCTACAGTGTGCTACATTATAAAGGGTGTGCTGATCCAACAAGGTATTAAGAATGTTATGTGGTCTTTAGGTCATTAATATTAATATTAATATTAATATTAATCATATTATTATTATAACTTGAATTACATGTTTTATGATTTTTTTTTAGTTTTTTTAATCTACAATTTTTTTTAATTGAGGTGAGCATTCAAAGTGATGCCACCTGTTTCACAAGGTTTGTTGAAAGCAACAGGAGTTTGATTTGTGAATAGGGCTGTGTTGGCCATTCACAAAATTTGGCATTTGTTGAAAAGAAATTTTCCAAAACATTTAATTATTTGGCACGACTTGCTGACTGTTGACAGCCGGGTACGGTATCCAAATAAGCAATTAGGGTATGAAATTTTATGATCTTGTTGGCAAACCAATACTCAGGGGATTGCATTTCCCATGTCATGCAAAATTTCAATGTTGCTTTTGTTAAAAGTGCACATGGCAGGAAATTATGATTATGAATTTGGGCTACGAGTTACATGGTTGGTGATTGCCAATTCTCTCATTATGTAATATTTGAGTTCTCTTTTCTTTTTTGTGAATTAAAGGAGATTGGCAATCATTGACCTCCTTATTGTGTGATTTTTTTTAAAGTGAAAATTTGGTGTTCACATTGCACATGCATTTTTAATAGAAGTGGTGTTTGTCTTGAGACGCAAATACGTAATGTTGAACATAGAGTTGGTGCAAAACCAAGCAATTTTTTTGAATCAATCAACATTATCTAATTGGTGAATAATTTCAAAAGTCTTTAGAGTGGCAAAGTCAATAAAATTAGAAGCTACCCAACATGCACCTCCTTTTAGGGTTTTGTCTACTGGTGTAGGAATTGGACTCCTTTAACACTAAATACTGCAATTAGGTTGCCCCTCACCAATTTCTCTACATTTGACACTATAAATGTTTATTGTTATTGTACAAGAATGCGCTACTTTTGAGTTAGGTATTGTTGTAATCGGGACTCATAAACCTCCATGTGTACAAATGGAAATATTTGTTGACTTTTTTGGCTTGTGAAGTAACCTTGTTGAGGAAAGGCAACGTAATTGTTATCGATTGATCAAGAATTGCTATTGCATAAATCATTTCTTGACTTTTTGGTTGAAATTTGAGCAGAATATGATCTTGAAGAAAGAAAATTTGTGAGGTTGGCATTCAAATTGGACGTCGTAGATTTTCAAAGTTTGTTGAATCAACAAGAATTTGATTAGCAAAATGGCAACTAAGGAAAACGAACCTCTTGCCGGAGAGAACCGCTTAGAATGGGAGGAACCTAAACTTCAAAAGAAGGATTGGAAGGTATGGGGCAAAAATTTGATAAAGCGGCGTACGACAAAGCAACTCATTGAGGATGCACTCCTCATGCGCTTCAAGGATCAAAAGACAATCCAGGTTCTTCTTTCTTTTTTTCCCTTTCCCTTTTATATTATTATTATTATTATTTGCAAAATAAAATGTATATTAAAATTAGATTTCTTGTTGCCTTGTCATCAACCGTTTTGAAGTATATATTGTTTTCTTCTTAATGTGCACTAGTAGAAAAGGTGACACTGCCAAGGGAGATGCCTAGGCAAGTAGTGCCTAATTCCATGCATGCATAGTGATTTTGCCTGGGGAGCGCCACCTTTTCGACTAGTGTCGAATTTAGCAAAATGTTGGCTGACAACCATCTTCATCAATTACAAATGCAACTTCCAACTTTTTGTTTTATTTACAATCTAATCTACTATTCTCTCCGTCCCACAAAAAGACCATGGTATCGGCTTAAATTTTGTTCCAAAATAACACCATGATTTTGAATTGTACTCATTCACTATTGGCAATTAAGCTTCGCGTGCGCTTGACAATTGCTTTAGGGCATTGCAAAAAGTTTAACCCTTAAGCATCCACTCTACAATTACTCGGTCCAACCTCATCAATCCCCCACATTTTAAATTTTATTTTATTTTATTGATATAATTCTCATATAATGAATTGTTAAACCAATTTACTGTGATTTTTTCATAATTATATAAACAGATATAAATTTTATAAGATTTTGCAAAGTTTTTCTTTTGTAATAGTCATAGTAATTACAAAAAAGCCTAAAATAGTATGAATCTTGTAGGAAAATCGTAAATAATAGTGATGAACAACAAAGTGTAGGTGGCATGCTTCTTAACCCCTAAACGTCTAAAAGTGCCTTTGCGACCAGTATAATACGATGTATTTCTCTAGTATTTGGAATGGATCCAGACCTTTTATAGGTTTGAGTTCAACACACAAGTTGAAATTTACATCAATGCGGTTCTAGTGAGCTATTGAGATCCCAGTTTAGAACTTCTTGTTGGTAGCAAATATCAATTATACGGCCACGTATCTACTATCCCCATGGGACGTTTAGGGGTTAAGCTTACATAAAAAGAAATTCGATGGAATTTTTTTTTTTGCAATGTATATTGGAATTTTAGAGTTTTGAGCTTTAAAGTGCTGTAAAAAATGCAGTTTTAACAAAGCTGAAGAACGTTAAATTGGACTAGAAAGTAGAAGGTAGCCCCTACATTTTCTTAGTTGGGACCATTTTCATTTGAAATTAGGAACCAGGTGAAAATTAGTGTTTGACTGGAAAAACGACAAACATGGCCCTATAAGGCTCCTTGCGTAACCTCTACAGGACCAACCATTCATTTTTTGGACAATGTACATATTTCATCCATTTTTTCTCATTTGTCATGCTCTTTCAGCAAGGAAAAGAAATACAACAAATTTCTATTGAAAAATAGCTTCATGCATGTGTGATCCAATTAAAAAGTGGATGAATTGTGAAATTTTTATGCTTCTTTTCATGTTGTAGTGATTCACCAAAAATTTCAAAGATTTTAGTCTAAATGTGCTCTTGAAAAATGAAACTCATAAAATTAAGCAACCCAAAATCCCCAAAAATCACTACACTTAGAGTATTACATTTCAACCTATCACAATATACAAAATATTAGTGATAGTAATCAATATGGATAGAGTCTATCGCAGATCTAACCATATGGAAGAGTCTATTTTTTAATGTAGAACTTTTATTCATACATAAAGCTCAAAATACCCCTCTTGGTTGCATTTTACGATGCATCTTTATAAAATTGCAGAATTTGGAGAGAAGTGAGGACATTTAGGGGTTAATCCATGGATTTTGATCATGTCAATTATAGATTTTGATCATGTTGATCATGAATAATTTTCATAGACTTTGATCATGTATACACTTTTTGTTGTCAAAATATTCCCTTTGTACTCTCTTAATACATGGATTTGCATCACAATCAACACATTTCCTTTATAATCACGGGATTAAGCTTAATCTATAGACTTTAGTGAAAACAAGGTTTTTATGTGGGAGAGAGGGAGTAACACCTAAAGGATCAAGATTTCATAGTTATAAAATGACGAATTTTATTGATCATACTGCAAAAGCATTTAGTTATGTTCAAATCTTGTACGACCAAAATGAGTAAAGATCATTGCATATATTGGCCAAAAATATATAAAGTTGAAGAAAAGAAAGTCTTTATTTGACACAATCAAAAGTGTTGAATAAATGCGATTCTTTTAGGATTTAATGCCTATCTATATTGCACTTTTTTAAAATATCTTCATTTTTGCTTACAATTGTTTATTATAATTCAAGTTCATTGTGGAGATCAATTCACTTTTTTCTCAATAAAAGAACCATATCAAAGTTTTAGGGCAAAAATAATTCCAAAGTATAATAAAACTAAGCTAAACTATCAAACTTTTGAATATTCTAAGAATCCTTAAATGGCTTCATAGGCTTCAAGGGATTATTAACTTTACCAAATTCTTAGAAATAAACTTCTAAAGATTAATATGTTTAGCTGTATAAATGAGTAAAGTTGTATAATATAATTTATTCTCAAACACCCCCTTTGCCAAAACTAGTTTTTCAATTTTAATTAGTCATTTGGTCAAATTCTTCTTATTTGGTAGGTTTCTTGCTTCAAAAACTTCACAAACATCAGCATAGTTTTAAAAAATATAGTTGACATATTCAAACTATTACAAAGAAATCAATGTAGCCTTATAAAATGCAATCTAGCTATGGTCCTAAGTTTATTTCAAAACTATAGTAAAGGATTTTTAAAAAATAGTTAAACAGTTTGAAGATTGATTTTAATGTTTGTGTCAAAAAATTTGCTAAAACATTTACAGGAAAAATTCAAAAGGGAATTTTTTGCAAGGAAAGTAAAAGAAATGCTAATTTTGAGGACTCAACAACGAGACATCATTTTTGAGGTAAGTTTTGAAGTCTTCTTCAAAGAAGTACAATTCAAATGATTCCTCTCATCCTAGTATCATTCTACTTCAGTTTTATCATTTTTTTTAATGGAAGAAATAGTTAATTGTGTTGTATGTTTTTTTAAATTAATATTTAAAATTTTATTTATTTAAAAATTAATATTCTAACCATATAAATGAGTTCTCATTTTCTAAATATTAGCAAATACTAGATCCTTTTCTAACATTGCCTTGTGATGTGTAGAAATTTCATGCTTCTATGCACGCTATGAAGTTGAAGGAGCAATATGGAATAGCCATGCAAAAAGCTTTACGGGTTTGGAAATGTTGCTTGAAATGTCAAATCTATTATGTGCAAGATTTTTTTGCTAAACAAAAATTTGTTGTTGCATAGATTAATTGTAGTAAGCATAATTACTTCTAAAACATTTGTACATAGTCAAATGAGATTTCACAAGTTTTTGGAGTAAAAGCCATGCTTACACTACAATTGAAATCAATCTTGGATCATTTCACATTGTTGAAAAAATGTGGGTGTAGGCTTCATGGCATGACATCCTTGGATTGCAATATTTTGCTGAAGAAAAAGATGAAAAGATGCGTATAAGGATGGTAACCGTCTATAGTTCTAAACAATAGTTTTAGGACTCGTAGACATGGTGGTCTTTCAACTTCAAGGAATAATGTCAAAGTGTGGTGCTCCAAGGCTCTTATTGGCTTCAAATGACCTTGGTCACTACGATCTAATATTATTCTCTTGTTTCCAAAAACCATATTTTCTACTAGTGCAGCACAATATTATATGTGATATATTTTGTAAACAAAGATCACCATACAAAACAGGTCGAGTACTATAAACCATCATCAAGTCTGTAATCAAAAGCCAAACAAAAATGCACTATATATACACTCAAAATGAAATTTATCCCTTATTTTGCAAGATCAAATTGGCAAAAATTCATGTTCTTGTTTTGAATGCAGGAAAGCATGATAGTACATTTTGATAAAGCACAAACTGATGAATTTGCAAAGGACATTGAAGAGTTTGAAAATAAAACTGGCCTTATACTTGGTGCCAAAGAAGCCGCTCCGGCAGCAAGTAATGGAAAGAAAGCCCCTGCAAAACCACCACCACCCAAAAAAATGAGCAAGACTGCTATTAAACCCGTGGAAACAGAAGTCCCTAACCCCCTTGATCCTAAACTCCAAGAGGAGGTATTAAAATTGGTCTTGATATAGTTCATTTTAAATTCTTTTAAATTTTAAGTGAAAGGCATGGTACTAGTAGAAAGGGTGGTCTTCGGGCACTAAGAATAGTGCCAAAACATGGTGTCTAAAGCCCATTTTGGCACTAGCTTGGTGCCAATATGAGCCTTTGGCTGAGATTATTCATTAGTGCTCATGTACCTCTTCTCTACTAGTAGGGTTGGCGGAAGGTATTTTTTTAAATAAATGCCAATTTTTTTAGAAATTTAATTTTCATAAATTTAAGGGAAAAATAAATAAATAAAATTGAATAATATTTTCAAATGTTTCATTTTTTGAAGCTTAATTTTGAAAATATATAAATATTTAGCACCTACCAATAAACCTAGAGAAAATCTTTTCAAGAAAATTTAAATGTGTATTGAACCATGTTTTCTACCTAGCATATATTAGAGACATTGATATGAATTTAATATTTTATGTTCGGAATTATCAATTGTTATTTTATGTTTTGAAGCAAAGTTTTTAAGGTGTATTGAAATGTGAAATAATAGTTTTTTTTGTAATCAATGAATAACAAAATCAACACAAATTCCATTTACCTTGATATACAAAATTTGAATTGTTATCAATTAATATCTTTGAAATGATAAAAGATATAAAATGAACTTCAAAATTCAATATGGATTTTTAGAGCATTGAAAGAATCATCTAAATCAATTAAAATCATTTCACTTATTTGCAAATTTATATCATTTTATAGTACATCATTGATTTTTTTAAATGAAAAGTTCCAAAGGAATTTAATTTTCTAAGAGCTAAAAGAATATTTTTTTCTTTTCACTTAATGATTTGTGTTAGTAAGGGTATACAAGCTTTTAAATTCATTTCAAAAAATATTTTAAAAAAAAAAACCGTCCTTTGATGATTTTAATTTGAAAAATATTCTTATTTATCTTATCTCTTATAACATTTTTTCAAAAAAACAGTAATAGCCATATATTACAATATTTCAATTAATTAAAATATTAAGTAACATACCATTGTGATGAGTTGAAATTTTACAATCACTTTTTGTAAAGAAAGAATGAAGACCATTCTATCAATCAAGTTTTGGTGATATATTTTTGGCAGAATTTGCGTACCTAGGAAGAATTTTAATTGCATGCCAATACACATTGCAGCAAGCCAAAGCAGCTAAAGCCTTTATATTGGAAATCAAAGAAAGAAAATTAAAAGAATTTTCCGACAAGCTAGAAGCTCTCAAAAAACAAAGACAAGTAAGATTTAAATTTATTATGCACACACACAAGTACATACATACATACATACATACATACATATATATTTGTAATATTACAAGATGTTGAATCTGTGTGATCTATTTTAAAAGCAATAGAATTTGCATCATGAAAAAAACATCTTTACTGAAAATGAAGTTTTAAAATTTGTGAAAAATTAATTTGATCTATTATAATTTTTTTCAAAACATAAATATGTCAATGTGATTGAAAAAATTTGTATCACTTAATAATGTCTATAGTATATCATTTGGGCACTCATATTTTAAGCTTTCGCCTTTAATATTAATTCTTTTTAACTTTCGTGTATGAATATAATTTCATGTTAAAATTATGCATCTAATATCATTTTGAATGACAAAATTTGATGTAGGGAATATATTTAGTGTAGACCACAATCATTGCTCTATTCCGATATTATTGTAATTATTTCAAATTCGAGAAATTTATAGTGATAAATTTTTTTTTTATTTTTTTATTTTTTTTATTTTAGGTTGAAAATTAATGAACAAGGCTCTACAATTTTTGGATAAATCCTAAAATTCTTTTAGTGTAGTTGATTACAATGATTATACAATGTGATTTTTGACATGGTCAAAAGAAAATTCCCATAAAAACAGAATCTAAAGACTTAAGCCAATAACCATTGGATCTTGAAGTTACCTTGGCACACATTAACCTCCAAAAAGTTTCAGCCCTTAGGGCCGGTTTACACTACGGTGGAGAAGGCCTCTGGTCGGTCAAGAATGCTTGGCCAAGAGATGGTTATATGAGGCAAATGGTGGATGTGCCGGAGAAGAATGAAAGGCAATAAAATATTTTTAATCACTTGGGCTTCTCCGGAGGAGGAGTTTCTTCTCCGGCCTCAAGAGGCCGGACAAGAAACTCCTCCTCCGGAGAAGCCCAAGTCCAAAAAGTGATGCCATGTAGGCGGCCATGTCATTTTATCATCCATGAGAAATCTTCACCACCATTCCTGTCTTCACCTAGTGTAAACACCTTCCGGTGAAGAGTTGCAATTTCGGCCAATCACAGTTTAGAATCGCCCTTTTTTTCATGACCGGTGGACTTCTCCACCGTAGTCTAAACCAGCCCTTAACTTCATTCTCCGTTTGTCCCACTAGAAGTCCATGTTTTCTTTTGTAATGTCATGATGTAAGGTAGGATGTCCTAAAACCACCAACTTAAGAAATATGGCATCATTTTAACAAGGTTATTTATGAGAAATATTTTTCAGTCATCTGGAAGAAGATTCCTCGCAGAATGCACAAATTTTCGCAATTTACTTTCTAATATTCAAATTCATACAAATTTTCAAAGTGAAAATAACTTCGTCACTCAAACCAGACTTCTAGGTTTCCTTGTGTCCACACCATGTGGTTCTAGTTTTTACTCATAATGATACCCAAAACCACCAACCATGCCATTGGTCTACTTGAATAGTGACATTGGCGATTTTGAGTCTCAACTCTGGTGGCTCCAAGAAAGGTCTACATGTCATAATTGGGGGAGGTGGTCGTTTTAGGACATCCTACCTTAATATACAAAAGAAAACACGGTGTTTGAGTAGGACAAAGGGAGTAAGATTTAGTAAATTAATTATAACATTCGAACATGTAACCTTTATTTTTTGGCAATTTTTCACAATAAAAATCTCTACTCAAATTTTCATAGAAATCATATTATCCTTTTATTTCCCTCTTAAATTTAGAAAACACTTCTAAATCAAATTGACCATACATAGTTAAATCGTGGGTTAAAATTTCAAACTTATATGTAGAGGTATGAACTACTGGTATGAAAGCTTTAGTAGGCAAGTGTCTTGATTCAAAACTTCAACTTGCTAATGTTTTTGAAAAAAGTTTAAGACTTCATATATAGAAGATTTCGTTGTGTACATTCATGTTGAATCATGTAAACGAAGAAATCTTTAAAATAAATAATTAGATAAATGATACATTTCTTTGGATAAAACACTGGCACCTTGCATGGGGCCTTGGGTAACTTTCAGCCACACGGCTCTACACAACCACCCTTCAAAAAATAATTTAAATTTGCATTTATAGCTTATAATATAAAAAAATCATAAGTTTCACGTTTAAAATTAAAATTTGAAAAATTTCATATTTTCACGGAACTAATAAAAAGATCAATCGTTTAAAAATCAAGTATATTTTTACTACTTCTACAACTTTTTAAGAATGGATAGTACCAAAATTTGGTTTCAAAGAATTTTAGGGTTGAATTGACAATTCATAATTGTTAGAAAAGATCAATTTTTGAATTTTTGAAATCTTTAATCTTTAATTTCCTCCTAATATATACATGGACAATTAGTCATTGAATATTGCTATTGGTTTTTCATATCTTTATAGGACATGCTTGAGGAAGAAGATAAAAAACGTGCAATTGATGAGGAAGAAGCAAAGAAGAAAAGTGAGGAAGATGCAATCCTACACGAAGCACAAGAAAAACAACTCGCTGAAAAACAACAACTCCTTGAAGAAGAACAAAAAGCCGCACATGATGCGTGGCTTACTCAACAACAAGAAATGATGGATAAGAGTAGGGCCGAGTACGATTTGATACAAGCTCATGAACATGAATGTTATATGATGTATTTTAATGACAAAGCCGATGATATCAACAAAGAATATAATTCTTGGCAGGTAATTTTTTCTCATGGAACACGCAATTCCCAATTTATGCACTTGGCCATATAATCATGCACTTGGCCCTTGGGCGCAATAAAAAATTTGTCTAAAAAATTCTCTAAAAAATTTCAATTTTTGTCTTTCTACAATCACTTACATTGTAAACAAACAATTCTTTTATTTATTTATTATCCGTATCTTTATATTTTCTTTTACCTTTTCTTTTATCTTTTCTTTTATCTTGTTCTCTTTCTTGTCTTCTTTCTTGTCTCCATCTTGTTTTCCTTCTTGTCTTCTTTCTTGTCTCCATCTTGTTTTCTTTCTTGTCTTCTTCTTTTTCTTCTATATTTCTTCATTTCTTACTTTTCATTTTTTTTCCTTCTTGTGGCAGCCGCAAGTCTTACACTCACAACAAAAAATAAAAATAAAAATTAAAAAAATTAAAAAAATTAAAAAATTCCGGTTCTCTTCTTCTTTGTATAGGGTTCAGCCATTGTGGTGCTGAACCCTAAAATAAATTTTAAAAAATTGATTTTTTTTAGGGTTCAGCCGCCGGCTAAACCCTAACCGGCGGCCAAAAAAAAAAAAAAAAAAAAAAAAAAATTTTTTTTGTTTTTTTTTGGCCGTTTCGGCTTCTCCCTCTCTTCCCTCCCCTCTTCCCTCTTTCTGTCATTTTCCTCTCCCTCTCCCTCTCTTTCTCCCTCTCCCTCCCCCTCTCCCCTATATATATGAGCGGAGGGAGAGGAGAGAAAGGAGAAAAGAGAGACCAGAATGGGATAGGGTGCGCGGCCGCGCACCCTATCGACCGAAACAGCCGGAAAAAAAAAAAAAAAAAAAAAAAAAAATTCTTCCTGTGCCGGCGTTTAGGGTTCAGCCAGAGGCTGAGCCCTAAAAATAAAAAATAATTTTTTTTTAGGGCTCAGCGCCACAATGGCTGAACCCTAAACAAAGAAGAAAACCAAAAAAAAAAAAAAAAAAAGAATTTTTTTTTTTGGTTTTTTTCCTCCTTTGTTGTGAGTGTGGGACTTGCTGCTGCAACAAGAAGAAAAAAAGTGAAAAGTAAGAAATGAAGAAAAATAGAAGAAAAAGAAGAAGACAAGAAGGAAGACAAGAAGGAAAACAAGAAGGAAAACAAGATGGAGACAAAAAAGAAAACAAGATAAAAGAAAAGATAAAAGATAAGGATAAAAAATTAATAAAAGAATTGTTTGTTTACAATGTAAGTGATTGTAGAAAGACAAAAATAAAAAAAAATTAGAGAATTTTTTAAACAAATTTTTTAAAGCCAAATTTGCTCGTGAAATGAGCGCACTTGGCCAAGTGCATAAATTGGGAATTGCGTGTTATGGATTGTTGTACCTACCTAGCAAGTTCGTACAAGCTATGTAAAACATGTAGAAGATATGTACAAGCTATTTTTGTGCCACATATATTTATTTCTAGTTTATAGTCTTATAGCCAATACTTGTATGACATGTGGCAAAATAAAAAAATTCAAACCAAAAAATAATTACTTTTGAATTAATTTGCTATGTGGATCCAATAGATTTTGGTTTCTTCTAAAGTTTTGAAGAAGGTTTTGATGAGATTTGGAGATTGAATTATAGGCCATTACACGGGATAAAAATTAAATTTCATATGATATGAAAAAAATTACTCGATTTACAAAATTGTGCAACTATAAAAAAAAAAAATAGAAATGATATTGTAAAGTTCTGACAATTTTGTATGGTGATATTTTAACTATTGCAATTATTCAAAATTTAGGAGTAGCAATTAACTTTTTCTTTTAACCATTCTAAAATTTCGGGGTTTTTTTCCCAACATTTAAAAAACATCAATAAATGAATTGCCAAATGAATTGCTAAATGAATACTATATACAATATTGAATTTTTGATTCTTCACACATCTATAGACGACAAGTGCTTTTCCACATAATACAATTGCGTTTATGATGGTAGGTTGACATTCAAGCAAAGCGTAGAAAGAGGTGGCAAAAACATTACAACTTTTGTTTTGACATTATTTTGCAGGTCTTTTATGCATATTTTTTATGTACTAATATTTTTCGTAAAAATATTTTGCAATGAATATAAACAAATATTATTACTAGTCTAAATGGCTTCGAATTTGCTAAAAATGAATCTAAACTCCAACGTTTTTTTGATGTCAATGTGCATCAAAATTAAAGTTTATTCCATTTATACTTTCTTAACCTTTTTTTATTTTAAGATAATAACAAATTCCAATAGTTTTCTACCTAAACCTATATATTATTACAAAGGTGAATGCCAATGTATCTCTTGTTCTATACATAATTGAAAAGGAGTTCAATTTGCATAGTACTTCTATCATAAATAGATTGACTACTATTAATACCTACAAAATGATTTTTTTTCCAAAAATTACTTTAAGAAAAACACACGAAGATAAACTTCTGAGGTGTTCTCAAAGGTGTCAAACAAAAATGACCAAAAAAAAATGAAAATAATAATAAAATAATATGTATTAAATATTATTATGTATTTTGAATATAAAAGAAATTTTCAAATTTTAATATTTAATATTTCAAAATCTATTGAATTATTTTAGAACTTATAAAAAATGCACCAAATGATAAACTTGCTTATAGGTATGGTATAATGTTAGATACGATCCAAGCTTGAGTACAAAATATAATATAATTTCCTTTTTAAACACTTGTTTCATTCATAAACAATGCTCAATACTTATAATTTGTTAATCATTTTTTTTTTGTTGATGATCATTCATCATATGTGATTAAATATGTAATTAAATATTCACAATAGTGAGTCATTTTACACTCAATTTCTTTTTTGCTTGTGCTATCTTTGTAGTCATAAATTAATTAAAGCTTTAAAAAAGAATACTAAGCTATAATTTCAACAACTTTTATTCTTTTTAAAATTTTCAAGTGTAAGAAAAAATGTTTGAATTTCTATATTTTACTAGGATCTTTAATAGTCTCAAGTTGCAATTCAACAACTATTTATATTATGAAATTTATATCATATTGTTTTGAGCTTATATTCTTCATCTAATGTATATGTATTACAAGATGTTTTCTCAATGGTTTTTTGTGTATTGGAGACTTGTTCTCCAGTTTGTCAGTATGGCAGAATGCATCAATGAATATATGCTTGAGATAGGAAAGAAGTTGCCTATTCATGAGTGGCGACAATGGAAAAACTTATTCATCAAAGGAGCTCTCTTACCAGTTGTTTTACCATGTCCTCCACCACCAATAGAACCTCCTAGTGAAAAAGAATTAAGAATTGCTAAGGTTTTACTCAAGCTTGTATTTTGAACATATAAATTCCTTCTAATTATTCTAGTATTTAAAATATCCTATATTACTTTTAATCTTTTAAAGAAAAAACTACAAAATGATTTCAAAGTAAAATCAATTTAAAACCATTTGATGTTGGAAATTTTTCATTTACACAAATAATAATGCAATATAATCTTTGGGATGTACATCTATTTGCGTGCATTTACATTCATCTGCAATATATCCATTTTCTTCTTTTGGAAATTAAAAAGAAAAGTGATTTCCAGGAAGAATCGGAGGCATACTTAGATGAGACAGGAGAGTATACAAGTCCAGAAGGAGTACAGCCAATAGGGAAAAATAAAGAATTGGGAAAGTTTTTGGTAAACATTGATGGATTGGCTCAAAGCCTTGCAGAACCATTTCAAAAACCAGACCTCTCAAAGTCCACCCTTAAAATTTCTATAGTAGGAATTCCAAATGCAGGTACGATCAAAAATTTCAAAATATTTGATTAAAAAAAACTCTTAGATTTCTTTAGAGTGGCTTTTAAAAAAGGTTCAATCACAATTGTTGCTATATTTGTATTTGTATACGTCTATGTCCATGTTTATACGTATGTGTATGTATATAACAATTATTTTGATTACCAAGATGAATTTATTTATGCAATATGCAAATGATGCTAAAAAAGACTTAATGGTTTTTTGGTTAGGAAAGACAATTGTAGCAAAGCATTTAGCATCTACATATGGAATTTTATTGATTGAAATGAAACAAGTTCAAGATTTGGCTATCAATAGTGCAACAATTGGTGCGTTTTATTTTAAAGATTTTTTGGTTTAAGAATTAGGATGATGCACAATGTATTATGAATGTGTTGATTTATTTATTTTAAAATTAAGCTATAACATGAAGAGACCATCAACAAAAACTCGTTGCACAAAAGTTGTTGATCACTCTAATGATATAGAAGAGGAGAAAGTTAAAGAAGAATTGAATGCTCAACCTCCAAGTGATGATACCAATACAAGTGGGAAAACCAAAGAAGAGATACTTTTAGACATGTTATCTGAAAAAACACGCTTTGGACTACAAGCTAAAAAGGCCATTGAAAATAAAAGTCAAGTGTGTATTCTTGTCTTAGATAACACTCAACATATATTATATCCTATTTTATATATTTAAAATTTATTTAAAATTTATAAAGGCATATTTGAGTTCTTGTATAAATTTTAAATTTCACAATTTTAATATTAATTGAATTTTTGACGTAATTATAGGTGCCAGATGATGTTTTAGCAAACTTGATGCTCTTAACAATGCTCCACCCTGAAGAATATGGTACAATCTTGAACTTTCAAAATAAACATAAATAATTAAAAACACCGGGCTATGCAAGGCTGGCATGAATAGAGTGTCTGTTCATGATGACATTGACCCGATGTCCACCGGACAAAGAACCAATGTTACAATTGAACCTTCATATAAAACTCTTACTTTAAAATATATAAATTATGTTAAATTTATTTATATTCAAAAATTTCAAAATTATAATTCGAAATCATTTTGAAAATATATTATTTTAATTTTATTATGTTGTTATAATGTGAACAGTACCAGCAAGTGAAAATAATGTACCCGTAGCCAAGGGTGCACCTCCTCCAGCTAAGAAAAAATCTAGTTAAGAAATCTGAAACATTGTTTACATTTTACATTACTAAATTTTATTTTATTTTTAGTTGTGCAAAAACACTTGTAAAAATCGAATTTTAATTTTTTTTTTCCTTCTTTTTGGTACAGTTTGAGAACTATACATGATCCTTCCTAATTTATTAGCCTCTTCACTTAATATTTGAGCTGTACATCGATTAATTCATTGCTCAATCAAATATATTGCAATGGTAATTGACCTCCTTTTTATTATTATTATATATTTTATTATTGGGCATTCTCATAGTACGGGTGAATGAAAGGCCTCAAAATCAAGTTTTACTTTTTGAAGTAGTGAATGTCGTAAATGTAGTGGTAAATTGTCTTTAATTAAAGCTTACTTCTTATTTAATTGTGAGGTTCATTAAATTCATTTTCCAAAACCATCCATATTTGATGCATTAATTTTGATTTGTAATCACAATATTAAAATCTTTTTTTCCGTGAAAAATGATATTTTACTGGTATTTACTCTTTCCACACTATTTTTGGTATATAAATATCATTTCACTAAATCAGTGTATGTACGTGTGTTTTAACCTCCAAAGGATAGAGAAGACAAATTGCGTCCCTTCTTTGGTCAAAATTAGTTCTCACTTTGAAACAATTTTTTTTTGAGTTGAACTAACAAAGTAAAGGCAACGAAGTTTAGTTCTTTATTCCACTTTACAATTCCAGTTATTGAATTAACCATTCAAAGAACCAAGTTGTTCTTCAACATAGGTTTTCTATCAAATTTTTCAAAAAAAAATTACGTAAATTTTAAATACACCAAAGTGTTTTTAATTGTGGTTTACACCCAGCATAAAAAATTCATAAATTTTGGATACTTATCGTAATTAATATGAATTTTTGAAGACTCAAAGCTTAAGTAAATCATAATAAATTCAATTTCCAAGAGAAAATTATGAAAACTAGGGATGTATACCGTACGTGGAAGGCAACGTTGGCACTTTTATGTCGAATAATTAATAAAAGTTGAAACACTTGAGATCGGCACTTTCAGAAGTAATTATTAAAAAATTGGCTATTAATAGCTAACATTAAAAATCCGGCTGCTAAACGTTTTATTTTATTTTTTGCGTTGAGTGTTATGTTTTCATCCAATTTCGTTGAGTGTTATGTTTTGAGTTTGTTTTATTTTCTTTCAGCTTTTTGTTGACTTTATTTTTGTTGATTTCAACAAAAACATTATAAATTTATTTACTTTTCAGCATTTTTGGGGGAATTATTTTCTACCAACCCTGCCTTCCACGTACGATAGTAAACATACAAGTTCATCCATGAAATTTGTTTAAAAAATGATTTTTTCTAATTCAAACAAGATATTTAGCTGCAAATTGAAGTTTGGCTACGTTGAAAAGGGGATGGTTGTTTAGGGGTTAAGGAAAAAACCCTTTATGTGAGTTTTATGATCTCGTATATTTTTCCATTTTTAGGTTTTTGAAGGTTATTAAATACCATAGAATGGAAAGATTTTATTTTTAGAATACAACTTTGTAACTATTCAACATCTAATTATATGAGACCATGTAAAAATTTGACTGATGAAATTCTAATTATCTACAATCCTTTTTACACTTCATTTAGTTGAAACACTACATCAAATTTTCTACTAATGTGGCCATAGCAAGGCATTGGTCCAAAAATAAGCCGAGCAAAAAAAATCATTGTATAGATATCCCTCATACCCCTAAACCTTCAAAATCTCATACACCCATCATTTACATAAAATTAACTAGAATTTTCCAAAGTCCATTTTTTCCAAAAACCCATCACTTTGGACTACTTTTTATCACTCACCCATACTACGAGAACGCCCCATTTCAATTTAGTGTTACATTAACAACTTTGATATTTTGTAGCTATGTTGCTCTAAAAAAATGCCTTTTACTTGTGCTATATTGTAGTTAAAGGAGTGCCAACTACTGTAACGCTTGTTCATCAAACCGGATTTATATTGGATGGTTTTCCTCAAACTAAAAGTCAAGCAATGGCACTAGAAAAGTGTTTGACAGGTCTTGATTTTGAAGCTCAAGAAGCCAAAAAAGAAAAAGCATCCAAAATTGCTCCGCCACCTGAGCCCGTAAATACTCAAAAGACATCAAATACTAAAATTTATAAAAATATAAAAAAATATTGGCTTTGAGGGCACTCAAAAATGAATTATATTTAAGATGAAAACTATTGTATTAAATGGTATAAGATTTGATAATTTTTAATAAATTATAATACAATATGAAGTGTAATATTATATTTTAGTGAAAGAAATTCTTACAATTCTTCATTAACCAAACCAAAACATAATTTTATAAGAAAATTAACCTTTTTGATGAGAATTTTTTTTAAATAATAACAATCAAAATTTTAAATACACAAAATTCTAAAAAAAATTTAAAAAGTCTTTGAGCCTTGCAAAACATTATTGTAAAAACAATTATATCGAATTGCAAGGAATTAAAAAAATCACATGATGTTTTTAGAAAACATAAGACATGTAATTTTTTATAGTGTGGTATAAAATCAACCACAATATGCTATAGTAAAATCCAAAATGCCTATAAGCACTGAGGACAATTACATAGAAAATAAGAGTTGTTGCTCCATCAAAGGATATAAGAATATTAATGCCCAAGATTAAAGTTGATCAAATGATCAAGCATAATACAACAGTTGTGAGTTTTCAATAAGAAGAAGGTTAAAAAGATTGAAAATAAAATGAAAGCCATGATAGTTATGGTTTTATTTTTATTTTATTTTTTGTGTTAAAAAAATAGCTTCTCTTGAATAATTAATTATATTGCAACGTCACACATACAAACACACACACACACACACGCACTATATATATATATATATATATATACACACACACACGCACGCATACACACACATATATATAATTTTTAATTTTTTGAATCTTTAAAATTTTCTAGTAGGTGTATAAATAGAGTTAATTTATTTGAGTTAGTTTTCAAAATAAATGAAAAATGAATTAATTTTTTTGAAAAATGTTATGTTTAGTTTAGCATATAAATATTTACAACATTTAAAATTTACACAACCAAAATGAGTTTCTAAAAATATTCAAAAAAAAATTATATTGTTTCTTGAAATATTTATGAAAATGCTTCCAGCTTGCTTATAAAACAATTACACTATGATTTGTCCTCATTTATCAAAATCTTATGCTTCCCAACAACAACAAAAAATCATAAACATGTTATTTTCAAAATAAACATTGTATTTAAAATGTTTGTTTTAGAGTTTAAAATCAATGCTTTTCTCATGCTTACAATTTTTTTTCAGAAGTATAAACTAAATTTTAACATACATAATATCTATATATAATATAAATTTTCAAATTTTATTTTCTAATCTTAAATGATATATATATATCAAGTCAAAGGCATTTTTAGTGTTTTATCTTGAAGTATTATTTTTTTGTAATATAACGTAGAAATAAGTAAACTATAACAAGAAGAACAGTCTATCATGTCATTCTACACATGGCAAAGGGTAGACTTATGTCAATAGAAAATTTATTAAAAACATATGCATGTAGTAATTTGAACAAAAATAATCTGCATTTTTATTCCATATCAATTACATTAAAATGAATGAGTTAAATATTGAACCAGTTTTATTTGGGTGGTTTAGGAGGTTGAAAAACAAGAAAAGTCGGGGCTTGATATGTATCTTGTTGTTGAAGCACCTTCTCATGATGAACTATTCAATAAACGTTCAGCAAACACTATTGATCCAACAACAAATATTATATATCATCCTTTAACAAATCCTGTACCAGCTGGTGATAAAAGGTATTTCGTTTTTCTATTTTTACATCATGCCTATATAACAAGATTGTTCAATTGTAATGAATGAAATTTTCATATTTTAATGTTTTAATGTCTATAGATTCTCTCTCTATATATGTATGTATATATGTATGTATGTGTATGTATATGTATACCGTATGTGAGGGTCAGATTCGGACAATATTATGTCAAAATCTAATTTTCCACATCATATTTTGAGAGGTCCACGTCACCATAAACCAATCACAAGATGACATGTGGCACTTTTGGACAAAGAATAATTAATTAATGTCAAAACTGACCACGACGTAGGGTATATGTGTGTCAACTTGTTACATAAAATAAATTAAAAAATGAAAATGAAAATATTTTAATTTTAAATATAAATTTTTAATAAACATTTTCATTATTATATTATTTTAAAAATTTAAAATTTAAAATAAGGTTTGAAATATATGTGTATGACAGTGGAATTGCAGAGCGGCTTCAACCACTTGAGTCAGAGGAACAGATCTTAGAAAAAATTACTATAGAAGAAGGGATTTTCAGTTCATTGCAAGATATCTTAAACAAGTTTGATAATGTACATTTTGTACCACAACATCACAATGAGGGTGAAGTTATGTCTCCAAATATTGAAAAGGCAGTAGAAATTGTCACTACTTTTATTAACAATAAAGCCAAAGGAGAGGCGACAAATTATACAAGCGATATCACAAAGTCAGTGGTTGAAGTGGCAATTGAGGTAACCTTGTTGTATTATATTTTATTGCCAAATATTAAATGTATATCTAGAATTTAAAAATATAAAAGATTTTAAGCTTGGAGGGGTCGCTAGGGCATTTGTATGGTATGGTCCACTAGAAGTCTTGTCCCTGTGCACTCTTTTGAGATTTTGTAAATTTCATTTTTGAAAGAAAAATATTTTTGCAAAATCTAAAGTGGTAGGATGGACCGTACCAATAAAAGAGGGAAAAGGTTTGATAGAAAATTAAAAATTCGAAATTGTATTTTAATGGGGATGAAACAAAGTGAAAATTAGTGCATTGTTTATACAATATGCACTCTAATTCTAAAAGAGAGGGAGAACAAAGAGTTGTGAATGGAATTTTGAGCTGTGAATATTTCCAGTGTTCAAAATATATGAAGAAAAATATCTCTCAAATTTTTTGAATTGATTAAAGTTTCAAATTTTAAAATGTTTTATTTTTAGGAGGGATTAATTTTTTTTATTTTAAAAAACCTTTTTCATTGATTTCTTTTTTTGAATGTACTTGAGAATGAAATTATGCAAATTGGCTTATTTTAAGATTTTAAAATATAGGATCAAACATGAACTATATATACACTCAAAGTTTGATCATAAATTGGTAAAGTTGTTATTAAACAAAATCTTCAACATAATATCATTTAACATTCTAAAATTTTATTTTTTGGATAACATGTACATAGATCCATAAGTTGGTTCACTCATTTCTCACTGAATCATTGCTACATAATTTTCAAATTGGTTTGAAGGTTATCAATTTTAGACAAAATGTTCAAAGTGCACAAATGTGCACCAAAATGTAGTTAGTTCATCAAGAAGAGTTGATGGACCATACCATACAAACGCCCGCTTAATGTTTTTTTTAGAATACATGAACGTACAACACATATTTATTAAGGGAGGGGCAGGGGGGCTATTTACCTCATTTTCTACATTTTAGTGGCTCCTATATTCTTTTCTAATAGTTGAATTTTCTTCAATTTCTTGCCACCTTATGTGTATTTAAAATTTTAAATCTTTATGATATTTTAGACCCTACATTATTTATAATTTTATGAATTTTCCTTGGACGCAACACCTTATTCCTTTGTAAGCCACATGCAATGGTAGAAATTAGTCAAATCTGGTATTTTTTTAATGCACAATGATCAAATTCTTGCCTTGCGTGGAAGGAAAAGCCACGGAATTACATAAAAGTCTTTAGAATGTTTGTCAAAAGTACACTTAAAAGCCCTAGTTCAACAAAGTCACCCATTATGGAGATGAATTTGTGACCATTTTTCATCTAATTGTTAAAGTTTGCTCACACTTTACTCACTCTATTCAATTAAAAAAATTCCCTACCAATTACTATAATGCTATTTTAGAAATACTATAAACATAAATTGGGATATTAAAAGGGTCCCTATATTATAAGTAATTTGCTACCTCACATTTCTTCAAGGCTATGGTATTTCAAAAAATATCAAGGCTATGGTATTTTATCAATTATGAACAAATGTCACCCTATAGTTGTTCTCTCATGGTTATCTAAATCTCCGAGAGTGACTTCCCCAAGATTTTAAGACTCTAATAAGTATTCAAAAAAACTTGATATAAAAACCTTTAGTTGGAAATTTCAACACAGTTCTTGATAAAATTAAATTTAGTAGTTTATAGTTGATATTAGAATTTTATTTTCATTTCAAGCAAAATGATTTCAACCAACACACTTTCATCAACTAATTTAATTTTCACCATTATATAAAACATTTGTTATACATATTTTTCTTCTACCATGTAAAATTCATTTTTGTCTTCTTAAAATTTGGAACTACTATTTTCAAGTATTGGTTTATTTAAAGATTAATTTAAAAAAAATCCTTTCGTATTAGAAAAATAATAATTTCTCAGCAACATAATGCATCATTTAAAAGTTCATAGATTGAATTAAGTGTACCAATTGATATACCTACAAAGATGAAAATTTTATATGCATGTTACTTATGGAATTAATATAATAATTTATCTGTGTAAAATTCATTGATTTATCAAGTTTTAAAATTTAAAATTATTATGTGGCATCCAAATTATCATATCATAATTTCTTATTCTTAAATCTTGAATTTGAATATAATACATCTATTTATTAGTATAAGTGTTTGATTTTTTAATTTATTTTTAAAATTTGTATCTAAACTTAAATTTCCATTTGTTATAATTTTATTTATTCATGTATACATATGCACTCAGTTTCATAACAAATTGCTGAAAAACACTAGCAACAAATATGAAAAAAATCTATACAGTTTACAATACAACTTTTTCCTTTTGAAAGGGCTTTGATGATGATTTTGGTCCAAATACTTGATATATTATACAACTAGTAAATGAAGTTGCGCTTTTTTAGTCAATTCTATTTTGTGACATGTGTTTTCTTATTTCCAAATAGGCACATAAAGAAGTTGATATGGCAAACAATAAAGCAAAGGCTTTGGCTGAGGTTTTCTTTAAAGCAAAATTGGTAGAGGTGGAAGCAGAACAAGTTTCAACTGGTGAAGCACTACCAATTGATCCAAAGGCTGCTAAAGGTGCACCAACAACAAAAACAAGTGATGCCATTGCCAAAATGTTAGACGAAGTAACAAAGATTGTTCTAGAAATTCAAGATGTTGCCGAAGCTTCATCTGCCACAGCGGAAGAAGCTAAAAAACATGCTCAAGCATCTCTGGTAAATGATATATTTATAATCAAATTTTAGTTATATGAAAAATAGTAGTATGATGGTAAGTAAATCTCAATGGTTGGCATGTTCACAATGTTTAAATGCAAATGGATGATAAAGAAACATGCTAATATTATGTAAAAGATTTATATGTTGAAAAAACCACAAAGAATTTAGCATAAGTAAGATTGAGCTTGAGTAAATGTCTAGAGCTTCTCAACCATTCAAAGTCTAGGTCTTTTGGTTAATTGAGCAATTTTTCAACATAGATAGTAATTATATTTTAAATGAATAGATTTTGAAAGTTTTTTTTTCCATATACAAGAATTTACATGCTATAGTCAAAATAACAATTGAAAAATAATTTTCTAGGAAAAAAAAGCACTTGATAGAAAAAAAAATTTAAATGAATAACTTTTGTTCGGTGCTTATCTATACATGAGTGTCTTAATTGATAGAACATCCACTACTAAAGAAAGAAATGTTTTTAATTGTAAAAAAAACACAAATGAAGAGATTATTTGGAGTAGTTTTAATCGAGGTTTTAATGTATTGGATAAAATTACAATGTGCCTCACCGCTTTCAAGTCCAAGTGAAAAATATCATGAAAGGCAAGGGAAGCATGTGCCTCATTTATTTTAGAAAAATGGAAGTGTGCGTCATCTTTTTGAAGATTAAGGTAGACGACATGTTTCCGATCACCTTAAGCAATTCAGCATACTTCCGGTGGAGTAACAAACAGGCAAATAATTTTGCAGTGTAGGGAAATAGATTTGAAGAAGGTCACATATTTTTGAACAAATTTTGGGGCAATATTGAATTTACTACAAATTTTCAAAGTGAAGATTCTCTCCAACCCATTCTCGCAATATAGGCTGACCTATTTCCAAGAACTGTAAAACTAGATTTCAAGAACACATGATATCATACTAACTCGGCAACAAGTTTCGATTCTTGGTGCCAACTATTCCATATTAAGAAGAAACATGTTTCCGTCACCGTTTACGAATGAATTTGAAAATAATGCAGGCCTATTCACGGAAATAGGTCGCCCTATCCTGCGTGATTGGGGGCATGATCGGAAACAGGTCGTCTACCTTAACTCCTAAAGAAACAGAGGTGTTTTTGCTCCAAAAACTCACAAAACTGCCATTTTAAATGAATTGAACAAAAATAATATTAAAACATGATTTTTTTCTTTCCAAAATTTACCATAGGATAGTGTACAAAACTAGTGTGAAAACATGTCGTAAAAATTTCAACAACTTTGACGGAATAGATTGCGAGATATTAGAGTTTGAAGTTGGAAAAATACAAATCAACAGACTTTGAATCCTCTTAACTTAATTTTTTTGCACTATAGGGATTGAAGATTTATTTCTTTATGTTGAAAAATCTAGGAAATCAAAAGGAAACTTTAAAAAATGGGTGAAATTTCAAGTTCTCATATACAAATGTGATTGTGATTCTCACGTGTGTTATTGATATCAAAACAGACTAGTGAAGGAGGTCTTGAAGCAGTTAATCTTTGCAAAGAAGAAGTAGAAAAGTCATTAGTGGTTGCAAAAGAAGCCTTGATGAAAGCAAAAACCGCAAACGAGAAATGTTCTACTTTATTAGAGGTTGCAAAAGCTCTTGCTGCTGGAGAACCACCTCCGCCCCCACCTCTGCCGCCGCCTCCACCACCACCACCTCAGGTCATTCATTTCTTACTAGTATATACACATAACAATAACGTTGGTCTAACATACCATCATGAATAGAGAGGCTGTTGGGTGTAGTTTGTCTATCTATGTCTTAGAGGTATGGGTTGCGATGTCTATCTTTGGTGCCTCCTCTCCCACGTAGACTTTATAGTTGGGTAGTTTATATACAAAATATTACAAAAAAGACATTAACCCTTAAACGTTTTTCCAAGCACCACGGGCTTAATTTCCAAGGAATCTTGCATCTAGAAAGAACACTACTCAACACCTTTTTACCAGACATGGATCATCAATATAAGGCATCTGATGTGCTTAGTTGCAACAACAAATTCTTTCATGTTTGTTCGCAAATTCTGAATCAAATGTATTGAAGGATCATTTGATTCTTGTCCAAGTTCCCTATTGATTCCTTACGTGCTTATTTCTTTATTGTCATTGGTCATGCACTCATCACCGATCTAAATATATAAACCATATTCTTTCAGAGATCCTTAGGCTGCCTAGTGAGGACCTAAAATATTGTTTAAAGGTTATGTTTACAAATTGGAAATGTATAAAAAGAATGATAATTCTTTAGAAAAGCAATAAAAGAAATACTTCATCTTTTTGTTATTGAAAGTTAATTGTGAACTTGAGTTTTCACTAATTGTACATAAATGGGTGGCACCCCATTCAAAAATAGTGTGATTTTTGAGAAATATCTTTTTGGTAAGAAAAAAACATTGAAAAATTACAAAAATTAAAGAGTGTTATAGACACCATTGCTGCAACTATATACATGGTGTTAAAAATAAAATTTCTAGTACACATAAAATGAGTTAAACACAAGTCACACTATATGAGACATGTAAAAGTAGAACACTATATTTATTCATTTTTTTATGCTATTAATTTTATATATTGTTTCCAATGGCATGGTACAGACTGAGCCACCTCCTGATCCATCTATAGAAGTTGTCAAGCCTCCACCAGACCCAGAGCTTGTCAAAAAAGTAGAACTTGCAGGTAAATGTTCATATATATGAAAAGAAATGAATTTATATCTTTTATATTTTTATAATTAAATAAATCCCTAATGACTAATGCAATCATTTTGTGGTCTCTTCCTCATCTTGACACAATGTTTTCAAATATAAAAATGAAAATGAAAAAAAAAATTGATTTGTTTTTATGCACAATGAAATGGATTATTTTTGTATGGGTGTCTTACAAATTGAAATTGTTGTTGCCTAACTTTTTTTTACTTTTTTTTAAATGGGAAAAATTCAAATAGTGTATTGTAATATTAAAAAATTACTACTCAAGAAAAGTATTGATGTTTTTTCACGATTGATTTTTTGTAAGATACAATTTAACCAATTAAAAAAAAATTATATGCTTCAGGTGTTATTTTATTTTATTTTATAATACTTTTGTAGTAAATTTTTTAATGTACCACAAAGCTAAACTTATTGAAATTTTCAAATGTAGAATTGATCAACAAAATTTGGGAAGAATTGGAAAAGCAATATTTGGCAGCAATACAAGAAGGCTTTAGGCTTTTGATACATGAACGGGAGCGTACCATACCATTGCTTATAGAGGTATTTTTTTTCTCATATTTTTGTAGAATGAAATTTTGTAAATGATTGAATGTTTGCATGGTACGGTGCAGCACATTGAAGCACATTGAGGGAATTTACAGTTGAGAAATATCGTACCATTTGGTGCACATTGTGTATTTTTTTTAAAGAGCTAACTTTTAAACCGATTAAAAAAAATATGTAGAAAATGATACAATGAAAAATGAAGTGAAACAAATTTTAAACTTATGTACGTATTAACCATAGAATGAAATCTTAGTTTGTCAAAATGATTTTTTCTTGGAGATTTTGATTATCAAAACTCCCATTCCAATACCAATTTAACCCTTAAACGTCAAGAGGGCCTGGACGGGGCAGCGCGGAAGGAATCTAAATTTTTGGAGGCGATTTTTATTTTATTTTATTTATTTATTGGCAAAAACGGCTTTGCAGTGCACTGTTGGCTAGCACTGTAGCACTATAGCATTGCGGGACTGCTGAACTTCAGCTGCCCCAACCTCAAAACTTGTTCAATTTGATAACTTTGATTGCTTACCAACAATTCCACAATCTCTCAAATGAGGCGAAAATTTGGAATCTAGATCACTATTTCAGTAGCTTTCCAACGCAACAAGTCTCGCTTGATTTGGTTGAGAAATGAAACTTTTTTCTCCAATTATTCCTTTTAAATAAGCCCATGGGGCTTACCTTGACGTTTAAGGGTTAAACAATTTATGGTAAAACTTCAAATGTAAATATAGTCTATGTTTGATTCTATATTTGAAATTTTTAAAATAAGCCCACGTGAAAAATCATGTTCAATCCAAGCACATTCAAAAAATAAATCATCAAATAAGTTTTTTTAAATAGAGTCTAAACGATTATTTTAAACTAAAAACAACACATTTTTTTATATGAAAAAATGAAAAAAATGGAAAAAAATGGAATTTTTGGAACGTCTTTCTTTTCACATATTTGAACATTTGAAAAAAAATACAGCTTAAAATTCCATCCACAACCCTCATTTCTCCTTGTTTAAAATGTTTTAGTGCGATTTTGCATTGCGACAAGGCACTAATTTTTTACATAAATGTTAATTTAGATTCCATACGTGTTATTTTAGCCCTTTTGGCATTCGTAGAAGACATCACTCTAGTTATAGTAATACAATTTTTCTACCACCAATTTCTATTTATAAATTTCTAAAAGTGAAAAAAAACTACAAAATTGTGCATTGCAACAAAAAAGTTGGTGAACCATACCATGCAAAAACCCAAATAAAAAGTTTTAATAGAAATATTTTTAATTAAACCAATCTTTAAGCACCCAAGTTAGCCTTCTCAAGGCCTAAACAACGCTTCAATTGGAAACTTTTATTAGAAAATGATGTCCATTAAATGTTTTGGAGGAAAGACCTTTTCTAAATTCATCAAGCTATTAAGTAGCAAAGTTGAATCTTAGATATTCAATGTCATTAAAAAGATAACTAACATCATGTAGTACTTAGCATTAATGAATAGTGATTTTTCATACCTAATATAGCATTTTTTTAATGTCTTGCAAGTAATTGTTGATTCCTTTAAAATTTTGAGATGTTTCAAAGAATCCAACCTGAAAAACATGAAACAAATTTCATGCTATATCAAGAAATTTAAAGTTTTCAAACAAATTTAGAACTAATTTTACACCAAAATGGGATTATAACTCTATAAATGTTAACTTTGTTTGATATGAAACAACTTTGTTTATTGAATTAAAACAAGCTTTCATCATTGGAAGGACACGCACCAAACCAATCTCAACATTTCTATAAATGATGTAATGATCCGTGATGTCAGATTTTAAATTGAATATGTGGTGAGACATGTTGGGGGCTTTTCGAGGGGCTTTTGCAAAACTATGGTCTACCAAAGAGGGAGAGGACCGGGGGTGTACAACTCATAATACTTGTGTAGTAGTGTGCACCTCATTACCTCAATTTACATTAAAAATTTCACCATAGGGCCGGCGAGATAGCCGGATGCTTCATAATAAGGTGGAGGTGCAGAAAACCGTGCGGGTCTTGAAACCGTCCAGTAGGCGTCAGGGCTGGGTCCCATAAATACACCCAACCTGGTTTCAGAAAGTGCCCAAGAGAGCACTAATTCCGGCCATGCTTGGAAAATTTGAATGCTTCTGATTGGTGCAGAAGCGCTTTATTTTGAGAATCCAACCTGTCGTGAAAACCATGACCCTATGAACGGTTTATGGCCACTCTATGAGTCCACAGTCAAAAATTCACAAGAAATTATAGACTTACTCGAAAAATATGTTTTTTTTGGGGATGGATTTGTATTGACTTTGCAAACCATTAAAAATTTCTAAACTTTTTCCACCACTGTCTTAAGTAAGCAAATTTGAAATTTGCACGGTTTCTAGCACCTCTACCTTAGAGATTTTGTTAACACTTCCTTTATGACAATTGTCAAGCTTATTTTGAGACTTTGGGCTTTATTCAACAACCTTCTTTATACACATCAGTGACAGTTAAAGTCTTTTTTACATGGCCCCCAAAGCTAGGTTTTATGGAAAAATATATTTCCTATCCCACTTTTGAAATTGGATTACTTTACTTCCAAAAAAAATCCAATTGTATTAACTATAAGAAAAGATTGAAAACAAAAAAAATTGTGAAACAATTGATTTAAGAAAAAATAAGGGTGGTACCCAAAATTTTAGAAAATATGGTAGCTTTGTGGTATGTTGCTAAAATTTTGTGAAGTTAAAATTCAACCCCCTTCTAGAACTTCCCATATTTTAAGTGCAAGCTACCATTTCCAAGCATTAATTATTATTTGGATAAAAAGATTGAAATTTTGTGAACTTTATCACGTTAAAACTGGAATTTTAGAAACAGTGCAATTTGATTCGTCATACAATTTCATATCAATATTTTTTGGTGATTTTTCAAATATTGTAAAAGTGTAGCAATTAGCAGCATGTGACAAAAACATGATGTACCACAGCTTGCAATCATTCAAGGTTTGAATGTTGAAGTAGAGTAGGATTGACAAAAAATATTTTAAAAAAAGGATGCTATTTTTTATTTATGAAAATGTGTTCTTTTTAAAAGAATATTCTATGTTGAAAAAGAGGATCTTGAAACATATTTGGAAGTATTTCATTTGCCAAACCTTGTTTTTTTAAATGAAAAAAAATATATTTTTCCTAAATATGCTGACCCTACCCTCCATCTACAATATTCATCGTAACATGTTCTTCTTAAGTTCATTAAAAGTTCAAGAACCTTGGGGGGGCATTGTCAAAAAAATTAAAAACCACATGGGATCAAATATAGTGTCCATCTTATTCATTAGGAGGTAAAATTTCTACCTAATTTTAAAAATTTAGATGTAATATAGGATGCTTTGAATTCAAGTAAGGAATAATTTGATAATTTACTTTAAATATACTTAGAATATACTAAAATGTTCTTCAAATATTCCAATTATGTGATAGCTCCATTTAAATATCCTCTTAACAGACGTGGTTACACCAAATATATATTAGTGACCCCTCGAGTCAAGAACCAAAAACTTGATGTAATAACACATGCAAAAAATTAATTAATTTAAAAAAGGATTGATTAGAATGACTTACTTCACAAAAGATACATGCAGGCAAAAAGGAATTTTATTCAATTGCTGGAGGAGGATAATGGAAAGCAAGAGCTCTTTGAAGATTTTCAAGTATTTTTCGAATCCTAGTATTATATATACATATTGTATTGAATGATTGGCTTCAGCACTATTTATATAATTTAAAAAAGGGTCAAAATTTTAGGACCTTTTTTTCATTTTTTTTTCAAATTTAAAGAAGAAAATTTTCAAAAAGTAAAAGTGCCAAATTTATTTTTACAATTTTAATTGAATATTTGACACCCTATATATGAATTCAATTGTGTACTACGGTAGATGTTGATGTATCTTTAATAATTGCCATCTAAAATAATAAAACTCTAAATCTATTGTCCACTATGGAAAGGAACGATGGAATAGGATAGAACCAGAACATCGGCGTGAGAAAAAAATGATAAAAAGAATGTACGAAGAGGGGATAAAATTTGGTGAAATTTTGCGTACTTTAGCTAGTGAGCGGCTTCAGGTCCATTTACAACTCCTTAACATATTTAATCTTATAATAATTAAAAATACTCAAAGAATGGCTAATTTATATGTAACTTTATTGCATTTCAATTGGCTAACTAAACCATCAAGATTTTAGATCTTATTATTTATTACCATGGAATAAAATACTATGTCAAGCTCAAATCTTCAAGGAAGAAAGATGTTTTCTCAATCTCATAATTGTAGAAAACATTTTTCTAAATATTCAAAACTTAATACTGTACGCTTGTAGATCCCTTGACGAATGCATGGTTGGATGGCTCATTAGTGACAAAAAGTCCATACGTATCATATTTTACATACAATTTTGAATATTTTTTATTTTTATTTTCATGAATTCTTTGTAGTACATAGAAGTGATAGAACTCAACAACTCAAGAAAATCTATTAACTTTTATACATATTTTTTTATAAAATGTTAAATAACAACTTATAATATCACTTGAATATAACTAAAAATGTAAATAACTTACATAACAATTAAGTCCATGCAAGTACAAGCCCATGTAGAGATCTTAATATGTTTTAAAAAAGCATATTGTGCCAAATAAAATTCCATGTTTCAATCAATATTCAAGAATAACACTTATTTTTTTACCACAAAAAGTTCATAAGTACATGTTAAATTTTGTGCTATTCTATAACAGTGTATTTTTGAGTTTCTTATCATTTCGCACATCAAACAATGACTTGGTGAAAAAAATTGACAACAACCTTTAAAAGTCCATATGTGATATGTTGACAGCTTGTAACAATCATTATCCTGTAATTAAAAAGTCCCTCATTTTATTATCATGATGACATTTCTAAAACAAAAATAGATTCATATACATGAATATCAAGGCAAAAATGTGTACACAAATTCTTGTACCAAAATTCATCGTATACTATTTTATATAAATGTTTTAGTGAAGACACCATAGTGAATAATCCTCTGTGACATCAAAAGTGATTCACTCAACCATACATCCACCCTTATCTCTTATGCATAATTGCATAGCTTTATTAATTAAAAAAAAATCTTCAATTGAGCAAAAAAATCTTATGGAATGAGAATGCAAGCCTTGGAATCATGATGGTTTTTAAAACAACATAATTAAATAAAATATGATTTACTACTAAAAGATGTCAACAAAACACTAAATGGTTATTAAAAAATATTAAACCTAAAGTTTGCATATGCATAAAATTAATGCCAACATAAGAATGTAAAAAGATAACGAATTTGTAAAAAAAATCTATCTTGAATTATATTATAGTGCAATGCCACATGGTTCCAAACGCAATCTTAAACCTTATTAATTTAGGGAATATTAGACTGCAAAATTCTCTTTTACAATTCAACAATATATTTTAAGAAAATTAGACACAACGAGATTATAAGGTTTGCAAAGTTTTTTTTAAGATAGAGTTTTCATTTTTCAATTCATGTTTCAAAGTCCCTTCATCTAAGTGCCAACTCTAACATCCTTTATGACTTTTCTATTACAGAACGGAAAACAAGTGGAACAACAAAGTCTAGAAGATTTGTTGGATGAACGTACATCAACATTCACCTCTATTTTTACTATGCTTGTACAAGCAGAGGTATTTAAAATTGTTTTAAGAGAAAATGGTCATTGTTGTTTCAACTTGTTAGTATTTGATAGATGTAGCATTTGTTGTATTCAATGACAACAAAACTATATGTACTATATAAGAACGTTATGCATTTTTGTGAACTAAAATATTTTTTGAAGTTGCATCAGTTGGATAGGCATATCGATTCTTGTGGTTTACTACATGAATACTACATTGGAAAGGTGGGCTGTAAATTTTCTAAGCAATTTTCGTGCATCTTGTCAATTACCAAAAGACAACCAATATGGAGATTTTTCGTACCAAAATGGTTAACACCTCTTGAAGGTTCCTTTCCAGAATTTCACATGGTGACTAATACTATATGACCACAAAGTTTAAACTTTTGATTTTTTTTCTTTCATGATCATATTTTTATACAATATATGTCTGATATTTATATTGGTTATATCTACTAAAAATTCTATAGCTACTATTGGTACATACCTTGATGTTTTTATATTGTAGTTTTTAAAGATTTGTTTCATCTTTCAATTAGATTATCATCTTAACATTCAAATTTATTGATTAGTTTCAACACTAGAATATAAAGTAAGTTATAGGAAAACAATCAAGTAAATAATACTTATCAATTTTCTAGAATTTAAGGTTAACCGCAAGCCAACAATTTTATCAATTTGAGTATATCAACTTTTATGGAAAATCATTGAAGGACATCAATTTCATAATGTAGATGAAAATATAAAGAGAATTTATCCTTCTATATTTTGACATGTAATTGCAATCATAGCATTAAGAAACTTGGCATCCAAACAATAATGAATGTACGTTTTTTTTCCTTAAAAGACGTGGATTCACCTTTTTGAGCTACATATAGTTTGATGCATAAGTAGAGATTACAAATGGTAGGACACTTGTTTCTACAATTTTTTCCTTAAAAACATAAAAGTATATAAATTTACTTAAAAATTTCAAAACTTCATTGTAGGTGTTGAGTGAGGCATTAGCAAAGGCATCTAATTTATTAGATGTAGTTGCTGGTAGAGCAAATGGAGGCAAGAAATTGCAGCCACGGAACCAAAGAAGAAGAAGAATGAGTGGTCGTCGCAATACATGGATGAGAGCAATAGATCCCACTTTTCGAGAAACAATTCACCTTGATCCAGATGTGAAGCCAGTCATTGCCCTTGAGCATCAAATCTTTTGCTATCGACTTGAGCTCCTTGGTAAATTACTAATAAATGAAGAATAAGTTTTATTAGTTCTTTTCAATTCATAATAATATCATCCTTCATTTGGTCCATAATTATAATATAACAACAACCAATTTAAAAAACTAATGAACACGGTGTCGTAATAAAATCATCCGCAAGTGAAATGTAATAAGATTTGCATTTAGTCCCAATTATAATTTGTAAAAAATAAATAATAATGAAAATGAAAATAAATCAATAGTGATTCAAATCAAATACACAAAATAGAATCAATTGATAATAAGTAGAATTCTTCAAATTGACAGTTTGTAGAATTCTTCAATTTGGAGTTGAATTGTAGAATTGTAGAATTGAATTTGGAGGTCAATTACTTCATCAAAATAATTAATATTGAAAGAGCTCATCACTTACCAAAAATATCAAAGAGTTCAACAAATTAATTTGAAGAATTAAATATATATATATATGGACCAATAATTTAAATCATCTTATTATACCAAGATTATTTAACTCCGAAATATCCGTGTGGCTTTGGACAAAATAAAAATGAGCTATACAATATGTTTTCTATAAAAAGAATTAAATTAGCATCAAAATAAAAGATGTTAAAAATCATGATTAAAAATATCATCTACATGGTATATAAATAAATAAAAATATTTTCAATCACTTTTGACGCATTTACCTTTGAAAAATGATCAAAAACAAAATTTTCATATTTTCACATATGAATTTCTAATGATTGGTTAAAATATCATTTGATAATGAATACTGTAGCTTCCTAGCAACTTCGGCAACTTTCTACCTAATATAATCAATTAAACTCCAAAAAACAGTTAGGTGATACCAAAAAAAAATTTAAAATTGGGTAGTAACGTACAAAAAACAATGTTGAAACCATTGGCCTTTTGATTTTTAGATTTTTTTTAGGCAAACTAGGTCAATGATTTTCCAAATATTTGGGCAACCTTTTAATTGTTTATTTTTTAACCAAGCTACTAGGAAGTCACAATAGTATAAAATTTTATTCAATACCGGTAATAGCAACATCATTATTTTCTATATAGTAAAATTTCAATACCACGAGAATATTGAACACTTTTTTTCTTTTCTTCATTAAGATTTTTTCATAATAGGGAGTTTTAATTTTATATATATTCAAAGATGAAAAGATTAGTATAAATTATTAAAAAGTTGAAAAAAAATAATTATTGGACAAGTAGGTTGTTCAAAGTTGGATAACAATTATACAATTGTTTAAGCTTGGAACTTTAAGGGTTAAAAAATCTTACCTGTAAATTGTATTTCTTCTTAAAAGTCTCACTTTTCAACATTGTTGTTATTTAAGCTGATGAAGTATAGACCGCATTTTAATATTCAAGAGGTTACAAGTTTTAGTCTTCAAAGAATTATTGATTCTCAATAATTTATTTGAATGCATCACCTTCTTCATGTCACAAATATAATTTTTTCATATTTTATTATTACAGCAAGATTTGCATGCAAGTACCTAGCAGACCTACAACCCGTCTTTGATGGTGCTTGGGGTCATATGGATGATTGGCTAATGAGACGTTGTAATGTATTATTCTAGCCTCTTGTAAAGTTCATTACTTTGGAAATATATCTTGGACAATTACCATTGAATTATGATTTTCAGCAATGCATACATTTTTATAAACATTAATTTTAAAATATTGCATGTATTCATTGTGGTTTTATCATTTGATATTAATATTTAACATTAGTTAATATAGAACGTTTTGGTTATAAATTGGGTTTTTAATTTATTGTTATTATTGTCTTTTGTTATTAGGATGAATCTTCTTTAGTTGAAGAAGTTAGATCAGTAATTCTTGAGGCAGCCCAAGAAAGCATTCCATTGTGGTACCGTGTATGGATGGAAAGTGAGTTTAAGGTTGAAGAAGACGAAATTACAAAGGTAATTTTTTTACAGAGTTACAACTTATATATGCTTAAAACATTCTAGATTTTCTTTATTATGAAAATATAATTTTGAGTTTTTATACTAAAAACATTATTTGATTTCATAATTCTTTACATGTTTCATTGTCATATAGGATTAAAATAAAATAAATCAAAGTGGTGAATCAAGGTTAAATGAATCTAAATTTACGATAATATACTACCTAACCAAAGTGCAATGCATTCTTGAATATCTTGTATTTTTATTTTTGCAGATAATACGTATACCACCAGAGCCAATTATTGACCTGACACCATGGCATATAAAAGTGATGGAATCAATCGTTGAGACTTTCAAAACCTTTAGTAGTAAGATAGTCATATTTCTCAATAAATTCAATGAATTTTCACTTTACTAAAAGTTTAAACTTGTTGAAACAACTCCATACAATAGTTACACGTAAATAAATATTTTACATTAATAGTTGAAATTTTGTAGAATGATTTTAGAGTTTTCCACAAAACCCTTTATGAAAGTAGAAACCTTTTTTCATTGGTGACTTTGTATTGTCAAATGAATCTCTTGACCTCCCGTCTAATATTTTATACATGCCTTTGTTCTTTATCTTTGAAAAATAAAAATTGATCCAATGTCTATAGTAATTACTTGTAGGGATTAGTATAACTTATTTTTTTACACTTTGGATATTTTTGCTTTAGGTGGCTTTGGAACAACACAAAATGTCATCAAAGCAACATTGAGTGCCATTGATAATGTGTACATGATGTGGAGGAATGCTCCACAAAATAATATGTATCCTCGGCTTCCTCGATACAAAAGCAGGCGTTACGGGCATTTTCAACATTGGGCAAACCTAACATATGATATCATTGAGGTGATTGGTGAATTATAACATATAGATGGAATTTGTGCAATCACTATATGAAAATTTGGTAAAACAAATTTACACAAATTTTTTGTGTGTGGTCAATTAGACCACCATGGATTGCAGTTGTAAAACATGTGTCAAATCTTCATTTGTTCACTCCGAGTGCAGTTCATAAATTTAGTGCGCTTCCAATAGTATATTATGTGTCTCCTAATTCCAAAAATTTAACTTAAAGTGAACACATGAAGATTCTCCACATGTTTTACATTTGTAGTTTTTTTTGCCAAATTTTCTTACAATTAACATTTGTTGGTAATGCAATGATACACGTTTTGATTATGAGGTCATGAAATAGTTTAGTTTTAGGATTTAGATAGTTTAGTTCTCTCAAATTTAAAATTGTTAAATATTTCAAATGTCATTTTACTCTTAAGATAATTTTTTAAAATTTTGAATCAAAATATTGGATTTACATTAATTTCATTAGTATTTTAAAAGATAGAACATGTCAAATAAATTTAATAAGAATTGCAAAATAGTTCATGATTTTTAGCTATGGATGTGTCATGTGGGTGCAGCAATCAAATAGAGAAAAGGATCCTCGATTTATAAGCGTAATAGAATGGCGAGGCTTCCTTGTATCTCTTGCAGATGCGCAATTTGATTATATTATTTCAGCTGCAACAATTGAGGATATTGTACAAGCTCGTACAGGTACCATTATAACTCATTTCTTAATACATACTTCTACATGTAAGTATTATTTTATGACACTAAGGTAGGGACATCCAAAAAAATTATTTTTTTGTTAGTGGGCACGGTTGCCATTAATGGTTTGAATTATATATATATATAGATATAGATATAGATATCTATATATATGCTCTTATTTGTAAATGAAAGTGGATCCAACACACCAATGATTGCATCATTTTGATGTTTTGTGCAAAAGTTATGAATAGTCAAAGATTCATTGTAGATGCTATTCATTTCAAAGATTCATTTTCTTTTGATAATAAGTGAATATCAATTATAAAAAATATGCTAAATGAAAATTTGATAAAGCAACGACTTTAGATCTTTGGTAATTTTGTATAATTTTACTTCACTGTAGATTTCAATTTGTTACAAATCTAACTGAGAGGTAGTTTACAGTAGAGGCAAAGAGCCATGGCACTCAAAGTCTAGTGATGTCTTGTTTTATGGATGATAGCTATGAAAAAAATATGGTCCAAAGTGTCCGTAAGCACTAACTGTGACGATTAGTTTTTAAAAGTTACTCTCATAATTGCCTCCTACCGGCCTCCATCCTTTCTATTAGGACTACCTTTAATAAGGGGTTTGAAAATTTGTTTTTTTATTTATATCCCTTTACCACCCTTAACCATTATTTTCATATAGGATTCTATGTAGACTTTTCATCAACAAAAATGGCACGAGTGTGGATCTATATAAATTAGAAGACAAGATTAAAGTTGATTTTGACCAATAAACAAGCAAGAATTTCTTAAACATGGCCCTTTGCTTAGAGTGTAAATTGTCCCTTACCAATAGGGAAATTTTCATGGTACAGTCGAACGCTAAAATTCTTGTCCCTATGCACTCTTTTTAGGATTCTGAGAAATTGAAAAACCATTTTAAAAAGAGATTTTTTTTGGTGAAATCTAAAGTGGTAGGATGGACCATACCGATAAAAAAGAAGAGATAATTTGTTTTAAATCCAACATTATATTTTAATGTAGGATGAAACAAATGGTAAACTAGTGCATTGTCACAATGCACAATATGCACTCTAAATTCTAAAAGAGAGGGAGATCAAAGAGTTGTGGATGGAATTTTGAGCTATGAATTTTTCTAATGTTCAAATATATGAAGCAAAATATCTTCCAATTTTTTTCAATTTTTTTTGGATTGATTAACATTTTGAATTTTAAAACGTGTTTTATTTTTGGGAGGGATTAATTGTTTCTCTACTTTAAATTTTATTTCTGATGGATTTATTTTTTAAATGTATTTGAAAATCAAATTTACCCTGTTTGCTAATTTTAGATCTTAAAATATCTAATCAAACATAACTATATTTACATTCAAAGTTTGATCATAAATTGGTAAAATTGTTATTAAAACAAGGGTTTTGATACTCAAAATCTTCAACATAAAATCATTTTAACATTCTCAAATTTATTTTTTGGATAACATGTACATAAATCTAGAAGTAGTTTCACTCATTTTTCAAGATTGAATAATCGCCTTATAATTTTCAAATTGGTTTGTAAGTTAGTTTTTTAAACAAAATTCTCAAAGCGCACCAAAAAGTAGTTAGTTCACTGAGAGGAGTTGGTGGACCGGACCATATAAACGCCCGATAAAGCTCTCTTTCTTTTTTTCTTTTTTTCTTTTTAATCTTTGAAGTCATCGAAAAATTCAACAACAATGACTTTATAAAAATGTCAAAATTAAATTAAAATTTTTAAAATCATAAAAATAAAAATCAAGATACATGTTGGTCTATGAGTTAGGAAAAAATTAACCCTTGGAATTTGTGGTGACTATATTATAGTCACTTTTTTTCTTTACAAACTCTAGTGACTTTGATCATTGTTTTGATTATTTTTTAAAGGATTGGCATGGCTTTTATAAAAAAATTATTTATGTACAAGATTTTTTATATAATTTTGGAAAATGTTGCATAATTTACAAGTGCAAGTATGAAGGTTTGAAATACAAAAATCAAATGTATACAATCAGAAAAAATAAAACATTTGGATTTTGTTCAATAGATTCATATCTATGTACAGTGGGGTGACACCGAAATTGGCCCCTTGTGTAATTCCAGGGAAAGTGCCTACACTGCCGCCAACTTTGACACCCTTCCGAGCGCTGGAAAATTGTTATTTATACATGAAATTTTAGACACAAAATCATTGTTATGTTGACAATATGCGTACCAACTTTCAAAGCTAGAAGATTGATACAAAAAAAGATATTCAAGATTTACTAACAAGGGGTAGCTGTAAAAATGTTTCATAGGTGCCAACTCTGACACCCTCCCAAGGATTGAAGAATTTTTTTTTTCACATAGAATTATTGGAGTAGGAACATCTTTATGTTGTTAACACATGTGAAAAAATTCAAGTCCAAAAGACCCACAAAACAAATGATATACCAAATCTACCAACAGGTGTAGTTGTGAAAAACAGAGTTGCCTCACAACTTCCAATTTTGACAGCCTCTCTTGGGCCGAGAATCTGTTATTTTAATATGAATTTTCTGTCACATGATCTTTATGATGTTGATCACATTTATGAAAATTTTCAAGGCCAGAAGATGCACACAAAAATAGTTATTCTATATCTACCAACGTAGTTGTGAAGCAACTTTTTTTCTCACAACTACACTTGTTGGTAGATTTGGAATATCATTTTTTTTGTGGGTCTTTCGGACTTGAATTTTTTTGCATGTGTAAACAACATAAAGATGTTCCTACTCCAAAAATTCTATGTGAAAAAAAAATTTCTTCAATCCTTGGGAGGGTGTCAAAGCTGGCACCTGTGAAACATTTTTTCCAGCTACCCCTTGTTAGTAAATGTTGAATATCTTTTTTTGTATCAATCTTCTAGCTTTGAAATTTGGTACACATGTTTTCAACATAACAACAATTTTGCGTCTAAAATTTCATGTATAAATAACAATTTTCCTGCGCTCGGGAGGGTGTCAAAGTTCGCAGCAGTGTGGACACTTTCCCTGGAAATTGCACAAGGGGCTAATTTCGGTGTCACCCCACTGTACAGTACAGTGGAGTACCAATCAAACTGTCGTTTTTGAATTCGCAGTGAGAAAAATTTCACTACTGCCAATTTTGAAAGCCTCCTGAGAGCTCAAAAATTGGTGTTCTACCACGAAATGTTTACCCAAGAATTATCTTTAAGTTAATTATATGTACGCCGAATTTCAAGGCCAAAAGATTCACCGAAAAAAAGTTATTCAGAATCTACCAACATTGGTAGTTATTCACTGCTGCCAACTTTGACAACCTCCCAACAATTGAATTTTTTTTTTTTCCATGAAACTCTTGGAACAAAAACCTCTTTATGTTAACAACATATGGTAAAAAATTCAAGGCCAAAAGATTAATGCAAAAGAAGATATTAACAATTTACCAACATGTGTAGTTGTGGGAAACAATGGGGGAAACCATTTCATTGCCACCAACTTTGAGTCCTGCCAACTTTGAAAGCCTCTCGAGGGCTCTAAAATTGGTATTTTACCACAAAATTTTTACCTTAGAGTTATCTTAAAGTGAATTATATGTATGCCATATTTCAAGGCCAAAAGGTTCACCAAAAAAACGTTATTCAAAATCTAAGAACATAGTAGTCAAAGTTGGTAGCAATGAAATGGTTTCCCCCATTGTTTCCCACAACTACACATGTTGGTAGATTGTTAATATCTTTTTTTTCATTAATCATTTGGCCTTGAAATTTTTATCGTATGTTATTAACATATAGAGGTTTTTGTTCCAAGAATTTCATGGCAAAAAAAAATTAATTCAATCTTTGGGAGGCTGTCAAAGTTGGCAGCACTGAAAAAAATTCCACAACTACCAATGTTGGTAGCTTTTGAATAACATTTTTTTAGTTAATTTTTTGGCCTTGAAATTTGGCATACATATAATTAACTGAAAGACAATTCTTGGGTGAAAATTTTGTGGTAAAAGACCAATTTTTGAGCTCGCGGGAGGCTTTCAAAGTTGGCAGTAGTGAAATTTTTCTCACTGCAAATTCAAAAACGACATTTTGATTGGTACCGCACTATACTTTAGGGAGAAACAATGTTTGGCGTTTTTACATTCCAGCTTGAAAAAGTTCAAATATGCCATTTTCAAAAAGGCCCCAAAAGGAACATAAATGGTCTCTTACCCAAAAAATTGAAATGTAGGGTCTTTGACGAGCGAATCTCATGTGTGCCTAGTTCCGTGGCCTATAAATCTATCAACATAGAATTATTGCAAGTTTGCTAATTTTTAGCTCATTCTTGTGAGGGCAAGTTAATTCCATTGTCCATTTTGAAAAAATTACGTGTAGTACTAAGGGCTAAATTGTTTGTTTTTCTATTTTTCAACCAAAAAAGGTTAAAAAGAAGATTAAAAAAACTATTTTAGGGAGGTGTTCAAAGGCACTAGTTCAAATTGTCATGAATTTGAAATTTTTCCTAAAATGGAATCTTAAGGATTTTTATCCAATAAGATTAGCTTTAACCCCTAAAGGTCTGAACATGCCTTTGCGGCTAGTAGAATACGTTGTATTTTGGTTGTATTTGGAATGAATACACCTTCAATGAGTTTGAGTTCAAAAGAGAAGTTGAAATTTAAATCGATGTGGTTCTAGTGAGCTATTGAGATCTTCACTTAGAGTTTCTTGTCGGTAGCAAATCCCAATTATACGACTGCGTATATACTATCCCTATGGGAAGTTTAGGAGTTAACATGAAAAAGGTAACCACCATACAAAACCAATGTTTTTGGCATATCATACTTGATTCCAAGTCAAAATGACTAAACATGTCTTTTTTATGAATTTTCAAAAATAGTTTTTATAAATTGATTATTAAAAATTCATGGCATTTCTCCAAAATTTAACCATACGGATATTGTCTTATTTTTGTGCTCTACATATACTTAAGGAATATAACTCATACAAGTTGAGTAAGATGGACACTATAACACATCACGTTTGTTAAGAAAACCCTTGGGTACTTAGGGGTTAATGTTGACAGAAACACGACACCTCATGCTTCTAGAATGTAAGCTTCCTTCATGCATAATCCTCTATCATAAGTACTTAAAAAAAATATGAGCCACATGTCAATATGAATCTGCGCACTTGTTTCATGGTCATTTGTTGTTCATATTTGAGAATTGCACTATTATGTATACATGTGTATTTGTTAGTGACGTTTGCAATAATTCCATTTTAATAAATCTATAGGACATGAAACTTGGCACACATATTATTTCATGAGTTAGTTACATGCGTGCCAAGTTTCATGTCCTATAGATTTATTAAAATGGAATTATTGCAAACCTCACTAACAAATACACATGTATACATAATAGTGCAATTCTCAAATATGAACAACAAATGACCATGAAACAAGTGTGAAAATTCATATTGACATGTGGCTGATATTTTTTTAAGTACTTATGTTAGAAGATTATGCATGATGGAAAATTAGATTTTAGAAGCATGAAGTGTCATATTTTCATCAACATTAACTTGATGACCCTAAAAAAACATACCCATTAGTTAATATTCAATTATTCTATTTTGCTAAATCTCTAGGCCAAATTTTTTGAAACACATGACATTAATTCATAAATTAACATATATTCCAAATTTGGTGTATAGAAGACCATTTATGTGCCTTTTGGGTCTTTTTAAAGATGGCAGATGTTAAAAAAATTCAAGTTGGGATTCATGTAAAAATGCCAAATATTTTTCCCCTCTTATACATTCCTTTTATTTGTTCCATTTTAAATGATCATGGAATAAAAAATATGAAAATATTTCAATCTCATGCAATTGATATGCCTTTTATTCAAATTAGTTTGTTTTTGAACTCAAATTTATCATTTCCATAAAAAAATCCTATGATTTTAGCTCGCTACAACATTTTTGCCATTTAAATTGACATTTTTCAATTTTGTAGCAAAGTCATGTCTTCCATCAAACACTTGCTTGCATTTTATGTTTTTTAATTTTTTTAAATATTACAAAATTTACACTTAAGATTAGAGAGATACTAAGGTAACTACATCTGAATAAGTTTGTGTCACCATGGGCAAGTAAAAGAAAATAAAAAACATTCTTTGCATATCCACTAATATTTTTGAAAAAAAAAATGCGAGTAATTGCACAAATTTAGGAAGACTATTGTAGTAGTTATAAATTTCAATAATGCGTATTGTAAGAAGTTATAAATGTAACTTTGATGAACATATTTTCACAGTGTGTGTCCCCAAAAGATGAATTATATTAAAACATTCTACAAACAAGAAGTCAAATTAAAATAAAGTCAAAGCCACTAACTTGACATTACCATAAATAAACCCATTTATTACCAGCAATTGTTTTTCAGCAATTGCCATCAAATTGTTGTTGCTCTTGTACTAGCTTGTTGCTCACCATTGTCATTGTTGTGCTAGCTTGTTGTCTATCCATAAGCATAAGTGGACATTCTATAGGGGGTAATTTAGGTGTAGTTACTTTAAGTACTAAACTTATTATCATTGTTGTATTGATATAGGCTATGGATTTTAAATAAACAACTCTTTCATTCAAACGGGCCTAAAAAAACCACAATTTATTTATTTAATTAATTGATGAAAGTACATACTTTTATAGTAAGACATCACTACATTGTAAATGTTGTTTTTTTCAGATTTTTTTATGGTGGTGACTACTAAACAACCAGGAGATCCGTCGGAGGGATGCATCACATTGGATGACTTTTTGAATATCCAACTTTGGTTTGATAAAAAAAATGGTATGTAATGTTAGATATAAGCCTTCTTATATTACAACTAAGATTCTAAATTTGACCAATTAAATATCCATCACATTCTACAAATTCAATTAAGGATTATTCTTAATTCTTTCTGACTAAAATTAATATCAATTGTAGTTTGAAAGTTTAAAAAGACGATATTTATGCCCAACCTACAATTTTAGAGCAAAAAATTGACATCATTAACTGTATAGGTCATATTAAATTTTTGTATATAAAAAATCCCTAGAAACAGCCATTTTTGCTCTTTGCGTAACTTAAACCTTTAACATCTCATTCCTTTGTAGAATAGTCAAACTACACTTTTATACACAGTTTAGCTTTCAAGATTTGTTGAAATTTATTTTTTTAATATTTTCATGCATGAAATTGTATGTTTCCTATTAGTCCTCAATTTTTTTGATTTTTTTGATACATAATGAACTTTTTACAAATTTTTAGGTCAAATACTTCAAGAAAGTCATATTAATTACAAAATATTTTCAAAAAATATAAAATTTCTAGAACATGTGCAAATGACAATGGAGAATCACATGATATATTTTTTGTAATTTTTTTTTTTTTTTTAAATTTAAAACTTGAAAGTCAAAAAACGAACATCCTATGCAGTGTAAATCATACCTTTAGCTACATAGCTTGCAACAGAAATAAAATATTTAATACTTGAAATTTATAAGATCCAAAAAGTGAAGTGAAAATCAGACTCAATAAACTTCATTTTCTCATTTGAAAGCAATAGCAAAAAAATTCATCTTCAAGGTCAAAATTGGATTTGACCAACAAACATCCACTATTTGGATGCGTGGTCCTTAAAGGGTTAAGTATTAAGTCTTGCATCTAATTATTACTCTTGGGGAGATCACATACACCCCCTTACGTTTCATAACCACGTGCGATCAAAATTTGCTACCCTATATTATATGCCATAGATAATTTTAAAAATTATAATATCTTTTCTACATATACATAACCATTGATAATATCTTTTGTAAAAACGAAAAATTCAAAAATTATACAAAAGATATTAGAAAACATATACATAAAACTAATAAAACATACGGTTTCTAACTATATATCTTCATTTTTATAGTAATTGTTTTAGTTCAATTTTGTGTCATTCTAGTTAGAAACGGCATGTTTTATTAAAAAAAAAAATCATCACATTTGGTTACCATTTTTTACTGTATAATAGATATCGTGTATATCTACTCATGAAAAAAATTGATAAAATTTTTGACCCATTTTGGTGATGCTTTATGAAAAAAGTAGATTTTTTTTTATCGCGCGTGGTGTTCAACTTGGCAATGGAGTGCACCCCCCGGGGTACTACTTTGGTTAAAAAATTTAAAAGAAAAATAAAAATTCTGCATATTCTATTTTGAAAAATATTATGAAAATGTTGAACAATAGTTTCATGTTTATGATAGTGAGTAAAAATTGTACTTATGGTCAAAGTTGATAAAAAGTTTGCAATCTTTCTCAAATTGAGCTTAAAAAATCTAAATATAAAAAACAAATGTATATCTTATGTAATTAAAAAAGTTGAATTCTAAAACTTGGCACACATGTTATGTCATGAAAAGCAATCAAATTTTATTTACATGAGAAGTACATTTTTTTTATTTAGAAATTTAAATTCTAAGACATGATTGGTTCAAATTTTCCTTTCTACTATATAGTAAAAAATGAAAATCCATAGCAAGAAGATAAAAGAATTCTCCAAATATATGTATTTTTTAATACTAAGATGACATTAACCCCCACAAGGACCACGAATCCATTTGCAAGCTTTGGATGGACCATTGTGAAACCAAAATTTTGAATTTTGAGAGCTTTGTGAATGAATGTGTCTTCTATTACCAACTTTCCAACACACTACTTTTTGTTCAATTTGAAGAATTATGAGGTAAATCATGTCTTGTTTCTTAATACATGCAGATTGATTAAATAGAAATGTTTTTTTTCTTTGAATTGATTAATTTAATCCAATTGTGAGATCAATTAGCTAATTCTTTCAAGTATATCCTTCTAAAATTTCAAGCAATGAATCCTATTAATTAAAAATATTTATGATTTAATATTGAAAGAATTTTTTTGCATGCCTTTGCATTTAAGTTATTTCTTTGAAAATTTTGTTTTGTTAAATGTATATGTTTTACAATTTGTACAAATTAATGATTTCTTAAAAATTTAGTTGCAAACCCATGAAAAATTTGAACAAATCAAGTCCAAAAAACAAAATCTAATCTAATTGTCTAACTTGCTTGTGATGAGAAATAATTAAAAAATTAAAAAATGGACGTAGTTTTGTAAGAACTAATTAAAACTCCATGAAATTTGATTTGCATTCAAGGTATTTTTTACGCACGTTTATATAAAAAAGTTAAACTGCACATAACATTTTTTAGCAGTCCCAATGTTCACCCTTAGGAATCCGCATTGTGGGGCATAATCATTGCAAGAATCGTAATTTTTTGGAGAATCAAAGACATTTTAAGTTAAAGATGGTTTAGCAATTCAACAAAATTATGTTTTTTTAATTGTTTTGGCATTTTCCACATCATCAATTCCGTGTTTGGATGCTAATTCTGTGCACAAACAAAAGGGTGTGTTGTAATACTTGTTAAAGAATGTTATGTAGGACTTATCGATAAATTGGCATTGCAATTGCTAAATATCCAAATTGCCAAAATGTCAAAATGGACTCCTCAATCTTTTCAATAGCAGTTAAATAATTTACAAATTTTATGATATTGAATTAAATTTAAAATTATTATTTTTGTAGTAAAAATGAATTTGAGGATAAATTAAACTTAAAAATAATGAAAATCCACATTGTGGTAGCTTATGATAAAAGCTTGCAATTACAATAAGATTGTCTGGTCCTTTTGGGGTTTTATTTATTTATTTATCTATGTTGTGTCGGTATAAAATAATAAGTACAAAGATCATTTCAAATAGAGGATTATTTTATTATCAAAAGAATATAAAAACAATGGTGTTTTTTTGAGGCCAATGTAAATCAAGATTATTCTTCCTCAAAGCTCTTAGCTTTTGCCTACATGACACAAAAGTTTATACTTTGCCCTATCCCTATATTTACTATTTTAAGTTTGGAATTATATTACCAATTCTTTTTAATTCATAAATTATTGATTTGTAAATGCAAAGCAATAATTTTTATCCCCTTTTGATGTTTTGCACATGCTACATCTATTTCATGTTTGACTAAAACATGATCCCTTCTAATCCCGACTTCTAATAGTATAAAACACCAATGCACAATACGATATTAATAAAACTTATAACTAATAACATCAAATTTTGTGATAGAGCACGAATTTGAAGATCTTGAAGATTCAGAGGATACTGATAGCGACAATTCAACAAAAGAAGAATACGATTTAGCAAAATCATTGAAAATTTATATATTTTCCTTATTAGAAAGAAGCAATCAACGTTGTAAACATACAAAGAGTGGCCTTCCATGGCAGGCATTACTTTTGTATCTTTGTCGTGATGCATGTTTTGAAACCGCACTCCGTAAAGCTTTCACAGTTCTTGCAAACACTATGTATGTAAGACAAATTTATAAGTTTAATTATTTACAAAAATTAATGTTTAAGTTAACATATTTCATTTAATTCATACTCTAAGTATAAATTTAAATTAAATAAAAATCATATATGCTTGAAGTTACTTCAAATGTATACCAAAGGCCATTGCCACTAATACATTTTAGAATTAAATGGTCATGACTTTTGATTTAAGAATGAATGAACCTTTAGGGTCTAATTCATTATGTTTTAATTAATTGTAATACTTAACATTGTATTCAAAATGTTTCATATTTAAAAATTATTAATAGTACATATAGATAAATTTGAATGAAAAATATTAATTTAAAACTGCCAAAGCCCTGAGTTTTATTTTTATTTTTTATTTTTTATTTTTTTTATTTTTACCAAAACTAGGCTTGTAAGCATGTGTGTCTTCTACATTTTTCTCAACTTGAGTTTTATAAGGAAATATTGTAGTGAAGAATTGGGGCTTGTCATTCATACAATTACATTTTACAATAATAATAAATTTCTAACAAGAATATGAATATACATTAAAAATATATAAATGTATATTTTAATTCGAATTTGGTATTATTGGATAAAAGTATGGGATTTGAGAGATTGTCAAGTTGTACTATTTATATATATATATATATATATATATATATATATATATATATATATATATATATATATATATATATATATATATATATATATATAAATTTTTATTTTTCTATATGAATGTTCAAATTCTCATTAAATGAAATTTTGTACAAATCAAAAATTTGAATGCTCCAAATGAGAAATGCATTGCATCTTTGAGTGTATTCTAAATCTCATGATTCTAATCAATCATTCCAAAAGTTATATTTAAATAAAGTATATGTGTTTTTAATAAATCTTTAATAGTTAAATGCTAATGAATTATTTTTTTAATGATAAAATTCATTGATGCAAGTGTACATATGTATCTAGGGCTTAAAATTTACAATCTTTTTTAACGTTTCAACTAAAAATAAAATAAAATCCTTTTTGTACACATCGGCACAATTGAATTTGCACTTCAATTTTTAGTTGTTTAGTCCTTAAGGGGTAAAATCATTTGTTTTGAATGGAAAAGGCTTCTAAAAGTTTAGACAAAAAGACTAATAAATTAATAAAGGTTTACATGTGCAAAAATAATTTTTTTTCATGTCTTTTGAATTGGTGTGAATTTGACTTAAAAGATTTGTTAAGATTCAAAAAATGGTATTTACAATCTAATACAACATCTACAATATCATTTACAAGTATCCATTAAATTAATGCAGGTCACCTGATGAAGCACAATTAAATCCTGAAGAATTGATTCAAATGTTATATCCTAGTGGAGTTGATGGTGCTGTAGAAGTTGGATGCATAACATGGACCATTGATGATATGGAGGTTTATATGACTTGGCACTAACATTTATTTGATGTGAAATTGAAATTTCTAATTCTTAATAGTGTGCAATGTGACTAGTTTAATTGTATTATATTTGCGACAATTTGAGCTTTCAAAGATAATGTATTTAATAATTTATGTAAAAAAGAAGTACCAAATCATTCATTTTTTGGCATCAAATCTCATTTGATAAATATTAAGTTTACACCTAAAACACGCAATTCCCAATTTATGCACTTGGCCAAGTGTGCTCATTTCACAAGCAAATTTGGCTTAAAAAAATTTGTTTAAAAAATTCTCTAAATTTTTTTTATTTTTGTCTTTCTACAATCACTTACATTGTAAACAAACAATTCTTTTATTAATTTTATATCCTTATCTTTTATCTTTTCTTTTATCTTTTCTTTTATCTTGTTTTCTTTTTTGTCTCCATCTTGTTTTCCTTCTTGTTTTCCTTCTTGTCTTCCTTCTTGTCTTCTTCTTTTTCTTCTATTTTTCTTCATTTCTTACTTTTCACTTTTTTTCTTCTTGTTGCAGCAGCAAGTCCCACACTCACAACAAAGGAGGAAAAAAACCAAAAAAAAAAAAAAAAAAAAAAAAAAAAAACTTTTTTTTTTTTTTGTTTTGGTTTTCTTCTTTGTTTAGGGTTCAGCCATTGTGGCGCTGAGCCCTAAACGCCGGCACAGGAAGAATTTTTATTTTATTTTATTTTATTTTATTTTCCGGCTGTTTCGGTCGATAGGGTGCGCGGCCGCGCACCCTATCCCATTCTGGTCTCTCTTTTCTCCTTTCTCTCCCCTCCCTCCGCTCATATATATAGGGGAGAGGGGGAGGGAGAGGGAGAAAGAGAGGGAGAGGGAGAGGAAAATGACAGAAAGAGGGAAGAGGGGAGGGAAGAGAGGGAGAAGCCGAAACGGCCAAAAAAAAACAAAAAAAAAAATTTTTTTTTTTTTTTTTTTGGCCTCCGGTTAGGGTTTAGCCGGCGGCTGAACCCTAAAAAATCAATTTTTTAAAATTTATTTTAGGGTTCAGCACCACAATGGCTGAACCCTATACAAAGAAGAAGAGAACCGGAATTTTTTAATTTTTTTAATTTTTTTAATTTTTTTTTTAATTTTTTGTTGTGAGTGTAAGACTTGCGGCTGCAACAAGAAGGAAAAAAAATGAAAAGTAAGAAATGAAGAAATATAGAAGAAAAAGAAGAAGACAAGAAAGAAAACAAGATGGAGACAAGAAAGAAGACAAGAAGGAAAACAAGATGGAGACAAGAAAGAAGACAAGAAAGAGAACAAGATAAAAGAAAAGATAAAAGAAAAGGTAAAAGAAAATATAAAGATACGGATAATAAATAAATAAAAGAATTGTTTGTTTACAATGTAAGTGATTGTAGAAAGACAAAAATTGAAATTTTTTAGAGAATTTTTTAGACAAATTTTATATTGCGCCCAAGGGCCAAGTGCATGATTATATGGCCAAGTGCATAAATTGGGAATTGCGTGTTCTAATGGCATAGAACTTTCTTCATTTATATTATCTTTTTATCAATATTACATATTGACATCCATTATTATCAAAACAACAATGCAAAAATCCACAAAAGTCTTTTATATACAATTGTAGGATGTACTATTTAGAGCGGGTATAGAAAAAGCTACACCATTTGTGGAGCCTAAAACTGTTCCTTCATATGTTAGTAGCGATTCAGAAATACATTACGAAAAGGTAGAGACTACTAATCTACCATCATTCTAATTTATAAAAATAAAATAAAATATTAATACTCTCGTATGAGATTGGTAGAATATTTTGTTAAATATGAATTTTATTATGTTAAATTCAAAAATAAAGGAATATATTATTTTATCTAAAAAAGAAACAAAAATCAAATTTGGTAATATATGTTGTCATCTTTCATTTTTCAACATTTAACAAAACTTTAATATTTTTTGATATTTAGGACACTATTGAGCAATTCTTCGAAAGTCGGAGTAGTAGCCATGAATCACAAATGAATGAAATTGAAATTGGCACCATTGAAGAATTTTTGTCTAATGTTCCAGATACGGTACCTTCTTCGGAAAGAACTCTCACTCCATGGCAAGAATCCGATGAAGAGCTTCATTTCGGTCCACACGCACCTATTCCAAAACGACTCACTGTTGAAGATTGCATTAAGCTAAATGCTACTGCCAAGTTGTGTGGTGTTCTTGGAGCTATCTTTCGACAACATTCAGTGCATGTCATGCAAATAGCACCAAATAAAACTTAAAATTTTCTCCCAAAAAACTACGCATTGTTTATAAATGTTGTAGCACTAGTAGAAAGGATAGTTTTTGGGCATTAAAGAATAGTAGCATAGTGTGGTCACTACTATAGTACCCATAGTGGCCTTGGATATCATGATATAGCATTGTTGCTTGGTGCCCAAATACCACACTTCATACTAGTGCAATTGTAAAATACAACATTTATTTATAATAATATTTATATAGTTGATTTGATTTATTAAAAAAACTCAATAAAGAGACAAGTAGAGACAATCAATAGCTATTGTGAAATTTTGAGTATCAATTTTTATTGTAAAGTTTGTTGATTTTGATTTTTGATTTTTATCATGACACTCTTACAGTCATGGATTATGGCAAATCATTTATTTCTTAAGAAGGTCCAAATTTTACCTCAATTTTAACTAAATATAATTTTGAGTAGATATGTCATGGTAGCTCATGTCTTACAACAAAGTCTTTGTACTATACATCATGTGTGCCTAAGTTGCCTAGCACATTGAAAGCAATTTTTGTTATAAAAATAAGTTTTAGTACTCTAATAAGGGTTTTAAAGATACAAAAATGTTTGTGAGAATGAAAACCTTTAGAAATTGTTTTGGAAATTTTTCCTATCATTGAAAAGAGGGTCTAAGTACAAATTCATTGCACATACAAAACTTGAGGAAATGAATAATTGCTAAAGGTTTTCATTTTTCCAACTTCATCACTCTTTTGTGGCACACTTCTACAACTCATAAATCCACGTTCTTGTTTTCTAAAGAGAGAATTAAGCTATTCAATTTGAACAATGATCTCAAAGTAGTAAAAACACACTTGTAGAAAATATGTTTTGTAACCCTACCTTTTGTAAAGTGGATTTTCTTTGAATTTCTTTCTAACAATTTTTCTACTTTTGAGCCTATAATAAAATTTGTATGAAGTTGGAAAAATTTGAAGGTGAAATTTAACAATTTTTTTTGAAAATTTAGTCATAGATTTTAAAAAAAAATTTGAAATCCTTGACCCATGACATTTATTATTTAGCACCATTTATTGTAAGGATTATTTTGCATAGCCTAAACAAAAAATATATGTTTAAAATTTTATTTAAAATTATGTGCAATTGGGGATGAAATAAAAAAAATAAAAAAAATTCATTGTATTCATGACATATGTCCAATTCTTTTTTTTTTTAAAGATTGAAACCTTGTTATTTCAAATAATTTTTAGCATGCAATAAAAGAAGCACTCAAAAACCACTTCTTGAAACTCATTCTTGAAACCTGAACGAGGTTTAAATCATGATTGAACAAAATGAGGTAAAAGGAGTGAAAAAATGATTAAATTATAACAATAAGTACATTATTTTTTGTTATATAATTAAGCTTGTTGCTATCGTTTGTGCACTCTAAAACTGTGTTTAAGTTTTGGCTCAAAATATAATATTTATACAAAAAAAAGTAAATATGGGTTGTGAAGTTCTAATTTTTTCACATCCAAACAAAACACAAGAAGTTATTATCTACCACTAAAGGACCAAACCCAAAATGGAACTTATTTAGAGTTTAGATTCAAAGATTGAAATTCATTCTTACATCAATACAAAACCACCTTTGTATTTGTTTTTTAGATACCTTTTTAGCATCGTTTAATAAAAATTTAGCATGATTAATTTTTAAACAACTTTAAAAAATATCCTTAAAACTAGTGGTTTTCTACTTCAATAAGAAGATGGAGAAATTATATTAAAATAAAATCTATTGATAAAATTAATCACCTCCACCCTTAAAGGTGAAAATTGACCACTAAAAGACCAACAAGCCCAAATTGGGTCTTATGCTTTTCTCGAGTAAGTCATGTACGAGGTCATGTATGGACTTCCCTTTGTACACTTTTTTATTCTTTCTAATCAATACATGTAATATTCTTCACTTATACAAAATTTGGTCCCGAAAACATGAATTATTGATTTTTCACAATATGATCATCATTTCAAAACTATGAATCTTTGGTCCTTTAGAAGTTAACCCCTAAAGGACCAAGGATTCATCATTTTAAAATGACACATTTAATTGATCATATTAAAAAGATTACAATTAAGATGAGATCGAATTTTACATCACCGAAATCAATAACAATCATTGTGTTTGTTGTTCAAAAAAAATAAAAAAAAATGATTAAAAGGAAGTGTATTGTACATATGTACAATACTCTTTAAAATTGCTAGAAAATCAGATGCCCAATTTGGACTCTTTGGTCCTTAACCTCCTAAAGGAATGAGACTATTTTGCTCAAAATCCACTACAATGCTGCCATTTCTAATCCCTAGGGCAACATTTAACTCAACTTAATTTAATTTAGTTTTTCCACAATTCAACCATATAAAATTTTCTTTAAAACCAAAGGTATATGCACAAAAAATCACAATCTTTGATTGTATAGATTATCTCAATACAATAGGTAAAAACAAAGATTCTTACCTCTTTTTGAAGTAGAAAAACTAATTTCAAAAAAATTAACAAAATCTCTAATTTTTATCTCTAAAAGATTATTTATTTATTTATTTTTATTTTTTCACCTTGCTCAACCAAGCTAGAAGTAGTCTTGGAATGAAAATTTTGAAATATGGAGAGTTTTTCTTTTACCATCCCAAATAATATCATGTCATTTGTTTTCATATAAAATATAAAGCTTTTGGAGTAGTGTAGCATTTTTCCCAAGCTGACCGACTTTGCAAAAAAATGGCTTTGGGCAGCATAACTTTTTATACCAATGTCCACCGGGGAAAAATATATTCCCAGGAAGCTCTTGAAATTCGTCATGTTCACTAATTTTTTTATAATAGTAGACTCAAAATTGACATCATAGGAACTTATCTGGTTTTGTAAATGTCCTAGTTAGGACGCTTGGTCGTAGGGGTTAAGGAGTTAACTCCTAAAGTATCATAAGGCCCTCATTAATTCTCATGTTTTTTTGGGTAGTTTTGAGTAGATTTTATTTGTTTCTTGACCAACACATGCAATGTTCTTTTGATTGATTTTGGTAATATAAAATTTCATTCCATTTGATTTATGTTTTTTCACAATAAGATTGTCATTTTACAAACACAAATCCTTGGTCCTTTAGGGTTAACCCCTAAACGCTCAAACAATCATTTTTTGGTTGTTGCCCGAATCTAACGAGCTGCTTTGAACAATTAAACAAGTTTTGAAAAAAATTAAAAAAAATCTTAATATACTACATCAAATCTACTTTCCAAGGCAATATGAATTATGTTAATCCAAGTTAAATTTTCCTTGGGAGAATTTTTCAAAGTGGGTCACCTCAACATTGTCTTATTCTTATAAAATTTGCTATTTTGGGAATATAATATGATGTTCGATCCATTATTTTTTTTGCTTTTTTTAAGCTTACAATAGCTAAACCAATTCCAACCAAACATGCTAAATTTTAAACTCTAAAAGTGAAAATTATAATTTATACAAATTTTCAAGGGTTAATGGCTTTATATTCATTTAAGACAGATCTAAATTTATTTTTAGAAGTTTGACCGTAAAAATAATTTGTAGATATGATGCCCTACATTTTCTCTATTGAACCAAACTTCATTTAACATATGAAGGACACATATTGTAACACATCTATATTTTGTCCAATACCTCTTGAGCTTTTAGGGGTTAACCAAATAGAATAAAGAGTGTACAGTAGACTGTAGAGGAGAGCAAAATGAATACAACCACGCCAATTGGTCTTCTTTGATTCTGGGATTCTGCCTTGTACTGTTTCAAAGTACAATACAAAGACTCAAAAAATTAAATTAAAAAAAAATAAAATCAACTGAATACAGCCACAAAAAATCATGAGGACTAAGTTCCGGGCCCTAAAACCGCCCGCTCATCGCCCACCACAAAAATCCCGAAGGCGCCCATTGGCCAGGACCCCCTCCGAAACGCCTCTGGTCCGTTCATTCGCCCCGACCACTGATTGGTCCACGTAACCTGATCCCCTCCACGTCATCAATCCCTACCCCCGCCCCCGCCCTTCCTGGCTCGCTCCTCATTCCCTTCCCCGTCGGCGTCACTCGGCAGATTTTTGTCCCGCTTCCATTTCAGTCCGCATCTGATCCGATTCGGGCCTCGACAGATTCATTGATTTCATTCTCCCCGCACCGTTTTTCCCGGATTTTTTCGAGCCATTTTGGCCCGTTTGCTGACCTTTTTTGGATCCCATTTGTGGTCGTGGTTCCTCAAGCTTATTAGTTTTTTCCGTTTCCGTTTCCTTTCATGGAGCTTGAATCCCTCAACAAAATGACGAGATCCGGCACCACCAGCAGCTTAGGGTTTCATGGCGAGCTCGAGTGTTGGTTTACGGCCTCTTTCTTCTGAGTTCGAAAACGAGTTGAAAGCCATCATGGATTGTATCAGATCATAGTAGGGCGGGAGGGGGGAAGAAGCCGTGTTATAATAAGGGACTAGTAACTTACTGTGCTAAGAAAGATGAGGGCCTTGTGTGATGTGTGTGAGGCGGCTCCTGCGAGGCTGTTTTGCGCGGCGGATGAGGCTGCTCTTTGCTTGAAATGCGATGAGAAGGTATTTATTCTTTTCAACAGATGACAGGAATCTTGCTGTTTAGCTTTTTCTACTCTGTCATTCCTCTCTAAGGTAGAAGCACCTAATTGTGACACTCACCTAATTGTGACAGATTTTAGGAATGATGTTCATTTCAGAACACTTTTCTACGTGAGTCATAGATCATGGATTTCAAGACAAAGTGTCATAATTAGGTGCTTCTACCTTCATATGTGGAAGTTGTACATAACGGGGAATGTGCAATTACAGAGTGTGCGGTTATAGTATGTCATTTGGCGAACTGAATTAAACTCAGACGGTTAAGTGATAAACAAACATGATTTATTTATTTATTGATTATGGCTGTTTAGGGAGAGAATATGCTTCTTATTGAAAATTGGAACACCGTTGTGTGAGTGAGTGAGTACTGTAGCAGAAACGAAAATATGCTATGCTATTGTCGTTTAGTTTCTTCAATATTACGTATCTTTCGAGCTCGATGTTGTAGAATACCGGGTACTACCTGTTGATGGTAACACCTTTTAGAATTTTCCAGAAGAGGAGGATCGTGGCTTCAGTTAAATTCATCAGAACAAGAGATGTGGATGTTACTCTGATCGCTATGTGCAACATTTGGAACAGATAGTGTGATTTTTCCATTTAGATTAGTCATTGAACTACTACGTACTTACACATATATATATACTTGTTATTATTGATTAAAAGGTTCACAGTTGTAACAAGCTAGCCAACAGACACGTTCGCCTCCAGCTGACAGAATCCAGAGCCGTGCCCCGTTGTGATATTTGTGAGAATGCCCCTGGTAATATTCATTCATTCCAAAATGTTGTTTTTTCTACTTTGTTGTGTAATCGTGTTATATAGTTTGATTAGTGAAGACAAATCATTTCTGATGATTTAGCAAGAGTTTCTGTTCTCTTTCTTTGTGGCAGCTTTCTTTTTCTGTGGAGTCGATGGGACGTCCCTCTGCCTCCGATGCGACATGGATGTTCATGTTGGAGGAAAGAAGGCACATGAGCGTTATCTTATGATGGGACAAAGAGTTGAGGCAAGTGTTCAATTACACTCATGAGGGCTTGAATCGTTCAATTTAGGATTCTCAGAATCTCTATGAGATCGGTTTTAAAAATTAGTGATATCGATCACCCCAAGTCGATTTTTAGATGTTCACGTTCCATTCGTTGCTTAGTAAGTCCGAGTACCTTTTTATTTACAGTCTTTGAGTTTTTTCTTCTACTTTGTAATGGGTCTATTGTGAATTGCGCTCTCTTTCCTTACTCTCCGTCTTAAGTATCCTGGATTTCTCTAGGTTACTCGTTGTGGTGTCCCAAATATACGGTTTCCAGATGCTTGACTAGGTGGATGATCAGCACCTAAATTCTCAAGCTAATGGTCGATTATAGGAACCTTCAAAACATATTTCTATCTTTAAAAACTGTAGGGTATGATTTTTTTCTTTCTATTGGTAAATTGTGTTACCTTCCTTGAAGCTCCCGTAATGATTTCTTTCAGCTCCATAGATATGGAAGCGGCTGTTTGGGCACTTGGGGGTTAAGTAGTCTTGTGCTCCAGGTTATTGTTTAGTCGACAATTTTGTGGCAATAGGAGGCTCATGTTGATGACTTCCTTGAACTGCAGCTTCCTTCTACAAAAGAAGATGCTGTGGACGCTGACAAGCAGCAAGCAGAGCAGAACAAAAATGACAAGAACGGGGCACTCTTACATGACCGGCACCATCACCACCACTACCACCACCATCACCACCACCATCATCACGAGGAGGAAGCACTCAGGGCAGGGATGCCTGCATCGAAACCCGGATGTGATGAAGATGACAGTAATAATGCTCCAGCTATTGCTATTGCGGCTGGCGACGAGGAGTCTCTATTGCTAGATGATTGCCAGCATCAAAATCAATCTCGAATGATTGATCTGAATTCCCGGCCGAAGCATTTACTGAACCAAGCTTCTGTGCCTGATAAGGTGTGCCTTGGGGAGATTCATAACTTTTATGCTCAGTTGACACCTGTAGTCTAGCTTTCATTTGCCCTTTGTTTTCTTAATCTTGTCCCTCATGCATTCAGATTAATATTCATCTCTGCCAGCCAACTCTAATCCCGGATTTGCTTATGCACATGGAGGAGTAAGTGTACTGCACTAAATTGTGACCTTTACCCACTCGTGCTATTTCAGGGTTGACCTCAAGTCTCGACCTGAACAAATGCTGCGTCAGTCTTCTCTGCTTGACAAGGTTCGCCTTGCCAAGAGTTCTAAACCATTCCATGCATGAATATAATCAATTTTGATCATATGTCACCCTGTGTAGCAAATGGATACTTAACTTGTCTGTTGTGCTCCCTTTCAGCCAATTTGCTAATGCTCCTTCACGGTGGTGGTGGGATGCAGCAGAGTGATGAGCCCACGGCAAGCAGTGACGATGAAGACATTGGTGTGGTTCCAGAGCTGTCTTTTAAGGCTTATCAAAAGGCTACGGAGTAGGGTACCCTACAAGCATGGACCCCTCACGATCAACATATGACGTCTTTCACGTGTTGACAGCTGCACTGGAATCAGTTCAGTTCCATGGACGCGAGCGAGCACATGGAATGCCTCTTCAAGAATCATTCTGTGTTTGATGAGTATTCTAGAGAGGCTTCCAAGTCTAAACAGTGTCTTTTAATAGGCTCGTAAATAGAAACTCTGGGTCCTGTTTGTGGTTTCAAGGGGCTCGAAATTCGACCTGTCCATGTTCAGAGTCTATTTATTAGTGCTTCCGAATGAAATGGTGTCTTGACCCGTATGTGCTCAAGGCCTGTGGAGGTCTCTGACAATTTGATAGTAATTTTCCTACTTATCTGTTCATATCTTGGGAAATCGTCTTTGAATCTATAGAAAATCATGCACATGGCACTTCCTTGCATTGGAATTTGGGATGACAAAAATTAACTTGCACTGACTCAAAAAACTGAGTCTGCTTTAATCTGTCAACTTTGGAGTGCAACATTTTGTGTTCTAGAAGCAATCTAATTCTAAAATTTGTCAGAAATGGAAGATATTTTAATCTGTCAACTTTGGACAGTTTGGAGTACCACATTTGGTGTTCTAGAAGCATTCTAATTCTAAAATTTGTCAGAAACGGAAGATATTTTAATCTGTCAACTTTGGACAGTTTGGAGTACAACATTTCGTGTTCTAGAAGCAATCTAATTCTAAAATTTGTTAGATATTTTTGTTTAGATGCATGCCAAATTGCCCTATTCTCATGACATTTAAACTTGTGAGAGCAAAAGAGAGGTGGCCTTCATAGTGCAACTTTGTCAAATTTGATCGGTTTTGAGTCAAACTTGTTGTGGGTGTTCTTTAATTGAGGGTGTTCAAGGTCTCGGTAGTAAAGGGAGGTTTTAAGGCAGAATGAGGTCGATTTCAAGAGAAAAGGGAGTAGAATATAGTTGCATTGTTGTAGTGAAAATGATGGCATTAGAGAAGTAGCACAAGCAATGGGTTTTTCATAGTCTATGGTAAACAAGATTAAAATGAATCATTTTGTGAATGTTCACATGTCGAAAGGCCCTCACAACTTATGAGAAGGAATTTGCAACACGTTTACTTAGTCATTGTAGGTGGATAGGAAAATGTTGTACAATCGGGTACAAGATGATTACGAATGAATTATAAATGCATTCTAGCGAATTGGTAATTAAAAAGACTTAGCTGTAACTTACAAAAGTGCCATAAATATGTCAACTTTTAAGTGATTGAACTAAAAATGGAAGTAAGAATTTTAAAAAATTGCAAAATATTTACAATATATTATAATGATCTATAATAGTAACTTATAAATATCTATGCCACTTAAAAATAAGATAGAGACACCCAATTCCATCCATGTAGCCTTGCTATGAAACTATCAACACATAGTGTTTTTGGAACCATTCCCTTTCTTAACCGTCATTGGTTGAATTTAAATTATAGAGGGATTGGTTTTCAAACAACTCTATCGAGTGGTTTAAGTGGTTTAAGCAACTTCTACTTTGAAAATTCATAGCAATTACATGGCTCATCCAATTTTTATTTTGTTTTCTTGTAAAATCGTCATTTTCAATTGCCGATATTGCAAAAATATTTTACCTTGGAAAAAAGTGTCTCAACTGTGTTGAATTACTTAAAGGTATGGTTTTAGGGTTTCTACCTTATATACATTCAACCTTCTGTAGTGATATTACTTCCAAAATATTTAACTAATTTGACAAGATAAACTCAACCCTTTTTTATGACATTGCTTTGAGGGAAAAATAGATTCTTTGCAAGGGTGTTTACAATTTGACATATTGATGTTGTCTAGTCAAATTTACAAAAATAGGCAAGATTCTTATAATATATAAAGAATGGACAATTCTATAATGTCATTAGAGAAGGTTGAATATAGAATGTTCTTTCTTCTTTTCATTGCTATAGTACACGATCTTCCTTGAAGCTTCCTAGATGATTTCACATTGGATGAAGTAGGTTTTTTCAAAAACAGTCATCATTCATCATGTGGGTAGTTCAATATACAAACACATTTATTTTATGTTACAATTATCATTGTATTTTTTGTGTTGTGTGGAGCATATGTTCTTGTAGCTTCTAAAAATGAGATTTTTTTTAACATATTCTTTGTATATGCCTTTACTTAAGAATAAAATAAAACTTTTGTCACTTTTATTGATAATTCCTTTTTACTACAAAATAAAGGGGTTTTTGACATTAAAAAAGTAGGACCATACGTCTATATTTGAACCTAACACAATTGAATGACCTTGCATTAACATTTCCACCAAACCCAAATCTCCAAATTTTTCTTCATCTAATATTAGTAGATAATCCCATTTGTTGCGATATTTTTCATGCATTCAATTTTGAAAAACAAATCCACCAAAATGATTTATGACCCAATTAGTTAGAAATCATTTAAGTGCTAAATGGCGTTTTATATGTATATATTTACCATTTACTGTGAACATGTAAATTTGCACTCATTTGATAGCCCATATTTATTGACAATTAGGATGTGAAGTAAACAATCATTTTGAGGTTCACTTGCAATTATTTTGAATGAAAAAAACAAATCTCATTTTACGTCATCCTTTACTTTAACCTTTGATGTTATACATTAAACTTGAGTCAAGTTTTGACCTAATAAAAGAACATTTATTTTTCAATGATTCAAATCAAGAGTCATTTTTGTTTCTCCTCCTAAAAACAGCCAATGGATTGAGTAAGAGTTAACAATGAAATGTTTGTTTCAAAACTAACAATTTCAATTCTTCTCTTTCTTTTGATTTTTTCCCTTTCTTCCTTCACTTTGCTGAAACACATTCAAGTAAAATTAATAATTGAAATAAGGTATCACTAATAACGCTTTGAAGAATTCTAAAAACCACATCTGTGGAATAACATAGCATATCCTAAGAGCAGGTTTAGCAAAAGAAATTTCAAAAATAAAATAAAATAAAATAATTGGAAACTGAACTAGTTTTTCAAAAATTGAAAACTATATGGTAAAAAATCATCTCAAAGATTATTTATAAATTATGGCATTTTTTAATGGGTTTTTTCAAAAAATTAGTTATTTGATGGGCATCTGTTGAACCTACTATGTGCGTATGGTATTAGCACTACATTGAATGGCCATATTAACCCTTTAGTGCCCAACGGACCACATTATGGTCACCGCAACGTTCGAAATGCAAATAGTAGAGAATCCGTGAAGAATTTGAACTTCAGTTTTGAATTTCAGATTATGCCACATACATTATACATCTTCCAGAAAAAGAAAATTTCAATTTGGAATTGTACAACTATCAAAATACCTATCAACAAACGCAAAAATACTACAAATACTTGAAAATACAGTAAATACTTACAAATACAACACATGTATTATGTAGTATTTCTTGTGTTTGGAAGTTTGTTATCTTGTTTTGTTTTTTTGTATTGTGTTCTCTTCTTCATCTTCCATTAGTGTGTGTAATCCGATCTTGACTAATGTACCTACTCCTGTCAATTTTCAACGTATAAAATTTTGCCTAAACTGTATATGGATAAGTCACTTTCACTTCTAAAATTCACAATAATTATGTGTGAGTCTATTTTTGATATAAAAGATTGCAACGGAGAGGTGTTGGCATAGGGCATAGCTGAACTTCTTTACTTTCATATTTGAAAATTTAACCCACATTCTATTTAACTTTGAAGTCACACACCCCCCAAAATCTCATTTTTGAGCTTGCATTATACAGTTCAAATACATACTATAATCTTCCGATCCCACCGTTGGATGATTCTCAAATTTTAATAAAATGTGTGCTCTCGAGTTGAGAATAGAATTGTACGGCTACTTTCTAATTTAATATAATCTATTTTTGATAATCTCAATCACAGTGGAAAAACTCATTGAAATTCAGAGCTCCCAGCTACAGTACCCTGGGCACTAAAGGGTTAAGTGTCCCGGGACATTTCTCTTCACCTTTGAACAAATTGTGGTAAAAGACATCAATTCTTCTCGGACACTAAATACACCATTCAATGTAGTAGAAATCCTAACTGCATAGACTAGAGAAAAGATCCACATGACAAATTAGACCAATCGTGGGTCTTTTTGGGCACATTTCTTTGGTTCACGGAACCAATGTTTCTACTACACTAAAATCACCATATACTGTGGGTGGATAATTGTTGATGGTACATTCATCCATTTTTACAAATTCTCATTTATTTGAAAAAAATCATCAAATTTGAATGAATTTTTATCATGATATTTTGGAAGAATAATTATTGGCAAAACCTCTCATAAATACCAAGGTTGTCTTCTTTGACACTTTTTTTTGCCAATGTTCGTCATATGTGGCGTTCAACATCCAGTGTCGTGTTAAACATGTGTTGAGTATGTTAAACAACTTGGATGAAATATTCCCAAATATCCAAGAATATTCTAAAAATATGGTTGTTTGAGAGACGGGAGGGGGGGGTGGTGGTGTAGTTTGTTGTTTATTTTTGACGTGTTTTGGACGTCTTGTCCTATGGTCGGACATGATAACCTTGGTAAATAATGTGGAGTGGTTGGACATGAAAAACTTAGTATATTGTGGTTCATATTATATGGTGATTTCAATGTGGTGTAAAATTGATGGAGAATAAGTTGATAACCTTGTGTGTTTTTCTCCACCCTTGAAGCATCACTGACGAAGGAGTTGAAAGTGAAAGTTCTAAAATTGTAGGAGGCTCTTGTGCGTTAGCAAGTGGTTGTTGCCATGGTTCTCCATCCATTTGCATGTATGCGGCCGTTCGATTTCCACTCATCTCAAGTCGGACAACTGCAGCCTAAGAGAATGGCGATTGTAAGATGTATGAGGTGGAAATACTCACATCGTTGAACAACTTATATAAAGAGTGACACAATTGGTTTTGTTTAATTCCGAAGGACTGAGGAGTTTTGACCAAAACTAAGCATGCAATTATATGTGTTTTCTACAATATTTTTCAACTTCATTTGTAAAGAAGAATTGTAGTAAAGACTTGGGGCTTGGCATTTATACATTTATATTAATTTTATTTATTTATTTTATATTTTTGAAAAAATTATGAATGTACATTAAAATATGAAATTTGGTATAATTGGATAAAACACAAGATTTTTAACTTGGCTAGATTGTGCTATTGATATTATTATCATATTTGTGTGAATGACCAAATTATGTTTTCATGATCATAAAACCTAGATTTTGAAAGCTATAAATAAGAGATGTATATTTTGTCGTTGAGTATATTTTTAAATCTCATGATTTGAACCAATCATTTCAAAATTTATACATAAATAACTTTTTTTGTATTGATAATAATTTTGAAACATATATTCTTATAAATTAATTTCCTTGTATTTTATGATTAAAATATGGATTCAAGCATATAGATGTAATCTTGTGCTTAAAACCTACCAACTTTGTTCTTATTTCAACAAAAAAAAGTCATATCTTCTTTTAGTTTAAAACACATTTAACAAAAGTCAAAGTTAAGACGTAGCTAAAATCATTCTAGATGCCTTGTATATAATACAAACCCACCCTGTAGGAAAGTTTACTCTACACACATTGATGTAGCTAATTTTCAAATTCAAATAATAGATCTTTTGCAGATTTTGACATTCAAAAAAACTAAAAATCAAATTTCAGGCACTTAGTCCTTTAGGAGTCAAAAATTATTTAATAATATTTTTTTAAATGTATAAAAAAAGTGGTGGATGCACGCCAATTGAAAATTTGGGATTTTAGGGGTAAAATTCATTCTAATTAACAATAATACTTGTTTTTAAGAGTTGAAAAAAGAAACACAAGGTGCAACAAAACGTGAGACTATTATCATTTTTTAATCTCTTCTTGTGTAAATCTTGAAATTACTCTATTTACGTTAAGACAAAGGATTGTTTTTAAAATTGATTGCAAGGATAGTAAAATGCTATAAAATATGATGACGCATATAATAAATTATTCAATGATATTATGTAGACTATGCGATTGAACCACATTCTTGATTTTTCATTAAATACCTGGCACAATCGAATAGCAGTAAGGGCGCTTATCATTATAAAAGCTGCATGCCAACCATCCCGCAATCCAACTATCTCAAGAAGTCCATCGTCTGGGGCCGCTTCTACATAGTCTTTTTTTTGGCCTTCCTGTTTTTGACAAAATTGAAATTAATATGATTAGTCCATGCTTTGAAGGTTGAATGTTCTCCCTCAAATCAATCTTTGAAAGTTGAATGTATAAGATCTTAAGAGCTCATCTATAGGGTTCTAAATGCCACAGGGGCGTGAATATTGATTAAAATTGAAACAATATATACTTATCGATGTGCTTTGCATCCACTTCTTATACAATTAGCTAAATAATGATGATCTAATTTTAATTTAATTTTTTTACTACAAGTTACTTTTATAGGATTTACATCGATGAAAATAGCTCAATTTTGAAGATTATTCTTAATCTCTAAATGTTTGCAAAACTTTTTCGGTTTTTGTTTTTCAAAAATGAAAAAAATCAAAAGTAAAATTTGAATGTTGTAGTCTCATGATCCATGAAAATGAACAATTAAAACTTTTAGTCCACATCTTTCATTTTATTCTCCAAGCTCTTTCAGTTTATGTGTCAAAATAAATAAAATAAAATCATTTATGCAAATTCAAGTTCACTTTTGCTTTTAGGGTTTTTTTGGGCTTGGAATGTTAAAATATTGAGTAGTTACCAACCAGAACACTACAGACTCAGTGCTATGCAATTATTATGAGGGAGAATATCATTGGTGTTCAATTATACTATGGGTTGAAATATTTTCCAAAAATGAAAATATCTTCACCAAATGAAGTTCCTATGTTCATGTGGCTTACATTCTAAAAAATATCATGACCTTGAGTAAGTGGCTAATTGCATGAAAAAACAAAGTAAAAATAAGGGAACTATATTTTAAAGGGAGCATTTACTTTAAAGTGTGCAAATTTACTGCACTGTGACATTTTGCTGTTAAAATGTCACACTATAGTAGAAACACACGATTTAAAGTAAATAGCCCCTTTAAAATATAGTTATTCTAGTGTTTTTTCAAAACAATCTAGCAAAACTTAGCCATATTCTCCCTAAGATCATTTTTAAAATATACCACACATAAAGAGTTAGGAGCTCAACCACCCTTTAAAAGCACTAGTTCAAAGTTTCATGCAAGACTTCGTGGCTACAATAGGATATGAGTTCCTCTAGTAAAAAGCTTCAATTAATCAAACACATTTGAGTAGAAAATGCCATTTGTTGTGTCTTTATTAAGAACAAACTTGTTGTTAATATGCTATCGCAATATGATTACATGAAATGATCTTACATGTTGTAAATGGAAAATCATAGGACACATCATATTCTTGACCATTTAAAGATTTTTGTCCATGAAAATTGATGTGATAAATGTTACATTTTTAGATAGTGTAGATTGATTCTCAACAAAAAAATATTCAAAATTATATATACATGACAATAAATTTAAGATGATACGTATAATTGACCTTCCCAATTGAACTTGTAGGCCCTAAACATGATTCAAAAATAACAATATAATTGGTAAATACATTTGGTTATGGAGCTTGGAAAATACCTAAATGACACAGTTTGAAGGGATTGAATTTTGGATTGGAAATGGAATAAGGTCCCTCTACCATGATGCAAAATTATTTCCGTGTTTATTCAATGAACAACTACTCTCTAACATGTGATTTTTTTAAATGAAAAAATAAATTTCAATATGATAATTCCTAACTATACAAAAAGTTGTAATAAATTTGAATTATGGAAAGGCTTGATAAATGACATACTCTTGGATGGCCCCATGGATTGCGCCCACCAGCATAACTTTGCAGGTTCAAGATGACAATAGCTCTTATACTTCATCCCTCCAATCACAAGTCAAGCATATATTCACCATGTTACCATAGAATTAATCTTTGAGTTTGATATAAACATTAGTTGATACCTTACTCAATCGTCAGGATTGGCAAAAACTAATTATAGAAAGATAAGCCCTAATCTTTAAGAAATTATTATTCAAAAAAATTGTTTTCTATAGTAAATAAAAATATCTTACTGAATACTCACCACATTTGGGCAAATAATTTAATTATTTGGCATGAGTTGTCGAACTTGACGACCGAGTACGGTAGTATAGTATAACACAAGAATAGAAATTTAATTTTAGTTATAGTTTCATCAATAACTGAGGAACTTTATGAGCCTTACTTGGATGGAATATATATAAACTCCCATTCTGTAACACTAGCTTGCCGCTTGACAAAAAGACGCACATCATTTTTCACTCCCCTATGTAATGTTCAACAAAATAATTTTAAACTTATAATGTTAATTTATATATTCACCAAGTATTCATATGTTTTGTGAATAAATTTGGATGAAATTTTGAATATTAGATTGAACACTTGAAAATAAAACCATATTTTTTTGACTCATAAAAATTCATAAATTTTCAGTTTCAAATTCCAATAACAGTGACTACTACAAATTAATTAGGTAAATGTACCAAAATTCTATTAGCATCCACGATCAATATTTATATGAAGATTGCATGAATAACACAAAGTTGTTCACTATCATCAATCTTTAGGTGAGAATTGGAGCCTTGAAAAGCCCCTACTCTTTAATTTCCTTTAGCACAAAAATAGAGGCCTTCTAAAGGCCCCAATTCTCAGCTAATGAAACTTAGAATTATTAAACATGTTTTAAAAAGATCACATTTAAAATGCTATATTTAACATATGTTTATGATGATTGATAATTTTGAAGAAGCATTTGTGTTTGCTATGGTGGTGAATGTTTAAAGATCATTTAATTATATAAAGTATCCTAAAAAGTATGTTATTTTCAAATTTAGAATCCTTGTAATTTTTTAATGGTATGTAGTTTACCTTTCATTGATTTCACATTCTAATTGAATACTATCTAGATTGCATAAAACAATAATAAATGTTGTTGCCTTAAATTATTGTTAAACTATGAAAATTGAAAATTTAACCATTTTTGTGAAATACAAGGTGAAATTATGAAATCGAAGAAAATTTCCTAGGAACTGTTTGCCAAGAATTTAATTTTATAATTAAAATCAACATATAATTTTCAATAAGTGAGGTTTATTGTAAAAGAAAAGTTCAAATTCTATAGACTTTAAAGTCAATTTATTCCATTCAATCTACAAATAGTGTTAAAGTTTGGCTTATATAAAGGTTTTATGGAAAAATCATTGTAGACCTTCTCTTTTTACATGAGCATGCTGTACAAAACCATCCTTGAGTGCAAGAAAATCCTCCATATATCATCTATAAGTAAAATCATAAAAAAAGGTATCAAATATACATATGACATTTAGTGGCATCTTTTAAACAAACTTTGTAAAAAATTATTGGATCAAGTGTAATCATACTTATCAATTTAAAATATAAATTATAATTGTCTTAAAACAAATACTTGATTTGCCAATCGACCACGTGCAATCCAAGGCATGTGGTTTCTAAAATTGTGGAAGCCAAAAGCCACTTGAGCATCCATCCCTACTTGATTAAAAAATTCAAAAAAACCATATTGCTATTATAAGTTTTATTCCTAATATAAATTGTCAAAGATTGAGATCAATAATTAAATTAGTATAATCATTTTAAAATATTGATTAGAAGAATTACTTAAACACTCTTCTTAATCTACAACTGATAAGCATTATCAAAAGAATTGAACATTTACCAACACTAAAATAATTGCGAAATATTCCTCCATATACCATATTTGGCTTTGAATCTGTTGATGTCTTTAAAGAATCAAAGTGTCAATCAAACATCTTTGTGCACATTTTTTCATAGAGCCAGTTCACACTATGGCGAGAGGTCTTCACAGTCTAAACCCAATTCATGTTGAGAATCCAAAGACTTGGGCTAAAAATACATAGTAAAATATACAAATAGTAAAAACTCGATATCCTCTCAAGGGAGAATTGGGTTTCCATTCTCAGTTGACTCAATTCTTCCTCGAGAGTCCGCCACCGGAACTCATAAAAAGTGCTGCTATTGGAGGACAGCAGCTTTTTTATTTGATTGGTGGAATTCAAAGAAACTCTCAACCTTCCGCCATAGTGTGAACCGCCCTTTAGCATTCTTGAAAACATGAATATATCATACCATTGGTGAATCTTCACATTCTTCCAAGCAATATGGCAACCGCAAATGTAACTTTGGTATCGAAGGCGAAGGTTTCAACAACACCTGCCAACTGTAAATTGTTTTTGAGTAGATAGATCTAATTATTTATTTTTAAAAGGAAAAAATCCTATGTATCCATATTCTTCAAAGTACTAACTAAACATAAAAAAATTACCCACATTTTTAGTTGTTAGCAACTTTTTTGAAATTGGTATCAACCCTTTCAGTCTTTCACTAGTAAAAAAGTTGGCACTTTTTAGTGAGATGCCTAGGCAAGATCACTGTGCATGTGTGGAATTGAGCACCACTTGCCTAGGCATCTCCCTCAGCAGTGCTACCTAATGTTGGCACATTTTTATTTTTATTTCATTTTTATAGATATAGCAAATTCTAGTATTTTGTATTTGTGAACGATATGGGTATGTCAAAAAATAAAATAAAATAAAATAAAATAAAAAATAAAATAAAGAAGTCAAACGTTACTTCTTTACTATAAGCTAAATTGTACTTATTCACTCTTTTTTAAATCATGAATTCAATTCCATACATCATTATGTAAAAAGAGAGAGGTAGGAGTCTAAGTTACTATCAAGGGGTGCTGTGGTGGCATACATTGCCTTAACCAACCATTTTTTGACGTTGTGTCTAGTTGCAAAAGGAAAATGCTCACCCTACAAAAGCACCCTTCTTCCATATACAGTAATTTTTTTAAAGAAATACAAGAAGATAAATACTAGAAGATATACAATGATCAATAATAAGTTATTAATAACAATTATTAATAACTTAACCCCTAAAGGACCAACATTCATGGTTTTAAAACGACAAATTTAATTTATGATCTTGTGAAAAAGATGATTTGAATACGACTAAAATTTTATATAACCAAAATAGTGAAGAATATTGCATATGTTGGTTAGAAAACAAATAAATTTAAACAAAAACATAACATTTAGTTGCATACAATGGCTCTGTGTTGGTTTTACAATAGATGGTCCATCATATTCCACACCCAACAAGACTCCATGAGTAGCTAAGTGGATCTACAATAGATGGTCCATCATATTCTACACCTAATAAGACTCCATCAGTAACCAAGTGGACAGGTGGAGTCCCAAGGTGATGTGCAAAGTGCACGAAGCCGAAAAATAAAGGGCATTAAAAGACTACTAAATGGTGTAGTAGATGTTGCACTATCTATTGTAGAGCCAAGACAAAGTCGCTGCATGCTATTGAATGTTATGAAGAACTTCATGTAGCGCCTCCGCAAAAATGAGGCTCAATTTTGGCTTCTTGGTCTTTTAGGGATTACCTAAACTTTGGGAAAATAGAATAAAATTAATATGCAATTTTTGAGTGGTTTATAAATAAAAAAATTGAGTATTCAAAATTGGAAAAAAATTATTTTTCCATACCCAACCAAAACTCCGTGCAAGATCGTTGCCTGTTCCCAATGGTATGATCCCAACTGGTGGAATTTTGTGACCACTCGCTTGTAATGTTTCTTGGAAAGATCTTATGCATGTCAAAACCCAACCAACGGTTCCATCTCCTCCTGCAACCTGCTCTCAAATTATTTACTGTATTAGGAACTCAACCTCGTCTTGCATCGAAGATTGATCTTTTCACATTAATAACAGACATGCCGTTTTTCATTGTACACTTTGTGAAAACAGTGAATACGGTAGTGGCTGAATATTAGAGTTATCCTTAAAGTCACCGTGTGTTTGAATAAGATGCCGTGAATTTTGCTATAATGTATTGTTATTTGTGCACCCCAAATAGTTAAAAGGTAGGGAAAAGCTTGGTGGTCTATCATTGTTAGGTGTGTAAGAGCTTGGTGGTCTCTAAACTCAAGGGAAACTAGTTTAGCCGTCTTTCTTGACGGCTAAACTAGTTTTCCATGAGTTTGAAAACCACCAAGCTCTTACACACCTAATAATGAGAGACCACCAAGCTTTTCCCTACCTTTTAACTATTTGGGGTGCACAAATAACAATATATTATAGCAAAATTCACGGCATCTTATTCAAACACACGGTGACTTTAAGGATAACTCTATTATGCTCATATTTTTGTTTTCTTGTGACCAAATCCAGCATCGACACAACCCATGCCTAGCGCAGTTTTATTCTTTTTCGTTTATAATAAGTGAAAAACGATATATTTACTACTAGTGTCAGAGTTCTAGACCTCTTCTAACAAAAGCACTCTTGCATATGCCAAAAATGCATAAAGGAATGCAAATCAAGTATTCTCTTTCAGTTTATGGCGTTCAACTTGATGGTCAAGGTGATGCATATCAACAAGTATCAAAAATTTCATGAATGTTATGAATAACATTCTTTAGCGATTCACGAGAGTTCACAAAATTTTCATGAATAACATTCTTTAGCAATTCTGAGAGCTCACCCTTCTCTACAATTTGTTAATATAGATGGCAATTCAAAATAAATTAATGAATAAATTTAAGGCTTGCATTTACCATAGAGAGCTTGCACATTATCATCAGGAATTTAGGGTCCCATGGATTTTTAATGATTTCCATGTGAAGCCCGAGTTTTCATGGGTGCGTACATTTTTTTGCAGGGAGTTTGTGCTAATTTTGCACGGATTTTGCACAGATACCACATTCACTCTTTTTGTTATCTAATGAAATGTATAATCAGTGCGCAATTTGTACGAGATTAGTGCGGAATCCGTGCAAAAAATGTACACATTCATCAAATTTGGATTTTGTATGGAAATCGTTGAAAATCCGTGGGGTTTTAAGTTCTTGATGATAGCAATCTCTTGAAACCGGGCTTGAAACTAACTAATGCTATATAATGTTATATCTTCAAAACAAGCCAAGAATCAGTAGCAGTAGAAAGGGTGGTGTTTTGGCATCAAAGAATAGTGTCAGAGTATGGCACCCAAGGCCCACACGGGTACTAGCTTGTTGCCAATATGGGCCTTGGGCACTTTGTTCTAACACTATTCCTTTGTACCCAAACACCACCCTTTGTACTAGTGCAAATCGATATAAATGAGATATAAAACATATAATTACACGGAGATAGTGAACAAACCATGATTCGAAGGTTGTTACGAGTTGCGTGGGCTATTCCATCACCCGCCAAGGACAACTTGTCCAAACATCCTAGTCCAAAACGAAACAAGGTTTCTGGATTGGTCCTTGGAAGATCGTACACCTACTAGCACACCCTATACATTTGATTAATTTTAAGTTGATTTTGTGCAGTCCAAAACAACAAGGATGGTATAACCATGCGGCTTTGTCTCAAAATTCTTTATATTTGAATAATTTTCAAAATCAAAACTTTACTATTGGAGTAGTATAAACGTGTAAATGATATATACTATAAAAATATATATGTTGTATTAGAATAGTACATTGCTTGTATGATTAAATTTCATTAACTTAGTTGATGTTGTGTGAAAAAATATGTTTTGAACCATCCTAAGTGAACAATGTGAAAAGGGTGTTCAATAGGAAGTGGACTCTCAAGGAGTGTAAATAGTTAGTTAGGCTATGTCCAAAGGTGTAGAGCCAATAAATCAAAGAACAAATAAAGATAAGGCCCCTCAAAAGTGTTTCATCAACAAAAATGTTGAATAAGTGTTTTAATACTATATTGTAAAAACAACTAAACCTTTTTAGTCATTTTAAAATTCTTTCAGTGTTTTATAAATAAATACACTACTAAAAAATCCAAATTTTCTCTTTTTTTGGTCACAATTGGATTTTCTAGTAGTGATAAAAAGCCACTGAATTCACCATTATGCATATTCTAAGAGTAAGGGGATTAGGATTTGATGTCACACTTAAGGTATATAGTATATACACCCATAATGGACCTTGTCACTAGTAGAAAAGAGGTACTTGGGCACCAATGAATAGTATTCATTAGTGTAGTGCCCAAGGTTCATATTAGCACTATGGGCCTTGACACCATGCCCTGGCACTATTCCTTATTGCCCAAAGTCCACTCTTTCTACTAGTGTGTATATAAATGCAACTTTGGTCTAATTTTTTCATCCAAGAGAGACACTCAAATCTAAACATTGATTACACAAAACGTAAAAAATCACAACATAAGAACCTAAGATTGATTTTGGTTACGTCTATAATCAAGACTTTGAAAATTTATAGCTTATTCATATGTTGTCCAAATAATGCATGCTAAAGTTCTTTGTTCAAAATCTTCTTTTACTTTCCAATAAGACCCAATAGGTCAAATGTATGTTTAATGATAGTAACTACGTTTTGTTCCAATGGCCCTTTGTCCAGTGGGCACTGTGTCATTGACATTACGAACGAACACTTTATTCACGCCGTCCTTCAAAAGAGGACCAGAGTTTCTATCTATCTGATAGTAACTACAGAGGCAATGATGGATGCACATACCTTAGTTGTTTGATTTGATGCAAACTTTTATTCCCATCTAAAGAACCATAAGACCCCTAGGGAGCCTCATGTTCTTTTTAGTAGTTGTCAGTAGATTTTGTGTAGATTTTTTTTTCAATTTAAAAATAAATTAAATCAACATATTTAATATTCTTAACTAATTTCAGTGATATAAAATTTGGTCCCATTTAAAAAATATTTTTCACATTTAAGTTTGTTATTTAAAAACCACAAATCCTTAGGTCCTTCACGGGTTAAACATTTTGACATTCAAAGTGGTATAATTAGGCAAATATGAACAATTTTTTAGATGCTCGATTTGACTGACCTGAAGTGGACTTATTAGGTCAGACAGGTGAATGAGAAGGTCAGGACCAAGTTGACCGCCGCTACGGGAATTGATGAAGAAGAGAATTGGGCACGGGGGTGCACATATATTTGCGTTTTGTGGGGGTACAACAATTGCGTTTTCACCCTTTGAACTCACTGCATCAGCCATAGCTTCCGCTAAGTATTCTGGAATGGCTACAATTTTTTTTAATTCGTGGTTTGAAATCTGCCAATGTGGTTTATATTCATGGATTAATCCTGCAGCCACTGGAACATAACATTTTTTTTAGTCTAAGGACCTCTTTACACTAGAGGCGAGAAGCTTTAAAGAGAGAAATTTCAGCCAATGGGAGACTTGGAAACCAAGAAGACCAATTTCTCATTGGCTGAAATTTCTCGCCTCTAGTGTAAAGAGGCCCTAATTGCAATGAAATTTGGTTAGATTACCGTACATGGTTAACCCCTAACTAACGCTTGATGTACATAATCACTTCTTTTTTTCTCATCCGTGGTGATCTTTTTGATGAGTGAAATTTTAACTGTATGGATAGAATCTAAAATTCATAATGTACAAATTTTATTCATACATCAAGTTCAAAAAATCTCTCTTAATTGCATTTTGTAATGCATCTTTGCAAAAAATTTGATGATTTGGAGAGGAGTGAGAACGTTTAGGGGTTAATAGCAGGGCTTGCACTAATTATTTCTAATATTTTTCAGGTTGGATTCCACATATATTAATTTTGAAATTGCTAGAATTGTAGAAAGAATGATTAATATTTGTATTTTTTGATTTTTTGAGGGGAATCAACCGTGAGTTGTAGGAGAGGAAAGACCTTGTTTTGTATTCAAATTCATTCTAAGTCACTCCCAAATGACATGGGATAAATGAATTTGTAAGCCCATGCAAATTCTCACAACACTATATTTTTCAGTGGATTCTAGTGTAAAAACTGATGATCTTATTTTGAAAAGTGTTCAACTAAAAAAATTAGAAGGTCAGGTCATCATTCACCTCTAAAATGAATTTTTTGTTTTGAGGTTTTATGCAGGAATATGGACAAAATTGTGAAAGATGTGCATGAGTTGAAAGATAAGAAAATGTATTGTGGTATGAATTTAAAGGCTTTAATTATGTTTAGTATAATAACTTATTTTGATTTTTGTTCAACTAAGAATAGCTACACAATCAACTAATCTTTCACTTCCATTTAAAATTGTGATTTGAAGGTTTTATGCTTGGGTTATGTGCCTTTTTGTAAATGAAGTTTAACCAATGACTAAGAGGGATTACAACAAGTGAGAAGAGTTCTACAACACAATAGGGTCCTAGAAAACTATAAATTTTCTTCCTTCTCTCTTTGTTGTTCACAATTTAATCATATGATTATAGTTGAATACTACGACCTTCACTCGAATGTGATTTCATACCCTTGAACACAATGATCCAATTTATTTTTTGAAAATCTATTTACAGTTTTAGTAATATTTATTTTACAAAATTTGAATAGGTGCCGTTATTGTTTGTAGCATAATTTTTGCAACGTTTTTAGGCAACTGCATCAGAAACTTTGAGGCATGTGAACATGGTGCCATGATGGTGCATTGAAATGCAATTAAGATAATCTAGGGCCAACCTCCATACCAATCTAGTATATATAAATTGACACTAAAATGACCTATATGCGGCCTTTGATGTCAAAATGACACCAAAATAGTCTAGCCCAACTTTTTTGATGTGAACATCAACTTTAGAAGATTAGATGTGAGTGATTATATTTCCTACATGTACACGCAATTCTATTAAAAAACTCATCACCATTATTTTTTGCTTAATATTATGGAAAATGGAAAATGATGAAAAATAAATAATAAAAACATTGTAAATGGAGTTTATTTTTTCCTACAAGTGAAATTTGCAGGAAAATTTGACATGATTGATAGCAATATTTACAGCTCAACAATCAACAAACTCAATTCAGAATAAATAAAATTGATGATTAAATGAACAATTCTCAGTTGCAAAAGTGGCTTTGAGTTGTCACACTATTAGTTGGAGAACACTATTTTTCATAAATTCATTTATTACTTGAAAATTAGAAATATGATTGATCACAATGGTTCCAATTATCTCAATACCTGGAATTCTTGGACATTCCAAAGATTCAATATTGGTACTTGAAGTGATTTTTTTTGGTGCATTTGTATTTCCAAGCTTTGATTCTCTGCCATGATTTTCATCAAAAACAATTTCATTAGAAGTTTTTTGTTTATCATTTTCCTCGTGGCCATCATTCTCTTGTTTACCATCTTCAACTGAAATCTTTTCAATTTTACCACTTAGTTTGACATTTTCTTCAAGAGTATTTTCAACCACATTTTTGTGGTTACTATCCTTTTCTTCTTGAGGTTTTATAGTGGTTAAACCTAATTGAGCCATTACTCAAAGTATTCAATATATTCAAGCCATTACTCAATATATTCAATGATTTTTATGGCTCTGTTCCTTTTGTCATCGATACACATTTTACAAATGTCTTATCAAACACTAATTTATTACAAATTTACACTCATTTCATAATCTTGTAATTTGTTCTCATTTCATCCCAATTCAAATGTTTAATTGTAAAATAATCAATGGTAGTGATAGTATCAAACAAGCTTTGAAATTTGACATTTTTGTTTTTACTCTTTTATTGAGAGTCAACAATAATTTAATATGAATGGATAGAATGCAAATATATCATTTGTGGAAAATATCATTTGAGAATAAAATCAACTTCCTTTTAAAGAATTTTAGATGAGGTTTGCAAAACAACCAAAAAAATAAATAGAAGTTGGTTGCCAATTGAAAACACTTTTGAACATGTTTTTGTCATTGATAATTGGAATGTTTTAATAGAAAAAATTTAATTTCTTTTTTCTAACATAATCGTAATCTTTTACTTTCATTTGTTTGGAAGGTTAGTTGCTACTTTATAATGAAATCCACATAAAGCCGTCATATTAAAAAAGTGAACCATTTGCATATTGGATATTGATTCTAAATATTGTGCGTAATGTAAACGAATGTTATAACATACCTATTTGTGCTTAAATTTTTTATATGATTGACATGATTAATCTACTATTAAGGTACAATTTTATGTGATTGACGATTATTTCATTTTTAGGCTGAACCATGCTAGAATACATCACCATAGTTTCAACAATGAAACCGTATTGACATGTGTGCATGCTCGGTTCATATTATACAATAAACTAAGCTGGCCTCTACTATAATTCGACACGACAATTCACAATTCCAACAGTGGAACCATTCATGAGTGTGTGCATGTGTGCACAATTTCTATTATATAATAGACATTATAAATATACTTGTAATATAGATATCTTTGAAATAAGTATTGATGTTTTAATACGATTCTTGATTGATTTTATATTTTATTATTTTATTTAAGTTATTTAGTGATGTCTATAATACTATTCCATACTTTTATGTTTTTATCTGATTATTTGGCAAAAGACATCCCTCAACCAATTGAAAAAAATTCTTGTAGTTGTTGAAGATTTGGAAGGTTGTTAAAAAAGCTTTGTAAAAAGGTTATTTCAAGGTAATTGTAAAGGTTATATCAAAATTTATTTAAATGTTATTTGTTATTCTTTATATCTATTGACATTGTGACTCTACCTTCTCTATTAGAATTTGAATTTATTTAGAGTGTTGCATAGTAGCCTTTTCAAGCACCAACACAGTTTTCACTTGGAATATGTTGCTTAGATTTAAACCACTTAATGTATTAACATGAATATGAAAACATGTGAAATTTAAGGTAATTAAATGAAGAGATGATTCAAAATGATTTTTGACTTTCAAAATACATTATTATGAATACCTTTAAGGATATAAGATTAACCTTTAACCCCTAAAGGACCATGCTCATTCCTAAAATTTTATCACTTTCTCGTGATGCTTTCAGAAAGGCAATTGTATCTCTTAATTGGTAGTCATGTAAAAAACTTCACCATTGAAGTTCAAAAAGGACTTAGTTATGAGACTGTATATCAATTTCCAGAACAATCTACCGTGTATATGACATGATTATAACGTTTGATCGTAAGTCGATTTTTAAAATTTTTGAATAAAATCAACAGGTCATTCATTGCAAACTTTCTCATAAATTTAAAAACCATGATTAGCGTTTGAAAGTTTAGGAGCAAACAAAGATGTACTATATCTAGGTGCTCACAAAAAATGGTGTTCTAAAACTAAATACAACAACAATGATTGATTCTCAAAGATTTATGTTTGGGTGAAGTGACTTGTTGGTGACTCGTCGAGCCGGTGTTTGTGATTGTTATTAATTTTTACATTGCAAAAATGTTTTAAAGAATTCAAATATATATTTGGAATATTCCAAAATATTCCAAAATAATTAAAATATGTAGAAAATATTCCATTAATTTTGAAAATATTCCTTTTAAAATATATTTAAACATTTTCTGTAATTATTTTATAGTGTTAATGATGCAGTAATGGCAAATATTTTACATATTGGACACTTTTTTTTTTACAAATGTGACGTCAAAGTGTGAAAACGGCCTCCAAGTCATCAACCGCTCTAACTACCATGTCCCAAGTTCACCTACGTTGACGTTTTAATTTTTTCCCGATAAATGAATCAACGTAATTACAAATCTTGAAGGATTTTTTTGTTCTTGAAAAGAACATTTCCAATTCTTTGGTTAACATTGAGTCAAAATTATGAAATCCAAACAAGTTATTAAAGTAATGAAATTATTCGTGGACACAATGTGTCCACGTGGTCTTTTAGGGGTTAAAGGTCCAAATGACTCAAAAAATTAAAAATATTCAATTGCTTCAAGTTCATTTTTAATTTTTAATTGTTTTTAATTTAAAAAAATTAGATTACTAATTGAACAAAGTTTTGACTTTACCAAGGACCTTATAGATTTATATAATTCTTTTGCACAAATTTTTTTATATATTTTCAAATGAAAGTATTTTGTAACATCTTTTCTTTAAAAGTGTTCTAAGAAAGAAATTTTCTAATGAAAGTGAAAATTAAATTTAGAAGAATCACCATATATATTTGTGTGTGTGTGTGTATATATATATATATATATATTTTGTATTTTAGCCCTATTTATAAATATATAGTTTTGAGATGTCAAAATTTCATTTGTTGAAAAAAATAATAAATTTATTGATCTTGTTTTTATCATATAATTTTATAGGTGATGGTATTTGCACGTTTAACCATATGGGATGTAATTTGTGGTTCTTAACGTACAATTGTTGCTCAAACTTTGTCACCAATTTTTTTTTTGAAGGTTGTCATGTAATGTTCACATCTTTAGTTTGGACAACGCATCTTTCGGTGAATCTTTAGGCATCTTAGGTTTTTCTTTAGGCATCTTAGATTTCAAATCGCCTTCTATGGATTATATCTTTTGAAATTTTAGTTATATTTTATAGTTTGCATTGTTATATTTTGGAGACTTAGTGCATATTGCTATAGCTCTTGTAATCTTTTTATTTTATATAGATTATTCAATTTTTTTTTGTAAGAATTTGTCTTGGGATCTATTAATGTTTTTTAATTGCAAACATGTTTCACCTAGTCTTTGCTTTGTGTTAGTCTCCCCATTACGCCTATGTATTGTAATTCTATTCCAAGAGTGATCAACACTAAACATATCATGTTATCGATCTATACAACAAATCTACATTCTACAAAGATAAATCACAAGGATGGTAGAATATCACTCCCTATAATTCCTTTAACCAATCTGAAATTATAATTTCCATTGTTTAGGTTTGTATTTCAGCAATGGAATTGGCTATATGTTTCATATTTGTAAAAGGCCAAGGAACCTCCGAAACATTAACTCATTATGCAATGATATCAAATCGCGTTTTTAAAACCAAAACCATCATGCTATCATTCAAACTTGCATTCAGCTTGACTATTGAGGAAAACTAATTAATCACCTTGTTTACAATTTACATGGATGAATACCATTATTAATTCCCTCTTAAATTCTAAACTCAAACAATCATAATAATCATTCATATATATGGCTTGGTTAAATTGTTTAAAAAAAGATCAATTTTTTTGGGCTTATAAATGAATCCTTAATACCGGTATTATAACCTTTTATTGTTGACAACTATATTTGCATCACTACTTCAAATATACTTTAACTACATCTTAACTACTTAAACATGCTTTCAATGAGTCTGCTTTTGTGCATTTCATCCAAAGCTCTTTCTACTTCATCCAATTTGAAAATTTGAATATTATGTAATATATTATACACTAGCTATATATTGGACCGTATCATATAGTATATGTATAATATATCACACTATATATATTATGTACCGCAACATATGATTATCCAAAATTTACAAATTAGAATTGTCCTATATTGTTTGTTGAAGATTGCAAAATAATGAACTTAAATGCGCTAAGATTAATGAAATATGATTTACAATCATTTAAATCACTAAAAATAATGTTTTCAAGATCAAATAAATGCATAATTTATTGATTTGAATGATTTCCGATTTTACCAAGACATTAAAAAATTATTATTTTTATCTTCTAAACTTCTAAAATAAGTAAATAACATCAAATATAAGATTGAAAAATTTATACTATCAAGTAAACACATTAAAATTTCCATAGAAGTATTTGCAACATGTCTTGAATTGGGTCTTGAAGTGAATTTCCACAAAACAATTACTACAACAAATTCTGGATGTCATTAAAATCTGAAAAAATTATCAAAAAGAGAAATGATTTAAAAATTAATAATATCAATTATAAATGATTTAATAATGGTTATTTATATATTCATGTATAAATATATATAAATATATGAGTATTAAATTGAAAATCAGCTTAATTTTCTTATTATAATGAAATGTAAAACAAATTCACAAACAATAACTAGAATAACTTGCTTATTTTTTTTAAATAGTATAAAAATAACTTTTGTAATAAAAAAACATGCATTTATAGCTAATAAATCAATTGTAGATTTTGCATTACATTCACATCTTAAAATTGTGATACACTAGTAGAAAAGAAGTATTTGGGTTCCACCGTACCAAAATATAGCGTCACGAGCACGGTGTCTAAAATCCGTATTGGCACTAAAAATAGTGTCAATATGGGCCTTAAGCACCATGTTCAAACACTATTCTCTAGTGCCCAACGACCACCCTTTCTACTAGTGAAAATTTACATCTCATATATATTTATTCTATATAAAAATTTATATTTGAATGATGTTAAATTTTCAACTAAAATGTGATAAATATCAAAATCAATTCATTACTTCAATTTTTCATAATCTCAAACTAATCATGATTTACATGATTTAATTTTGTTGGCTTTTTTCTTGAGAATTAGTACTTCTGGTTCCTTCTTGAACATTTGAACCAAGAAATGGTTTGATGTACTTTTGATCCAAAGAAGCAAATGATGTGCTAATTGATACATAAACATTTTTTAAATTAATAAAATTTTAAATAAATATACATAACTATATATATGCATAATCTTTAATTTATCATTGAACTAAATTATTTTCTAATTAATTTGAATCATTTTATCCTCAATGAATGCATTAGATCCAATTGTTGGAATGGGAAAACATAACATTAGTCTTTAAGATACTTAATTTTTTTACTTTTGATAATAGTAATTTTTAATTCAATATCATTACCAAAATTGGTATTTTCACGTAAATTTTTAAACCTAGAAATTTATTTTGAATGTATATAGAAAATTTCTATATTTTCATGATATTTTACTCACTAAAATGGATTTTTCAAGTTCAACATGTAAATAATTCACAAAATTTATTAGTATATTCAAAAACAAATCTATTTTATAAAAAGATAACATCACCTCCCCCCAATCCAAAAGAAAACGAAAAAAAACACAAAATATCCATTAGAACTTAAAATAAATTTTTATATATTTATTTTTGAATTCATTTATTTTCTTTTGGCTTGAAAAATAAGATTCATAGAAAAATTTCTTTGTTAAAAGTTAAATGTAAGAATTAAAAACCTTTTACTATATTTTGTAATTTCATATTTTGACAAGATTAAGTCCTAAAAGACTAAATCCATTTCAAAACTTCGATGTGCTATAAGATGTGACTTTTATAACTCTATTGAAGGATTAAAGAACATACTAAGCCCCACAAGCTTGCTTTTATTTTGGGAGAATCTTGCTCATAATTTTTACTCTATTGAACCAAATGGGGTTTTTTATATCCAAAACAAACATATTCAAGGCATCAATATTTCTTGAAAATAGAACCAAAGAAAATCAAAATAAAATCATGCTTAGATGGAGTTTTAAAGAAATTTTGGGTAAGGGAATCAGAAAAAAATCATGTCCTGTAAGGGTTAACCATACAATGTGAACTTGTGAAGCATGATGGTTTTAAATTATCCTCATTTTTATCAATAAATTTCAAACTTTAATTTTAAATATAAATGTCATCTTTATTTTTAGCACTTCAAATTTAGCATAAAATTTAAAAACCATAAATTCTATTTTATGAAAAATATGTGAAATTCAATAATATACAACATAATTAATTTATCCGTATAGCAAGTTTTCTAACACTAAATATTTCTAGCTATTTTTATTGTTTGTTTATACAAATGAATATTGACCATTTAGACTAAACACAATGATTTCAATAGAATTTAAACCATTTTTTAAATTAAAAAATACTTCGAATAGAGGTACAACATAATGAGTTGTTTAGTTCTTATTGATTTGATTAAATAAGGATCCAATTGAAAAAATCAAATGTTCATCATATCATGTTTCAAATGTTAATAAAACAAGTTATTATGAGATTGAAAAATATGTAATTACTTCTCTTGAATTTGTCGTAGTTTCTTTTGAGCGATGTTTACAAAGCTTGATGGATCTGTATCTGTAGGTATTCTTTCAAGCTCTACATCTTCTATATCCTAAATAAAATGAAACAACTATAAATAAAAATTACATCATATAAAATGCTATAATTCACTTCAACATATATTAATTTAAAAATAATCATAGTCCTATAACTTTGAATCCTAGTTATTGATTAGTCTATAAAAGTGTTAGATTTTATTTTGGAACATCGAAGTTAAGAGAATTTCATTTGATAGCTTATATATATATATATACAAAAGTAAAAACACATTTAATTATTTTAGTTATTTTGGTATTTTATACTAATTGATGGTAATATCCCGGGGGTGCACCCTACATTATGTTTGAGAATCACTTGCATTCATGACCCCTTCTAAAAACCCCTTGTATACAAGGGGTTACATGTTTATAAACCTTTGTATACAAATTTATTCCAGGCTAAGTATATGTTTAATGTAAGTATACGTCAATATTTTCAGTCCTAAATATGTTTATTGTGTATGTACGTAATACAACAGTGTTCAAATTAATACCCCTTTTGTGAGTATGCCCTCACGTATACATGTACAAATTTAGTACAGTGCATCCCTGGGGGTAATGTTTGACAAGTCCTTTTATATAAGTATTTAGATAGAGGTTTGAAGTGCCCAAAAAATCACTAGGTAATTGACGTAAGTGCATAATATTATGTACAATAGGAAAAATATATCTCTATATGTAATTCATTACTTTCATGCAATGTATATATAATTTAGTTTATCAAAATTTATGTATTTTATTTTAAATAGTTTAAAATTATGTATTCAAATTTATATTCTAAGTTGTTCACCAATTACAATATGTGCTTTATTAATGTAATATTTTTGTACTATTTGCAAACCTCATCTTTGATTAATTGTGTTGTGGCTTCATCTTTAGTCACATGACATTCAATATCAAGATACTTCATTAGTTGAGGTGTCAAACTACCTATGAACAAAACCTATGCCATTTCACGTAAACAATGATAGTTATCGTTTTTGCATGTTGTATTAGATACCTTACAATAATATTTCTAAACTTTTTGGAAATTTTATAGTTTAAATATTCATTAAAATAGAAAGAAATACATACTGTAAAAAATATTGTGAAAAGAGTTGATGTAAGGCAAATTCGACCATAATCTTGTGGAAGATCAGATACAGATTGAAGTGCCAATGCAAAGGCCATAGCTCCCCTAAGCCCTAGTTTTATCAAAATACATTGTTATATTAAAATATAAACTTTACCACATGTTTTAAACACATATAAAAAAATGAAATGAAGTTTGAAAATGTATTTTACCACTAAACCATAGTGCATGTTGAAATCTTATAGGAATTTTTCTTGAAATTGGTCGCCTATAATTTATCAAATAGGAACATGGATATACATTTGCCAATCTGTAAACATCAAAATGTGGTTCCAAACTAATTAAAACGATATACATCTAAAAAAACCTTTGGATGAAACTCCCATTGATTTAAAATTACATTTCAACTCTTACTAGGTGTTTTGAATTCATTTTGAATCAATCATCTACGTTTACAAATCATATGTAGTGAGTTAAAAAATTTAGTTCAAAGTTTTATACAAATTGCACACAATGCCATTTTATAAAGGAAATGTTCGACATTTACACATGATTAGTAAATTAGATTTTTTTTTGGTATAAAGTATACTATTCTATAACTAATTTCTCCATGATTTGGTTTTACATGAATTCATTCTAAATTGCAATTCAGGAATTTAATTTTTGGTGATTTTTTGCAAAAATTTGTATATCCAATTGATTAAATTTTTATAAAGTGGTGTCTCCAAAAAATGATTGATATAGTTTTTAAAATCTATAACAAGATATGTTAGTAAGTATCAAATTTTTGTAAATATAAAAAATGCCCAAAACTTCATTTTTTGAGGTCAATATAAATCAAGAGTATGTTTTTTAGTTAAAATACAAAAATCTCATATCATAATTTGATTTGTGATGACTATAGTTTATATTTACAAACAAATAATCTTGAATTCTAAATGATAAAGTCAACGTATTTTATAGAGCTTATTGATACATCAAGTAGCAAGATCTACACAAAAGACAATTTGTCTTTCATCTCTTTACTTTTGATTTAGATTTAAAACTTTTTGAGGCATAAGCGGCATTTGTGTTTGAACTAATGAAACGTTGATATATGGCAATGTTAAATTTAAAATAACAACTATTAATTTTTTTAAATCTTAAACTGTAGGATGGATTAGGAAAATGAATGTAAATTCTACTATAATAAATCAAAGCATAACAATAAAGATTTTATAAATTTATATTTAGATTGTTTCATTCAAAATAAAATAACGAAATACCTTCCTAGAAAACAACTTATCTTTCAGAGCATTCAAATGTTTATGTTAAGGTTAAAGTTTTTGTAGTATTCACAATACAACATACAATGCATTGTATGTAAAACAACTTTGAGTAATTATACATGTCATGGAAAAAACAACAAGACATTAATATTTGATTGTTATAGAAACATTTATAAAATTATTTAATTTAATTTTTTTTAAATTAATTAATTAATTTTTTTTATGTCTCTTTCAAACTAACAGGTTATTTCATATGATTTATAAAATTATTTGATAAACCTCTAAAATAAAAATTTGGATTTTACTAGAAATTATAAACTTATTTATATTTTGCATAAAATAATACACCAAGAAATAATATTATTGTCTCTTCAAAGAATTATTGCCTAATTTTTGTAAAAAATTGAAGTTACTCTAAATGCTCATTTAAGTCTTTATAATTATTATACATTATAGTATCTTACATAATCTTTATATTTTCTTTACTCATATAGTATATTCAATTGACTCATTGGATTTTATTAATTAATCTAAGAGAGTTTTGATTTATTTGTTTTATTCTATATTGATGCATTGAGTGAATTTTCATAATTTATAAATATTTCAAAAAAATTGAGGATACGATTGTGAAGAATGTAAATCCAAAACTATTCCAACTTTGTTCTTCAAGAAACAAAGCCACGCCCATATAAATAAACCTAAGTATTTTATCATTTTAACATGTTAAAAGCCTATAATTCACAAAATTATAAAACATCAAATTTTGTATCAAATATGCATAAATGTTTCTTAAAAATGACAACAATTTACAACTATAATCTTAAAAAAAAAGTATAAAAAAAAATCTAACATAGTGAATAGGAAAAAAAAATCTAATTTAGTGAATAGGAAAAAAAATCTTACACAAAAGTTTCTGAAAATTTAGCAAGCATTTGAAAAAAACTTGTTGTTACTTGTGTTGCTTCTATTGATAAATTTGGAGCTGTATAATATTTCATTGCCTATAGATTTAAACATAGGACTTCAATAACTAGTCCAACTCAAACATTCTATATATTGACATTCAATACATTCGAGAATACATTCGAGAATACATTCAAATGGCGTTTAATACAAACGACATTCAATACATTGTGTATAACAATTGATATCATTGATTTTAAATACAAATTCCTGAAGACTATCTTGTAAATAATATTAACAAATAACATTAATAGAACATGATTGAAAAGTGTGATATTTATAAACAATGTCATTTTAAACTTTTTTGTTATGTTATTGTTGTTGATATATTGCAACTTTTATGAATTATGTAGTTTTATATATTAACTTACAATACCAGCAAATAGAATTGCAACAATTCCAGATAAATTCAAACCATCTGCAAGCATATATGATGCATACGGAAATAAAACAACCAAACAAGACTCTAATGTTGTTAACCTGTAAAAGAAAAAACAAGCTTTAAATATGAGTCATTTGCACTCATAACATTTGTCTTAAAGTTTTCTAAATTGTACAATTTTGTTTATATATTACAATAATTTTACAAAACATTAAAAATATTATCCATGAGATAATAAAGAATTTTGGGAACTATGATAGCACACTTTTCTTTCTGAAGATGTCCATATTTGAATAACAAAGCACTTACAATGGCTGCCAACATTCCTGAAGCAATTTGAAATTGAATTATATTGTCTCTTGTTTGGAAACATGATAAAATTTTATAAAATGTAAAATATTTTTATTATTTCAACTACATACTTTAATTTTCACAAAGTTCCTTGCACTGTGCTTGAAATTCTATACTACACTTCACTTTTATTTTGAAAGGATATAAAACTGAAAGACATATTACAAAAAAATGTTCAATAATTAAATTTTTACAATGATGTTTACTTGTATCAAAACATCCAAAAGTTAAAATAACAACACACAGTAACATACAAAACAAAATGATTATTGAAATATTTTATGAACAAATTAATAGCTTTTGGATTAAATATATAATGGAACATTTACCAATAAGCAAAGATCCTACAAATGTTCCAATGAAGTATACAAATGCATTTATAATTCCATTTCCACTAATTGGAACACCAACAAATGACAATAATGTCCTGTATCAACTTTACAAAAAATATTTTATTGATGTTTAATACAAATTTTTACAGACATATAATACAAAATTAAACAAAATTTTGATTTTAAGAATTCCATAAAAAGTTGTTTTGAAAAATGGTTTTGTATCATAACATTCTTAAGCAGTAGGATACTGCACTGCCTACTGTTCGGTTAGCTTTTTACTAATACAATAACTTTCCTTGGAATGTGGAGTGAAGATGACAATTGCCATTATATGAAGGAATTAAGTAGGATTCAAGCAAGTAAGACAAGCACAAAGCATTCAAAAGCATTGGAGAAAATCTTGGAAGCTTTAATAGAGGTACAAAGTCTAGGGCTTAAGGATGTTATGATACAAAGATTTTAAAAACAAAATTAATGATTCTTAAAATCAGCCTTTTTCTTTAGTGATCTATAGCTTTATAGACATTTACAAAAAAAAGAGTTAAATATGGTGCAATATATAAATAATTATTGCATGATATAAAAATGTTTCAAGTGACTACTACACAGTTTCATTGCTTGGTTTGATTCTAATGTTTATACCTATAAGCAACAATAGCCACCTGCATAAAGGTAAAAGTTTAGGATTAGTTGTTGAAAGACCAATTTGTGACGAATATCATGATGTAACTTTCTTGCATCCACATCAATGAATGATAAATTAGTATCTAAACATCTCACCTTTTTTGCAATACAATCAGTAATCTCATTTTGTGTGAAAATCAAAGAGCAAAGTAGCATTTGTGTTATTCGATTAAAATTGATATTATAAATATTGAAAAATGTCATGTTTGAAAAAAAATTACTAATTCATCTTTTTAGCAAGATTACCAAAAATTGCCCATCTTTTGATAAAAGCCTTGTGAAAAATACTTAAGTAAAGAAGCTAACATGTTTGTTGCTAAAATCTTAAAACTATTATATATTATTGATAATCAAGAGTTCAATTAAATAACTATTGATCATAACAAAAAATTGAAAAAATATTTTTGATATTTCATTGGAATTATAAAAAAATTAAACTCCTTATTAATACGCTTCAAAAAGAAAAGATTAAAGTATTGGAATAAAATTAAATACAATGGAAATTTTAAAATGCATGTGTTGTATGAAAGTGTGACCAATGTTGTTTTTAAAACATTGATATTAGTTTGTAAAAAAAAACTAGAAAAAAACCCTACAAAATATCCTACTTTTTATTTTCATCTATATGGAAATTTAAATATTTACTCAACACTATTTTTCCAAAAATAACAATGAAACAAAAGGGCCTATAAAAGATGAAAAGTTCTTACTAAAAACTTACAGCATCATTCAATACAGACTCGCCAAATACATAAGCATAGAGGTCAGGATCCACTTCAAGTTCCTATGTACCACATTTCAAAAATTGTATTCTATTTTTAGAACTTCATAAAATAAATAACAAGTGTTCTATAAAAAGTGTTAACTATTATGTTTTCTAATATTTTTATAAAGAAAATGAAGAATCAATCAATTACATTAAATATTGCAAGTACTGTGACGGGATCGGTTGCAGATATAAGAGCACCAAATGTAAAAGATACAAGTATCGGCATTTCGTAAGTCCAACCCAAGTATCCCAATGTCCATCTGCCATTAGTCACATATCAATGATTTAATAATGCATTCATATAGTAAATTCTTGTACATTTGAAGATTATGTTTTAATAGATTATATTTTTTGTAATAAAGTACAAAAATATATAATTGAATACTTACAAAACAAGACCAATAACAAATGTGGAAGTGAGTGTTCCCAAAAAGGCAAATGCACATATGGCACCAAAATTTGCAAAAAACGGACTCTGAAATTGCAGTTACAATTTTTGCATAGATAATTTAGTGTATTTGAATGTTAATTATAATTATAAAATTAAATTAAAATATTCAATATTTAAAAATACATATACTAACATAAATTATGTATTGAAGAGTTTCAAAATCCAATTGATTTGGATAGCTAAAAATGATAAATAACCAATTTTTTGAACTACACATTATCAATATGTTTGAAAATCTTACTGGTTTTAAACTCCATCCAGAATCAGTATAGAAGATATTTTAGTTAAAGAATAAAACTTTGTTGCAATTTGAATATAATATTTCATGTATTTTAAAGCTATACAATCTTAACATCTTAACATATCTATTTTATTGAAAGGATATAATATTATAGGAGGCAACAATACATAAAAGAAAAAATTATCATTAAAATTGATCCACGCCCTATTTTCAATATTATTGATTAACCATTAATTAAAAACATGATTGTAATGATGGAAATAAACATATTCATAAAACATAATTTTAACTTCCTAATTGATAAATTAAATCATTTGAACCATTATTTTTTTGTGACATTGTTATACTATTATATTATAGTCACACAAAGATTGTTAAACTTACCGAAATGCTTCTGGATTACCAGAACAACTTATCATCAATCCAACAAAAACACCTGGAGTCTTTTCCACCACATGCCCATGTTCAAAATTATTACAAAATTAAAATTTTCATCAATTATCTTCAAATATCCAAACTTTGAGATTTTATTTTAAATCTAGCCTTTGCCAATAATTAGTGTATAATTGATTGAATCAAAACAATGTTAAGAATTGCACCCTAGCAAGTTTTTTAAAAAACTATATACTTTGCTTTCTATCAATTCAAATAAAAGTACATTTAAAATAAAAAACATTGATGATATTTACTAATATACTAAATTTTATGGAATTTTACATATTGACTTAAATGTCATTTACAATTAAATCTGTTTAAATACAATTCATTTAATATTTATATGAATTTTTTATAATAATAATAATTCCTTACCCAAAAGAAGAGCAACCCCTGTTTCATGAAGAATAAGAAAATTTTTACGCCTCATTATATGACCTATTACAAAGGTACAACCTAAAACAATGGTTTGAAGTAAAATGGATAAACTTGGAATATTTGATGTTTGTCCTTCAACTGGTATCAGTGATGCTGGTGAAGTTGCAACAAAATCCATAATGACTGTCTAATAGAATATGTTCCACCTTTTTTCAAGAATTAACACAAATTCATGTTCCAATAATGTCTCTTTCTAAACAATTTACACATTTTAAATTTAAAATATACTATTCATGTATAAAGTTGACAGAGCCGGCTAAGATTTTCTAATTTTTACATTCATCACAAAGTAAATATACTTTCTAAAATTTGAGAATATATATTTTTTCGGTGATTGCACAAATTCTTTCTATTTGATGCAAGTTTTGACATCATTGCAAAATTCGTTCAAAGAGATCATCTTCATTGTTCTTGACCCTATAGGGCCAAAGATCCACACTTTTAAAATGAAAAATTCAATTGATCATATTGTGAAAAATGTAATTAAGATGTGATCAAATTTTATATCACAAGAACTATAGTAAATGACATGCAGTGTCCAGGACACTATTTTTCAACATGGACACTTTAATTTTAGGGAGATATAGTAGATGTTTAAAAAAAAAATGTAGTGTTTTAATGACATATGCCAACTTTATAAAAAGCATGGTATGCCACGTCATGTCACTCTCATTATTTGGAAAAAAATGGCACTCTCAATGAACAGGGGATGACAAGTAGCAAACTCCTATGTAGTATAGAGACACTATTTCTCTTCACCTTTCAACAAATCGTGGTAAAAAACATCAATTCTCCCTGGACACTAAATATGCCATTTAGTGTAGTAAAGATCATTGCATGTGTAGGTTGAAAAAAATAAATCGAACAACTTCACATAGGATCTACTCAAAATTGATTAAAAAATCATGGAACCTAATTTGGACTTCTTGGTTTAGGGGTTTATAAGGGAAATAATTATTTTAACCATTTTCTTTGAAAAAACTAAAGTCATATCTTGTTTGTGGATCTCAAGTATATTGGAGTCGATTTTGAAAATCCAAATTTCTTAAGAGTTTAAATAGACTACAAGTTTCCATGTTATTGATATGATAACTAGATTTAAATTATAGTCCAGCTCATACTATACTTCCAAAAGAATTCTCTCAAATCATGCTCATTTTGCTCTAGATTCTATAAAATTTTCATATGTTTGGAAAGCTTAGGAAATGTAGATGGAACTACTTTTAATTAGAAGAAAAAATAAAACTCTATTGAAAAGATATTTACATTTAAATCTTAAAAACTAAATTTTCAAATTTCTTAAATAAAAGTCATTAAAAAAATAGTTAGTCCCAAACCAAATATTGGATTCAAGGATGCTAAGATGAAGAATAGTCTTCCTTGGCAGTGGAAAGAAATGTAAACAAAGTTAGACAAAAATGGACAAAATGTACAAAAGAGTGCAAAAAAGTGCAAGGAAAATTGGAAAAACTTGAGCCATTCAGTATTTTCAAATGTGAATATCTCCATATTGGAAGCATATTTTTCAATCAAATAAATTGCAACTTCAATCCCCCATTTTTAGCTTTCTAGAGATGTAAGTCTTATCAAATTTGAAGTGTGATTGTTCAATTGACAGTGTATTTAGTTAGGAATGGATCTTTTTGAGTCCCGGGGGGAGCACTATACATGATGTTCAATGATCACGTACGTTCAAGGCTTTATTGGATGAGGCCTATGTAGGTAAATTCTTGCAATTTACGTAGGGCTTCATTTACCTAAATTTCTAAAGTGTGGCAATAAAAAATACCCTATCTTTCATTTTAAACAAAAACTTAGTACAATTAAATCTAGGCTACATTAATTAGAAATACAGAAACCTTTGGAAGTTGGCTTTAGGGTTTAGGAATGGCAAAGCAGATGTTGAGTTTTAAGGGTTCAAAATAGGGTTTAGGGTTAGCCCTCAGCAATCCAGATTCAATTTCAATAGTACAGGGTTTTAACAAAACAAACACCAACATACAAAAGATCAAGAACTCATTCAATGACATTGACAAGGGTTGATAGAAGGTGATTATCGTTATGTATAAAAGGTTCAGAACTGTGTTTAGAAACACAAAACAAATATCAAGACACAAACACGAAGTATAGGTTCAGATCTGTGTTTAGAAACACAAAACAAAAGTCAAGACACAAACACGAAGTATAGAAGATGATTACTATTATGTCCGCTATGTTCAAAAATGTGTTTATAAACACATTACAAAAGGTGCATCACAAGCACGAAGTAAGGTGGGAATTGGGTCTATGAACCCTACAATGAACCCTGCAATGAACCCACCTATGAACCCTAACATCCTGTACACTACAAAACTTGAGCACCGCCTCCATGCTCACACATTGCCTTCAAAATCTGCCAAAAACATGCACAGGGTAGCACAATTAGGGCTAGGGCTTTAAAGCAAATTAACATCTGCACTTTAAAAATTATGTTTCTATGAAAGCAGCGGTTTTAATGTTAATTGAAGATAAAAAAAACTACACAATTGCAGTGAAAGGGTTTAGGGTTTAGATGGAAGAGTGAACATTACCTTAGCTGCGCTTTGCTGGGGTCACCCAGATGTGGGAGTTCGGTTGAAGACCATCGCCGCGACGCACATACAATTCCACCTGCCATCCTGAAGTAAGCAGCGTGCGAAGGGTGGCCAAATCAAAAACATTGAGGTTGTCTAGCGATTTGACGCGCATGTACTCCGGTAGAGTGCACTCCAACCTCCACGACTTCCGGAAGAGCTCCACGTTGTAGTCGAATTGCTGCAGGACAAAATTCTTCGTCTGCCTGGTCGACCACTGAGCAGCTGCCGGATTTAGGGCTAAATCATGAGAGCCCAGACATAGCGCAGCCCACGGAACAGTATCGCCAAGCACCTGTTTCGTCATGCTGCAGGTGGCCGCCATCGCCGAAAACTCAAATGGCCACTCTAGAATGTCGTTGGTTTCTAGAATAATCCGCAGGGACTCCAACGTAGAAGCCTCTTCAATGTCGACTTTTCCGAAGTACTCCGGCTCTGCTTCGTCTTCCTTCAACGTCCACAGTGTTATTCTATTGGGAGGTATGATAGCCATACCTAAAATTGTGAATGTACTTAAACAACCCGAAGATCAAGAAATACAGGCCCACTACAAAGAAGCATTGAACCCACTACAAACAAGAACCCTACTCCGGAGAACCCTAAACTTCCAGTAGGCTTCAACTAAATCGATTGGACAACACGGACTACCTACACCAGCGTTGTTCCGTTGCCCTTTTTCAACCCTAAACCGATTTCGAAATGCTTGCATCGCTGTTTAATAGAACGATAAAGTTTAGCCAATCACAGAGACAACGACACTAGCAAGGGACCCTAAACTTTGTTTTGTGCAAATATTACAACAACAAGAACCCAAAATCGCAACAAACCACAAACGCAACCGCTAAATCTTCCTGGCTATGAAAATGTCAGCGAAAACACAAAATCGCAGCAAGAACACGCATCACAGATCCGACCAACAAACTGTGCACGCCACAAAAACTTGAAACCCTAAAGCTCAGTGCAACCCGATAGTGACTCAGCTTCTTCACCTTTGACGAATGTAAACGAAGCTCCCTCCTTCATCGACAGACATTCATCTATGACCAATACAACCCTAACTAGGGTCAGTACAGTAGCCATAGGATGCTTCTACAAATATTGGGGTTCAGGAATAGAAAAAGGTGTTTGGGATCTCTAAATACGAGAAGGACCCTTCACCTTTACACATACAGCCCCTATTCCTACTGTTCCATTTATTACACTTGTTGAGCTTTTTTCTTTTAGGCAATGCTATTTTATATTTAAAAAATCCACAAATTTCAGTATTTCTATATAGCCTTCTTTCATTATAATTTTATTTTCCGTATTCTAGTGATGCTATTTTATTTCAAATACTTTTATAAAATTTAGGTGCAACGTAATTAAAATAACCCTTCATTTGATTGCACCTAAACAATAAAAAAAATGGGAGTGCTCCCCCCGGGTTTTGAGTCCATCTCTACATAAAATATAAAATTTCAAAATTATTTTGATGTTATATAATAATTTCAATCAATCATAAATGTGTACACTAACAAAACATAAACATAAAAATGCCCATTATTATTTCTTAAATTAAAAACTAAAGAGAAAATTAACAAAAGATAGGGGAAGATGAAACAAAAGATGCAGATATATTGATCAAAATATATATATTGATTAGTCATTCATAATCAACATTTATCAAACATATGAGTTTCCAAATTCAAAATGTTGTGGCTCATTCGAACAACAACTCAAAATTAAAATTCACTTTAAAAGCTAACTTTCAAAATATTTTTATTATGGTTTAGAAATGTAAAACATGGTATATTTTACTACCTTCCTTAAAGCTATCCAAATAATTAACTTCAATTAAACCTTAGCTTAAATATGTTTATTGAAGTTTATAATAGCTTATTGAGTGTGCTTGATTGGCAAATATGTTTAAATAATCAAAATTGAATTCAAGATAAATCACAATTGTTAGAAAATCTCCTTCAAGTTGGTTAGAAAATCTCCTCCAAGTTGTTTAGAAAATGTTGTTTTGCGTTTTAATTCCACATTTACTGATGAATAACAACAATTATTATGAGAACTCCACAAGTTTCATCACTAGTAGACATTAACATTTCATTTTATTTCATTTTCATTAGCGAAAAAATTTAGAAAATCTTAAATGGCAACTTGTAATTTAATTGGCATCTTCTTTGTGAAGACATTTGATTCACACACATATAACAATCCTTTGTGCAAATTCACACAATTGCTCATTGAGTTGTTATTGTGATGGACTAATGGAATTCATTCTGATCAAGACTAAAGTTATGTGACAAATATTGTTTGCAAATGATTATTGTTCATCTCAAAAGTAGATGGTTTAAAATCAAATCTATAACAAATTATTGTATTTTTACTATTTGTGTGAATACAGATACTTGCCTCTTTAAATGTTGCCTTCCCCCAACAAAATGATGTGAAATATTCCACGTCATTTCATCCCCAATAAAATGATGTGGAATATCCCACATCACATCAATAGCTATGGGGATAGGTAACATTAAGCAAGAGCAATTAACCATGGTGAACAAAAATTGAAAGCACTCACTCAATCATAATTCAACAATGTCATGTAATTGATTTATAATTGAATGGGCTATTGAATCAAATGAATAAACTATCAAGAGTGTTTAAGATAATCAGATGAAATGATTACAATAACTTGTTGTAACCTTCACCTAATAACCCCTTCCTAGGTTCTAGAATAACTATTCGTGCTTAAATTGAATGTAGTTCTTGACTTCTTGATTTGCCACAATTTAAAAAATAAAAACTTAACTCAAAGGACTTCACCTCGGCAATAGAGATTTTTTTAATCTATTTAACTTAATTGATGGCCCATTCAATTATGTTAGAGTTTCTGTTTATTTTTACTGAATGTTATGTGCACTCATTCAAAGAACCATCATGGATACAAGAGTGACCAATTTTAAGAGTCACAAGAACGAAGTCTAGGTTGGGATCATCAATTCATATAACATTCTATGACACCTCCCAATACACCATGCAAAACAATGTCAAGAGTCGTCTAAGGTAGAGGGCTCTAAACCCGCCACGGTTCTAAACCCGCACTCTACCGAGGATGAACATTTTAAAATTTTGGTCGTACCCATGGTGAAGAGCACCACTTTAGAACCCATGTCATTTCAACTTCAGAAATTCATAACTAATTGTAGGAACATCCTACAAAGTATGTTGGTCTTTGCTTGGATTTCTCTTCTAGTGAAAAATCATGCTCAGTTCTCCTTGTGTCCACATAATGCCACAACCCTTAACCCTTTAAGGTCCCAATTCAACGCTGTTTTCAAAGAAACGTTATAAAATGTTAGATGAATACCAAAAATGGAGTTGATGTACAAAGCAAAGTTGTAAATGTCAACGTGAAGATCACATCTGTACAGTTGGATTTATCATTTTTTTTTATTAAGTATTTTAAATTATTTTTGCAAGGTTTTCTCTTGAAATTCGATTTAAAATCCCACATTAACACAAAAAAAATTTAAAATATTGTAATGAAATTGGAATAACATGCTCTATGAGATGGTATGGTTTCCATTATTTGATTCTACTTATTTTGGAAAATCATGTTTTAGGTCTCACTTTTTGAACTACGAATGAAACTTGGCATAAACCAATTGTGTGATTTTTCCAAAAATCATAATAACCAATTTTAAACATCCAAACCGTAAAATACATAGTGAACTTGCACAAGAACCAAGAGAAATTTATTTGGATGAAAATTGTCCAATGCGGATGAGAATCAAATAACTTAAATCTATCCATCGTCCAGATATTGGACGCAGGAGCGTTCAAGGGTTAAAGGGGCGGGTTTAGAGCCTCCTACCTTATGAGAGTCACAACTTTGGTCTATCTTAACCCTTCACGTCAACTCTAGTCCTCATGCTTGGTTTTTTAGAGTTTTCAAACCATGAACAATTAATAATGAAGAAATACTTTTATGGAGTTTTTTTTAAGCGTCATCCTGATAAAAATAGTATATACCTACATTTTAGAATGTAAATTACTTTTATATTTTGAGGTTAAAACTCAAAAATACTCCTTTCTAAATGAAGAAAGGACGTTTAAAGGTTAAAACAAACTTCATGGTCATGAATATTCAAAAACTAATACCGGTAGATAGTTTTCATGCATGGGTAGCAAAAGGTGGAGTGATACAACTGCTTAAGAATGTTATGTTTTAAAATTTAAAAGCATAGCAAACACAGGTAACTGAGACTTCTGTGATTCAATTAAAAATGGACTAAGACTACTGCAAAAAGTGCATACAAATATAAGTCAGTGTATCTGCAAGACTGTGACTAAGCTGACATGCTGAGTGCGTTCAAGGAATACACAGCAGCCAGGATTTCAAAAATCCTCTTAGCGCTGTCTTCTCATCAGGCATTCTTCCAAATTTGAAGCGATAGCCCTGCAGAACAAATAAGCAAAGATCCTAAATAATGAGAAACTCATATCGGTGGAAAAATCCTGTTATTTATCCCAAGGATTCATGGTTTTAAAATGACAAATTCAATTGATCATATTGTGAAATATATAATTCACATGAGACTAAATTTTGTATCACCAGAATCAGTGAAGAATAATGCATATGATGGTCAAGAAACAAAAAAATTTGAACAAAAAGGCAGTCCACATCGAACCTACTCAAAATTGCTAAAAATAATACGAGGGCCAATTTGGACTTCTTGGTCTTTTAGGGGTTATACCTACTCTAGCATAGTATGGAAAAGAGCCCTACAACGTTAAGGCATTTGAACTGTTTCCTCAAATGGGCAATCGATACATTGAAAATGAGCTATGAAGGGCGAAAAAGAAGAAGCATGTGAAGAATTCAAATGGTAACCAAGTGAGCATAAACTTCAATTTTCAAAACAGGGAAAAGAAGGGGACCTTGCGCCATGGCTTCAACCAGTGTACAGTCAACCAGCATCGCAGCAGTTCCAAGGTATCAATTGTTACATTCGGTTCTCCAGAGTAACTATAACATAAATTTTCATCATCCTGTTCAGAAATCAAGAAATCAGTCAAAGGCTATCAATGGCCCCAAAGAGAAAGAAAGGCTCAGAATTGACGACAAACCAAAAGATCTTAAGAACGAATTTATTATTGCCTAATAATGTTTGCAACATTGAAATGAAAATCTTTAGTTTCCACTCATATAAGAATACAACTAATAGAATCCCAGCATGCTATAAATGGACATTCTCCTAAGAAAGTGTATAGGATCAAGTGCATTACCTGCTCTTGAACGAATAGCATCCTTAAGCATTACTCCTAATGCTCGAGCCAATGGAGGAGGTACAGCATTCCCAATTTGACGGTGCTTAGACTGGATGTTTCCAAAAAATTTGAAACTGTCCGGAAAACCCTGGCATTACAACAGCAAAAATAAGAAAACCATGATATAGAATACTGCAGAAAACTGGATTCAACACCACTCAAACTCCAAGATGTAGGAAAAGGATACTAAGTACAGAGACCTCCTATGTAACAGTACTACTTCACTAATCAAAGTACACCACTGCCGATATGACCAAAATGTGGGCAATTCCTGGCGAAGTGGTGATTAACCCCTACAGTATCTGTGGTTTATAAACCAAAAAAACAAAATAAGCTCTGAAAATTTGACCACCGAAATATCTCGAGGCTAATACTCCAAGCACTTTTCAAATGTTGCAGACCTACTAAAACGCCTAAGGATATCAGGATATCCTAAGGTATTGGGATCGCCTTGAGCACTCTATGACAGCACGCCGCTCTTAGTAGTGAAAGGACTACGTATTTAAGGTTTTCTATTAAAACAAATAGTTCTTCACTTTATTAAGTTTGTATTTATGTATATAATATGGTTTTAGGACGAAGATGTTATGAAATCATAGTCCTTTTAAATTGTGTAGAAATATTTAATTTTTGAAAGTTCACATAAATAAGGAAATATTGTAATCAAGACTTAAAATTAAGCATAGATGTGACTCAAACACTGTTTCGCTTAAATTTCATACCTGAGAACGGGCGCACTCACGAACCGTGACAATGCGGTCTTGCTCAGGGTGGAAGCACATGCCCACTTTGCCCATGGGCTGTGGATCAGTGACTGAGGTCGGAAAGTTACCATCCCAATCCAGACGCCCAAACAATCCTTTCCATTGATTGTGACGAGCAGCTGTGTTTGGTAGACACCATGGGATCAGATCCACTGATGATCCATTGGATAGTTTTATCTGAGACCAGAGGCAACGCAGAAATACATGTCAAAGGCCGTAACAGCATACTCCCTCCGTCCCATAATACATGACGCTTTTGAGAAAAAAATTGTCCCAAATAACTCAAAAAAATCATTTATTCAATTCGGTGTTGTTTTGATAATTTTAACAAAGAAAAATCACAAGAAAAGTGCACATGGAGTGCTTTTTGTCCGTGAAGCTTGTCTTTGTACAAACAACATATGAGCTAGCTAAAATCAATGCTAGCATACGTTCGTTGCATTAGGGAACACACTGCAACATGTTGCCACATGCCACACATACTATCAGAACAATATGATACTACTTTGATAGACAACTACATTGAATGGCGTATTCAATGTCCAAGGAGAATTGATGTCTTTTACCACAATTCGTTCAAAGGTGACGAGAATTAGTGTCACTTGACACTACATAGGAGTTTGTCACTTGTCATTCTCACTTTCATTGAGAGTGCCATGTTCTTTCCAAGTAATGAGAGTGACATGAGATGGCATGCTATATTTATTATAAAGTTGCCATATGTTATTGGAACACTACATTCATTTTTTTTTCTTACGAGGACACTATCTCCCTAGGATGAAATAGTGTCTGGGTTTAGAAAGAGTGTCCCGGGACACTAAATACGCCACTCAGTGTACTCCGAAACAGAAACTTGCTGTATTTAGATATTTGATGAAATCATTTTAGTTTGCTTAATTTTGCAGTAAGAATAGTGTCACAGAACATTGCTACACATTTAATGTGACTAGTTCGAGTCATAAAACACAAGTTTCAAGCGCAACTGTTACTCATAAGGAATCTGTGGGCAGTACTTACTTTGATGTCAGGCAGAGTGCGCCAATCGGCACCGGGGTACTTGGGTACCCGTTTGCAGCGCTCAAGATTTAGTTCATTCATTTCTTTCGAAATATGATCAAACAAAACAGTCTCATCGCCACGAATCCGCTTCTGGAACCATGACACCGGAGGATCGCTATACTGCAAAACCAAGACCCATTGTTCAATTGAGATTCACAAACTCCACTCCAATTTGAATGAGTTCCATATGCCCACTATCAGGGCAGAATACTCATTCGCCACGGAGAACGTCAGTACGAATTGTATGCATCATGTGATTACTACTCCCACCGTCCCAAAGTTATTGTCCTACTTGTTCGCTTGGTATTTTTTGAGCCAATTTCATTGATCATATTGTAAGAAACATGATTAAAAAAGGTTCCAAATTATGTCACTAGAATGATTGAAGAACATTTCATGTGTTCATTGCAACCTAAATAAAATTAGCCACAAGGAAGTATTTTTTTGGCCTACTTAAAAAAGAACTTTCAAACATGAATTTCAAACATGACAATAACTTTGGGACGGAGGGAGTACTCTCTTTGACTTATTGCTCAAACAATGGAAGACTAGAACGAGCTATATGATACTTGCATATATGAAGAATGTAAAACCAAACTAGTTAGCTTGCTACAAACATTAGCCCAATTCCTTGATGTAGAAACTGTACCTTGATATCCTCTTTCGAGGCACCATTCTCAACAGGTGGTAGGTCGTAAATGGTGTCCTTCACAGTCATAGCTCTGAGAGGCGCACCCTTACCCGCATCTTGGACGGCAGCAAAAGACACACCGCCAGGCAAGCTAATCTTAAGTTGAGAGCTACCAAAGACATGCAGAGGTTCAGGCCACTCGGGTAAAATCTCATCAGGGGCAGCGGCCCAGATGAATGCTCGCTTGCGAGATTGGGAGACTCCATAATTGCCAGCTTGGAGGACACCAAAACGCACCTGGATGTGATAATGCATGCGCGTAAAAGAGTTAGTGGAAACCACAGGCTGCATGAAAGTAGGTAAGAAAAGTGCTCATGAAAGTACTATCATGAAAAGAGGGGCTCCTTGCCAAGCAGGTAATGTCTCCCAATCTCAGAGTGCAAATCCTATTATCGAATGATGCACTTCTATGTATTACTCAATACTATTATCAAATGAAGCACTTCTATGATTTTGTACATATGCTTGTGTGGGATTTCCAATCTTGAGGCGTGCTAACATGGCAAAAAGTGTTACAAGGTGGTGATTGAATGCTACCTGGTAACCCATTTCAAGAAGGGTGGCAAGAGTAAGCCGGAAAGTTTGGCCTTTGTTAAACGAAACAAAATTACGAACATTCTCGAGGAGAAAGTATCGCGGTCGGAAATACTCCGCATATGAGAGAAATCCTAGAATCATCTCACACTGAACTTTGCTCCATGCCCCTGTATTGAATCTATTCATTCCAGAAAATCCCTGCAGTCCAGCCACGCCACGGTCAAATAACACATACTTGTTATAAACTGTCAAAACCGGCATATAACTGAGTGAGTACCAATTAGACAATAATGCAAGAGCATCAAGTACCTGACACGGTGGCCCTCCATTGATGAAATCAACTTCACCCTGTTTGGGAAGGAGTCTTTTTTTCTCTTCGGCAAGTACAGAAGCCATTTCTTCAGCCTCGGGCGTTGACAGGCAATCGTCAGCATCCCCTCCTTTCTCCATGATGCATCTGATCATGAAATCATATATTTTACATGTTGGAGAATTATAAATGGTTTAAAAAGTATTTCTATGATAAGACATGTTTTGCAATAGGGTTCTCGACGTACCGAAGGATAACATTGCAGTTCTCACAAAACACATCAGTTTCGGGATGATTCAGCTTGAAGGCTTCAGAAGCAGGATGCTCATACTCGATTGCCCACTTCGTTTCTGCCACTCCTGCAATTCCAACCCAGGCGACAATTATTCGACTGAATAGCAAGAGAGTAGATCTATATGACAAAAGGCAGAGCTAGGAGTAGTCTTGACGAAACTCAAAGAATAGAATCCTAATAGGAAGGAAAATTTTACTCCACCTGCTTGGCGCAATCCTTCAGAAAGACCTCCACAGCCTGCAAAGATGTCGAGGGTGGAAAGGCGGGGCTCATGGCTTGAGACTGCACTAGGAGGAGAATCCTCGTCTTCAACAGCTTTTCCTTTACCTTTAGCCTTGGCTTTTAGCTCAGCCACCGCGTTGCCATCAGCATGTCTGGAGTAAGTGCTGAGCTTCACAGTGGCTGGTAACTGCACAGTCCAGGATACTCGGGTTAGTAACCCATTCTCACCAACTCAATTCTGCAGAGGTAGATGAATAATAATCGCAAGAGGGCAAGAAGAATCTTAGTTCTTAGGTACCTGTTTGACAGTCCCAGTACTGGGATCACAGAAGCGGCTGCAGAAGAATAAATTCTTAGCTTCAGATCTCAAAGCACTCTCCAGAACTGGACCTGGGCGAAGCACTTCACATCGACCTCTGATAGTACTGATCTCCACGGTTGCCGTCACTTCACTGTAATATACCTGAAACAATAACCTTCGATGGTCACCATTGATCATTCTGTCGACGGCAGATTCGATGAGAAGAAAAACGGCTATATCGAAATATGAAGGCATGGTAATTAATTCCATCAAGATAGTGATCGATGAACTTGGTTCTTACTAGCAAATTCATGTGGCTTGAAGAACAAATTCATTTTCCAAGAACAATCTTGAAAACAAAAGAGGCTTGACAGGAATAATAGCCAAGAAATCCATAGAATTACAATCTCAGCCTAGTGAAACGCACCTCATGGATATCGGCAGTGTACCCTCTGTGAGTTCCAAAGTCATCGGGTCTGTAGAATCTTTGCACACTTATTTTCGTGGACAGTAAGTTCTTGGCCGTCTTCTGAACACTCAAGAGCTGGCATACAGCAAAAGGCCGTAGTCCCTTGTTTCTACCACCTTTGAAAATAACTTCTGCCTGTGGTTCATCCTTGTTCTCCAAAGACTTGAATACAGTTGGGTCCAGATACAAATAATCTCCTCTGTTGTATTCCACACCCTCCAGTCTAAAACCACCGCCATCTAGAAGCTTGTTGGTCTTAAGTTTCTCCTCCTCGTCACGCAGAATGCATGCCTTACAAGTTCCATTTCCAGCAGCCAGACCTACGGCGGGAAGACTGAAGAAAGCTCCCTTGTCAGGGAAGTACACAGCCCGGCAAAAATACTCCTTGGGCAGCCCTTCCATCTCTCTCTCCTTAGCTCGTGCCCTGTCAGCCTCATCCTTCACAGCATTGGCCTTTCTGTCCATGTAGCCCTCAGATCGTCTCCGAATTTCCACCACAACCTTTTGTAACCCAGAGACCTCCACATCAGCACAATTACTGGTCAAGAAAACCTCGCGTTCATCGCCTGCATTGCCCAACACCGTCTCCGTAGCTGCCACCAAACCCCGGCCATGCACCATGGGAGTGCCATCCGAAAGTTTATACAGATACTCAACCAACAGCATGGATGGTAGCTCAGCACCTTCGTGAACGTATTCTTCCAGGTTCACAACAACAGCATCACCCACGCGAATTTCGGATTGATCCGCCTTCGCTTTCTTTGAGGCCTGGGTTAATCTAATCTGTTGCGTTTTCTTCTCGTAAGGCTTGGGAGCAAGGGGAGTAGCATCCTCCTCCTCCTCGTCATCCTCGTCTTCAACTTCCTCTGATTTATCCTCCTTGACAACCACTGGCTCATCCTTGACTGTAGATGGCAACTCTCCTTGCAAATCGAACTTCATATAGTAACTGCTCCAAATACGATTGACAAGTCCCGTTGTCGTGGCACGCATGGGCTTGCTCTTCTTTGCATCAGGCTGCAGATGAGCGCGGGGATTAAGATTCCTCCCCTTTTTGATAAGTGTCTTTTTACTCACAACCAGCTTTACGTGATGCTTGTCTTCCATCTTGGACATAAGGCCTGTCACAAATGCACTTCGACGAATCTGCTCCTCGGGGTACTCTGCAAATTGCTGCAATATAATTTGCCCATGGACCACCAAGTACCGCTCCACATCCGCAATTTTAATGAAGTTGAACTTGGCGTCCTCTTTGAGCTGCTCTATCAACCGTTTCAGAACATCCGAAAACGACAGACGTGATACTCGCTGCTGCTGCTTCAGCATGGTGATGACTTTTATGGCTAACCGGGCAGTTCTCAAGACGGGGGAATACCACGGCTTGTACTGGCTGGAAGGCTTTCCAAGCCTGTACCAAGCTCCGTCAGTCCGGATAGAAATGAAGATCATGTTGGCTCCAAACTCTATCATCCACTCCTTGATGGCACTGAGGTACAGGCGAATCCCCTGCGGACTCGTGCTATTATTGTTCCCATTGTGAGATGATCCTCCACTGCCATTACTCGAGGACACCAAGGCAAGGCTTGACTCTTCCTCATCCTCATCGTCGAAAGAGAAAGAGCTACCATCATCCTCAGACATCATGCCTGACCCAAAAATCTCGACATCCGTCTCCACACCTGTAACCACAACCTGAGTGAATAAACTGTCCCATAAAACAAGGCGAATAGATATTCCAACATGCAACCAGATAAGCCACTGTAAACCTCAGAACCATCAGATGGTTAGAGGCACACCTGAGAGCATGGGAAGCAATTCTAAGGATACCAGACGTGAATCAGAATTGTAAAGAGTCCAGTCATGAAGCATCCGCTGTGGAAGTTCATGCGCAGCCAAAAGTGCATTATCATCATCGAAAAATATGTATTCGTCAGTTTCTTCCTCCTCAGCTTTATAATAAGCAGGTAAAGGGTAATCGGTTGCAATCTCAGCCTCGTTGATCTTGATGTACACTTTCCCACGTTTCCCAGCTGGTTGATTTCTATTTTGCCTGCAAACAGGTAACATCGTTACATAATTCTTGAGGAGCCCCCTGAACACCCTTGGAATCAATGAGGCTGGTACATGTGGGTTATTTATTTATTTATTTTCAACCAGTCTTTAGTCGGCATGTATGAATGTGGGTTCATCTCACAGTGATTGCGTGCCTGACAATGGAATAAATTGCATCAAAAGAGGGTCAGTTCTTCAACATTTGAGTGCTCCACACTCCTGTTTTTGCTGCAGTGAAAAGGATGAATAAACTACTCTAGAATGTTAACCCCTAAGCGTCTAAAACGCCCAATATGGCCATCTGCATAACTGACTTTGCAACGGTGGCATTTTCTCATTTGACCTTGGTTTTCTGATTGAAGTACATCATTTTAAAGCTCTTGTTCTATACTACAAGATCAACAGTGTCGATCATGGCAAACTTAAGTCATTTTCACACAAACAGATGATTTGCAGCAGGGGGTCCAATTTTCCTACACTACAGAAAATACAGTGGATGCGCAGGGGTTAAGTATTTTGAATTCAAAACCCAGTCATGAGGTCATTCAAACTGTGAATCCATTCATTCAAAACCATTACCTGCTTGCCAAGTTCCGATTCTCCATCTCCTGAAGATGACGAGCCAACTTCCAATCTGCATCCATTTCCTGCTCCTGCTCCTTCTCCTCACCATTACCATTAGAAGCAGAGACATCTTTGATCTTCAACGTGCCTGGTTTCACATCCACAGCCCACACCGGCGCTGTGCGCTTCGCGCACTCGCTTTCCAGGGCATCAATGACAGGCAACCCACTGAAAAGCTGTTCATCATCATCGGCATTCGCATCGAGCGCTTTCAGTTGCCCAGCTATGAAGCTGCCATGTTCAATCAGATAATCCCGAGTGAAGAACTGCGTCGTGCTTCTCAGTGACCTCGCCACACGTGCAAACAGATCATTCAACCCCAGCTCAGGGTCGCCACCAGTGGAGGGGCTCAGAGCTCGGTAAACCTCCACACACACAATGGCCTTCTCGTACAGCACAGTGAAGTGCTTCTTGTACCGCCCAGACGGTTGCATTAAGGTGTAATAAGCAAGGCCGGTTCCAAGGAACACCGACGGCTCCCCTTTATCATACCCTTCAAACCCCCACTCTAAGATAGGCCCCATAGATTGACACAGCACGCCCTTGCTCTTGTCTAGTGCAGCTCGGTTAGGCAACACCAGGCACGTCACATAAACCTCCTGGCTTCCCACAACTTCCAAGGGCAAGGCCTCCCCATCCACATCATGAATGGCGAAGTCTATCAGCCAGCGAGACTCGTCTTTCTCCTGCGAGGTCAAAGCCAGAGCCTCCTGCTCCAGCATCGCCATCTTCTCCTTTTTGGGACTGACATAGTCGTCCTCAATCTCGCAGTGGACTTCTTTGAAGCTGGAGCTCGCTGCTGCACGCTTGAGCCTGGACCTCACGGGTGCCACTGCCAAAGCCTCCGCGCCCTTCCGCTTCTTGCTGGGCTTCACATCCTTCACATCCTCGGGTGCAAACTCGTCCTCATCTGAGACTGCCTTTCGAGCCTTCCTTCCTGACGGCTTCGCCTTCTGCTTTAGCTTGTTCGTCATTTTCATAGCCGTCTCTGCATAGCTCCAAGCATTCGCATTACTAATGAATTCTGGTGCCTTTCCGATAACAGTCAAATAGTGACTAGATATTCTTGATACCGCATTGTGGACTCGAACAGACACACATTTCACAAGATCATAAGCTGGCCAAAATTCATACCACGTGCACGATCTGCAGCTTCCATTACTAAACGATTCAAAGCATACAAATTAAGCATTCGAATCGTCAGGGTCGGAAAGTGAAAACCCTGTTAGATACTAAAACTGTCGGGGACCCAATTCTAACCTCTGTTACCAACAGCAACTAACTCATGTATTCATACACCTGGTTGGACTTCAACTAACAAGCTGCACCAGGGTCTCATATGCGATTCCCTGTGTGATTTCTCTGCAAGTCTCACTTTTCCCACTGAGTCTTAAAGCTGCTTATTCACCAGTTTAATGTTGATTCACCTGCTTGTAAAAGGAAAGTTTAACAAGTGTCAACTGTTGAGGCTCGGTGGGAAAAGCGAGACTAAAAGGGAAACGCACACAGGGAAACCATTATGAGCTCCCTGTGCTGGGTGTCAGGATGACCACTCGGCTAAATGTCTATGGCCACTGCTATATCTTTGAATGCGAATGGAGTTGTCTACTGCCCCTTCCTTCCTTTCAATAGTGGTCTACAAGCTCCCACTTTGAATGATTCCATAAGAGAAATTCATAACGATTGTCTCTCAGAAGATTTTAGTTCAAAGATCTCTCCATACAATCACCTGCATTATATTACTCAAACCGACTGACGCAAAAAACATACTCTACCTTACATGACACCAAAGAAAACACAATGTCAGCATCGTCATCCTAGAGACGCATTTTAGACTTGAACAGACTCAACTACATTGTAGGATAGACGTTTTCACGAGACGCAAGAAAATAATATTTCAGCACACAAATTCTGTAATCTTTCAAGTCATTCGCATGAAACCAAAGAAAAAAACACAATGCCATTCCATAAATGTATCAATCGAAACATCTCACCTCCTTGGAAACCCTCCAAAACGCATGCAGCCCAAATTCTGCGCCAATTCCACAATCCCGAAACCCTAAGGAAGAAAAGGGGATACCAGAGGCGGTGTCCGCCATGAACTCGAAGAGACGGACTTGAAGCGCGCGGGTGTTACTTCAGGAAGACATGGCGCCACCGAGAATGGAGATGCACTGGGTAATGCCGGAGCTGACTGCTCTGCTGATTCGTTGTTGTTGTTCTGCTGGGAAAAAGAAAGAAAGAAGTGGTGGGTGGGTGAACGCCGCAATCCAGAGACGGATTGCGGGGAAGGGGAAGGGGAATTGATTGTTTGTGTTCGGGGGGAGGCGAAGGGAGGGTGCGATTGATGAGGAGGAGGACGATGAAGCTCAACGGATCCTTGGCGCCATAGCCTTCCCGCGCTGTGCATCTCCGTCCCGCCATGTCGCCCGTCGTTGTCGGCAAGTTTGAAGCGGGTACGGCGGGTATTAGCCGGGCGGGTATTGTGCGGGCGGGTATTAGGCGGGTGTGTGTGATCGCGGTAGGCGGGTGAGGGCGGGTGTCAATCCAGATGAACGCGTGCTGCGTGCGTGAAATCACTGTGGATGGGAATGGCGTGGGTGCATTCATCCACGTGGACGATTTCTCATATGATTGAACAATTTTTCATTAGATTTGGATGAATTTTATCGCACTCTTTTGAAAAATCAATTATAGTGTAATGGGTGTGGTTTAGCAAGGTATTATGAACCTTGTGTTAGGAATAAATTTTTGCTTAACCCTTAAACGTCCCATGGGGATAGTAGATACGTGGCCGTATAATTGGTCATTGCTACCAACAAGAAGCTCTAAATTGGGATCTCAATAGCTTACTAGAATTGCATTGATGTAAATTTCAACTTATGTGTTGAACTCAAACCTATTAAAGGTCTGGATCCATTCTAAATACTAGAAAAATACACCGTATTCTACTGGCCGCAAAGGCACTTTCAGACGTTTAGGGGTTAACCCTTTAGTGCCCAGGTAACCATTGAGTGATCACTAGATCATTAGAAAATGAAATGCTGGAAAATCTGTGAACCATCTCAGTCTAGTGTGTGAAGTTCAGATGTGCAACTTTTGATTTTGCAAATGATGCAAAAAGAAAATTTGGAAATCTGACTTTCTTAGCTATTCAAATACCTATGTACAAAACATCAAAATACTGCAAATACCTCAAAATACAGCAAATACTTAAACAAGTACATGGGTTGTGTCAGTGTTGGTGAGTGGTTTTGGTCACAAGAAGATGAAAATATAAGCCAAATATTCAACCACCACAAAATGGGGAATGAAAAACGACAGGTATTCTACGAGTGTGTCAGATCACAGCAGTCTCAACTTATATTTCTTATTTCATCTTGTAGTTTCAATTCAAAAGCGCGTGCTCACAGAAGCGTTTGAATGCTGCCTTCGATTTCTAGCTCTGATGATCAGATCGTTTCTAGTCAAAAATTGTTATTATGTTTTGAAACAATGTACCAGGTGAAATCTGCCAAAACTGTGGGCTTCTTCAAAATTATGAATTGAATTCCAATAAGGAGTGAGATCAAACAATAATCGCTGGGGGTTACAATATGGTATTGCACAGGACATGCAAAAGAGATTCAACAAAAAAATCTTAGCCATAGAAATTTCCAGCGATAGAATCTAAGAACTGGGTGATTCTTTGAAACAGTTGAAGAGAAAACACCTTCATTGTTAATTTGTGGCACCCATTCTATGTTCAGTATTCTACTCTAAAAACACTCACACCAAGATTACACTGTACATTAAACTCCTGCTCTTGAAACAATACATTCTCTCAAATATCTCACCTAATAAAAGCGTTCAAGGCAGAATGAAATCTTCACTATAAGGTTGCCAAGGAATCTCCAATTTGCTGATGTGCCCCCAAAAACATACATGGCCCTTGAAAGTAAAGTTTTCGCAGCTCCAAAACGCGCAATATCTGATACCAGGATCAACATTGACAACATGATCAAATGAGGCTCACCAGACGTACAGTGACCTTCAAAAGTGTCCCAATGTTTCTAATTTGGAAGTTTGGTGAGTCACCAAATAGTGATTGCATGCTAGACTGACATGGCATCAATTTAGTTACATTCTATTATCAGTAAGGTAATCGAGGAGTAAGTCTTGCCACTTGTCTCTACATGCATGTGCATGGATTGAAGCTCTAGATATTTCATCTTCATTGGGACAGTTTTGAAAGTCCATATGAGTGAATCTTGTGTGCATAGCAAGTGAAGTGTACATGCATTCTGAATTGCTTGGTTTGTGTTCTGTTGTGTGTATCTGTTCTTCTTGCGTCATATATTTGTTTTTTTTGTGTTTAACTTCACAAGTGAAAATGGTGAGACCATTGTCCCAGGGGAAGCAACAGAATGTACTCTCTTTGCTTCAAAAAGGTTGTAGTGTGAGAGAGATAGCAAAGTCTTTGCATGTTGGTAAATCAAGTGTATAGAGGCTCCGTCATAAGCATTTTCCAGATGCAAAGCTTTCAGTTGGAGGTAGACCACGCAAGTTGACAAGTGCAATGGAGCGGTCTTGTGTAACTAGTGTAACTAGAGGGAAGGTGTCTACTGCAAGAGAAGCTACTAAACAGGTGCAAGAAGTTTTTGGAGTACAAGTCAGTGAAGTTACTGTACGCCGTGGACTTTGTAGAGTAGGTTTGCAATCGCATGTGAAAGAAAAGAACCACATTTGTCAAGCAATAATATTAGGGCTCGCTTAGAATTTTCCAGAAAGTATCAGCACTGGACTATTGATGATTGGAGTCATGTGATATTCTCAGATGAGACTAAAATTAATAGATTTTCTTCAGATGGGAGACTTTGGTGTTAGGTTCGTGATCCACAAGAACTTTCAGAGCGGACTGTTATTCCGATTGTTAAGTATGGTGGTGGTTCTGTGATGATATGGGGATGCTTGTGTATACATGGACCTGGCATGATGTATAGAATTGAAGGTCGCCTCAATCAGCATGGTTATCAAAAAATCTTGGAGGATCATCTCTATGGTACAATTCAAAAATATAATTTAGATGTCTCAGAAGTCATATTTCAACACGATAATGCACCTATACATAGCAGTAATAGTATGAAACAATGGTTTTCTAGACAGCCTTTTGGTGTCTTATCTTGGCCTGCTCAGTTTCCAGATTTGAATCCTATAGAAAATCTATGGGCAATTTTGAAAAGGAGATGAAACCGATAGGATACACCACTAAAAGGGATACTTGAATCATGGTCTCGTGTAGAAGAAACCTTCCCTTCTATCACTGTTGATGATTGCAAGAGACTTATAGAATCAATGGTTAGACGAATAGCAGTTGTATTAAAATCCAAAGGAAAATGGACAAAGTGGTGAGGAACTTCCATGTTGGACCTTCAAAAGTGTCCCAATATACAGAGTAGCTTTAGGTTTTTTTCACTTCTCATTGAGTGCTTCAATTTTGTTGGATTTTTTGTAAACAATTAGTACATACAATGTACTCTTTCAGTAAATTTACTACATTCCATTCCATGAATTTCTCTTACCTACATTGTTTTTTGAATGTAACATGTACAAACATTGGGACAGTTTTGAAGGTCACTGTACCTTCACCAGACGTACCTTAAACCACCACGACACCTAAAACCACCAACTTCTACACCTCTCTTTCATTTTAGAAAGGAAATGTAGGCTTTCATTACATGACTTATGCATCAATTGCTCAAAATTAAGTCATGTACCGACAACTTACATTTCCTCCCTAAAATGAAGGAAGGGTGTAGAAGTTGGTGGTTTTAGGTGTTGTGGTTTAAGGTAAACTAAAAACAGAGAGAAAAACGAAATCAATAGTAGGTGGAGTTAAATACTAATTTGGATTTGCTGAAAAAACATACAACCATACTGCTTTGCTCGATAATCCACAACGTTTCGATTGCTCACAAGTATTCGCCTCCAGTGCAAAACCAGAAATTAACCGCTGTTCTTCATTTTGGTGATGCCATTTCAATGCTTTTGATTTAGAGCAGAGTTGAGAAAATCCTCATCTGTCAGAATTTAAAGCTACCCAGATTTCACCATCGTGTCTCGGCCACTCCATTTTGACAGCATTTATAACTGCAGTTGTTGGAACACTTTCAGGCACGGACTGCTCTTCATGAAGAACGTCTACAATATCAGATACCGCAGCACTCAGTCTATCAAGAATACTTGAAGGTCCTTCAGCAGATGCATAACCCAAGGAACGATTTTCCAGGAATCCCTTTTCAAAGGCTGGCTTTGTAGTAGTTTGACGCTCACTGCTTTGGGCTGCACATTAAAAAGAGATGCCAAAGATAAATGATATATTCAACTAAAAATCGGGGGAGCTGCTGTCTTTAACCCCTAAAGGACCAAGAAGCCCAAATTGGGCTCCATGTTTTTTTTAACAGTTTTGAGTAGGTTCTATTTGGAATTCCTCTTATTCAAATTCTTTTGTCTTTTGACCAACACATGCAATGATCTTCGCTAGTTCTGGTGATATAAAATTTGGTCCATCTGAATTATATTTTTCACAATAAGATCAATTGAATGTGTCATTTTAAAACTGTGAATCCTTGGTCCTTTAGGGGTTAAAGATTAAACACTGATCGGCGCTTCATTTTCGGGCGAAATCTAAACAATCAATGGCAATTTGAGCCAGCCGAAGTTCAGAAGAAAAGAGGCTCAAGGCAACGTACCTCCTTGTACTCGGGTAGTAGAATAAGATGCTCCTTGTTTAACCTGCTTTGGCTTCGGTTCTAATAAGACCTTCAATGCCGAAAGAGCTTCAGTAATTGGTTCAATGTACAGCACTAGAAATTCGCGCACACGATCAGCACCGTCGTGGCCAGCAGTCAAGAAGAGATGCGTAGCAATCAACGCATTCACTAGTGACAATTCCATCTCTTCTTCTTCTTCTGACTCAGTAGTATGAGTTTCGTTCACACCCAAGTCCAAGTGTCTAAAAGAATCTTCAGCAACTTCACTCTGTGCTTGAGTTTGCATCCCCCATCGTACTAAAGGCTTCAGCAAAGGTGTGAATAAATACTCTCCACAAAGCTTGATATCACGAGAAGCCAATTTGCAGGCCATTATAATGGCTGTGTGGTGCATGTTCACAACTAAACGCGCTGCGGACGTCCCTTCCTTGAGACCACCCACTTGTCCAGGAAGAGGAGCAAGAAACAAGGGTGGCAGTTGTGGGCATATCACTTCATAGTACGCCTGTGTCGTGGTGATATACTTTGGAACTTTGGCCAGATGTGACGCAATATGTTCATATGCTTTCACATTTCCCTGAAATAACAGAGTTAACCTAAAAGTCAGCTCAAAGAGGAAAGGTTTAGCAAACTCCTCTTGAACTCATATTGAAATATAAATAGACCAAAAACTAATTCATGATGAGTTGGGAGACAATCTAAAGCAAGCCACTGTCATTATTCTCCACACCTCGCAATGACTCCCACACCTTCTACCAAAGCTCCAAGCCTGTGGCCCACAAGGGGACAAGCTATGACACAACACTATTCAACCCAAGTATAGCTCAAAAAAGAGGTTAGAAGTAGAGCAAAAAGGGAGGTTAGATGGCCTTCTTTTCGTTTAACTCAAACAACGGTTACAAATCGGACAAGATTTAGGGTTTAGGATTGAGAACTCAGAATCTATTGTGAGTAATACGTATGTATGCATCGCCATTTCTCTACAAGCATGGTATCTCAACCAACAAGCAATGTTCGTTTAATCACCTCTTGTATGCCCCCAACTAGTCTCTCCATAGAAGCCGCTACTCCTCCTTCCCTCATCAGTAACTTTGATAACATCCGTCCTGCTCTTTCTTTCAACCAGGTAGGAGGGTCGGGTTTACTTTGCCCGAGCAGTGTCAAGAGTGCTTCAACCATATGCGCAACAGGAAGAGCTCTGACCATTTCGTTCATTCTTTCTGTAGCCAGCTTCTTCCATTCCTCTTTGCCTGCAACAACGAAATAATGTTCTTAAGATCAGGTCATTCAAGACAAGACCTGAATAACAACAACAAACATGGCAAGCACGTCCTGAAGATACTGTGAAGCATAAGATCATTTGACCCCCAAATAGCTGCTCACAAGTGTCATTTCAATCTTGACAACTTGACATGTTCTTGTGGGCAAACCCTAAAACCTAGAGATTTCCAAATCTTTCCAATGTTTCAACGTATGAAGAATGTACCAACTTCAATAAAATCCAGGAGGATCTCTACCTGAAACAGCCAGTTGGATAAAAGCTGCACAGAGATCAGGAAGATGGTGAAAAAGAACAAGTTGATTCAGAGCTGCTGGAGCTCCTGCTGGAAAGATGGTGTCCTCATTGACTGATTGTTCTCCTCCTTTCTCCGCAGAATTGTTGATTGATTGTAGAACTGAAGGCTGCAGATCACTGTTGCTAGCATCCACGGAGCTCTGCTCGTGAGGGCTGTCTAAAATGAGCCCGGCTAAGAGCTCTGCTGACTGAAGAAGAGACGTTGGTGCGCTTTCGGAAGGCTTTTTTGCAACTCCAGAAGATCCGGAACTTTCACCTGATGAATTGTAAGCAAGCTTCATCAAAACCTCAAAACCCTAAATTCCCAGGTCATAAGTATGGTGCGCTCAAAAAACAAAAATAATACTCCCTCCGTCCCAAAGTTATTGTCATGTTTGAAAGTGCTTTTTTAAGTAGGTCAAAAAAATACTTCCTTGTGGCTAATTTTATTTAGGTTGCAATGAACACATGCAATGTTCTTCAATCATTCTAGTGACATAATTTGGAACCTTTTTTAATCATGTTTCTTTACAATATGATCAATGAAATTGGCTCAAAGAAATACCAAACAAATTTGTATGACAATAACTTTGGGACGGAGGGAGTACCTGAGACATGCTCCTGCAACGCAGCTGCTGCAGATGCAGCTGACTTCTCCCCGAACCTTTTGTCCATGGGGATGCCCACTCCGGGGCTCAAATGTGGATAGATGCCCCACCTTACCACGAGCTCTAAGATGGCCTTCACAACAGTGGAGTCCGAGGAGCTCAGTGTCGTACTCTTGCCGCTGTCGATTGTTGAGTAGACGCTCTCCAGAAGCCGGAAGGCACATTCCAGCACCCGTTCCGCTGCCCCGCTACCTTGCGTTCCATCTATAAACAATAGCCGATTTAAAAGAGGAATGAAAACACTTCCTTAATTATCCAGAGAAATCTGCTGGAGATCATATGTGCAAAATGCAACAGGCAGTGAAACTTCCTCCAGAATGAAACCATTCGAATTAAAAACCCTAAACCGTCGCCCAATCTCGAAATTCTTTGATCGTTTCCCTGACAATGCTTACGCACTGGCGATGTAAACAGAACGAAGAATTGGAAGAGTACACTCTCAAAAATTGCGTTACGGAAATTCTTGAAACCTAATCGTGACCATACCTGGGCTCTTTACTGAAGACAGGAGTTTACGCGCCTGTTGCAAAGCGTCCCGCACCTCGGGCTCGTACTGGGTCGACATCCGCGCACAGCACAATATCCAATTTCTGGCACTTAGGGTTTCTCTGATTCTGCCATCAGCCTCTCCAAATGAGAATCAAAATGTCGTCAACGCGCACACGTCTGCAAAAAGGGGCGTAAGCTGAGGCACACTATCTGGATTCTGAAGCATGCACTTTGTCCGAATCCCGATGTCGGAAGGAAAATCACACCGACGTTCACTGAGGGTGAGTCATATCCCGAATCAAAGAGGGGCAGAATCTGGGTTCTTTTACTTTCTGACGTTCTAGAGTTCCGAGATGTCCTTTCCTGTTTCCACTTGGAACCGAGAACACGAACCGAGGATTTCCGAGACCCGAGCATTCAAGCGATGGTGCGCTCATGGCAATCGTTTGAAGCGTGCCACATACCCGACTCTGAAACAATTGCAAATGAGTAAAGCAATGAGATTGTTGCAAGAGCTTGAGAGTTGCTCACGATGAGGTACTCTGCAAATTTGTTAACTTGTGCCTGGAGTTTCACAGAATTTAGGAAATGGAATTGTGCTGGCGGGGGTGTAGGCGAATTCTCCGTCTCTTGCAATTGACGTTTGAATCGTGACCTTGGACCACGAGCAGGACAGGACGCCTTCGGTACATTTTCACCTTCTCCTCCTTATTGCTCCGAAGGGACTCTCCCTGTGGCTTCTCCATATCTATGTGGGTTTTAGGGTTTAGGATTTAGGGTTTAGGCGGTTGTAATTCAAAGTATTATAGAAATACTAGAGTTAACCGAAAATAAGTCCATCTAAGAGCATCCTCACCGCGGCTATCCCGTATCTATATCTGGTTGAACTCCATCCAGATACCGGAGAAAACCCTCCCACCGCAGTCCCGTATCGGGAAATTTTTGCCGAATTGGATGCCGAATCCTGGAAACTGGCCTCGTTTTGCAGGATCGAAACTTGCTATCCGCATCATTGTTTTCACCCGATTTTTTTACTTGTTGCTTGCTCACAACCAATAGACGTCCATTGTTTTTTTACTTGTTGTTTAAGCCAGGTTTCCCGAATTACCTTTTGCAGGCGTCGCGGTGCGAAGCCCGCTCCTGCATCTGGAAAACGGGAAAGGTCTCATCCCGATCCCGAAACCCTCATTGCGGTGAAGATGCTCTAACTTCCCTTTTTGCTCTACTTCTGACCTCTTTTTTGAGCTATACTTGGGTTGAGTAGTGTCGTGTCATAACTTGTCCCCTTGTGGACCATGGGCTTGCAGCTTTGGTAGGAGGTGTGAGAGTCATTGCGAGGTGTGGAGAATAATGGCAGCGGCTTCCTTTAGATTGTCTCCCAACTCATCGTGAATTAGTTTTTGGTCTATTTATATTTCCATATGAGTTCAAGAGGAGTTCTGGAGGAGTTTGCTAAAACTTTCCTCTTTGAGCTGACTTTTCGGTTAACTCTACTATCATCTGAGGAAATAAGGTGTTTTGTAACTTAGAAATGGGAGTTTGATCAAGGGCCTCTTTTTACCTAAAATATTGAAGAAGAATTCGTGAAGAAACAAAGTGCTAGCAATTTTTTCACCAAATTGAAAATTTTCTACAATTTTTCAAAGTGAAAATTTGCCAAACCCTTTACTCAAGCCCTAGACTTATTTTGTATTGATATTGAATTGTGCCTAGCTTGATATACGGGTTGCCCCACCACTTTACCCAAAATAGAGCAAACAGAAGAAACCAATTGGTTAACAATAATCTCCCAAAATAATGGTTTAAGGTCAGTTTACAACATGGTTTCGGTGGCATTCTATGATAGGCAATTCTCAGGAGAGTCTACTTTAACCCGTAAAGGTCCTCACCTCTTTCGTACAAGTCAAAGCACTATAATTTGCATACTTGAAATATCACATTGTATGATTTATGATTTTTCGTAGATAGTCATCAACATTATGAAGGTGTGATAAAATTTTCAATATGATTGGAAGATATTTTGAATATTTACAAATTTTATCATGTAAACAAGGTAAAAATTCAAAATAAATATATTTTTGTCAGAATTAATATCAAAAATTATATTTAAGGTAGGTAGAAGTTATATCTACACGGAGTAAAAAACCAAAAGTGAAAGAATTAAAAAAGACCTATAATTGGAGTATCTTTAGAAAGCCCTTTGTATTTTGAACACTCAAAATCCAAATTTCTCAACGGTGGAAAATCTTCAAATGAAGTCTATTCTCCAATCCCAATGGTCAAAAGATGTATTAACCCCTAAAGGACCGGGGGGGTTTTTAGCTTAGCTCTTGTTCTCTTAACTAGCTCTTATAACAAGCTCAATTCCTCATTGGTGTGGGTTAATTTTGACAATTGGCACCGTTGAAATCAAAGAAGACTTACATAGCTTTTTTATAAAAAAAGGATCAACAAAATCACACAATTTTTGAGAAAATGCCACCGTTGAGAAGATTGATGGAACTTGTTCAGGGTATTTTGTACACATGCTGAAATCGGATTGATCAAAAGTGCTCCAAAAAACTTGAAATTTTCTACCATGCATAATGATCATCATTTTGAACATGTGCAAAAAATTTCAATTAATTTGGAGGTGTGAGGAGAAAGATATGAGGGTCTCAAGTGATGCCCAAATAGCCTCCTTGCAGCTCAAAAAAATCACCAAAAATCGCACACTTCATGAAATTTCGATCGAGAAGTACTCACGCATTCAGCTCTCAAAAAGACTTAGGGTCTCTTTGTTGCTCACTTTCCAATTCACGGTCCAACAACTTGAAATTCCTCACTTTCTAATTCTGGAAGCCACGTGGTGGCCTCGTGGTCCTTTAGGGGTTAAAACTTAACTTAAACATCTAATGAAAACACCAACTACAATAAAACTAAAACACTTGATTTTTGGGACGTTTGACCAAAAAACAAGCATAATATGGTTAATTGGGCACTTAGGGGTTAATTGAGTTCTAAATCTTAAGAAAAGAAACTCATCATTTGAGGGGGAAAATCATAGCATGTTCTTTATTTTCTTAAGGCCTAGCCAAAAGAATGCTTCAGAAAATTGGTTGGTCGAAGAAAATGTAGAATCATAGCTGGTTAAACCCTAGACGTTTGAATGTGCCTTTGCGGCCAATAAAATACGTTGTATTTTGGTTGAATTTGAAATGAATCTACACCTTTAATGGGTTTGAGCGCCAATGATTATACTACAATTTTGTAATTTTTAATTTGAAACATGATATGGATGTTCTTCAAGAGCATCTTCATTGTTCACATGAAGTTGGGAATGACCTTGGAGGCTTATTTGAACTGTAAACTTGATGCTTAGAGCATCGCCACTGTGATTCCTCTATCTGTATCTAGAAAGGGATGAAACTGTCCTTAGTTTCCAAATACAATAGTCGGGGCTATTAATTGCTCTTGCTTAATGCCGTCTGCCCACATAGCTATTGATGTGATGTGGAATATCAGTATGGGAACATTTCACATGTTTACTACCAGTAGAATTCACTCTCTAGTACTTAATGGAATTCATTAAATCAATTGATAACAATCAGGAAAAGCAATAGCATGTTTGAGCAGATGTATTAAACTATCAAACGAAGTAATTGGAAAGGAAGTGGCTAGTATCTTAGAATCGATCACAACACAATCGAGTCTTAGAGTGTATAGTGGATAGTGGCCCATAAACCAACGCTTTAAGCTTTTTTTGCGCAAATCTAGTATTGGTGTAGAATTAGAAGCTTTCAATGAACACCTATTGGAGATATTGTTTCTTTTCACGCAAATCTAGTACAGGTATAGAATTAGAAGCTTTTAATGAACACATGTTAAAGATATTTGTTGCTTTTTCACGCAAATCTAATACTGGTATAGAATTAGAAGCTTTCAATGAACACCCATTGGAGATATTGTTGCTTTTTCACGCAAATCTAGTACTGGTATAGAATTAGAAGCTTTCAATGAACACCTCTTATAGATATTGTTGGTTTATAGTACACGCCGGTTATTGGGTCATCCACGGTACTAATTAATCTAGTTGTTGGCATGGAGCTGACTATCTTCACCTTGTCGTCCAACGCAGGAATTGAACCCCTCTGATGCACCCAGGCAACCAATTGCCAACAAAAATCAACTGAATACTTGGCTCCTGAGTGAAGTTTTTCTGCCAGCCTTGAGTTCCTGAGTGCCCACAAATTAACGCTTCAAGTTTTGTATCAATTCAAGTTTCAAGGCAGGAGAATTACTTGACGTACTTGTAAAAAACATGTTAAGTGACTGGGTTTCATTATGAATTGAGAAAAGTCAAACTCCGGACCTCTTTCGATTGCGAGGCCGGCGTGAATAAAGTGTCTGTTTGTAATGTCAATGACCCAGTGTTCACCGGACAATGGGCCATTAGGACAAAACTACTCTCCCTGCTGGGAATAGACACTTTAGTGGCCAATAATAAATACTAGTAACAAACAATAACCTGGAATCACTAGTAGGATTTTGGTCCTTTATAACTAGTCTTTTGTGACTTACATGGTCCGGTGACTCAATTCTTCAAGAAAAAAATTGTTTCGGAGTCATTCAAGTCACAAAAAACCAGTTAAAAAGGACCAAAATCCTACTAGTGAATGATGGGTGGTTAGATCTAATTAGTGTATAAGTTGGAGTTGGTTTTAGTGATGGTCGCCAAGTCATGACTCCAGGGTTGGTTGGTAAAAGGATGTTGTATTACAGTTATATGGTCCAAGTTCGATTCCCGTTGTGTTGAGAAAAGTCACAATATTAGAAAGGCACGCACCGGTAGTTGTGATGTATTGTAATTGCATGGGATTGAACTCCCAATGCAAATCATCCACAGCTCCATGTCCTACTATACATACACTTGTGTGACTCCTTCACTGACATGCAGCAACGAGCTGCTCATTTATCTTCCGAATTTGGATCACATAGGTCATGAACAAGTGTCAGAATGTGGTTTCCATGCCACGAAAAATGAAAACTGTGGATGCATTAACCCCTAAACGTCTAAACGTGCCTTTGCGGCCAATAGAATACATTGTATTTTGGTTGTATTTGGAATGAATCCACACTTTTAATGGGTCTGGGTTCAAAAGAGAAATTGAAATTTAGATCAATGCAATTCTAGTGAGCTACTAAGATCCCAATTTAAAGTTTCTTGTTGGTAGCAAATCCCAATTATACATCAACGTATATACTATCCCCATGGGACATTTAGGGGTTAAAAATCTGCAAAATTGCTCACCGGTTTCAATAGAAAAGAAATTTATGATGATCCCTTTTCACTAGTAGAATTTTGATCCTTTACAATTAGTATTTTATGACTTGAATGGTCCGAAACGACTTTTTTTTTATAAAGAATTGAGTCACAAAGGACCATTTTAGTCACAAAGGACCAGTTATAAAGGACCAAAATCCTACTAGTGTACAAGTACAAAAGTAATAATATGAAAAAAAGCACCAATATTACCTCCTTCAGCTTCATTATTTCGTGTTGTGCAGCAGCTAAAAGAGTCAATTCTTTGAAAGCCAGCGCGCTCGCTCCGGTGTTGTCATCGCTAGAGCCTGTGCTTGCAGCACCTGGGCTCTGAAACTGCAAATATATACATACATCAAATTGAAAGCCACTCATTCACTCATTAATTCTCCAGCGTGAATTCATGGTTTTAAAGTTACAAACTCTGTCAATCATTCTGCGGGTCATTCTGTGAAAATTATAATTCAAATGGAACCAAATTTTTATATCATAGAAATCAGTAAAGAACATTGCATGCATTAATCAAAAAAGAAAGAAGAGAAATGCCAAACATGACCTACATAAAAATGCTAAAATGAACTTGAGGGTGTCCTGGTCCTTTTGAAACACTAGTAGGCACTCACAACCAACCACTGAGCTCATAACTTGGCGTCCACCACAAGAGAAAAAACATTACCTTATACACAAAATCATTGAACTCATACAATACTGAATTTGATGGAGGACTCTCATTCTATTAAGGACTCTCGTTTTAATGAAAACTCCTAGTTTCAACTAATCTATAGTGTGGCCATCAACTTCAATCGTCTGGCTTTCAAATGGATGATATTATTTTGAGAGCCTCAGAAATTTAGGATCCCACGGATTTTAAACGATATCCAATATTTCATTGGTTCGTACATTTTTCGCACAGATTTTGCGCTAATTCCGCACGGGTTCCATACTTTGTTGATAACAAAAAGAGCGAATGTAAAAGCCGTGTGGATTCAATGCAGAATTAGCACAAAATCCATGCAAAAAACCCATGAAGTATCGGATGTCGCACAGAAATCATTAAAAATCAGTGAGGTCCTAAATTCCTAATGAGGTTCCCATTCTCTCATTTTTATGAAAAGTTTGTTGCATAGTATTGTGGTTCTAGAATGGTCCATTCCCGGGAGGGAAGAGTAGTTTTGTTCCAATGACCCTCTGTCCGGTGGGCACTGAGTCATTGACATTACGGACAAACACTTTATTCACGCCGGCCTTCGAAAGAGGACTGGAGTTTCTATCTATCTATCTGGTTCTAGAACTCGAAGGTACCAAGGAATGCACCTGTGATTGTGAGTCTGGAAATTTCTCATAAGTTACATTTGATGATGGCTGGAGAGTTGATTTGCTGCTGCAATCACTCGGGCTGCGGGACCAGAGATGAACATGAGCAGCCCGGTGGTTGCGGTCCTCGGTATGCCACGAGCCGGACGCGGAAACGCTTGATGCTGCACTCAACCTTCCTTCCTCAACTTCCTCCTGGGAGTAACCACTGCATCCTTTTGAGGGACTGTTTCCACGAGCATTCGCTTCCGCCTTCGCCGCCGCGCACAATACACCTGGTTTGCAAGCATTTGCAATCAAGAGTGCGTCTGATGCCTGCTGCTGGTGGTCTGGTGAGCTCGTATTCATCGAAGAACTCCTCAGCTTTTCATGCCAATTCACTCTCATCTCTTCTGTCAGGTTCTGGTTGCTGCGCCGGAGCTGAGCCTGCTTCCAAAACGCCCTGCTCATGTCAGAAAACCAAACCCACAAAGAAATTCCCTTGAAGCTCCATGTCAAGAATTTAGGACCTCACTGATTTTTACCGATTTCCGTGTGACATTTGATATTTCATGGGTTCGTACATTTTTTGCACGGATTTTGCGCTAATTCTGCACGGCTTCTACATTCACTCTTTTTGTTATACAAAAAGTGCGGAATTCGTGCGGAATTAGCGCGAAATCCATGCAAAATCTGTGCAAAAAATGTACGAATCCATGAAATATCAATTGTCGCACGAAAATCGTTTAAAATCCATGGGGTCCTCAATTCCTGATGCAAGCTTCAAATTACAAGTACAACTCATACTTTGCTCAAGCCTTGTGAAGGCCGACCAGAAATTAATTGCGTGAGTGTGTGAGATCCCGATATGCACTCTACATTATGTTTGAGAATCTTGCGGCCGCATTGATTCTGAAGATTGCAAATATGGTAAGAAAAAATTCCTATTAGTAGAGGATTGTCCCTTTCAACTTGTAGGTCCATGGGTGCCATATTGAGCACATTACAATTTAGGGACTCTATTTTTATGAGGGAGGAGTCAAGAAGTTTGTAAGCAACTTGTACCCAACTGTACAACTCATGTTTTGCTCAAGCCTTGCGAGGACCAGCCAGAATTAATTGCGTGAGTGTATGAGATCCCGGGGATGCACTCTACATTATGTTTGAGAATCACTTGCGATCACGACCCCCTCTAAAAACCCCCCTTCACGTATACGAGGGTTTATATGTCTAAAAAACTTTGTATACAAATCTATTTCGTCCTAAACATATGTTTGATGTAAGCATACGTCAATATTTTCAACTCTATTGTATGTATACTTTGTACGACAATGTTCAAATTAATACCCCTTTTGTGCACTCACGTATACTTTCACAAATTGAACATAGTACAGCCCCTGGGAGTGAGATTCGAGAAGCTCACCAAGTCATCTAGCAGCTGTGCCTTCTCATCTCCCAGAGCGTTTCGGACCCTGCGAAGCTCCTGGTCATATTGAACCACGGCAGCAGCTCCACAATCTTGGCTCTTCAATTCCTTCACCTGATATTTCACCAATACCTTACTACCCAGGTTACTGAGCATAGAAAACAACGAGACATTAGAGTTAACCGAAAAGTCAGCTCAAAGAGGAAAGTTTTAGCAAATTCCTCTTGAACTCATATTGAAATATAAATAGACCAAAAACTAGTTCATGATGAGTAGGGAGACAATCTAAAGCAAGCCACTGTCATTATTCTCCACACCTCGCAATGACTCCCACACCTTCTACCAAAGCTCCAAGCCCATGGCCCACAAGGGGACAATCTATGACACGACACTATTCAACCCAAGTATAGCTCAAAAGAGAGGTTAGAAGTAGAGCAAAAAGGGAGGTTAGATGGGCTTCTTTTCGGTTACCTCAAGTGCGCTTGAAGTTTAATGACCGAAGTTCGGACCAAATTGGGCCTCATGTTTTTTTAGCAGTTTTTAGTGGACTTTTTCCTCTTGTTCAAATTTAGATGGAACCAAATTTTATATCACCGGAATTGGTGAAGAACATTATATGGGTTGTTGGTCAAAAAACAAAGAAATTCCTACTTTTCTCAATTGAATTTGTCATTTTGAAAACATGAAACCTTGGTCATTTAGGGGTAGAATGACATGATTGTTATATACCTGTTGCTCTAAAAACTCGTTCCTCTGGATCATTTCCTTCTTCTCAGCAAGTAACTCTTCCAATTTCAGTTCTGCTGCCTTCCCAACTACAGTGCTCAGCTCAAGAGCGTGTATCAGTTCGTCGCACTGGTCTGCTTTTTCAATGACTGCAAACTGCCAACCCTTGAGACACCACAAAATTTAGGACTGGAATTGTGAAGGAAAAGCAAATTATACAATTTGAAAGTAGAAACCACTTTATACCTTCGCTTCTTCGTACTTCTTCTGGTAGGCTCCAGCCTCAAACAGCAACGTCTTCTGAAACTCCTCTGTTTTGGCATTTTGGTGCTCCAGCTGCCTTTGCTGAACAGAAAAAGAAAAAAAGTCAACGTGCAAACAATTTTTTTCACCGATGATGTTGCTAAACGAGCATAAAATATATACATATATTTCCCCTATGTATGCACTTACCAAATTCGCGATTTGGTTCTGTAAGTCTTGAATCGTTTTACGGCTGGCCTGCAAAAATCACCAAACACTGAGAAAGCTAGATCTACGTCCCTGTTTGTTCAAAAAAGGAAAAAAACGTTATGCAATAATGAAGTTATCCGTAAAGTCACCTTGAATTTAAAGAATCTTCAATGAATTTTGCTTTATTTTACTCTTATTTGTATGCTCCAAATAGTTAAAAGATGTGGAAGATCTTGGTGGTTTATCATTATTAGATGAGTAAGAGATGTGTAAGAGCCTGGTGGTCTTCGCACCAAGAAAGGAGCTAAAAAGCTTCTAAAGACCACCAAACTCTTACACACCTAATAATGATAGACCACCAAGATCTTTCATACCTTTTAACTATTTAGAGTGAACAAATAAGAGTATAATAATGCAAAATTTGTGGTATCTTCTTCAAACTTTGATGGACTTTACGGATAACTCTAATGAATACAAGAGACTTGAAAGCCGAATGATTGTGGAGTTTCTTTTTAGCCCCTACACTAGTAAGGATTCTGAATGGTTTTAAGATTTTTAAGTTGTAGTACCTCGTAAAGCATTCTGCACTCCGCGGCCTCCATGTTGAGGCGTTCGATTTCAGCCTCCTGGGCCACTGCCCAAGCATTAGTCTCCCGCTTCACCTGTCCATGCCAACAAACACACATGAGTGTACAGTCTACCCTCCATAATATCACACTCCATATTACTCTCTCAAGGCCATATTTGTTATATTGAGACTTATTGCAGTCTCATTTTTATCTTCGACTCAAAAATAAACCTTTTTATCTCTTTACTAGTATTTTTTGATAAATAGGTAACAACACCAACTTTTAGAATTTCATTATAGAATCACTATTTGAGCATTTTTTTTTTGGTTTCTATTACTATTTTTAAAATGAATTTTTGAATACCTAGCATTCTGTCTCAAAATCTGCGAAACATCTCAAAATAACAAATATGGCCTTTCTATGTTCTGTTCCAGTTTGATTGATATAAAACCAACACTATTTCTTTCTTAATTTGCGGCATAATCAAACTAGAACCATAACATTCAATAGCCTTCAAGAAGGTTGCCTGTCAGTTTCATCCACCTTTACATATGGAGTGACTAGTGATCTGTAATTGAATGAACTATTGAATCAAATAAACAAGTACAGGACACTATTGAATTGTGACTGAGTGAGTGTTTTTGGTTATTGTTCACCATGGTTAGTTGCTCTTGCTTAATGCCACATGCCCTCGTAGCTATTGATGTGATGTGGAATATCCCACATCATTTCAATGGGGGCAGTGATCTCAAAACTGGCTAAAATTAGCTGGATTTCTACCCCCAAAATGGGGCTGCTAAACATACAAAGAAAAAAAATGAAAAAAAATTGAAATGTAGCGACTTCGTGATATAAATATGTAGCAACTTCATGAGCTGATATCCGCTGATAGCGTCATGGTATCACCTTAATACATCAAGGGTATTGGTAGATATTGTAGAGGTATCATGAGTATTGTATGCACTGGGTAGCAAAAGTAGATACCATTTATGTGGGATATTCCACATCATTTTGTTGGGGGAAAGCAGCAGTCAAAGGTGTTATGACGGCGGGAGTATGACACTCTATAATATGTTGATATTATTATTGTTTCAAGCAATGCACATGTGACAAGTCATTTCTTGACTAATCCATGCCAAGTTAGGGCTTCCCAACATGTCATAATAATAGAGAGGGACAAGCTGTGTGTGAAAAAACTGAAAAGCTTTGGTGATTTGGGAGAATTAAAGAATTGATAACAATTAATTACCTTGTCAAGTTCCATGGTTGCCTCTCGAGCCATGGCTATGGATTGCGCTGCTGCCGCTGCCTGCTTCTGGGCCTCCTTCAAAGCCTCGGTGGCCACTTGCCCTCTCAACTGCTCCGCATCATGCCCCTGCCGAATTGCCGTTGCTGATCATGGCAACCACCTACCAGAGCTTATGTGAGTTTTGGCAATCACAAAAAACAACACTGCCATTACGTTGATCGAAAAAGTATAATCGAGATGGAGGCTAGATTTTATATCAATGAAGAACATGGCATGTGTAGATCAAATAAAAATAAGGAAAAATTGGACAAAATATAGTCCTCATTCGAAATCTGCTCAAATCAACATGAGGGTTAAGACTCTATTGCAGACTTGACTATGAAGAGTTTACTGCAAACGCCGTTGCGTGTCCTTTTACCAACTTGATCAATCACATTGTAAGAAGTATAACCGAGATGGGGGCAAGATTTTATATCAATGAAGAACATGGCATGTGTAGATCAAATAAAAAAAATAAGGAAAATTGGACAAAAGATAATCCTCATACGACCTATTCGAAATCAACATGAGGGTTAAGACTCAATTGCAGACTTGACTATGAAGAGATTTGGCAATCAGCCATTCCTGCAAACGCCGTTGAGTGTCCTTTACCAACTTGATCGATCACATGTAAAAACTATAATCAAGATGGGGGCTAGATTTTATATCAATGAAGAACATGGCATGTGTAGATCAAATAAAAATAAGGAAAAAATTGACCAAAGATAGTCCTCATACGACCTATTCGAAATCAACATGAGGGTTAAGACTCAATTGCAGACTTGACTATGAAGAGTTTACTGCAAACGCCGTTGAGTGTCCTTTACCAACTTGATCGATCACATTAGGGGTTGTCACACATCCTCCATTCCATTCTCAATCTTCATAGTCAATGAGGATGTGGCACGCTCTCCTTTGAATGGCGGAGGGCCCATTCTCTGAAGATTGAGAAATTTCATTCTTCTCCTCCATGGGTGAAGCATGGGCATGACGAATGGAGAATGGAGAATGGCCCATGCTTGGAGGATGTGTGACCAACTAACAACCTCTATTTTTCATTCTCATTCTCCACATACCACAAAAGGGGTGTCACACTTTCTTCATGGAGAATGTGTCCTATTGGTTCCTCTTTTCTCTCATTCTTCAAAGAAGTTTCATTCTCAGAGGATATGTGACAACCCCTATTGTAAAAAGTGTAATAGAGATGGGGCAAGATTTTATATCAATGAAGAACATGGCATGCGTAGATCAAAAGGAAAGTCTGCTAAAATCAACATGAGGGTTAAGGTCCAATTGATGAAGACGACTTACACAAGGTCAATAAATTCTCCAGGTCCTGAACCCTAGAAACAAGGCCAGCAGCAGCCGCTTCCACGTTGGAAAGATACAAACGTAATGCTTGCGTTTCCTTTTCGCCATCCTCTCGTGCCCTTCCACACATTAAAAACAATGAAAAACGAGTTGAGAATAACAATAATAATACCCTAAACTCATCTTGATTAGAGCCCCATAACTCATTGACTCCCAACGAAATGAATCCGATCTACAGGACCAAGGATTCATAGGTTTAAAATGACAAATTCAATTAATCAAATATAGGACCAGATTTTATATCACTGGAATCAGTGAAGAACATTGCATGGGTTGATCAAAAGAGAAAGAAAATTTGAATAAAAGGAAGTCTATAAAACACATGAGGCTCAATTTTTCTGTTTCTTGGTCATTTTAAGGATTAATAAGGCTCCCTCACAGGACCACGGATTCATGACAAATTCAATTAATGAAATGTAATTCAGATAGGACGGGATTTTATATCACTGGAATCAGTGAAGAACATTGCATTCATGTGTTGATCAAAAGAGAAAGAAACTTGAATAAAACACATGAGGAGCTATAAAACACATGAGGAGCTCACTTTTCAGAGGCTCGTAACGCGACGTGAAACTCCGAAAGCTTGCGATACATCTGCTGATGCTGCTGGCTGACGATGCTTCCCGCTGCATTGGCAGAGACGACTGGCCATGGCGGCAACTGGCTCTGCAACAATCCTTGCAACCCTGAAGAATGCCCTGCATAATTGCGCTGTACTGTGGGTGTCGGCGGGAAGCGTTGCGCGTAATAACTCTCGTAATGCGGCACGAACACTCTGTCGTAATTGACGGAGGATCCACGGTCGTCGCTACTCCTGGTTCCCGCACAGTTCCTCATCGCGTCATGTTGGGTTTGCGATTCTGCCATCATCGCCATAGCCATCGATCTCAGAGATCGTTCTTCATCATCTTCTTCCCTGAAATGCTAATTCCCGCCGGCAGCGTTTCTTGCAACACAGATGTAAAAGCCAAGATTCACATGATCTGTGCTGCACCAGAATTGAAAATTCAATGAAGCTTTCCATTTCAGCGAAAGCTTTGTGATCATGCAGGAATTCAGATACTCAGGAAGTGTGGAGACGAGTCCTGGATCGTTGCAGCATATGGAAAACGGAGTCACGAATTGTTCTTCCCAGTTGGGGAAGAATGTGAGAATGCTACAGATTCTTCATGGCACATACATGATACATTCTTCATTGCATTCTTCATTGTGGGGTGGAAGGTGTTTGCCTTATTACCCCTGCATTGCGGAGGCGTGACAGATGACCCAGTGAGGGGTCCTAACTGCAGGAGAGGGCGAACCAACCCCCACACTGTCATTTTTCTGGTTTTTCTCATTTTGGGGGTCTAGGTGATTTTTTTTGGAAATTTTAATTCTATGTTTGGGGTCTGCGACCCCAAGTTGGTCTTGGATGACCCACCATGTTCAAAAATAGGGGCAAACTTTTGTTTTGGTTTTTTATCTTTGGTCCCAGTGTGGGTTGGTTCTCCCAATTCATAACTTCAACCTGCAAAGAAAAAGCAAAAAGAATACCCTTTGTCGTGGTCAGTTTCGACATTAATTAATTACTTTATGTCCAAAAGCGCCACATGTCATCTTGTGATTGGTTTATGGTGACGTGGACCTCTCAAAATATGATGTGGAAATTAGATTTCGACACAACACTGTCAGAATCTGACCCTCACATACAGTAATAAAAAGTGCAAGCCATTAATCCCTGAAGGACCAAGGATTCGTGGTTTTAAAATGACAACTTTAAAGTATCGTATTGTGAAATGCGTGATTTAGATGTGACCAAATTTTATATCTATGAAATTAGTGAAGAATATTGCATGTGTTGGTCGGAAAATAAACAAATTTGAAGAAAAGGAAGTCGACGTAAGACTTACTCAAAATTGCTTAAAAAAAAACAAGGGGCCTTAGTGTGTGAAAATTGGAACCCCTGCTGCAAATCATTTGTTTTGTGTGAGAATGGCTTTAGTTTGATTTGATCGACATTGTTGATCTTGTAGTATTGAACAAGAGTTTGAAAATGATGTATTGCAATTAAAGAAGCGAGGTAAAATGAGAAAATGCCACTGTCACAAAGTTTAGTGGGTGCATATGGCCATATTGGGCATTTTAGTCGCTTAGGGATTGTTGGACCAAGGATTCGTGGTTTTGAAATGGCAAATTAAATTGATTATACCGTGGAAAATACAACTCGAATGAGATTGAATTATATATCTCTAGAATCAGTGAAGAATAATAGTGAAGAATAATCCTTTCTTGGTGTTCAAAAACTTTCAAAAACTTTTGAAGACCACCAAGCTCTTACACACCTAGTAATGATAGATCACCAAGATCTTTCACACCTTTTAACTATTTGGAGTGAACAAATAAGAGTATAATAAAGAAAAATTCTTTGTTAATTCTTCAAATCCAAGATGACTCTACAGATAACTCAATACCGTGTTATGGAAAAAACAGATTTTCAAAACATCATTGGGATGTATCCCTGTCATAGAATCTCCAAATCCAATTTATCATGTTTGTTCAACATAATTTAGGATGTGCTTCTAATGAAAATTCTAATTCCACGGAATCCAAAGTTACATTAATTCATTGGGTCGAATTACCGTGTGGTCTGAGAACGCCCTTACTAATTGAAATTGCTTACTAATTAAAATTGCTTTCTAGGTGCAAGGTACACCAACCTTAGAAACATGGTACACTAAATAGGTAGATTAGTGTTAGATACACTAATTTACATAAACTTGTTGTAAGTTTTTACTGTTGACCAATTTTTTTACCCTCTATATTGGTCAAGATGGGGATCTTTCAATAGTATTGGAATCAATATCTTTGGTAATTTTTTTTGTCGAGAGTAAAAATCTATAATATTTTCAAATCTTATAATTATCTAACACTAATCTACCTATTTAGTGTAGTGTACCTTACTATTTTGGTCTTAAGAGAAGATTGTATACACAAGTTACTTCAACAATCTGGGAATATTATCCAATGACACCAACCACCATCACAGATCCAGACATAGAAACTACTATAGTAGACATGCCAATGGCCGCACAAGCAACACTCAAATCCTACCCCACGAGAATGTAGAAACTTATACCATCTCGAAAATTTGAAAGATTGTGCTAAGGTAGGAGCACCCAATTCCAAAATAGTGCCCAATGCCCATAATTCCTTCACATGGCTTTCGTTTTAGAATGCTAATCTAAGCATGTCATAGAGCGTTTACTGTTTGTTGATCAAAACAATAAGCCATATATGGTCAAACTACATTTGCAATCTAAAATGAAAAGACAATGAAATTTAAAAAATAAAAAAACTTTTGAAGTGCAGGGTGACGACAATGGACCATTGGTACTTAGTACGTGGACCACAACTGCAATCAAGAGGTGCCCACTGAACTCTCATACACATGGCTGGTAAAACACAACGTCAATGGACAATGATGTGAAATGTGACTTTCTTTCCAATGGTCATCATACACATGGCCTGCACCAGCATAAAATGAAAACACCCGAAACATCACAGAAAAGCCCAGGCTTCCAGAAAGACTCCATCTAGGCAGCAGCCTTGAGAGCTTGAGAACGTTTCTTGGCCTCCTCCACAATGGAAAGCTTGATACCCTTGCCGCGAGGCAAGGTGACCCAGGGCTTGGGGCCCTGGCCAACAGTGAACACGTTCCCCATACGGGTAGCGAACTGCTGGCCAGTGGCATCGGTCACATGGATGATGTCGAAGCTCCCTTTGTGCTTCTCACGGTGCTGAATCACCCCAATACGCCCTCTGTTGCGCCCTCCCGTCACCATGACGATGTTGCCGATGTCGAACTTGATGAACTCCACCACCTTTCCGGTCTCAAGGTTGATCTTGACAGTGTCGTTCGCCTTGATCAGCGGGTCTGGGTACCTGTCATGCAAAGATTCATCTCAACATGCTGGACTCCGGAAAAGAATAAACAACCCAAGTGCTTAAGCTAAAAACAGAAAGTGCACTTTGGAAGCTAATAGTTGATTACAGTAACTTTCAACAACTTCAAAAGTCTCAGAAGCCAAGAAATACAAATAGAGGAAGCTAATGGTAACCTAATGGTGCGGCCATCGAAAGTGGTAATGTGTGGGACGCCCTTGTCTCCAAATTGGGCTGCCCTGACCTTGCACAACTTGTACTGCAAGAATCCAAAACGTTTTCCACCGATTAACAATAACATATCAAAGAAATTCGATAAATAGTTTTATGATGACTTACAAAAGGGAATTTCGTAAAAATGCAACCAGTTACAAACACAAACTAGACTCCTCGTGAAAAGAGAAGTGGACTGTAGAACTATATTTGGCCCTACTGGCGTCCAGGTACCACATACCTTAGCCTCTTCTGAGCTGATGTGGTGCAGGGTAAAACGGCCTTTGTTGTCGTACAACAAACGGAAGTTCTCGTTGGTCTTGGCAATAGAGATCACATCTATCGAAGGAAAAGAAGACAATCAAAATATGTTGAAGGGAAAAAGTCACAATAGGGGAAAATGAGAAAAATATGAATCCCAATATGCTGAACTAGAAACCCTAATATGCTGAGGATTCTCCCAATATGCTGAACTAGAAACCCTAATAACAAAGAATTGACAAAAAGCGTTAAAAGGCTCACCCATGAACCCAGCAGGGTAGCACTTGTCAGTGCGGACCTTGCCATCGATGGAAATAAGGCGTTGCATGACAATAGCAACCACTTCACGGTAAGTCAATGCATATTTCAGCCTGTTCCTCAGCATCACCACCAACGGCAAGCATTCCCTCTCCTTGTGGGGTCCTGGAGATGGCTTGGGGGCCTGAAATCAGACGCACATGCCAATTTCAATAACGTAGTCCAAAAAGCATTATAATTTTCCAGACTAAGTCGTATTGCAGAAACCCTAAATTGCACTTGTATCAGCGGACAGGCGGTTCACTACAAAAATTATGCATAGGCAAGAGTACTACTAAGCGTCATTCTAAAACATGCAACCATTCTTATTACGTTGCTGATGAAACCCTAAACCTCTGGTAAAACTCAAAATTAGGTCAGAAGGAGAACTTACAAAAGCACCGCCCAACTTGTCAAGCATCCAATGCCTGGGGGCATTGAGCCTCTTCAAATGCTTCTTCAAACCGCGAGCCTGTCAAAGAAGCGAAATAAGCAACGTTTAGTGCCGAAATCTTGCAGAAACCCTAGCACTTCCAAATCACCAAACCATTCGTAGAAGATGCATCATTTTCCTTCATAAAACTGCTTGGAGCGCGCGCAGGAGGTGAATCATTTTTACTTCATAAAACGCAGACGAATGCACCCGGAGCGATCCAAACCCTAAAACTGTACCATGACCAAAATACGGGGCTGGAAACGCCAGAAAAATGGAAACAAGTGTGAAGACGAGATCGCGGAGAGGAAGGGCGAGCTCACCATGGTTGCTGGCGAAGCGTGGAGCGATCAGCAGCGGAGGGGCGAGCTCAACTCCGGCGTGAGGCTGGCAAGCTTGAAAAAGGGCTCAGCGACTGCGGCTCCTTGCCCTAGTAGATCCTTGCTCGCGGATGGATGAAACTCTCCAAACTCGTTTTCTCGTTGTTTGGATGAATGTGATCGTCACCATTACGGTCACTGGGTTTGTTACTTCTGGATTTTCACCTTATATAGTGTGGATTCATAACTAATTCACTCTTAGGGTCGATTTACACTTTATACACGGGCTGGGGCTAGATGCAAGGCCAGCCGGATTCAATCCGGTCCAAGTTTGGAGTTCGGGCCATGGCAAACCTTGTCCCAATTTCATCAAACCGGCCCAAAGATTTGGCGCCAAAATTATTTGACATAGGACGCCACGTAGGAAAAATTACTCCTTCCGGCCTGGCCCTAGTATAAATCTCTTAGGCTAGATTTGAAAGAATCGAGTGATCCTATTGGTTGAAATTGATTGAGATTTTAAAGAGTTCGGGCCGGCCCTCAATCCGGCCCCAAGTATAAAGTGGACTTTAGGTGTCTGGCTTGTCGTTCTTGGACCCAATGCAACAATAATATCACCCCATATTAATTTATGTTTAGTACATGTATGTCAACTTTGAAGTGATTGCCCATTTTCAAGCACTTGTATGTTCATACGTAATTTTTAAATTAGTATAGATCTTTTAGTCCACACCAATGATCTTTAAATTGGCTAAATTTCGCAGCTTTTCTACCTAAAATCTACTTGAGCTACCCATACAGTGTAAATGGGGCGCCTTGGATGCGGACATTCAGCAAAAGTACAGCTGAGTGGGGGCGCTCGATGGCAAATCCGCGATTTGGATGAATGCTGGTGGAGCATCAGTCACCTCCATCGCCAGTTCATCATGAGCCTCACAGCTCACATCGACCGTCCCTCTCAGCCCTACGGCGAGATCATGGCCGTCCAAGGGAGCAAACCCTAAGGCCGTCCTCCCCCTTTTAGTTGCATGGCGCTCCCCCATTACCACAATAATCGCCTTCGTGTTTTGGAATCGTTGCCGCTGCTCCCGGCTCCTGCCTCTGTCGCGCCTCTGTCACGTCTGTTGCCCCTGCTCCCGCCTCCATTTTTGCCTGTGATCACTTGTTCATTGGCCATTGCTGAATGCTGGTGCAGTGGCGCTGCGCCTTTGCGCCTGGCCGCCTGCTGCGTCTGGCCGTGTGTGGCCGTGTTTTGGTTTTGTGTGCTTGTGTGGCCGTATTTTGGTTTTGGGTGCGCTTGGGTGTCGCGATTTTGGAGTGAGGGCACTTCAATGTGGACTGCCACATTTTTTAAATTGTTTGGGATTGAGCGCTGCCGCTCGAGCCTCCAAGCCGCCACTTTACCACTTCTTCCTGCTGTGAATCTTTGGAGTGTGGTGTTTTTCATTGCACATTGTTCAATGTGCACCGCTTGCATTCACTGTTGGCTTGAAGTGGAGGTTGGAACTTGGAAGATGGAGCTTTGATGGAAGACGCGATTGAGGTATTTAAGTACCTCATTTTTCTCAGTTTCTCACACTCCACTTTGCATTGCTTCATTGTTCTTGCGCGTTAAGCTTTTCTGCTGTCGATCTGTGTTTTTGTGTGGAATTGCGCATTGTGCTTAATTTTTTGTCCAAGTGCCCATTGTCCAAGTGCTCGATCTGTTGTATGGAATTGCGCATTGTGCTTAATTTTTTGTCCAAGTGCTCGATCTGTTGTTTTTGTGTCCATTGTCGATCTTTGGTTTTAGGCGCATTGTTGATCTGTGGTTCTAGGCGCATTGTCGATTGGTGTTGAGGTGCATTGTCGATCTGTGGTTTTGCGCCTTGTCAATTTGCTGCTTCTGGGCGCATTCTTGATCTGTGGTTTAGGCGCATTGTCGTCTGTGGTTCTAGGCGCGTCTGTCGATCTGTGGCTTTGCGCTGTTTTGGCATTGCTCTTTAGTCTTCACGATGGGGCCGCGACCACTGAGACTTCCCGAAGGGATGAAGGTCAAGTTCTTCGGATCAGCTAGGAACACAAATGGAGAGGGCAAGTATCTTGTTCCCACCCCTCGTTTTGGTGTGGATGGCCGTGCTGAAGATCCGTTGTTGGATCTAAATGCTGTCAATCCACTGGTGGACGTTACACATGTCTAATGCACAATGAGATGATATAATTTCCATTATTTGATTCCACTTATTTTGAAAAATAATTTTTAGGATCTCATTTTCTGAATTAAGAACAAAACTTGAAATAAACCTCTTTTTTTATTCTTTAAAATATAACAATATCTTATTTTGAACATTCATACTGTACAAATGGTTCTCAACTAGCACAAGAACTAAGAGAATATTGGATGGATGAAAATAATCAATGTAAATGTCGAAGGGGTGTAAATGTCAAATCATCCAAAGCCTAGAATTTAGTATATAGCGCTTCAAAGGGTTAGGCTTTGCATGCCCTTCACAAGTACTGTAGGGCATTACAAACAATGTTGGCAAGCTTAATCCATGGATTTTGAACACGTTGATGATGAATTTAGATCATGCTGATAATGGATTATTATCATGAATTTTGAAAATGTATACACTTTTATGATTATCATGGCATTCAGAATACTCGTTCTATACTCACATAACCCTGAGCGCCCCAGCGCCCTAAATATGGCCTCCACAAAATGAAAGGTTGTCATATTTGACTCTTATAATATTTTCAATGGTACGGTGAAATCATTTGTCCTTTCCTCCACAACTCCGGACATGTCTCCACAACCAATCGGTATGGTCAATTTATGTGGATATATCTTGTTTTGGATGACAATTTGATTCAAATGAGTTGAGAAGGGTCTAGATTTTGGTAAACATGCCCAGGACGCTCAGGGGTTAACCCTTAAACGACATATGCTTTCCTGATACCACACCCAAAATCTCTTTTAAATTTCATTTTAAGCATGATTTTGTTTTTAATTTACTTTGGCTATATTCTAAAAATATATAGATCTCTCTGAAGTACTCGGTTTGGCATTTTAAAAACCCCATTTAGTGCAATGGAGTAGAAATTATGAGCAAGATTCTCCCAAAATATAACCAAGCCCGTGGGCCTTGCATTGTCGTTTAAGGGTTAAACTATAGATTTGCATCACACTCAACATACTCCCTTTGTAATCACAAGATTAAGCTCAATTCATGGATTTCAATGAAAACAAGGTCTTTTTGCAGGACGGAGGAAGTATTAATCTAAAGTATGTACAACGGAAATATATTAGAGGTTCCTAAGTGTACGCTTGTGGTGTATGGTGTTGGTTTTGGGTTAAGTGTTGTATTTGAGTATACATGTTTTATTGGTAACTAAACAATTTTTGTTAAAATTAGCTAAGTTTAGCTTTTAACCCCTAAAGGACCAAGTGTCCTAACTAGGACATTTAGAGAATCGGGTAGGTTCCGGTGAACACATTTTTAATCGAATTTTGAAGAAAATTTAATAGTAGATTCCCCAATGTGCCATGAAAATGGGGATTCATTTTTTTTTGAATTCCGACACCGTATGTGAAAGTTATGAGGGGAAATGTGTTTTTTTCGGGAGAAAGGGCAGCGGGGCAGTAGAGAAATAGTTGAATTTTAGGGGGGGGCAACAAGATGGGCGGTGTGTGGAAAATGGGGTGGACTGTGGGGGGCAGAAGACCACCCCGTTTTCCAAACTCATAATTTTAAAAAAAAATTAATTAATTAATAAAATTATTATTTTAAACTGAAAAGTATTATTTTAAATTAAAAGTATTATTTTAAATTGAAAGTTCAATTTCATAATTAAAAATATTATTTAAAAAATTGAAAAATAAAATTATTTTTAAAAATAAAAAAATAAAAATCGTCCAATGAGGGACTGCCACGTGGCAGTGTACCTTGAGAGTTAGTGGGGTCATGAACATTGGAATGGGTTGGCACCACAATTCCCTTCCTCCACCCTTTATTTCCCCCCTAACCCCCAAAATTCTTAGAAAATGTGCTACATGTCTTCTAAAACTTGGAGATTTATTTTTCTTTCAAATTTTTTTTCGCCATTTTGTAGAGGGTGGAATGTACTTGTGTTTCACCGCTCGGATTTGTATTTTAAATAAAGAAAGTCGAAAATATTGCAGTTCCAAAAACATATAGTTTTTTCTAAACTTTTAAACCCCCAACAAGTGCAAGGTGTTATTCAACATCCTAAACATCTCCAAATGCAACAAAAATTGATACACAACTAAGTAACATCATATAGAATGTGAAAGTGAAGTGCGACAAGTTTCGGTAGTGAGGTTTTTTTGATGTAGATGTGGTCAAACGCATCTGAAATTTTTGGGCAAGTGTTTTTTTGGGGTGTTTTTTCCATCAAACTCAATTATCTTGCAATCCGTGCGGTCAAAATGAACGAAATTTGTTGTGTATGTTTTTCAAATAGTTTAGGACAAGATCTTACGGTTAGAAGGTAAAAAATAACATTCTTTTGGATTTTTTGCATGGGGGAGTAAAAATGGCAGCATTGGAGTGTTTTTGGAGGAAAAACACTCTGGTCCTTTAGGGGTTAACCAATGGAACTTTTAAATCTTGAACTCTTCTAACTCTTGAAAATTATTGGTATATTGTTCAAATTCTTGTAGATATTAGAATTATATTTATTTCTTTAATATTTCTTAGAATTTAAGTAATTTTTTCATCATTGTAACAAGTTCAACAACTTCCTCCAACCCTATATTGCTATTACACCTAAGAATTTCAGGCCATTTATTAAAACACTAGTATGTTTTAGATTTTAGAGAACTAAGATTAGCAACAAGCATTGTTTCAAAACATTAAAATTACAACATTTGAAATTGACCATTGATAGTGCAAAATCAATTTATCTACATATTTACCTAAAGTGTTCACTTTTTAAATTCTTATCTAACCTATCCAATTTTTGAACATAAGAAGCTTCTGTGGCTTCAAAGTACATTTGTAATCAGCACTTTGAAATTTATAATTTGTCCATACGGTGTCATGTTTAAAAAGTGTAGGATCTTGTTTCAAGTGTAAAGAACATCCAACCTAGAGAACGAGAAAAAGTATACAATGCAAAAATATCAATCATAAAAAAAACAAAAGGTCCTTCAAATAAACAATATATAGTCCAAAACAAAAAAAATACACCCATCTATAAAAATATACAAGAAACATACTATTTAGTATTTTTTATTATTCATCAATGCTACCAAATTAAAAAAAAACTAAAGCTCATTTACACGATGGCATCTTTCAAGGCTAGATGTGTTGGTCTGTGTTGAATATGTGAAGTTTTGGAATCCTTGATTCATGTGTAAAACTAGTATGTAAATTGTATGAGAATACAGTTTTTCATTTTGAAATTCCATACAAAATCAAAATAAACTCCAAAAAATGTGAAAAATTTGTATAAGGTAGGAGCACCCAATTCCAACAGTGTACCCAATGCCGACAATTTTTAAACACATCATTCATTTTAAAACCCAAATCTAAGCACATCATCAAAGCCTTCATTGTAAGCTATCTATGATCTACCTAGATTTATGTTCTAGAATGACTACCATGTTTAGAAATTACCGGCATTGGGTACACTATTGGAATTGGGTGCTCCTACCTTACTAAGATCATCAGTAGTCTAGTTCAACATTCACAGTTGACTTTATAAAAATTGTGCACAAATCTTTGCTAGGCAGAGTTCAAACAGACGACCAAGTCTTTTTATCTTTTCTTTGTTTCTTCTTTTTCTCTTTCTTATTTTCAGTTTTTCTTTCTTTTTGTAAAAGTTTTATTCCACCGCAAAACGAACCAGCCGACCAAGTTGTTCACCTCCTCTCACGCGCTCTGAAGCTGCCACCTTGTCGATAGATCGCTGCCATATCATTAACATGAATATCTAAAGTGAATGTGTTGCACCGGCAATTTAGTAGGAATGAAAAATTGTGTTGCCATGAAGTTTGGGAAAATGATAATTATAAGAAAAGTTGAGCAATAAGAGAAATTCAATTTTCATAAAATTTCAGATAACCAGACCCGGAGTCACTGCAGATCATCAATCGAAAACCCTAAACCCTAAACCCTAAACCCTAAACCCTAAACCCTAGCATGGTGTACTGTACAGTAACTCCTTTGTTTAATTTCAGACTTCCTCTCAACAGCTGAATGACTGCCGAATTCACATATGGAAGTCAGGGTCCCCTAAAGAAATCGTGTTAGTCGAGAATGTTACACTTGCCTTGAAGACCATGTGGGTTGGTCTTTATGCACCTTGGTTGCAAATGGCTTGGTTTCTGGTGATCGATTAAGTGGGTTCCACGACCGATCAAACATGAGGCGGCCTCCACGACCAATCCTACCAGGAAGGCGGAGTGCTATAGGTCTGTCATCAAATCCAATCCCTGCACTCTCTAATTTTTCCAAATCAATAGGCTCTGTGAACAACAAGGCTGGTTCCTGATTCTCCAACGCCTTCGTCTGCAGCACACGGCGACACAAAAAGAAAGTGAATACCTCATTATAAGGGTACGAGCAAACTTCACAGTATTATTATATGTAACCAATTGAAGATACATCCAAGGAGATTAACCCTTAAAGGACATGGTTTTCCTGATTCCCACACCCAAAATCTCTTTTAACCCCTAAACGTCCCATGGGGATAGTATATACGTTGTCGTATAATTGGGATTTTCTACCAACAAGAAACTCTAAATTGGGATCTTAGTTTCTCGTTAGAACCGCATTGATCTAAATTTCAACTTCTCTTTTGACCTCAAACCCATTAGAGGTGTGGATTCATTCCAAATACAATCAAAATACAACGTATTCTTCTGGCTGCAAAGGCACGTTCTGACGTTTAGGGGTTAAACTCCATTACAAGTATGATTCTCTTTATAATTTACTTTTGGTTCTATTCTAAAGAAGTATAGATGCCTTAAATATGTTTTTTTTGGCATTTAGAAAATCTCCTTCGGTTCAACGGAGTCGAAATTACGAGCATGATTCTCCCAAAGAAAAATAACCCCATGGGGCTTAGTGTGCCCTTTTAAGGGTTAAAGTAGAATTTCAGAAACAGTACTACGAAGAATCCTATGCGTGTTCTCTAAGGGAAGCGTATACAACTGATGGCTGATAGAACTGCAATAATCCGCATGCTTACAATAGTTGACAGACATGGAAAATCCAGTTGTTACACTTCCGAACCTTATATAGTTCTTGACCAAAGTATTCTTTCATCCATAATCTTGCTGTGAAGAACGGTTGAACTGAAACTTACCCCTCCTTTCCAACGACTGCGAGTGGAAGGAAATCTTGGCCTTCGCCTTGGAAAGCGAATGTCTCGTTCTTCGGTAGCATGAGAAACTGGTGGTGTGAATTCAGAGGTCGAGATTGGCCGCCCCTTGCCATTGGGATGATAAGGAGTGTTGAAGAAGTGTTGATGTCCATCCTCAGCCCCGGAAACCCTGCTAGACATTGGACTTCCGTTTTCGTCGACTTCCATTCGCACCGCATCATGCTGAGCGTACTGTTGTGTACAAATTTTTTTTGTTAAAAACACCAAAATCATAATCCTTCAAACAGAGATTGAACTACCCATACCAGGTTCATGACACTATCATATAAATCACATGAGATGGACCCATACGAGGTTCATGACACTATCATATAAATCACATAGATACGAGTTCCTAGATGTAAATCACATAGATATAGATCTTGGAGAAATAATATTTGAGCGTTAAAAGGAGACTAATTAACATATAATTTGAACTTGATAGAGAATGCAGAAGGAATTAGTGGAAGCATGGTCTACCTGGCCAGGCTTGGAACTCATCTCTAATCTTTGGATATTTGATTCGACTTGAACGAGTTCTCTCTTTATCTTTTCCCTCTGAACAGTTGAAAAAACACAATTGGCACAATTTAATATATCGAAGTGGATACAGAACTACGCTGGCACATAATAACGTCTAGAAAAAATGCAATTATACTAGTGACCACAGAACAGGCGACCTGCAACGAATGAATATATACGATGTGCCACTTGGAGGGTGTACAAAATTGGCATCAACATTCTGCGTTCGTAGGCAAAAATTGTCATACAATCATAACACCAAAACCTGCGTAGCTATAGCACAAGTTCAACAACAGACGTGGTTTTGATTTCTGAAGCTGCACCTGTTTTATAAGACGCATAATTTGCTTGGTCTCATCAAAATGATTGCGAATCTACACCCAACCCATTCACCAAAACGTTAGACCAAAGAGTTTCTACTTTTAATAAGGACAGGTGCACCACAAGGATAATGCAGTGCTAGCATCATAACATCGGGACTTTGAGGAGAAAATAGGAGAAAAATTAAGAGCGATTGTTGATATCACTTTAACATAAACTGCATATCTCAACCCAGAGAGAGTGCACTCATTCTCAACATTTTAATAAATCCTCGAAAACAATATTCTTCAATAACACACTCTGGAACCTCAAATTTGATGCAATTTTTTTGGAAAAAGTGGAACATGATACAAACCTTACGAAGTTTCTCAAAGGACTGCTCATCATTCTCACGTCTTTGCATCTGCAAAGCGAGGAGTTTCACAAGTGTTACTGCTCCATTTCAGAGACCAAAACTTCAACAGACAAGTGAAAATCGGCATATTTTCCTAAGTGATACATCTTGAATCCACCACATTCATTTGCCTGCTACTACTGAATAGGTGGCAAGCAACAGACATCAGCCACGTCCATGTTGAAAAAGAGTCTCACGAACAGGCATTGTGCAAGCGGAAAGCAAAAGTATCCATCAGTGAAACAAGTCACAGCGAAATGAAGCACTTACACGCCGAGTGTGAGGCCGGTGAGCCTTTTCCCTAGGCCTGAACACATTGAATGGACTTGAGTCGTTCACCGGTGGAGCGGGCTGTAGGGCATAGGAAATTCAATTAGTACTTTATATTGAGCATGTTGAGAAAAATCATTAAAGAATATGTACAGGCGTGGGGCATAATACGAACTAAACCAATCCCTCAGTTGATCAGTTTTCATAAAGTATACATATCTAGTAAAGCAAGTGGCACGATTGAATTTCAATAGTTGAGGAGGAGGTTGCACCTGCAACCGACGAAGAATAGGCTTCTGCAGGATTTTTCGCTGGAATGACAGACAGAAAACCATGTCACAGATCCAATCGCATAGAAAACAAAACCAAACACTCTAGTAAAGCCACAAACAATTGACTTGTATCTCCCAAGTCCCAACATAGTATTGAGAAATGGCCTGATATGGGTACCACTTTTACGCGTCTCACATAGTGTGACTAATGTTTAATTCATTTTATGCATGTTAGAAATTCCGTCTTTAACACCATGTATATAGTTGCAACCATGGTGCCTATAACATCGTCTATTTTTTGTAATTTTCAATGTGTTTTTACTTACCAAAATGATATTTCTCGAAAATCACACTATTTTGGACGGGGTACATATCAAGCCATCACCCTATTTAGGAAATTCACAAAAATACGTAATCAAGTTTCCATATTGAAAAACTGAGTAACCATGGAGAATGTCACAGCCTTGTGCTTCAAAGCGGTTCGTACAAATCACGAAAACACTTCCTGTTGATGTTCCTTGCAAGATGATTCTAAAACAACTATACAACGATTTGATTTGGTGTTCAAATTACATTTAGAAATTTAAGTAAAATCCAGAAGGAAAGTAAAGATACTAACCTTCTCCTTCCAATACTCAAACACATATCCGAGTATTGCATTCGAATTTGACATTCCTTTCAAAACCTGCAATCGGGATGCACCATCATTAGTCCACTTGTCCCCACACAACACAGATTGAATCTAGTTTCCGAGCCATTTTGAACATAGTTATCCAACATCAACAACATAATTTGTGTCCAATCATCAGTGCATGACAAGTAGCTCAAGCATCAACAGAGATATCACGAATAATGAAACAGACAACAGATGGCAGACCTCAATCGCATCCTTCAGGCTGAGAACAATTGGTGTAGGTACCCCATATACTGGCCCTAGTCGATCCTTGTCCCTCAGCAACGCTTTGTGGTGGTCAGTAATCTCCAACTTGTATAACATCATTTCGAACCTACATGAGAGCAGCCAGTGGAAACTCAGCACCCAAAACTGGTAAAACCGATTAGAGTATGTTTGTCATTAACCCCGAAAGGACCATAAGGCCACCAGGTGGCTCCTGTTTTTTTCAGTAATTTTGAGTAGATTCTTTTTTGTTAATTTATTTTTTATTTTTTAGTCAACATATGTAATATTTCTCACTAATTTCAGTGATATAAAATTTGGTCCCATTCAAATTATAATTTTTACAATATGATCGTTTAAACTTGTCATTTTAAAACCACGAATCCTTGGTCCTTCTGGGGTTAACCCGTAATTGCCCTGATGGTCACTTCCATACCTATGGGAGTTACTTAGGACGTAACAATTGTATTAATAGAAAGAAGAAATCATACCCTGCATCTTCATCAATATTGAATATAATCAACTATTAGCTTCCAAAATTGAACTTTCTATATTTAGCTTAAGCATAAAAAATAAAACGCTGAAACGAGCACCAGTTATCATTCAAAACCACCATCATTTCACTCGTATACCATGTCATAATTTAACTTCGTAATTTTAAACACCCATCCCTATTGTCATTCAGAGAAACCAAAACCATGACAATCAAGGCCACAGTTAAGACATAGCTCGGACATGAGGTAAGTTACTTACTTCTCAGCCGGCAAAGTGCTGCGTTCTGAGTTCAGTTTGTTAACCCAATCCTCGTCATCGTCGTCCAAGTCGTATTCACAATATTGAACACTGTCGCTCCTAGCTGCATAAGTGATACCAATCAACCGTTTCAAACATCTTAAAAGCCAGTCCTTCGATCAGAATATCTGCTCTGTACAGAATACACAAGGAACCCTGAAAGGTCATTTCGTTATATTGAGACTTTTGGCTCTCTCATTTTTATTTTGAATTAAAGATAAACCATTTTACTAGTATTTTTTTACAAATAGGTAACAACATCAACTTTTGAATTTCATTATGAATTTCTATTTAAGCATTATTTATTGTCCTTTGGCATCACTTATTGTTTTTAAAATGATTTTTTAACAAGTAACATTCCCTCTCAAAATCCGCGAAAAGTCTCAATATAACTAATATGGCCTTCCTGACCATATTACCAGGCAATAATAAGTACAAGAATGATGGTAAATTCTTGGTAATCACTTGCTAAATTGAACAAAAACTTGCAAAACTTGCTATGAACAGCAGTTCGGCAATAATGTTTTTACTTCCCAGAGACTTCGACAAGGTTACGTTCCTAAACTAGTGATGTGCAAAATTTAAATAAATAAATCAATATTATTATAAAATAAACAAAACCGGTTCTAGATGGTTTGCACGTTGAAAAACTAATTAGTCCAAACATGATTTCAGCCAAGAATGCTTCCGAGAGTGCATTGTGTTAAACCCTAATTTGAACAAGATGTCATTCGCTTCATAGTACTACCCGCTAGCTGCAGTTACCTGGTCGTGCTCGAATATACGACTGAGGCTGCACGAACGTGGGAGCGTAATCCCTTTCATAGCTATCTACCGCCAGAAACTGCGGAGTGGGAATCTCAGAACCCCCTGCAGCAGCTTTTTTCGCCGACACCTGTTTCTGCGCACCGACACACAAACACTTAGCTACTTCAAAAAATAGAATTCTTTCATCATCTTAGGGTTTAGTCTCTCAAATCAAGAAAACGTTCCCCCGAAGAAAAGTTTATAAATAAACCATACCGGCTCATTATTCTGGTCGCTTGATTCAAGCTTGTACACGGCCGAAGTACTAGAAGCGCCGCGACCGCCATCCAGATCCTCCCGGGACGTGACGAGCGACAACTTCTTGTAGATGTCCAAGGGACGAGGCCGAAAGGACAAGCGTTTCGTCGTACTCATGATCGCAACAACAGTAGTAATAATAATAATAATAATAATAACATGAAACAACTTAGATTTAACCAAAGCGCAAATCTAAGCATCGTTTTTCTCGAGCTTCAAAAAAAAAAAAAAAAACATTCCAAAACAAAACCCCTGCTAGGCTGCAGCACCTTGTTCCTCGCTCGAGAAACTGACTGACTAACTAACTAATTGAGGCTGAGTGGTACTACGTAAGTGTACTCTAGTTAGAATTTCACGGTGATGCATTCAGGGTTTCAATCTAGCGCAAAACCGGTCCGAGGAATTTGAAATTCATTGTCCCTTCCGAGGCGAAGGTTTAAAAAGACTGAGGGCGCGCGCGCGGGGCTGCGGAACTGAAGTCGACGGACAGACAGACAGACAAACAGACAGACAAACAAGGTTATATACAAACTACAAACACAATTGGCGGGTCCAGCCATGCAACTCAAATTGATTCAGTGATCAAATTGTTGATACCATTCATCATATTTTCATTCATCTCTTTCCTTTTTTGAGCTTTTATTTCGGGTTGCACATTTGACTGGAATCTTGAAGTCAAATCCGGTGTTGGGTACTCTTTTGCAGTGATTTATTTAGTCGTCACTTGTGTCACCAATATAAAAATAATCATAATCATAATAATTATCATAATAATAATGATAATTATAATTATAATGATGATGATGATGATAATGATAATGATAATGATAGTAGTAATAATAAAATTCAGTGTTGGGTTTGTACCAAACGTGGCCATCAGGGTTGGTAGGCGACGTTGAATAATTAATCTTTTATTCAAATGATGCAAATATTATTTAAGATTATGTGGATATTTTTTGAAATTCGTTTTTTCACCATAGAAAAATAAAACATTTTTGAATTATTTTTTTTTAAAGATTTGGACTTTTCTTTTTATAATTATTTTTTGTCGATCCTGACGGGTGATATTTGGGTCTTATAAAAAATTTAAAGAAATGCTATCATGGTAGGTTTATACATGTTGAAACAAATAATTTTGGTGCCACCTAAACTATTTTGTGGATTACGTCCACTACCTATAATTGTGACACATAGTAAGCTAAAAAATTTCAACTAAAAAATCATTATTTTCTTACAAACATGCAAGGGCGATAGGATTTTTTTTCATAATACAAAAAATTTGGAAAGAAAACAGAAAATAGAAATATTTTATGTCGAATATGTCTTCTAGTAAGATGATGTTGATGATGATGATGATAGTTATGATGATGTCGTTGGTCCAATGCGTTGTTTAGTCACGTTTTTTCTCTTGTTTTTGTTTTTATTTTTAGAATAATTTAGTCATAACTTTGATGAAATTTGGTTCAAATCTAATAATTATCAGTATGGTCAAACTTTCAAAAATATTTCTAGATACTCATGTAATGAATTAAGATGCATTTACCTTTTAATATTCACCAAAATTACAATTTAAAAAAAAAAAAATTGGAATTTGGTATGATTGGTTAAAATTAAACATTCTATTCTAAAATTTTAAAAAAAAAATTTAAAAATTAAAATGAAAGAACATCATTACTCTCCCGAAGTAAAAAGTTTTATAACTCCAGAACAATGTTGAAGTCTGTCTTTGAAAAATTCCTTAGTGAACCTCAAAATTGCAAATGAAATGCCCTAAACAACACTAGGAGAAGACGCCTTAGCCCCTAAAAAGACACTTGTCTCCCGCTCATCTCAAGGTTTGTGACATTGTCATATCAACGTTTCATCTTGCTTCTAAAATTTTGCTATCCATTAAATTGATTTGAGCTTCGAGTTTTCCATAGTTTGAGCAACAATTTGCATGCAACTTCAAATTCTGTTTGAATTGTATTTTTTGTAAATTCATGGAGCAAGATTATTATAAAGTACGCTTTGTCGTTGTTGTGGTCCTGTAACTTAGGCGTGATACGGCGATTAAAAACACAAGATCGGATGCACAGTTGGAGCACAGTTTACAGCAAGAGTCCTTCCTTTCACGTTCTTGCAATCCGTATTCCTCACAAAATCATAAAAACTTGTTCTAAACCCTTAAAGCTTAAAGGACTATGGGGATATCAAATACGTTGACGCATATTTGACATTTGTTGTAAATAGAAAGTTCCAGATATAGACCCCAATAACTCATTAAAATCATGTCAACATGAATTTTAACTTCACTTTAGATCTTGAACCCAAAGGAGTTGTAAAACTATGCCAAATACAATGAAATATTGGTGTATAATACTAGTTGAAAAGGGCTCTCTACACGTTTAAGGGTTCATACCAAAGGAATGTCCACAAAAGAACTCACAATCTTTGACAGTATAGATTAGAAGATATATACGTTTAAAGTGAGACTGAGAAAAATAAAATTTTCAACTACATAATTTTCTTCCTATTTTTAAAAATTTCTTCCATTACAAAGACTCGTCGCTCTTCACTTCCACAATCTACACAATGGTAGTTACTTATATACCAAATTTGAGAAGTAAGAGACTGATTTAACATACTGAAAACAATACTACAACTGAAGTGGAGGTGCAAACCTCACATTTAATTTCACTGTGAACTTTTATTTAATTTTACTTCTACTCCCACACTTCTAGTAACGTCACGACTGGCGGCAATACACTAAAATAACCTTAGATAGCTACTTCCAAAAATGAGTACACAAGCAACTTAAATTTAATTGTGAATAATAGAAATTTGAAAACAATCAGCACCTTAGGACGAGCTCTTATATGTTGAAAATTCGTCCAAGTAATCAAGTTTCATAATCAGAGTATTTTAGCATACACGTGACCAGACGCACTCTCATATGCGTCAATGAATAAATCTTGAACTCACTCTATCCTTGTCTATCTTATATTACAAAAATGCCTGGGCACTACAAATTCAGAAGAGTATTTTTCTTTGCTGGGAGGATTTTAACATGGCATAACTGTCTTCCCGCATCATCTGCAAAGATTGTCCTCCGTGGTCCTGTTTCCTGTAAAAACGAGCAAGAAAGAATCAGCTCCAGAACATGGAACTAAATAATCAACTAGGTTACCAATGCATCATAATTGCACTCACAAGTACCTTGGACAATTTCTGCTTTACTGTGAGACAACTAAACATCTACCCACCATTGATAAATATTGAAGCTGAAATATTGAACATGAGTACTTACAATAAGGCGACACACTCGTTTGCTGTCCCGACTCAGTTTCAAAATCTCTTTAGTGGCCCAAGTTTCCGTTTTGGTTGCACTTTCAAGGGCTCCCTTTGCCTGCAAGGATCCCAACATTGACTCCATGGTTAGCATTTGAAGTTGAAACTTCTACTGAAAATTTATATTGAACAATTGCATAATACACTCAGACCACTTTGATATGCCTCCTCTAAAAACGACATTCTAAAGTAAACTGCACAGTTGTTACACTATCAATCATTGACTGGAGCACGATTGCCACGCATTCATTTTTTGTAGCACAATTGACACATAATTGACATTCATTTTTTCTAGCACAATTGACACACATTCAGTCTTTGACTGGAGCACAATTGACACCCAGATGTAATGTTCAAAACACATTCGCACCTTTTCAGAAGGAGTTCGGTTTGAGGGGGTTGCGTCTCCCTCTGCATCATCTTCCACAAGAGCACGCATGGTTCGCAGCTCGGTTATCAATTTGGAGGTAATATTGTTCGCCATGGTCATTTGAGACTTGATGAAATCCCTGGCAGCTTCAGACTGGTCATGTGTGGATTTACACCTTGGGCATTTGCAAACTCCCCGGCAGCTGACCACTTCCATGTCAGGATCAACGCTACGAGTCTTGAGTATGCTCTTGGGTTGTGGAGGAGAATCTGCTTTCGCATTCGGGGTGCAGGGATCAGTAGGTGATTCGGGACGGCAATCTATATGAATAGATATGCATCCTTCAGTCAGGTTAACCACTGAGTTGTCAGGAGTACAAATAGCATCCGTCTGCAGTGATACACTGGGCTCCTTCTGGTATTCAGGAGAACCTGGCACACTGCGGGTACTAGAATCTGGTGAGGGTCCAGAGGAGGAAGGTGGAATTCTATCTAATGAGCCGTTCTCAGTAGTTTGTGGAGGAGAAGGGGGATGCAGATCTGATGGAGCGATCGGCTGAATCTGTTCCGGCTCAGACTGAAAGCCATCCTGAGCAGAGGAGTCGTCAGGTAGAGGGCTCTGATCCTGCAGTGGAAAAGTTTTTCGTTTCACCTTTTTCCGAGTTTCTAACTCGTTGTCGCCCATTTCTGCAGCAAGCCAACATAGAACATCAGTTCTCATGCGTATTGTTTATTTTCACTTTATTTTACCTTTTTATGACATAAGTTCAGAAGTAAAGTTCGTTGCAAAAAAGACACTGTAAGGTGGTTACCCCATTCGCAACTGAATAAGAAATACGGATATGAGACATTGATATTGTTTAGTATTATTATTTTTAAGAGTTAGGCAAGAAGAAATAGATTTCAACAGAAGTTGAAACATAATTTTAGATGAAGAACGAATTAGTTATAAATTTTCAAAGTTGAGGCATGACACATCCCATTCACGTCACATAGGTAGAGTTGTTTCTGTCTAGAGTAGATTTGTATTGCACACTAAAGATGCTTAAACCAACAACAACAACTCCATAACCACACTTACATATACTAAGACCAACAAGAGAGAACCCATTTTCACATGTAACTCATGCTAAAACCAACATCATTGCAGTGGAAAATGCCCCTAGCTGTTGGTTTAAGGCACCAGTAGGTAATGGGGTAACCACCTTATTGGCATGTGTTTTAAACAAGTAGGAAAGCCATTGTGGATCTGTACAAGTCATCTGGGTATTTCAAGCCCAAGGGTAGTCTATCTGCCAATGACATCGATTCCACACTCAACCCTCTAATGACACACAGTGCAACTGCACATTCCTCAGAACCTGTCATTGTGTACTAGAAAACTTCCACATGTCAAGCTGCGAACACACTTCAAAGTGCACTTAGCAGCCCAAAACCATGAGAGGGGGCGAGAGGGTTGAGTGAAGAACTTACTTGATTTCATCAACTTGATCTTGAATGTCGGGGCCGTCCTTTCTGAGCGAGCAGCTTCGATAAGAGCAAGTCGGGAATTTGGAGAAAAGCTCTGTCAAGCGAGACAAGAATTATAATTCAGAACCCTTCAGAAACTCAAGTCAAAACCTCGTACGGTAGACCCCTCAAATGATACGTAATTTTTACTCATGAAGTCAACCCATGATTTTCATAATGGAATTACAGGCACAAAAGTTATCAGAATCCAAAACCACAAAGTGCATTGGGTAGGTATTTGAGTCAACTATCAAGAAATGACAAATTGCCAATTTATCTGTTTTCATCTTGTGTACTACAACATGTCAAAATTTGGATCAAATATTCTATTTTATCAAGTTCTCATGAAATATCCTGAAGTATGTTACATCAGTGGAGGGTACTGTACAGAACAACTTCTGAAAAGTGACGATTCTCACCTTCCGGTTTCGTTTGCTGAGACCGTCGGTATTTAAGTTGCTGAACAGAGCCTGTGACGTCGAGGTACTTGCAGCGCCCGCATCTCTTTCAGCGGCATCCAAATCAATTGTCTGACAGATTGCTGCAGAATCCTCATTGCACCGAGTATACTTCACAGGTGAAGAGACAGGTGTCCCTGTAACCTCAACTACATCGCTTACCACCATAAGAGTATCGCTCCCATTTGACTCAGCATTCAGAGGAGTAGCTGCCTGAAAACTCGGAAACACAGCTTCTCCATTCGTTACACAATCCATTGGCGTAGGGGTTTCCAAGCTCACCACGGATTCATGAGCATTCGGAACGACCAATTCACTGCTTTCAACTGTTATAACATCATCTACGGAACTCGTAAGATCCACTGTCTCGATATTCAGTGATTGTTCCCTTACAACCGAAGGCTCCTCACTTGCGGAACTCGGAAGATTCACTGATACAGACTTCAGTATTCGTTCTCTCAAGTCCAGAGATATTTGTTCAGTCAAATCTTCCTCTTGCGGGTTCAGAAAAATGGGGTTATTGACAGCCCCCAAGGCGCTCCCCTCCACAGTTTCACACAGACTCCTCGTTTTCTTCCTTTTGGAGGGAGCACTCTTTGAAGATGAGAGATGAATTGGCAGCAATTCATCCGGTGTCACCAAAGTATCCAGAAGAGCATCGATTCGAACCTCTGCTAACTCGAGTTCCATCGGAGTAACCACACTTGCTGAGTTGGCATGTGAAGGACTGGTCCCAGATGTAGAGCCTCCAACTGTAGAGGTCTCCTCAGGAAGCTGTGGTCTAGTCTCAGAAACTATGAGGACCTCAGGGAACTCCGGAGCATCAAGAGAGTTCTCCTCCCGTGAATTCCCAAGACCAGGTGGAATGACATTGGAGCTCGGAGCTGCAACTTCAGTGCTTGACGGGAACGTCAATGCCTGAGCAACAACCTCGCCACAAAAGACCTCCAGAAACTGCTCCTCAATGTCCTTCTCGTGAATGGGTGGATCAACAGGTACATGAGAAGAATCATCAGGTAGAGTGAGCGCATCAAACTCACCAATACTAAGATCCCCAGGCTCTTGTAGAGGTGGCTCTTCGCTGTCCGCTGGATGATCATCACACTCAATGGTTATTACTGATGTGGTGCTCACCCTCGAACATCTCGTGAGTCTCTGTACATTCCGAGGTGATTTAAGAGTGGGGCTGCACTCATCACAATCGCACAGAATTTCACACACCGTAACAGGACTTGATGGTCGATCGTCCTTGGAGCAAGTGGGTCGCCTCCTGATAGCTTTGAACTTCACCTTCCGACGCTGAAAGACCTTAATACCAGCGTTGTCACTTGAGGCCCTACCCGTTGAAGACTTCTTCAACCATTCCGCAAGAGTGCAATGCTCATCTGACACAGCCGGAACCTCAGCAGGAGGACGATCAGCGGAAGGAGGATCCGAGCTCGGTGTATGCAATTCACTTGTGTGTTTCCTCTTCCTCTTCTTTTGGCGAGGGGTGGCCACGGTCACAGGAGTTTCTTCCTCCATGGGAATTTCTTCATTCACAGGAGCCGTTTCGGCCACAGGAGTTTCTTCCTCCATGGGAATCTCTTCATTCACAGGAACCGTTTCGGCCACAGGAGTTTCTGGGATCGTTGAGATCCGTTTAGGGGTCACTTGTTTCACAGGAGGTGGTTGACGCTGTACAGTTGCTAAGCCTCCGGCAATTTTCTTCCGCTTCATTTCTAGCATAACCTCTGCGAGGGTCTTCTCTTTCGCTCCCGGTGTCTGGACAGCCTGCAGCTCTGAGCCGCATCCCAACTGCTTGCGCTTCAAGGTGAGTGCCTGTTCCTTCGCTCGCTCTACCTTGCTGTTGAAATCGAGCACCCTTCTGACCCTCAACGGAGGGCCGTCCTTCATCTTGCACCCAACTTTTCGGATCCTACCTTCTCTGAAAGTCGCCATGTAGAAGTCACCTTCTTGCGTTGCCATTTCAGAGTCCTCCCAGATCGGATCACTCATGGACGAAGAACCTGCAAAGAAGATAGAAAACTTTAAATTGAAGCAAACAGCTAGAATCCTAGAAGCAGCACACAATCACCCTCCATGTAATTATAACCCAATGCAGGATGTGAGATAAGCAATGCAGGATTTTCATAATTGTATGATATGGCAGAACCGGCTCATTCAGTTTCGTTATGGTTTAATCAAGCCATGACTATCAACCTGTTGCAAAACAACAAGAAACGTACGAAATAGTTAGGATCTATCAACCCCGACTAGTTCTGAACTTAGGTCAGATGACCTAAAACTTACATTTCAACAAAGAGAATGACTATTAGTTAGAGTGTTCTCACTTGCAGATTAGTAGCTGGAGAAGCACTCAGATGTCCATGCCGTTTCTCTAGACACGATGTTTGCGGGTAAACCCGCGACGGTGCATTTCGCACAGAATTCAGAAGGTAGCCAACAGTCCTGCCACATGGCAAATGAATGTCAAGCTCTGCAAAGTAAAAGTCAAGATGAACAGGGAATCAGAACCATGGCATCGACCCGTAGCCTGTGCCATTCCTACCAGAAGATTCCAAATATACCTTCACATTGCAGTCCTTGCTCTGTGGTGGAAGCTCAAAAGCCCTAAGTGAGTCAAAATCACGTAAGACTCAACCAGTACTGTACACAGGAAGCGGAAATTCTCCTAAACTCAAATTCTGTTACTAGTCACATCTGATTCTCGGCGAAAGTTGAGAAGACCACCTTAAGCTGATCCTCGACGGAAGTTTAAGGTGACCAACTTAAACTGATGGCCAAAATAACCTGATTCTCGACAGGAGCCCACCTGAATGTGGTTCTGGTATGTTTTCCAAAAAAAATCGCATCAGTTTTCCTGCGACATTTAAATCTGTAACATAAGGTATTCACTCTCAAGCTCCTACTCTTCAAAAACCTCAAAAACCAACGAAGTCGGACCAGCAGCAAACAATCACCACCGCAGTGTGCGTTCCTAACAGAACATGAAAGACACGGCTAAACGAGAGGAGATTTTCAAGCGAACAGCAACGAATCCTGCGCTCTCCAAACACAAAATGGCGGATGTACCTGGGTTTCTGAAGCTCAAACTACAAGCTGGGGCAATTCCCAACAGCCACAGTGCCAAATTCTTCGGTGGGTGGCTCGGAAAAATCAAATGATGGGGTGCTGCAATAGCGGGAGTACTCATGCGTCAGAGCGAGATGGCGGGAACGCCAAAAAAAGGGCGCCAAAAGCGAACATAAACGTTAGCGGGAACTGATTGTGTGAGGGAGACGTTGAACGCCCATCCGGGTATCAACTTCGGACCACAGTAACGTTGGGTATACCCGGATCCCGTGCTGTACTGGCGGTATTAGGCTAATCAGTAATCAATAAGTTAGTTGGGAAAATCAGTTTCATAAGTTTGTTGAGATTTTTGTGTCTGAACGTTAACCAAAATCCATTCAATGTTCATTAGTGGGGTTTTCCCTACTCTAAATCCCCCCTCGACATTAATGTTCACTAGTGGGGTTTTCCCTACTCTAAATCCCCCCTCGACATTAATGTTCATTAGTGGGGTTTTCCCTACTCTAAGGGGCGGTTTACACTATGGACCAAGAGCCATGACCAAGAAAATTAAATCATTTTCATGGTCATGGCTCTTGGTCAAGAGCCGTGACCATGAAAAATCAAAAATGCAATTTTAAATGACTTGGTCACTCTTTGTAGTGTAAAGTGGATTTAGACCGGGACAAGTTTAAGCTCATCATTCTCTCTTTTATCCTCCCCTTTTTCCTTCTTTCTCTTTAAATAATTGAACACTAGCCAATCAATGATTTTTGAGCCCCATGGTCTCCTAGATTATAGTTGAGTCGAGGCATTTGCTTCGACTCAACTATAATCAAGGAGACCATGAAAACATTATCCATTTGGGAAATTTTAGCATTTTTGGGGACGTCAAAGTTAGTGGTCATTCTCCTTTTTTCAAGGTAGTGTAAAGCCAAATGGGACCAAAAGCTCTTTTTGGGCCAATCACAGATTTTAGAATTCCATGGTCATGGCTCTTGGTCCATAGTGTAAACCGCCCCTAAATCCCCCCTCGACATTAGTGCACTTAGATAAAAATTGTCCCTTATTTTGTGCATATAGGGGCCCACCTTAAAAAATAACCCCTCTTTCAAGGGTTTAACCCTTAAAGGTTTAGGGAGCCCTTTCCGGTGAGTATTACACAACAACATTCCATTGTATTTGGCATGGTTCCACACCTCCTATGGACTTATGAACAAAAGTGAAGTTAAAATTCATGTCAATATGATTTTAATGAGCTATTGGAGTCTCGATTTAGAAGTTTCTATTTACAAAAAATGTCAAATACATGCCAATGTATCTACTATCCCCATCAGCCCTTTAAGGGTTTAAAAACTCGTGAGGGGTTCTCTTAAACAGCTTTCAGACTGTAGACTTCAAATTTGCAAAAAGAAGTTGCCAAAAAAGACTTTAGGGTGTCTAAAATGGAAATTTTAGAGAATGAGACCCATGGGTGAATAGTGCTTGCATTAATGTCAAGGGGGAGTTTAGAGTTGGGTTGGGGTTTGTTGAAAATACTGAAATATCTTTTTTGTCCAAAATCTATAATTTTGGAAATCTTGTATTTAGTTCAACGCCTTCATGCAAGATTTTAATTTTAATTTCTAAATCACGCTCAACCCAATTCTAAATCTAAAAATTGTGTGCAAAAGTAGTAACTACAAATGTGAGATTTGAATCTCGTTTTCAAATGTATCATCTTATTATATAGAAGTCGGAAACTCTAACACCCTTTGTTAATAAAATCTACTTAGATTGTACAAAATCCAATAAATGGATGATATCTTTGGCAATTAATAAATTGGGGTTTTGAAGTAAGAAAAAAAGGATCAAGGATTACTCTTTAAATTTAGGGACAATTAGGATAGCTTAGAATGCTCATATATCATAAATAAAGAGCTTCAAAAATTTGTTCCACAATGAAGGTACATTCTAAATTTTTTTCTTCGGTATCTAACACGTGAAAAAAGATATTCATTGTCACTTTGGTTCAATTGAAATAATTTCAAAACTGGTAATATAGTGATTACCAAGCAATATTGTACAATAGCTACTATTTAATCAACAACAATCCATCTCTTTTACTATTTGCTTGATTTTCTTCAGCAATTTCTTTCAAAAATGAACATATATTTGAAGCATTTTCATCAAAGTAATTTTATTATAATGAAATCACTCTATTGGAAGGTCAAGCAAATATATTTTCTAAATGTGAGTAAAAATTAAGGATAAAATTGATATCTCTACACTAAAAAAATAAATTCATTGAATTTTTTTCTTAAATTTCAATGTTTTAAAATGTTATAATTGAAACTTATATTTTTTGAAATTAAATGGAAAAAAAACACAACTGCAACATTTGTTCCACTTTCAATAAATGTTATAAAATTACAAAAATGTGTAAGATATTGCATGGTAAGTATATTCCAGTGACGACTTTAGGTTGGAACTAATTTAGAAAAGTGGTTTAGATGACTATAGGTTTCAGTTGTGAATTTTCAACGCTTAAAGGGTATGTAAATGAACCGGCAAGCTGAGTTGTCAATGAGTTGTCAATCAACAGTTCTATGGTAGGGTTTTCTATGATGTTATGGCTTAGTCTTTCACATTCTTTAATGGTCTTCCCATGACTGTTTCATTATGTGTTTCATTCCATCCTTGAAGATCATTATGTGAAGTAACCTACCTATCATGTCTTTTCAATTTCATGGCCTTTCACTTTGTCATTGGTGGTGAAGAGAAAAGAAAAGTGCTAGTATTTAATTATTATTTATGTTATCGAGTGGAAACTAAGATATAAAAATTATAAAAATTATGCATATGTTAAGATATCATCATCTAAGGATCATGATGATAAACAATCATCTCTTGTCGTTCTACTTTTTAAAAGGCTTAGATACTGTGCCAAAAGAGTATATAAACTACTATTTTTGTCCCTTCAAATAAAATGTCATATTGTCGATTTCTAAGAGCCATTCTTTATAATGCACAATGAATATTGCATTTTTATGATATCCCAATCAATCATGCTAAATTTTACTTGTCTAAAACCAAAAATTGTATTTGACAATTTTTTATTTTATTTGATTTTCATCATTCTCGGAAAATTTGATCAACCAATGTTAGTGATGGTTTTTTAAATTTGATTATATATTTTGGGTGTTCCTTTTTGCAAATAAAAAAAATGTTTTGTTTTGTGTAAGGTGGGTGCAACCATAATCATCGCTACGTGAGATTGTATCCATAGCTAACGAGTAGTTAACATTTGGTACATCTTGCATAGAATGAAGATATTAATTTTGTACCATCTGACAATCAAGTCTAGAGTCAATCTCGGGGAGTGCACTTGAAGTTAAGACTAGGAATCACGCGAGTGCGTACTTTTGACCCCCCTATGTATGTACTAAAAAATAATTGTAAAATTGTAAAAAAAATATGAAGTTGTTAAACACAATCCAAAGTTCTTGTTGTATAAATTTAAAAAAATAATCAATTGTAAATATTTTTAAATTGATTTTTGAAGCAAAAAATAACGCATTTTAGTTCAAACTTCTATTATTTTTTTTAATAAGATTTAAAAAAATTTGGTCCTAAAATTTATACCAAATGATAGATATATACATAATGATTTGGCACTTAAAAAATATTAATTTAAAAACTATTTTAAGGCCAAGTATTGTAGGGGGTATGCCATTAAAATGCACTCACGTGTATTCCTAATCTTAACTTTAAGTGCACTCCCCGCGCGGGGAGTCAATCATTGTACACATATGTTAAACACTATGAAAATTTATAATTATTTTTACATTATATTTGATTAATACATATTACAATATGTTGGAATTTGTCTTTTATATACCAAAAAAATCAAATTAAAAAATATATAAACCAATAATACTAATAATTGTGTTATTGTATATCAAAGTCTGAACCACGCTACTTATAGATAGTTTGAAAATACTTCTCTAAGTTGATAATCTATAATTGCTTAAGGTTCAATTTTCCTTAATTTTGAGGGCATTTTGTCAATTTTCAAATAGTATCCATCTCACTAGGCCAAATTATTTTACCTGAATTTATATTTTTGAATTCAAATTATGATTTTTATAATTTATCTGAAACAAAATGGGTTAGCATAAATAATTTAAAAGCTATAGTCCAGTATTTAATAATTATTTATGCTAACCCAACAACCAACAACTGCTCTTATTCTTCTTCCTACATTGAATTACTTCCTCTCGTGTGATTTGGAACTCATTGCAATACCTCAATTTGAAGAAGGTAACCTTCTTCTAATTTGATTGAAGAATCTAGTTGTATGTTTAGACAAACCTCGCGTCACGTCACTAACACTTCTATAGAACATTGTTAGAAAGCTTTTTCACAATTTTCTTTCAACACGCCACCTAGAAGTCACATATAATTGTTGGAGAGTCATTAGAGTTATTTGTAAAGGCATCCGGTCCTTTGTCCTGTATTTTTCATGGACCAGAGCGGGTACCAAAGCATTCTGACACCTCTCCTCCTCACGGTCCCACCCCACTAGCCAATTCTTCTCCCTCCCTCCAAATTTTTATGAATAAAAATTTCAATCTATCTAGTGTTCTATTCTGGGTCTACAGTGAGATCATGCCGATCCTGCCCTTTCCAAATTACAGGTCAAAAAGAAGGGTTTTGAGGTACTTTACAAATAACTTTATTGTTGGAGAGATACTTCCTTTCTTCTCATGATTGCTTATAAAGAATAATTGATGCCTTTGATCTCACTTTCCTTCCACTTGTGTGGTTTGGACATTTGGATCTAAATGGCAATTATGGGTGCATAGAGACCTTAGGGTCAGTTTCCATGCGTCATGCTTACTTATTAGAATTTGACGAGAATAAAAGCAAAGGTATTGAAAATGTGGCGGACTAGTGTTGTGATGTGGTTTTAACTTACTATTATGTATTGGCGTTGGATCTACCTTTTGACCTTACAATATGAGCGGCAAAAGATGTTCTATGACAGAATGTAGGATACTTGAGTGCACCACACCTTTTATAATGGGCACATTCACATGTAACTTATTCTTAGGATACTAGCAATTTGAGGATAAAATTCGAAAAGTGACCTTGTCTCAATCTAGTGGCCCACAACTTTTGCCTTCTAAATTGCTCAAAATAATCATATAATAGTGTTTCAGTGAATTCTCTTTATTTCCATGTGCACACTGCAAACCAACCATTTTCCACATTGTAGTGGGCCTTTGGGGGCTGCACTCTACATTATGTTTGAGAATCTCGTGTATTCATGACCCCCTCTAAAACCCACTATATACGAAGGGTTATATATATAAAAACCTTTGTATGCAAATCTATTCCGTCCTAAATATATGTTTAATGCAAATATATGTTCAACTTTCACCTCTAAATATGTTTATCATATGTATGTGTGATACAAAAATGTCCAAAATTAATACCCCTTCTGTGCACTCACGTATACTTGTACGAATTTAGTATAAGTGCACTGCGGGAGTGGGCCAACATGACACATAGAAACTGACCCTTACAAATCCAATTGGACCTTGAATTGGACAACTTCTACATCTAAGTTGTGGACATGTGTCAGGTTGTCAGGTTGTGAACTTGTCTACTTGTCAGAGTGAGCCTGAGGCAGTCGGTGCAATTACAGAGGGCTGAGTGACGTAGCCACATAAGTCTCTGAGTACTCATGAGGCAGCCAGTGCAATCAGAGAGGATTAGGGTTCAGAAATCTAGCTCTGCTCTCATAGTGATGGCGTCTCGCTCTTCTTGCTCTCCGTTTTCTTTAACCCAAAAGCTCTTCGCAGCCATATAATATATTCCGTATTTGATGATATTTGATCAAAATAACAGTGACCAAACACTTTTCAATACAAAGATAATTTGATAGGGTGATGATATGTATCAAACAACATATCACAATTCGTATAGATCACCACAATTGAACAGTTATAAGGCTAAATACAAGTTGTAGGGAGGGACCCCAAGGGATTTTTAAGAGTTAAGTCTTGTTAATTTTCCAATATGCATAGTGACATTAAATTGTTATTATTTCTTTGATTATCCTATCAGCTCAAGCAAGCAATTTCTTTGTAGCAAAGAATCTAGTTTGGTTTAACCCTTAAGCGTCCAACCATTTAGAAAGTGAACCATTAAAGTCATTTTTAGTGATGAAATTACAATTTTCTTGATCAATGGCCATAAGTTACAACTAAAAATTCATATATTTAAGTTCTAATTTGGTAAAGCTCTTCATAGTTCTATTAGGTACTTCAATTCAAAGTTTCAAATTAAAATATAAAAAAAAGGTTACTAAAGGTAAAGTTTGAAAATAAATGTCTAAAACAAATTTTGAAAGCAAATCCGATGAACTGAATCATGTTCAATATGAATATAAATTACACAGTCTATAAGTTCATTGTGCATTTCAGGGCTCTAAAGAATTTTTAAAAAATAAAAAAAATATTTGATGCAATTTCAGCATGTTTTATATTTACTTTTCAATTTGGTCATAACTACTTTTTCAATTTTAATGACATTAACCTTACTATAACACAAATAAATTCTTATTGAACACAGTTTTTTCAAATTTGTTTGTTAGACTTTGTTAAATATTGTATCTTTTATTTTATTCAAAAAAAATCGCTAAAAATAAAAGAATAATAGATTTTTGAACCTTGCATTGTTGCTTCTTCATAGGGATCACAAGTGGTTTAGTTTACCATGCTTTCACCCGAATATAACTTAATGCATGTGTGATCCAATTAGGAAGGGTGAAATTTTTATGCTTCATTTGATGTTGTAGTGATTCATCCAAAATTTCGAAGAGTTCAGTGTAAAAATGCTCTTTAATAAGTCAACTCATAAAATTAAGTAACCAAAAAATGTTCAGAAATCGCTACACTTAAAGTACTACATTTCAATCCATCACAACAAATTCCATTCACAAATTATCAATATCTTATTTGTAATCAAATTACAAAAGAATTTCAAATTTTGAGTTTCAAAATTAATACAAAATATTGGTGATAGCAATTGCAGTTCTAATCGTATGAATAAAGTCTAAAGTTCATAATGTGTAATTTTTATTCATATATCAAGTTCAAAACATCCCTCTTAATTACATTTTATAATTACATTTTATACGACGTCTTTGGACATCTTTGAAATTCTCCAAATCTGTAGAGGAGTGAGGACATTAGGAGTTAATTCTTTTTTAATTTTCCAGTTTCCACTTTGTTGAGTGAAGCACCAAGAAGTATATTGGATATGCGTCTTCCAACTCTCCAATCAGGGGTAAAAAAACAATCTGGCTAAAAACTGACCAGAAGCCATGAACTTCAAATTTAAGAAAAAATTGTGGATGAAAATAATGCAAAAATATGGATATCGGTATGTGATATCTTCTATCCAATATGCGGATGAATGATGAAATATGGAGCATACTGTAACATTTTATATTGCCATTTTGGCACTTCATGAAAAATGGAAAAAAAATGCCTTTTTGTCAATGCGCAAATTCCATAAGCTGAAACGTTGATTTGATATTTCAAGGGCTTACGGATACAACTCACAAACCTCGTCTCATATTTAAGGCAATTGCATCACATCAAGTTCTAAATTTTCATTAACCCGTAAACGTTCTCACTCCTCTCCGAATTCGGCAATTTTGCAAATATGCATCATAAAATGCAATCCAAGGGGATAATTTGAACTTGATATATGAATAAATTGTGTACTTTATGAATTTTAGATTCTATCCATATAGTTAGAACTGCGATTGCTATCACCAATATTTTGTATAAATCTTGAAACTTGAAACTGAAAATTCTTTTGTAATTTGATTACAAATAAGATATTGACAATTTGTACATGAAATTTGTTGTGACGGATTAAAATGTAGTACTCTAAGTGTAGCGATCTTTGGAGATTTTTTGGTTGCTTAAATTTATGAGTTGACTTTTTTAAGACCATTTTTACACTGAAATCTTCAAAATTTTGGATGAATCACTCTCGGAATCACTACAACATGAAATGAGGCATAAAAATTTCACCCTTCCTTATCGAATCACACAAGCATGAAGCTATATTCCCATAAAATATATAATAAAAAATCCACACTACAAAAAGTCAATGACGGATGAGAAAATTGTCTTTGATTCTATACATCGTTTACTTTTTTGACGGTTGGACGTTTAGGGGTTAATGAGGTATCCAACCAACTGACAAATGCAACTTAACATTTGGAGTCATGCTTATCCAACTAGTAGTTGGGTACTTGTTCCAACTCGAGGTGCGCGACTGACAAATGCAACTTAACCCCTAAGGACCCAGGATTCATAGTTTTAAAATGACAAATTCAATTGATCATGTTGTGAAAAATTTAATTCAGATGGGACCAATTTTAATATTTTTTAGAATCAATGAAGAACAATGCATGTGTTGGTCAAAAAACAAACAAATTTGACCAAATGGAAGTCCATGTAGAAGGTACTCAAAACTACCAAGAAAAACATCAGGTCCAATTTGGGCTTCTTGGTCCTTTAGCTGGGTCAAGATATGGAGCTAGTCATGCTTATGCAGCCAGTACATGATTCAAATATCTTACAGTGCTGCCATGGGATCGAGTCCGCGTTCACATGAGGGCATAACTTATGTTGATCATCAAATGCCTCTGCAAACTGGGCTGCAAGTTACACATCAGTTACTCTTCGTTTCATTGTCGGATTGTGCAGCATTCATACAATGACCAAGATGAGTTGTTTTCAAAGGATGCACTAGTAGGAAATGTGTCGTTTTTCACTTACTATAAATGAAAAAGGAATAAAACCCCGCCAGACACATGGGTTGCGTCGATGCTGGTGAGTGGTTTTGGTCACAAGAAGACAAAAATCTAGGCACAATATTCCGTCACTGTTCACTGTTTCCAGAAAGTGGAGAATGAAAAACGACAATTCTGCTACTAGTGATGAGAGTAATTCATACCATCTTAAAATGTGGAATCATAGCATGAAGTTTTTATTTTATCATACCTGGGTTGTGTAATCTCTCTGGCTTGGATGCAATTAGCTGTGCCCTCCATCGGTGAAAGACAAATGCTTGTTGATCTCTAACAATTTCTTGAAGTAGCATGCGAGCTCATATGGTGGTTTTGGACTTCGTTGCATTGTTCAGGTCGGAGAAAAAGCAGCTTGATTCTTGAGCAGATATATCCTTGCCACATATATAGCTATAACAAGGCGATTGAGTGACCATTTAATTACCAGCCGTCATGCAAGCTGGAGGGGGCGATTTCCAAGTGAAGATGCATAGAGGGTACGGTTGGTTTGTTTTCACTTGTTAAAACTTACTCCGAGTCAAAGATAATAAAAACACGGCCATGTACGTGTAGGTACATCACTGTGGTGAATCGCTTGGTGAGCGTATCTCACGAGCCCTAAACCCTAAACCCTACACTGATTGAGATGGTGGACTATAAGGTGGATAAAAGAACCAAAGCATTCAAGGTGTTTGCATTGGCCAGTTGTGTTTGCATTGGCCAGTTGTGCATTGGTCATGGATGAAGGTTGGAGCTGAGAAAATCCACATCGGGTATATTCTGGACTTGTACGACAAGTCTACACTAGTAGCAAATGTGTCGTTTTGCACTTCCTATAAATGAAAAAGGAATGAAACCGTGCCAGGCACATGGCTTGTGTCAATGCTGGTGAGTGGTTTTAGTCACAAGAACACAAAAATATAAGCATAATATTCAAGCATTGTTCACTGTTCCCACAAATTGGGGAATGAAAAAACGACAGGTCTTCTACCAGTGCTATGACTCGAGGAGTGGACGGAAACTTATTTTTGATCATGCAAGAGCAGTGGCATACTCCCTCTGCCCCACTAAAAAACCTGTGTTCTAACCTAACGCTTTCTTCAAATAAACACATTCACAGTATTTGAAAAATGGTTCATTTTTAATAGTGCTATGTAGTTTTTGTGTCACTCTCATTGTCCATCTTGTTTGAAGTGGACAGGGTTCACATTGGAAGTATAAAATATAAGAAAAACATTGCAAAAATAAAATTGAAAATGACAAAAACCGCCGATGTTTTAGTGGGACAGAGAGAGTACCAAATTTTACTCATGGGGGACATACAGGTGCTGCATGTGGATCAAGACAGCGACGCAGATGGTGATCAATAACGTTGAATGTGTAGATTGCGTTGGTTACAAGTACCATCTTTTTATGCTGCAAATTATGAGGATCAAATGGCCCTGCAAATGATGAGAACCAATCACGGTTGTATTAACTTACCGGTTTGTAGAGTAAATACGATTATACAATTCACAGTACTGCTTCAGGATGTAGAGGAAGGCACACATGAGCGTCAATGTTGTGAGATGGCCCATTCACACCAAGAAGCTGCAGCATTTGGGTTGCGTTCCTGGCATGTTGCAAGATAAATTTCGAAAATAATATACAATTTCTTGCAGTGTCAGAGCCTTATATCGTCCTACTCTTGGCCAACCCCATGTGCGTTGGTAGAGACGCAACTTTCTTGTAGCACCCAAAATGCATTGGAATTGCTTCTTGCATGCGTCAGGTTAAAAAATTAAATTTTCCAAGAGCACAATGTAGCTACCAAAAACTTACATGACAAACGTAGATTCTTTACTGCACTCGCGTTGGGTGACTGATGTGAATGGACCATGAGATGGCCATGATGTCCTAGTAACCACGATTGTATTGTCCATGGATTTAATTTTTGAGTAGATTGGTATGCCATATCAATTATTTGAGCTTTCGGATTTCACCTTAAAAGTTGTAGAGGGCATAACATTTTTTAGCAGCCGCACTATTCACCCTTGGGAATTAGCATCGTAGACCAAAATCATTAGAGGAATCGTAATCTTCAGGAGAATCAAAGCCATCTCTAGTTGATGATGTTTGGACGTACAACTTCAACTAACTTCTGGTTTTTTTTTCCAATTTCTACATGTTCCACATCATCAATTTCTTGTTCATATGTTGATACTCAGCACAAGCAAAAGGGTGTGATGCAGTACTAGCTAAAGAATGTTATGGAGCTCGGAGTACTCGGATCGATAAGTCACTCGGAGAGCATTCTTTTCATTGGTGTTCATCGACTTCAAGTTGCGTGGTGCGGCCTGTTTCATACTTGTGATGTCTGAATTTGAACAATGATGATCTTTGTGGTTTTTCATATTGAAGCATTCAGATTTCCACTACAAGGAGGAGGCGTGGCTTTTCACTCGGTAGGCGAGTCAAACGGCGCCACTTCGCACTCACTTGCCTTGGCGCTTAAGACATGGTGAGTGCAATTCATCACTTAGGACAAGTATGTACGGTGAACTCTGACACTGTTCTGAGTAAGAAGCAATGCCTTTGCTAGTAGTGTTATATGAAATTGGTTAAATTGGTTGCCTCATCATGTGTCATTGCATTGGTTGCGTGCGTATTTCTTGCAAGTTCTACTACAGACTAGGTAATTCAAATCTGAAGCCTTCTTGTGTAAATAGTACATGTTGAGGATGCACCTTTTTGAATGGAAGGCTCCAGCCATTTGAGTTACTTAGAGCATCTACACCCATGCACGCTAAAGCTGACTCGCCAAAATTATTCATTTATATTTAAAGAGCCTTTGAACTTACGCTCCCCACCCTCAAATGTCCCTCGAACACCAAAAGTGCACATCAAATAGTCAAGTAGAATGTGGGTTTTATATTCTAAGAGGACTTCCTTGTGTTCAAGTTTAAATTGTTTTCTAACCAACACTCAATGCAATGCTCATCACTAATTCTAGTGATATAGAGTTTCGTCCCATTTGCATTATATTCTTCACATTATCATTGGTTGAGTTTGCCAACTATGAATCCTTGGTCATTAACCCATAAAGATCAGAGAGGGCTAATGGATTCTAAAATAAGTTTCAAAATGATGTTTTTAGCAAAAAAAAATTCAAAAGAACATCTTCCTATCAAATTTCTCAACTCATCTACTAAAGTTTTTATTTCTTAGAATAGTCAATATTAAATGACATATACACATCAATAACTTTGAATATATTATGAAGTCAACTAAACTTTGTCTCATGCATAATTCTATGAGAAACACTTGTTCCGTTGAAAATGCATGGGCCATAAAGAAAGTGCACATGCTGAAATTTTGTAGGTTAGAAGAAATTATAGTCATAATTTACCTATAAAGTGCAAAAATTGAATGTACATTACATAAAAATTACATAAAAAAGATGTAGTGCAAATTTTAAAGGGAAGTGGGTATGTTCCCGCCAGTGCTCAAAATTGAAGTAATTGGTGCCCTTCAAATGGGTTTTGGGACGTGTTGATTCCCAAACCACCCGCCATGTCCACATAAAAGTGGAATTGCTTTTAAGCATTATGTAGCACCCTTTGTGGATTTTTCCATTGCCCATCCAGTGTAGAAGGAAGCTCTAAGAATGAAATGGGCTTCATTCTTCTAAATGACACCTCTCAGAACTCTTCTTCTTCCTCCACGTGAACCCTCTTGCCCAAGATTGAACTTGTTCTCTCCTCATTGCTTTTTGATCAACATGCTCCTTTTTTCAAAATAAAAACTATTAACAATAATCCTTAACTCTTAAGCATGAGAATTAACAAGATTTTTTTTTAAGTAGAAGGGGGATACCTCATAAAAATTAGCAAGCTTCTTTTTATTTAAAAAAAAGGGAGACTTCAATATAATAAAAGAGGTAACACACCAGTTTAGATGATTAGGTTAATTCTTCTCGCCAACACGAAATTTGTCCTTGGTTTAGCAATGAGATTTTTTACATTGGTGGTGAATTCTTATCCCAACGGAAGCTTGCTCCTACTCTCACTTGTTTGGCGTTCCTCATTTGGGATCCGGACTGATTGCCATTTCCTTCTCTTTGCACTCGATGAATTGGTTCTACTCTTTCAAGAAAAAAGAAGTTATTTGTCTACTTAGTTTCACCATGTTTTGCTCTTTGCATTGACTTATTTTAATGCAAAGGCGCTTTGTCTGTTGATTCAAACAAAAACAAAATAAACAAAAATTGTGTATTAGTGGGATCATAACATTCTTCAAACCCCCTACTCTTTACCTCCAAATCTCAAACATATGTTAGACGATTAGAGGAATCGCAAAGAATTTTCCCTTATTTTAGTTAGATAAAGCAAAGAGGGTTGGAGAGTTGAATCATTTTATTAGTAGTTTCTCTACAGTACTGCTACAATGTAAGAGCATCTCCATTGGCACTTGGGATTGCACTATGAAGGTCATTCAAAAATTCAAACTTCACCATGTAGTTCCCTCACCAACATCACTCAATTAGACTCTTGAAAATAGTAAGTGAGCCACTCATAAGTCACCACGCATGGATTGTGCAATCATGATGTGCAATTAAGAAGATAAGATACAGTAGCAAGGGTGATTTTAAAGGCCATGGTCTTTAGTGGACTAATCAATGTCAAAAATATTGTTCACCAACCCAATCTCATCCATTTTTCCATAGCCAGAGCCGTATCCAAAGTGCTAGTGGAGATGCTCTAAGGTGAAGGCACGAATACATGTTAGTTTAAGGATTTCGACCTATTCGGAGCAATAGTTTCCAATGATAAAAAATTGCAGCACATAGAACTTTGGATTTTAATAACCAAGCCCAATTTTTAAAATTTTCAAACTTAAACTACATAGACCACTATTGGTGTTAGTGGGGGAACCAATAGTTGTCTTTTATTTCTATTCCAGTCAATTTGCTAACTGGGCATTCATAATTGATCACGAAACTGCTACGACTAAAAGCATGGCCACCCATGCCCTCACAGAGTCTCTCACACTCAAGAAGTAGATGAAAATTGCCAAGGGCCCTTCAAAAGTACTTTTTGACTCTCAATCCTAGCGTGTTAAAAAATGGGCCTTCAAATCACTATTTGGTTGACTATATCCTCACATTTTACTTGTGATTGGCCCATTGACTATTTGATGGGCACTTTTGATATGTGACAGACGTGCAAGGATAGGAGAGTGTAGATGCAAGGGCTCTTCAAATGTAGATGAATAATTTCAGCGAGTTAGTCCTGCATGGGTGGGAATGCTTTAAGAGCAGGGCCACTCATGCCCTCAGAGAGTCCCTCACACTCCAGAAGTAAATGAAAAGTGCCAAGAGCCCTTTCAAAATACCTCTGGCCTCTGGATCCTAGCGTGTTAGAAATTGGGCCTTCAAATGACTATTTAGTTAACTGTATACTCACATTCTACTTGTGATTGGTTCATTGACTATTTGATGTGCACTTTTGATATATGAGGGACGTGCAAAGGTGGGGGAGTGTAGGTGCAAGGGCTCTTCAAATGTAGATGAATAATTTCAGCGAGTTAGTCATGGGGTGCATGGGTGGGAATGCTCTAATGGTTGTGATAATTTGATTGGGAACTCACAGAGTTGAAACATGTGCTTGCATAAGTGACTTGCTTTTGCCCCTACATGAACCGGGAAATATTACGTAAATAATAGGCCCTGAAACATGTGCTTGCATTAGTGACTGGAATTGGTCCCTACTTGAACCGGGTTTCATCAGGCGGTATACTCAGGGTGAGGTACTTTCTACGAACCTGCAGTGTAGGGGGAGGTCAGGGAGCAACCAGAAAAGAATGAGCCCACCTCAGCATGGGAATTTAGACACACCTACTTCACCTGGTAGAGGCAAACACAAAGAGTCAAAAGTGTTGGAGCAGCTACCATTGCGGCAAGTAGTTTTCTATTTTGCTATAGCAGTAAAGAGCGTTATTCAGCGTTATTGAGCGTTATTCAGCGTTATTGGTGGGTAGTTTTCTATGCCATTTCTATGGCAGCTCGTTTTCTCTCTCAAGTTACTGCATTGCTAGTAGGATGCATTTATCTTTTCTATTCAATCCAAATGCACCGGAAAATGGCTTTTTTTTCTTATTATTGGTAACACTGTTCATTGGGGACCTGAAAGCCTGCTTGCGTGGGCTTTGTCTTGACTTGGTGTGCATGAAATTGAGTTTTTCAATTATCTCCTGCTATCACGTGATGAACAAGAATACATTTCAAGACGGTTAAACTAGTTTATCATGAGTTTGAAGACCACCAAACTCTTACACACTTAATAGTGAGAGATCACCAAGCTCTTTCGAATTTCAAAGTGAACAAATAAGAGTAAGGTAGCAGCATCTAAAATGAACAACGACCCATTGTGGCCAGCTACTTTTGAACCAAAAATGAACCCTGATAAGTTTGATAGTTGTCGACAACTTCCCACTTCTTGCTTCACAATTGGTTTAGTTCAATGTTGCTTCACAATTGGTCCTTTGTTTTTTTTCGGGTAAGTGTACAACTTAGAATAGGTGTCTACAACACCCTAGCTTCAAAAATTCGTGTAAAATTGCTCATGCTTTCAAAAAATTTGATTCTAAGGCCCAGCATTTCCTCCTAGATTTGCTAAGACATTCATGATTTCATTCCATGTTGCATGCACTCCCAAGGTACCGCATACCTTCTATTGTCATGAATAGGTGTTTCTACCTTATATAAAAATCAAAACACATGGTGTCTTACTCAAATACTACTTGACTTTTAGGATAACTCTAATGTAACAGAGTTATAGAAGAGTATTCTTTTACAATTGTTATTAAAAAATGAATTCAATACAGAGAAAGACTTGCCCTCTTGTTGAACTAAATCCCCGACCCCTCTCTCAAGAGTTTAAAATTCCGAAAGAGGTCCTTTTAAACTAGTTTAGAACAATAGGCCCCAAATTTGAAAAAAATGCCAAAAATAAACCTTATGGTGTCCAAAATGGAAATTTCAGAAACTGAGGTCCAATAGGGCCCATCTGTGAGTAGTGTTTGTATTAACGTCGGAGGGGGATTTAGAATCGAGGAGAATCTGTTGTTAACGAAGAAATATAAAACACGTGACTAGAAATTACTTTAACGCATGAGAAAAAAGAACACAACGCAAAAAAAAAATCATGGCTCTACTTGCGGCATAGTAATGCAGTTGCACAGTGCTTGAGTAGTAGTTGTAGCAAGAGAAGACAAGGCTTTGAATATTTTTTTGATTCTCAGTTTTGCTTTCAAGGATGTAGATGCAAGTGCGGCAAGGGTTTGGTGTGAACAGGCAATGAGTCCTATTGTGCAAGAAGATAGAGAGTAAGTGCGGATAGCCACTAGAAGACAAAAATCCAAATATGGCAAGAACCACCTATAGTCCATTGGTGTCTGCAAGAATTGAAACCAAACTTTTGGGTTCATCCATTTTCGTATGGCTTCGGTAGCTTCTATAAAGTTCTTGAGTCCTGCTCAATTTTCATTTTTGAATCTCAAGCATCTATTAAAGGATCGAAATAATACAAAGAGTTTTTTCTAGCTTTAGTTGGTTCAAGGGAAAGAGGGTTGGAGAGTTGAATTGTTTTATTAGCAAATGATGCTACAGTGTAAAGGATATAGTCTAGCAAGGTATTAAGAATCTTATGTCAATGATTGGTTGGTTTTTGCACTTTTTAGTAATTTAAATTTGCCAACATCAAGTGTTGAAATTTTAGAGGCACGTGGAAGTTGCTTTTCCAAATTGGTGCCGTTTATTCCACTTTCTTTTTGTGTGTGTAATGCATTATAGATATTTAATTGCGTTGGTATGGATGTCTTTTACTACCTTTGTTGAGGTGTGATTTTCCTTTGAGTTTGTGTTTGACATTTTTGTGTATTGGGCCACGTGTCCCAACAACAATTACTAATTAAAGGCTATGATTTAGTCTTGGTTTTCTATGTCGCGTATTAGTGATGCCTATTTAGTGCACAGAGTAGCCAAGCTGGGATTATGTTTTCAAATGAATATTCTACTATGATTTTTGCTTGAGATTATAAGATTAAAACATCTTGTATATTTGTTCCTCGTAAACATCTTGTGTAGTTCCCATACTGCATTATTGTTTTGTTCAAAAACCCACACCACAGCTCAAGAATTCATTTAAATCAAATACAACAAGCCAATGATCCTATGAGTATATTTGGATAAGCACACCAGCAACCAAGAAGAAAAAAACTCGTTTTTTAAGGGAATAAAACTTGTAAATTCTGTTGGATTAACCCTTTAGCGCGCCGGCGTCTAGAATCTAGACGCCGGATGAATTTCAGCAGCTCGATTTCTGTAGGTACCGGATGTTTTGCATCCTTTTTTTTTTCATTCTTCTGCTAGTTGAATACCATTTGTACGGTATGGATCTTCCAAATAAGATAATGTGAATTTTTGAAAAATTACAAAAGTGATTAACCCCTAAAGGACCAAGTGTCCTAACTAGGACATTTAGAGAATCGGGTAGGTTCCGGTGAACACATTTTTAATCGAATTTTGAAGGAAATTTAATAGTAGATTCCCCAATGTGCCACAAAAATGGGGATTCTTTTTTTTTTGAATTCCGACACTGTATGTGAAAGTTATGAGAGGAAATGTGTTTTTTTCAGGAGAAAGGGCAGCGGGGCAGTAGAGAAATAGTTGAATTTTAGGGGGGGCATCAAGATGGGCGGTGTGTGGAAAATGGGGTGGACTGTAGGGGCAGAAGACCACCCCGTTTTCCAAGCTCATAAAAAAAATTTAAAATATTTTTTTTTTTAAATTTAAAAATATATATTTTTAAAAAAAATTTAAAAAAAATTATTAAAAAAAAATTATTTTAAACTGAAAAGTATTATTTTAGATTAAAAATATTATTTTAAACTAAAAGTTCAATTTCATAATTAAAAATATTATTTAAAATTTTGAAAAATAAAATTATTTTGAAAAATAAAAAATAAAAAATAAAATCGTTCAATGAGGGACTACCACGTGGCAGTGTACCTTGAGAGTTAGTGGGGTCATGAACATTGGAATGGGTTGGCACTTCAATTCCCTTCCTCCACCCTTTATTTCCCCCCTAACCCCCAAAATTCTTAGAAAATGTGCATGATGTCTTCTAAAACTTGGAGATTTTTCTTTTTTTTTAAATTTTTTTTGCCATTTTGTAGAGGGTGGAATGCACTTGTGTTTCACCGCTCGGATTTGTATTTTAAATAAAGAAAGTCGAAAATATTGCAATTCCAAAAACATATAGTCTTTTCTGAACTTTTAAACCCCCAACAAGTGCAAGGTGTTATTCAACATCCTAAACATCTCCAAACACAACGAAAATTGGTACACAACTAAGTAACATCATATAGAATGTGAAAGTGAAGTGCGACAAGTTTCGGTAGTGAGGTTTTTTTGATGTAGATGTGGTCAAACGCATCTGAACTTTTCGGGCAAGTGTTTTTTTGGGGTGTTTTTTTCCATCAAATGCAATTATCTTGCAATCCGTGCGGTCAAAATGAACGAAATTTGTTGTGTATGTTTTTCAAATAGTTTAGGACAAGATCTTACGGTTAGAAGGTAAAAAATAACATTCTTTTGGATTTTTTGCATGGGGGAGTAAAAATGGCAGCATTGGAGTGTTTTTGGAGGAAAAACACTCCGGTCCTTTAGGGGTTAATGTCAAGATTCAATCTTAGTTCAAAAAGAAAGACCTTAAATATGATTTTCCATAGTAAGTAGAATCAAATAATGGAAACCATACCACCTCGTAGTGCATGTCATTCTAATTTCATTACAATATTTTTAAATTTATTTGTGTTAATTTTGAAATTTTAAATTGAATTTCAAGAGAAAACCTTGCAAAATTACTTTTAAAATATTAATAATAAATATGATGAATCCGACCGTAGAGATGTTATCTACACATTGACATTTACAACTTTGTTTTGTACATCAACTCCATTTTCGTTTTTCATCAACCATTTTATAACAAATCTTTGAAAACAGTGTTGAATCGGGACGTTAAAGGGTTAACGAAGTTATTTCCATATATGAATATTTGTAGATTGTAGATGAAAAATCATTTGTTTATCTATATATAAATCTATTTAGAATTTGGTGATGTAATTTTTCAGGCACTTTAAAGAAAATTCACTCAAAAATGATTGATGATTCCTTAAAATGATTCATTTTATGTTTGCAGTGTTTACAAAAAAATTGCCAAAGGTAAAAAGGCTGCCCCAGAGTGAATTTCAATTACAACTTGGAGATCAGGTTACTCGTCAGATATGGACCCACTGTCATTCTTTTACGTCACGTCATGCCAAGTTGACAAGAGCCCATCACTGCATGCCGGGTTGCTTGTATCTTTGCTCACACGAATTTTGGATAAAGACATTTGATTTGTGTTTGAAAATAAAGAAATATAGAAGAAGAAAAAAAAGGCAAATAAAAAGATGAGTATGTCATATACCGGTAGTACATGAGTTAGGGCTCTTTCATACTATGGTTGAAGGTCGAGAGACTGTCGATTTTTATTAATTAGATTGCAAGAAATCAAGAATTCAGCCTCTCGATCCTTCACACTAGAGGCCAAAGTTCAAAGGTCGTCGCCCTTTAAAATGCCTATATGGCAATACTTTTTGACCAAGGTTGACAGACTCTCGAAGAAATTTTAGGTTGAACGGGACTAAAAACCCAAACTATGATCGAGAGGCCGTCCGTTTTTTTTCGTAAAAAAATCAAAACTATATTTGATTACCTATTTTTTGCCCATTTCTTTGAACTCTCAACAAAGTTTGGCCACTCAATCCCACTGCCTCTTGACTTGAACATGCATAGTGTGAAGTTGCCCTTAACCCTTAAACGACATATGCTTTCCTAATACCACACCCAAAATCTCTTTTTAATTCCATTTTAAGCATGATTCTGTGTTTGATTTACTTTAGCTCTATTCTAAAGAAGTATAGATCTCTCTAAGGTGCCTCGGTTTGGCATTTAAAAAACCCCATTTGGTGCAATGATATGAGCAAGATTCTCCCAAACTATAACCAAGCCCGTGGGTGCCCAAAATATAAAACAATGCATTTAAAAAATATTTCTATGTTTTCCTTGCAAACTGTGGTGTCTTGACTAAGGTTGGATAACCTATTACCGCCAACTTAAGCAATCTGGCCTATTTTTGACAGTGCTAAATTCCCAAGAAAAATTTGACTGCATTTGAAATAGGTTTTGATGAGGATTGCAAAAATTTGCAACATCTAATTCTCATTTGTCAATTTTATACAAAATTCCAAAGTGGAAAGTAACCTTTTACCCATACATCACATACCAATTTCCTAAGTTCACACTTTGTTGTTCCTAGATCCGCTCATGAGCTAACCCAAAACCACCAGCTATTTCTTTGCAATTCTTGGCATGCCATTGGTCTACTTGAATAGTGAAATTGGTGGTTTGGGGTCTCAATTGTGGTGGCTCCAAGAAAATTATACATGTCAGAATTGGGGAGGTGGTGGTAATAGGTTATCCAACCCTATCACAAAAGAGGTGTGGACCTTTAGGGTTAAATCAGCCCAAATTACCGACATGCACGGTACAGTAAACCGCACATTTTGAGGTGATCCAAAACCAAAGTAGGCATAATAATTATATGGCAACTTAAAATAATACCGGTACCAGCTTCGACGAAATAGAAGTAGGTACGCGGTCCAGAAGGAGCTACCCGGGTATCAATAGATAAACTTTCGTTAAAAACAGCAATTCAAAAAGGCCCACCCCTGACCCCGCCGAAATCCTCGATAGCACCCCCCCGAGCACGACTTGACGAGCAACCACAACCGTAGATTAAACCACGCACGGCTCAGATCAACCGCCAATTCAAACCTTCGCCAAATCCCCGGTGCCGACAGGATTGTGCACGTTCTTGGGACGTAATCTAACGGCTGGGAACCTGCAAGATCGACGGTCGAAGACGAGAATCCAGGTGTTGAACGTAATTGAGGATGTCGTTCGGGATCTGAAGTGTTGACGCGCCTGGGACCGAGTCCCTGCTTCCCGTGTTGTGTAGTCTCCCGCGTGCGGTAGACTTGTAGCTTCTGCAGACTTCAGTTTTTTGCCGAGTTAGCAAATCTGGGGCGAGGTTTTATATGCTACTGAAGCTCTGTTTTGCTTACTTCGGTTTTTGAGTTTGTTGAAAACCGCTAGAAATCGAGTTTAGCGAGAAGATTTTGGCTAGTTTTTGAGGTATGCGTGAGTTTTTGAAGTTTTGGTTCAATTTGATGCTCGGCGGGAGTGTTTTCGTGGATTGTTGTGGCTGATGAGTAATGGTTGTTGTGCAGGAGGTGATTTGAGGGAGAAAGAGATTTGGTGGAGCGACCATGGGGTGCAGCAATTACTTTACCGGGTTCCTGAATCTTGCGACGTTCATATTGTCCATACCGATCATCGCCTTTGGAGTATGGCTGTCGAAAACGCACGACACTGTGTGTGTGCGTTTCTTGCAATACCCGATTATCGTGCTGGGAGTGTTCATACTGCTCATGTCCCTTTGCGGGATGATTGGCGCGTGGTGTGACAAGAAGTTCCTCCTGTTGCTCTACCTCGTCGTGATGTTCTTCTTGATTCTTCTGCTCTTCTGCTTCACCATCTTCGCGTTCGTGGTGACCAATTCGGGCGCGGGAAATGTGGTCTCTGGGAAAGGATACAAGGAGTACAAGCTTGGTGATTATTCCACTTGGTTGCAAAAACGCGTTGACAATCCTGCTTATTGGGCTAAGATTAAGAGCTGCATAGCCGACTCCAAAGTGTGCAACGATTTGAGCACCAAGTACACCTCCGAGACCGCTTTCGACAGTGCTTCTCTTACTCCACTCGAGGTACGGTTGCATTTTTTCCTTCCTGATTAGATGATGGTGGAGACAATTCATCTTTCTGCTCGTCTACAATTGTTAGTGACATGTGATTCCTAATGCTCTGTTTTTTTTTTTCTGCACGACAGTCCGGATGCTGCAAGCCACCTACGTCCTGCGGATTCACTTATGTGAATCCAATTACGTGGAACGGAGTTCCCCCAGCTGGTGCTGACACGGATTGCTCTTCGTGGAGTAACAATTCAACGGTGTTGTGTACGGATTGCAACTCATGCCGCGGAGGAGTGTTGCAGAATGTGAAGTCCAACTGGCGTAAAGTGGCAGTTGCCAACATTATTGTGCTGGTGTTCCTCATCTTCGTGTATTCCTGTGGATGTTGCGCATATAAAAACAGGGAGAGGGGTAACAAGGGTTACGCATAAGCTATCTATCAACGATGGTATTCACCCGGGTTGGTGCGTATCTTTTGTGAATACAGGAGAGTTCTGAAGTGTATGTACAGAGAAACGTGAAATGCCCTCGAACCCTCTCATGAAATTGATCAGGAGACCGCTAGTTGATCTCCTGCTTTCAAAAGTGCCCGCAGAGAATTCCCTTTGGCTTGAATCTCTGTGGTCAGACCCAATTTCATTTTGCAATTACCAATGCCGTTAACTCTGGTTAGAATATTCAAACGCAAGCTTTGATTTGTTAGTTGATGTTGCAGTGAATGAGAATGTTCATCACTTGTGTCAAATTTATTTTCAGGAATATGATGTATTCATGATTCAAGTATTATTCGTTGTCCTCGAATGGAAGGTCTTCTGCATTGCTTTTTTTTTCACCGTGAAAAATGTTCTGAGTTTTTAGTTCTCTTTTCATTATTTAGCAGCCTTAATGCTGATTAGAATGCAATCGTTTCATACTCAAACTAAAATGGTTTCAGTCCAAGGGAGTTACTTCTCACAATTTGTAACGGCCCACTCAACTTAGTGTTGAATACCAGCATGTAGAAGTGGCAACAGTATAATACGGTATTCTACGAATCTGATTTCTACATACCATTCTTGGAATTTTGTGTAGGGCGATGAGAGGTAGTGAGTTTACGATTGTGCATATTTCAGTCTACGTGAAAGTCAGGGCTTGACGGATCTAAAGTCACACATCGTTGAAGTTTCTCACTAAATGACAAGCTTTTAGGGAACTTTGGGGGAGCAAGTTCCGCATTTCAAGTGAGCTTTTGAGGAAAAAAGTGGACAAGTTGTCAAGAAGTACACAATGTACAGTACAATTCATGGCATGATATAACACAAACTGTAATACTACTTTTCTCCTCCTATTGTGTACTTCCTACTTTTATGAACTTCTAAAACTCATGGAAGTTGGCTTCAACAATGTAAACTTGTGTTGAAATTATACCTGCCAAATTTAGTATATAGAAATAAACAAACTTACACACCCCAACAACTAGATAGTGAAACACTCCTAAACAAATTTTACACCATTGGTATCCAAAACGTATCCCAACTAACAAACCCAAATGGAAAAACATCAACAAACCAAACACAATTTAAACAAAATATGAAACATGCACCAATCTCCAAAAAAACACCTCACTTTGTTGTCAAACTACGTTTTGTCAGAAAAGTGCGATGCACCACGCCTCACCATTGACAATCTCATAGAAAAAGACCAAAACCCAATCAAAACCCAATCAAAATCCAATCACACTACCACAACTACAATAAACACAAAACAATGGCAAAATCATAAATATGCCAACCCCAAAAATTATAACAAACAAACTCAAAACAAATCCCATACATCAAATACTAAATATAAAACCATTAAACTGCACGCAAAATATATCTTCCCACACAACACAACCTACATACAATAAAACAAACACTACTTAGACATCATATCAAAACACTTCTACCAAGAACAACCAAGATATTAACATAATAAAACCAAAAGACTAGAACACATTCATATATCAATCACAAAATGCAACCACGATAAAGACATAAGGTAGAAGCACCTAATTATGACACTTTTCTTGAAATCCGTGATCTATGACTCACGTAGAAAAATGTTCTGAAATGAAGACCATTCCTAAAATCTGTTACAATTAGGTGCTGCTACCTTATACGTCATCATCCCCACTCTCATCAACCAACTCAAATGCTTGGTCTGCTTAGGTTGGTTGGGCAAAAGCGGGACTAGTATTTCAACACACTTTGGACTCCACCATGCATCCAATGAGGATTTAACTAATTATCCAGAAAGAAAAAAAATACAACTAACATGTTCAATGAAATGACAAAATTTATAATAACAATTAAGATGTCCAGAAACAAAAGAGGAGTTGAAGAGGAGTTTCCTCTCTATAATTATAATTTTTGACAATCATTGTTTATGAATTTCTCTTGACTTGGGAGAACTTGTGGGAATTCTCCTCCAGCATTGGGGAGGTCACGAGTTCCACACCCCGTGTTGGCACAGGGTCATGCTTTAGATTATTCTCCAATTAATTCTCCAGTCTTTATGAACCAAAAACGAGTCGAAGGCACCAAAAACGAGTGGAAGGCGTGCTTAAGGTTTCTTTCTACATTGAGACACTCATTTCAATTAACTCAAATACGGGTAGAAAGCCTAGAATGGCTATGGAAACAATACAAAACAAAATATAAACATCAAACCTCCCCTTCAACATAACATTCATTGGTCTTTGTGACTGCTGCCTCACTCTAACAAAATGATGTGGAATATCACACATCATTTCATCCTCCCAATGAAATTATGTGGGATATTCCACATTAAATCAAGAACTATAGGGGCACATGGCATTAACCCTTTAGTGCCTAGGGTACTGTAGCAGAGAGCTCTAGATTTCAGTGGGTTTTTCCACTATGGTTGAGACTACCAAAAATAGAATGGGTTAAATTAGAAAGTAATCATACAATTCTATTCTCAACTCGAGAGCACACATTTAATTAAAATTTGAGAATCATCCGATGGTGGGATCGGAAGATTATAGTATGTATTTGAACTGTATAATGCACGCTCAAAAACGAGATTTTGGGGGGTGTGTGACTTCAAAGTTAAATAGAATTTGAGGTAAATTTTCAAAAATAAAAGCAAAGACATTCAGATATGCCCTATGTCAAGACCTCTCCGTTGCAATCTTTCATATCAAAAATAGACTCACACATAATTATTGTGAGATTTATAAGTGAAAGTGACTTGTCCATGTACGGTTTAGGACAAAATTTTATACGTTGAAAATTGACAGGAGTGGGTACATTAGTCAAGATCGGATTACACACACTAATGGAAGATGAAGAAGAGAACACAATCCAAAAAAATAAAACAAGATAACAAACTTCCAAACACAAGAAATACTACACAATACATATGTTGTATTTGTACGTATTTACTGCATTTTCAAGTATTTGCAGTATTTTTGCGTTTTGTTGATAGGTATTTTGATAGTTGTACAATTCCAAATTGAAAATTTCTTTTTCTGGAAGGTGCGTAATGTATGTGCGCAAATCTGAACTTCAGAACTGAAGTTCCAATTCTTCACGGATTCTCTGTTATTTGCATTTCTGACGTTGCAGTGACCATAATCTGGCTTGCTAGGCACTAAAGGGTTAAGCAAGAGCAATCAACCATGGTGAACAGTCATCGAGAGCACTCATACAATCACAATTCAACAATGTATTGTAATTGTTTAGTTGATTCAATCACAATTCAACAGTGTTTTGTAATTGTTTATTAGATTCAATAGTTCATTCAATTAGGAATCACTGGTCACTCCATACATAAAGGTGGATGAAACTAAAAGGCACCCTCTTCGAAGGCTACTGAATGTTATGAAAACTTCGAATCGAAAGTAGTAACATTATACCAAAGATATACAATACATTTGGTGACGCAGCCCTGCACCTGTTACGTGCACTCCCGAAATCTCCGAGACAGCCTGTTTCGCGCTTAACGACAGCTTACGCATCCCGCTCTTCGTGCACAACGCAGAAGCTACCTCACTCGTGCCTGCCGGCACTCGAGCTGAAATTCTGCGTTGTGCACTCAGGCGGATGCATAATCCCTTACAGAAACCACAGCCCTATCTGCAACTCTCCTCACCCACAATTACCCTCTACTAATCAACCATTCAAACAACTCCGACGTAAAGGTAAATCATACCCCGCCACCCCTCATATCTCACCACATTTCGACCAACAAACATCAAAGACGACATCACCAACAGTGGAAAATGCCAACTGGTGGTCAGCACTCTTGTATGGACACATCGTCGCACAAACCAACAAAAGTGCACATGCAATACAACGTTGTTATGAACATCGCTACTCGCTTACTCGTTGCCCCCCTAAACTGCACATATGCCTGCCCACCAAAAGGCATCTGAATGTCCTACGTTTATCATACCAAATCGTTCGGGAAAAACAAAACAAAAATAAAACACACATGCGGTGAGCTTCTAGTCGTTTGCCAACACCAGAAACCCCACTGTGATGTACAGCAGCAGCACTGGATACACCGCCAGAGCTTTCCGGCTGGACGGGACTGCGGTGCTCACGAACGGATACGCTGCCCACGAACTCCACGCCAGAGCCACCAGCACCACCAAGCTCCGGAACAGCTTCGTCTTGTTGGCCAGGCACACCAGCGCACTCACGTCCAGCGGAAACAGACAGTACCCCAGCACGCTCAAGCTCTGGAAAAAGATGATGCTGCCCCCCAGCAGTTGCACGTTCAGCGTCAGCACTATCGCTCCTGCAGACAGCGTCGCAAACACCACCGCAAACACCTTCGACTTGTTCTCCGTCGCCGACGACGACAACGTCAACGCCAGGAAGATGATGAAGAAGAACGGCCCCCACAAATCCCAATCCCTCAACGCCTTGCCCGGGTCTTCCCGGTACGGGTTCGGTAGCACCACGTCCACCAGATTGTTCCCCACTCGCTTCAAATCCCTCTTCAGCGTCTCCCATACTGGCTCCGTCAGAGTGTTGTACTGAGGACCTCCTCCAAAACCTGCATCGCTCCAAAATCGCTCAAACTCAAAAACAACAACGCCACACCCCAACGGATCCCATCGACATCAATCCTACTATCACCACATCTATCTCTTGCATTTGCAAAGCCTACATTCCACCTCAACACGAACCCTCTCAAAGAGAACAACCAATCCAACGACCATCACGACAGATCTGCCACACAACACGTCCACTCACTCTACAACTGCACTGCAATTTCACACCATTCAGTCTGCACTAGTGTAAGCTGTCCGCCACAACGTCCCTAAAGTGTCAGAATTCCATCACACCTGCTGAAAGAGTAGGCCCCGGCGGTGCTGGGGTGGAAAATGCTGCGCTGCTGCTCGAAACGGACGAAGGCGGCAGCAGGGGCGCAGACACGGGAATCGTCGGAGGACTGGATGGCTTCCGCGCTGGAGGAACTGACTGGGGCACCTCCAGAGTCGCCGGCTGTACACTGATGTGGAACAGGCTCTCGATTTCATCGATATCCGACTGAGAAGACGCCATTCCGAATACCGGAACCAGGACCCCACGCGCTCAGATGCTTCCAATCACTCCATCAAACGCCTGAAAAGACACCGACCGACCGCACACAACACAACATGCGTCAGTCATCCACCAACACGACCGGCACCTTAGATCCTCACACTCATACAAAGCATAAATACACGTCATTCGAATTTCAAAACGAATTTCCAAAAAAATCAACAACAATATATTCCACTCGCTAGTGCCACTTCTGTCATGGATGCAAACAGATTTCACTGCTGCTGCTCCACTCTCAAGTCCAATTCCGCTTAGGGTTTCGCAACATCTGTCACCTATGCACCAATCGTTTTTATCCTATCCTAAGTAATGTGCAATCAGTTGACATCAACCAGCGGCATTCTGAATACAGACAAGATTTTCGTCTGTAAACTAAAAAATCCATCGCGCAAGTGTGTCACCGAGGCCTCACAGAATCTAAAGAACGAAAACCCTAAGCGATCTTTAGCCCGACTGCCCCTCCCTGCGAATCACTGAAAGATCGCACATGACCGACCCGAGGTTCGCCAAAAGAAACTTAGGTCCTCGGAACAAAATTAAAGTCACGTGAGCTATGCTTGTCTACGAAAAGAACCCTAACAAAGGACTTCAGTGCCAAACCTAAAATCCTCCGTGAGGACCAATCTCTTTGGCACAAATGCACTGTTGCGATTTCTGTAGTGGAGCAGCTAGGGATCGTACATAGCAGCCATAATTTTGACAAAACTTGCCCAACCACAAAGAGCTTCACTGAATTCAAAGACGTCAAGAACGTCTTCACCTCGATATGATTAAGAGTAGGAGGATGTAAAATAAACACGCCAGAGAGTTTGATACTAACTCCGATCACTCAACTGGGAAAGAAAACTTAAAGTCATTCTGACAATGCAGCAGAACGAGGGCAGCAGATCTGAAGGCAGGGAAGCGAAGTGAAAAGCAAATGAGATGCAAACATTGTCGATTCAGAACCAGTTCGGAAGCTTGGACTTACCGCAGACGCCTCGGGTGTTGCTACTCTGATGTAGAAGCTGCAGGAGGTGGCTATGGTGTCCAAATGGAAGTCGATGGAACAAAATTATTGCAACGGAGACAAAGGCTCTTCCCCTTCCTCCTTCGTGAAGCTGTCGAGATCGACGGATATCATCCAGAGTCCACTTTATCATCTAGTTTTCATCCAAACTGACCAAATTTGCTTCGGACCGTAACTTAGGTCCAACTTAGATAAAATTCTTAGGGATTCTGGGGATTAATCCTTTAAAGATTTTAGAGCATAATAGATACATTGTTGTATGTTTAACATTTGTTGAAAATAGAAAGTTCCAAAATGAGATGCCAATAGCTTTTCAGACTATATAGACATGAATTTTAACTTCACTTTTGATATGAAACTCATAGGAAGTGTAGAACCATTCCAAATACAGTGGAATACGGTCATACAATACTGGCCAAAATGGTCAATCTGGACATTTAAGGGTTCAATTTTATAATTCAAGTGAAATTTTGAGAAAAAAGTGGAAGAGAAGTTGTCATGAAGTATAGAGAATTCTCAAGTCCTCAACTTCATGGCAACTTCTTTCTAACCAATCAAATGTGTATATGTTTCACCACGACCAATGAGATTTGTTCATGTTCAAGTTCATAGAAGTCTGTACTACTTCATAGCTAGGTATGAGACAAATTGGAACACCATTGTCTTGTTGACTTTCACAAACAACTTCTGGTCCCCATGGAAGTTGGTTTTGGCCGACGTAAAATTTTATCCACGTTTTCTCATCCGTCTGAATGGGTTCTTTGCAATAAATGTGAATTCTTTTACCACACATTGTATAGGAAGTTAGCCCTATGCATGTGTGAACCGATTAGGAAAGAGATAACCTGTGAAATTTTTATGCCTCATTTCATGTTGCAATGATTCACCAAAAATTTCTAAAATTTAAGTTCAAAAGTGTTCAAAAGTGCTCTTGAAAAGGTTAACTTATAAAATTAAGCAACCAAAAAATCTCCAAAAATTACTACACTTAGAGTATTACATTTCAACCAACCACAACAAATTTCATCCACAGATTGTCAATATCTTATTTGTAATCAAATTACAAAAATTATTTTGAAATTTGAGTTTCAATACTTATACAAAAATACAGGTAATTGAAATCATAGATCTAGCCATCAGCATAAGATTTAAAATTCATAGTCACTAGGACTTGGAGTTTTGCAACACCACAAATGTTGCTCTTAACACTAGACTCCAGTGATGAGAAGCCCTCCTAAACGTTGCTAAAAACCTTGTTGTGATTAAAGTACATTTAGGTTCATGATAAAGCAACATTTTTGTGATCTTTGGGAACAATTGTTTTTTACGGCATCTCTATTTTAGGATGTATAATTATGTTACATGTGAATTTTTCTAGGTTTCATATCATCCATTTAATATTTTTAGTAGTGACAAACCTTACAGCATACCCACACCTGGATGACATGAAATACTTTAATTCAAGTCCAAAATTTTAATTAAAACAATTAATTTTCATGTTTTTTGCTTCGTGAGGAAAATAGCCAAAAATTAGCATTTGCAGGCATCGTAGGACAAAATAAACAAAGTTTCTTAGCGTTCAAATTAATCATTTTAAGTTAAACATATCTAAATGTATTTCATATCAAAAATTGGTACCATAATGACAACATTGGATATTTTAAACAATTTGTTTGGTTTTTTTAGCAACTAGGACGAATTTTGATTTTTGTACTAATTTTTTTTTCAAAACCTTCAAACTTCTTCAATTTTGACGTGAATCTTTTTTTGTGTACTACATGAGTGTAGGAAATCAAAACCACATCTAGTCGATTCGGTTTTTATTTTAATTTCAGGAGAGACTCATTCAAAGTTGCCATCGGGGTTGATTTTAGAGTTCAAAAGACTTTTCGGGGTACCCATATCAGACCATTGCCATGTTAGCAATTCATAGCATATATTCCCAATCCCCAATAATCCAAGCCTATAGAGTCTATAATGAAGTTCTACTACCAAGGCTATAGAGTCTCTGATGAAGGTCTACTACCGAGGTTGTGTGAGAAATTTTGGACGTTGGTTGCTTTGTGGTCTCGGGAGTAGCGCCTCATTGGATTATAAAAACCGAAACTAGGTACCCTTTTCACCATTCTCATTTCCTTCGCTCTCTTGCATGCATGCTCTTGTTTGGTCCGTCTAGTAGAGGGTCTGCTTGCCTCCGTTCTTGTGCTATACAGTGATCTTGTAAAGCTTCAATCCATCAATTGCTTGATTGCTTGCTCACTACGTACTTCATGTAAGTAAGAGTTACATTCCAATTGAATCCCTCGATGGTTATAGGCTTTGTGCGTTGATTAATTAATCTGAGCATCATTGATCTCTCTCAGGTTCGTTCCACAACTATTTGTTGATTACATAGTTTAGTGGTTACGGGACAGCAGTAGTACATAGAGCATGTCCTTGAAAGGCTTGCCCTAGATTTGTAGTGTATTATTTACAACCAAAGACCGTCAATGACATCAAACCATGGGGGATCTTTTCTTACTTCTTAAGCATGCATGGACAGACTAACGTACATTATCACAAACTCGGCCTACTAACTAGTCCGCTCCATGGGGTTTCAAATGTATGAGCATGGTTTTTGAAAAGCAACTAGAGTCCGGGACTTACTTAGGGTTCATTTTTATGGGTCTTTAGTATTAGAGGAAATACTATGTATGTGGGGTTTCCTTCTCTAGATTTTTTGTAGTATGGTTATGCTTGAATCTTTATAATTGAAGTCGAATCATAATTAGGCTAGGGTAGTAGTTAAAGCCCTCAAAAAGAAAAGATTAATTACAATCATCATTGATATGCATTCACTATATCATGCTTTTGTAGCCTATTGTTAAAGCCGATTAATTAATGTGTTGATGCTAGCTAATTAGAAGCCCTAGAGATAAATTCTTCTAAGTTGGTGTAGAATGAAGGTTTCCATTTAATTTTAGTTGCATAATTTATAGGCTGTTCGTTTTTCATTGTGCCTTGCAGCTAGGGTACCACCAAGGCACCAACATGGCAACGAATCCAACACACCATGCTCTTGCGGAACCAAATTTAGGTAGTTTTTCAAATGAGTCAGCCACAGGTACGTACTTTTGCCTCTATTAATTAATTACTACTAAATCATTTGGGTAGAAAATGCTGAAATCCCCACCTAGTTAACATTGTTCATAATTTCCATAACATCTCTGAACATGTAAACTTCGTTTGAAATAATTAAGCAGATTTTAGCGTGTCTAGGAAAAACAAATTCTATAGTACTTTGATTGGACCAACATTAATACCTTCGATCTCATTCTTAGCAGCTGATTCATCTTTGGTTTGCAGACAACTCACTCGTGATTGACATGAGCACAAAGTCGTTGATTACCGATCCATTATTTACGGTCCTCAGTCGCACTTTCACCATCCGTGAGCTTGTGCGCTTGAAGGCACTCAACAAAACATTTGCAACTCTGGTATCCAACAACATGCAACTTACATCAGAGGCTCGTTGCGAGGACGACACAAAGGATTGGTACTTCCCGTTGCGTTTGGACACCATCATTCCTAAACCAGCAAGCTTGCAGAGCCCCTGGACTCATTCATGGATGTGGTCGGGCGTTCATCACCCGTCGGGACGGATCCACAACCTTCCATCCCTGATGCATCTTCCCTGGGATAAAATCGATGTCAACAACATCAACTTTAATTGCCTCTTGACTAGTGCAAGAGGCCTGTTGTTGTTCATTCAAAAGTATGAAACTGTAGGACCAATGCAACGTCTAGCATGGATGTCGCAGGACAAGAGCAAAGACAAGAGAGCTGCACCTCCTCTGTTAGTGAGCAACCCTTTGACGAAAGAATGGAGAGTGCTCCCGACTGCAGATTGTCAAGACGTGAAGGGGGTGTCGTGGAAGTATGGCGGAGGCCGAGCATACATGGTGGTGGATGAGAAGGCAAATTCTTACAAAATAATCCTCTATTTGAAAGGCGTCTTAAGTGTCTACAAGTCCACATTCAACTGCTGGAGCACCTGGAGTTTCCCCGAGCCTATGCGGTGGCGTTTGAGGCAAGGATGGAGTGGGATTGTTCCAAGCGCCATTGTGGGTGGCAAATTCTATTTTGCTGAGCTAGAAGTTGATGGAGAGGCCATGCCCGTTTCTAGAGCTGCCTATGACATGGTTATGCTAACCTTGGGTCATGTGATTGTGTTTGAAATGGATGAAGAAGAACGGATCTGGAAACCTCCCGTCCAATATGCTCTTGAGAATTACTTCCCTAGCGATTTGCATGACAATTTATGGGACTATGGTTTTCGCATAGGTAGCTATGCAATTGCAATGACCGATTGCATGGGTGGTATGTACACCGTCATCCCTGCAAGGCTCAACGTTGAGATGGATGTGGGAGATCGCATCAAGCAAACAAACGGTCTACATGATAACCCTCAGTTCAAGAGTTATGACGACTTTGGTTATTTGCCCTTGAGATTCTATATTTTACAGTTGCAGGGTGTTGGCCTGCCATTTGGTCAATTGTTGATACAAATCCCGCATGGCACCCAAGAGAACGAGCATTCGAGACGCAAGGCTAAGTTGTGGGATTTTGCGGAGGAAGATTATTTATACCAAAATCCAAACATGTGGTACTACCCTTCCAGGAACTTTAGTTGGTTTAGGTGCACTGGACGGGGAAGCGTAATTTGGGTGATCTTCCGGGATTATCTGTTACAATATGATGTTGTATCTGGTCGATCAACGACTCAGATCCTTCCAGACACCTCATTTGCATCTCAACCAGATTTGTCCTATAGGCCTAGTGTTCACATGAAGCCCTAGTTCCAAGGGATGCACTATTTGTTATATTAGTGGATCACGTGCGTTTAAAAGGTATTTTAGGGGGAGGCTATGAAGTAATATGAATATTTTATAATATCAATAAAATATTATTCGTGGTATATTCTATGAATGTTTTTTTTGAGCACTTTGTGGTATTTGTAATGGAAATTATCACATTTGGATTAAGCTGTGTTACATCAAATTTTTAAAAAAAACTCTTGAATGAATCAAAATACCTCTACTTTTGATTACACATCGCCAAAAAAAATTGGGAAATGCATTCCCGGGGGCCTAGTATGTTAGGGCCACAAGAAAGTTTTATTTACAATAAAATTTGTAATCACCTTTGTATCCCCATTCAACTCATATATCAAAAAGGAACAATAGACCTCATAATGGTCATTTTGTTGTATTATTTCGATGTGATGTATAATGTATCATGTTAATTTTTTGGTTAATTTTAGTGTTCTAGTATAAGGTGTTTATGTAGTGAAATGGTGAATTATGTTAAAACTTTCAAGTGTTCGTGTGAGTTTTTTAGACTTTGTTCAACTAAAAACTTAGAGGTCTTGGGGAAATCACTTAGTGTGAAATTTGGAATACATGAGTGAAGACAGGGTATTTGATGGAGGGCTATGAAATAATTGGGATATTCTTCTATTTATAATATATTCATGGTATATTCATGGTATATTTCAAGAATATTCATAGAATATTTTAAAATTTGTTTCAAAACACCCTATATTATTTCTAAAAATTTATACATTTTATTTCAAATGAATAAAAGACACCTTATTTTTGTTCTCATGGTAATTTAAATTCTTGACAACAACTTCTTTGGGTAAGAGGCTCTTTAGATTTTTTGATATAGATTTTTAGATGTGTCTCAAAGTGCCTCAATTCTAAAAAGAAGGTTGTTTCAAAGCATAGTAAATGCTTAGAAATGTGACTCATGAGTGTAAGTCATGAGTGTAACCAACTCTTATGGAGTTTTCAGTCTTTTTAGAGTTACATGATGTGACGACTGACGAGAACATCAATCTGAGACAACGTAGCCATCACCATTCATGGATCTCAAGAAATCATATTTGATGAATTAACTCACCGGCCAATAGAGATCGATTTAATGAGCTACAGCAAGTCGAGGGGATCGATGATGGAAACAGCCCGCCTACCTGAAGATCAAGTAGACTCTATGATATCACGCCGGACGAAAATCATTGGATAGTGTCCTATATAGACGTACAGATCGACTGTTGTTTTCAGAGTCGAATATATATAGCTCTCTGTCTCCGCTCGAAAGAGGCATCCGACAGCCTGAGATCGGAAACTTTGAACTGTAGCGCTTAGTTGTTCACATGTCTACACTTCATTTCAAATCGACAGCGGCCGGAATGAACGACATGTGGCCTGTGCTTCTTGTTGCCTTGGTGCCGGTTGTGATTCTTCTCCTGTTCTGGCCTTCCACTTTGCAACGCTGGTTTAGCGCTGCATTCGACCACAGCAGGAGCCGAAAGAGATTGCCTCCGGGGCCAAAAGGTTGGCCGATTGTAGGGAACTTGCCACATTTCGGTAATGGTCTGGAACCTACCTTCGCCGAGCTCGCCCGCAAGTATGGCGGCATCATCTCTATCAAGCTTGGTTCAATGCCAGTTGTTGTGGTCATGTCGTCGTCGGTGGCTCGGGTGGTGCTCCAGGAACAAGACAATATCTTTTGCAGTCGCCCTCCTCCTCCTGCTGTTTTCAACTACTTGAGCTACTTGGACGAACAAATGGCTTTTGCTAATTATGGCCCTGTCTATACATTCCAAAGGTATGCATGGTGTAGTCTCTTCTTCAGGAGGTATACCTTGAGCTAGCTCAGTTGTTTCGTAAATCTATGAACGCACATATGATCGGGTAAGTATGCGCAGGAAGATGATGATGTAGGAGCTGTTGCATCCACAAAAGGTGATTCAGTTCAAGCACTACAGAGAATCCCAGTTCGATGCGCTTGTGAAATCCATCCATCACGTCAACACGGTCACGGTAAGCTTATCAGAAGCGGAGAGAGCAATCCTTCTCAGACCCTTTCTGCGAGTCTGCTTCATGAATGATCTGTCCGTCACCGCCACCAGTGAGCGCTTAGTGCTCCTGCCTAGCGAAGTCCCTAGAGATCCGTTTCTGGTTCCTCGTCCGCCAATTCCACTAGAGAGACTATCACTACTGTCGTCGACCTTACCACAGCCATCCTAATGATCAGTGACCTATTTCCCGCTTGGGGCTTCCTTGACTCCATTTTTCATGCGACAGCTGCAGAAGCGCCTCACGAAGACCTTTGCCATGATGGATGGGTTTCTCCAGCAGGTGGTGGAGCAGCGCCGTCATCTACCCCGCGAGAAGGACGCTCGGGACCAGCCTTTAAATTTCAGATTGTGTGGAGGAGCGCGAATCACTCGTGGCTGGTGTAGCAGGGCAGCCACTGTGGCAAGCCGGGTGTCCAAATAATGTGCTCAGGAGGCACTTTGTTTTTTTCAAAGATGTTACTGTGGCTTCCCATTAATTTCAGTAGTACAATATAGTGGCGATCTTTCATTTTTTTGGGTTCTTATGAGATGGCGATTATTGTACAAACTGGCCTTCATTTGTGGCACCTTCACATCAGTCATTCATGCCTCATTCAAAACACATAGAAGATACAAACATACACCCACATACAATTCAATTCAATACACACCAAAAACATAATTTTTTTTTGCAAAAACACAATGAAAATTTTGTATCAAATGGGGGAATCGAACCCCACTCCAAAGGAATCTGCCCACTGCAGCATTTAATCCCACCCACCCCCAACCCAGTTAGTATCATTCATGAGAAAGATTCACGTATTCCACAAGCAAAAAACTTGCGGATGTTATGGAGACAAAGGATCTCACATATCAGCGCCCACCCTCTCTTTTGCTTCCCTCCAATGATCAAAGGCTTCACTATAAGGGAAGGATTCAAGAGAGTACCATGTTTGTGAAAACATCTTGATGCAAGTGTCCAAGTTGCCTTGGAGGCGGTTTCTAACCTTGTTCTTCAAGAAGGACAATGTAGAAAATGTCCTTTCGTCCTCAACGGACCTCAAGATTGCAGTCACGGCAATTTGAGCAAGCTTCATGAACTCGGAAAGCTTGTTCAACAACAAGGCATTGCACCCCAACTTTTGCCACAATGTAGTGACGGGGTTCACATCACCGGGCCTCTCCATGGCTTTAGAGGCATGGGACTTCATTGTTAACTTGAAGAGACATTGTTGCATGGACAACAAATGCCAATCCAAAAGAGCCTTGATTTGTTGAGCATGGCCATCCTTGCCATTGCTTTCAACACACTTCATCTCACAAAACCACTCCTTGATCGCCTGCAGATGTGAAGCAAATAGTTCATCACACCCCTCTTGCAACCAATATTGTGGGAAAACAACACCCAAAGCCTCCATGATGTCACAGTTTGGTAAACGCCTATCCAATTGGGATATCAACATTTCTGCCGCACCAGAGCACTGTTCCTTCATAGAAGAGACAACTGAAGCAAAGTCATCATGTGAGACCGACACATGTTGCCCCGTCACCCCATCCACCATGTGTGCACCATAAATATGGCCATTGATGCGAAACCCAAGAGTTTCATGGCCATTGTTGAGATCAGTCACCCATTCATGGCTAATGGTGTGTGAATGATCATCCACAACATCATGGAAGGCCTCAAATTGCAAGGGTTGGTAAGATGTGACATTGTCAATGTACATCATGTACAATTTCCCTTGACAGATTTTAACAACCGCTATAAAGTTTGATATAAACACATTTTGTTGTTGAGCAAACTTTATCAATGATTGGATACACTCAAGCATGGGCAAGATGCAAGGCAAAGCCAACAAGGTTGCAACATCAAGGAGAAGGGTTAGATTTCTCTTAGCTGCACTTTCCTTGGTCGCATCTTGAGCAAACTTGACTATGAGAGTCTTGTACTCACTTGAGATGCGCTTGAGGGGCTCGAGCAACGAAATCCATCGAGTTTGAACTTGCTTAAGGATTTTGAGCCCCTCTGTCTCCACAACTTCAGCAAGTTTTGTGAACTCCAAGTGACGCTTAGGGGACACAGAAAAATACGAGTGCAAGCTTTTGAACAATCCCTCCAACTTTTGCACAAAAGGCAAACCGGACATGGCCTCAACTGCCAAATTCGTCCGGTGTGCAAAATCGTGGACTGGGATAACGTAGGGAGTGTGCTCTACTTTCTTGAACCGTTGTATCACACCAAACCGTGCACCTTGGAACACTGCTGCCCCGTCTGCGCCAAAGCTGACCAACTTCTCTGTAAGCTCTTGCTCATTGATCCCTCCATGATTGGAGAGCTCCTCAACAATCAGCCCCGTTAAGTTGGCCGCATTGGCATCCACATCAACGCGGCGCACTGATATCATGTCGGACTGACGCGAGAAATTGACCGAGAAGTAAACATGAATGGACAACCACTGAGAATTGTCCACGGAGGGTACCTCATCCGCACTAGCGGAAATGAAGCTTGCGTTTGCAAGATCGCGCTTCAACCGGTTAGAACAAACCTTCGCCATTGCTGCAGCAAAATGTCACCCTAAAACTTGGTTCCAGTGTTTCCTTGGAAGCTCCAGGACCTGCAGGGGAAAAAAAACGATTCAAAAGCCTGAAAGAAGACTCTAAGCCCTGAAACCAGTAAAGACTAAAACACTGGACCCTAATCCCTAAGACCTACAGTTACAAAGAATTGGAAAAAACCCTAAATCTAAGACCTGCAGTTACAAAGATTTGAAATAAACTTGAAAAAAATACAAAAGTGAAGGGTTTAGAATACATACGTGAAGTTGCATGAGGAGATCTTGCATGGAGGTGAAATCAGCCATCGGCCGGCCTTGTTGCAGCACTTGGAAACAACACTTGAATTGGACAATTTTCCGCCTCCTCTCCTTTGTGACCCCAACCAACACCTTCGTGATCACAGTTCGGCCCCCCTTTGCAAAGAAGACATGCTCGTTCTTCACATATTGATTGCTGCCAAGGTAGTAATACTCCCCACACGTCACCTTTCCCATGTCAACCAACGCCCTCCTCCTTCTAGCGTGCTTGTACAATGAGTCAAGCTTTGGCACAAGGAGTTTCTCTCTCCCTTCCACATCACTACAGATCTTGCATCTGACCTGAGTGATCAAGCGAGACACCCCCACGACAAACTCGGCCCAAGGAAGTTTGGCCGCCCACGAGTCCTGAAAGTGGCGGTTTTGATCGTAATTCTTCCGCCTCTTTCTAGACTCGATCCGCTCACCTGCACTCACCTCTCCGATGACAACATCAGGAAACCGCGCACTCACAGGTGTGGAACGCGTTTCGATGATTTGGCAATCGGAACATGCAGCGGAATCGCCGGAGGTCGATCCCACCTCCAGCTTCACTCCATCACGCAATGCCTGCGCCAAGTCACCTTCTGCGTCCATCACCCAACTACGCGGCCCTCGTAAAGAAATTTACGCAGGGTCTCCTGGACTTTAGAAGCCGGCTTCTTCATTCGCGGAACTACAGGAACTCAAGCAACGGAAACGAGCAAAATCAGATCAGCAAGAAACAACATGCAAAGGCAGGTTGAGAGTACGCCCCTTTGGCTAAGCGTGCGGCCTCCTTATGCATTCCATCTCCTGATCTCTGGCCTCCCTCAATCAGCTTCACCATGCGGCGATGAAAGCAAAAAACCCACTCGCAACTGAGAAACTCTGACGCGCCCACTACAAACCCTGACGCGCCCCACCACAAAGCCTGACACAGGCTTCAAAAAACAACCCAAATCCCTGCAAAAACACCAAATGCACATCCCAAAAGAAAATAACGCCAAACGTGATGAAGGCGCTGGCTCCTGCCAGCAAGAGCGAGGGCGCGAATGGCGACTCAACGAAATCATCCATGGCTAAATGCAGGCGATGAAGAGCAAGACCCGATCTGAAAACAAAGTTTTGGGCTGGCGACAGATGAGAAAGGGGAGTGGGGGTAGCGCTGATGCGCACAAGATGAAGAGGCGGCTGACATATCGACAAGCCAACGACAAGCAACGATGGCGATAAACCCTAATTATGACGTTGATCAGTTGGCCCCCGATACCCGCGGCAGCCGAGAACATCGCGAGCATCCCCGGATATCAACCCCCAAAAACTAGGGTATCAATCGCCAGTACACACAGCAGGTAAGTTTTAGGCGAATTTTCGCTAGTAATTTAAAGGCTGCTCGGGACGTCCTTGACATTCTGCTCTCAATCGGTATGCCGATGACAAAGGCTAAGAACAGCCTCTCACCGACAGGGAGGTGAAGGGTAATATCCAGGTATGTACGGTAAGTACTCCATCTTGAATCGCTTTGCTGGAGATTTGCTAGCTAACTCCTGGTATACCACATGGGTCCCAAACATTTTTGTCGGGTAAAAAGTGGATGGTTTGGCCCCATTTTTACTCCATTTTTGAAACTTTTACCCTGTTTTCAAAAGTGAAGATTGGGATTTGGGAGTCAAGTTTTGACTCCCTTTTCGGAACCTTCACCGGGGTAAAACATGATTCATCGGGATAAAACAATGGTGCTTTTGACTTGCATGAGGGCCCAAAAAAACTGCCCAGGTTAAATGTCCCTCATTTTTATCCCACACCAAGTTTAGCCCCGGGGTCAAATTGTAAGGGTTCCATGTGTACTTAAGTCTCTACATGCACGTACCAGATCATGATCTTGGGCGGTGTTGACCACACTGTTAGGATAAGCGACCTTGGAAGCTTCCGGATACCTCATCCATCCGGCGGACTCCCGGGTGCACTAATAGGATACTCTCACAGTTGACTTAGAGTAAAGATAGGGGCGGATAATCCCACCTACCGCATCAGGTAGTTAGACCAGCAGTTAAGAGGTAGCTCTCTTAACTGCGCCACCACTCTTCTATCTGTTTCTACCTACCACGGAGTGTATATAAATGAGGGCCGTGAAGGCTCCTTACTTCTTCTTGCATTTCTGTTTTTCCTTCTACTCAACACGTTATCAGCACGATTGCTCCCGCTACTCCTTTGCTGTATACTCCTGATGCACTCCTCCCCCGTCTGTTTTTCAATTATTATCCATCCCTCGATTTTTTATTTTTTATTTATTTTTTCTTCTCTCTCTCTTGTGCTTTGTCTGCACGTTTCTCTTCATCATTAGTATACCCGATTAGCCTGCTGCTGCTTTTCTTCCTCTCTCCGCTCTCTCACGACCTTCTTCATCCTCGTTTTATTTTCCTTCCTTTCCGATCTGTCTACATGCTTTTCTTAGATACTCGTGATTTTCCTCGTGATTTTTTTTAGAAATAGATAGACATAAAAATTAGACGAAGTAGATAGACATAAAAAACACATTCTTCATGCTCTCTCAACTAGCTATAGATGATGTCCACTCCCATAGTTATGGCCACTTCCGTCAAGGAAACTCGCACACAAACCCTCATGTTCGATGCTTTAGAACCAGATGGTAGCAATTTCTTAGAGTGGAACAACGATGTCTCTACCTATTTGTGTGCAGAAGAACTTGATGGAACGCTGGATGCCGAAACTGCAAGGACACTCCCATCGCCACGGAAATAGCAAGCTTTACTCATCATCCGCCGGCACATGGACGCATCGCTACGCCAGCAATACATCCAAGTACACGAACTTGCGGAGCTCTGGACCCAACTGCAGGCACAATTCAAGCATGAAGAAACGCTCTTCCTCCCACAAGCTCGCAACGACTGGGTGAATCTCCGTGTCCTCGATTTTCCGAACTTTCAAGCCTTCAACGCCAAACTCCATCGAATTTCAGCACAACTACGACTTTGCGGCGACAAGGTTACGGACGCGGAATTAATCGATAAGACTCTCTCCACCTTCCCTCCTGCTACTGCTATTCTTGCTCAGCAATACCGCAATATGAAATTCAAACGTCACTCGGAACTAATGTCATATCTCCTATTAGCCAAGAAGAAGCAGCAGATACTGTTGAAGAACGCGGAGGCAAGACCGGCACGGGAGATTCATGTTACCGAAGCACCAACACCGCCAACTCCGCCACCTGCACCTGCACCCACACAGCCTACACCAGCACGCGAAACTCACAGTACGGAGGCGGCTAAGCGTCACCCCCGAGGCAGACAAAGACGCGGCAGGGGTCGAGATAATCGCTCCTATTATGGCCGCGACGATCATCGTTACAACTCGCACCGTCAAGACCATCGCTACACCAACGATCGTCGTGATCACCACAGGTATCCCATGACCGCCGTGAACCTTACGAACGATATGACAAACCGTATCAGTCGCAAGGTCAGTCTAGTCACACCGATAGGTCTAGTCCAACCAGGGGTGCGTGCCACAAATGCGGTCGTCATGGCCATTATGCACGCGAGTGCCGCACTCCTGAGTACTTCGTAGACATGTACCGAGAACTCCAAAAACTGAAAGAGGAGAAGAGAGAAGTGCACATTCTCGATGCACCCTCTTTCAATGACATTGACCCCGAGAACTACATGGTCCAGATGTCTAGGCAGAGTCCACGGTCTGACTTAGTACTCCTCGATAGCGCGTCCACTCATTCGATATTTAGGGACCCCCAGTTCTTTGAGTCTACTTGCATGCGCGGATCTTGACAAGAGTGCAACATACTCACCATCGCCGGAAGCCGGAATTTTAAATTCCAGGAGGGCCGGACAACGATAGTATTGCCCGGGGGATTCCCCTTCAGGTTTGAAAGAACAATGTTTGCTCCTGGCGCCCCCCTGAGTCTGATCAGCTACCGGGATTTGAGAGCGAATGGGATCCACGCTTCCACAGTTGGGGAAGGCGATGATGATGAGGCAATAGAATTGCGCAAAGGAACGCAAGTAATCACTATGGTGAACGCGGGCACTACTGGACTCTATGAGTTGATGATTACGGCCATTGCGCCCAGTGACCGCTCTTGCAACCTCACGGTACTTCCTAATGCTCAGCTATGGCACCGGCGACTTGGACACCCCGGCACGACCATCTTTCGCCGCCGTAGCACAAGTCGCCACGGGATTCATCAAAGCAGATCGAGTGAAACACATCAGCCCGACTTTGTTTGGATTCCTGCAGGATCTCGTGGAAACTGGCCAAGTCACCGTCACGAAGATCGAATTTGCAAACAACATAGCCGACATGTTGACAAAGGCACTTCCGGCATACAAGCATCGTGAACTAGTTCGAGCAGCCGGTATGCGTTCTCTCCAAGAACTTGATCAGCATTGAAGGACACACTCTTTTCTCCACTCAAGATTTTTCCCATTGGGTTTTGCTCGAGGAGGAGTTTTTGACGAGGTGTTCCTGCGGTCGAGGAGGAGTGTTAGGATAAGCGACCTTGGAAGCTTCCGGATACCTCATCCATCCGGCGGACTCCCCGGTGCACTACTAGGATACTCTCATAGTTGACTTAGAGTAAAGATAGGGGCGGATAATCCCACCTACCGCATCAGGTAGTTAGACCGGCAGTTAAGAGGTAGCTCTCTTAACTGCGCCACCACTCTTCTATCTGTTTCTACCTACCACGGAGTGTATTTAAATGAGGGCCGTGAAGGCTCCTTACTTCTTCTTGCATTTCTGTTTTTCCTTCTACTCAACATACACCAACACAATTCTGGAGTGGCTGCTGGCGGAACTGGTGAGGAATCCGTATTGCTTGAAGAAGGTGCACGAGGAGATGGACGAGGTGGTGGGCAAGCATCGAACAATGGAGGAAGCGGATCTCCCCAAGCTGCCCTACTTGAGAGTTATGCTGAGAGAGACAATGTGCTTGCATCCGCTGGGACCTCTGCTCTTTCCTCGCCATTGCATCAAGGACACTGTGGTCGACGGGTACCACGTTGCGGCGAACACCGTCGCCCTGATTTACGTGAACGCTGCTCAGCGAGATCCCGCAGTGTCGCCGGACCCGGACCAGTTCCGCCCCAATAGATTCCTAAACTGGGAAGGGTCCGTAACCTTCACTGTAATGAATTGCCACTTCCTAGTAATTATTTGGTTGGTAACTTAGAGCATCTCCACCCATGCTCGCTAAAGGTGACTCGCTAGAATTATTCATCTATATTTGAAGAGCCCTTGAAATCACACTCCCCCACCCTTAAACGCCCCTCAAGCACCAAAAGTGCATGTCAAATAGTCAATGCACCAATCACAAGTAGAATGTCAGATTTAGTCAACTAAACATAGATTTGGAGGGCCATTTCTTGACTCGCCAAAGCTGAGGGCCAAGAGGCAGTTTTGAAGGGCCCTTAGCATTTTTCATTCTCTTATAGCGCGTGTCAGACTCTTGGCGCGTATGGGTGGAGATGCTCTAATGCGATTGATCGAGTGAGAGGCTGATGGGCATGGGATGGATGGGTATGGGATCGATGCAGGCCGAACTTCATCCGAGGGCAACATTTCAGCTTCATGCCGTTTGGATCCGGGAGACGAATGTGCCCGGGCTTCAATCTGACCACCGCCATGCTAGATCTGGCCACCGCCAGGCTGCTTCACAGCTTCGACTGGTCGCTCCCTGGCGAGCTGAAGCACCGGCCGCAAGATCTGTGCATGCGGCGCGGCACATCCGGCATGGCTTTGAAGGTCCAGCCCCTCAAGCTTGTCGTCACCAGACGATCCCTTGCTTAGAGCATCTCCACTCGTCCCTTACTTTCTTAACCCTTAAACCTCAAAGCAAGTCCCATGGGCTTGGTATAAAGGAATAATTGGAGAAAAAAGTAGATTTTCTCAACCAAATCAAGTGAGACTTGTTGCGTTGGAAAGCTACTGAAAAAGCGATCTAGATTCCAAATTTTTGGCTCATTTGAGAGATTGTGGAATTGTTGGTAAGCAATCAAAGTTATCTAATTGAACAAGTTTTTGAGGTTGGGGCAGCTGAAGTTCAGCAGTGCTGCAGTGCTACAGTGCTAGCCAGCAATGCTCTGCAGGGCCGTTTTTGCCAAAATAATAATAAAATAATATAAATAAGAAATAAAAATAAAAATTAGATTCTTTACGGGCTGCCCCGTCCAGGCCCTCTTGACGTTTAAGGGTTAAAGGCCCGTTCCCACCTGGCCTTTGCAAAGAATGTGAATAAAAACGTAACACCTTCACAATTTTGGGAGGAATACCTTCTTTTTAGGAAAGGTGTCATCAATGAGGTTCGGAAAGGTGTCATCAATAGTAGCCGGATTACCTAATGGCCTCCCAAGAGTCATATTAGTTAAAACCATTCTTAAGTGTTTAAAACTTGAGAATATTTCCAATTTTGGTGCTCCCTTAACAAATGCCTACTATCGCTCAAGTACTTTTTTGTCCTCCTAAATGTTAGCTAATAGCCATTCTTTAATGTTTGCCATGTGAACATCCATGTAGGATTGGTAATTACTAAAAAATGTAGGTGAGAACACACACTTTATTAAGGTGGTAAGACCGCCTTCTAAGACCACCTCTAAGGCCAAGTGCAAACATACCCTAAGAGGATGATTGAGCAATGTTGAATGGGTAAGGTTAATCTCTTGCAAACAACATCAGATAGGTCCACAAAAATCTGCTTGTAGCCTCTGAAGCCTTATCATTTCAAAACCACAGTTATGATTTTTTTGAAACCAGCAAGAACCTCAAAGCAACCTCTACATGTTTTGAGGTCCCTTTGCCAGTAGTTCACCTCAAAGCAACATCAGAACATATTGGATTGCAATGTTTTTCAATGATTTTGGTGATATTAAATTTGGTCTCATATGAATTATGGTTTTTACATGATGAATTGAATTTCTCATTTAATGAGTATGAATCCTTGGTCATATAGAGGTTAAAACATCATATAAATTAGTGCATGTTATTCCACTTTCATTCCAATATTTTCTAATAATTTTGTGTTAATTTAGAAATTTTAATTAAATTTCAAGAGAAAATCTTGCAAAATCAATTTAAAAACATTAACAAAAAATATGATGAATCCAACTGTATAGAACAACTTTTTTGTGAACACCTACTCCATTTTTGTTTTTCATTGAACGTTTTATAACGAATCTTTGAAAACAATGTCGAATTGGGACGTTAAAGGATAACTTAATTCAATGTACTCAAACCTTCGTCCTTTAGCTTAGGTGTTGTGGCCCTTGAATGGCTTAGGTGTTGTGGCCTTCGGTCCCTTTTGCTTTTAATACTTTATTCCTCCCTCTCGTATTGAGATTCCATCCCATATGTGCCCGACTACCCGCATGTCTCTTCCCTCTGCCACATTAGCTCCATTCTACCGTCAGATCCCAAGGAGTAATTGGAGGGTCCTCATCGCACATGCCAACAATTGGCCTTCTAAGGCTAACCGCGCCGAAGTCACACGGCTCAAGACTCTCCAAACTTGGAGAATTGCAATGATGCATTATGTGATGCAACTGAAGGACATTCTAAACTAGATGTATGAATAAAATTGTACATTATGAGTTTTAGATTCTATCCATACGGTCACATCTATGCTTGCTATCAACAATATTTCTCTATAAAATTTTCAATCTCAAATTCAATATTCTTTGGTACACCAATTACGAATTTGATGTTGACAATCTATGGATGAAATTTGTAGTGATTTTTGGAGATTTTTTGGTTGTGTAATTTCGATGAGTCAAATTTTTCAACAACACTTTTGAACTATTTTGAACTAAAGTTTTAGAAAATTTTGGTGAAAAGAGGCAAAAATAAATAAAAATTCACAAATCATCTCCTTTCAAATCGGTTCACACGTGCATGAAACTAACTTCCCAAAAATACACACTACAAAAAGTGCATGCCGGATGAGAAAACGAGGATGAATTTGTACATCGTCCACAAAAATAAAATGGACGACTGGGCAGTTAAGGGTTAATCCCTAAAGGACCACGAGGCCACCACGTGGCTTCTGGAACTAGAAAGTAAGGAATTTCGAGTTGTTGGACCGTGAATTGTAAAGTGAGCAACAAAGAGACCCTAGTTCTTTTTAAGAGCTGAATCCGTGAGTACTTCTTGATCGAAATTTCATGAAGTGTGCAATTTTTGGTGATTTTTTTGAGTTGCACTGTGGGTATTTAGGCGTCACTTTAGACCCTCATATCTTCTTCCCCGCACTTCCAAATCACTTGACATTTTTTCCACATTTTTTAAATGATGATTTCTACTCACAGTAAAAATTTCAGATTTTTTGGAGCACTTTTGATCAATCTGATTTCAGCACGTGTACAAAATACCCTAAATAAGTTCCATCAATCTTCTCAACGGTGGCATTTTCTCAAAAATTGTGCGATTTTGTCGATCTTTTTTTCATACAAAAGCTATGTAAGTCTTCTTTGATTTCAACGGTGCCGATCATCAAAATTATCCTACACCAATGAGGAATTGAGCTTGTTATAAGAGCTAGTCAAGAAAACAAGAGCTAAGCTAAAAACACCCCTGGTCCTTTAGGGGTTAAATAAGCCTCAGCTTGCCTAGGAAATGAACAGCAGTTTTCCAAGCATCTAAGCCTGTGACATGACTGTTGATCCGATAAACTCCCTCTCAAGGTTTCCTTCAGCTTCCAGAGACGCTGCAGGGCTCATGTATCTGAAAATCTGCCAGGGATCTTGAATTATTCTTCTACACAAAGGGCAAGGTCTTGCTTTTGGGCTGAAAAAAACAGGTACAGTATAATGAGCATTGACTAGCACCCAAATCACGGCGACAGCAATTGCGTTAGAACTAACCTTTTTGGGCTCGCTACACTTGTGACGGGCTCAATGGACGCAACTATGCTTCTATTTGGCCAGCTTTTGAACTACGCTTCTTTTTGGTCGAGGAGCCTTTCTCATTTGAGCCTTCGCTCTTTCTTTTCTTGTCCCTGGGAATTTCAACTGCGATATCAGATGGGGGAGCCCCTTTCTTTGAGAGAACCGCTTTCTTGGTCTTTTCTGGATCTTTGCCCTCAGAACCTGGGTGTCCATCTCCACCTACCCCAACCACTCGAGTGTGAGCAAACTGATCAAGGAAAATTAAAAACTCCTGGCACTCGAGGAAGAAAGAATTTTGAGTCACGAATTAAGAACCAAAAAGCACAACTGTGTGGTTTTAGACAAGAACCGAGCGCTTACTTCTTGCTGATCCTTTCTTGTACTTCTTTGGAGTATTTACAGGCGGTATAATGAGATTTGATTTGCCAGCCGATCGTTCCATTTTACTTGGTGAAATCTTGGATTTTGAGCCATCTTTGACAGCTGCCTTCTTTGGGGTTTTGACGTTCTTCGTCAAACCCTCAGGTCCGATGGGCACCTTCTTTACTTTCTTCTTTGATAGTTTCTTGGAAGCTTCCTCTGCTTCACTATCCTCAGGGTCCCGATCCTCTTCGTCAGAAGATGGATAAGCCTTTGCTATCTCTTCTTGCGAAGGTAGCCCTGCAGCGGCTCGATTTGCTGCAATTTGTGCTCCTTCTCTGACATCCTTCCTTCTCCAAATCTCTATAGCTGCATCATCTAAATCTACAACCTGAATAGGCAATCATAAAGTGAGAAAGAAGAATACTAAGCAATCAACATAAATCCTAACAAATCCACAACAAGAAACGTGTAGATACTAGTGTCTATGTTAGGTTTAGATGGGTCGAACAATCATGCCTATCTTTCAAAACATACCGTATCTTGAGTGTCTGACGCTGATAAAAAGTTTGAACACCTGCTTCTTAGCAGGGGCAACAGTCATCATATCTAACGATAAGCAACATTCAGCAGATTTTAACACTTTGAATGCACATAAGCTCTAATATGGTGGAAGTTTAGCTTCCATCTTCTAGTAAGGGATACCATGCCAAAGAGAGAGAGGATGAACCTTGTAACATTCATCACGACAAGATGCACATGTGTAGCGAAGTTGAGAATCCACTTGAAACTCCTCGTACTTTTCCTCACTGTCAGCATGCAAAAGTTAAAATGCTTCAGAAAACCACACGGAACATCTAAGAGGCACCATACATTTCAAGTCAACAGAAAAAATCATAATTTGGAATTCATGACACTAGTCACACTGCATATTGATCCCTCCAAAAACGAATGGTCTGTTGACCTCGTGCCATCACATTCTCATAGTTTACATTAAAAATATTCCCAAAACCAAAAAGACCTAAAAATTGTTATTTTTAAATATAAATAAATAAAAATTACATTTATAATTTTATTAAAGAGTAACCATTACCAGCATCAAGGAAAAATGTTCACCTGATCCCATCACATTCGCAGTGAACCCAATGTTCACAGACATCACAACAGACCATAGGTGCTGGTTCAGAATCTCGGTAGACCTGTTCACAATAAATGACAGCGATTCAAATCAGCGTATGATAAACGTCAAAGCAGATTTTAGTACAAGATGCTCCTTAAGAACCGTACACAAAAGACAGGTTAGTCCCAGTTCTTTAATGTTAAATGTGTAGCGCAGTAGCACACTAGAAAATGACGAATACGCCTTTGCATTACAGGACCTGATGTTCACAAGCCTACAAGATTCACAGAAAGAAAACTAGAACAGCTTGACATGATATAATACATGCATTGCCACAAGAAATACAGCATAATTCAAATAAAGTAAAGACGTATTCAAACTGGGCTATTGTCTCATTAGCACAACAAAAGCTTGACTATCAAACACCAATGCGGTTCTTCAATCCATGTCCAAATCACCACTTACCTTTAAGCAAATTGGACAATATTTTCCCCTGGTAAAAAGCCTTCCACATGCATCACATAAGGAATACGACAAGAACCATCTGCAACACCAAAAACACAACGTGGTGAGGTTCTAAGCTTGGTGCCCTTCATTATGATGTACTACAGGAGCTTTCAGCACATCATGTACTACACCAAAGCCCCTGCTTCAGCAATAAAAGACTGCATGGGACCACGAGCTATCGTAAACAAGCTGCCGAGCAAGTTCAATCCTTGCAGATTCACTGTCTGTAAAAAAGGGAATGCGGTCTCGTCCAGTTCCAAATGTGAGTGCAGAAACAAGCCTGGCACAAAACAATCAACAACTCACTTGGAACTCATACCGCCTCCAGGTACAGTAGTGTTGCAACTCGTACAGCGAACATGCCTAGGACAAACGAAGGGTCCCTTCGGAACGTGCTGCAATACCAATGCAGAAAATGATTAGCCATAATCAGATTAGTAGCCTTCCGATTTTAACAGCTTGAGTGTAACACTTTTCAATCATGGTGTAAGAAGCTGCCAAATTCAAATAGAAGCGACATTCCTTCAGTCGCTATAAAATGGTCTTAAAGTTCAAGAAGCTGTTTGAACCTTGAGAGGGGGTTGTAGGCAATTGGAATGATGAGCATGATCACACCTCTTACAGAACATTAACTTGTTTGGATCTCCTGTCCGCATACAAACCTTCAGGAAACAATTGTGAAGCCAACGTGAGAACCTTCTTCCAGGCAAGGCATTCGTTAAAAAGGTACTGTGAAATCCTAAACCCTTAGTCTATCAAGCATATTTACAAGGAAGGATACCCTCAAGCATTTATCGCTTTTCTGCTCAGTGATCACCAACGACTCCACATGCCTTTAAAAGTATGAAAGGAGAATCAAATCCATACTGTGTAACAGTAATCTTTTATAATGTATATGCAAAGACATGTTCATAGAATTGAAAAACATATCATACTTACCTCACAGGTGCGACACGAGGCACATGTCCATGAAGCCCAATTGAATAAATCTGACAAACAGACCACACACACGCCACATTTAGGGCTTCTCTGGAGAAACAATCCAATATAAAGATGTGCACGAAGAGTATAATACACCAACCCTTAGCGCAAAGTAAAATAAAAAAAGGTAATATGTGCTGCTCCTGTAAATGAAGAACACGACTCACCCCTGTGATCACCCCAATGCTTCATGCATTTGCGATGATATTGTTTCCTACACGTCTGGCATGACAACATGCGTCCTGCCTTGTCGCTACCTATGCCTTCACCACAACCGCAAAGTCCACAGACAACTTGTGGAACCAATGACTCAAAATGCTCCACGCCACCCGCCTCTTCTCGCAGTGACATTCCAGCCCGTTCGCGATCCGCCCAACCATTGGCTGCTGCCTCTCTGGATGCAAGCTGCCAGACTAGGTGTAAGGATAAACTGCAAGCACATTTTTGAGGAAAGGGAGCAAGTTTTAACCCCTGAAGGACCAAGGATTCATGGTTTTAAAATATCAAATTCAATTGATCGTATTGTGAAAAATATAATTCAGATGAGACCAAATTTTATCACTGGAATCAGTGAAGAACATTGCATGTGTTGATCAAACAACAAATAAATTTGAACAGAAAGAAGTTCACATAGGACTTACTCAAAACAGCTAAAAATAAAGAGATAATTTGGGCTTCTTGGTCCTTTAGGAGTTAAGATGTTCATGAGCCTCTACCCAACGCTCTAGTAGCTGTAATGGAAAGTTACCTGTCGCGCAGCATACTTCGCAGCCTCTAGCTTTTTACTGTGACTGCTTTTCACGAAAGCATCCGCTGGACCAAAAACAGAGAACGTAGACTTCCTACGGGTTCCACCACGCCTTGTCACACCGTCATCCCCACTATCATCAACCAGCTCAAATGCTTGGTCCTCCGGGTTCTTCTTAGGTTGGTTGGGCAAGAGCGGGACTAGTATTTCAACATACTTTGGACCTCCACCATGCATTAAACGAGGATTTGAGAGAAGCTTCTGCAAGGCAATTGTCTTCTGTAAAAATTCATCTTGACCGCTCTCTGTCCGTAGCGGTGCCGGCATTCCAAGTGTGCAGTGGCATATTTTCCGACTGCATGCATCAAACAGATTATCAGAAAGAAGGCAAAAATTCAATGCAGGTCTAATCAGATCGATGATCATCACACAGAATGTTACTAATTCACTGCTTTCGTCCTTTGTTGTGAGACCATTTTGAATGTCTGAGAACCTATCGTCCAAACATCCCTAAACAGAAATTTCCATAAACTTTTATGAACAGAATGCCCAGCAGCGGTGACAGAAATCGCTTTTATTGCATCTGCTCAAAGAAACACATCAGCAAAATCTAACAGCGCACGCAGAAACGCTATAGAACATCAGTTTATAATTACTCTATCACCTCGCTTTCGTGAAACAAACTATCTCATCCAATTGCGCTATATCTCATAAGCAAAGGAGTCGTCTCTGAACAAAAGCTTTTGTTCTCCACTCTAAAATTCGCCCGCTACTAAAACCAAAAACGACTATATAGTTAAACATTTCCCGAATGAAATCATATATTACCGTCGGAAGCACAACGTTCCTGTGCGTAAATTATCATACTAAGTCGACGTTAGCGATTGTTTCCCGATAGGAACAATCCAATGTTACCGGAAACAGAATCTATTCCTTTGACTTGTTTTTCTAATTGCATTATCTATTGCCTTAAGCTGTAAGTACTCATAAAAAAATCGAAAACCGTTTTGATTACCTTAGACTGCTTATTTTCATTCTGTTTTTAGAGACTCTGTTCTAAGTTGTAGGTTCTCATACAAAGAGAAACATTTTAAATTTCCTTAGACTGTATCCTCTTTTAAAAGACTCTATTCTTAAGCTGTAAGATCACACACAAAAATTGAAAAACGCTCCAAAAAACATTCAAAATATCACTAAAACAAAAATCAGAGAACGGAATAATCATGTTTTCCGGTAATCGAAGAATTCAAAAACCCTAACCTAAACCAATGCTGCCGAAGCGCATCAAGATTTCAGAAACTTACCACGTAAACGGACAAGCCACGTGAAATGCCATCTTCTCGCGCGTCACCACCTTGCCATCAGCAACAACCAAGTTCACATTCTCCTGTTGAACGAAACAACGGCACGAAACAGACACCGACTTCAAGGCGAAAAAAACCTCGAAACACGATCGCGAAATCTCACCACCACATGAAACAGAAACAAAAATATTCAACGATCTTTGAGCTCCAGTAACTGCACTTCATCGGACGCGCGTGATCGTGACGAAACCCTAATTTGGCGACGGGCTTTACACTAGGCCGACCCAAACTTATGTGGCAGTCTACGTGGCATAATAGTCTACGTGGCATAATTTTGGCGCAAAATTTTTGGGTCAGTCCAAGGATTGAAGTTTTTCTTAAAAGTAAAGTAAAGGATCTCAATTCTATTTTAAACGACAAAGTAAACCCCATGGGTTCTGTTCCGAGAGAATAATGGGAAAAAAGCGAATTTTCTCAACCAAAATTGAAATAGATTAATGCTTTGATAAGTTGTTGAAAAAGCGAAGATAATTCCTTGGTTTTAGCAAATCGTGGAAATGTGTGGAGTGGGAGGAATGCATTTGGGGGGAGGGGAGAATATTTTTGGGCAACTCGATACTTGGAATCATGCGATAGGGGGTTTAGGCATATGCTTAAATTGCTTGCATACCAGTATATGCACTCTAGCAAGAGCAAGCAGCGAATGTCAGGATGCAAGCACTTCATACTCTTCTATCTTTGGAATTCATGTGCTCTATTAATTGCTCTTACTAATGGTTGATTTTCAAATATACATTTTAGAATTTATAACTCACATTTTGTTTTTATGCATTGATTGTTCATGTAAGGAGGAAGGCTAAATCGGCCATAGTAAAGCACATTGTGGCACGTGCACATGCACGATTGCCTATGTCGCATGCCACGTAGCGGCGCAGAATTAATACTTCTATTGTCAGCTAGTAACTCCCAAGTGAGATAAACCCAATATCACAAACCTACACCCATGACACTCCAATGCTAGTATCACACACTTGACAGTGTTACGCACTTTGACAATGTCACGTCTTTGACAATGTTACACAACAAAAATAAGGTCGAGTGAAGTTATCCCATGAGATTTATGCTAATTGCAGTCATAATGAGGGTATATAACATTGTGGGTTTGAAAGATGAAGCATATCTTTCTCAGCTTCTTGGCTAAAATCTAGCGTTTAATTATAAGTAACCATGCATATATAGAGCAAAATATTATCAAAACTCTAATCTTAAATCTTGACAACTATAAAAAATAAAATAAAATAGAGATTATGTTCATGCTCATAGTAATTAGTTTCCTTGGTGGCCTTAATTACTTAAACAATGATCCCTTGTCTTGAAAACTCCTCTACACCTCATTGTGTCGTTGACACCTAAACTTAATTTCTAATTGTAACTAAATCGTGGTCCCATTGCAAAAGAGTGTTGACTCCCATTGCTCTACTACACAATGTACTTTCATGATGTTTCTTGCAAACAAAAAATTCTTAAGCAAACGACTCTTAACTTATGTCACGTTGTATGAAAAGGTATATTTTGAATCATTCATGAGTGAGCAGTGTGAAAAGGGGAAGTGGACGTCTCTGTTAGCCAATGAAAATGACACCGGATGAAAAACGTTGGCCCTGGATGATAATCGTCGATCTCATGAGCTTCACCAAGGATGCGTCTCCATTGCGAATGCTCTGTTGCATCGACTTATTACATTTGGACGCCATAGCCATCGGAGTATACGAGGCGTCTTTGGTAAGTCCAAGCTTCCAAACTGTTCTGATCCGACAATGCTTGACGTTCCATTTCGCTTCTCTACCTCAGATCTGCAGCTCTCCACGGATTTCGCAGCTTAGGGTTTCGGATGCAGATCACTCAGTAGGTCGTATAAAATGTATTTCTATTCAGTAGGTTGGACAGTGGTAGGGTAGATCCGCGTATCGACAATCGTGGCAGGAAGAACAGTCTCGCAAGTATCTACTCGAATGTTTTAAGTTTCGATTCGAGAGTGAGTATTACGCGCTTTGGCGTGTCTATTTTACATCCTCCTAATTATAATCGCATCGAGGTAAGGTCTTTGAATTCAGTGAAGCTCCTTGTGGTTGGGCAAGTTTTTGTGAAAATTATAGCTGTTATGGACGATTACTAGCTGCGGAATCGCAACTGTGCATTTGTTCCAATCTGTTTGGTCCTCAAGGAGGATTTTAGGTTTGGCACTGAAGTCCGTATTTAGGGTTAGCGAAGGCTTCTTTTCTTAGCTCACGTGACACCGATTCGCATGCCGGGGACCTAAATTTCCTTTTGCGAACCTCGCGTGGGTCATATGCGATCGTTCAGTGGTTCGTAACGAGGCTGAATTGGTTCTTGAGATTCTGTGAGGCCACGGTGACACACTTGCGCGATGGTTTTTAGTTTACAGACGAAAATCTCGTCTGTATTCACTCCCGTTGGCTGATGTCAACTGGTTGCGGATTACTGAGGATAGGATAAAAACGATTGATGCGTGGCTGACAGATGTTGCGAAACCCTAAGCGGAAGTGGACTTGAGTGGGACACTGTTTGCATTCATGAAAGAAGCGGCACTAATATAATGGCGTTGATTTTTAGAATTTCGTTTCTGAAATTCGAATTACGTGTATTTATGCTTTGTGTGAGTGTGAGGATCTCAGTCTTCGTGGATGACTGACGTATGTTGTGTTGTGTGTGGTGGGTGTCCGTCTAGGCGTTTGATGGAGTGATTGGGAGCATCTGAGCGCGTGGTGCATCTGAGAGCGTTGCATGTGACGGTATCCGGAATGGCGTCTTCTCAGTCGGATATCGATGAAATCGAGAGCCTGTTCCACATCAGTGTACAGCCGGCGACTCTGGAGGTGCCCCAGTCAGTTCCTCCAGCGCGGAAGCCATCCAGTCCTCCGACGATTCCCGTGTCTGCGCCCCTGCTGCCGCCTTCGTCCGTTTCGAGCAGCAGCGCAGCATTTTCCACCCCAGCACCGCCGGGGCCTACTCTTTCAGCAGGTGTGATGGAATTCTGACACTTTAGGGACGTTGTGGCGGACAGCTTACACTAGTGCAGACTGAATGGTGTGAAATTGCAGTGCAGTTGTAGAGTGAGTGGACGTGTTGTGTGGCAGATCTGTCGTGATGGTCGTTGGATTGGTTGTTCTCTTTGAGAGGGTTCGTGTTGAGGTGGAATGTAGGCTTTGCAAATGCAAGAGATAGATGTGGTGATAGTAGGATTGATGTCGATGGGATCCGTTGGGGTGTGGCGTTGTTGTTTTTGAGTTTGAGCGATTTTGGAGCGATGCAGGTTTTGGAGGAGGTCCTCAGTACAACACTCTGACGGAGCCAGTATGGGAGACGCTGAAGAGGGATTTGAAGCGAGTGGGGAACAATCTGGTGGACGTGGTGCTACCGAACCCGTACCGGGAAGACCCGGGCAAGGCGTTGAGGGATTGGGATTTGTGGGGGCCGTTCTTCTTCATCATCTTCCTGGCGTTGACGTTGTCGTCGTCGGCGACGGAGAACAAGTCGAAGGTGTTTGCGGTGGTGTTTGCGACGCTGTCTGCAGGAGCGATAGTGCTGACGCTGAACGTGCAACTGCTGGGGGGCAGCATCATCTTTTTCCAGAGCTTGAGCGTGCTGGGGTACTGTCTGTTTCCGCTGGACGTGAGTGCGCTGGTGTGCCTGGCCAACAAGACGAAGCTGTTCCGGAGCTTGGTGGTGCTGGTGGCTCTGGCGTGGAGTTCGTGGGCAGCGTATCCGTTCGTGAGCACCGCAGTCCCGTCCAGCCGGAAAGCTCTGGCGGTGTATCCAGTGCTGCTGCTGTACATCACAGTGGGGTTTCTGGTGTTGGCAAACGACTAGAAGCTCACCGCATGTGTGTTTTATTTTTGTTTTGTTTTTCCCGAACGATTTGGTATGATAAACGTAGGACATTCAGATGCCTTTTGGTGGGCAGGCATATGTGCAGTTTAGGGGGGCAACGAGTAAGCGAGTAGCGATGTTCATAACAACGTTGTATTGCATGTGCACTTTTGTTGGTTTGTGCGACGATGTGTCCATACAAGAGTGCCACAGGTTGGCATTGACAAGAGTGTCACAAGCATAAATTAGGAAATGATGGGATGACGAAGAGAACTTCAAATTTGCAATGCTATAGATTCTCAGTTTATCATTGCGTTTTCTCTATCTTTCTTTTCTCTGTGTGTAAACGATTTGTGCAACTTGACAATACAACAATAATACCCTTTTCTACTGTTTGTGATTTTAAGTAAGAAATATACCTAGTATTTGAGGTATGAATTGTATCAAGTTAGTAGGTATGTGACCATCGTGGCTTCTTTTTATTACAATTTATTTCTTTTTGCCATTTTCTCTCTCTTAGCTCAACGTAAACATTTGTCTCGTGAAAGTAGGATAAGGCCGGCTGGTTGACACAACTTTCCTACCTATGATAACTCACTAGCAACACCAAGTCATGTATATCACATTACTATTCACACGGATTGAACATAAATTGAAACCGTACCATATAACTACAACATATAGCCTTTCAGCAACCAACTACAAAATTCATGACTTGTCGATCTTATACCACACTAAAACTCCAATTGTACGTGAAATCTACTCAACTACTAGTTTATGGTTATTTTTTAATGATTACTTGTCACTAAAGTGTCTATTGTTGCTAGGAGAGAGTAGTTTTGTACTATTGGGCGCATTTTGGTGGACACTGGGTAAGTGTCATTACGAACACACTTGATTTATGCCGGCCTCAAAAAACGACCGAAGTTTCTGTCTATCTATCTATTTTCGAGCTTAGCATCTACTTGTGTTCAAAAGATCGGTACGTTTAGGGATTAAGGAGGAGCCTCTACAATACCTAATCATTGTAGTACATGTTGCGGATTGAGTTTGGTTAGGAGCGGCTTATTTTGTTAAAGACAATGCATGTGTCGGTCCAAAAAGTATTTAAAAAAAATTAAAAGCAGGACAAAGCTCTGTCTCCACTTTATTAAGACTTTAGAAATATATTGGAAAATCTATAAATATTTCGTGATTATGAGAATCAAATATCATAAAATTTCGTCATTTTTTGCAATGAATTTCTAAAATTCCGATATTCCTCTTAATTAATTATTTCTTCCCGAACCAAAAGTGAGGTACGGTAATCTCTTAATACTCGATTAGACCCCTCAAGTCGCTCGCAAGACTCCGAAGCCCCTCAAGTGGCTCGCAAGACTCCGAAGCTCCTCAAGTCCTTTTCAAGACTCCGAAGCCCCTCAAGTCGCTCTCAAGTCTCCGAAGCTCGAACCCCGTCCCTCCCTCCATTTTTTTTTCCTTTCTGAAATTCTGTGGCAACACTGTCGATCGGACCACTCCGCAGCTATCACACTGCAATCTCACAAGCTTCTCATATCACGATCGACACTCACTCACATTGCCCCCATTCCATTACGACCGTTTGAAGAATTAGAAGAGGGGGATGCTGTTCAGCAAGCTGTGATCAATCGGGGAAGGAAGGAAGGAGCGATGAGCGGGGCGAGGTTGTGCACCACGTTGGCTCATTTAGGGTTCGAGGGATGGCAGCTCCTGGACCCCGACAGCTTCGAGTGGCCGTTCCAGTACGAGGACACTCGTCCCCTGCTGGATTTCCTTTGCACCAACCTCCGCCCTTCCAATGTGCTCTCGCTCCCGGAGCTTCTGCAGTACGCCCTTCTGCCAAACCCTAAATGCTCCCATTCTCGTTTTCTCTTGTTTGCGTACTTCGCTTCCGTTTCGATATTGATTTTTGATTAACATCAAAAGTATTGAATAAAAACTTGTTCCATTTGTACCAAAAAAGAAAAGGAAAGAAAGTATTGATTTCTTTTTTTTGTAATAAAGGATTTTTTTACTATTTAGTGTTTTACCTCATTTTTTAATTAAATTGATTTTTTTTCCTGTTGAAAAAGAATTATGAAAAAATTGAAACTGATCAGTTTTGAGCTATGCAATTGGATTGGTTTCAGGTACAATGAGCTGAAGGCAGAAGGTAAGCTTCTCGAGGTGAGTCTAGCATACCGGTAGTCTTGGCTATGGCAGCAGGGTTAACCAAGGATTCATAGTTTTAAAATGACGAATTTAATCGATCATATCGTGGAAAATATAAATCAGATAGGATCAAATTTTATACCTCTAGAATCAGTGAAGAACATTGCATGTGCTGATCAAAAGACAAATAAATTTGAATAAAAGGAAGTCTACAATGACTTATTCCAAACCGCTACAAAAAACTTGAGGCTCAGTTTGGGCTTCTTGGTCCTTAAAGTGTTAATTCCCTTATACATTTTGGATACTATATTTGAAGAACATGATGATTATTAACTAACTTTTACAAATATGATACTCCTTTCCTAAACTACATCGTCTTGGTTGATTTTACATAAAATCTCTTAAAGGTTTGAGGGAGGAGTATCCATTGTTGTCCCTGAGCCCTATCTATGAGTGTCTTTCATGTCGAAAATCTATGAGTAATCCTACCTTACTGTACTAAAGAAAAATTAAGAATAAATACTTGCACACCAAAATAGCCTCCGAGGGGTTAAGGGTTTATAATCAATGCTTTTTGTGTTCTGAACTGGACATCAGGGGGAAGATCTTGACTTTGCGTATGGGAGCATCTCCGCGTTTGCAAGCCGGCGGACGAACCAGGAAGCAATATTGGGAGCTGAAGAATCCATCAAAGAAATTAAGTACGTGCAATAATGATCGAGAAGTTAGTAATAATCCTGTTGTCTTTCTTGTGTGTTCTTTCTGGAGTGCTAGTATGGTCTGTGCTGTTGAGCACAGTTACTTATGTAGAGCAACTTGTGAAGAAATCCTATTTTTTGTTTATAACTTTTGAAATTCAATAACTCGCGACGCATAGGTACAAATGGCATGAAATGAAGTTAGTGCATTGAGGTCTTTCCAACGGTACTTCATGTGCCCATGTGGCCTCACAGTTTGTGAGATCTCAATGTGACAAATAAACAAAACTGGCTTCCTTGACCCTAAAGGACCAAGAATCCCGAATGGGGCCTCATGTTGTATTTAGCATTTTTGAGTAGATTCTAAGTGGAGTTTCTTCTTTTCAAATTTATTCACGTTTCGATTAATGCATGCAATGTTCTTCGCTGATTCCGATGATATAATATTTGGTCTCATTTGAATTATAATTTTCACGATATGATCAATTGAATTTGTCATTTTAAAACCATGAATCCTTGGTCCTTTAGGGTTAGTATAATTGATGTTTTAAGGTGTAGGGTTACAATAAACTGTGGTTTGTTGAATCAGGGAGGCAACTGCATCTTACAAAACAGAAGCTTTAGCACTTCAGAAACGTCTCCAGAGATTGCAGTCACAGCTTGAGTTATTAGGAGGCCAGACGTCGTCCCTCATACAGGGCCGGAGAGCAAGATCCGCTGCAGCATCTGGAGCCGCTGGGAATCTCTCAATGATAGAGGAGAAGTTAGTGGGCAGGAATTTAGAGGTAAGCTTCATTCTTCTTTAGATACCTTATGTTAATACTAATATTATTCTAGACTGTATATGGTTGGCAGTAACTACTCTTGCCTATAATAGGTGGTTGGATATCAATGCTTGCATTCTGACCTGGAAGGAATATAGTACTCAGTGGAAGTGGGAATGACAAGTTTCAAACTCCTATGTACTGTAGGGACACTATTTCTCCTCACCTTTGAACAAATTGTGATAAAAGATATCAATTCTTGCAGGACACTAAATCACAGTTTAAGTGTAGCTGTTGGGGGCCCAAGGTGTTTGCAGCTCCTTTCAAGAACGTTATTTATGATGTGTTTGAAGTTCTTGTTTTTTCTGCATCATGTTGATCAGGGTGTTTTTATTGTTGTGGTGCAGATGAACACTGTTTTGGAGAAACTGTCATCATCAGCTCGTGAACTCGCTTATTATCATTCTGGAGAAGGTGGTGCTAAATGTGTCCTTTTTAAAAAAAATTCCCTTAAGATTTAACGACTATTTCTCTGTTTAGCTCAAGCTGTGTTATATTAGATGTTGGGGAATTTTATGACGATGACTTCTGAAACTCATAGTTTGATGGCTTTTTGCTCAAAATGTAATTGAGGCAATCCAAGTGCCATCTAATCATGACCTTTTTGCATCGATGGATCAGAGGACGGGATATACATATCGTTTGCTGACTTGCGTCCATACACTAGCCAAGACCAAGCATGTACAAAAGTTCTTAGTGAGTGGTTCTCCAAGCAATTTGACGTGGTGGGTATCATTCTCTACTCTCGTATGCTACATCACAATTTAACATAAACCTCTGCACTAGATTGTCTTTCTTTATTGTTATTTTTATTGAATTTAGAATTTTAAAAAATGTTACACCTGTTAATGTAGCAACTACATTCCAGTGTTTCAGACTTGTTGCTTAGCAGTTCAGGACTTTGTATGTCCCTGTTGTGATCGTGTCAAGCTTTGGTATGCAGGGTCCTTCCCGACTTGTGGCTGAGGAAGGAAAATCAAAATGTGCCTGGGTGACGCTTGATGATGTGACTAATCGTTTTATAAGAGGTTTGCTGCCAACGTTGATAGCTTTTTCGGGATGGAAGGAATATTTTATCTTGGTTAATTTTGGATATTCTATTTTCAAACATATTCTCCCTCCAATGGCAGGTGTATGTAAATTTCTTTTAGACCGTCCGTGGTTTGGACTTCAAGTTTGCGTGAAGGTCTTTCATGAAGTGTTCTAGGTTGATGTATGTGTTTGTTGTTTACAGGAGATTCTGAGAGGACGTATCATCGGCGAGTGGTGGAGCTTCAGCGCCTCAGATCCATGTATGTTTTTATTTTTATTTATTTTTAATTTTTGATAATTTTAATTTTAAGAATTTAGGTTTTCTAATTTTCTGAGGGTGGGAGGACATTTCTAGGATAGTACGACTTGGTTTCTAATATGAACCAGTTAACTTTGCAATCTATCTTTTCCTGTTTCGTGGATTCATTTTCCTATCAGAGAATTTTCTGTTCCTCGACGAATTATAGTCTTTTTTGACTTTCCGCATTCCGAGAGGCCATGGCAGTATAGATTGTAGGACAATAGCGACATGATAGTTTTCAGTAACTGTTGCATCATGCTCAGTTAATAAAAGACTTCAAACTTTGTGCAGATTTGGTGTAAGTGAGAGGCAATGGGTCGAAGCCCATGCAGAGAAGGCTAAACAACAAGCTCTGCTTCTTACAGCACAGCTTCAGTCTTCCGCTGATCAAGCGCATGTGCACTCCGATCTTCAAACTCTTAGGTGACCTCCACTTCCATGCCATTTGGGTTTCTGAATGTTGAGTGAGCACAAGTGGCTTTAACGGTCGTGTTGGAGCAAAATAGAAATTTCTTAACCTGGAAACAGTTTTGGGTTTCTGAACTTGTGAATATTGGGGGAAGAATGTTTGCAGGCGTAGGTACACAGATGTTGGAAGTGAACTCTACACTCTCATTCAAAAGGAAGAGAAACTGCTGTCTGAGGTCACATTTCAATTCCCTGCTGAATCCTACATCTTTGAATAGAAAACTGTGGTTGAGTTTGACTGTTGATTATCCTCTTGCACTTGGCACAATGCATTTAGTGACCTACAAAATTGGGACTTCTCTTGGATACCGTCTTCTTATATGCCATTGGTTTAGTACCGTAATCTAAGGTTTTGCATTGATTATCAGGCTGTTTTTCATGAGTTCCGGGTTGACTATGTTAAGTGTGCAATCATCGTTCCTTTCATTTCATGAGCGCACAAGATCACGCTTCCATGAATCAAGTTCAGTTCTTACAGTGGGCTTGTTGAATTGATCAAACAGGTAGTTCCTAATCTTTGTTGGGAGCTCGCTCAACTCCAAGATACTTATATTCTTCAAGGTTAACGATCAACTGTTGCTTTAGTAGGATTATGGTTTGATTATTATTACTGCTGTGTGTAGTTATCAACTTGATGGCGTGAACAGATCAGAAATTGTCAGTCAAATTTGGAATTAATGTTAGAGCAATACTGGATATCTGACTTGAATTCTGGCATCACTTGGTCACATGTGTATGGTGTGTGCATTTCATTGGTGCATGATACTTGGTATATCAAGTGCAAGGCATGCTCACTGAAGTATTCACTAAAAAGTTTTTGATTCCTTTCAAGGCAGAGAATGAGTTTATTTGGAATAATTTATTTGGTGCTGATCAGTTTCATGTTGAATCTTGCATACAGGTGATTATGACCTAAAGGTTATGCGGCAGGAGTACTACATTTCACAGCAGAAGAAGGTGCGCTACCTTCCTTTTAGGAATGCCTGAATGTCATTGTCTTTGTAACCCCTTATCTCATACTGAAGAATGATATCCAATCCTTCACCTATTTGTAGATTTGAAAGGTGTTCTTTATGTATCATGGAGAGGTTTTTGTATGATCACTATAACTATAGGGAAACAGACCGATGAATCATAGGGAACATTCTCTTTATGATATGTTCAAACAATCTAATTTTACTGAAAACCCTGTTTCAAAAATTTATCGAATCAAGATTCAACAGAAACCTGTAGGTGTAGTTGTTTCAACCTGAGTTTTGAATGGAAAAAAAACAGTTATCTTTTAGACCGTTCTAGAGTCTTATGGTATGATAATATATTGTTTGGCAGTTTATTGGCTTTTTGGTGGATCAACTGGCAAGACATCGGTTTCTTCAAGTGGCTTGCCATCTGGAAAGAAAAACAACAAATGGTGCCTATGAGTTATTACGCCTCGTGGAGGCGGAACTGCAGGCCTACACCTCAAACACTTTGGGTCGCATCGTATGTCTTCTGATCCTTTCAATGGCAATATGTTTCCTGCCTTGCAACCTGTTTCAAACCTTTGTTTACGCTTTAAGAAGATGTAGGCAGAGTTAACAACTCAGGATTCTGCTGTTATCATAGTTTACTTAGATTTTGAATGACTAATGCTGGAAATATTTCCTGTAAGCAGGAGAGATGTGTGGGGTTGACATTGGCAGCAACCGAGGCCCAAGAACATGGAGGTGTCGATGATCGTGACACCTTTCTTCATCGTGTGCGCGATCTTCTCAATATTCACACAGGTACTTCGTCCTTTTACCCAACTTATCTGCAGGCAATGGGAATGGTAGTAAGGTATGGAATCCATTCCCGTGGCTTTCAGCTGTTTTGAGTGGTTTTCATTATTAGAGTGGGATTTGTTCCTATTTTTAAGGGGATTTCATCGCACTTAAATGTGTATCATTTGAATACTATATGAATAAGTTATGAATTTTCAAAGTTTGAAGTAGTAGGGTCCCAATCACAAGCCTAGACTACTCCTGAACCATAAGGCTTGCGCAACAGTTGTGTTAATGCTGTATCTTATGCAGATGAGCAAGGGGGATTGCCACAGTATGTGTCGGCACCAGGTCTTGTGCAGCAGATAAATCAAGTGCAAGTGGAGCTCGAAACTTTGCGTGATGAGATGCATCATTCTTTGCTTCACGACAAACATAAGTGCATCAATGACCTGTAAGCTTTATAATCTTTCTAAATCTTGACCCCTTGTTTGAGTCATTAATGGTAGTAATGGCTAAATATATTGAGAGGTTCGGTTCTTCTTTATCTAGGTTTATGTACAAGAAAATCTGGTTCATTGCATCTGAACCCCAAGTTCCTAAGCTCAAAATATGAAGTCCACTGTGGAAGCTAATAGTTGATTACTGTAACTTTCAAAAATGTAGGGTATGATATCTTCCTTTTATTGGTAGGTTTTGTTACCTTGAAGCTTCCTAAATGGTTTACTCCCTCTGTTCCAGTTTGATAGCCGCAAATGAACAAAGAAATAGTGTTGGATTACGGCAATCAAACTGAAACAGAGGGAGTATTTCAACTCCTATAGATGTGGAAGCAGCTACTTTTGGCCGGTTGGGCACTTAAAGGTGAAAATACAACTTTCAGAGTAATACCTCAACCTACATGTTGGATTGGCAGGTGTCATGTTATCCACAAAATGCAACAGCTTTTGTTTGCATCCTCAACTACTGCTCAGCCAATCCTGAGCCCTTGGGTATGTAACTCGTGGAGTTGTTTCTTGTCTGTTCAACCCTGGAGATATCATCTTGGTCATAAGCATCTTCATTTTGTGGGTGGCCATGTACTCCACCAAGAGTACTGAATCATAAATTTTCCTCGGAAACTTAGTGAGCATGTTTGTGATTTAGACTGGCCGTAGCAAGTCCGACATGCATTTGTTGATGCAAATATCTTTGTAAATGCCTTTTTGATCCTAAGATTCACATCCTTGACTGAATACAGCCACTCATGAAGGAGCTTGGTGAAATGGAGAAAGTGAATTCGCAGCTTTCTTTGGCTATCGAAGAAGTCACTCGGGAGCACCGCGAAAAGGCAGAGGTAAGTGATGAACCTTACTTCCACTTACAGAACCAAGAAATCTATGGTTTTAAACTGACAAATTTAAACGTTAAAAATATAATTTGAATGAGATCAAATTTTATATCACTAGAATTAGTGAAGAGTATTACATATGTTAAATAAAAAACAAATAAATTTGGACAAAAGAAAATCTACATAAAACCTACTCACAACTACTAAAAAAAACATGAGGCCCCCTGGGGCCTCATGGTCCTTAATGAACCAGTTCTAGCGGGGTTCCTTTGTCTCCCATGAAAATAGGGGCCCCTAGTGAGGTGTTAATGGTGTCTTGAATTAAACTCCTTCCCCAAAAATATAGAGGTGGGTCATTCCATCCTCTGGTGAGGTGTTACAGAAGTCCGAAGGGAGGAAATCTCTCGATTACGTACAGTAGTCACAACATTTGCCTTGTCATAATCTAAATAGTAATCCATTTCTTCACAAGGAGTTTGGAACAACGCTATGGTTAATCTAGCCATGGCGAGAGAATATAAAGATCGTAGAAACCTTTCGATTTTTATTATAAATTTGGTATTCGAATCCCCGAATTAGTTTCTGACAGGGTTGAGAATGAGCAGTACATGAACAGTTCTGAAAGCTATAGTAGTTTTTGGTGTAAGTCATGTGTTAGATTATTGATATTAGAAGAGATGTATGTATGGAAATCCATCTTAACCTGGGTATTTTTGGCAGATTGTGAAGCACCATCCTCATGAAGTTGGGCGAGAAAGGCAAGTCTTCGTTGACTTCCTCTGTGCACCAGACCGTTTACGAACCCAAGTGCGAGAGCTTTCAGCCAGAGTCATGGCGCTGCAAACTTAAAAATACATGTGTTGTTAGTTTCCATACATCTTGTATAACACTAGTTCTAAGTTGAAAATTGTTTACGTTTTTATTGCCTTCATTCTTGTTTATTTCCGTGAAGTTCCCGTTTCATGAGCCTCTCACTCAATCAGGATAATCAACTCCCAAAGATATACACTGTTGGCCTTAGCCGGTTCAACACACAGAAATTATTCTTGAAATTGTAGTGTTCAAATTTTGAAAATCATGTCAAAGCAAAAAAGTCAACTTGATTTTTGTATGGAAAATTTTAGAATCTACGAAAACATTTCATATGCCAAAACAGTTATTTCAATTAAAATAGGTATTTGACAACGAGGTGTTGAACTTGCCCTTGGACTGTAGTGTATATTTTTTGAAAATTTATGATTTGGTTTTGTCAATAGAGAAATTCGCAAACTCTCTAGATCAGTGATTCAGAGATGCGTCCCCTATCCCGTATAATTTAGGTATCCGCAAACTCTCTCACACAAGCCCAAGAGTGGTGTGCCGGCCTAGGAATAGGAACCATTAGGCTCTTGGGTACCACGAGGTTCACGGTTCAAACCTCATCGGCCACTAGTGGTCAACTTTGTGGTGCATTCATGGGCGGGCCCCGGCGGCACACTCGAAGGCGCGCCTCGACGCGGGAGCAAACTCACTCACCCTTTTTTACTTACTGGAAATATAACTCATCCCGTTTTTATTTTTGGAGCCCGACACTCCTACTTTTAATGTCCCATGAGCCAGAATCTTTACTGACGTAGTACCGGAAGCCTGAGATTTCAGGACTTTACGAATTTCTCTAATAAGAAATAAATTTTATTTGTATATATTTGTATTTATTTGTCTATATGAATATCTCATGGTTGTTGCTCTTTTTACGGGCTGCCTAAGATGAAAAAATATTTTTATAATAAATAAAAATATTTTCAAATAGGAAATCAAGCCTACTATTCAACCCAATTTGAATCATGTTAATCCAAGTTAACTCCTAAAGGACCAGGGTATTGAACTTAGCTCTTGTTTAGTTTCTTGACTAGATCTTTTAACAACCTCAATTCCTCATTAGTGTGGGATCATTTTGATGATAAGCATCGCTGAAATTAAAAAAGACTAACGTAGCTTTCGTATGAAAAAGGATTGACAAAGTCGCACAGCTTTTGAGAAAATGCTACCGTTGAGAAGATTGATGAAACTCGTTTAAAGTATTTTGTACATATGCTGAAATCGGATTGTTCGAAAGTACTCCAAAAATTTTGAAATTTTTACCATGCGTAGAGATCATCATTTTGAACATGTGCAAAAAAATTCACGTAATTTAGAGGTGTGAGGAGGAAGATATGAGGGTTTGAAGTGACGCCCATATAGCCTCCTTGTAGATCAAGAAGATCACCAAAAATTGCATGCTTCATGAATTTCCGATCAGGAAGTTTAATACAATTGTGAACATACCCTAAAACTGTGGGTTCTATGGGACATGTCAATTTTACACCTAAACTGCCGGTCTTAGTGATGATACGACTTTCGAACGAGTTTTTGGTGTGCCCAGGCTCAGGACAACTTTTTACGAAGAGCTTGAACCCATAGGATGATGTCATGCAGAGCATCTTTGGCCAAAATTCAATATCCTTCACTAATACTACTATCATGTGGCATTACATATTTGGCGTAGCAAGTCCTTCTAAATAAAGCTTATAAACCAGAAATGCAAGACCATAACATCTGCATGTCAACCTAAATGACAAAGGGCCGCTTCACACTATGGCCGAACCAATCAAATTGCAAGAAACCATGGGTTTGGCCTCTTGACCCTTCACACTAGAGGCCAAAGTTCAAAGGCCGTGAACCTCCAAAATGCTTACATGGCAACACTTTTTGACCAAGGTGATGGCCTCTGGAGAGGAAGTTTGGGTCCTACATTTTGCAAGACCCAAACTATGGTCGAGAGGCCGTCGTTTTTTTTTCATAAAAAATGAAATCTATATTTTTAATGCCTATTTTTAGTAGATTTCTTTGGACTCTCAACAAAGTTTGGATTCTCAATCCCACGGCCTCTCGACTTGGACGGCCATAGTGTGAAGCGGCCCTAAGGTAGAGGGTCATATTTTTGACCGGGATGTATTTCCGACCCCTACTGTTTGGAGGATGGGTGTCAGAAACCAGCCATCATGGTTTCAGATAGTGTCCAAGAGTGTTCTAATTTCGTCCATGGTTGGAAAAATCAAGAGCTTTTGATTGGTTCTGATTAGTGTAAAAGCACTCTATTTTCAGAATCCAACCTCTCATGAAAACCATGACTCTATGAGCGGTTAGTGGTCACTCTAAGCTTTCAGACTTAAAAAATCATAGAAAATTGTAGAAATGCTCAAAAAATGTTTTTTTTTTGGAGATGCCTTTGCAATAGCTTTGCAGAGCATCCAAAAATTATAAAAAATTTCTTTCACAAGTCTAAGTATGCAAACGTGAAATTCAGTCGGGAATTGGTCCAACTACCTTAAATGTCAATTCCTATTGATATGACGTCACACATGCAGGTCGACTGTATGCGGAGCTGGCAAAAAAAATCTCACAAACGCCAGGTCATCAGCCCATTCGGCGACGCCAAGCGGCACAAGCCCACGACCCCGACACTTCATCCAACTGGATGAACGTATTCATTCATCCATCCAGCGAAGCCTTCCCTGCCTCTGCAGGCTACGTCGCCCACTTGCAAGGAATCCTGCCTCCCTGCGTCCCGTCAGCCCGTCGCCAGTTCGAGACGCGTTCTCCGCGAACCCAATTCTCCCTTTCTCCATTTCTTCACTGCTCTCGTCGCTTTCTCCTCATGGTCCTAGTCTAAGTTATGGTGCCAATTCACAGACACTACCGTGGGGATTGGAGCCTCTTGTTCGCTCCGCGTTAGGGTTTCTCCGATTAGGTTCGATTTATTTTCCTAAAAACCCTTCGGGGTCGCGAATCTTGTGTTCAATTTCGATACAGGTGACGATTTCAGGATTTTTTGGGATTTTTGTGAGTCATGAGTTTCGAGGATATTGAGACAGGGGCAGTGCCGAAGCAAGAGCGGAGCGATGTGGTGGCCGCGGGGATTTTCCGGATCAACACGTCCGTGTCGACCTACAAGCGTCTGGTGAACACGCTCGGGACGCCGCGCGACAACCATGGGCTTCGTGAGAAACTGCACGCAACAGAACAGAAGATCAGTCAGCTCGTGGAAGAGACAGTTGCGAAGCTGAAGGAGGCGAACGAGACGGATCACCAGGCGTCCGCCAGCACCAGCAAGAAGGTTCGCGATGCGAAGCTGGCGAAAGATTTCCAAGCCGTGTTACTCGAGTTTCAGAGCGCGCAAAAATCCGCGCAGTCTCGCCAGCGCAAGTACGCCCCTGTTCTACCGCCCGTATCTTCCTTACCGGACTTGGATTCCCGATCGGAGGAGACGGCTGGCTTACTGCAGCAGCAGCGATTGGTGGTGGAAGCGAATGAATCCGAGGTTATGTTCAATGCTGTTGTGATTGAAGAGCGGGAGCAGGGCATTCAGGAGATTCAACAGCAAATCGGCGAAGTGAGCGAGATTTTCAAGGACTTGGCGCAGATCGTTGCTAACCAAGGGTACGTGATTGACGACATCGAAGCGAACATCGAAAGCTCCGCGTCTTCGACTGTTCAAGCCAACATTCATCTCACCCGCGCTGCCAAGAGCCAGAAATCATCTGAGTATTGGAAATGCGTGATTTTGGCCATCGTCGGGACGGTTTTGTTTGCATTCCTCGTCATCTTGCTCGCTTGAATCAGGTCTCGTTTCGATTCCTTCGCTTTGTCTATTCTAGGGTTTCGGAAGCTAGTCCTCACTTTCCAGGTGGCTCTTCGGTTACTCTTTTGGTCTCGCAACTTCTCTTTATCAGAGTCTTCCATCAGCTCATCAGATGTTTCATTTTTTTATTGCATTTTTGCATCACCTGGAACTCTAGAATCGATCTTATCAGTAGTATGGCCTTGGCATTGAGCAAGAGTTAGGGTTAGAGTATAGGACATATGGTCTTGTGAATAATGTATGTAACATGTTGCCCATTCTTTTAGAGGACGCACCACGCTTTTTGTGCAAGTTTTTCTGATGCAAGCACAAGATGTTGGAATATCTTCTGTCCATTTTCAAGATGACCAGTTTCAAGTGACTGGAAATAAAGTCGAGTGCGAATCTCGATGGTTGAAAGTTCTACTAGAAATTGTATTGTAGACTCCATTTTGCTCGTGTTTTTCGACTTCTGGCTTGTATGCACAAAATCTATTCCACGAGGTTGTGGAAGCCAAACTGTTTTTGAAGATTTGATTTTATTACAATTTCTGAGCGTCAAGCTTTTCAAAGTTGCAAAAGGCATATTTTAGGGATTGACCTTTTATGTCCCACAGATTCAGACTGTAGTCACTGTAAACACGTTAAGTATGAAATCAATGCTGATATTGGTTTTGAGCCAAACAAGCTTCATCTTTTGAATTCAAACTTCAAAGTCTTTCAAATACTATATTATACATTGGTTACTATGGAAGATATGCACAATATGTACATCTTAGAGAAAGATTGCTTATGAGAGAATCGTAGTGTAGAAAATATGTAAGTGGAAAATTTGCATTTTTGTGTAATGATTATTGTCAAATTTCAATAAGTTATTATTCCTCATATGAACCTTTTGTGCAAATATGTGTGCTATCCAATCTTGCTTGCTTTCATTAGTTTTTTTACTCAATTCATATATAAGTGAGGCAATGAAATCATTAAAAGAAACCAGTAAGCAATGTCATATGCTTCTTTTTTCATATGCGGTCTTCTTAACACACCTAATTCTGTAAGTATGTTTAACCCCTAAACGTCCTCACCTATGTCCAATTTGGGCAGTTTTGCAAAAATGCATTATAAAATGCAACTAGCATGAATATTTGAAACTTGATGTATTAATAAAAGTTATAGATTTTGAAATTTAGATTCAATCTATACGGTTAGATCTATGATTGCAATCACTAATATTTTTCTATAAATTTTGAAACATTGAATAAAACATTATTTTTAAATTCGATTACGAATAAGATAATGACAGTATGGGGATGAAATTTGTTGTGATGGCTTATAATATAGTACTCTAGGTGCAGTGATTTTTGAAGATTTTTTGGATGCTTGATTTTATGAGTTTATTTTTTCAAGAACACTTTTAGACTAAAATCTTCCAAATTTTGGGTGAAACACTGCAACACAAAATGAGGCATAATTTTTTCAGAAATTGTTTCCTTTTCGATTAGATCACACATACATGAAGCTAACTTCCCATAAAAAATTCAGTAAAAAAATCACACCACAAAAAGTGCATGACGGATGAGAAACTGTAGATGAAATTTGTACATCAAGCCAAATATGCATGGTTGGGCGGTTAGGGGTTAAGCCCTAAACAGCCAAGAAGCCCAAATTAAAACTCATCTTCTTTTAGCAGTTTGTTGGGCATTTACACCAGCCCAAGTTGTCACAGTTGCATTCATGATGCAAGTAAAATGAGATATACTAAAATATAATTTGCTCATTGTTCATGCTCATAACATTCTTTAGCAGCCTCAGTGTTCATCTTTTGGAATTAGCTTCACCTTTGGGAATTAGCATCGCAGGCCAAGATCATTGTATGAATCATAATCTTATGAAGAATCAAAGCCATCTTTAGCTAAAGATGGCTTGGCAGCTCAACAAACTTCTGTTTTTATCTTTATTTTTAATTTTTTAATATTTTAATTTAATTTTATAGTTTCTACATGTTTCACATAATCAATTCCATGTTTAGATGTTAATTCCCTGCACAAGCAAAAGGGTGTGTTGCAGTACTAGCTAAAGTATGTTATGCTTGTTTTCTCTGAATGAGCACTGTTGTAGCTTCTCACTGTGCCGCAGACTTTCAACTAATTTTTTTTGTGTTTGCTTCACTTTCTTACGTGCGTTCCATTTACTATAGAGGTTTAACCTCTAAACGTCCCAACGTTCAGAAACTGGATCACGAACGGATTCAAAACCTTCTCACGTTCTCATCAATGCTTGGATGAAAATCATCCAATTTTTTGAAGATTCTTCACCAAGTTGTTGTTCTATCTAATGGCTGGATTTAGTCATACTAGAGTACATATTTTTCTAAAATTACAAATGTAGAAGTATGTCAAGTCGTTGACCAAGCCAAAATTGCATTGACTCTAGTTCAAAGTGGAATCATGAAAAATGAGGTCATAAATTTAAGAAACACAAAAATTTCAAAGTATCGCCACATTTAAGAGTATCTCATCTCAAACTCATTCCAACAAATTTTACTCAAAAAATATTGAAATTTAGTTTGTAATCGAATTTAGAAGGAATTTTTAATTTTAACTTTCAATTTTTTTAATTAAATATTGGTGATTGTATTAGTGAATCAAACCGTACGGATGGAATTTAAAATTCAAAATCTAGAACTTTCATTTGTATATCAATTCCAGAATATTCTTCTAAATAGTAGTTTATAATGCTTTTTTTCAAATTGTCAATTCCAGGGACACCTTGGTACGTTTAGGGGTTAAATAATTTTTTCTTTGGCCTATCTACTTACCCTAACACACATTTTTGAGGTGCGCACATCCTATGGCAAGTGTGACTCAACTATGAGTACACTAAAATTGTGATTTAGTGTCTAATAAGAATCTATGTCGTTTACCACAGTTCATTCAAAAGTGAGGAAAAAATGTCCTTACAATATATAGGAGTTTATTTAAGAATTTGTCACTTGTCATTCCCACTTCCAATGAATGTTCCTACTTAAATGATGAGAGTGACATGAATTGGCATGCCATATTTAATATAAAGTTGCCATTGGAACACTACATCTAAAAAGTTTACTTGAAGTTTTTGTCATTTTAATGTAAAAGGTCTAGACAAGGAACCTATATCTCCAAAAAGTCAAACAATATCCGTGTTGAGAAAGTGTCCCAGACACCAAACCACAATTTTAGTGTAGCTTTTTTTTTATGTTCAATTTTACTTATATTTTGACCAACATATGCCATATTCAAAGCTGTGAATAGGTCCTTCAGGGGTTAGATAGTCGCATTCATTTCAAGTGAGCAGTCGTTCTCAACAGTACTGTACAAAATGTGTCAAAAAGAAAAATCTGGACTCTGTAGAGTAAAGTCATCAACTTTCATTCAAAACGTTGCTAATACGGCAGAAGGTAAGGACACTAATATGACCTTGAATCAGAAGTGCTGCACAGTACACTACTGACTAGGTTAACATAAAGACTTAGAATTTTGAGAATGCATGCGAGGTTGACTGAGAATTTTGGATCTTTATAGTACGTTGCAGTAGGTTTCTAATTGGCAGGTCTTTCAAGAATGCGATCCACCATATCCATCACATGAGTGTAGTATTCCCCTCCATCTGCACCAGATCAAAATAAATAAAAATTAGCGATGCAATCAACAAACTGACCCAGTAGTCACAACCCCATTCGTGGTTTCTGTGGAAGAATCACAAACAAAATTTATACACTTGTACCAAAATTATTACTGGAGCTTCTACTCTGTACATGGAAAAACACCAAAGTTCTGAATAAGAGGGTAGAATTAACTCACATATGACAAAATGGTTTAGTAAATGGAACAGCTGATAGAGCTGGTGACGCTGTTTAAATTCTGGAGCCTGAGGTAGCACTTGGTGATATGCGGTGTAAAAGGCCGCAGCTGAGGAGCAATGTGACTTGTTAATCCAAGGTTACGATGCAAGATTGTAAGTCAATACCATGCATATGTTGTTGAATATCAACTCCTAATGGACCAAATTAAACTGGATGATATTTTTAGCAATTTTGAGTAGGTCTTATGTGGAGTTCCTTTTGTTCAAATTTATTTATTTTTTGATGAACACAAGCAATATTCTTCATTGATTCCGGTGATATCAAATTTGGTCCCATCTGAATTATACATTTCACAATATGATTGATTGAACTTTTCATTTTAAAACATGAATCCTTGGTCCTGAACCAGGTGTCGTGAGTTTGGAGAAATGAACTTACAAAAGCCAGGGAAGTCTGGAACAGGTTTCCATCCTTCAAACGCAAGATCTACCAAAGAAGATTCCAATTACAGGCGAGCACGAGGGATGGACTAAATGATTGCAAGGGCACAAAAAGATGTAAAACAATCAAACGATTTTCCACTGAAACAAAGGGCTTGCCTTAACCTTAGCATTGTACAATGTGAGTCAGACGTACCAAATTCAGCGTCGCCAATAAAACATGCTGGATCGAAAATTGCAACTTCTCCTGTAGATACTAGACCTGAATTTCCCATCTGGTGAATTTTTATCAAGTCATCAGTAGCATGACCAAAACCGACATGTTCAAGGGACAGGAGTACCAGAGGACCCACGCGTTCTAAAGGGTATAAGTCCTGTTCAAAGTGTAGAAAACCCTACTGTATTTATTAAAAACCAAAAGTTCATGAGATCAACCCCAAGGGACCCCTTATTCGTAAAAAAATAATTAGACCCACCATTCCGGTCTTCATTTGCAGGGGTCTTCAAAGTATCAGGCCTGGAGGAAGTAACCCCGGGTTCCTTTATAGTACAAACTATCCTCTACAGTACAAATTAACCTTAAATAAGAAACATAAAATCTAGGACAAAACAGATTTGGAGTCTGAAGCTCACCCAAAGATCACCATGGAGAATGCTTGGTTTCGGATTGTAATCTTTAAGGAGCGTATTTGCTTTTTCAAGCACCATAGCACCTTTTACCTCAAGATCTGTCCTTTCTTCTCCCAGTCTTTCATACACCCTCTGCAAATAGGGAAAATTACTTGTCAGTAGCGGAGGCTAGCAAGAGACCAGTTGCATACATGAGTACAAATCTAGACCGGGTGGCTAGATACACCACTTTCAGAGGGAATGCATAGACTCCGTGAAACTCATTCAATGGCTTTATACCTGAAACCTGTCTCTCAGTCGTTGTTCAACGAAAAATTCCGACCAACTCGAATTCCAGCAATTGTCCAGTGGAACAATTCCAACTCTGTTATCAAGCAAGGAACACATATCACTTCATTCCAAGAAAAAAGGGAAAGAAGTATGCGAGCAACATTTTCAGGTTACAGGTGCTGACACAATCTAGTTCATGCTTTAACATGGTAATGTAGAAGTGTAACCTTGTCTTCATTGGAAACCCAAAGAGGTCACCAAACTCGGCCTGGTGCAGCCTTGCTAAGTCCCGGCCTAGTGCAGATTGACTGCTATCTTGCATCTGCAAAATCGAGAACATATGGATTTCTTCAATACAAAGAAGTCAATTAAACCAAGATATAAAAACAGAAAGTCCACCTTGAAAGATAATAGTCAATTATAGTAACGAATTTCTATCGTTCAAAAAATGTAGAATATGAGTTCTGGTATGTTTTGTTACTTTCATCGAAGCTTCATAAATGATTTTATTTCAACCCTCATAGATATGAATTTGGTAAAGGTACAACTGACCATGCCAAAGGGCCGGAACCGCAGATGTTTCATGATTATATACGATCCTCCATCTGGTAGGTTACCACATCCGAGTGGGCTAGGTGCAACCACGGTCTTTGTGTCCTCTATTCTTTTTAGCCTGTCCAAAGCACAAGAAGAAATCTAATACTATCCGTGTGAAACAGAAAAAAAAAACATGATGGAAAATGCACATGGAGACTTTCTATCCACTGCACGTAGAGATCATTCTTATACTCCCTCCGTCCCAAAGTTATTGTCATGTTTGAAAGTCATGTTTGAAAGTGCTTTTTTAATTGTAAGAAACATGATTAAAAAAGGTTCCAAATTATGTCACTAGAATGATTGAAGAACATTGCATGTGTTCATTGCAACCTAAATAAAATTAGCCAAAAGGAAGTATTTTTTTGACCTACTTAAAAAAGCACTTTCAAACATGACTTTCAAACATGACAGTAACTTTGGGACGGAGGGAGTACAAATCTAACACCTATGAGCAATTCCAACAATGTATCATTAAGGTCGCATACCTACGCTTCAGATTCGCCCACAAACATGCTGTCCATGTCGAAAGCCCTGAATCAAAGACACGATGTGAGGGCGAGCACTCTCCTCCCAAAATTGCAGCAGAAAAAAAACAAGTCAATGTGTCCCAAATGAAAAAAACCCTAACCCTAACCTGTTAATTTTCACAAAAAAATCTCCCCCGGTGCAGTGGAATGCGTATGACTCGTTGATGCATCCACTGAAGTGAATTTCACGGGGTCGACGCAGAAGCTCCCCACAGCCAAGCTCCTTCAAATGAGACAAGACGGTGAAATCGCCGGTGGTCATGCCAGTCCCCGCCTTCGTTGAGCTTTCCGAGCTGAAATCGAACCATGATGCTTGGCACTCCCACCTAAAATATCAAAAACCCTAATTTACTATTCTGATACTAAAAACCAAAAAAAAAACAGGATTGCAATGTTCGGCAAAGCAATTGGCGTACCTGGAGTTGCTTGGGCGTTGTTGTTGCCGCCGAAATTTGCCAAGCGGCACCCTGCATTTAGGAAACTTTGGATGCTTACAAAGCGCTGCAGAGCATTGTGTGTCCATGAAATGCAGCTGACGGGAAGAATCGAAGAATCCATTCGGGGTGCAAAGCTCCAGACCCCGCATCGCAGCGGCTCTAATGGCGGTCAGAAAACAACAACATGGAGAAGAGCAAAAGGGAAGAATCCCAAAGTCTCCGCAATGTTGACGGTTGAATGCAAGTGATCAACGGTTTACAGTGTTTGATCAAATTGATCAAATTTTGATCCAATTGCACAATATGTAGTCTCAACCAACTAGATAGATAGAAACTCTGAACCTCTTTCAAAGTCGGTGTGAATAAAGTGTCTGTTCGTCTTGACAATGAGCCAGTGCCCACCGGACAAAGGGTCATTGGTACACAACTCAACCAACCAATCATAACACTGTGCAAGAACATTGTTCATTGCAGAACACAAAGAGTTGAAAAGCTATTTTTCGAATGTTTTGCAGTTTAGTTTCTTTTCTTTTTTTTTTTCTTTTTTTTTTTTCTTTTTTTTTTTTCTCAAATTCGTGTTCTGCATCCAAAAATGCTGCATTAGGCCCCTCCCAATGCAAGATATGGTGTCCTGTATGGACCCCACATTAAAGCTTGTCCTACATGTCCAGCTTTTTTTTATAGGGGATGATTAACATGTCTCTTTTGTACTACACTAAAATTTGTTATTTGGTGTTCAAGTGTGTCTATGCGTGAAGGACATAGAGCTCGATTGGATGAGGTGCATCATGCGGTTTAGGGTTGACATGAAATGGACAACTTAGCGTCATGTCCACTTTTTTGTATGTTAATTGTTCATGTGTTTTGAGATCATACTTTCCGGTAAAACCACAAAACACCCTGACATTCAGAGTAGGACGAATAGCGTAGTACAAAGAGCGAAGAACACTTGAAATAGACATTGCGGGGCAAGTTGATTATTCGTGTGTTTTTAGATCCTCTTTTTCCGGTAAAACAATATAACACTGTGATATGAGTAGAACAAAGAGCGTAGTACGATGAGCAAAGAATACCTAGAACGGGCAGTAGAGGCATAGACAAGACACTCAGACCCCATTGTGATGCCACATTAGCGAAGACAAAGCTCGTTGAGAGGGGGGGGGGAGGGGGAGAATATTAAAGTTTGAGCATTCTTAACGGGATTTCCACTAGAATATTCCTTGTAGAACATCATTCTCTGTAGAACAACATCTTTGTAGGACAACATCTTTGTAGGACATGGGTTTTGACTGGTGGGAGCTTGAGTTAGGTAGTGGCCGCTAGGGTTAGGTGGTGGCCACTAGGATTAAATGGTGGTCACTAGAATTAGGTGGTGGCGGTTGAAATTAGGTGGTGGCCACTAGGGTTAGGCGGTGGGGCTTGGGTTAAGTGGTGGCCGCTAGAGTTAGGTGGTGGCCGCTAGAGTTAGGTGGTGGCCGCTAGGGTTAGGTGGTGGCGGCTAAGATTAGGTAGTGGTGACTAGGGCTAGGTGGAGATGACTAAATTTAGGTAGTGGCAACTAGGGTTAGGTAGTGGCGACTAGGGTCAGGTGGTGGCGACTAGGGTTAGGTTGTGGCGGCTAGGTTTAGTTTGCATCTTTAAAAGGGTTGTTCGTGGTTTTCAGCCCTCATTCTTTCATTTTCTTTTTCTTGTTTACACACCGGAGATATATGAGAGTCTTTTTAGGAAGAGTGTGTGTGTGCAGGACATGGAACTGAACTAGATGACGTGCGTCCTATGGTGCACACTGACCTGAGGGGACAACTCAGCATCCTACCCATTTTCTTGTACTTTGTTTGTTCGTGTGTTTTGGAATCCGATTTTCCCGATAGAACAACTAAACACTATGATTTGAGTATGACATAGAACATTTGTAACTAGCAGTGGAGAAAAAGTGCTTTTCTATCTTTGTACTCGAAAACACTTGTAACGGGCAGTGCAAAACAAGTTGATTATTAATGTGTTTTGAGATCCTATTTTTTCATTAAAACAAGAAAGCACCGTGACTTCAAGAAGACGTAAACCGTAGTACAAAGAGGGAAGAACACTTGCAACGAGCACTATGGGACATGTTGATTGTTCATATGTTTTAAGATCATATTTTCCTGTAGAGCAATATAACAATGTAATCTAAGGAGGATGTAGAACATAAAACAAAGAGCAAAGAACACTTGCACTAGACAGTGCGGGACAAATTGATTGTTCGTGTGTTCTAAGATCTAATTTTCTAGAGATCATAATATTTATGGTAGAACAATAGAACACCATGACGTAGAGCATAGTACAAAGAACGAAGAACACTTATAATGGGTAGTGCGGCGCAACTTGCTCCTTCATATATACTGAGATCTTATTTTTCCAATAGAATAACATAACACTATGACTTGAGTTTGACAAAGAACATAACACAAAGAGCAAATGACATTTGCGACAGGCAGTGTGAGGCAAGTTGATTGTTTGTGTATTTTGAGATCTATATTTTCCATTGATTATCTTTTTAGTAGAACAACAGAACACCGTGTCCTAAGTACAACAAAGAGCATAATATAAGAGAAAAGAAAACTTTTGATATCCTATTTTTTAAAGATTTCCTTTTAATTTCTAGTAGAACAACACAACGATGTAATGTGAACAGGATGCAAAACATAGTACTAAGAGCGAATAACTCTTGGAACAAGCAGTGTGGAGCAATTTGATTATTTGTATCTTCTAAGATCTTCATTTTCTAGTAAAACAATAGAGCACCGTGACTTGACCAGGAAAAAGAGCGAAGAACACTTGCAACAAGTAGTATGAGAAAAAAATGATTATTCGTGTGTTCTAAGGTCCTACTCTTCCGGAGGTTCAATTTTTTTTGTAGAAGAACAAAACATCTTGACCTGTGCATGACGAAGAACATAGAACAAGGAACAAAGAAAATGGCAAAAGTGGAACCCAAGAAGTTAGAATTTGACAATTTATGGAAAATGCACATACATATGTTCCAAAATCTTGGTTAGTTTCGACAGATCCAAAACTCTATTTTTCTTCGTCAACAAAAACTTCACACTAAAGAGTGGTCTAATAAGTTGGTTTTTTTTACGCAACATAAGTACAAATACATGCACATTCTTTTTTGATTGATTTTTTATATTTTTTGACTTTTTTGATATGATTTGATTGGCAAGACGTTAAATTTGTCATTCAAAGTCCGCGGCCAATGACGTGGCCGTGGCACAGCTCTGCCCCGCGCCCGTCCCCGCACCCGTGCGGCGTCGACCCCGCGCTCGGTGGTCCTCGTCCCGCAGGACGCGCGTGCCCGGCGCTACCTCTGCCGCCCAACGATGATAATTTTGTCCATGACGATTTCGTCCACGACGCCGATGTTGTACACGATTTAAATCAAAATCCGTAGCCATTGTGCACTTTGAAATTGACATTTATGTCCTACGTGTGCTGCAAAGAAGCAATTTGAAATTGTCCTCGACTTGCGGATTTAGAGTTTAGCACTTTAGGGTTTAGGACGGTGGTTTGGCAGGTTTTGTACTCTATTTGCTGAAAAACAATCCTTATTCTACTAATCGGTTTAGGGCCCATAATTTCTCTACGTGCTTAGGAGGTTTACGGTTGTAGCTGCAAGTTTACAGTGTAGAACGTGACTTACAGCGTTTTCCAGATGTATTGTTCTTGCATACATTGTTCATATCCAACGTGTTTAGAGTTTTGGGTGTTGAACAGATTGTCTAGTTGTAGGACGTGTTTTAGAACTGAGCTTGAACTTCTTGTGAACATCGTATAAATAATGTTTGACTAAGATTCTTCAGGTACTACGAGATTTTTGCTTTTCAAAAATTCTCTTGTACTCTAGCAAATGGGCCGTTGTTTGGTGGTTCTCTATTGCAATTCACTTCACTTTGCTTATGTTACTAGTAGCATGGAGCTCGATGACGATGCAGAATCGTCTCCCTTTTAAGAAGACAAACCCAACCCCAAGAGACCCTATGATCCACAAAACGAAACAAAACTCCTGCAAGCACTGAAGGACACAGTGCAACACCCAAAACCTGGATTATTCCAGTATGGCGATCTAAATTGACTACCTCATAGAACCACGAGAAAGGGGTCGTACGTCGACTCCTAGATTGCACCTATTGCATGGGATAAATTGGAAGACTTTGTGCAAGGAGAACAAGAAAATCCTAACTTCCCTTACAAAGAGCAAGACATAGCAACGCTGGAATCACTTTCTTGCCTCTACGCTTCATGTTAAATTGTAAGTCTTCCATCTCTTCTTTAACGTAGAGTCCAACGGGGCCTCCATGTCCTCTAGGACTAAGTTGGAGTTGTCATGGGGTCCAAAACAGCAGTGTTACTAGAGCAGAGGCACATAACGGCGTCATGATGTGGAAAGCATGTATTCTGCATGTGATAATTACATATATATTTGTTCTGCATGTATCAAAAACCCTGGATCAACGAATAGTACAATGACAGAAACTCAAATACTAGAAAGATAATGTAGGACAGGTGTTCTTAATTTGTAATTACAGTATAATTTGACTTAGAGAACAAGCCCGCGGGAATGCCAGAGAACCAGGAGCGTTCTTCCTTTGCATTCGTCTATTAGACTTGCAAGGGAAGTTAGGATTTTCTTGTTCTCCTTGCACAAAGTTTTCGAATCTATCCCATAGAATAGCTGCAATCTGGGAATCGACGTACGACCCCTTTCATGTGGTTCTATGAAGTAGCCAAATAACTCAAATTTTGGATGCTGCACCATGTCCTTCAATTCAGTGTTTGCAGGAGTTCTGCTTCGTTTTGTGGATCATAGGGTCTATCAAGGTTGGATTTGTCTTCTTCCAAAGGAGACGTTTTTGCAGCGTCATGGAGCTCTATGATGCTAAAAACAACAGGCAAGGTATAGACAAAAAACCGTTTGACGAAATCGTCGTCGTCGTAGGGTGGCGCTGGGACGAACGGGCATGCGTCCTGCCTTGGCCGTACGGGGGCATGGGGTCCTGCAGGACGAGGCCGGCGGGGCGCGCAATCGCGGGCGCACAAGCATGGGGGCAGAGCCTGGCGTCGGCCACGTTATTGGCCGCAAAGTTTGTGTGACGATTTTAACGTCCTGCAAGGGAAAAAAAACGTGGCCCAAGTGATGGTGAAGAGAGATATCTAAAGCAAAGGAAATTTGGTGACGACCATAGAGGTGAACAGTTAGGACCTTCAAAGTCCACTTACCAAACTAGGTCGTCACAAAGGGAGATCACATGTAGTCATGACATTTTGAATGAAGGAAAGGGGGTTATGTCATTTGATAGGGATGGAGGTGCAAGAAGAGTCCAAAAATCCGACGCAAGTCCATTTGCGTTCTTGAATTTCGAGTGGGTAAACTATTGAAGAAATGATTTATTATTTTGAACTTGTCTTATCTCGCTGCAACCGCGCGACACTGTTCAACTGCATTCTGTTGCTGCAAGTTCACTGCAATTCCTTTTTCGCATTGTGAAGCTATTTACTTGCGTCTTCGTCACTATAGATTGCATTAAACTATGATTTATTGTCACCATCTACTGTAACACCATAGCAGGTTCGCCACTTGACGAACGAATATTCTTTTTTTTTGAAAAAATAAGGTTCGCCTCTCAAAAACCGAATTTCTTGATTTTCGTTTTTTAGCAAAAAATCAGTAAAAATGACCTTAAATAGATTAGAAATAACAAAATATTGCAAAAACTAATTTATTCTATTTTCGTTTTTCTATCTTCAGAATTTTCTATTTTTTACGTTTTTTATTCTAGAATTATTTTAGGACGAACCTGCTATGGTACTACGGTATTTACCTTGATAGACGCAGATTCCCAGCGCACACGAGTTCAAGTCACTGGTGTGAATGGGCCTTCAGTATATCGGTGTAATGAGTCCAACGTAATTACTATTCTGTGTCATCGCTTGAAAAAGCAGCAACTGAACTTTCAGGATTCTTCAAGGCCAGCTACAGGATACACTGCCGAGATTTACCTGGAGGACTGATGATCGTGCATGGGACAATTGTATTTCTGGTTGCAATTTAGAATCATAAATATTTGGTCATGAATCTCAGGTTCTGCAAAGCCCGCCAAGGAAATCGACAAAGTGCACACTCGGGGATAACTACTTGACGAGTGGCATTCATCGCACACTCACGCCTGCCACGACTGTCGCTCAGTGAGTGTCTGATCATTTGCAGACCCCGCCTGATCACGTACAGCAAACCAACTTTTGTTTTGTTTTGCGTTTCATTTTATTTTTTGGGGGGGAGGGTGGTACGCAAATGTAAAGAAGATTTCATTGCAAGTGAGGAGGGAGAGTACAAACAAGGCCAGGTTTATTCCGGCAGGCGCTCTTGAGAACTGCTTTCCTGTGTCAGGAGCTGTTTTGTGTGCAGAGCTTGACTGACACAACACCTGGACTTTTTTCTTTCCGTTATACGTAAGTCAGTCTGTTTGCCACATGCCCCCGTTTATTTACACTTGCTACGCTCCCACACAGGCTTTTGTCTTCTCTGCCCCTGAAAATCTTATCACTAAATTTCCATTGCATCAACAGCTAAACGGTAATAAAATTGAAGGCTTTTCTCATCACGAATACAGCTAGGGAGAATTAACCATCACCACCACAACCACCGTAAGGTGAACCACACTATTTGTGCCATGTCATGACTACTAGCGATCACTACACTGATTATCCCATTTTGTGGGTGTGGTACTTAGGCCTCTCTACACTAGAGGAGAGAAATTTTAGCCAATGGGAGGCCCAGAAACCAAGAAGACCAATTTCTCATTGGCTGAAATTTCTCTCCTCACTACTTCTCGCCACTAGTGTAAAGAGGCCCTAATTCTCGAAGCACGCACTTGTTTTTCACCAAATCTCAAAATTAGTGAGGGTTGAAATTTTTACTAAGTGGCTGAAATCTTCATATCACACTAATTTTACATCAAAATGATATTTAGTACCACCTTCACTAATTTCCCACACACACTATAAACACCCCTCACTAAATGGGATAATCAATGTATGTATTTAATACACACATTTAAAATTTTGCTATGTACTGTATGTACACTATTGGCAGAAATGGGGTGACTTCACTTGTTTGACCAAAGGATAACCCTGCCCTGAATTCTTGAGCTGAGATTTCACTAATAGAAAAGGTGGCAGTCCCCAGGAAAATCATTGTGCATGCGTGAAATTGGGCAGTACTTGCATGGGCATCTCCCTCGATCGTGCCACCTTTTCTACTGGTGTTTCGATTAAAATGGCCTCTGACACTGGAATGGCAAAGGGAGGCAAACGGACTTGTGATGATTTCACAAAACTGGGTCCCTCAGATAGAAAACTCACAAAAGAGGAAAAGCCAACGTTGAATCACGTTTATTGAGTGAATGGAGGATATGGGAAGTGGACGATCGATGAAGGCATTGAATCTACCGACGTCCTCTTCTCGACCTCTGAAATAAATAGAAAAAAGAGAAAACTAACTGAAGCTAGGCGAATCATGTTGGAAACAGAAGCAGACTCATGATCAGCCACTCTAAAACGAAACCACTTGATCAGCATTCCAAGCATCTATCTATATATGTAAGTTATATCCTCATCTGGCCCCTCATTTGCACCTGTTTCGTCGAGGCTGACATCCTGGCCTGGACGAGGAAAAAAGCTTGCAAGAGCTCTCAGTAGCCAATTCCAAGATCAAATTCTGTTCCGTTCCTCGACATACCCAATCTCACCTGCTGCAGCTGCATTGTAAGTCACAACACCTATAACATGTCAGTTAATCAAAAAGGGTGTCTCAAAGTGGCAACTTTTGTTGAACTCACCTTAAACTCGTTTTGAGTTCAAAATGACTGCAAAACTAGTCTATGGTGAGTTGGAGAATAATCTAAAGCAAGGTTGTACACCATCATGGGGTATGGAATTCATGACCTCCCCAATGCTAGGAGAGAGTTCCCACAAGTTCCCCAAGCCTATGGGACTATTCATGGATGTTCAATACTTGTCAAAATCTATTATTATTGGGACAGAGATGACTCACCTTACAAGTTGAGAAAACACAGGGTCTGTTTTTGGATAACTCTAATGGGCATATAAAGTTTCATCAATGTGAGTTTGTGGCATGTGAGGATTTTCCCATTTGGGGAGGTGGCATTTGGGGAGGTGGCATGTTTGAATCTCTTTGTCAAAACTCTAAAAAAACGGAGGCAAAAGTCATTTTTCTACCTTTGAAGCTAAAGAAAATTAGTTCTACCTTGTCTTACCTTTTCAAAAGTAACCCACCCTCTCCCCGCCACTCACCTATTACTCCAACCTCCATTACCAACATTCTCAACATTCTCACATTCTATCGGTTAAGCGCAGGCCCAAATGAGCTAAATATGCCAGAGCACTTTGAAAATTCATAACTATTTCATACTTTATCGGAAAAAAGTAATAACAGTTGGGCTAGAATTTTTGTGCTATTGACTATCATTGAAAAATAACTTTATTAATATGGATTGGTAAACATACAGAACGCTTATTGTGGCGGGTATAGGGTGGAACACCTCAGAAAATATTGCTAGACTTGGCCTTGAAATTTCCAAGGCATTCCAAAAATTGTATGAAGAAAACTTAGTGAAGGCCATGCAAGAAGAAGCTCGCATTCGAGGGACGAGGAGTGACTTACAAGGGTGACGAGCGTCACTTCGCGACGAGCGCCACCCACGCGCGGCACGCGGCCTCTACGAGTGCGCGGAGCACTTGGCGGGCGCAAAGCCGATGCGATACGCGTCGCGATCGTACTGCACGAGGAAGTTCTGCTGCAACAGGTTCCCGATGGTGTTGAACCCGCCGATGGACGACGCGAGCCCCGCCATGGCGAGGCACTGCACGTTGGGCGCCACGTCCACGAAGTAGTTCCCGGCCTGCGGCCGGAACATCGCACCGCCTTCCAGCTCCATCTCGAAACTAGGAAACTGCGGCTGCTCAATCCCCGTCACGTCGACGCACAAATCCAGCCCTTGCACTGATCCCGCGCGCGGGTACGCTACCCCGTTCTCAAACGCCGCCAGAATGTGCCTGTACGCGCTGGGAACCCAATACGTAACAGTCGTACCGGAATCAAATATCGAACCTCCATTCCCGAGGAAATCAATACTCCACGCGGACTCCGGAATAGCCAAAACCTCCCCGGAAACCATCACCTTCTTAATCTTGACATAATACAACGTGGGGCTGGACGGATTGGAAACCATGGGCGTGTATTCTAAGTCGTGGATGGTGCTGATGAGCTCATCACCGAAAATAAGCGAGGAACTCACCGACGTCGGATCCAGATAGTTCACGAGACAATACGCGAATTTGTTACCATACGCGTACCCAACTTGGGATCCGAATGATAAAGGTCCTTGGCCGAGTCCCAGCACGCCCCCGGCAGCCGCGAAGCTGCCTTGGTTGTCGCTCCCGCATCCGAACGCTACTTTATCGATTCGAATGCCGTCGACAGTCGCGCTTTCGTACGCGAACACGCCTTTGGAAGACGAGGAATCGCCGTAGCGATACTCGTACGCGCACGCGCCGGGGTAACGAAAATCGCAGGGGAAGCCCTCGGTGGCGGGGATGAGGAGGCATTCGGAGGAGAGGCACGGGACGGGCGCGAACGTGGAGGAGTTCGCGGGGCTGTAGAGCGGGCTATCTTGCGCGTAGCATTGGCGACACGGGCTGCATTGAACCCACAGCAGGTCGGATCCCGAGTCTACTATGAGGGAGAATTTCTGTGGTGGCGTGCCCAGGAAGAAGTCCACGAAGTATTGGCCCGAACCGAGCGTGGAGCCGGACACGACGGGGGAGGTGAAGTCGTAGTCGTGCGACGGCGGGCCTTCGATCACGGCCGTGATGGCGGGCGGGTTGGCTGCCGCAGAAAACGTCCCCCGTTTCGTTCGTTGTCGACGAAACGCAGCGAGCCGCGTTGCGTCGATGGCCATGTCCTCGTGGAGCGCCTGCAGCTTCACCGCGTACGTTTTCCGGAACCGCGATTCCACCGAGTTCCGATGCAGCATCTTCACCTTGAACCCCCCGCTCTTGCTCGGCTTCCTGTAATTATTATTCCCGTGCAGATTTCGCAAACCGGGTCGACTCGAATTCTGGTCTTCCGTCGTCGTCACCGCGTACAGCATCAGAATCAATAGCAACGCCCCGCCCAGAACCGAAACGACCACCTTGTCCAACGCCATAGCTGAACCTCCGAGTCCCAACTCCTGAATCAGTACTCTGGCACCTCCTGAATCACTAGGAAATAAAAACAACGTCAATTCGAGCTAGTCTTGGAGGTGAGTCACTAGCGTAACGGGGGGATAACACAACAATGAAAATATGGGAATATTACAAAACTGTACAATTCTCATGACAAAACGGTCAACAATGCGTGAGATGTCGGCACCAGTGCAGGTAACCGCTGTCTAGTAATCCGGGCAGCTAGCTAGCTAGCTAGCGCCGCACAGACCCAAACTAGAGCGAGCGCTGCATGTACCAATCAAGCGGCGACCAATTCACGAACGTTAGATATCGATCTGCAGCAGACGAGGCGATCGAGCTCACCTTCACTCTGAAGCCGTTGCGAAATCAATCGTCTCTCTCCCTCGCTTGCTTCTGTGACGACTGATTCCTGACTGCACTTGCGTCTGACAAGTGAACCGATTTTGGCGATGATGAGCACAAGCACAAGTACAAGTCCTGTCTGTACTAACTAGCTGGTGAACTCGATCGACTCGTACTACAACGCACCGCAACTTTGCACACACAGTTCTAGAATCATCAAAACGTCCATTTGGTTGTCAACTTACGGCGCGCTGCCCTAATGAGATTTGGAACTCCAAGCAAGCAAGCAAGCAAGTGATGAGCCTCAACTCACTGCAAGAGATGGAGTTGTGGGACTGTGCCCTAATGTGCTGACTGTCTACCGAGCTTAATAATTAATTCACTCCCCATCATGGCTGATTTGGGAGCATTAATTAAACTGAGGAGGAGTGTGATATTTGATATCAACTTGTGGCAGGGAGGAGTAAATAAACTGATTAGGGCGGGGAAACTGCTGTAGTATACAGGATACTCACTGTAGTAGGCTAGACCAGTATAATTGTACTTGTGGATAAATATTTCAGTTTACTGGGGAACATGGGGAGTGAGTGACTGAATTAGCCTCCCTGTACATAATGAAGAGGCCGGTCAGTAGCTGCTGGCATTCAAGTGATCCACAGTGAGTGGCTACTCTGAACTTTCGATGGTAATTGAGTCTTCCTTTAATTCATTCATTTATGGACTACATAACGCTCGAGAGCATTATCAGACATAATGCCCAGTCTGAGTAAGTTACGTACACAATCACAAACATTCATATATAGATCTACACTTTTGGCTTATGAATTGTAATCTGTTTTGATTACCTACCCAATGTAAGTTGTCTTGAACATTGGACTTGGTAATTGTTTATTATGATGGATTACATTACCAACGAGAAGTTGTGTAGTTCATGATGTCATATCTAAGTTTCAATCTACAACATTTTTTATTTTTATTTTTACGAAAGAGCTCACAAGGAGGAGGAGGAAAGTCATGGATTCTAATTAGTTAATGAGAGAGTGTCTTCAAATTTTAATACAAAAGATTAACCCTTAAAGGTCCCTTGGGGATAGTAGATAAGTTGGCGTATATTTGGCATTTGTTGCAAGTAGAAAGTTCCAAATTGAGACCTCAATAACTCATTAAAACCATGTCGACATGACTTTTAACTTCACTAACTTTTGATTTTATACTCATAGGAGGTGTAAAACCATTCCAAATACAATGAAATATTGTTGTATAATATTGGCTAGAATGGGCTCCTTGGACCTTTAAGGGTTAAACTTCAATCTACAACAAGAAGATTCATATTGTTTGTTAATCAAACGTCTCACACAGAGGAGAAGAGGTATCAATTCTAATAGCATTTCTACTTGCGACTGTCAATTGCACTATGAAGTTCTTCCAAAAATTACAGGCATACCATGTAGTTTTCACTCAATTAGACTCTAAAAATAGTCAACAAGCCACTCACTATGTAGGGTAAACTTGAGTCGTTTTGAAGGCCGTGGAATTGGGTTACACTATTCAATGTCACACTCCAAATAAATTGTTGACCAATCCATACATATCCATTTTTCCAAAGGCAAAGAGCTATCCAAATTGTTGGTGGAGATGCTCTAATCCTTTTCTGACTAGTTGATGAAAAAGTTAAATATTTGCATGTATAGTTCTTCACCGTGAAACTCAACGTACAATTATAAATTCACATGATATTTTCTCCATTTGAATCTCACTTCAATCTCTCTTTTTTTACTACACTAAAATCACTATGTATAATGTGTGGGTGGGTGAATGGTGTGAGTGAATAATTACCATAACCCACAATAAACATGTTCAATGGTGTAAATTACTGTGGTAACAAAGACCGAGTTTGCCCTACTAAAGAATGAAGACCCAAGTTGATGTAATTTGGTGAGAAAGTGTTGACTAAGAATTTTTTACGATTTCTAAAGTTTCCTTTGCCCCAGTATTTGCCACAGAAATTCTTTAACCCCTAAACGTCCCAAAGTCCAGAAACTGGATCACGAACAGATTAAAAGCCTTCTCACGTTTTCATCAATGCTTGGATGAAACTCATCCAATTTTTTGGGGATTCTTCACCAAGTTTTTGTCCTATCTAATGGCTGGATTTAGTCATATTAGAGTACGTATTTTTCTAGAATTACAAATGTAGAAGTATGTCAAGTCGTTGACCAAGCCAAAATTGCATTGACTCTAGTTCAAAGTGGAATCGTGAAAAATGAGGTCATAAATTTAAGAAACACAAAATTTTTAAAGTATCGCCACATTTAAGAGTATCTCATTTCAAACTCATTCCAACAAATTTTACTCAAAAAATATTGAAATTTAGTTTGTAATCGAATTTAGAAGGAATTTTTAATTTTAACTTTCAATTTTTTTAATTAAATATTGGTGATTGTATTAGTGAATCAAACCGTACGGATGGAATTTAAAATTCAAAATCTAAAACTTTCATTTGTATATCAATTCCAGAATATTCTTCTAAATGGTATTTTATAATGCTTTATCTCAAATTGTCAATTCCAGGGACACCCTGGTACGTTTAGGGGTTTAAGTAACACTATTTATGTTATTTTACATTCCTCAAATTCACTGTACAATAATTGGTAAAGCCTTTCATAAATACCGTGGGCCACGTTATATGGTGATTTTCAATGTTCCCAATACAGTTTGAAGGATAATAAAAGTTTTTCAAGGCCAAGTAAGGTAGGAAAACCAAAAACGGTGAAAATAAGGTGATTTGACCAGAAGGAATGGAGTTAGAAATTATGTGAAATTTTTTTGAGATGAAGAAGAAGAAATGATGAAGAATGCAAGTTGTTTCGTATTTTTATTCCCCGTAAATAATTATCTACAATTTCTCAAAGTGGGAAGTTTGTCAAACCCCCTTCTTGTATACTAGACTCTTCCTTTTCTACACATGAAAGCACCTAAAACGGTTAACTAATATCACAGAAAACCGCACACAAGATTCCAAGAAAATTAGTAATTTTTAGTAAATCTTCAGTAATCCTCGTCATGCAAAATTCTCCATTTTCGATCTACCACCTCCCTGCTTTTAAAAAACTCTAGTGCACGCCTTGAGGGCATTAACCGTTTTTGGTTTTCCTACCTTAGGTGGTTTCCCAGTTTCCACGTTGGGTGTGCATGGGAGGGCTGGCGGCACCTTGACAAAAGAAACAAATCTACAACACTGTGAAGGACTGACTGAGTGACAGAGCTTCCAGTTGGGAAATTAGTAAGGTACTAGTAAGTGCAACAGGTGGCTGTCCAGCACAAGCCAGCTGCTCTGAAAGCCCCCGGTTCCAGAGGGGACACTAGAAGCTCACCACATTATGACCCTTCCCATGGATGATGACCCATTCACATACATCAATGTTGCCGCATGCATGTGTCAGCTAACTTCGAGGGAATTTGTTGTCAATCAAGAAATCTGAAATATGCAACTAGAAATTACTCTAATGCACGACAAAAAGGAAGTGAACCCAATGCAAAAAGGAGCATGCATCATATTTACCGTACCAGGAAGGCAGGGTCGGCAAAAAATAATTCCCCAAAAAAATGTCGAAAAAATAAATAAATTTATCAAGTACTTTGTCGAAATCAACATAAATGAAGTCAACAAAAATTGTAGTCAAAAAACAAAAGAAAACGTTTAGCCGCTAATAAAATTCAATGTTAGTTATTAATAGCCGAATTTTAACAATTATTTTTGAAAGTGCCCACCTCCACTTTTTGAACTTTTATTGATTATTCGACACAAAAGTGCCGACCCTGCCTTCCTGGTACGGTAGTAGTTTCTATGACCACTAAGGTAACGATATCTTAAGGTGTTCACCTTACCAACTAACCCTATTTACACACGTAAAACAAAAATTAGTTTTAGTGGGTCTCATTAGTAAGTTCAAGAGGATTCCAACGCACTTTAATATGCATTATTCAATTGGATATTGAACAAATAAGTTATGAATTTCCAAAGTGTTGACCATAGGTTAACTTTTAAGCGACCATGAACTCTGATGTTCAGATTGTGCACATTCTCATCAACGGTAGGGTATGAGAATCTACTTATTATGGAAGATTGAACTATGGACGCTTTAAGGAAATAGTCACTTTTAGATATAGTTACCTTAACTTCCCCAAACAAAATGATGTGGAATATCCTACATCATTTCATCCCCCCAATGAAACGATGTGGAATATTCTACATCACATCAATAGCTATGGGGGCAGGTAGCATTAAGCAAGAACAACTAACCATGGTGAACAGTAATTGAAAGCACTCTCTCAGTCACAATTCAACAGTGTCTTGTAATTGTTTATTTGATTCGATAGCCCATTCAATTACAAATCATTGGTCACTCTATATATAAAGGTGGATGAAACTAAAAGGCAACCCTTTTGAAGGCTACTGAATGTTATGTGGTTATACTTGCGGCATTGTAAGTTAAAAGCATCAGAACCTCGAGTAGAACCTATTAGAGACTAATTCTTTAGAATAGGTGTAGATCTCTTTAGAGAAGGTGTAAGTCAATACAAAAGTTTCTAAAAATCTTATTCACCAATAGAACACTTGTTCCCAATAAACTATTAAGTATGATTTTTATTTTTTACTCCATCTTAAATTCATTTTAATGAGAACTACATGAACATGTAAGAAAAGCAATTATGAATTACTATTGCTTTTAAGTAAAATTACTAAATTCATTACTATGTAGAGCGCTTTATACTTTATTTTGAAATTTTAGGATTTAAAAATTGGTAATTTTTTAAAATCAAAGTTTAATTTGACTTTGATTAGTGGTTATTTAATATGTTCGATGTCTCCAAAAATATTCAAAATTAAATCAATAATGATTGAATTTGCAATATATAGATTTTCCGCAATAGTCAATAAGGTCCTATGCCTTGGATTCCATCAAAAATCTCTAAATGCTTTTCAAATCATTATCCTTTAAAATTTATTAAATTTATACAATTTACTATATTTTTGTTAAATGGATCTAAATTGGTGATAAATAGATATTAGAAAGGATTATAAAAAGATTATAATGTATATACGATTATGATAAAAGGACATCAAACATTATAGGATTAGACTTGGTTCTAGGGAATTGGCTCACATTTTGAAGGTGTGTATTGGAATAATTATAGGATGTTATGTGATCCCAAATTAATTAAAAATGATTCCAAGTCTAAGTTTTAAGGCAAATTGTAGAGTATTCTTGTGTTTGTTAGTTAGACCAAAGTTGTAGTCCATAAACCTATATGTCAACGCAAGCCCTTTAATCGACTAAAGAGTATAGATGTCTCCAATACCTCTCCCAAACCTCCTAGCTATTATAGATTTTCTATTTCATCATGGAGTAATGATGCACTTGGAGTTTGATATGCTATTCTTTGAACACTGTCTATAACACCCAAATGTTTTTATTATGACATTCTTCATATCACATTTCGGTATATTCTTAGAACATGTCCCAAGGAGATTTAAGAGTACTCATGTGAGAGTTATCCAAAAATGGAGTTGTACTCATTGAGTTTGTCACTTACTTTGCAGAATAATTCAAGCTTCAATAATAAAAAAAAGGGGATGTGAGTAATTACACTATAATAAAAATAGCGTGTTTGAACTAGTTATGGAAAATAATTCAATTATTTAGGTGTCACCTAGATTATTTTTAGGTTACATCGCAATCTTAACCTTTGAACGTTGGAACCATTCCGACCAGTATAATACATTGGTGTTTTGTTGTGTTTAAAATGGTTCCTCACCTCCAATGGTCTAAAATAAAAAGTAAAGCTTTAATTCATGCCGCCATGGTTCTAATAAGCTACTCGGTCCCAATTTGGAGCTTCTCTTACAATAAATGCCAAATATACACTAACGTATCTTCTATCCCCGAGGGTTAATTTTGACAAAGTAACGATTAATTATTTATGTACAAACGTGCTATTTGTGGGTTGTTCTTTGAAATGGAATTTTCTTTTCATTTGCCAGAGGAAAAAAAGAAAAGAAAATGGGGTATGCAGTCTGAAAGCCTGAGGTGGCATAATAAGAACGGCTGCAAAAAGCAAATATGAGCTGAGTGTAATAAGGTACGGAGTAGAAGACAGCCAGCAGCTCGTACTAACTGACTGACTAGTAACTTGAATGATCTGATGGTTTCGACAAAAATAAAAATATTGGCCTGAATTCCTGTCATTCTCTGTTTTGTTCTCGCGTACCAGAGTCGAGCTGCTGAAACTCCAAGTTGCTCATATCTTCGTGGCAGCCACTTTCCTGCCTGTACTCCTGGATTGTGGTGGCTCTGAGGCCCTGCATGCTTCATTGATTTTCTCCATTTGTCCGGGTAAAAAATGTACACCCATTCTTTCTGTGCCTTCGCGTATTTGGGTTATCTGTTTGGTCTCTCGTCGTTTGTGACCCCATGTGACGAGTTCTACCCTCTTGTTTGTAGTGACAGTAAATGATTGCGTAAAAGTTTTGGCCTTAATTGTAACCTTGACAAAACCAACAAGAGTAACACTGGCCTTAAGACCAACGTGAATAAAAAACCTATCTTGACAGAATCAGGAAGAGTAACACTAGTCTTCAGACCATAAGACCAGGAAGAGTAACATTAGCCTAAAGACCATCGTGAAGAAAAGTATATTGGACTCGACTTGGAGGCACTTCTACATGGGTGAAGTTAGAGAGTGTTACCCTTGATGCCTCTTGTGGATGTCCAAGGTAGAGAAGTGACCAGTAGTACGAGCACACTGCCATTTACAAGAATAAGAGTGGATTTATACAGGTTAGTGTTTAGTAGGTTTTGAATGATAGAATTGTGTACAAGTATCAATGACACTGTCTGACCTCATAATATCAAAGCGAGAGTTTAACAACTTCGTTGCCAACAGTGCACATACATATCATGACACTTCTTTCAAACCAACTATATGAGGGTTAATAATAACTCCATAAAATACCTTCACAACTGCTGACACTTAAAAAAAAGCTATTTCTATTCTTAAAGAAACATCTACTGTTAAGGCTGCATATACAAACTCGAACGAGTTTCGAAATTAAGTGATTTCGCGGCAGAAATCCGTATGCGTCGTTCTTGTAACTCGCTCTGTTTGCATCATAGAACGAAGTACTTGAAGACCCTGGATGTAATGACGATTTTACTTGCTTAACCGACTGCTGGAGTCAGTTTCATTGCCGTATAACCATGCACTAGGAGCTGAGTGACAAGGAAACAACTTCGCCAACACAAAATTGCTGAGGTTTTGAAGTTCCGACTATTTGAAATAAAACCTGTGTCTCCGCTCTTACTTTGGTTTGCAAACAGGACTCCTCCCGTTGCTTCTTACTGGACAGGTTGACATTACCGTCCCGATAATCACGACGGGTAACCAGAATCTGGACCTTTGGAGTTCCTGTCAAGATGTAAGAGAATAATCTCGGTCAGATAATGGAAGATACGTTACTACTCCCTCCGTTTCATAATAAGAGTCCACATTTTTGGCATTGTTTTCTTTCCTAGTTTTTGTCCTATGTTTTATAATTCAAACGTGAGCACTGTCCACTTCAAACGGGGCGGGCAGTGACACAAAAACTACATACTACTATTGAAGATAGACCATTTTTTGAGCATTGAGACGTCTTTTTTTTGGCGATAAAAGCGTTAAGTTTAAACACGCCAAAAAAGGTGGACTCTTATTATGAAATGGAAGGAGTAATATTTCCTGAATGAAGTTTACACACCAAAATAAATCTCGTTGACAAAACAAGGACTCGATTCAGGCAGATTCCTATCGTATTGAACGCTACTCCACATGGGTTGTAGTGAATTTCAAATTGTGAGATCAATGGCAAGCATAAAAAATGTTATTTGAGAGGGGCGAATTAGAGTAATCACTGGCATGAACATAGATATGGGTTTCGGTTCCAGCACATAGCGATGGGCTGTGAACTCAATCAAGGTGAAGAAACTCACCAAATATACTGTTGATCCAGCTCTGTTGATGGGTCATGACCATGTGCCTAACAGTTGATCGCTTTGCGAATGATAAGATTTCAGCTTCAGAAGACCGACCCTTGAATCCCTGGAACTCTCCAACCACGATCTTGCCCTGTTCAAGCTCCAACCTGCGAGCTCAATATAGAACATCATTTACTTCTCATCCTTTTAGAAACTCGTAACCTGATAGCTGAGCACCATGCAATATACACTTGCAAGCACAGAACAAATAAAATAGAATAAACCAATACATTGCCTGTCTCAAGTTTGATGTGATCAAGGTATCCAGATGTGACGTCATCTAATTAAACACTAGGCAGCTGGTCATGCAAGAGCTTCATGATCAAACCACGTAATTCTTCCAAATCCTATAGCAAGCAAATAGTTGCTTTACTTAATCTGGGAGATTGCATACTTGATTAGCGGTTGTGACAACATGCATAAAGAAAGAAAACAAACGTGAAGCACATATTTCATACCATAGTTATCTGCTTTCGTGGATCAGAGAAAGAGAAGTCCGTGTGCATACCTATCCCATGTTGGAGCTGTGCTCAATATGTAATGGAGCTGCTTTCGCTCTAGCTCTGACAGAGTTCTCTCAGAAGTTTCACTGCTTAGTGCAGGCTTCAGCCATCCTGAGTCCTTTTGAGCTAAACTGTTGTTAAAAAAATGCTCCCGTTGATCCGCTGAGATCACTTCACGCTGCATGGTAATGGCCTGTTCAGGTCTAATATGGCAATACAGTAAAAAAAAAATCAGTGTTTAATTCCCATTTCTCATGTCCAGGAACTCAGTTCAACTAAATTTCTATTCACACTTCAAGCATAACATAAAGCTCCTCTCGTACACATGGGGACTATCACTACATTGACCTGCAATGCAGGACAGATGCTTGGGTTAATATGGCCACGAGCATTACGAAATTCACAATACTAGAACATTATGATGCAAGATATCCTGTACCTGCATCCTCGGTTCACAAGAAACACTTTCTGTTGCATAATTCCAGGAGGTAAAGTGACCCCTCTTCTTTCAATGTAAGACTCCAGCAGATCAGCGCGATAGTTCAAATCCTCCAACTGCAATGAATGCTCCCAGTGAAATTAAACTTAACATGATGAATCATACACATACCGTAACCTTTTCAATATATTATAGCAGCATGTAACGTTACAAGTGATGGCTTACATTGCCAAAAATACATCTCAACATGAAAGACTGGGAAGAACATATCCATACCAAGTTCGGATGCACTACGGTTGAACCATTGTTACGAATCTGCACCCAGCTCCCGTCATGATTAAGATGTATAGACCCTGACCAATTCTTCACCTCCACAACAAAGAGGTCCCTGTTTCACAGAATTGAAAGTTTGATATTATTTTTTCAGTCATATAATCGGTTCCACAAGAAAAAAACTAAAACAGTGTAGCTAGGATGAAAGCATCCAAGTGATCTTCAGGTAAAAAACTCATCTAGTAGACGAGCACAGAAACAATATTACATGTCCCAAAGAGCTACGGAGGAGTAGCAGCCTCACTCAGCCAGGGTGAAAATTGCGGTAGAAATTAGTCAACAGCCATCTCTGTATGAACAAACTTGCACTAAAATTGGATGCTAGTTATCCCACTGATTCACCTCGATGTCCAATTATATGTGCTAGGTGATTATTTTAGAAATCAAATCCATAACAACGGCAATGCATAAATCATTAATGTTAAGAAACACGGCCAGCAGCAACCTCCATATTCCTGAACACTAAAACTCATTAATTGGCCATGAGAACTTTCTTTCAATTGGACATGACCTCAAAACATTGTTGCATACTAACCTTTTTGTAAGAAGGACTATGTCAATTTCACGACGTCCTCGGTTTCCTGGATCAGGAATGCGGAGTGACTGGTAGACCTCCACGCCGGGAATTCCTTCAAATCTGTTCAAAACATGAAAATACAGCTTGCAAATATTAGGTCACAGAATCTTTGTGTTGAATTACATACCAATGTAAAACTGTCATGATCTCATGATATCCTCAACTCTTACAGAGCAGAAGGACGAAAATGTCCAGCTTCCAAAACAAGCAGTAAACAAAAGATATTTCCAGTCGTGGAATTAACAATTTATAATTCCGAATATGTTGTACGATATGTTGTACAGAAATCGCAACCTAATTCCACGACTGTTAATTCCGAATATCTCTGGTGACAAAAGTCAGCTTTCAAAAAGTGCAGAAGTTAAACCCTTGAAAGATTGAAACATAAGAGGATATCACAACCGGTACAAATAGGTCAGTGAGACTACTGTAAATCCATCCAACATGAATTACTCAGTGTCCTCCATGACACCGAATGCAAACTCAGGAAAAAAAATCAGCTGAATGATATGCTGTACAGAAATTCGCAACCTAATTCCAAGACTGTTAATTCGAGACTTACAATTTCGCAACCCTGAGCTCCGCAAGACGGCCGGCGCGATTACTTTCACTATCCTCGCCACTCTCCAGCTCCTGCGCGTAAGATGGAGCGAAGCTGTACACAATGGACCGGAATTGCCGATACAAAGCAATAGCGGCAGCCGTGGCGGCGCCAAAGAAGGTCACCCGCACCGCCACGGCTATGGCGCTGCATGATCTTGAGCGCCGCCCGTGGCGATGATGACGATGATCATCACACCGTCTCGACATTCGACTTTATGCGCCTTTCAAACGAATTTTCCAGGATCTGAGTTTCCTACACTCCTTGTTTTTTTCACCTTAACATGAACTTTTTAACGCAAGATCCTCTTCTGTCTCAACTCTGTACAACGAAATCTTCACCTTTCCAAATTCGACACCGGCTCCACCACTTCAGGAATTTTCTTTAAACGATCTCAAATCCATTGTTCCTCCTCCTGTAACGATCTCCTTCAATCTCCACTCACCAGCTACTCAAACTAACCGACGCTCTCGAAATTAGAGGTCGACTCTAACCAAAAAAAAACATTCCTTCTCCACTACAATTGAAGGCAACAGTCCAAAATCGCATGCCGCAACAATTTTGCGTTTCTTGTAAACCTCAAAATTGCCGCGTTACCGCCATCTCACAACTTGCAACTTGCTCTGCAAGCGTTCCGACACCGGGTCACCCCGAGTGAGAGAAAGAGCGGAGAACCCCCGCCCGGCGTTTTGGCGGCCACGGTCCTAGGACACCCTCCCTTTCACCGGGTCGACCCCCGAGCTGAGATTCTGCTGCGTAGAGGTATCAGGTGGGTATCATAAGGGCATACGAAGGGTATCAAGCGGATATCTAAGAGGCTTTGAAGGAGAAGCCAGGGGTTTGTAGCGTCCAGTCTTCGTGAGTAATGGCGCAGAAGCACGGACTGGGATGCTCGCAAATCGTGTTTGTGAATTGCTACTTGTGAAATTGCACCTCGGGGTGCCTCAATTACTGTTACATTGTGGCGTGAAGGTGAAGCTGTCGTCGAGGTTTGGCGTGGCGCATGCAAGGTTTGCAGCTCGAAATGCTTATCTAACGAGGGAAATTGTGTACATTTGAACTGTAAGATGTCGTTTTATTGTTTAAGAAAGGATTTGTATGTGGCTATGTGATATGTTGGCAATTTGAGTCTGAATCTGTAGTGTTACTCTGTTGGACGATCCAGAATAGTGTCTTCGCAGTGGAGATTTTTTTTGGCAATTGGTTGTACGAGACTGTGTTTATAGGATCGGAAGCACGGATTTTTGGATCGTAACACGTAATGATGAAAATTGTTAACAGTCGTGGAATTAGGTTGCGATTTCTCGTTGACCGGTGAGTCTCACTGACCGGTTGTGATATCCTCTTATGTTTCAATCTCTTAAGGATTTAATTCTGCACTTTTGTGGAAATATTTCAATACTTCCACAGTGCCGAGCAGGTTGCACAGTTAATGAGGGTGCTTTGAGTTGTGGAGGACGATGTAGGCAATTCACATATTGTGGCAGTTCTAAAAGGCGTAGGGTTGAACTAGATTTTCAACGAAATTTATTTTATGGCAAAATTAGAATCGTCAAATGCAGTCAATCCATCTGACTTAATGAACCATGCAATATTTTTTGGTTATTAGAACATTACTATTTGCATTTTTATGAGAGCTTATCAGTTTTCTCATATGCCATGTTGTTCTGCAGAGGGACTCATCTGTAATACATGGATGTGAATCTGATTCCATGAAATCCTTAGGCGCGTAGAAGTGCTTTTCTGTAAGGAGTCTTCTGTCCTGGAAAGGGTACGAGAGGACAGAGAGATGGATGGAGAAGATCAACAGGCGATGGGAAGTGGTACACGTTCTCCAGGCAAAGTAGTTTCTGAACATGTCAAGTCCCAAAGGAATGATAAAGTTTTGCATATGCAGGGAGATGGAAAAGAGAGAGAAGCTATAACAGAGAGTGGAGACTTCAAGTTCGGAGTTGCAGATGGTGTTGCTTGCCTTCTCAACCATGTTCAGACCAGCGAAACTTCAGAGGAGTCATCTCTCAGTTTTTCAAGCTCTCATTTTACAAGAAACGGTTCCAGTAAACTCATTGCTGGGGAGTGCTCAGGCTTAAGAGATGATACTCCGACTGGTGGTGTGCAGAATAAAGACGCCATCTTCCAGCTTTCGCACAAAGAAAGACTTTCTCAGCTTGAGATAATGGAAAACTGTGGAGGAAATTCTGAAGCCTTCAGTGGAGAAGATGTAAGTTCCCTGATCAATTAGGTACGCTGAAATGCTGACGTAGTGTGTTGCAAACTATTGAAACATGTTGTACATGGTGTTCGAATTCAAAGGTAGGTTACTGATAGGCAGACAGTCAGTTCAGGAGGTGACAGGGACGGAGTGGTAATGTTTAGTTTAACATTTGGAATCAGAGCACTAAAATCGTTGTTTTCTATGATTGGATTTAGGTAACGCATACCATCGATCATGCCACACCAAGTATGATCAGCAATGAGGGTGATGGTCTATTTTCCCAAGACTGGTCGATATGCTCAGGTTGTCCATTACCATATGGAAGTACAGCAAACCACGGGGAAGGCGAAGACTGCCAAGTGGTTTTCGAGAGAAATTTGAGCTTTGGGAATCGAGAGAGCGGTCCAGACATGGATGAAACTATATGGCATTCTCTTCCTGAAGATGTGGAGGATAAAGTGCTAGCGTGGCTTCCTGTGGCGAGTTGTGCGCGCTTCCGGTCTGTATGCAAAAGGTGGTTAAACTTGATGACTTCTGAAAGATTCTTTCAAATGCATTCCGGTAATGCTGCACACGAGACCTGGATTCTGTCCTTTGGAGATCAATCACCATACGCCAAGCTTGAATTCAAGTATAAGGGACAAGTTTTTGACCCCGTAAGCAACAGAACGTTCATGCTCGAGTTTCCGTTCCTTCCTGTAAATAGCGTACCTGTTGCCTCAGCTGGGGGTCTCGTGTGCTTCTGTTGTGATTATAGCAGCAATGGGGAAAATGATGTGAGGTTCTATGTCTATAATCCCATTACAAAAGCGTGGAAGTTCATACCAAGCCCATGCTCCAGAGTTTCCATCGCAACTCTGGTTGTTGATTCGGAGTCGGGTTTTATGGGCTACAAACTTTACGTGTTTTGTGAAGCTTCAGTTGTTCGCTGGCTTTGGGTGGGGGTTCTTGACCACTCAACAAAGGAATACGACTCCAAGTTGAATCGCTGGAAAGATGTAGGCGATGTTCACAGTGGCGAACAGTTTAAACCTGGGAGTGTTTTCAGAGACGGAAAGGTCCACCTTCTGTCTTCAGAGGTCGTTGAAGCTCTTGATGTACAACAAGGCAACTGGATAGAGATGGGTGCGCCTGCTTACTCATCCTGTGCAACTCTCCTTCAGCGAGAAGATCGGCTCTTGGTGGTGGGTGACATGGTACATCACAATGTGTTTCATCTTCCGAACTTGAGGAGTTATGTAGGCATTGTGATCTGGGAGTTTGATCCAGTGATCAAAGACTGGAATGAAATCACACGAATGCCTGAGGCCATGGTAGCCAGTTTCTCTTACTCTTCATTCTCTTGTGTGATCGTAGGGGATCTTTTATACCTATTTTCTAGGAATTGTAGTTTACCACATATCATGGTCTACTCCTTTTCGCAGCAGTTATGGTCTCGGGAAACTAACAGGTGTGAGGAGGGTACATCTAAGGTGTTCTCCTTCAATCCAAGACTGGATGCCTGTGCGTGAGCAAGTAGTTAGCTGTGGTTTTGGAGATGGGAAAAAATAAAACAAACAAACAGATTTCTATCGCAATGATCATATTTTTCTGTAAGTGCAGTAATTGCTGCAGTTTCCAGTTGCTATCTCTTTCTTCTAAGGAGTTAGAAGCTCTTGGTTCTCCATCCAGGTTTGGAATGCCAGGTGATCATTAGCTTCGATGGTCACCTCCCCTGTATATTCTGTAACTTTCATATTAAGCATTTGCCTTGGAGTTGGAGCCCAAGGATTTCGGAGTATTGAAATAGACCTAGGTTTCTCGGTTTGCTTGTTTGATGTTTTGTAGAATTTGTTCTTATATCGGTTTTACAGATGCTCTGAGGACCTTATCTCTTTGCTAACATGCAATACAAACAGGTTGTCATCTCACCGTATTTTGTTGTAGAAGATATTTCTGACAACCACGGGGCAATCTCTACCTTTTTTCTCTTCCATAATATCTTTAACGTCCGCGTACCTTCATGAACTGGGAGATGTTGATAAGCAGGGTTGCCAGGACCGATATCTGCACTTGCAGTAAGGGACTCTGCAATTTGCATTGAAATGAAAATGAAACCCAGCCAAGCAATAAGGACCGGGCCTTCATTAAGTGAATGGTTTATAATCTTGAGTTTCTTGTCCATGTTTCAAAACTTGTTAATAAATAGTGCGTCCAAAGCCTCGTTCAGCATCTCAGCTAAAAGGCCATTGAGTCTATCATAAGCCCTCCATCGTTCGGTTACTATCTAGATTAGAAACGGGACCTATGACCGTGTCTCATCCATCCTGAACGCACCTGCTCTCATCCATCCACGGTGCATTGGGGGCGGAAGACCTAAAGCTGGAGGACCAGCGCCACGAGCCTGCTTGCCTCGACCCGGGCTCAATGGTTTTTGATGTCGGACCCACGTCAAATCTGTACCCCGCCCTTTCATTTGCCTCGGAGTAGCTGCTCCATTTCCCGAGCTTTCTCCCGACCTCCGAAACGCGCCATTTCGTGCAGATTTCGGTAAGAAAACCCTGCTTCTGGCTCCTCCCTGTACCGTCGACGTTTCTGTTTTTCCAGCTGGCAGCGGAGAGAGAGACGGATGATTGTGCAATGTTTCGCTACAGTCCGTCAGTGGTGGCCTTAGGTTTACATGTAGATTTGGCGAGGTGGGCTCGACTATTTTTAGTCTTCGCAGGCATCGTGTGTGTGCAATTTTGTGCAACCTTTCGGTTCAGAGTTTTGCAGTGAACGTTATTGATTTTCTCGGAGTGGCGTGGGATTGGCTTTTCCGACTATGTGTCCATCGGAAGACGTTTTTGGTCGAAAATCTCTTGTTGGTTGGGACCGACCTTCTGGTGCTCTTGGTCTGTACGCGATAGTATTCCCTTTGCCTAAAATCTATTGCAATCGTAGCAAGGTGCAATTTGGCATCAAATTGTCAGGTCCGTGGTGGTGACATCCGTGGTCCTTGCTAAACCACAAACCCTAATTGGCGAGCAATAGTATTGAACAGGGTTAGGTTTTCCGGTGCACTGTTTCCGGGGCACAGATTTGGTTTTTTTTTCGGGCGGATCTGATGTTGTTAAGAACTTATTTTGTTGAGAATGTGGAATGGATTGTGTTGCAGGGGAGGAACGCTTTAGCTTCATACCATCGTGGCCGACAAATATAGAGAACCGGACATAGCTTCAAGGATGTCGAGAATGCAGAAAGGAAGCTGTAGACGCTAATCTAGAAGAACCTGTAGAGCATACGAGTCTATGACTACGGGGGTTTGCTGGTGGCAGCTATGGATTGGCATGTTGTATAAATTTCGTGCTCCAAAGAAGTGATGGAGGAAGATAACGGTGGTCATAGGTCAGACACGGATGTGTCTGCGCCGATGGCCCCGGGTGTTTCCTCATCCCCTGCCACTCTTGACTCCAACGCACATCAGGTCTCTCTTCCGAAGCAGTCGAGTCTTGATGTTGGAGATAAGACTGACTTGGGTGCTTTGTCTTCTGAGGTGCCAAACGAAGTCATCATCCCGGTTGAGAAACCTTCTGAAGGTTCAGGGATCCTGTTAGCTGACGAACCTAAGGCAGCCGATAAGGTCGGCGGCAACTGCATGGGTGCCGGCGTAGATGTCGAGCAGGCGTCAACGGAAAAAGGAGCAGATATTACACAAGAAAACTCTAGGTTGGAGAACGGAGCCATGTTGAAGGAGAACGGGGCTGACATCAAAGATCTGGGAGTAGTGTTGGCGGATTCTCTTGATGACGACCAACCCTTGTGCATGGTGTTTAAGAAGGGGAAGTTTGGGGAGGATGGCCTATTGGCACTTGTTGGTAGGAAACCGACCGAGCAACGAAGCTCTTCTCCCCAGGATGTTTTGCCGTCTTCTGTTAGTTCACCAGGAATAGACAACGTCAGAGCTTCTAAAGCAGAGTTTGCAGAGGGGGTTGTCAAGAAGGTTGGTCAAGCGGATGGGGGTGTTGTAAAGTCTGCCACAGTAAAGAGCCGTCCAAACAACGGACTTGAGAGGAGTAGTCGCAAAGGAAGCATGGAAGCGCGGAGGGCTCCTCGGCATGCTAAGAAGCGCAGGTATTGTTTATATCCTATTGTCTATCTCACAGGGTCTGTTCAACAATCCCCTCTGATGTGTCTTTGTTTGAAATGAAACCCTTCGTCTGTAAGGAATATTGCGTTGCTAGGGTTTCATATTGTTGTAGTTATCGGCGGCCTATCGTTACAGAGATATTATATCATATGCTCTTTGTTGTTGCAAGTTCGTTAGCCATCTTACCTTCGCGATATGCTGCTGATTTTAGTTTCTCTCCCCCCTTGACGTTTCATTTTATGTATATTCAAGCATCACATGTTCCCTTCCGTTACTGCACCGACATCTGACGCAGAGGTTTACATCCTATACAAGAAAGCAAGGAAGTCTTTGCAATCAATGTAGTTGCTCTTTCCAGACTAAAGCATGCTTGTGCCTTCCTAATATATGTTTCATGATGTATGTTTGTTAGGTTTTATGGTGTCTTTTATATTGAGTTTGTGCACATCAGGTCGTTCCTTTTCCTCACATTCACGAACTCTTCTGTATCAGGCACGATGATATGGCGTACGAGGGCGACATGGAGTGGGATGTGCTTATGGGAGCGTCAGAGCCGCCAACGGATTGGAACTGGCACCCGGAAAAGGATCGGCTGAGTAGAGGGCGCGGTAAGGGTGGTTCGGCGCTATCTGCACATGGTCAGGTATTTCCTGGGGAGGCTGCGGCGGTTGCTGCAGGTCTGCGAGCCCGGACTCTAAGTGCCGCTGAGAGAATCTGCTTCAAGGATGCCCTAAAACGACGAGGAGGCCTTCAGGAGTATTTAGAGTGCAGGTCTTGTTCTACACCTACATTTAGTGCAGGAACCTGACGTATCAGGTTGTGCACTTTCTTGCTGTTTGAGGGACAGCTATGTGGTTTTATGCTTAGCAACGATCCTGACAATTTTTTGAGTCTTGCCGTATTTGGAGAGATGTAAGCAACGAGTCCTTGTGTCAGGAAGAGCGATTCTGGTTTAAAGAGGCAAGAATCTTGGGATATGGCAGGAACCTAGTGCTAGGGCTGTGGGAGAAGGACGTGCAGCATTTATTGATGATGACCGACTGTGGTATATCGGAGGAAGCATCCGGGGGGGAGCCGGCTCGAGCTTCTCTTGTTCGTGAGATATACCGATTTCTGGATTACCATGTAAGCGTAGTTTCAAAGCCTCACATACTTTTCATTAGAAAATGCTGTAATGATTTTTTTATGCAGACAATCGACGGGGCTGTCACATGTACATGCATTTTGCTTTACGTTTTTCAGAGACACTCTGCCCTGGCGATCATGTCCGTAAATTTCTGTCCATGGCGTTCAGCGAGAAATTGTCGTTTGGTAGTTAACAACAGTCCAGGACAAGCACCTTGTCTGATTGTCTTCATATTGCTGATGGCATAGGCATCTCTGTTCATGGTGATTTGTTAAAGATTGTGAATTTCTTTAGTTATGATTCTGGACTGATATGAGCACGGGTACTTTGTTTATGTGCTGCAGGGCTACATCAATGTAGGTGTAGCAACCAAGCGGCGGAAGCAAACATTGTCTTTGGGTGGCCACACTCCTCAATCTGATGGTAGTTTGACAGCAAGTCAGGATGGCGAATCGATGTTTGAAGAAGCAGAGATGGAAGTGGCTGAAGAGATGGCATTGATTCTTGGTCAGTTGATCACATCTCTTCCCTATCTATGGTGGTCCAACGACATCCAAATCTAAGTTAAGATAGGTTTTATGATCGATGACCAGGTTTTGATTATTGCAACCTTTTTAGAATCATTTCCAATTGAATAGCTCTAGCGAGTGGATAGCTGATGATAACCTATGGACCTAAATGCTCTTGGGAATGTTCATGTGTTAAAAACCACCTGCGCTCAGACCTGTAGCCTCAGGTGTACAGAAACATGTGCTTCTTGGCTATGTGCTTGCCGTCGATTACACTGCGAACGTCTTTGCCTTTCCAAGTTCTGGTTCTGAATTGATTGCTACCTCTCTAGGAATGTTTTAGAAGTTTGCGAGGACATGTGATTCTATTCTGTCTGAGCTTTCCAGTCTGCAGAGGTATTTACCCTCGGGGGGCATTCTTCAGGTCAAATTCGAGGAAATCCGGCTTCAGAGACAGTGAAAGAGGAAGGTCATGCTGATGATCCCGACGGACGAGTGGAAGCCTGTCAGGATGGAGACGGATCAACAGGGATCACTGAAAACGGAAGCAGTGTCACACATTCGCAGACGAAAGGAGTTATCGATGGAGAGTCATTACCCATGGATATTGACGTTGGTCCAAATGTGGACACAGTGGATTCCACCTCGGAGATCGACCAAGACAACAAAGATGATTGCAAGATGCTGCTTTCCTTTTCGAGCAGAATGGTGTGCAAACCAGAGATAGTCGAGAAATGCCAGGACCCAGACGGGGAGGTAGACAATGAGTTCGACGATATGGCTACTCTAGACCAAGTATTTGTCCGCAAGCGCCCTGGTTTGAACTCAACAAAGAGTAAGGGTGAGACTACAGAGAACGTGAAACCCAAGTCGCTGGACATAGGGCCAGTCAAAGATGAGCTGGACGAGTTCAAGAGTGCGCAGGTGCTACACGACTTGCACAAGTGCGACGCACCTGTGGAAGGGCTGGTGGCGTTGAGGGCAGCAGCACAGCTGGAGAGGGAGCGCAGCTTCAAACTAGAGCAGGAAGGTGCAAAGCGTGTGATTGTGGTAGGGGCCGGGCCTGCAGGTCTCTCCGCGGCACGGCATCTGCGACGGATGAATTACCAAGTTACGATTCTGGAGGCTCGACAACGCGTGGGCGGCCGTGTATTCACGGATAGGAAGACGTTCTCGGCGCCTGTGGATTTGGGGGCAAGCATCATCACAGGTAGGTACAGCAGGGATTTTGTTTTCGTGGTGTCATGTATTCGATGTGGAGGTATGTTTGTGTTATATATCTCATGGCCAGTAGGGTTGGATTGTTGAAGTGAACATATGAAGATCACATTACATAGGTTATGGAATAGAATTGTGAATCATGTGGATGGACTTGGAGAACATTGAATTTCTACTTATCCAGAAATGAAGCCATTCTGTGTCATTTTTGCAGGTGTTGAGGCAGATGTGGCAACAGAACGAAGGGCTGACCCATCTGCTCTTCTATGTAAGCAACTTGGTTTGGAGCTGACCACTTTGCGCGGAGACTGCCCGCTTTATGACTCCGTGACGGGGGAGAAGGTCCCTCCCGATCTGGATGCCGCACTAGAGGCAGAATACAACAGCTTACTCGATGACACGGTCTTGTTGGTTGCTCAGAATGGGGAGGCTGCGATGCGCCTGTGCTTGGAAGAAGGCCTTGAACAGTCTCTCAAGAAACGACGTGCTGTGCGTGGTGCCCAACGAACTGATGTCTCCCACACGAGAGAGGACCTGGGAGAGGACAAGACGGGGATCGAGATGGAAAGCGAAACTTTGTCACTGGAAAAGCTGTCGGTGGAGGAACCGAGAAGGGTGGTAACTGCAAGCGATGTAATATGTGAGACACTAACAGCTAGCAACCCTTCAGAGAACCTGGCGATAGCAGAGTCAGCGAGCACCGAGCAGGCGGGTACGAGGTTGGAGGGGTCAACGGCCTTGAGAATTGGGTCGATGGCCATGGAGCATGGGAGCGTGGATGAGCAGAACCTGAGCCAATTGGAACGGCGAATCATGGACTGGCATTTTGCAAACCTGGAGTACGGGTGTGCTGCGGAGCTGAACGAGGTGTCGTTACCTTACTGGAACCAAGACGATGTGTATGGGGGTTTCGGGGGTCCTCACTGTATGATCAAAGGAGGGTACAGTCGACCTATTGAGGCATTGAGTGAAGGTCTGGACATTCGGTTCGGCAGGGTGGTGAAGGAGATCAGCTACAGTTCTAGTGAGGGGAAGTCCAAGGGGGAGGTGAAGCGAGAAGTGACAGTGGTGGCAGAGAGTGGGGAGGAGTTCAAAGGCGATGTAGTCCTGGTAACCTTACCTCTGGGTTGTTTGAAAGCCGAGACTGTCCAGTTCAGCCCCAAACTTCCGGAGTGGAAGACTGCGTCGATAGAGCGATTGGGATTTGGGGTGTTGAACAAAGTGGTGTTAGAATTTCCGACAGCTTTCTGGGACGAGAGTGTGGACTACTTTGGAGCAGCGGCTGAGAGCAGGGAGCTTCGGGGGAAGTGCTTCATGTTTTGGAACCTGAAGAGGACGAGTGGATACCCCATTCTAGTGGCGCTGGTAGTGGGTAAGGCTGCAAAGGTAGGAGAGGGAGAAGAGAGTGAGGAGCTGGTGGAACATGCTGTGAAGATTCTGAAGAAGCTATTTGGAGAGGAAGCAGTGCCGAAACCGTCTGCGTCTGCGGTGACGAACTGGGGAGGTGATTGCTACAGTCGGGGAGCTTACTCATATGTGGCGTTGGGGGCGTCGGGAGAGGATTACGACATTCTGGCGCGGCCAGTGGATAGTTGTGTGTTTTTTGCAGGGGAAGCGACTTGCAAGGAGCACCCGGACACGGTGGGGGGTGCAATGATGAGTGGGTTACGGGAGGCGATAAGGATGATTGACATCATGGAGAATCGTGAGGATAGCATGGCAGAAGCAGAAGCTCTGGCGGCTGCTCAGCGGCAATCGGATAGTGAGAGGAATGAGGTGAGCGTGTTTCTTTTCACGGTGGTTGGGGGTAAAGGCCTCAGGGGTTGGCAGAGCTGGGGTATATGTGGGCATGACCGAAATTTAAAAAGAAAAACAGAAGCCCGATTCCAAATGTTAATTGTGTATGCCGTTTGTGCAGGTGAGGGATATGATGAAACGGTTAGCAGCGGCTGAGCTTTCGAATGTATTGAGGGGAGACACGCCGCCCGTAAATGGCGAACAAGGACCTCTCAGTCGTTCAGACCTTCTGAAAGACATGTTTGGTCATGCAAAGACGACAGCAGGACGACTCTTCTTAATCAAGGAGATGTTGCAACTACCAGTCTTTCATCTGAAAGCGTTTGCTGGGACAAAGTCCGGCCTCGAGGTTTTGAATATCTGGATTCTGGTACATGTCATTTCGCTCTGTTTTGTTCATGTTGTCTTTCAGATGGGGCTTTTGTTTATTTCGAAATGGCTTTTGTTGCTGTGAAGTAGCGTTGCTGTGTAGTAGCTGGTGTGCCATTGATAGTTCTTGGTTGTGGTGGGAAATAGTTTACTAGTATTGTTTGGTTGAAGCACGGGGAAGGATCATTAGGACGTTGGTTTGTGTTAATGTCCGAGGGTTGAGGTAGTTTATCTCTTCTGAGGTGCAATGTATATACCAAGATTGGGATGAAATACAACTTTCTGTAAAAAATGTTTGGGATCAACATTTTGGTAAATTTTGTAGGATTCTATGAGTAAGGATGGGACTCAACTCCTACGACACTGCGTTCGTCTTCTTCTCGTGGTAGCCACCGACTTGGTTTCGATTCGCCAATCTGGTAAGATTCTTTCATAACGAAGCTGTGTTTAATCAACTGGGCTGTTGTTATCTCAACTATTTAGAGATCAATGGTGGATGAGTTACTAACGTAGGAGTGCCTAAATTGGACAATTGTATCACAATAGACAAATTGTATACTTGTCTGTCATCCTAGAATGGAATTCAAGGAAGGTCAAGGAGATCTCTTATGCCTCGGCTGGATAACTAATAATAGAAGACTCTAGAATTATGAGCTACAATTAATGTCTAGCAGAATTTTTTCAATTTTGAATCACTTATGTGGATTTCAATTGCGATATGCAGATTGCATATGTTCTACTTTCTTCTCAAATTTCATGCACAGCAATGGATTGCACCTCTTCTAAGTTGGTTTTCTCTGTTGGCTACAGGAGTAGGAAAAACTGTGAAGGAAAAAGTGTGGATGCACACAAGTCGTGATATTCGAAGTGTTGCAGGGCAACTTGTGAAACTCTGGATTGAAGTTTTTCGAAGAGAGAAAGCACAAGGGATGATAAAATCTGTAAAGAAGTCATCAGGAAGTTCACCTAATGCAACTTTAGGGAGTCAGAAGTTAAAGGTGAAAGATCCCCTGAAGTCCACTGTGGCTACTGCAAAGCCAATGCCTGTGACTCATAGTGATGCCAAGTTTAGACCTTCCATCCAATCTGCGTCACCGAGTGCTGACTCCAATAAGGTGGTCATTTTTTTTAACAAAGTCGGTGTCCTTCTGCTATAGCAAGATTCATAATGAGTTTCATTGCATTGAATTGGTGGGCATTGAGAAGTTAGAACTAATTTTTTTTTGATGCAGGGATTGACTGGGGAGGAGCTAAGGAGTGATGACCCTAATGGAGTAGCTAATCCAAGCGCAGAGGGTGTGAGAGGGGATACTCAAGCAGGAGAGGCTGAAAGACCTCTTTCTGATTTGGAGATTGAAGCCATCGCAGCGGCTGAGCAGGCACGTGCTGCAGCAGCTGCAGCTGCAAAGGTACATGTTTTGTCCTGTGCTGGTGTGCAAATCATGTGGACTGGTTTAGTATTGTGCCTCGAGTTTCTGCATTGTGATTAGCAGATTGTGGAAATTTTACAGAAAAGTAGAGCCTTGGTGGGAAACAAGCTTAATTACCTTGAATTACTGATCTTGTGTCGTTATGGTGAGGGCTTGAGGTATAGTTTTTGTTGCCAATGTCAAATGACAGACTGCTGGTTTGCCACGGACACCATCATTCCCACTTCCTTGCTGAGACTCTTTGAGTGAATGTTTTTGTAGGCCTACGAGGAAGCACAGGCACAGCGAACTGCTCTGCCGCAATTACCAAAGATACTGTCGTTTCACAAGTTCGCTAAGCGAGACAATGAGAAGTCTGGGGACCGGAAGAGAAAGAAACGGCTTGCAACCATAGAAAATTCTCCACGGGCCAAGAGTCCAGTACCTTCAGGTCAGGTCACAATTACTAAATGTATCCTGAATCACGATTTCATGTGTTACGCTAATGACATAAAGGGTTCTGCTATTGCATGTAGACTACGTATTAGTTTGTATGCTCCAGTTGAATTGTATTAGCAGTTACGTATGCAACTCATCAATGTTTCTCACTTATTAAGGTTAGCGTTTGTACTGCAGATTGTGAGCACAGAGGCATACGGGAAAACAGCCGCTTATCTAACAATCAGGCGAATGGCTGTGGACCTGCTATCAGCCCACTTCAAACTACACTCAACAAAGCAGGGGAAGACTTGACTCCAAGTGTTGTAGTTACAGAATCGTGTGAAGAGGAACTCAACACGCAGGCTCAGCCTCAAGAAGCTGCTTGTGATCCGAGTGGTGAACACTCATTGGGTTCCGGGGCCAACGATACAAAAATTATTTGTGATTCGACAACAGATCCTTCGCCAGCAGCCAATGATGTAGCTGTTTCCCATAGAGAATCTGGAATAGGAAGAGTAGAGGGCACCAGCGGAAGGCCACCAGATGAGGTGCAGAGGCACTCTCGTCCTGAGCCAGCTGATCGACGAGGTGGGGATGCAATCAAGAGGGCTGTGTCTGACTATGTAGTTCAGCTTCTGACCCCCTTGTACAAGACCAAAAAGATACAAAAAGAAGACTTCAAAGCCATTGTGAAGAAGTCCACTGCTAAGGTAAAATTCATGTCTCCAAATTCTTCTGCACAGTAAGTTTTTTCTTTGGAACTGAACTGTTGCATCACAATTCATCCAGGTTAGCTTCTTAAAAAATCCTGTGCATGTAGTCTCGAACAATCTTCTGCAGTATGGGAAATCATCACATGAGCTACTACCACTTGCTGATATTGGTCATCATTTCTTAGGTTATGGATCGGAACAGTTCGAAGGAGAATGCTTTGGCAGTCTCCGAGTTTCTCAATCTCAAGCGGAAAGTCAAGGTGAGCTGAGCATTTAATTTAATGTGAGATGGACCCTAGGGTGTTCTTATGCGGAAGCAAAGCTGATTCTGGTTTGGTTGAGCTGTACAGAGTGCTTGTGAATTTTCCGCCTTATCCATATGTCCAAACCTGAGTGCGAGTTATATTTCTTGTAGGTGTGGCGAACTGATCTTGGAATTAACACACACGTATTGTGGGTTTGCAGATACGTTCGCTAGTGGATATGTTCATCGAGAGGCATTTGAAAGGTGAATCACATTGATTGTACTCGTTAGTCTCCCATAGTGGGTTGCAGATACAGTTACTGCTTGTTTAGCATAATGGTAGAAAGCTCTAGAGAATTGACTTAGGGGGGGAACATCTTTTGAAGTGATCAATTGTCGTCATGTTATTCTTTGACCCAGCTGTTTGTAAGAATGGTCTACAATGCATTATCCCTGGACATGAGCATATCAGCAGTCTTGTACTTTCGTTATCATACAATATTTTTATGAATTTGCGAATTCAGTTTCTTGAAATCGGAAGAACGAGCGACCTCTGCTGGGTCCAAAGTTGTAGTGTCCAAAAGTCCAAACATTGAGCATATTTTGAAATATTGAAAGGGTGAGACAATTCTCTGAAGGCTCATTATCCTGAACTGCTTAATTTTGATTAGCAGTCTATGGCTAACAACTGTTGCATATACATAGTGATATCCAATTAGTGTTGGAATCATTTTTGTTAAGCAGGCCATACCATTTTCATTTGTGAGTAAACCTCATCAATGTAACATTCCTTGGGACAGGTAGTTTTTTCTCTTGTGTGGTGTGACCCTTGTCATGTGATCCCAGCTTCGAAGGCAGGCTAAGTTTACAGAAAGGAGGATACGTCAAAGCAGGCTACCATAATCAAGACAGAAGTGCACTCCAAAATCGGTATTATGAGGCTCTCCAATATCACATTCCAGTGTGTATTTGCTATTGTGTTTGGACACTTTCCATATGCCAAGTTCTGAATTCAGGTATGTCTGGTGATTTTCAAAGGGACAACATCAAAGAGTTCTGAGTGTAGAGAGAACGGGCAAGAAGGAACGAAGACGCGAAAACCTGGCTGGTGAGGAAGGGAGGCTCTGTAGGTGGTACATCAGTTCCTTAGACCAGTGATTCTGTTCGTCTTTCAGCCCGATCCACAAACCGAATCACTGATCTTTTGACGTGGTTAGAGTGACATTCCAATGTTGTTCCGTTCTAAGTTCTACGTTCTACGCACTTGTTGCTATACCTCAATGAGAATCCCAATCGTTGTGCAATGGACTGTGTTGCACCCCAACACAATGATTGGGATTCTCATTGAGGTATAGCAACAAGTGCGTAGAACTACTTAGAACAAAACAACATTGGAATGTCACTCTAACCACGTCAAAAGATCAGTGATTCGGTTCGGTTTGCACTGGCAATGGGATTCGCATGCGAAATCAATCAAATCAAGTGGGCCAAATCATTTTGACTTTGCATTAATTACCGACTGTAATTGCACGCTCCTGCCATGCCTGAATGACCGGCCACCACTTATACCTGAGATGGATGTGGCATCGATCTTCTGCTTCTCAATGCACTCGCTTGCATTCACACTGGAGCTTTCTTCCAAACTGAGTAATTTTGAGTGACGATCATGGATTGCACTCACGTCAGGGGAACTAAGGTCGAGCCACCTAAAACCGACCAGGTACCCAAAGCCGATAATCTCTACACATGGCTGTCATTTTAGAACGCACATCTAGGTAGACCATAGATGGCTTATCGTTTTGGTCAACAAACTATAAAGGCTCTATGACATATTTAGATATGCGTTCTAAAATGAAAGCCATGTGTAGAAATTATTGGCATTAGGTACCTGGTTGGTTTTAGGTGGCTCGACCTTAAGGGCGGACTTCCATGTGGGGATCGGTTGGGTGGAAGGCACTAGAAGACAAGAATTGAGGTCTCAAGAACCATCCATGCTCCACCCATTTCGGTACAAATGAAATTTATACTCTTGAATCCTCCTGTTTCCACCCATTTCGGTGGAGCTTCCTCCTTTTGAGGACCGGCCACCCACTGCCCCCCTTACATGGAAGGAGGCCCTAAGTAGCCGTCATCCAGTCAGTCGGGCAAGCAACTTGATTGACAGTTTTCCATGGTATGATCAGTTTGAGTAAGCTAGGCTTTCCATCGAGGCTTATGAAAGTTACATATTTACATCAAACCATGGTTTGAGAATACAGCAACAAAATCAGCCTACACAATCTTCCAAACAAAGCAGGTACCGTGAGTTGAATGATTACCTTTCTCCCTTTGCAATATAACTTGTCCAAGTGTATGTGGTAGCTGACGATAAAGTGAGCAAATTCATGCAAACTAATAATTGCGATCTCAACTTCTTTAATTGCGGGAGCAGCAATAAGGACCATGTTGTCGTCTCTTGCATGCACAAGAGAAGGGAGAGTGCCTTGCTTGATGCTGACATCTGTTAGGAAAATCCACAGCAAATGATGAACTACTGAATGGGAAACCATGATATTTGACATCAAATTATCACTGTAAGCACTTGATAAATATTTTTAACTCCAGAACAATGATCAATCCCCAAATCTGCAAGCACAAGCAAGAACCAAATGAGCATTATATTCTCTGAGTACATAGTTTCCTGTTAGTCAAGCAAAAGTTCACACACTGAAAAAATTCAACCAGTTTTGAATTTCATTGCATGCATGATGGGCTGTTGACAGTACAATTTGATAGGAGCTGAAATTTTTTGGAGTTCAAATTCAGCATACTTAGCTGTGCGATTAACCTACATTTGACAGCAACAAATCGTTTCGGCACATTGAACATTTCTCAAGACTTCCTTCTTTTTTGAAATCTTATTAAAGCAACTGATTTTTAAGTAACAAAATTTCCAAAAGCTTTCAACTTTCGTTTTTTGAATTGATTTTATGTCGGATCAGCTATTAACCTAAGGTATGATGGGAGTTCTGATTAGAGTATGGGCTACTGTTTTTTGTTTTGAACGTGATCTATGAACTGTAAGCTGTTAATTTCCTACTCAGCTTGCATGGGGTTTTGGCTCCCTTCCAAGAAAGTGAGGAAAGTTGCATTCATGGACACCAAACCCACATCTGAAGCAGGCAAGATACTACAGTACGTAGAGAACTTATAAATGCGGTGACGTTGAAATCTATTTTGTAGACTCCAAGTGTGTTTGGAAACTTTCATGAATTATGAAACGGAACAAGATACAGTTTCTTACTAATCCTCTCAAACTGTAAGGCCTTGGTATGAACGAAGAATTCTCACTTAACTCTACAGCAATTAGCTGATTAAAAAGTGTCAACTTTGGCTGTAGAGAAAGATTCAGAAACACTGTTAGAATAATTAGAAGCAAGAGAACAGACATGAGAGTACTAAGCAATGTTTGACAAACGTACAAAGTCAGTTGAGAGGGTAGCTTGAAAATAGAAACTAACACTGCAAAAGCATGGTGCTTTTTCCATAAATGATAATAATCATAAGAGAGTTTGTACTTCGCACTACAATCTTGTACATGGTTGAAGTGGGACCAATATACACAAAAATGCCCCACAGCCCATTAACAATGTAATGTACACCTCTACCACAGTAGTAATTAATGAGCAAACAAATGGCAAGCTACGGCTTCGTACACACACAAATCCCGTGACAATGATTTTCTTAACCTACCGACAGTTTTCTTAACCCTACCGACAATTGCTACTAAGCCGTATCACAAAATTCTCTACACTCACTCACTCTACACCCTATTAAATTTGTCACCGTCATTTCCAGAGGCGGACAGTGCAGAGCTCCCCCTTCACACAAGCATGTGCGAGCCGGGTTCATTGAAGCAATCACTACCCATATATGGAGCCATCAGTTTGAAAAAGCCTCCTCCGGTCTTGAATAGCTGCCATTGTCAAGCCCCCATGGCGCCTTGATACACGTGATGGTTGTTGTACGTCACAGCAGCATTGGCGTACTGCTTCTTGTTCACAGATCTTGAATTTTTCTGTCAAAAGCAACAGTACTATTTAGCACACCGACCAAAACTTCTGAGATCATCGAAAACTATCAAATACTAACAGGCATTGTCAATGATTTAACCCCCATAGGACCAAGGATTCATGGTTTTAAAAACGCCAAATTCAATCAATCATATCATGGAAAATCAATAATTCAGATGTGGACCTAATTTTATATCACCGAATCAGTGAAGAACATTGCATGTGTTTGTCAAAGAAAGAAATTGAAACAAAAGAAAGTTCACATAGGACCTACTCAAAACTGCTAAGAAAAACGTAAGGCCTGATGAAGGCTTCTTGGTCCTTTTAGGGGTTAACCCCTAAAGGACCAAGAAGCCTAAATTGAACCTTATGTTTTTTAAAAGCAATTTTGAGTAAATCCTATGTGAACTTTCTTTTGTTTCAATTTCTCTCTCTGACAAACACATGCAATGTTCTTCACTGATTTGGATGATATAAAATTTGGTCCCATCTGATTTATTTATTTTGCATGATATGGTCGATTGAATATGGCGTTTTCAAAACCATGAATCCTCGGTCCTAATGTTGATATTGAGCATTGACATAATGGCATAACATGACGATAGATTAGATTTTTTGAATGAAAACGTACCGTTGCCTCGTTTGCATCGCCACTGTCACGATTGGCAACACGCAACGTCTTCGCCACCATGAGCTGTTTCATGATGGAGCCCTCTTCAAGCGCAGGGTTGTGATGCCAGTAGCTACCGAGGAACGTCTTGGCACCATCCAGGCTCGGGAAGTAGGGCGGCTCGAAGTAAATTTGCGACAATGCGTCGGCGGCCGAGATTTCGGCGGCCTGCGTGGTGGCTTTGAACCCGCCGCTGCCCATCACGGCGATCACGAGCTGCTGGTACGAGAAGTAGAACTGCCGCACCGCCGCCTCGACGGCCTGAAACGCTTGCAGGAGATGGATCGGGGAGGACTGGTACCGTGCAACGGATTGCGTTCGGGTTCCGTGCGAGTGGAGGAGCTCCATCACTGCCTCCTGCAACCTGGGCCCTCCTTTGGGATCCGCTTCCACGCCCACCACCTTCGGCACCAAGTGTCGCAGCTCCTTGCAATCCCGCGTCACTTGCCGTAGCCTCGTGGACCGCAAACAATATGCCCCTGCTCCCAACACACACCATTCATTGAATCAGCACTAACATAACCCTCTTCAGTAATTAAAGCACTCGGCACCCTTTTGTATTTCCAGTCGCTACGATACTCGGCTGCACTTACATAACCGTTCTTTAGCCATTGAAGCATTGCACGGTCCGTTCTATTTAAAAATGTTGTTGAGACAACATTCTTTAACATTGAAGCATTACATCCATATTCTATACAGATGCTAAGGTACTACACTGACGTAACATTCATAAGTCATTGAAGCATTGCACCACAAATGCTAAGATAGTCACATTCCTTAGCCACCAAAGCACTACACCCACAGATGCTAAGATATTGCGTTGACATAACCTTCTTTAAAGCACCAATACACGGCACATCTATACTTACATCACATTCTTGTTTTTTAAACGTCCTTAAAAATCTACCTCTTGTTGATAGGAGAATGGGCATCATGATATCAAGATCTCGCTATTAAAGAATGTTATGAAGGCTGGGCATTGATAAAAATTGCGGACAATATGCTGACCCAGAAAACATTATCAGAATCATGTGAAAGGATGAGGATTGATGAAACAAAGAATGCCCAATTCAAGTCAGAAATGTAGATGATAAGAGAGAGAGGGGTGGGGTCTCTCACCTCCACCGATGTGTTCAGTGCTGATGGCAGCCCCGTCCTGCGAAATGGCGAGCTCTTCTTTCAAGCGCATGAAATCGTCCGGGTCCATGATCTGGAGCAAATCCATGGTGGAGATGAGGAGCTTCCACACGCGCTCTACAATCCAGCAACTCCTGGCGGCCAGCTCCAAGTGGCCGGCTTTCACCTCTTCCTCCACGCGCTGCAGCAGCCCAGAGGCTACCTCCAACCACGCCTCCATGATTTGGTGCACCGTCGACAGAGTGTGATCCTCCGGATGCCCGGACATCGATTGCCGGCACGCATACACCTGGTTTCATACGCCACAACAATATCAATCAAAATTCAACAACGTCAAAACCTTTGAGAACCTCGAGCAACAATTATCATGTTGAACACTCATCAACAAGAGAATTATACAAGTGGGAAGAGCAGTTTAAAACGACATTGGAATCTCATGATAACCACGTCGTCCTAACAACATTCTAATGTCATTTCATCGCATCAAAATATCGTTCTACTGCAATCTAAAATAATCTCATTCTTACAATGTCATTCTAACCACATGCTCCCGCTTGGGTCAAATATCTTAGTCAAGTTTCCAATTTAATATGATGCCATTGCCCAAGAGAATGTGGTTGAATGTGCTACTAAACTATCAATACCTGTAAGGATCTCAAGTGGTACTTACCATATAGCTTACTCCAAAAAAATTGTGGTACAATCCCATTGGCTCTCATCAGTAACATTACAACCCATAGTGTACTACGTGGTTCAAATTTGGATCACATATAATCCATACACCAAAAGAAAATTTCTAATGAACTACAGTAAACCATTCCTGGGCTAAGGAACCATCCTACTACTTAGCGAACCCTCTCCGATACACTACCTAGTACGTTGAAGACTGATCAACAAGAGAACTAGTCACCTCAATCATCCAAGCAAGCAAGATAATGTTCAATTCAATAGAGTGGGAGAAATGAGAAATGAAAAATGGGTTTGGTTTTGAAGGCTTTAATGTAAACTCCAAAGTTTGGAACCCAAGAGAAATGGTGCTGCTGACCTATCGATAACTGTGAAGATCTTAAGAGCTACTTATCATGTTGAAGACTAATCAACACGAGAACTAGTCACCTCAATCATCTAAGCGAGATAATGTTCAATTCAATAGAGTGGAAGAAATGGGAAATGAGTTTAGTTTTGAAGGCTTTAGAGAAACGGTTGTGATATCGACCTGGAAGGGCTGGCAAACGGAGTCATACTCGAGCACGGGCTTGCCGGCGAGGTTGGGTTCGCCAAGGCCGAGCGTGAAGGGCGCGCGCGTCATGTGCCCTTCAATCGCGAAATGCAAGCGCGCGCTCACGTTCTGGGCGGTCCGCCACGCAGCGAGTCGCGGCAACAGGCTTTCCTTACTGAGCTTGCTCACGATCGGGCGCGACCCAGACTTGTGCCACACCACAGATTCCGTGCCAACAGAGGCCGCAGCCGCCACGGGCGCGTCGTCGTCGCCTTCCACGATGCACGACAGAATTTCTAGTTGGGAGTTTGCGAGCGATTCCAGCCTGCGCAGCCACTCGTCTCGGTCCATGTAAGGCCGCGTGTCGCACAGCACGGCCGATATCATGCGGAATACGAGTTCCAGGCCGTGGAGCGCCGGGCGCGCCACGACCTCGTTGCGCCAGTCAGGAAACTGACTCGTCCGCCATAGCCGCGTGAGCTCTGGTAAGTGTAAGTAAAGCTCGTAGGCCTCCACCTGCTCTGCAGAAGGTTGCACTAACGCCTCCATGTCGCAGTTCGCCAGCGACACTGACACGGGCGTTGGCCGCGCGCTGCAGCAGTGGTGCTCCCCGCAGGCTGCACAGCTACTGGATCCTCCTCGCAAATCAATCTCCATGATTTCAACAAAACAAAAACAGACACATAGAACCTGTGTGGTAGCCTAGTTGACACAACGATGTCGAAAATGAACCCCAATTCGCAAACATGGAATTACTGTTCCCGCTGCAAAGAGTGGAAAGAATGTTAGAAAACAAGCTTGAATTAATGGAGGCCTGCTCCAACGATCATCGACAAAACTAGAAAGAGATCCCGGTGTCTCAATACCTGAAATCAATGGGGTGACGATGATGGGGGTTGTGTGACGATGATGGGAGGTAGCCTAGTTAAGACAGCGACAGGAAAACTTTTCACAAAAATGAACCCCAATTCGCAACGGGATTATTGATCTCTGCTACAAAGCGATTGGGAAGAATGTTAGAAAACAAGCTTGAATGGATGGAGGCTCTCGCTCATTGACAAAACAATAACTTAGCAACTGCAGAAACATGATAACCCTGTGTCCGAATACCTCATTAAAAAATGATGCTAGCGCGTCACAAAACCTGCTAGTTACACAGGGCGCGTGAGGATTCTTGAGTTCCGATGACCCTTCGGATGGAACCGAATATGCTTCCGTGTCTCTCCACCGCTCCGGACGTCAGGTGAGTCGCTTGTTGCAGCAGACAATTCAGCCTCCGACACGGGCCTTGCTTTGAATCTCCGCTGGCCACGCAGTATATCCAGAGGTGAGTAAAACTGAAAACTTTACGGCTTTTAAAGCAGACGGAGCCTCCGGATGTCACTGGCTCCCTCGTATAATTGTGTCAAAATACAATAAAAATTACGGCTTTTTACTGCTCACAATGATAAGCAAATGAATCTGTCAGTGTGCCCACGTTAAGTGCACGCTTTTATTGATGGCAAATGGATATAATCGCGCCCACCAGTCTCCGAGTAAAGAAATCCGGTTCGTTAAGGTACTTGCCAGGGCGCCAACTTCCGCCTGCGGGCCCGAAGCGCGTGGATAGACATGGGCCGCGGCTGTCACCCATGAATCATGATTTTCCTAAGTATTACCTAAGTATTACCATGGTATCACCAAGTATCACCCAAGTATCACCAAAGCTGGCTACCTCATATAAAAAATCACTGCTTGAAACCCGCCCGCGGCGCTCTTGACGGCACTGCTTGGATCTATGAACGCCGTAGATGCTAGAGGGGACCGGTTTTAGTACCAAGTCGACTTAGTAGGTAACGGCAGTTATGGATTTGCCCCAGTGGCGGGATCTACTAACGATGTACATTTTTGGCACGAAAATCTCGGGATTTGTGTTACTAAGGCTGAGCTGGAGGGTCCACCTTGGCGGTGCCATTCCACGTGGTGATTTTGAAAGGATTGTATTATTACTGTAGTCACTGATTCTTGCATACGAAGAGCCGTAGGAAACTTCCTCGGAGTGAAAAAGGTAAATCTTTGTCTTTGAAAAAAGTAACTTGTGTTTTTCAAATACCTCTACAGTCTACAATATTGTTGATTCAAACTTCTTCTTTTTTGTTAACCCTTAAACGTACCACTCCTTTGTAGGAAAGTCAAACTACACAATTTAGCCTTTAAGATTTATCAAAATATATTTTGTAATATTTTTCATGCATGGAATTGAATGTTTCCTATCAGTCTTGAAATTTTCAGATTTTTTTGATTTAATACGGCCTTTTTAACAAATTTTTAAGTCAAATACTTCAAAAAATATTTTTTATTACAAAAAAGCTTTAAAAAATTAATATTTTTTTGGGAGCGGGTACAAATTACAATGGAGAATCACATGATATGTTTTCCATAGAAATTTTTTATTTGAATTTTGAAATTCGAAAGGTGAACATCCTATGTAGTGTAATTCAAACCTTGAGCTACAAAGCTTGCACAAGCAATAAAATACTCAATAATTGGAATTTTTAAGATTTGAAAAAGTGGAGTACAAACTAGACTTAATAAACTTCATTTTCTTAGTTGGGTGTATTAGCAACAAAAGTCATCTTCAAGATCAAAACTGGGTTTGACCAACAAACGTCCAGAAACTGGACGCTGGGACGTTTAGAGGTTAAGAGTACTTGAGCTCCCAACTTACAATATTGTTGATTCAAACTTATTTTCTTTTTTAAGAGTACTTGAACTCCCAACTCTTCATACGTGGAGGATCTTTAGGAAGAATTTGACCAAGTTTGTTAACTTGTAAGTGACCGATTAACTATTTTCTGGTAGCAGTCCAAACATCAGTGACTATCCATGTGCAGGAAATGACATTTTTCAAGTTTTGATTTTCTGTTGAAATTGGGAGTAGAGATCATGTTCTAATGTTGTTTGATGCTATTTCATTTGAAATATTCAAGTTCTTTAAGGAATTATTCAAACAAAAAGACCTCAACTTTATCCTAGTGTTATAAAACTAACTATTTTGGGAAAGTGATGATGTTCTCTCTTTTGAAAAAAATTGCCTTTTCAATTTTAGAATAGAATGTTTAGTTTTAAAAAATAATACCAAATTTCAAATTTTCAAAATAAAAATTGTGATTTTGGTGAATATTCAATAGTACATGCTTCTGAATTCATTAAATGAGTATTTAGAATTTTTTTTGGAGGTTTGACCTATGAATAATTACTAAACATCATGTTTCTCATTTATTTATTTTTCGGACCAAACTTCATCAAAGTTACAAAAGTAACATTTTATAACACGTCTCGGTTTTGCCCTTACCCCCTATGTCATTTAGGTGTTAAAAGAAAAGACATTGAGGGGGAAGTCACACTAGTTGAATTCCCCCGCAAGTTCATAGAATCACCAGGAACGTTGACAAACTTGGAGGAGGTATATTGTGCCCTCCAACCAACTTTTTTTGGTAGAGCGACATGCATCCCCAAATGCAGCCAACTAAAGAAAAGAATGGATAGAATAATCCACACATATATGCTAGTCCATTAAATTGCCTATTATAAGGCATTCCATTCAAATATTAACGATTTTGATATTATTTCATTTTGAAGACAATAACGATTTCATCAACTTTTTCATCAAGCTTTCCTTGTGTAATGGTAGCCATTCCCAAAATCAGGTAATATTATGGCAAAAATTCGCCAAATTTTATTTGGGTTGGGAGAAGTACAGTATTGAAATCATCTAGAGTTGTACAGTGGGGTGACACCGAAATTGGCCCCTTGTGCAATCCCAGGGAAAGTGCCCACACTACTGCCAACTTTGACACCCTCTCGAGCGCTGGAAAATTGTTATTTATACATGAAAATTTTGACACAAAATCATTGTTATGTTGAAAATATTTGTACCAAATTTCAAAGCTAGAAGATTGATACAAAAAAAGATATTCAAGATTTACTAACAAGTGGTAGCTGTAAGAAATGTTTCACGGCTGCCAACTTTGACACCCTCCCAAGGATTGAAGAATTTTTTTTTTTCCACATGGAATTTTTGGAGTAGGAACATCTTTATGTTGTTTACACATGAAAAAAAATTCAAGTCCAAAAGACCCACAAAAAAAATGATATTCCAAATCTTCCAACAGGTGTAGTTGTAAGAATCAAAGTTGCCTCACAACTTTCAACTTTGACAGCCTCCTTAGGGATGACAATCTGTTATTTCAATATGAAATTTTTTTCACATGCTCTTTATGATGTTGATCACATGTATGAAAATTTTCAAGGCCAAAAGATACACACAAAAATAGTTATTTTGTATCTACCAACGTAGTTGTGAAGCGACTTTGTTTCTCACGACTACACATGTTGGTAGATTTGGAATATCATTTTTTTGGTGGGTCTTTTGGACTTGATTTTTTTTCACATGTGTAAGAAACATAAAGATGTTCCTACTCCAAAAATTTCATGTGAAAAAAAAAGTTCTTCAATCCTTGAGAGGGTGTCAAAGTTGGCAGCTTTGAAACATTTCTTACAGCTACCCCTTGTTAGTAAATCTTGAATATCTTTCTTTGTATCAATCTTCTAGCTTTGAAATTTGGTACACATACTGTCAATATAACAATGATTTTGTGTCTAAAATTTCATGTATAATTAACAATTTTCCAGCGCTTGGGAGGGTGTCAAAGTTGGCAGCAGGGTGGGCACTTTCCCTGGAATTGCACAAGGGGCCAATTTCGGTGTCACCCCACTGTACAGTACAGCGTGGTTGCATTCTATCTGAACTTGTTGATTTCAGAGCAACAACGTCCACCTGGGCATCCCCCATTGCAAGGAAATTGAATTGATGGGGATGTTTTCACATGAGTGGGTGTAAGTTAGTGTACGTTGTACACAGGCAAGCAGACAACTCACCTGTGCGGCCAATATCATCATTTGGTCAATGCATTGTGACGTTCACCCTATCCACCAAGTTATTCACTCTGTGAGAACAACAATAATCTGTGAAAGAGTGAAACCAATTCATAACTTATTCAATATAGCTTCAAAAATTATAATTCAACTTGGAGTAGATTTAGAATCAGTTTGTTAATTCATTCAAACTACCACATTACGCTTCATATTATTATAAATAGTCACAGTGCTTAAAGTGTCGGTTTGTGGCCCACTCACCTTGTATGATTTTACCTGCATGAGGAACTCAAGTGCAGTAGCAAGGGGTGGTGTGAATGGGCCATGACTCATGAGATACTCTTTTCCGTTAACTCTACTATTGCTATTAGAAAACGGGTACTCAAGGGCATCATGGGTATAGTGCAAGAGCATGATGTCATGGCCTGTTTGGCCACCAATCAAGCTGGAAGTAAGCTAAGTTACTGTAGAGAATTGGACGAGTAATGAATGCTTCAGTCAAGAAAGAAAGAGTCAAGAGGAGGGAGCAGTCTACGAGGTGTGTGCTGTAGTCTTGTAGACATGCACAAGGGAGGAGCTGGCAGGGAAGACTTTGAGCAACAAACAACTCATCAAAACAGGCGGGGGCCCATATCGCCATATCCATGGATATCGACAGTGACTGATGAGTGTCCATAGCCCCGCCCCTTTGACGAGGCCATCCGTCCTTCTTTTCTTTCTTTTCATCATTTCCGTCTTTTCTTTCGTATTTCTATTTCATTTACTTTCATTTCAAGCACAAATTCTATCCGGATTTTAACCTAAAACTATGAGTTTCAACTAGTAATTGGCAATTCCATTCATCGATTTCACACCAATGTACGAGGAGATCCAATAATTAGTGTAAAATCAGCCAACTGGAATTGCCAAATTATCAGTTGAAATTCATAGTTTAAGCTAAAATCCGGATAAAATTTATAATACTTGGGTGCTACCTCGGTGAAGCATGGGTACCGTACCAGGAAAGCAGGATCGGCAGAAAATAATTCCCCAAAAATTTGCCGAAAAAATAAATAAATTTATCAAGTATTTTGTCGAAATCAACAAAAATGAAGTCAACAAAAATTGTAGACAAAAAACAAAGGAAAAAGTGTAGCCGCTAGTAAAATTCAATGTTAGTTATTAATAGCCGAATTTTTAATAATTATTTTTGAAAGTGCCGACCCCTACTTTTCAAACTTTAATTAATTATTCGACATGAAAGTGCCGACCCTACCTTCCTACTATGGTAATAACCGAATGGGTTCTTGTCTAAAACCGGCTGATTTTGTAAAACATTGGGTTTTAGCTGATTTCCTTGAAAAACGCCATGTTCAGTGTTTTACACTAATTGCTAGCTACACTCCAAAAGTTCATTGAAGAAGGAAAAAACACTAGCCCAGATGAATGCGTGATGATGATGATGTTTGAAAAAACCAAAAGAGCTCCGTGAGAAGCTCTGCATTGAAATGTGCGCTGAGAGCTGTGCATAATCGTCGCCGCGTTGGGCCGCAATTCAAAAGCACTCACTACTTACTACAGTACTGACTGCCTGCCTGCGCCACCAGTCTACTGTCTGTCATACTGTCATCTAGGCATGGTGACGGACCTACCCTAATTACACTACCCTACTAATTAAATAATTAACCTCTACAGTCCACACGCAATTATGTTTTTACTGTTGCAGCCACTGGGGTAGAACCACGTGTCAGATTCATTTCTGACTTCATTCATGCCTGTCGGATAACATACTTCCTGACCACGGAATGCACTCGGTAATGTCTGTCACACGTCATGTTTGCCACATAAATTGTTTTTGTAGTTCGTGCAAAAACAATTTTGGTGTCCCTGGAATTGACAATTTGAGAAAAAAACATTATAAACTACCATTTAGAGGAATATTATGGAATTGATATACAAATGAAAGATTTAGATTTAGAATTTTAGATTCCATCGGTACGGTTCGATTCACTAATACAATCACCAATATTTAATTATAAAATTTGAAAGTTAAAATTAAAAATTCCTTCTAAATTCGATTACATACTAAATTTCAATATTTTTTGAGTAAAATTTGTTGGAATGAGTTTGAAATGAGATACTCTTAAATGTGGTGATACTTTGAAATTTTTTTGTTTCTTAAATTTATGACCTCATTTTTCACGATTCCACTTTGAACTAGAGTCAATGCAATTTTGGCTTGATCAAGGACTTGACATACTTCTACATTTGTAATTTAAGAAAAATATGTACTCTAGTATGACTAAATCCAACCATTAGATAGGATAACAACTTGGTGAAGAATCTCCAAAAAATTGGATGAGTTTCATTCAAGCATTGATGAGAACGTGAGAAGGCTTTGAATTCATTCGTGATCCAGTTTCTGGACTCTAGGACATTTAGGGGTTAAACCCAGGGTTTGCATGTAAAAGGAAATCCTAAGATGACATTGTTCTTTTTTTCACAGTTAGAGAGTTTTCTCTTCCTTCTTCTTTGGAATAAGTCTATGGAGAACTTTTTTGTGTGATGTCATTTTTGGTGCCGTTATCACAGCTCCCTGGGTTCAACAACATTGTAGTGTTAAGTTGTTATTTAATGCATGCATTTTTGTTGATAGTGGTTGTTATTTTTTTCTCTATAGTACATTGATTATCGTATTTAATCTAAAACCAACAATTAGTCTCATTTTTTTACAAATCCTTGGATTAATTTCGGTAGTACTACACTAAATAGGTAGATTAGTGTTAGATACACTAATTTACATAAACATGTTGTAAGTTTTTACTGTTGACCAATTTTTTTATCCTTTATATTGGTCAAGATGGGGATCTTTCAATAGTATTGGAATCAATGTCTTTGGTAATTTTTTTTGTCAAGAGTAAAAATCTATAATAATTTCAAATCTTATAATTATCTAACACTAATCTATCTATTTAGTGTAGTATCCAAATTAGCCCGAGGATATGATAATAAAATACTACTATTTTACTTAAATTATAATATTTAATTTTTGGACAAATAAAAATAGTAAGTTTATAATTCTTTTTAATATTTTATTCATTTTTGGCATGGTAAATTTGTACTATTTTATATATTTATTTTTAGTTTAAGCCACATTATACCTACATTACCACAATTATGACAAGTTATCTCAATTACTCCGACTCGAACTTTCTTCTAATTCCATAATTAGTCCGAGCATTCTTAGTAATCTTAGTCAAACTAAATTAGATAATGGGTGTAGTAAATGCCAAACTGCCATATTCTGCAATTCTCTGGGATAAATTAATAAGCTGTGAGTAAAAAAATACTTATGACAGATGCTTGGTTATTATGTGGCCTTGGCATGAGAACTGAACATGGCCACATGGGGGAGTGGTGATCTTGGCAACATGGCAACATGAGAACTGAACATGGCAATCAAAGGATGACAGCCAAGGCTGCCAAGGGTACATTCTGGCTTGTCTTAACTCTAAATGGAGGTTGTAAGCATTGATTTAAAAATTAAAAAAATCAGCCAGGTGTCCCGGGGCTCCAGTCACAAGGGTGAAGGTGCATTATTGGTTAATTTTTTTTTGTTGATGTGGCAAGGTAGAGGTGACTATATCTTATAATTGAAGTAAATAAATAGATAGAAACACCAATCCTTATGGGGTCGGTGTGAATAAAGTGTCTGTTCGTGATGTTAATGACTTAGTGTCCACTGGACAAAGGGCCATTAGGACAATTAGAATTGAAGTACATTAAAGTTATTCAAAAAGCGAGCCATCTAACCTCCCTTTTGCTCTACTTTTAACCTCCCTTGAGTGGAATAGTGTCTTGTCATAGATTGTCCCCTTGTGGGCCATGAGCTTGGAGCTTTGGTGAAAGGTGTAGGAGCTATAGTGAGCTATGGAGAAGAATGAGATGGTCTTGTTTTAGATTGTCTCTCAACTTAGCATAGACTAGTTTTTGGTCTATTTTGGTCTCAATATGAGTTCAACTTGAGTTTGTCAAATCTCTCCTCTTTCAAATGACTTTTCAATTCACTTTATTGTGTTGGCTAAGTCATGAACATCGTCTTATAAGTTATTGGCTAATTTTGCCAGCAAGGGCTACTTCAGAATGCATTGTATAATTTTCGAGGCACCCAAAGTTCATGTGGTGCTATCCCAAACCGCAACTTGATCTCCTCGCAATTTGCTTTACAACCACATGGTTGTGTGACACTTGCTACTTCCAATGCAGGAACGTGATAGTTTGGCTACAGACTAGTTGTTCACCGACATAAATTCATCCAAGCTCGGAATATCAGCCATTGTTCATTGCTCTAAACATTAATAGAAAAAGTGAAACTGCCAAGGGAGATGCCGAGGCAAGTGGCAATTCCACGCATGCACAGTGATTTTGCATGGGTATCTCTATAGGGAGCGCCACCTTTTTCTACTTGTAAAACTTGACTACCACACCTTCCTCACTATGTAATCTCAATTTGCCATCCTCACCATTGTATTCTCAAGTGAAGTGGAGACAATTTGCCAAAATTAGAGAATCATCCAATGGTGGAATTGCAAAGATTATTTCTTTGAACCATATAAAGCACACTCAAAAATGAGATTTTCGAGGGTGTGTGACTTCAAAGTTAAATAGAATTTGGATTAAATTTTCTAAAATGAAAGTGACGCAGTTCAGCAATGCTGTATGTCAACACCTCTTCATTGCAATCTTTTATATCAAGAACAGACTCACACATAATTATTGTGAATTTTAAAAGTGAGAGTGACTTATCTGTATATGGTTTAGGACAAAAATTTCTATGTTGAAATATTGAAAGGAGTTGGTACATTGATCAAGATTGGAATACATACACTACTAGAACATGAGCAAGAGAACACAATCCAAAAAAAAAACAAATGAGATAACAAACTTCCAAACATTAGAAATACATCATAGTACATGTATTGTTTTTGTAATTATTTGTTGTATTTTGAGGTCTTTGCAGTATTTTGGAGTTTTGAACAAAAGTATTTTGATAGTTGCACAACTCCAAATTGAAATTTCTTTTTCTAAAAGATGTGTATTAAAAATCACCAAATTTGAACTTCACATTTCAAAATCCAATTCTTCACGAATTTTATATTATTTGCATTTCCGACACTCTAGTGAACAGAATGTGGTCAGCTAAGCACTAAAGGGTTAACAATGGAAACTGGCTGCACACAACCAGTCCACTCTGATCAAACAGGCTCACTCCATTAGTGTGGACAAAGTCACGACTCACTAGTAATGTGACAAATAAGAGCGCTGCGGTCAATGAATCCGCTGGCTCTCACATAATGGCAGCTCCCCGAGCAACCTATGTAATACCGTTGTTAATGCAAAACTAGATTTCTGAAGGAATTTAGCTTTTCAAAAGTTTTGTCGGGCAGGTTTCTCATAGCTCTCCAGAAAGGAACTCTTATCATCACTCTCAGGATGGCTTTCCATGGAGAGTCCGAACCTGCATGTGAGGTACCTCCTAATATGTTTCAAAGGTAGGAATAAGTGAGGTGCAAGTTTGGAATTGACTATCAGTCTTGCAAAGTCACTACAACGGGAGAAGGTGTCTCTTTTCACTCCCTATGTGAGTCAAACGGCATCACTTTGCACTCACCAATTTTTTGGTTGGACTTGGTGAGAGCGATTCGTCACACAAGACAAGCGTATACAAGAAAAAAAGAAAGAAAAAGATAATGAACAAGAGGAGTGAGAAACGACGCCTCTCCTTGTAGTGAGTTGGGAAAACAAGACCTGGAGCTTGAAAACTTTATACAGAAGTTTTGACATGTGATATAAACACTTGACAACTCATTATGTTACAACCTCCAAAGCAATCAATTAATTTAAGCTACACCCCAAAAGCATGTTTTGTCAAGCAAGTAAAGGTATGTTCGCACCTGGCCTTAGAGGTGGTCTTACAAGGGGGTCTTACATCCTTAAAAAAGTGTGTGTTCCCACCTACATTCTTTAGTAATTACCAATCCTACATGGATGTACACATGGCACACTTTTAAGAATGGGTATTAGCTAACATTTAGGAGGACAAAAAATATTTGAGCAATAGTAGGCAATTGTTAAGGGAGCACCAAAATAGGAAATATTCCCTAGTTTTGAACATTAAAGAATGGTCTTAGCTAATGTGGAACTTGAGGGGCCATTATGTAATCCCCCTACTATTGCTATCACCTTTCCAAACCTCATTGATGACACCTTTCCTACAAAGAAGGTATTTTTCCCAAAATTGTGGGGGTGTTAAATTTTTATCCACAGTCTTTGCAAAGGCCAAGTGCGAACAAGCCTTAAGTTATTGTGGATGACATCACCATAAAGGTTCATGCTCTCCATGGAAAGCCGTCCTCATCTCCCTGCCACACGGGATGCCAACTAGGTTTAGCACATACAAAAAACCATATGTGTGAATGCAAATGTCATTGAAAATTGCTCTAAGAACAAGGGATAACTTAACCCTTTAGTGCCCAGGGTACTGTAGCTCAGAGCCCTGGATTTCAGTAGATTTTTTCACTCTGGTTGAGACTACCAGAAATAGAATGGGTTAAATTAGAAAGTAACTGTACAATTCTATTCTCAACTCGAGAGCACACATTTTATTAATATTTGAGAATCATCTGTTGGTGGGATCGGAAGATTATAGTATGTATTTGACCTGTATTATGCACGCTCAAAAATGAGATTTTGGGGGGTGTCTGACTTCAAAGTTAAATATAATTTGAGGTAAATTTTCAAAAATAAAAGCAAAGAAGTTTAGCTATGCCCTATGTCAACACCTCTCCGTTGCAATCTTTCATATCAAAAATAAACTCACACATAATTATTGTGAGATTTATAAGTGAAAGTGACTTATCCATGTACGGTTTAGGACAAAATTTTATACATTGAAAATTGACAGGAGTGGGTACATTAGTCAAGATCGGATTACACACACTAATGGAAGATGAAGAAGAGAACACAATCCAAAAAAATAAAACAAGATAACAAACTTCCAAACATAATAAATACTACATAATACATATGTTGTATTTGTAAGTATTTACTGTATTTTCAAGTATTTGCAGTATTTTTGCGTTCTGTTGATAGGTATTTTGATAGTTGTACAATTCCAAATTGAAAATTTCTTTTTCTAGAAGGTGCGTAATGTATGTGGGCAAATCTAAACTTCAAAACTGAAGTTCCAATTCTTCACGGATTCTCTGCTATTTGCATTTCGGACGTTGTAGTGACCATATTGTGGTCAGCTGGGCACTAATGGGTTAACGCCAAGTGAGAATGGCCTCCAGCCTAATTATAGCAGCCAAACTTCTGCAACTGCCACTGCAAATAGTGTACCAGAAAATAGTATAATTTAAAGAAACTGATCCATAGCAAACTGTACCTGTATTGTACAGCCTGTGGACAGAGCCCACAATAGCCTTATCCAGATATGATCCTTGGCCGTTCCACCTGAATATCCATGTTCCACTTGGTACACGTGTACAGCAGTAAGGTTATAATTTCTTGTTTTATTTTCAGTAGATCTATGTATTGGAAATTTATTTTTCCTCATACAAAGAAAGTTTATACGAAGTATACAAAAACTTTGTAAGATTTTTCTGCAAATATTGAAATCACTACAAGATTCTTTGTACAAGAAAAAAGCTGTGCTACAGTACTAGCAAAATAATGATTTCTAAGACCTTAGAGCATTCCCACCCATGCACGCTAGGACTAACCCTTTCAAATTATTCATCTACATGTGAAGGGCCCTTGCACTCACACTCCCCCACCCTTGCACGCCCTTCACGTATCAAAAGTGCGCATCAAATAGTCAATGGACCAATCACAAGTAGAATGAAAGGAATAATCATCGAATAGTCAACTCAATAGTGATTTCAAGGCCCAATTTCTAACACGCTAGAATCCAGAGTCAAGAAGCATTTTGAAAGGCCCCTTGAAACTTTTCATCCACTTCTTGAGGTCAGAGACCCTCTGAGGCCATGGGTGGCCATGCTCTTAGAGCATGGCCACCCATGGCCTCAGCAAAATAATGATTTCTAAGACCTTAGAGCATGGCCACCCATGGCCTCAGAGGGTCTCTGACCTCAAGAAGTGGATGAAAGTTTTCAAGGGGCCTTTCAAAATGCTTCTTGACTCTGGATTCTAGCGTGTTAGAAATTGGGCCTTGAAATCACTATTGAGTTGACTATTCGATGATTATTCCTCTCATTCTACTTGTGATTGGTCCATTGACTATTTGATGAGCACTTTTGATACGTGAAGGGCGTGCAAGGGTGGGGGAGTGTGAGTGCAAGGGCCCTTCACATGTAGATGAATAATTTGAAAGGGTTATTCCTAGCGTGCATGGGTGGGAATGCTCTTATTTGCTAGTCTCTCAGCTGGGCCCAAAACCCCAGGAGAGGGAGCTTTTAGACTCAAGTGGTCTAACAACAAGGATTTTTTTCATTGCTCCACCAAGTTAGGGCACAATATTCTTGGGAACCGCCACGCCCCTTTGCAGTTGGCCTGCTCTAAGTGGCAAGGCATTCTGGCTATTAATTTCCGATTTAACTGGAAGAATACTTGGGACGCAGAAAAAAATAATATGAGGAGGGGAGATTAATTTGGCAACTATGGCATAAGGCGGTGGCCATTGATGCGTAGAGAGGCCAAAATCATGCCCGGTTTGCAACAACTGCCATGAGGAGAGCACCATCCATTTAGGAGTGCAGCCAAGATAAAGGTGCATGGCAATTTGTCGTGAAGATCATGCTCCGACTCCTTAATGTTCAAATTCCTCCTAAACCTGGGGACAATTTGCAACAAAGATAGACTCTAAAAATGAAAGAGGCCACCTTTGTTGACAGGGCTCTGTGCAAATTTCGTGCCATCATCAAGATATGGATATTGGTCAGAGGTACCACTCTTTGGACTATTTGGATTGCTAGAAACCATCTGGTCTTCAATCAGATTAGATAGGACAATAATAGAGTTAGAGCCTTAGAGGCACTATTTGGTAGAGCCTTAGAGGCACTATTTGGTAAGGCCTTAGTGACTACATTTGTAGTGTGTAGAATCGCTCTTGTTGATAGGATTAGGAAGTCTCCTGGTTGACTACTCAAGAGTATGACAAGTTTGACCGCACTTGGAGCAAGCAACAACTTCTTTGTGCAAGGCAGGATAGTCACATTAGTTAGTTTTAGGCTCTTCTACCCCGTGGCAGTCTCTGCCGTGATGGCTTTGTGTTTTTCTCTCTTGCAATTGATTTCCTTCAATTTCTCCTGAAAAAAAAAAAAAACTTCCGCAGTTGTGAGATTTGAGTCTCATTTCCAAATCACCTCTTCAGGGACAGAAGTTGCAACCTCCTTATCCATGATATTATAAAATTGGTAATTGGTCAAATGGAGCATTTCATTAGTCAATTTATGTCGCTAAAAAGTTGAGTATGAAGAAACTATGTGTTCCCATTGCACAAAAGCTCTTTACATTGAATATTTAGTCGGCCTCAGTTCAAAAAATGAGAAACTCTGTTCACGACTCTAAAACAGCCTACAATTCTCAATTGTATTGTCGAGTACATTCCCCCAATCACATGAAGCTGCAGCTAGAAAAGAAAGGGCACAATACAACCTCAGAATATCCTTGATATGGTTTAAGCATCACAAATGCATAAAATAATACGCATTAGCATAATTAATCGTTCCGTCTTCACAATTAATTTTCTCTGCTCCCAACATCGGTGAACCTAAATCTAGACACGTTAAAAGTACATGAATTCAGCCCCTCTGCTAAACAAATAAATAATAGGAAGCCTGATCATAGAAGAAGATTCATGACTCCATTTTCAAGAGCAGAGCAACAGTGGGTTCGACAAATCTTTCCACTACATCGTCTGCTGTACAATGTTGGTTTCAGTCAACAAACAGAGTAGCTGGAAAAGCAGAACTATGTAACAAACACCCCTAATCTACCGAACAACCTACGTTGTATACAATATTTTTCTCGTTTTGTGTACAGTACATGGAAACTTAACCAACGCTTCCCTCCAACTTCAAGCTCATCAACTGATTCACCTCAGCTGCAAATTCTAGAGGAAGCTCCTTGAAGACTTCCCTGCAGAAACCTCCAATGATAGCAGCCACTGCCTTCTCTGCATCAATGCCTCGTTGTTGGAAATAAAAGAGCTGGTCTTCACCAATCTTTGAAGTACTTGCTTCATGCTCCACCCGGGCAGATGGATCCTTCACCTGATACAGAAAATAAAATAAAAAGTGGATCAAAACCTAAACATCAACAGAAGAGGAAATAACACGTTGTAAACTTGCAGATATATAAAAAAATTTCAGCTCAGGCAACTATACTGCCTAAATATTGGAAAGGAAAGAGATCTACATATGACTGGCACATACCGTAATATAAGGGTAAGTGTTGGCTCCAGCTTGATCTCCGATAAGCATGGAATCACATTGTGAGAAATTTCTCGCATTGTGGGCTGAGGGTTGAACCTGCATTGATCAGATCAACACAAACATTTAGAGCACTCACTAAATACTAACAGACTAGGATCAATGAAACAAGAAAACCTGCTGCATAAATGCCCAGGAGTCGCAAAACTCAAATGTAGTGCCACACTATGACTCTTTTAGTCAATTCATAAAACAGGTAACTTATCAAAAGTTTGTTATTCATCTACTGGAGTTAGTCCAATCACAAAAATGAATACAAATGAAATGCAGCTTTCAAAAAGTCCACGAATCTTCACTGTCCATAAATCCATAAGGTTTTGATTAATCATGATGGTTTCTCATTCTAAGCATAATCAAATGCATGTATGTTATTCCCATCTTGTCATTCAAAATCAAGAAAAGCTAAAAATAAGTTCGACCTGTGAAGTAATGGCAAAATTCAACAATCAAGTCAATTGACAAACTTGACTTCATTTAGATGTGATCTACAAATTCCAAAAAGAGATTCTGTACAAATATGCATCCTCAAATGACTCTTAGAAACGAGGAAAATTTTAAAGAGTGGAAACCTAAGCAGATTGACCTTCTATAACATACACAATACAAAACAGATTGATTAAAAAAATAAAAGATAAAAGCAAAGCTGGGGTCAATAAAGACAAAAACCTGAACAAGGCCTCTGTAGCAGTTCACGGATCGCCCAGCCGAAATGCCCTTAGACACAATCCGACTGCGGGTGTTCTTCCCAACGTGAATCATCTTGGTCCCGGTATCAGCCTGTTGCTTATTATTCGTCAAAGCAACAGAGTAAAACTCTCCAATAGAGTTATCACCTTTCAGCACAACACTGGGATATTTCCACGTAATCGCTGAGCCCGTCTCCACTTGCGTCCACGAAATCTTTGATCTCGCACCATCACACAACCCTCTCTTTGTAACGAAGTTATAAATCCCTCCTTTACCTTCTGCATCTCCTGCATACCAGTTCTGCACAGTGGAGTATTTGATCTCGGCACCCGAAGCGCAGTAAAGCTCCACGACTGCAGCGTGAAGCTGGTTCTTATCGTAGGCAGGAGCAGTGCATCCCTCCAAGTAGCTCACATACGCATTGTCATCACACACAATGAGCGTTCGTTCAAACTGCCCCGTTTCCATCGCATTAATCCGAAAGTACGTTGAAATCTCCATGGGAGAGACTGTGTCTTTGGGGACATAACAGAAGGAGCCATCACTGAAGACTGCAGAGTTTAAAGCAGCGTAGTAGTTGTCTGCAACAGGCACCACCTTGCCGAGGTACTTCTTCACAAGCTCAGGATACTCGCGGATGGCTTCGGAGATGGAACAGAAGATGACACCCGCGGCCATGAGCGTTTTTCGGTGCGTGGTGGCGATGGAAACGCTGTCGAAGACCGCGTCCACAGCCACATTAGCCAGACGCTTCTGCTCAGAAAGAGGGATTCCTAGCTTGGCGAAAGTCTCAAGCAAGTCCGGGTCAACCTCGTCCAGGCTTTGCTTGGTTTCCTTCTGCTTGGGCTCCGTGTAGTAGCAGACGTCCTGGAAATTGATGGCCGGGTACTTGTTGTCTGACCATGTTGGTTCCTTCATCTTCTGCCACTGCTTGAACGCGTTCAATCGAAAGTTGAGCATCCACTCGGGCTCCTTCTTCTTGGCGGAAATCAGTCGCACCGTGTCTTCAGACAAGCCCTTGGGAATGGACACGGACTCGATGTCCGAAACGAACCCGTACTTGTAGTCGCGCTTCAGGAATTGCTGGATGGTGTCATCACTTGAGCCCTTCGCCGGCGCCTCAAACACTGCCAACATCAAACACACACACACGCCATGTTACCCTAATATTGCAAACCCCATACCTGAGAACAGAGAGATTCAATAACAGCGACGATAATCTAAAACTAAACGGTCGAAAGAAAGCTATCGAAGCTAATTACGCCATGAAAAAAGCAAGAGCAGATCTGAAGTTCCAGCACGAGCATCTGGAAAAGAATCAATCTCTTCAAAATTTTGCCATTTCGAAATTACACCACTGTGGTCACATTTTTTAACCACGCTAATTACACACACACACGCCATATTACCCTAAAATTGCAAACCCCAATTGAGAACAGGGATTCAGTAACAGCGATGAGAAAAAGCTCAAATAAAACGGTCGAAAACAAGCTATCAAAGATAGTTTAGCCTTGAAAAGAGTAAGAGCAAGATTAGAACCACACACAAACACACACATGCCATTTTACCCTAAAATTGCAAACCCCAATTGAGAAAAAAGAGGTTCAGTAACAGCGACAATAACCTTGAGAAAAATGGCTAAAAAAAAAAAGCAAAAACAAGAAAAAAAAAAAACGGTCGAAAGCAAGCAATTTAGACTTGAAAAGAGCAAGAGCACGATGAGAAGCTTTTGCAATTCAGACGAAGCGAAATTCTACGGAATTCTACCTGGAGAAGCGGCTTCTTGGACTTCGGCGACGATTCCAGTCGAGCGCGGGGGCGTCCGCGGCGAAACCCCAACGGGCTTGTTGTTGGCCGCGCTTGTCACCTTCCTGAGGCCGCGGAAAACGGGCAACGAGTGCCCGCTTCCCATGCCCACCACGCGCGGCGTGCTTGACGATGACGACGATGCGCCGTGCTTGCATCTGCAAGCCGCGGTGGCAGCTGCAGGGGTCGTCGCTAACGCCCCAACGTCCACCATCATCGCCATAGCCCGATTCTCCTTCAAAGCTCCAACGAAATCCACACTAAACCAAATCCCTGGCTACACAAAACCCTCACTCGCTCCGGAACGTGCCTGACACAACAGTATCCACCTCACAAAACTAAACCAAACCGCTACACACACAAACCCTTCACTCGCTCCGGAACGTGCCTGACACAAGAAACCAAAAGGCCGGAGAGATAGAATGAGAAAAAGAGAGGCGGTGAAGGCAACTCAACCAGCCATCTGTCAACGCTGAGCCGTCGATGGAACTCATCCAACGGCCATGACATCAACCGGTTCGGTACAACAATATTTGCGCGGGCCAATGAAAGAGCTCACGCTCAGCGATTGATGCTGCACTTCGACAGAAAATGGGTGGATTCATTGATTCCTGGAGCCTCACTGTCATCGTAACCGCCTGGATGATGGAATATCCGAAATATCTGCATCCCGACAGCAGTTACAATTATATTAAAATATCTCGTGATGCGGGTTGCATGGTGGAGTTGCGATGATGTTGTGTTCACATGGTGGGGATGGTCAGTCACCGGGTACTTGACCATTTTCTTCATTATTGTAACCCTAATTCTGGGTATGAGATTGGTGCATGCCATGCCTGCGGTGCACACACGTATGTGTGCTTACCTGCACCATCATGCTTTCGCCTCCCCCAAGAACACACTCACAACCCTTGCATGGATCAATCAATAAATAATGCCATCAGTTCCTGTTTCGACCTCTCCTGATCGTCCACAATCATCCCACATTTGGTACATGTCTTCTCGGTTACGATTCAGGTAAGGTGTCGACCTTCTTGTGTTTCTGTTTCGCTTTTTGTGCGGTTTCATACTGTCTATGTTTATAGCAAGTTTTGCAAGTGGTTGTTCAATTTAGTAAGTGATTACCAAGAATTTACCATCATCATTGTACACATTACTGCCTGGTAATATGGTCAGGGTTCCTTGTGTGTTCATTTAGAGCACCTCCGACATTCTCTGCAAGTGAGAAATTGGATAGGAATATGGAGAGAATGAGGGAAGCTGTATCGATTTCAAGAACTCAATAGATGTGAGCAAGAAAGGCAGTGGCTGCTCATATGCCCTGAATGATAACGATGATGAAGATGAAATTAGCATCATCTTCCAGTGCGTTAGAGTTTCTTGATAGGAGAGTGTGTACTGGAATTCTTGCCAAAAATCTGTTATCCTCCTGTTGAAATTCTCTTGCAATTGGAAGAAGGCCAGGGTGAAAGTGAAGCCATACCTCGGACTACTGCATGCACCCAGCCCTAACTCCTAAAGGACTAAGAGGCCTCATGTTTTTTTTGAACAGTTTTGAGTAGGTCGTATGTGGACTTCTTTTTGTTCAAATTTATTTGTTGTTTGACGAACACATGCAATGTTCTTCACTGATTGCGGTGACACAAAATTTGGTCCCATCTGAATTATATTTTTCACAATATGATCAATTGAATTTGTCATTTTAAAATCATGAATCCTTGGTGCTTTAGGGGTTAAAGAAAGCAATGCGTCCAATGGAGCCAGCTTCGCTATCAACAGTAGCATCAGCAGCTGGTGCGGTGCGATGCAACTTGAAAACCGCTGGCGATGCTTGCTCCTTTGTTCGGGAGTTTCGAAACGCTTGCGCTACGCCGGTGATGAAACTACGCCAGATTGCTCAAGCTATGGCGGCCGAGATGCAAGCGGGCCTGGACCGTCCTGGTGAACGCAGGCTCAAAATGCTCCCCACGTACCTCGAATGCCTGCCCACAGGGTGCGTGCACTTGCAATCTGTATTAGAATAATAAAACTTAATGGTCGCAGAAGACACTAACAGAAAAGAAAAAAGAAACATGTATTCTACAGTAGTAGGAAAATGTGATGTAAACTTTCTTATGGAACCCACTCTGATATCGAGGTTGTTGTAATGCTTCCTTATTTCAGACCTTGAACTGTGCAGTAAATTAGAATGTTTCAGGAACCTGCATGATACAGTTGTTATGATGACATGTTTGGGAAGCCCTAACTTCAAGGTGGCACACATGGATTAGTCACAGAAATGACTTGTCTCATGTGTATTGCTTGAATTAATAATATTGTCATATTATGGAGTGTCATATTATGTAACGTAGATTGTACATGCATCAGAAAAGTTGGGCCAGACTATTTTGGTGCCATTTTTGACACCAAAGACCGCATACAGGGCATTTTAGTGTCATTTTATCCATACTAAGTTGGTATGGAGGTTGGCACCAAATTGTCCTAATTTCATTTCAATGCACCATCGTGGCACCATGTTCAAATTCCTGATGTGTCCGTCAGACAGTTTGCACTTGCTAATAAATGCTCGAATGAAAATTGCAGGAAAGAAAGAGGACTCTACTATGCGGTTGACTTGGGGGGTACCAACTTTCGAGTTTTGCGAGTGCAACTGGCAGGGAAGGAGGGGCGTATTGTGAAGCAGGACTCGGAGGAGGTTCCTATTCCTCACGAAGTTATGACTGGAAGCAGCAAGGTAGGTCTACACACTCGATGATGATTTTCAGATTAATGTAATGTAGAAGATACCGGTACTATTTGCATCATTTCCACCTATGTGTATGTAGGAGTGTACATACATATTGGTGAAAATGATGCAAATAGTCGGTATCTTCTATATTACATTAATCTATTAAGTGATATTTTTTTTTGGGTACAAGAGCTAAACTCTCTTGAGATCAAATATTTATGTGAGTTTCTGAAGCAGTCATTCAAAGTGGGAGGTTGTACACCAGCATTGAAGGGACAGTAGACAACTTTGTTTTTATTTAAACATCAGTAGTTGTAGAGATTCAGCCGAGTCATGGCTTGACCAACCAGTATATTGGAAGAGATGAGTTGCGGATTTAGTACCAATGCCAATATTCTTGTGTACAGCAACAATAACAAACAAAATGGCTCTGAATTCGTTTGTTTGTGTGAGAAAAATGTCTTGCAGGATCTTTTTAACTTTCTTGCCGAGACCATTATCAATTTTGTATCCAAAGAAGCAGCTCTTGGCTTCGAGACAAGCAATCAGCACCGGGAGATAGGCTTCACCTTCTCATTTCCTGTGAATCAAACCAAAGTCAACCGAGGCGAAATCATTGGATGGACAAAAGGTTTCTCAATTGGTGATGCGGTGTGTTCTCAAACCACTCAGCTCCCTGGGCTACTATTATTTATCATCATACTTTTCAGTTTCGTATGGTTACTTTGAGGTGAATTTGAAATATTTCTTATTGAGAATGGTAATGGGCAGGTTGGTAAGGATGTTGTTGAGCAACTACAGAACGCTCTTGCTGAAGTGGCCTCGGAACAAACAAAAGTCATTTGCTTGGTACAAACTTACAAACAACTCATGTTTGCAATTGCTTATGTGAAGTTACTAGACATACATTCCGCTAGTGTTTATAGGGTCGCAAGTTTCCAAAAAGCTTAACGTTCTTTGCTTGCTAGGTTGCCAGCCGATGTTGTCATATGAATTAATAAGCACTTCCTTGTGATGCAGGTGAATGACACAGTAGGGACGTTAGCCCATTGTAGGTATTGGAATGAAGATGCAATGGTGGGCATCATTTTGGGCACAGGAACAAACGCCTGCTATGTTGAGCGTGCTGACGCAATTCCTTGTTGGAATAGCTCTTCAAACAATGACATCTCCACGGTCATGCCCATGCTTTTCTCTCTGATTTTCAGGCACATGAGTTCAGTTCTCTGCATCATGAAAGTAGTGGCTTTCGAAATCTAGAAAACCATGACAGTCAAAACCTGCTGCATGTTCTGGAGGCCTCTTTATGAATTTTCGGACACTAAAGTAGTACGATTTGACAAGATTTCAACACATAATGAAGGTTCCTGACGTAAGAAAAGCTCTTTCTAATGGCAACAGGTTGTCAACATTGAATGGGGCAATTTCTACTCCGAGAATCTTCCTCAGACATTTGCCGATGTAGGGTTGGACAAGGATAGTTTGAATCCTGGTCAACAGGTGAGCTTTAACCATTTGATAAATAGTACTGTGACCAATTTTAAGATGTCAAGTGCCTACTGTATGAAGCTTACAACTGGTGTGTTCTTTTTTAACTGTGAGGCTGGAAATATGGTAGGAATTCGAGAAAATGATTGGCGGTATGTACATGGGGGAAATTGTGCGCCGTGTGCTACTCAAAATGGCTGAAGTTACATGCCTGTTTGGGGAAACAGTTCCAGAAAGCCTCATGGAGCCTTTCTCTCTCTCGTAAGCTCTAACGAACTAAGCTGTTGCACATGTTGTATGTTATTAATTATCAAATGCTGGTTGAGTAATTCTCTGCTGAACGAAGTCCCATTGATTTTTCCTTTTCCCCTTGAACAAATACCAACCATGATACTACATTGCTGGCTTAACAATCTACTTCTTCATCTGCAGTACTCCCCACATGTCCACCATGCATTGTGATGATACGCCTGGCTTGGAGGTGGTGGAATCAGTACTTGAAGAAGTCCTTGGGGTAACTTATCGAATCCTGTTGTCTGTTGCAATCTCTTCACCTCAATTGGGGACAGGAACTTATTCTCTCAGAAATTTTTGTTTGCTTCGGCGTTCATCTTTCAATGTCGGTTCATGTTTGTCCGGACAAGCCTTGTCATTTCAACCATGTTTTCAGGATATCTAGCAATGTGAGTTGTTCAAAAGTTGGAGAATTGGCTTTACACTTTTGTCTGAACAACCAAGGCGAACAAACCTTTACAAATGGATGATGGATGCCTACATAACACTTTTGTGAGTGGTGTTGTCCATTTGACCATTTTGTGGAGTGCTCCAAATATCATCACATCAGAAAATGGTCAAACAGACAAGATCATTTAGTTTGGCTTAACCTGTCTATTTTTTTAGGGTTTTGCCATCTTGTTCAAATAACTACGTCTTGGCCTCAACTTTTTCCTTGCTTTGAAGACAACACAAAGAGATGCATGTGTCCATACTAGTTGTCCCTCTCTGTTATCACATGTTTGGAAAGCCTACTTTCAAGGATTAGTCACAGAAATGACTTGTCACATGTGTATTGTCTTTAAAGAATCATATCATCATATCATGGAGTGTCATTGTATGGAAGGTAGACTGTAGTAATGTATCTGATTTGATTTGATTAGTTTCATTGGATTTGAACATCTGATTGCAATCACTGTGGGCATGTTTTTCAATTCCCCCAAAGTCAACTACTAACGTTTGCCTTGACTGTCTTGCTTCAGGTCAAAGACACAACGCTAGCGACACGAAAGGCTGTGTATGACATGTGTGACATCATCGCAGAGAGAGGGGCTCGGCTCTCAGCTGCAGGAATTGTAGGTATCCTGAAAAAGATTGGCAGATGTGGACATGAAATGAACTGCTGCCTCTCCACCAATGTCAACTCGGAAGCCAAGAAGACTGTGGTAGCCATAGACGGTAGTTTATACGAGAAGTACACAAAGTTTCGTGCGTACATGGAAGACGCAATGAAGGAGATGCTGGGTGAAGATTATGCCGACAATGTGACAACCACGCTTTCCAAAGACGGGTCAGGCGTTGGGGCTGCGCTCCTTGCAGCAGCTATTGCCACCGAGTCAAGGTTGGGCAACAGAGTAATCGCCACAAGTTCATGATGCCAAAACCTATGGCATGATAGGCACAATACATCTAAGAAAAGTGCCTGTTTCTTTCCCTTAACTTAGTAGAATGTGATCATACTGATTTTTCTTCAACTCAGAAGACTCTCAACATATTAAAGACCTGAGTGATGTTAACAACTAAAGGCAAATATTAGTCTCTCAAAAGGTAGATGACAATGTAGCATACCACATTCTGTAAAATAGACATTCAATTGTGGTTCAGAAAAATTGCATATATGATGGTCTAATCAAGGAAATTGGACCGATTTTTTCAATCAGACCTGCAAAACTAGAGGATACCATTTGTGTCATGTTTGGGAGATGTATGAAGTTGTGGAAAGATCTTTGGGTAACTTACATTGAGATTGAATATTTATCAGTATGTATGAATTTCTTATGCAATTTCAAAGTGACAACTGATAACACCATTTCCATTCAAAAATCAACGATCATAGACATTAAGCCAAGTCATGTTTATAACACTTGCTAATTAGTCTGGCCAAGTGTAGATAGATAGATAGAAACTCCAGTCCCTTTATAGGACGGGCGTGAATATAGTGTCTGTTCATTTGGTTAATGAGCCAATGCCCACCAGACAAAGGACCATTAAGACCAAACTACTCACCCCTTTCGGGAATAGACACTTTTAGAACTCCTAACGACTGATATATAGCAAAAAATTAAAAAAATTAAAAATAAATAAATAAACTTTGGGTGTTTAAATGATGGTTTATTGGGGTGGTGATCGTCAAGTCATCTGTCCAATGGGTTGGTGGTGAGGATGTTGTATCATAGTTATGTGGTCCGGGTTCGATTCCTGTGAGGGCTTGTTGGAGCAGTAATATGATATGGTGACTTGACACTGCTAGTGAATTATTCATAGGCAAGAAAGTTGTACCACCAACCAGCCCTATCCTACTACCTGAGACAAGATCCTTAAAAAGTGGCTTTAAGCTGCTTTCCCATGTATGGGTTTTTTTTTTTTTTTTTTTTTTTTATTTTTTTTTATTTTTTATTAGGAGTATTTGGTGATTTTCTAGTTTTTCTGTTATGTGGTAGAATGTATTCGGCATGGTGTATGGCAATAGTGTTCAATAAATTAATTAATTGATCTACACGAGCATAGGGAGCAAGTAAAATTGGGATATAAATGTAATTGGCGTGAAGTGTGGTCTCCAAGTCAGTGCTTCAAGGTTGGTTGTTTTGGGTAGTGAGATGTTACAGTGAAGTGGTTCATTTTGGTTTACCTTGGGGCCATGTGAATGTTTATGTAATATGAGTGGCTTGGTGTTGTTAGTGAGTTATCACCAACAAGAAATTTGGATTAACCAATCGTTTTCGTCTAATTATCTCGAGATACGTGTGTAATGGTTATTATTGCTGTCGTGGTGTGAGAACGGGCATTATGTAAAAGTATATAGTTAGTATTTTAAATATATATATATATATATATTTATGACTTTGTTGTGAAACGTCAAGATGTACAAATACTTGAGTTGGTAAGAGGTGTCAATGTACGAGAATGTCAAGTCCCTAACAAGTGACACATTGCGAAGAAATAACATGTTTTTGATGTCGACCTAACTACTCATCTCTCCGTCCAGAAACAGCTTGATCTGTAGGACTATTTCCGACCACGTTAACATGTATGTAAGACAAATTAACAAAGTGGGGGACGCATTTGTCCACATTAATTGTTTTTCAGTTAGCAAAATTGGGAAGTACTAACTTATTAACAAATACAGCAAGTTAGTGTGTACAGAGAGTATTCTGCTTCCTTAACAAAGACTGCAGATGATCATTAATGGAACGCCCAGCCATGACAAGACAGTGCATCTCTTTTCATTCACTACACATCCCAATCCTCCCAACTTCAAGAGACAAGCAAGCTGTAGAATTGATCGTCCACGTTAGCCTTGCACACAACTCCGGCTTCAAAACAGCAACTGTTTTGCATGTTCTACAGACTTTGATGCAGCTGCCAAAAACTCCTTTCCTACTGTCCTCAAACAAAATCATGGTTTCAAAAAACCAGTCAACGAGTAAATACATACATATATTATTTAAGCACCCAACGTAAACAATTGAGTACTATACCCAGTAAAGCTAAACAGCTCATTAAGTTAAGTGCTCGTTTCTCCGAGCAGCTTAACAAGAAACTAATAGATTCATAAATCATGGTCTTCGTTGTATGATCAAACACTACATGCTAAGAAGGGACACGTAAAGTACAACCTCTTACTGTCTATGTTGAGGGACTCTCAGAGTGAGCCAAAGAATGTGAAATAATCTCCCAGACAGGACCTTGTTCTCTTTTCCTTGCCAGTTTTCACTGTGTTCTAAAAAGAACAAAGAAAAGCTTAGAAACACTAATCCAAGGCAGCTTTTGCGTTCCGGTACGCAGATGTGAGACCTTCAAACAGACTGAATGATCCTGTGGAAGGCACCCGTTCAGATAAAGGCCTGCCACTATTATCTTGTGAAGCAGCAGGCGTTATTACCTTGGAGAGAAGACCTTCAACAGCCTCCTTTCGTCCTAAAAGAGCAGCTCCAATGCTCTTGATTCCACTTGGACCTTCACTGGAATTCAGATCCTTCCTCCTTGGGAGATTGACTTTCTCACTGAGATCAAGCGAGTCATCCCGGGTTCGCCTCCTGATGGGCCTTTCCTTACTCGGCAAATCACCTTCTCGCAACCTTTCCTTGCTAGGCTTCATGAGAAGGCTCGACTCAGACGCCGGCTTTGTTGACCAACAGGAACCAAGTAAATTGTTGCAAGACTCTCGTGTGTAACCACAGGTCCTATAATCCCCTACGGAATGACGCCGAGAGTGAGGTGGGTGGTGCTTTGGCAGAAAGGCTGCGTTGTCGGTGGTTTCCTTGTCTAAGTTAATAGTAGCCATTTCTATACCTTCTTTCCCAATGTCAGCAGGTAGACCGTAATAATCTCGCAGCAAGGCCATTGTTGGTGTTTCTTGCTTTTTCTCCAGTGCTGCCTTGCTGCTTGAAAATCCGTGGTCATGGTGAGAAGTGGATGGAATATTCTCACCTCTGCAAAACATGTGGGCGCCACATATTGATTAGTTCTTTAACAACATGTAAGTTATTTAACAACATGTGACTTTTTCATGTTGAAAAGTTATTTAACATGTAACTTTTTCATGTTGAAAAGTTCTTTAACAACATGTTGATTTAGTTCTTTAACAACATGTGAATTTTTCATGTTGATTAGTTCGTTAACAACATGTAAGGTATGTAGGATTCTCAAACCACAACAGGAATTTCAACCTAAGGTAGAGGATACTAAAACTGTTAGGGACCGTATCTACTGACCCCTGCAAGTCATCTCTTCCAATACAGTTGGTTAGACTTCAATTAGCAAGCGACGACTTGGTCACTCATCTTTGAATCGAAATATAGTTATCTACTTTGTAGCCTACAACCTCCCACTTCGAATGATTGCATACGAAATTCATACATAAGAGTTATACTTCAACTCAAAACGTTTTCAACCTATTTCAATTTCAGTGGTGGAAATTTTAAGTTGAGAGTACATGTTGAGTGAGACCTATTTCAACTTCAGTACAGGAAGAATGAAATAGGATGAAAACTTGATAATTTTTGAGTTGAAGGAGAAATCTAACATTTTGATCATAAAAGAGTTTAGCTCTTTCGTGAGCTCTCCAGAGTGAGAATCATACTCCTGCTTATTGGTTACATTGCGGAAAGAGTCTCTTTGAATGTACATACAACTAGGGTTCTCAAATCACACCAGGGATTTCACACCACAAGAGTATAAGGCCTGCTACACAACCCCGTTCCTTACTTTGACATAACCCTAAACCAATGCAACCCCAACCCTAACCCTTGAAGTTTTTTTGCAGCCAATTTTTTTTTGGAGAGAAAGCAGAGCAATCTAACCTCGATCCCGGTGGATGCCTGCCAGGTGTCGGTATCCGAAGAGTCTTGAGTGCAAACATTTGCAAATCGGTAGTGAGTCCATTCAAGCGTTTGATATCAGCCACCTGGTAGCAAGCACAACCAACATAAGAATAATAATAATAATAATAATAAGATCGACTGCAAAACACTCTTACCGAACATACAAAGTTTACTTTACCTCAACGCCGTACTTGATGGCAACGCCGGCGAGAGTGTCGAGACGCGTCACAATGTGCTCGATGTAAGGTCCTGCGGCACTGCCGGAAGTGCTGGCTACATGATCTTCGATCACAAAGCTAGACGACGAGGGTATTATGTCAGCCCTGGTCCACTCGTTCTCAGGCCCCATACCCTAACTCGACTAAGATTAGATCTGTGCGGGAAGGGGAAAGAAAAAATCTAAAAAACCATCACCATCGCGATCCGGAGCAGATATACATGGTCGTTAGGGTTGCAATCTCACACCGACAGGGAAGAATGGCAAAGCAAAAACCCTGCTCCAAAAGAAGCCCGCTCAAACTCTGAAAGGCTCCATTGATGATGCCAGTTGGCGAATCGAAACGCGGTGGTGAGGAAAGAGGTGTCAAGAGTGCTTGCTACTGTAGAGATCCGAGAGAACCAAGTTAGTATTCATCAGATGTGTCTATTTCGGGCTCCACCGATCGGTGAGTAGGAAGCGAAGCAAGCAAGCAAGGAGGCTCCTCGGTCCTCACGGCAAATGAGGGAGCAACTGGTAAGTTAGCAACGCGACAATCATGGCGAAGTGACGGGGGCGATGACTGACTGACTGACTGCGCTCCACTGCCGTCCCCTTGTTCTTTCTCATCCATCAGTTCTCACACGCTCCGGTTTTCGTTTGGAATAATAGTCGTTCACACCCATAATAGCAACTGAGCATATTTATTATGCAGGTTAATTTTTTTTGTTTATTGGGTCTTTTTGGGAAGCGAAAGAGGATTTCAATGCATGCGTTCTTTGGATATTGTATGCATAAGTTATGAATTTTTAAAGTGTTTGTCTTTATGTCATAACATTCAATAGCATTGTCTTTCCTTCATGCACTTTGTTCATCGCCTTGAGCCTCCACATGTCCTCTTAGCTACTAATGAAGAATTGTTGGGTGTGGAATAGTCCCATTGTAGAGCCAAGGAAGAAACAGTGCATGCTATTGAATGTTATGGTGTACCAAAAAGAAACCCAATGTCACGTGTCATGCTCTAATTGATTGTGTGTATATATATACATATAATATGTGGAGGCAGGGTCAGCAGAAATAATCCCCCAAAAAAATGCCGGGAAATTTTTTTTATTAAGTATTTTGTTGAAATCAACAAAAATAAAGTCAACAAAAATCTAAAAAAAAATAAAACAAACTCAAAACATAACACTCAACAAAATTGAATGAAAACATAACATTTTAACGCAAAAAATAAAATAAAACGTTTAGCAAGCGAATTTTTTTTATGTTAGCTATTAATAGCCAATTTCTTAATAATTACTTTTGAAAGTGCCGACCTCCACTATTTCAACTTTTATTAATTATTCGACATCAAAGTACCAACCCTGCCTTCCACGTACGGTGTGTATATATATGTATGTATGTATGTATAGTGTAATCAATAGAGGTAGTCACTACAAGAGTTACTTGAAAGTTGAGAGATGGCATGTTAACCCTTTAACGTCCCAATTCAACATTGTTTTCAAAGATTTGTTATAAAATGTTTGATGAAAAATAAAAATGGGGTTGATGTACAAAGTAAATGTCAATGTGAAAATAACATTTGTACAGTTGGATTCATCATATTTATTATTAATACTTTCAAACTAATTTTGCAACGTTTTCTCTTGAAATTCGATCTAAAATCCAAAATCAACATAAAAAAATAAAATAGAAACATTTTAATGGAATTGGAATAATATGCACTACAAGATAGTATGGTTTTCATTATTTGATTCTACTTATTATGGAAAATCATGTTTAAGGTCTCATTTTTTGAACTATAAATGAAAGTTGACAGAAACCACTTTTGTTATTTTTCAAAAATTTACATTATCTTGTTTTGAAAATCCATGCCGTACAAATAGTAGTCAACTAGCACAAGAATCAAGAGATTTTTGGATGGATGAAAAACATGTCAATATGTGGTGAAGGGACACGTCATAATATGAACGATGGCGTGTCAAAGGGTTAACCCTTAAACATCCTCACCCTTCTTCAAATGTGGGGAATTTCAAAGATGAGATTCTATCCATACAGTTAGATCTATGATTGCTATCACCAATATTTTTGTATAAATTTTGAAACTTAAAATTCAAAATTCTTTTGTAATTGCATTATGAATAAAACATTGACGATTTGTGAATGAAATTTGTTGTGGTTTATTGAAATATAATACTTTAAGTGTAGTGATTTTTGGAGGTTTTTTAGTTGCTTAATTTTATGACTTGATTTTTTCAAAAGCACTTTTACACTGAAATCTTTGAAATTTTGGGTGAACCACTACAACATGAAATGAGGTATAAAAATTTCACAAATCATCTCCTTTCTAATTGGATCACACATGCATGAAACTAACTTCTTTTAAAATACACGGTAAAAATCCACTTTGCAAAAAATGCATGACAAATGAGGAAACTGTGATTGTTTCTGTACATCATACTAAATATGTACGCTTGGTCCTTTAGGAGTTGAGGTTGAAACTCAAAGCTACTTCTTTTACTCTTGAAATGTCATCTCACAACTTTCAACGAGTTTGATGAAAGTAGGCATTATTAGTGATTCTTATTCACTGCCTCATTTTTAGGCAAATTGGAGCCAAATTGCACCCAAAAAATAAATCCTAGCGATTTCTCCAAACATTCCTGTAGTAACCATGGAGATTTGAACTTGGAACCTCTACACGTGGAAGCCAATTTAGCCTATAAATAAATTGTACAAAAGTAGAATTTTAAAATTAAAACGTATAACTATAATTTCTAGAGAGCTGAATAAATTTCATCCTATATTACTTGTATTTTTTTGAATTTTTCCTTTGAATCAATGATTGAGTTGCACTTACGGCTCCTACTTTTCTAGCAACCTAGTACACATCACAACAATATTCCATACTACACAACAAGATATAAATTATACCATAGACTTGTAGGTATATCATAATTCATTTGCCAATTCCCACAATTTGCAAAGCCTATGAAAAATTGCAAAAGAGTATTGTCATCTACAATTTGCGTATGGAAATTACTATTTTTCATCCACTTACTTCTTCTTCCAAAGATTATACTCACCATAATAATTTATTATTTCATATCCCTTTGTACGAAAAAATATATGTACCAAAAAGTAACTTGGGCCATTAAACCGCAATATAAATTATACATAATTATGTCTTCCCCATTTCTTGAAACATAGTAGATTCAAAAATTGTATAATTTTTATTTATCATGAATAACGGCACCCTATGTTTTATCTTTTAGAGTTTTCTAGTTTTATAAGAATGACTTCCATGGAACCTCCACCTTCACAAAATCCAACCTTCACTAATTGCCAAAGTAGCTGCATTGAATATAGGTATTAAGGGGACCAAAACATTAGAAGAGTTTATCCTATAAACATCACCTTGTGATAAAAAGAAAAATAATTTTTTTAGCAATTTTTTATAGTGCATGACTATTTGTGTATAAAAATATATACATTTTTGTTTTACAAAATTGTAAATATTTATATAGTGTGAAATGTTGATAAACTAGTATGGATCTCCTTAATACCCTATTCAGTGTAGATTCATGTCCAAGAGCTACACCTTTAACCCTTTAGTGCTTAGAAGACCACATTGTCATCATTGATGAGTTAAAAATGCAAATAATGGAAAACTCGTGAAGAATTGGAGTTTGAGTTGTGAGGTTCACAGTTGGAGATTTATAGCATACATTTTTTAGAAAAAGAAAATTTTAATTTGGAACTGTGGAACTATCAAAATACCTATTTATAAAACACTAAAATATCGCAAATACTTCAAATTTCAACAAATACTTCCAAATACAACACATGTATTGTACGATTTTATTGTGTCTGGAAGTTTGTTATCTTGTATATATTTTTTGGATTGTGTTCTGTTGTTTATGTTCCTTTAGTGTATGTAGTGCAATCACATGTAGTGAATTTTTGGGTGTATATATCTTTCAAGATACAACTCCAAATGCAATCTTGATCAATGTACCAACTCCTTTCACAGTTAATCCTCAAAGGATTGATAGTGATAGTAGATACTGGCGTTACAATAGCATATATATTTGACATTTGTTGTAAATAGAAAGTTCCAAATTGAGACCCCAACAGCTCATTAAAATCATGTCAACGTAAATTTTAACTTCACTTTTGATCATAAATTCATTGGGCATGTGGAACCATGCCAAATATAATAGAACATTGTTTTATAATATTGGTCGAAAAGGGCTCTCTAGACCTTAAAGGGTTATCGTATAAGTTATAATCCTAAACCGTACATGGATAAGTTACTCTCACTTAACTGATATTTAACTTACTATGGAAAAAATGCGTATACTTAAGTCGGCTTGCAGGTGATAAAAAAAAAGATAGTGAGACTATATAACAATCACAATATGCCAATATGGAGATGGAGATGTGTGCAACATAAAATTGGATTCCAATATTAAAACCAACATGCAAACATAATTGCCAAACTAATTGATAATACTAATTGCATAACTAAGTGCCAAACCTAAGTGCCAATGCAAACTAATTGCATAAGTAAATACGAAACCAAAAATGTCAACCTGCAGCCAACAATAATCTATTGAACTTCCTGATGGTATGGAGTATTCTTTGAAGAAGGCTGTACTTCATAGTATGAGCAACCTCGTAATGAATCTATTCAAGTCGATGTGAACCCATTCATGCTTGCAACTCCTCAAGGGTCAATTTCCACCACCCTTCACCCTCCTAGTCTTACCATTCGTTGTTACAGTGGCGGCATATCTATTACTTTCGTCCACAATTTTCATGAGGGTTCTGAAGGTCCAAAAGCATACAATCAGAACTTGGCAAGATATGTAGGGGTTGTAGGAACACAGAATCCTTTTCATTGCCTGCGTGTGCTTAAGTTATAGATTTAGGGGTAATAGGTGAATTTCTAAGGACATATGTTTAGTACCGAAAGTGAGCAGTGATGGGCCAATGTGACACCTACGGAAGATGAAACATTTCATAGATCCGTAGATTTTGATGTTCTTCTTAGTTCTTTTCAGTTATTTACTACCATGTGCAGTTCATAACCATAATTTTTTTTTTTCAATTGAAATCAGGCAGGGAACCAATTGGAAGTTCATTGGTTTCTTCAGAACTACTCTTGGATTGCTGAAGTTACAAGCAATGTGAATAAAATTTACTGTTGTAGCCCTTTTTACGTTAAAACTGTGTGAAATAACTCTTTCTGGCTAACTGATCAAGTTTCGTAAATTTGACAAAGGTATGTAATTTGTGTTACTGGGCACTCGAGTAAAGAGAAACTACATTGACTGGGTAGAATAATCGTGTAATTACTGGTGGAAAGTTGAGTAGGAATTTTAAATGTCACCCTCAACGTAAATGCACCATTTTTACCCTGAAGTTACGTTAGTTATTGGTGGAGAAGTCCACATCAGCAAATCCATGGCTAAATGCTCAAAAAGTGTTGTAGGAAAAATGCACTACCAAAACCAACAGAAAAAAGGCCCCAATTTTGCTTGCATAACAGAAATATAAAGAATCTGTTGAATCGGTCAATGCAGTGAATATAACAGCAGAAAAGTGTTGGTTTTCTGTTGATTTGGACCTCACTTTCTAGTAGTGAAATCTTGTCAAATATTTCAAGTGGTGAGGAAAATTCACGAAAAATTGGAGCATGGCCTGGTAACTCACCGGTGTAGCGTAAGGACTCGTGGGAAAAGGTGGACTCCGAAGTGGTCCACGTGGCTGGCCTATAAGGATCTTCACGAATTTCTTTTCGTAGTCGCTTCGCCGGCGGACGGCCCCTTCTCGCTCCACCATAGCCCCTTCTCCCTCCACCACAGCCCCTACTCCCTCATCAATGGCCTGGCCCTTGCCTCTCCTCCTGGACTGTTGCTCTCCCTGCATTGTCAACGCCACCCGGAACTGCCTCGTTGTCTCCACCAAGCGCTGCCCCGTCACCACAGTCAACGGCCACGAAGGTCCTCTCTCCGGCCACGTCATCCTTGGCCCGGCCTCGCTGTCTTGAAGCCGGGCTCCGTTGGCCTCGGCAGCCATGCTGCGGCTGCGAGTGTCGACGCCCCTGATTCGGCCGAGCCCAGCCTCGCGTTCCACGGCCCCGCGATCTCCGGCCTCGCGTTGCATAGCATGTGCAGCCGACTGCGAGTACCAACCTCGCGTTCCACAGCCCCAACCTCGTTGTCCTCGATCCCAACAGCCTGGTCCTCGACTCCAACCTTGTGGTCTTCCTGCATCTCCGGACTGCGAGCTTGGCTCGGGGAGGTCACTGTTGAGAATTTAGAAAACTATGAGAGAACAAATATACGGTGTCTTTTATTCATTTGAGATAAAAATTATAAATTTGTAGAAGTAATATAGGGTGTTTTAAAACCAATTGAAGAATATTATAGGAATATTTTAGAATATACCCTAATATATACTATAAATAGTAGGATATTCTAATTACTTCATAGTCCTCCATTAAATATCCTTTGTACGCTCATATGTACCCAAAATTTACACTAAGTGACCTCCCCGAGGAGCTTGGCGGGACAGGCGGCTCTGAAGGTCCTGCATCCATTTTTGTTCGAGCCCTACTTGTACCGTTGTCCCTGGCTAGCTGTCGCATCCTTCGGCCACCAGCGGCAGAGGATTCAGCATCCACCACCACTTCTGTTTCCACGTCCACTTCGAACTCTTACTCTGCCCCCGATGCCTCGCCACAACTCTCCTCGTCTTGCTCTGAATTCGTTCCCTTTCACAGCTCTTCTCTGATCCGCTACCTTGCCCTTCCATTCTCATGAGTTCTTCTAGATCGTCATCATTGTCTAAGGAGATGCCTGCAAGTGAGTCTTCTTGCCCGTCCTTTCACGCCGCGCAATCCTCCTCACCTGCATCAACCTCATCACTTTCTGGCAGTGCATTAGTCGCACCGAGAACACTTACCACCTCCCCTCTCAGGTATCGGAATCGCGGAGCCGGAGGCGGCCGTAGATGGAGAGCGGTGGCGGATTCTCGTAGTGGCTCCTTCTCCATCAATTGCGCCCGATGTCCCGTCAACCGAGTCTGGCCACCACCTGGTAAGCAAGAAGTTGTTGATGGCTACATCAAAACCACGTGTATCTCCCTCTACGTGTCGCGCCTTCCAACCTAGTGTAATGACTGCGTGATGATGCCACAGAAACCGGAAACCTGCAGGTGTGCGTTGCCGCCTTAAGCCAGACCGCACGGGCAAAGAAATCAACAGTTCAGAATCTAAGAACTGCACCAACTTCTGCGTCTAAAGATCAGAGTATCCGTGTAAGTTCGCCCAACTCCTAATGATTCTAGCACCCTCTGCACGAAGCTCCTCACGCGACGATGCCATTGAACTGTGAGCACATTTGTTTACTGCAAATGTGACCGGGACTGCCGATCGCCTCCAGTCTTACTATAGCAGCCGCACTTCGAACGACGATCACCAGCAGCCGCACTTCGAATGGAGACGTAGTAGCCGCACTTCGATCAGCCGCACCTCGATGACAATAGCAACAACCCCACGTCGATCACCTAACACTTCGATCAGCCAGCACAGCCGCACTGCCGATCGTTCGCGGCCCTTTCCGATCAAAGGCGCTGCCCACAGACAACCGGGACATGCGGAAGAACTCAACCAAATTCAAAGAGCATGAACTTCGATTCGAGCGCAGCGTGTTTACAGCACTGCCTCGTTGTGGATCTGATTGTCATTTGAATTTGGTTTTCATGTGATGAATCCCTAGACTATTGTTGAGACCGTTTTCGTTCTCATGAATGAGAGTTCATGTTTGGATGCGGGAGGCCGTTGCTAGTAACGAATTAGATCTTTGGAAATTTTGATTGAGTTTTTGAAGTTCTCCACAGGCGCAGTGAGTGCATGCAAGTTATGGTCGTGATTATTCGTTTAGATGCTCATTTCTTCAGTTCAGGGCCGTTTGGAAGTTGATAAATGAGGTGCTCCCAAGTTGGAATTCGTGCACTCACATTGCTCTTAGCTGTTAGATCTACATCTTGCAATAAATGCAACGTTGTCAGTTCTTCCCTCTCTGTGCCCAAAACCCGCCTCCACAGCAGAGTTGTTGGACTCGGCAGAGAAGAAAACTTCACCCCCCGGATGAGAAAAAACGCCTTCATCACACTTCCTCACAGACAAAAGTGGATGGACGTTGCATCAAAGACTCAAAAGTTGTGCCCACAGTTTGCCCAAAATGTAGGGGAAATGAAAGACTACAACACATTTTTCTAGCCTAAAATTCCAATTTTTGCGTTTTTGGTATAATTTTTGGGCCACCATACGCGTACCTATCCATAAAATATTCCATAAAAAATTGGCACTGCAAAAAGAGTACCATGGATGGGAAAATCGACTTCAAATTTGTACATCAAGCAAAAAATGGGTGGTTGGGCAGTTAGGAGTTAATGTATTGAGTGACAGTCAAACCTATACAATGGATATATAAAGGACAAAAGATCTATAGCAACATTAGTAATAACACTAGCCCTACATAATGAGTTCAAATCCCCCTGAAAAGGTCAAAGTATGTGGCAAGCTACATCTAGGGCCCTACAAAAAGAGAGAGAGGGCTAACATCAACAAGGAGGACTTGGTCGGGCTTGCAAACGACATTGGAACGACGTTCATTATATAGAGTCTTGAGGACTTTATTACACCAAGGAAAATTATCACTGCCTTCACAATATTCTTTGCCGAAAATAAATGCAATTATGTGTATGACATCGTCCAGGTTCACTGGTTTTCACTAGGTTTTTCCACTATGATTGATACTACCACAAATGAAATGGATTAAATTTAGAAACTAACTGTACAATTGTAGTCTCACATGGAGTGGAGACATTTTGCCAAAATTAAAAAAATATTTGATGGTGGGATTGGAAAATCATAGTATATTTTTGAACCGTATGATGCACACTCAAAAATGAGATTTTAAAGGGTATGTGACTTCAAAAGTTAAACAGAATTTGGGTGAAATTATCTAAAATGAAATTGAAAACGTTCAACAATGACCTATGACAACACTGCCAATACCTACAATAATAAGCTAGATGTAGTTTGTCCTGTGTGCAGAAATTTGTGACTTGCTCATACATGAAACTATATGAATATGACTCCTACTGCAGTTGTAGTTGGACATACTGTACATGGCATACAATCTGTGCATCAAACAATTTGCGCATCATGCAATCACCGCATTGGATATTGTTACAAGCACAAAAAATTAAGAAAATTCTGAAGGTGGATATTGAAGGATCTGGGGCCCAATGGCTATGCATTGCGTGACACCTGAACTGCCTAAAGTCAAGGACCCATTCTCTGAACAAAGAAAACTTCGTTGAAATGGATGTGCTAAACCCTCATAGCCGGACAATAGCGGCCCCCGGGAGTCGCTGTCAAAAAAAACTAAAGTAGGAGACAACATGAAGTAGGAGACCGCCAATGCCCTACAGTAGATGTGCAGCATAATTCATACCCAACAAGATCAAATCAGTAGTTAACAGGATAGGTGGAGTCCCAAGATGATGCATGAAGGAAAGGCAGTGAGCATGAAGGCTACTGAATGTTATGGTTGACATATTCAGAGAACATAGACACTATTTGTTCCTATTCCATCTCTGTTCATTACCTTTTTCTCTTGTCTTTTATTCTCGCTGCAGAAGAAGTCCATAACATTCTTTAGCTAGTACTCTCGTTACTACTGCAACACACCCTTTTGCTTGTGCACAGGATCAACATCTGCATAGGGAATCAACATCTGAACAATGAGGCTACTGAATGTTATGCTTTTCGGTATTTATATTCCAAAGATTTATTTTTTTATTTTTTATTTTATTTATTTTATTTTTTATCGTAATTTGCTCACTGCGAACTAGTCAGAGGTCTGTTTCCGGTGATTCTCATTCCATTTGATGCAGCGGAATGTTGATCTGCTCATTTGAACTTCAGCCACCACAGCCCAACTCAATGCCAAGTCTTCTGTAAGTTAATCCGTGAAAACTGTCCCAAGTTTCCTAATAGCCTGACCATTCAACTGAACCATTTTGGGTCGATGATATTTTTAAACTTCTACTGCTCACAATCAGAATTCACTTTGTAATGTGGTTTTTTAGGAAGTAGCTCAACAAGGTTTTTTTACTTTACAATGGTTGAATTCAACAATACCAAAATGTACACTTTAGAAAATTTATAGAAATGAAAGTATGTCAAATTTTGATTGATATGACTTTCAATTCAAAAGTGACGTTGAAAAAATGAGTTTATAAATCAAAATTATAGAAAATTTTCAAAAAAGACTACAATAGAATCATGACATTTCAAATCCCTTTTAACAAATTTCAAAAAAAGACTACAATAGAATCATGACATTTCAAATTCCTTTTAACAAATTTCACTCAAAAATTATTAATACCAACTTTGCTTAAGTTTGGTGAATGAGTTTGAAATTAGGCACTCTTAACTCTTTAGTGCCCAGGGTATTGTAGCTGGGAGCATTGGATTTCATTGCATTTTTCCACTGTGATTGAGACTACCGAAAATAGTATGGATTAAATTAAAAAGTAGCTATACAATTCTATTCTCAACTGGAGAGCACACATTTTATTAAAATTTGAGAATCATCCAATGGTGGGATTGGAAGATTATAATATGTATTTGAACTATATAATGCATGCTCAAAAATGAAATTTTGGGGGTGTGTGACTTCAAAGTTAAATAGAATTTGGGTTAAATTTTCAAAAATGAAAGTAAAGAACTTCAGCTATGCCCTATGTCAACACCTCCCCATTGCAATCTTTCATATCAAGAATAGACTCACACATAATTATTGTGAATTTTATAAGTGAAAGTGACTTATCCATATACGGTTTGGGACAAAATTTTATACGTTGAAAATTGACGAGAGTGGGTACATTAGTGAAGATTGGATTACACACTCTAATGAAAGATGAAGAAGAGAACACAATCCTCCAAATATAACAAGATAACAAAATTCCAAATACAAAAAAATACTGCATAATACATGTGTTGTATTTGTAAGTATTTACTGTATTTTCAAGTATTTGCGGTATTTTCGCGTTTTGTTGATAGGTATTTTGATAGTTGTACAATTCTAAATTTAAAATTTCTTTTTCCGGGAGATGTGTAATGAGAAAAAATTGGATGACTTTCATCCAAGCATTGATGAGAACGTAGTGTTGATTTGAATCTGTTAGTCGTCCGAAAACTGAACACTCTGACGTTTAGGGGTTAACTCAACTTTCACAACATCTATATTTTAAACTGTAGCGTTGCCTCAAAGTCGTCGTTCAATGTAGACTATGCCCCGGGAGGACACTTAGGAAATTTATTAAACATGGTGCGTTAGAATATAGGGTGTGTTTTATTCATGAGCAATAAAATTTGGAAATATTTAGATGTAATATAGGATGCTTAAAATTCAAGTAAGGAATAATTACAGAATATACCAAGAATATTAGAGAATATACCTCAAATATTCCAATTATGTGATAGCCTCATTTAATTACCCCTTTAACGCACGTGTTCTACCAAAGTATAGTAAAGTGTCCTCCCCGAGGACTATGCAAATTAACATGATAACGTGATTGGAAGAACATTGCATTCATTGATAAAAAAAACAAATACAATTCAAGTCCATTAAACCCTATTCAAAATTGTTAAAAAAACATGAGGTCCAATTTGGGTTTGTTTAATCCTTTAGGAGTTAACCTTTGAAGAATGGGGGGGGGGGGGGGGGGGGGGGGGGGTAACCTAGCAAGCTCAATTCTTCATTGGTGTGGGGTAAATTTGGCAGTCTGCACCGTTGAAATTAAAGAAGACTTATGTAGCTTTTGTATGAAAAAAGGATTAACAAAATCAAACAATTTTTGAGAAAATGCCACCATTAACCCCTAAAAGCCCGAGGGGTATTGGACAAAACATAGATGTGTTATAATATGTGCCTTCCATATGTTTGATGAAGGTTGGTTTAATAGACAAAATGTAGAGTATCATCTTTACAAATTATCCGTACGGTCAAACTTCCTAAATAATCTTTAGATCAATTTTTAATGAATTTAAAAGCATTAACCTTTGAAAATTTGTATAAATTATAATTTTCAATTTTAGAGTTCAAAATTTAGTACAATTGGTTAAAGTTGGGCTATTTATCGTAAACTTCAAAAAAGCAAGAGAAACGATGGAGGAATCATGATTACTTTCCCCAAATAGCAAATTTTGTAACACTAAGACAATGTTGAGGTGATCTACTTTGAAAAATTCTCCCGGGTGGAGTTTAACTCGGATTGCCATAATTCAAATTGGGTTGGAAAGTAGACTTGGTGTAGTATTTTAAAATATTTTTTATTTTTTCAAAAAAAGACTTTTTTGTTCCGGACAGCCCGTTTTTTCCGGGCAGCGACCAGAAAATGGTCGCTCGGGAGCTTAGGGGTTAAGAAGATTGATGAAACTAGTTCAAGGTATTTTGTACACATGCTGAAATGGCTTTATTCAAAAGTGCTCCAAAAATTCTGAAATTTTTACTGTGCGTAGAGATCATCATCTTAAACATGTGATAAAAATTCCATGTAGTTTGGAGGTGTGAGGAGGAAGATATGAGGGTTTGAAGTGACGCCTAAATACCCTCCTTGCAACTCAAAAAAATCACCAAAAATCACTCACTTCAAATTTTCCGATCAAGAAGTACCTACAAATTCAACTCTCAAAAAGAGCCAGGGTCTTTTTGTTGCTCATCCTACAGTTCAAAGCCCAAGAACCCAAATTTCCTCACTTTCTAGTTACAGAAGCCGCGTGTGGACTTTATGGTCTTTTAGGGGTAAGTACGATCTACCATGAACATAACATTCAGTAGCCTTTATGACTATTGCCTTCCCTCAATAGAATGATGTGGAATATCCCACATCATTTCATCCCCCAATGAAATGATGTGGGATATTCCACATCACATCAGTAGCAATGGGGTACGTGGCATTAAGCAAAAGCAGTCGAAGCACTCATTCAATCACAATTCAACAGTGTTTTGTAATTGTTTATTTGATTCAATCACAATTCATTATTGTTTCGTAATCATTAATTTGATTCATTCACAATTCAACAGTGTTTTGTAATTTCTTATTTGATTCATTCACAATTCAATAGTGTTTCGTAATTGTTTATTTGATTCAATAGTTCATTCAACTAGAAATCACTGGTCACTCCATATATAAAGGTGAATGAAACTAAAAGGCAGTCTCTTCGAAGGCTACTGATTGTTATGAGAGTTTTCTTTTTTTTAGCACCATGGTGCCAAACTCTCATGTTGTGGCACAGTCACAATGGTGTAAATTTGGAGGGACCACTCTCCATTGCATGCATGAATAATACCCCAACACTGAATAATATCCAACACTGTGTTGAATATTAGGAGGTGCTTCTTATATGCGAACAGAGAATTAGCGTGGTCGAGAGTAATTGTATGGGAATGTGTGAGTGTGCACACGGAGCTAGGGTTTGGTTGTGAAAGTTTTCACTGTCTCGGGGAATTGTAATCCTGCTGCAGGCGATCCTTGGTTTTCTGATCTCTCGCGTCAACAGCGGATTCGAAGAACAAGATATGCAGCAGATTTTCTAGCTACCAAGTTCAGCTTGAGAGTTTTTGGTCGCGGAGTTATCCCAACGGTAATTCATTCAGTTTGAATGTGTAGTGTAGTTCCTGCTATCACGCTCAAGCTGATTGGCATACAGTAAGTTACGAGGATGAGAATCGCTGCTTGATTCCTCCTTTTCCAAAACTCTGCCAAGGATTTACTTGCCGGAATTCTTTACCATCCGATGAGTTTGTAGAGCGGCAAGCCATATTTATTTACGTCTATGTCGTCTTCACCCGACAGTAGAATTCTTTAGTCACTCTGGCCTTAGGGTTACTCCCTCTGTTCCACTAAAAAGTCGTGATTAATTTGGACTTAAGATCTGTTCCAAATTAAAGTCGTTTTGTATTAAAATTATGGCGCGCCAATTGCCCTCTCCTGCGACGCCAATTATTTTGACGTCGAGGATTAATCGCAAAATTCCAATGAAACCACGACTTTGTACTTCCTTCCCACCCCACGGCATGGCAAATGATGAATGCCTGTTCGATGAGGTTCCGGAGCATCTAAGGATTGCGTCGTCTGACTTGCATACAGCAGAACTCATTGGCGTTGGAATCTCTAGCTTTGTAAAAAGAGCCACTTGGCTAGGTTGCGAGGTTGCGGTCAAAGAACTCATCACCCATGAATCGCAAAGTTTCGATGCTTACCCCAAGCAACTGGAGATCTTAATGGGGCTTCCACATCCGCATGTCGTGCAGCTGCTGGGATTTAACGTAGAAGCTGAACATAGAAGGGCGGCCATAGTGATGGAACGCTTGGAAACCAACCTGGAATTGGTTATGATTGATCGCACAGTAGCTATGGGGGAATTGAGGTCTTCTCCCTTTGATTTCAACGAAGCTATGGACATCGCAACGAAGATTGCTTTGGGTATGAGGTTCTTGCATTCCAGAGAAGTTGTACATGGATCTCTGTCTGCTGACATTATATTGATGAATGTGCATACTGAAGGCCAACTTGACATTAAGATTGGCGGCTTTGCGTTCTCCGACCATGCCAGAAACTCGGGTAAACCTGAAGATGTTTTGTATTATGCTTTGATTTGCTACGCAATGCTGACTGGATGTGAGTACCGGTTGATGTTCGCGGTTCAGGAGTTAAAATACGAAGAGATCATTAGAGGAATGGCTGCAATGGAGCTTCCTGCTGGCATTAGTGACGACTTGGCCAAGCTGATTGTCAAGTGTGGGGATGCCGATCCCAACAACAGGCCTGGGTTTACAGAAATATGCTACAGACTGGCTAACATCCGAGCTACATGTGATCAAGCCCTGAAGCAAACAACAGTGACAGAGGATTGTGCTCTTCAATGGACCAGCCATGTGGACGATGAAGGAAACAAATGCCTGGAGATTGCAAGTATATTAGAAACATTGCCGATCCATCTGTCAATCGACCCTGCTGATGTAGAGTGGAGGCGACCCATTGGAGCTGGAGGCAACAACGAAGTATACGAAGTGAATTGGCTGGGATGCTCGTTTGCAGTGAAGAGGTTCAAGTCGCTGTCTCCGAGTTTCAAAGACGAAGTAACGTTTCTTACGAAGCTTCAGTATCCCCACATTGCTCGGTTGATTGGTGTCTCTGTTGATGACAATGGCGGATGGATCATGATGGAACGTATAGACATGGATTTACGCAAACTGATCAATTCTCGTTCGACATCATCATCACCTCCATTCAGTGCCATTGAAGCTCAAGAACTGTGCCTGAAGATAGCACTGGGATTGAACTTTCTGCACACGAAGGACGTCGTCCACAGAGACATCAAGGCAGCGAATGTGTTGGTGCACGACCATCACGGACGATTCGATGTAAAAATCACTGATTTCGGGAGCTCCCATCGCATAGGATACGCGAATCATGTCGCCCACCGTGCAGGCACATCTCTGTGGCGAGCGCCGGAGGTTCTGAGGGCAAACAGAGGGGAGCTCAAAGAAGAGCAGCTGAAGAAAACAGATGTGTATAGTTTTGCGATGACATGCTACGAGATCTTCACCGGGAATGCGCCTCACGAGCATTTGGAGGAGAGAGACGTGCTTGAGAAGCGCAGGCCGAAGCTCCCGGCTGCCCTGCATCCAGAGCTCAGAACTCTCATCTCCAAGTGTTGGGATGATGATCCTGAGGTGAGGCCCGACTTCTCCACCATTTGCCATGCACTTGCTAGTGTCAATGTGGCCCTGCCACACTCCAAGTCTGACTCCAATATGGGAGCATGGCTCAGACATTTCTCCCAGTGTTTCGGATTGACATAAGTGTCTGGAAATCTAGACATTTTCCTTGAGGGTTTAGTCTCTGGTATCAAATGCTTATTCAAACTTGAGTTTCTAGATTGCATAGGAGCCTGGCTCATTTGCACTAAGGTGGTTACCCCATTCCCAACTGAATAAGAAAAGAAATACGGATATGAGACACTGATATTATTTAGTATTATTATTTTTAAGAGTTAGGCAAGAAGAAATAGATTACAACACAAGTTGAAACATAATTTAGTTATAAATTTTCAAAGTTGAAGCATGACACATCCCATTCATGTCACATAGGTAGAGTTGTTAGTGTCTAAAGAAGATTTGTATTGCACACACTAAAGATCCTTAAACCAACAACAATGAATCCATAACCACACTTACATATACTAAAACCAACAAGAGAGAACCCATTACCAACTGTAACTCATGCTACAACCAACATCATTGCATCATTGATTGTGGAAAATGCCCCTAGCTATTGGTTTAAGGTGCCAGTTGGGAATGGGGTAACCACCTTAGCTATGTTAAAAATTCACTCTCCATAATTCAGTGACACATTAAACTAGTGTTCGTTTAATTTCCAAGCATTGCATTCTTGTAGTTATGCTAGTGTCAATATTTTTTGCATCTCGAAATCCATACTGCAAGGAGCCTGGTGAAGATGAAATTGGTTAACCCCTGAAGGACCGGGAAGCCTGAATGTTTTTATCAATGGTTTTGAGTATGTTCTATGTGGACTTCTTTTCGTTCAAATTTGTTTGTTTTTTTGACGACATATGCACTGTTCTTCACTGATTCGAGTGATGAAATTCAATCTCATCTGAATTATATCTTTCATGATGTGATCAATTGAATTTGTCGTTTTGAATCCAAGAATCCTTGGTTCTTTAGGGGTTAATGACTTGGCCCTTGGGTGAAGTATGATAGATACAATTTAAACTGGGGTTCCAGGTATGAATAGGCATAAATTATAACATGTGAAGTCAATTTTTATACACAAAACTTTTCCTCTCCTCCTGTGGTATGTGTGGATAATTTTTTTCTTGGAAGATTGGATAGTTAGTCTTGCATCTTTGAGAGTCTGTGCTTGGTTGCAGTATATGCTTTGTTTTTTGTCCTTAATTTGGAGTTTTTTTTTGTAAAAATTGCAATGGCCTTTACAAAAATTTGGAAAGATTAGTGAGAAGTGGGTTAGACTTAGACGTCATGCAGTAGACTCTTGAGTGAGGGTTACTACAACAAAACTTGTCAAACGGCCTTACTGGATTTTCTTACTCAAAGAAGAAACGACTCATCGCTTCTTGTGTATTTGAGTAAAAAAATCCAATAAGGTTTGACAGGTTTTGTTGAAGTGGATACACATTCTCAAGCAATTTCAATGACAAGAAGTTGAAGAGCAACAACTTCAAAGCCCCTGATATTTACAATTTGTAACATTCCCAAAAAGATCAACGGTTCCCAAATCAGAACATTTCACAAAAAAAGAGAACGATATTACAAACACTTTGGAACAACATTGGAATGTTGTCTTGAAATGCGCTAGAACAATATAAAATCTATAAGTTTCTCTAGCCACTTGTGGATGTCATTAGAGAGATTGTTGAAATCCTACAAAAGGGCATGTATACCCAAATTAAAGTGATATTTTCTACTTGTGTACACGTTTTTTATGTGTAGGCTTGGCCATTGGGAGTAAAGAACCCTACACAAGCACAAACTAGGGACAAGTTTACACTCACTAGCAAAATATCACCTACCGTCTAAAATGTTTTTTTTTTTTTTTTTTTTTTTGTTTAAATTTGTGTTAGTTTCAATTCAATTTTGTTAGATTCAACGCAATTTTTGTTGGTTTATACACAAAGAACATTTCATATACCAAAGGTGGATTTCTACCAGTGTCCGTATCTTACGCGCACTTGGAAAGTATACACATACATAGAGCTGATATCCTCACCCAACCCCCTAGTTTACCCACCCACCCTCAACACATATACAATGAAGGCATCGCCTAAGCAGTGGAGACAGAGACCAGACGTTTCAGAGCTTCACAATCTCCAACGGTGCTCCCTCGCCCTTCAGGAACTTTAGATAATCTCCGAATGATTTCATCTAGTATACGTTGAAGTATACGCTGAAGAATGCACTGAAGAAGGCAAATGGGTTCAAAACTCTGAACAGAATTCTGCTTTCTATTCCGATTCAGGGACTGTCCAGCGGTCCAGACTTGTGTCTGCGTTCGACAAAGTAATCTAGACAGTTACTGAAACGAGGGCTCTAGCTGCCTGGTGGCTTGCCGGCCGGTAGTAAGTTAAAGACAATGGAGCCTGGGACCGAGCTAGAATCGACTCTCTTCCAGTCTTCCCTCACATCACCTACAGGTGGAACAATCCAAGTCCCAGCTGCAAAACGAGTATGACGTCTTCTTGACGTCCGTTACAGACACCATTGTCTGAAAATGGGCGGAACCTGCCTGTAATGGCTTGATCCCTGCTGCTCTATGATCTTGCACATGTTCCAACAGACACACGCTCTGACACCACCGCTCAATCGTCAGATATATGATCAGATCCATCACCGACTGATCGATCAATGCAATACGGGAGTACGTACTACTGTTAATCCGATATGTAATTAATTACGTGCAGCGTCGATTAGCGCGCATGCAGCGTGATTACAGGATTTTGATTACGGAGCGCACACTCACCGACGTCCGTCACCTTTCAATCATTCATCGTCGTAATGATCCATTGTGCGTGTTAATGGCGGCTCATGATCGATGCGTTAGAGACGTTCCCTGTCAAATTTATTTTAATTTCCTTACACAAATAGCGACACTCGGACGTACATCTTTTAACTTAAATTACCCAGTTTGCGACTGTAAACGTGTTACGGAATCAGGTTTTGTACCAATATGACTTTCATCTGGAATATATATTATTCTTAACTTACTACACACGATCATTTAGTTTTGGAAGTGAGTAAGCTCAGTCAGGCAGTCAGATTAAAGAGGTCAGGGCGTAGTACGTCTACAAAACAAAAAGAATATGGAAAGGTTATCTTGGTTATGTCAGCTAGTTCACAGCCATGTGCCTTCGTCCCCTTCTTCCCCATGCCAGGCGCCACTTGCAGCTTTCGCAGGCAGTCGGAGCTGTCACTGACAGTGAACTGGTATGTTTTGGAGGTGTGCATCTCATTAATGGGGCAGTAAGCGCGTGACATGTGCTACCTCACAGGGATAGTATTGCAGTAGCAATCGGTCATGTCACTTGTCGACACTTTGATGTCGAAACTGATTGACAATTTTGGGCTGCATTCTAGACGACGTGCAGGCTGGCTAGCTAGCTGTGTAAGTGAAGTACTGAGCTTACATACCTCGAGTCCGCGTCAGGGTGACTTTCTGTAGCACCTGACGAGCTGAGTGCCTCTCTCAAGTCTGCACGTCCCCAAGGAACCTTAAATGAACACTGTAATTCAGTGTCAGAGCTGCATGTGGGGGCGTTGTTCTCAGAAGATGCAGAATCTGAGTAGCATTCTCGCCCAAGTCGACTAATAATTCCTCTGCGGCACACGCTACCGATCGAGCGCCGTTCGTTACATTACAAGAAGGTAGACTAACGAGTACATGAGGGTGCTTTTTTCTTTTGGTAAATTCATTTTGTACAGAGTGGTGGGTAGGATCTCGAAGTACGTTCGCCATGGGAAGAGCACCACCGAGTGGTGATGAATCTTCGAAGCTAAAGGTGGACCTCAGGAAAGGCCCGTGGACTCCCGATGAAGACCGCAAATTGGTAGCGTACATCCAAGAACACGGACATGGAAGCTGGCGCGCTCTTCCCAAAAACGCAGGTAACTCCATCTCTCTTCTTTCCAGTTTGTTCTTGCATTCCTCGAGCTCTGCAATATCGAATTGTCTCTAAGCGTCTTCATCACCTTTGCAGGTCTTTTGAGGTGTGGCAAGAGCTGTAGGTTACGGTGGACGAACTATTTGCGGCCCGACATCAAGCGAGGCCGATTCTCTGATGCCGAAGACCAGATGATCGTTCACCTTCACTCCATCCTCGGCAACAGGTCAGTGCGCACCTGAACCACGCCATTGTTAGGCATCATAAGGGAAGCGGACATTTTCGGTTTAGTCACAAAAGCCCATTGATTTCTTCTTGTGGTGAGAGATCGATATCAAGGCATTGATACGAGTTTTTTGGTTTGTGTAGGTGGTCGACGATAGCAGCGCATTTGCCGGGACGAACAGACAACGAGATCAAAAACTACTGGAACACGCATTTGAAGAAGCGGCTGCTGCAATTGGGGATCGATCCAGCGACGCACAAACCGTGCGGGGGTTCATCAGACATCGACAGTATTCTCGAGAGCAATGGGTTGATCAAGCCGTTGGTGTCGTCATCTCTGAGCCACACTTCGCAATGGGACCGCGTGCGAGCAGAGACCGAGGCGAGATTGGTCAGCAAACCGGCTGCACCGAATCATGCGGATTTCCACAACGTGTTTGAAGGGTTGGAATCGTCGTCTTCGTTCTACAGCGCGTGTGCGGAGTCGAGTTCCACGTCCAGCCATGGCAGCCAGGAGAATGCCTACCATAGCCAAAGCTCCAAGATCCTGACGGACCCCCTGTCGCCCACCTCCATTCTCTCGCCGCTTCCGAACTCGGCGGACATTCTCTGGGACCAGGAAGCTTTCTGGCAGACTCAGCAAGTTCTGGAAACTCATCACGACCATGGCTTCCTCGGTGAAGAGCCGGAGCTCGATATCAGCTATGGCGGATCCTCGGCACGTGATTCTTCATTGCGGTATGTTCTTCCCGAGAATTTGCAGTCAGAAATCTAGACACAGTGGCCTCAGATTCTTTGAGTTCCAGGTCGCCGAATTGCAGAGCACATGCCATGTCTGTGACCTCGAGCTCAACTAGTCATGTAATTAGCAAGGGGTTGATTACAAACAAACCCCGTTATAAATTTAGATGAATTCTTCCATTGATGGTTATGAGTTGATCAATGCTTCCTGTGTGATATTCCGTCATACTGCAGCACACGGGTTTAGTGACGATGTTAGTCTAACCCTTCAGGATCTGAGTCTTATTGGGCTTCCTTGCTCTCATTCATTGTACTGTACTACACCATTTCTTCTTCAGTTTTCCACAAGCTGGGTCCTTCTTTCTCATGCAAATCAGTTCCAGTGTTCTTCCCTGTTTCTGTTTTTCGCTCTTGACATCACGAGTTTCAATGCAACCATGTCAACCTCTCGTTTCTTTCTTACAACTTAAAAAAGTATAACCCTTGATGATCCTTCAGTTCAACGGAGTTTTTTCGCTCAAGATTTAATAAAACACTTTGAAATTATGTCCAATAGCCTTCTTAAGCATTCACAAGGTTATCTAGTTCATAATGTCAAAGCCAAGTTTTGAGGTGATATACCTCTAATTTCAATGAGCCCATCTTTAAGAGGTGGCAACCAAACATTGTATAGAGAGCACAGTCCTATCTCACAATATGGGGTCCTTTTCAGTATTATGGGGTCCTTTTCAGAGCTGCAGGATTCAACTGTTGAGGTTATGTCTAGTAACATAAAAAGTACAACCTCATTATCACTGTCGTCACGCCTCAGCATGTGAACTCTTAACCCTTAAACGTACCACTCCTTTGTAGGAAAGTCAAACTAACACAATTTACTGAATTTAGCCTTCAAGATTTATCAAAATATATTTTGTAATATTTTTCATGCATGGAATTGAATGTTTCCTATCACTCTTGAAATTTTCAGATTTTTTTTATTTAATACGGCCTTTTTAACAAATTTTTAAGTCAAATACTTCAAAAAATAAATTTTATTACAAAAAGCTTTAAAAAATTAATATTTTTTTGGGAGCAGGTACAAATTACAATGGAGAATCACATGATATGTTTTCCATAGAAACTTTTTATTTCAATTTTGAAATTTGAAAGCTGAAAATCCTATCATTCCTATGTAGTGTAATTCAAACCTTGACCTACAAAGCTTGCACAAGCAATAAAATACTCAATAATTGGAATTTTTAAGATTTGAAAAGTGGAGTACAAAGTAGACTTAATAAACTTCATTTTCTTAGTTGGGTGTATTAGCAACAAAAGTCATCTTCAGGATCAAATTTGGGTTTGACCAACAAACATCCAATAACTGGATGCGTGGACATTTAGGGGTTAACCCCTAAGTGACGGATCAACCATTTTATGGTTTCTGCCCTTTTTTATGGGCTGCCCGAAATAGAATTTTTTTTTATAGAAAATAAAAAATAATTTTAAATAGGTAATCAAGTCTACTTTCCAACCCAATTTGAATCATGTCAATCCGAGTTAAACTCCACCCGGGAGAAATTGTCAAAGAAAAACACTTCTACATAGTTTAGTGTTAGAAAACTTACTATTTGGGGAAAGTAATGATGTTCTCTCCATTGAAAAATTTTCAATTTTAGATTTTAGAATAGAATGTCTAGTTTTAACAAATCATACAAAATTTCAAATTCTAAAAATAAAATTTGTGATTCTTATAAATATTTGAAGTTAAATGCTTCTAAATTCATTATGAGATGATAAAAAGCTATTTTTTGATATTTGACCGTATGGAAAATTACTAAACATCAAGCTCCTCATTTTCTCTTTTGGACCAAACTTCATCAAAGTTGAAGAAGTAATTTTTTATAACACATTTATGTTTTGCCCTTACCCCCTCCGTCATTTAGGGGTTAAAACCTAACAATGGTTTCCTTTCAAGCTACCTAGTATACAGCATAATCCTTTTCCTCGCCTTAAAAGTAGAGGTTGACACAACTTGACATTATGTCCAATAACCTTCAAGAGCTCAAGAAGGTTATCTAGTCCAAAGCTACCACTGATGGAAAGCCATTAATCAATGCAGACATCGTCAACTGTCTCCTAATGAGAGAGATCAATTAATTCCACACTTAAGCTTGACTAGCAGGCATCACCTCCGGAGCTGCAATGATGTGAGATAATTAGTCAGTCAATAGTGATGTGCAAGCTCTATTGTAAGTGGCTAGAGAGCAGCATCTACCACGTTTGTAGATATATAGTTTCCTGCACCATCATAATGTTTCTAAGGGCAGGCTTCCATTTGAGCATCGGGTTAGTGAAAGCTGCTAGAAGACAAGAATTCAAGTCTAAATAGCATTGAGGATCCACCGGTGTCTGCAAGAATTGAAACCAAACTTTTGGGTTCTCTCATTTTTGTTTGGCATTGGTAGGTCACACTACAAGCAAAGGCGTTGTTTCTCACTTTGAAGGATCCTGTTCATTGTTGCTTTTTACTGTATACGCTTGGCCTACGTGATAAATCCAGTCCAACCAAAAGATTGGTGAGTGCAAAGTGGCGCCATTTGACTCACAGAAGGAGTGAAATTCAACGCCTTCTCTTTGTAGTGTCAAGTGATTGGGTGGTTTCCACAACTTTGCTAATTTTAATTTGAGCATCCAGTGTAGATTGCAGATGGCAGGGGCGCACTTCTGAAGCAACCAGTTGACTTGCTTAATTCTTCTGAGCGGGCAACTTAAAAAGAAGGCTGGGAAAAAAGGAAAAAAAAAAGTGATTGATGCTTATTGCGACTTACTGCAGGTGCCTCCATCATGGCCAGACTTTATTCAGAGCGGGAAGTGGTGGGAATGAAGACAAGGAGCTCCGTCGTCTCTTGGTTCATGTGATGGTTTTGTTTTCCTCCGTGAAGTAAAGAGTCGCTTTTTGTTAAAGAGAATATTAAAAAGAGAGAGGCTCTTACTCTCGCAATCTGTAACATGCAAATCATGAGAAGGAAATAAATATCGACAGAGAAAAGGTGATGCAGAAACCAATATGCAGGATTGGAAGAACATGTTGGGTGTCATAGAACACCCGACCGACGCCATGAAGGCTGTTGAAGAGGGCGAATTATAATGCAAACCAAAAGCTGAGAAAAAGTAAAAGCCAATTTGAGTGAGTGCCAAAATACAACAGGATGCTAATTCACTAGCTCTGACTGGAGCATTTTTGGTGAAGAGTGGGGTGACCATCGATTACCGGCACTTTACCAGTGAATGCATCAGGCCAACTGTTTGCATAATTGGTTAATCTAGATCTCACTATTGCTGGGGTAGGATGGCCCTGAATGTAGTCTCCATTTAGTGTGGTCTCGGAAATAGTGCCAATTGTTACACCGAAATCACCATATACTCATGGCGTGGGTACATTCATCCATTTTAACATGTTTACATCCAATTTGGATGAATTCTACCACAACATTTTGAAAAAAGATTATTAGTATGCATCTCGTATATACTATAGCCCTACAGTATATGGTGATTTCTGTGTAGCAAACCAGAGGAAGAGAGAGTAACTCTAGCTGAAAGGGCCAATGTGAATGAAGAATCTTTTGGGGGAAGTGTTACATTGAATTCACGATATATTGTGGAGGGGTAAATGGCGTGGGTACATTCATCCATTTGGACAAATCTTCATCCATCTGAGCAATTTTTCATCAGATTTGGATGAATTTTACCCATTACTTTGAAAAAATGATTATCGGTAAAGCCTATTGTAAATATTGTGGGTCACATTATGTGATGATTTCAATGTACCAACTTGGTTACTACGACAAAGTTTGCACATACATACTACCTACAATATGGTACTACCTACAACATTATAAGGTACACTACACAAAATGGGATATTTAGTGTCTAGTGAGAACTGATGTCTTTTACCACATTTTGTTCAAAGGTGAAGAAAAATCATCACAAATTAATAAGTCATGTTTTTGAAATGTTTTTTCTATGTTGTTGAGATGATCAGGGGTGATTACGTTCGACACGTGATAACAATAAGTTAATTGTAAAAACATTATATGAAGGACATAATTAGTGAAAATAATCATAATTAAATCATTGGTGCAAAATACTAATTAGTCATCTCTTAGAGCAATGTAGGTGTTTTTTTTTTTTTTAAACCTTAGCCAAACCCTATCTAAAATCCTCCCTAAAAATTACCACGTACATTACATTTAGTAGCGAAGCTTGACTCTATTCTAGGCTCTCAACAAATCTGCTTTTATATTATGTGTTTTTCTACATATTTTGCATTTTTGAACAATGTAAACCAATAGCTGTAACCCATGTTTACACGGAGTTGCAAGTATGAGAATTTAGAGGTGCAAGTGAGTAGCACATGTATCCATCATCTGATTTGCAAGCATGGGAGTAATGAATGTAGGTGCTTCTAAGTCTTGAAAAACGTTAATGTCTGGCTTATGTTTGCCATGTGTCCATCATTTCATTCCTTCCCCATCTCCTATTCATTCACTTTACTTATCTTGTTGGATGAAGCTAAAAAGCATATCCAACACATGCTACTGATGATTTGTATGAAGAGCTGAGACCCTCAAGAAAGAAGCACTGGTGCAGAGTATCAGCCTGTCAGGTTATCAGGAACGTCCAGTAGAACACATGCAGGTTATCAATCACCCAGTTTTCACCACAAAATACCGCCAAAAAGGATATAAGCTTGTCAGGGTATCATGAAACTCAGTGATTGAGCCTTAGTCTTCCACAGAAGGCGGTGGTGGCAGAAGATTATATTATAACTTGCAAAAGGCATTGAGTACGTACCTGGCCGTCCAGGTCGGCAAAAATAATTATAAAAGGAGAAGCCCAAATCTTTAGGAAATTGTTTTTTCAGAAAAAAAAAAATTTATGGTGAAAATAATAATAATTTTACAAAACAATTATTCACATAATGGGAATTGTCTTACATCCACAATATTAGAGCAAAAAATTGATTTATTTGGTATGAATCTAAAACGTGACAACCGGGTACGGTACTATCAATGTGCCTTCTTGTAACCAGACATGGCACAATCACAGTGGTTTACATTGGAGGCACACTTAAACCGCCCACCTTCTATAGAACCTATAGGTGCCTCTTAGCCCCTAGCTACTGCCATTCTAGGAACCTAAATACGACAATTTATCATTCTCAAGGAATCTAAAACAAACATCTTGTCATCCCCTAGGAATCTAAAATTAACCACTTGTCATTCAATCAAAAAGTTTCTACAACTAAGAGGAGTTAGGGTATTTAAGATGCAATTCATGATACTTTTGTGTTGGAAAAACGACCACCTATATGGCACCAATTCAGTATGACTAACTTTTCACTTTTGATATTCATATAAATCACATCTAAATTGATAAAATTAAAATTAAAATCAAATTTGCACATTTATTCATAAGTCATATTGGTCTATCAACCAAAAATAGTTCCAATTTTATTTTTAAAATTTTCAAGCATAGTAGCTTAATCCTTCAAGGTCTCTTAGGAATAGTAGATATGTTGGTATATATTTGGCATTTGTCAGAGGATAAAGCTCCAAACCGGGGCTCCAAATTGAGAGCGTAGTAGTTCGTTAAAACCATGTCGGCATGAATTTCAACTTCACTTTTGATTTTAGACCATTGGAGGTAATGAACCTTTCAAAATACAACAAAATACTAATGTATAAGACTAATTGGAACGGGCTCTTTGGACCTTTGAGGGTGGTTTTGTATGCCTCCATCTTAATTATGGAGGGACCATCCTCAATTTTCTACATGGTGTATTGTTATAGTGCCAACAAAAACTTGAATACTATAGGCGGAGGCTAGGTTAAACAAAAACATTTCTAAAAATAAATATTGAAATTCTTGGAAAATTAAAAAATTCATTATTCAAACTCTTTTTTTTGAAGAAATAAAAAATCCCGGGGTGCATTGTACTTACCTCCAATCTAACCTCCAACTTTCAATGAAGCTATTTTTTGTTTTAATTTGCCTTGTTTGCAGGAGTCTGAATCTTTTGCTGCATTCTTCACCACACTGGGTTTTTGTACGTTTTCCTCATTCAATGTTGTTCACTAGTACTCACCAAGGGTTTTATTGTTACATTGTTTTTGCTAAGTATTCTTACATGTTGATTTTCTTGTTTGAATACTTCATTATCTGCTCGCTACATGATGGTGAGCAAACAAGCTTTATTGTCTCTGCCCCACCAAGGGAGAGACTATGAAAACGCACTGTTTTAAAGGAGTTTCATGGCTGAACAATATAAACAAGCCATAAAAGTAAATCTAGGGTAAATACTAAAGCAGAGACTACATGACTAGCTGCTTGTTACCACTGCGAAGAGAGAACAAAGGCCATGGACACTTTGACATTGCTACTGAGAATTGATCGAATTGCAGTACCCTATCATTGATCGTGCTTGTTGGTCTGGCCAGCAAACATCCCCACCAGGCTACCATATCATTTGGTTTCATCACTGGCCAGGCTCATACATTTGTTGCAGCAGCGGCCAGGTTTTGTACTCTTCAGCAACGACATGATTCAACACCCCATCGCTACTACTCAACTACACTGTACTGTACCCAGTACAAGGAAATGGCATGAAGCTGGCGGGTCCTGGCAAAATTACGTATGGCTTTAACCCCAAAAGGACCAAGGCTGATTTTCTAAGTTCGGTCAGCTCAGTATGGAATGAGTATTGATCTTCAATTATTGAGATTTTTTGTAGTGATTCTACTCTTTGTAACGAAGATGGGATGGTAATTTGCGTACATAGATGATGTATAGATCAAAAGATACAATCATGCAAAGGTAAAACACCTAATTCGCGGACAACTCCTGAAAACTTTCATACAATGAGCTATGCATCTGAATTTTTGTACACGATGAGCTAACGCCCCCATATACACAACTGCCAAATTCATTTTACCAAATTTGAGACTAAACTTTGCATTTTGGACAATTTCAGAAAGTTTCAAACTTGGGCAACAAGCCAAAAAAAATGCAACCAACTTCGAAACTTATAATCTTACTATTGAAAAACCCATAATGGTTGAAATTTTTTAGGTTGTAATAAACTCAAGTCGGTTGAAATATCCTACGGTTGGATTGGTCAAAAAGGTTTTAGATCAAAAATTATTTGTTTTTTTACGAGAAGGGATACTTTGGAGTGTTTGGAGAGAAACATAGTTGTAGCCTTTTAGGAGTCAACCCCCACTACACCGATTATTGCCATTACTATGAGTCACAACATTAGTTTGAGATTTCCCACCAATTCTCAATTAGTGTCAGACTTCATACACAATCCTCACTTCTCACTGTGAGAATTCTCAATTAGTGTGAGACTTTATACACAATCCTCACTACTCACTGTGAGGATTCTCAATTATTGGGAGTCATTTTTGTTCTAATACCACAATTATTGTGAGAATGATGCATTACTTTGACTCACAGTAATGGCAATAATCAGTGTAGTGGGAAAAGAGGCATTGCTGAGGGAGGTGCCGGGACAAGTGTTGCCCACTTCCACGCATGCTCATATCATTTTCCTAGGCATCTCCCTTGACAGTGCCTCCTTTCCCACTAGTACCCTCAAGGACTAAGAAGCCCTAATTGAACTTCATTTTTATTTATTTATTTTAGCATTTTTTTTAGGAGATTCTATGTGGACTTCTTTTTGTCCAATTTTCAATTTTTTTACCAACACAGGGTCCGGGTCTGATATGGGTTCCAAAAAGGACTGTCTCACTAAACCACTGTCATTTTATAATTCACTTAATGTATGCTAGAAATTACACATTTTCAATTCACATGAATTTAATGATAGATTCATGAGAAAGTTGTAATACTCCATCCAAAATAGTATTGGACAAGAAAAATTGAACAATTTATATATTCCTTTTTATTCCTTTATTCTTCAAATCCGGAACTGTCTCAGTTCCGGATTTGAGACAAAAGGAACAATCCGGAATATCAATTTATAGTGAAATAGTTCATAAACAAGAAATTTAGTTAAAACAACGTTTGAGTCATATCTATGTTTAATTTTAACTCTTAATTTGATGTTTTACTATATTTCCTTATTTATGAGAACTTTCAATAATCAAATATTTTTACACAATCTAAAAAGACTATGATTTCATAATATCTTTGTCTTAAAACTATATGATATGCTTAAATATAAACTTAATAAAGTGCATGAATATCTTTTTTAATAAAAAACCTTAAATACGTAGTCCTTTCGCTACTATAATGTGACCAGGTGCTAAATATGATAAATTAGGAAAAATTCAATTTTTGAATTTGACCTATATAGCACATGATTATGGTGTACCAACATGCCATCTATAATACCATGTAACTTTTGTAATTTTCCAATAATATTTTCATTACTAAAAGAACATTCTTCTAAAGTCCGGATAGTCCGGGAAGGGGTACCCTGATCAGACCTAGACCCCACATGCAATGTTCTTCATTGATTCTAGTAATATAAACTTTGGTTCCATTTTATTCATATTTTTTACAATATGAATTGATTGAACTTGTCATTTTAAAACCATGAATCCTTAGTCCTTTAAAGGATTAAATTTGATTTAAAGTAAAGTTACAAAAAAGAAATAATTGGTTCTATTACATTATAATTCTAACTACTAGCTCAATAATTATACTGGTAAAAACCATATTGAGGCCCTCTTTACAGTGCGCGCGAGAAGCCGTGGAGAGAACCTCACAAGGGCCATGGCTCATCCTTGAGAAGTCAACCTTTGAACTTGGCGGCGAGCTTGACGGCCTTTGGATATAGTGTAAAGTGAGAAGGGGCCACAAAATAAAGTGCTGATTTTTTTAAGTAAAGTTCTTACATATTTCTTTAAAAAAAAAAAAATGATTGGTTGTGAGAAATTTGGCGCCACGAAGGACAAATTTTTTGTCCATGTCATTTCGTCCTCCTTCCGTCCCTTGGACTGAAAATTTCTGGTATTAAGTGACATTCTTTGGTCTTCTCGATTTTTAGGCCTCCCATTGGCTGAAATTTCTCTCTTTACAACTTCTCGCCTCTATTGTAAAGAGGCCCTGAAGGCATGCCAACACAAGGCTGGAAAACCTACTAAGAGATCTAACGTATTTTTTATTTTAAATTGCATGTCTTTTTAAAAAAACATTGTAAAGTAAAAGATTTAACCATTAACCTTCTTCAATTACTATAATAGTGCATAATAACTTCAAACCTTTAGAAATTTTTCAATATTTATTTTTTGAAGAATTTTAAAAATAAAAATAAAAATAAAAATAAATTCAAAAATACGAAGTCACTAAAACATATCCAAAATATCATACTATTCTACTAGGAATTTAATGTGATGCATAGAAGAACCAAGAACTTGATGGCCAACATAAAAACTCTATTAACCCTAAAACATCTCTTGAGATTTTGAAAATCAGAATCTTTGATCCAAGAATTGTAGTGGTCAACAAGAATTTGCAAAAAAATAAATTGGAGAGGTTGCTTATCATGTAAAGAACCTAAATTCCTATTGTGCCATTGATCTGGGATTTAGACCTAGTCTGCACTTTGCAGGTCGATGGATTTGGGATTTTGGACGGGGGAGGGGGGGAGGGGAGTGTAGAAATGATGAAAGACGTTTGAATTGGCCATTGTCAATAGAGGCTTCAAAGGGAAGTGCATAGAGGACAATAGAATTATTGTCAATCACAAAATGTAGTGCCCATCACAAAAAAACGTTGCCCCTATTCCACTTGTTTATATAAATCCCTCATCTCTACCCACCCGCAACCCTCTTAATGTTTAAGGGTTAATTCCATCTCCAACCAAGGTTAGAAATGGTTTTGAGGTTTTTTTCCTCGAATTTTTTTTGAAAAGGACATAAAGAAAAATTAAAGTTAAAATTAAAAATTAAAAAACCCAAAAACCCAAAAATTTGATGTATTAAAAGCCTGATTCTACAATTACCAATCAAGATGTGTTATAATCTTCCTCATAAATTAGTCTATTTTAATATAAAAATTTCAAGTAGACTAATTGATAGGTGTAGAATCTATATGTACAATTAGATTTTCCAAAAAAATTATTAGCGTGCTCCAAAAACTAAGGAAATGGCGTTCGACATTAATAAATAACAAAAAAAAACATTGCCATTTGTACATACTAATCTATATGTGGTCTAATGAATAGAACTTGAGGTTTGCGTGCATGGGGTCTTGGCTTTAAATCGGAGTGGCTGTAAGGCATAGACCATGTGGTGGGGCTTGTAGTAAATTTTTGGCAGTGCTATGGTAATTTATGGGTGGCCTATGGTAATTTCTGGCGGAATTAGTGCTTTTATTTTTTTGGATAAGTGAAAATTTTGAGGTATAAATTTTACATATATATTTTATGCAAATTTGGCTTTTTAGGGGGAAAAGCCCAATTTACTAATCTAGAAATCAACATAATTATGTTCACTTGTGACCTGAACAACTTGACCTTTAGAGCATCTAACGTCAACTAAATTTTTCTATAAACATGCTAAAAAGGTCACGCGTTCTTTGGTAGTGAAAAATTATTAGAGATTTTATATCATGAACAAACGGCCTTTGTTCCAAAACAATACATATGAGATAACATCCTTTTTTAACATTAAAAACCTTAGTTTGGGATAAAAAAAGTGAAACAAGATATGGTATTCTTGAAACCAATCTTTCCTAAAGCTTATGAAAAGGTTTTGAGAGAGTTTTTGTTCAAAAGTATGGAAATCTAAATCTGAAGTTTTGGTAAGTTGTTCAGTGGTATGACCAGATTACTGTTCATAAATGAATACGTTTGCATGTGTCAACGGCAAGTCCACCTCTCAATTGTCTATTAATCCCTAAATGTCTACAGTCCTCTCCAAATTTGGAGAATTAGAAAGATGCATTATAAAATGCAACTAAGAGGAATATTTTGAACTTGATATATGAATAAAAGTTGTAGATTATGAATTTCAAATTCTATCCATACAAATAAATTGATCTATAATTGCAACTACCGTATAAAAATTTTAACTCAAAATTCAAAAGTCTTTTGTAATTTGATTATGCATAAGGATATTTTTTGGTTGCTTAATTTTATAAATTGACATTTTCAAAAACACTTTTGATTTGTTTTGAACTAAGATTTAAGAAGTTTTTGGTAAATTGCTGCAACATGAAATGAGGCATAAAAAACTTCATAAATCATCTCCTTTCTAATTGGTTCACAAATGAGTGTTTATATGGTACGGTCCACTAACTCCTTTTGGTGATCAAACTACATTTTGGCTCGCATTTTGGTGCACATTTGTGCACTTTGAGCATTTTGCTTAAAAAGCTAAGGGTATGTCGCACCTAGCGTTAGTCCTTGGTAGCACTACCATTATTATGACTTTTTGAGACACAGTGTTAACATCCGCGGTAGTTAGTACCTACCGAACCTACGTGGCTGAGTAGGTGGCAAGAAGATAAGACCGTAGTTAGAATTTAAAGTGCTACAGTACTTTGAGAAAGTTTCGCAACTAGAGATAGCTCTTACATAACGATGAATCTTTGAAATTTGTAGATTCCAGAGAATTAAGGACATTGTTACGTAATGTGGCTCGCCATGTCAAAGTACGAAAGAGTGGTGGCCCAATTAGGAGGCGTTATAGTCGGTTTTACAGAGCTACGCCGTTCACAGAACATGGAAAGAAGATTCACACAAGCACGAACTACGGAACCCAAGCAAGGAAGAATTTCAGTACAAAAGGCGGACGGAATGGTTGTACTTCAGCAGCTCGCCATTGTAATCGACATTGTACCATTCTTTGTAGGTACTTCACTGCAGTACCATTGTTGTGAGTTGATTGCTCGTCATGGAAGTTTAGGCCATTTTGAAGTTCGATGACTGCAGATTTACAATCCCCTCAAATTCCTGGACTCTTGTATTTCTTCTAAATACATCATTCACTCAAATTCGGCCAGTTATAGTCCTCATGCATTCCGCCCAATTACTGCATTTACTGAATTTCCCTACATTGGTAGAAGTCCAGTTTGGTTTTGAATTTTGGAACCGTTGTAGACGGTATGGCAGGATTTCTTTTCAGTGTTTTCAAGTTTAGGATTTAAAGAAGACTGATTCTGGTCAATTTCATCAAGCTATTTTTTTGCCTACTTCTTGCATTCATCAAATTCCCAGCATTGTTAGAACAGTTCCATAATTATTTTTTCTTTGCATTTTCAAACCATCGTACAAGGTATACAGTTACTTGTGATTTGCTTTTAAAATGCCTTGCCTACAGTTCACCAATTTCATCCGATTCCATCATTCTATAATTGTGGCCAATCTTGCATTCCAATTTTTTTGAACATCTATTTAGATATTTAATTCGCTAAAGCATGACTATGTAAAGGATTTTAGTATCCAATGTACACGTTCTTTGAATCCTACTTCCTTTCTGTTTATCTGGTTTTTTTATTTTGTCACGTGTGGTACTAATTTTTTTCTTACCTGTTCATATTTAGTTAATTGATCGTTCCAATGAAGAACTGCATTGATGCAACGCTTTACGGTGGCCCCATCCGTTCCACAGCCTTGCCCGTAGACAGTGAGTATATCATGATATCTACTTCTTTTTTCTATTTAGTATGGTTTATAATTCATACATTATGCTAAAACATAGACTTGCAAACACAAAAACACGAGCAAAAACAACACTCCGATGCCTAAATGAGTAATTGTCCAACAACATGATTACATTATGACAAAGGCATTGATTATATTATGATAATGGCAAATTTTGGCAGGTTCCATCATGCTAGCAAATTTTGCACAAACTAGACCTATCGGCCACAGTTGAGGCACTATTGGTGTTGCCGTGCAGCTCCATCCTCCATCCCTATGCTGCCGGGCCAAGTCAACCTAAGCGTGCACGGAGGGACCGCGGTCTAAATTGGTTGCCGCAAGAGATTTATCCACTCCTTGCAGTGAAACGAGACATATACCTGGAGGACTTTGACACCATAGACGGCCGCGATTTCATGACACCGGACACCAGCAAATGGAATCGCATTTTTCAAATTGTAATGCTTGCATGGTTTTCACCATATTTGGGAGATGGCCCCGCATGCAAAACGAAGTGGAATCAACTTCTGCTCGATTACAAACGCATTGCGGATTATTTGTCCAGGACAGGGCAAAACATACCAGATTATTAGGAGTTGAGTTCTGCTGATCGCAAAGCCGAAGGGCTCCACGAGTATTTGTCCAAGATGTATACAAGGCCATTTACAAATGGTATGGCAATCGGCCTTATAAAAATTGTCAATGGAGGTTTGATCAAATTTGGTGTATGATAGTTGGGCATCAAAAAGCACCTGTGTCTAAGCACTGGGATCACATAGAAAATGTCAGGACAAAACTTAGACTCAAAGCCCAAGGGATAAACATCTTGAATACTAGTTTACAATGATAATCCAAAGAATTTTGAGCATTTAGTCCAATATTTTCTTAACTTCACAAAGCATGTTTACAGAGAATCCAACACATCTAGTGCTCGGTGACCGTGAAATTTACCAAGTGACTAGCCCTCCAACATGCGTACCTATTGCAATATAATGAGCAGTAAAACTAGCAATCCTCTTGCAGAGAATTTTCATCTATTGGTGACATGTTCTAGTCCAAAATGATAATTGGATCAGACAACATCAATCCATTTGCAATCACACGAGTTGATTCCTATATCCGACCTTCGTGCACAAAGGACGTAGAAACACTGAAGATCATGATGGAGTATAGTACTGAACTTTATCAAATCAACCCTCTCTTATAGATCATACTATGTCTACTAAGTGAAGACAAGAGTCAAGGTGTTGCTCAATACATGACATTAATTAGCTGATAACAAAATCGGCTGGGCAATTTGGAAGGTCGTGGTTAGAAGGATTGCAACGCTAGTCTGAATAGCAGAATGAAGTTTCAAGCCTATTAAAACCGCCTCCAAGCCAAAGCTTCCTCTCGTGCTATATTGTTATGATCCGATAAACCAACTCACATTTGATCCCTTGTTTTATTTTTTCTTTGCCATATATACCACTTATATACAAAACATAGTCTCGTTCGGCCGGCATCTACTCATTTCCAATCCCGATATCTACGATGTCCTTCCAAAGAGTTGATTAGAAGGAACTTTCTAGTGAACTAAAATTTGATTAGAAGGATAATTTGGCATGGTGTTAAGTCCCCAAAGATGTTGGCTTCATTTGAAGTATTTGGCACCATGTGGTGGCACTGAATACTTGGCACGCTAAGGTGAACATGACGATCAACAATAATTGTCCTATGTACCCAACTCTTGTTTTCCACTGAGACCACGTTGCATAGGTTCTGGATCTTTTCAGTGCACAACAAGCATGAAGTTTCAACATATGTATCATCAACTGTTACAAGCGAAGAAAACAAGACGCATTTTGGACTAATGCACACTATAAACACAACTTCTTTGCTTGAGATATCCCTACCCACTACAAAAGACAAGCTACAATGTGGCGGACGCTCAAAAGATTCACATTATGCGTCTTCTAGTCAATCTAGTGTGAACAGAATGACATGGTTTTTTATCAGGTTAGATGGTCATCGCAATGTATGTGTAGTAGCATTTAGGATTGTGTTATTCACCATGCAAAAGCCGCATGGACTAAGACTCAAAGGAAAATTTCAAGGCACCTCAGGAGGCCCCAAAGCTCTTTAAAGCCTTTGATAAGAACTAGGTCCAAGACATTTTCAAATGTACTAGGGCGCCAAAGTTTAGATCATAAGCTTGTCAGTTTTTTTGATTTTAATTATTTCTACCCTTGTTAATCCTATTGACTTCTTACATTTTTTCTCCTTCTTGGAATGACAACATTGCCATTCGATTTAGAAGAAGAAGCTCCCTCTTTGCAATGGATTTTGTTCATTTATGCCAAAAATTAAAATAATTAAAAATATTAGACCTTCTCTAATAAAAATAGCCATGTCCTTTTACAAAATATTGCCAAATTTCAAAAATGTTGTTAATTGTTAACATACGGCATTGGTCTCCAAGTATATAGAAAACATGCCATCATTTAGCTATGCATTCAACCAAAAAACTACCAAATGATCAAATATGAATTTTAAGCCATGTTTTGTATTGTACGTACCAAACTATAAGAAAATTATACATAATTTGCCAATGTAGGAGCTTGAACCAAAATTTTGAAGCCAATTCAACAAAGAGTGTAAAATAAAATAGAAATAAAATCCTTCTCATAATCTACAATAGAGCAATGCTACGTTGACCCACTCTATAACGAGCATGTAGTATTTTCAAGGGAACTATTGTCGAGAGCACACTGAATAAACTACTGTAACTAGGTACACTAAATAGGTAGATTAGTGTTAAATACACTAATTTACATAAACATGTTGTAAGTTTTTACTGTTGACCAATTTTTTTACCCTCTATATTGGTCAAGATGGGGATCTATCAATAGTATTGGAATCAATGTCTTTGGTAAAAGAATTGTCAAGAGTAAAAATCTATAATATTTTCAAATCTTATAATTATCTAACACTAATCTACCTATTTAGTGTAGTAGTTTCTTGCACAAAAATAATTTAAAAACTAGGTACAAAAATTTAGGAAAAAAAAATTCCAAAAAAAATTTACAAGGAAAAGAAGAATCTTCAAGAATATCCGCTGCCTAGTTACTGTAATCTACCTTATATTATATCATTACTACCGTACGTTGGCATGTTCTGAAGTTTGACACGATAGTTCCTAGGTCGAAACTGTTCTCCCATGGGTTCGACACGACGGTTCCGCAGTCGAAACTGTCATCCTATGGGTTTGAGTGTACGACAGTTCCAATGTCAAAACTGTCTTCCCGTGGGTCTGTATTATAGAGTAGAATAATAGATAGTAGATAGAGATTCCTGCATTTGTCATGTAGCATGAGTAATAAATACCACTAGAAGACGATGAGAACAATGAAATCAAGGTGATGATTAGCAAGACAACATCTAATTGCAGAGGATACTGCAGAGCTTCACAAGCCCAATTGCCGCCGGGTGGACTCCTTTTTTCCCATGGATACAAATACAACAAAATCCACCACTAACAGTAGAACTGTAGTAGAAGAACAGTACAGTAGTACCTTAAAAGGGCGGTGCCAGAGCTAATTTGAGCCGGCTAATTCCAGTTCAAATCTTGGGTCATTAAATTAGTCACGGGACAAGGCATCCCCTCCGTCATCTCATGGAAAAGCCCAGCCCTAATTATAGGTTCCTTTCCATGAAATTAGGGCACTGGAACAGGTCTTCTCCAATTGGATTAGAAATGACCCAATTGGATTAGAAATGGCAAAATAGCGGCTGGGAGCCACGTGTCGGCCCTTCATGGGCTGCACTGATCCCTCACCAATTGGGCTCCTTTTCAAAGTTAGGGGGTTTCGTATTCTGTTGGGCCTTCATTCATTGATTAGGGCATGAGTGGTCCGCAAAATACTGTGTATTTTAAGGGGTGGATTTTTCTGGCTTCATATTCTGCTGGGCTGGTGCTGCCCTGCCCAAACTTAGGCATGCCCCATCCCCCTCTGCGGCCCCTAGTCTTGTGCATCCCTATTTTCCTCGATTTCTTAAAGCTATTTTTTGGTTTGTTTGCAAGCTTATTCCCTGCAACCCAATAGTGTGACGGCGAACTCCTAGAACATATTCCATGAATTGGGGCTGGAATACGCACCCCTTTAAACGCGAAAATCCTTATTATTCTGCTTCCAGTGAGGAGATAAGTCCAGATCACCCCAAGTGAATGATCATAATGCATCAGGCTGATGAATCTAGACTCCTCTTCAGTTTAATCCGTCACTTGCAGTCTAAGTTAATGAATCCTCCTCAACTACAGCTCATGTTGACTGTATTTCGATCATTTCAATAGTGGACCCTGCCATACGGGAAACTGTGGACAGTTTCAACTAGAGCGGAAACTTTTGAGGTGATTATTAGCATCATATGATTACTAGATGATGCCTTGATTAGGTAAAACCAGCAAAAATCAATTCAACGTGGTGCCAGAGACATGGAAAATATATAAAATTATGTTTATTCTGTGACTCTGTCTGAAACCCACGAATGCTGCACTGTGTGCACACGAGTTATCAAAGTGATCGATATTTCACTGAGTTCTGGTGATGAAATTCTACTTTGCAGCCAGGGTTATCTACTAATGGGCAGTCGACAGGGAAGAGGAAAAGTTCGTGTATTCATGCATGATGGACCTCATCTAACGACTGATAATTCTGGATCTGTCACCTTCAGGAGCTTCAAACGATTCACATCATTAAGTAAATCGTGAGCATTTATCTGTCTGATGTGCCTTTTACCGGTCATTGATTTTGATCTCAGTCAATCTGGGTCCTTGTCGTGGTTAAATGAATTCATGTATGATGGTGGATCCACTATCAGAAGAGGAAAAGTGAAACGAATTCATGTGTAAATCTGGTTTTCCACTTGTGATAGTGGATATCACAAGTCTAGTTGGAGTTACCACTTGGGGTAGTGGATATTTCAAGTGGGGAGAGCGACATTTGGGATGTAGTTAATTAAAACCGTGTCGTCGTCGTCGTCGTCGTCGTCGTCGTCGTCGTCGTCGTCAGCACTCAGCACCTGCACATTAAATTATTAAAGTAAATGAATGCGGTGGAACAACATTCCATAATAATAATAATAATGTCCTTCAAATCATGTTGATGTTGTACTTGAAGCTCTTTTCACTTGCAGACATGCTGCATTCACATCCTTGGGACATCATGTGATTTCAAATGCTTATGAATTGTGCAAGGTATGATGTTAGCTTTTGATCAGTACTGATGGAAGAAAAAAACAGCGTTCACATGGAACAGAGTCCGGACTTGGCAGATTGCTTTGATTACCAAGTTGTACTCGTGGACAAATAATCTGTGAATCATGAAACCTTTGCAGGGGAAAGCTAGTCAGTACTGCACATGCATCATGATATGGAGAAATGAAAACCTGATGACCAGAACACAATCAACACATCAAACTTGCAAGGGTACACATAATAGTGAAGTAATTCAAATTGAATCTGGAAAGCTCCCAAAAAATGGTCATTATACAAATGGGTTGCAGCTCCTGGTGAGGAGCATCACTCAAAAAAAATTGTCAATTCATCAACAGTCTGATCTCCGCCTCTCAACTATCTACGAAACTTGGGGTGCATGCAGACTGCACATTCGCCCGTCGCAGTTCTCTCAATCAACACACTGAGTCCCTCAGGAACCTTCATGAATATCTTTGAGTTCCAAACGCGGATCATAATTGGCATGGTCAACATGATAACCTCAATCGCCGTCCGAATGATGACTGTCCATCTCCTCAGTGGGATGCAATAGTAGCCCGAAAAAGAAAAAGAAAACTCCAAAAAAACGCAAAAAAAACCAAAACCTTAACACAAGAAATCAAACTGAGGGATCGGAATGTTATTCGGAACTCCAACAGGGCTCAACATGGGGCTTGCAAAGCTCGGTTTCTGAAGCTCAGGAAGGAAGTATGACTCGGGTTGGAGAGCGTCTGCCATCGCTACTTGCTGCCGAGACCAGAAAGATGGAGCTGCAGGAGGAAACATCTTTAAGCTTTCCCCCCTGTTGGACTGTTGTAATTCGTTCAAAGCGAAAAGGTCGAAGCTGTCACCAGTGTTGCTACTCACACAGGGGCTGTTGCAATCGGGACCATGGAGAGTACTGGTGGGGGAGAATTGCGTCGTCGACTCGCCAGGGAAATTGAAACTAGAAGCCTGGCTACAGTCGGATTGCAAGTTACAGTACATGTCGCAACGAGAAGCCAGGAGACGTTCAGTGATCTGAGCAGACGACGGCAAAACGTAGTTCAAGTAAAGCTGCGGCGTCTCACACGGTGACACGGCCTCCGAGCTCGCATCCGGGACGTCAATGGGCGAATCGTACCCCGAGAATGCCACTTGCAGGGACGAGTCCCACTCTTGCAGAAACGTTTGCAAGTTGACAGGCGATTTCTCGACCTCCACGGCGCCGAAGTTGGGACGCAGCGTCTCCGCCACCTGGGCCTTCCACGAGCTCATGAAACTAGACGACTGTGTAATATTGTTCACGGCCGCCGCGGACCGTACTAGCTCGCAAGCTGACGAGGTGCGAGACGATTGTCGAGACAGACGCGCTTCGGCTTCGGCGCGCGCGTTCTCCCATTGCGACATGTGCGTCAGATTGGACGACACCACGGGCCGCAGTCCCGGCAACAGACCGTCCAGCACATCCAGCGGATCCTCGGCGTTCGTGGCTTTGTGTGTCACCGGGTCGATTCCCATTTGTACCAGCCGCTTCTTCAAGTGCGTGTTCCAGTAGTTTTTGATCTCGTTGTCAGTCCGCCGCGGAATGTGACTGGCTATGGCTGACCATCTGCATTACCCCAAAAAAATCAGATTCCAACACTTCCATATATCAAAACTTGTACTACTTCCATCAACACCATAAACTAGCGAGTACTACTTCGTTAAAACCCTCATTCAGATTCCAACACTCCCGTACATCAAAACTTGTCAGTAGCAGAAAAACCATCGTTATTACCTGTTGCCGAGAATTGCATGGAGGTGCACAATCATCTGATCCTCTTCCTGGGAGAATCGGCCCCGCTTGATGTCCGGCCGCAGGTAGTTCGTCCACCTCAATCGACAGCTCTTCCCACACCGCAGAAGACCTGCATTATATTCAACAACATTCAGTGACTGCTCGACAGAGATCGACATGATCCTTCATATACATATATATTACACGCGAGATGTATCGAGAACTAGACTTACCAGCATTGAGAGGCAGAGAACGCCAGCTACCGTGGCCGTGCTCTTGAATATACGCAACCAGCTTCTGATCCTCATCCGGCGTCCACGGCCCCTTCTTCAACCCATCTCTCTCATCGGAGCTGCATGAAGAACTCGGAGGCCTCGTCATCTCGACGCACGCGGTCCTGCAGGGACCGACGACACGAACTCACTAACTAACGCGCGCTTGCAACCTAAAAAACAAAATATATTTACAAATATGTATATTGATATCGATATCAGTTCGATTCTAGTAAGTACACGGAAAGATGCAAGTACAGTATGAGATCTGCGTGGTGCTCATACTAGTACGCACCAGGTGAGTGAGCTAAGTTAGAGGGGGAATATATCAAGTTAAAGGAAAGGGCGCAGTTCTGAGAGGTATAAATATGGGGGTATTAACGAGCGTCCGAGGTCAACTCTGCCATGCACCTGCAGTCGATGATCGGGTCCGTAGGATGGACTCTCTCTGACACATCCGGTAATCCACCCGGTGGCCAACGCACATCATCCGGTGGCCCATTCAGGGCACCAGTGATCGGTGCAGTGCAGTGATTTCTTTTCATGCTATTTTCAGCCAATTTGCATCAGGAGAAAAATGCGGTCACAAAGGGGCCCTCTAAGCTTGCCTGTGTTAGGTGAACCGGCTGCCCAAGCACCATTTTCTATATAAACCCATTGGTGCAGTCGCTGCCCGCTGACAGCGTCGAAAGCCGTAGTGCTGGCAGTGTCAGCAATGTTGGTAGCGTCGATTGACGCGACCCACGGAACTGCTCTGCTGGCAGCCACAGTGACACCATTGGTGCCTTCTTGTAAAGTGCACGGTTTGGCCTAAATTTTTCAGCACGTGCCAAAGGCCAAGGCCCCTTTGTGACTACAGATTTCTCCTAATGCCACACTTGAGATTTGGTCCCTGATTTTCATGAGGGATGAATTACAGTCAAATACTAAGAAAATATTTAAGGTCTATATCCAAATTTTACCCAAGTATTACCTAGATATCAACATGTTATCACCAAGAATCACCCCAATATCACATGAGTATTGAAAAAAAAAAAAAAAAAAAAACTTGGCTACAACACTAGGAAAGTAGAAACTGTGAGGGCTTTTGGTATGGAGTCACCACATTTTCATTTACAACTTTGATTGAAACTATACCGTAATCATACAAGTGTCATACAAAGACTCTTTGAATTCCAAGCAAATGAATCAATACAGTAACATTACACTAGAAGTATTGAATTCGATATATGCATTGTATTGACAATGTGATACAGCACTACCACAGGGCACCTTGACACATTCACCAAGTAGTAAATGGTACAAGAATGATTGGTGAATTGTTTGCTAAATTGAACAATCACTTGCAAAACGTGCTATAAATTGCAGTTTGGCAGTAATATTTACTTGGCAGTGAATCGGTCAAGGTTCCCTGTGTACAAGCAGAGGCGTCGTTTCTCACTCAGGAGGATCCAATTCATTGTCGTTTTTATTGTACATGCTTGTCCTATGTGACTAATCGCACTCACCAAATCCAAACCAAAAAAATTGGTGAGTGCGAAGTGGGACCTTTTGAGTCACAGAAGGAGTGAAAAGCGACGCCTTCTTCTTGTAGTGCAGGCACTGTACAAGTTCACTACGATCTCTTATTTCTATACGGGAATGGCAAAAAAGTGCAGTAAGATTTTCCATACAATTTCTATCCGACTGCACTCCACCACAAGAACTTTCCCGGTGAAGGGAAAATGGGGAAAAAGAATGACTGGTGCAGTGAGTGAGTCCGCGCCCGGGGCGCGCGCGAGGCAGCAGGGGAGCCCACAGGGGGGTGTGAATTGCTACTGGCGGGCGCGAGGTCGTCATCATCGCAGCGCGACTTAATCCAGGCAGCTTCCGCGCTGGAATCCCGCCCGATTTGGCAAGTGCCGTGTCTGCATCTTGCAGTTCCCGCAGTTTGCGAGGCGCAAGCACATGGTCTCGCACCACAACGAACAACAATTCACTCCGGCCTGGCCTTGCCTGCCATAGGCTGTGTTCATCAGGATAGTGCAGCATTCAATGCTTCCAAAAGTGCGTACGTACAAAATTCTCTCAGCTTGCATTAACTCTCCTTATCTCTCATTAGTTCAAATCGAAAATTCATATGATAAAACAAAACGAAACACAAAACGAATAAATAAACTCCTTATCTCGTCCCCCTGGACGTTTCCTTGTCCATTCGCCGAAGGTTCCAGTCCATGGATCTTACTGCAAGCATCCGCAATACGAGTCCAGTTTCATGTCAGCGTAACCCGCTCTTGTGGATGAGGGCCGGTGCACATCAAAAAAAAACTTGGGCTCCAACCAAAAGACACAAGTGGTATCTTGTTCTTGGATGCAAGCTATCTATATGCTTGTTGCTTCTTTTCTGTGATCGTAGGGTTTACCTTCGACAGTAGGCATCAAGGGTAGCACGCACCACCCTGGTGATCACGTTGGCAGCACTTCCCTCAATAGACCCTTTATTCACACTGACTCCTCGGGCCAAAGTTCCTCTCCTCCTTGAATGCAAGCATTGTAAGCAAAAGTACCATCCTTGAAACAAGGGAGTTGTAAGTGAGTTGTGGCCCAAAATTTTGGTGCAAACCTAAATAGTTGAGTTACGGCCCATGGATTACTGTAGTACTAGAGTTGAGTCACTACCCCTACAAGCGAATATCTTTTAAAAATCGAAAAACAAAGTTCATTCCTCAAAAATTGATTTCTTGATTTTTGTTTATGAGGGGCAAAAATGATTAAAAATGGCCCAAAATAACCCAAAATAGTTTAGAAATATCAAAATATAGCTTTAAATAATTTATTCTATTTTCATTTTTTTTGTCCTCAAATTTTCCAATTTTTTATGTTTTTTTTTTTGTTTTGGCGATCATATATGGTACTACGGTATGCATTTGGGCTGAATTTTTTTAAATAGATTTATCAAAGTGAGCTAAAAACAAGCATTAAATTAATATAAATGATTGGCTGAAAAAAATCTCTTTGAATTCTCTCGTCGCCTTTAGAGATATGAAGCTCTATGAACTTCCTTAGAAATACTCTCCTTAAGCCTAAGAAATCACTATCTACTTTTTCTATGTAGGATTTCGATTAGATTTTTCATTCATGAAAATAAAAAGACTACAACCCTTATTTGGTGTAAACCCAAAAGCTAGGTACCGCCGATTGGAATTCTCCATTCTTTTGAGTTCCAACCCAATGTTTTTTGGATAAACCAACCCTTACTAGTGTGTCTTTTATTATTAGAGAAATTAGATTTTTTTTAAGAGGATTCTGATGCTTCTAAAATCAGTTTATTTGGATATCATTGGAATAAGTTATGAGTTTTTGAAGTTTTGTTTGTAGAATTAGTAAAGTTGTAGGTAGGTTTTGACTTTTCTTGTGTTGAACATTAAATGTTGTATGTGTATTCTAAGAGCATCCGCACCTTCTCCTTCAATTTACCCCTTGAGGACTATCATCACATCCAAAATTTAGTGTTGTGCAAGCTATCGTTTCAACACCTTTTAACCACTATGAGTCCCTCTACATAATCCATGAACCAATCACAATCACTATAGATGGCTAATCATTATTATTCATCAATATGGGATACCAAACCCTTCCTAAACTTAGTTTGATGTATTGATGTGTCTTTGTATATCAAACTCATATTTAGTGGCTCCCTCACCCTTATTGAATATGCATGTTAGATTTCATTTACTTTAATTTGAGAGAATCACAAGAATTTAGTGGTTTTGTCCACAAACATGCTCTAACATTTCCTAACTTTTAGGCCTACATACAAAAATGCATAGCATTTTTTAATTGTTTCAGTGTGATCATTTTTCTAAAGGAAAAATCTTGATTTGATTTAGAAATATTGCAATGTAAAGGCATTCTTTTTTGTTCTTGCATTGGGCAAAAAGTTGTATTTGGGCACCAAGTTATAGTGCAAGAGCATGGTGCGAAAGGCCCATTTGGGCACTAGCTTCGGCTTTTGGCACTATACTCATACTGCAGTTTGGTTCCCATGTACAACTTTCTACTAGTGTTGATGACCCTAAAATAGCATTGTAAAAAAGGGTGCATGCGCGCAACTCAAAAATCTATATAAATGGAGGATTCTATTTTATTAAAGTGCTTTTAGATGTATTTATTCCTCAAGATCACAAGAACATGAAGATTTGTCATAATGTGTAATATAGAAGAATAATTTGATCATTGTATATAAAAAAATGATGTGTGTTTAAAGGGGTGTTTATGATTTATGAATTATATCCATATCCTCGAATGTATGATGATTGCACTAACCAATGTTTATTAGTGAAAATAAAATTAAAAAATTAGAATTTACCATAAAAATAAATAAATAAATAGAATAAAAGTTCAATAAGTGATTTTCACATATAATAGATTAACGTGGATTTGAAAATTGAAGTTCTACTCTTGTATATTTTGATATTACACTATTGACAAAGTTACTTTGTAAAGAATCTTAAAAAAACCAGTTATTGAAGTGAAACACACTCTCATATTCAAAAAAATTGAATTACATAATTAAAAAAAGAAATCAAAAAATAATTTAAGAAATTTTGGATGAATGAAAAAAAGTGTTATTTTTCATATCTATAAGCAATTGTGGAGATTACATATAACCCCTTGATTTTATGAAGTAAGGCCTTATTACGCAACATCACTTCTACTAGCCTTCGCTTCATCAAACCTATACAATTTTATAGAATAAACATATAAAGACATCTTATAATGTAACTTGACAATCTATGATTCAAAATTTGAATTCATTCAATTGAATTTATTCTAGAATTGAATCGATTGCCTTTATAAGGGTGGTAAATGTACCATCCAATAATTATATAGGTGTAATAAATCTCTATAACACTTTTATAACAAAACTTTAATAGACCAATGACACACTTTCACTTAAGCCTATGCGGCCATGCTTGTGAATATGTAGCAAGAATGAGTTGATGTAGTGAAAGTGGTTGCCACACTGTTACTTTTAGTTAATAGTGATTCAATCATGGCAACTGACCTAAACAAGTAAGCACGATACTTACAAATGTGCATAGTAACTATGAGAATAATTTAAAACATTTTGGAAATATGTACATTTTTGGAGAACTTTGCATACATACTGGTATTCCTTCCGAAATGGAGCGTATAGCTAACATGCAAACGCCCATTTTGATTTTATTCAAGCCTAGATACTTGTTCAATTGAGAACTGCTGAACACTATAAAATCCCTTACGGTGACTACCACTCCTATTTCAATATAATGTTGTGCAAATTGTTCAAAACTTCACAACATTTCTGCAATTGCCGGAAGAATTTCACTTTGTTTCAGAGTTCTTATCTACTTCTTGTTTGCCATTTTTTGGACTTCAAAAACGTCTCATGTTTGAGTGCAAAGGTCTGGTTAAAGCTCTACTATGGAGAACATCAAGATGTCGGAAAGGATGCATCAAGCTACCGCTGCATAAGCATCAATCCGTGAGTGAGGCTCTACAGGAGTTCTATTACCTTTGAAGCTAAAATGTTTGTTGTAGTGTGGCCATGGAAAAGGAAAAAATACTACCTATTTATGTTTTGCAACTATAGCAGAGATGAGGCAAATGTCAGAAATTTCTGGGAAAAAAACAAGTCAATTATGAAAAAATAAATATCCAGAGGTGTGGATGCGCTTTAGGGCCTCTTTACACTAGAAGCAAGAAGCCGTGAGGAGATAAATTTCACCCAATGAGAAATTGGTCTTCTCGGTTTCTAAGCCTCCCATTGGCTGAAATTTCTCTCCTCACGGCTTCTCGCCTCTAGTGTAAAGAAGCCCTTAGTTTCTTTTCCTCTGGTTTTCGTGTACTATGCCTCTAATTAAATTGCCACATTGAAAAACCTAATACAATAATTTGTTTAGGGTGAGAGGTTTTAACTCCAAATTGCCTATGAGTCCAATTTTTGAACAATGCACAGATTTCATCCAATTTTTCTCATACTTCATGCATTTTTTGTAGTGTGGATTTTTTACTATATATTTTATGAGAAGTTAACTTCGTGCATGTGTGAACCGATTAGAAAAGGGATGATTTGTGATTTTTTTAATGCCTCGTTTCATATTGCAGTGATTCACCAAATACTTCTTAAATCTTAGTTCAAAACAAATAAAAAGTGCTCTTTCAAAAGTCAACTCATAGAATCAAGCAACAAAAAATCTTTAAAAATCACAACACTTAGAGTATTACATTTCAACTAATCATACCAAATTTCATCTACAAATTGTCAATATCTTGTTTGTAATTGGATTACAAAAGAAATCGGATTTTAATTTTTAAAATTATATAAAATATTGGTGATAGCAATCATAAATCTAATTGTATGGATAGAATCTAAAATTAATCATAATCTACAACTTTTATTCATACATCAAGTTCAAAATGTCCCTCTTATTGCATTTTATAACGCGTCTTTGCAAAACTGCCCAATTTAGAAAGGGTTGTGGGCATTTTAAAGGGTTAAACCTGGATAATATCTTGAATAGAATTAAGATTTTAAATATGGATAACAAGGGTTATGAATAATGATTATAATGATTTTACCATAAGCTTTACTCCTTAGGAAGTCACAACGTAATCCATAAATTGATCATGTTAATAAAAAAGAGTGTCCTAAAGTGGAAAAAGAACCTCAAACTCACCTTGAACTCGTTTTAAGTTCAAATAGATTACAAAATTAGTTTATGATGGGTTGTAGAACAATCTAAAGCAAGGCCCTGCACTATTGTGGGGTATTGAACTCATGACCTCCAAAAAAAATCCACACTACAAAAAGTGCACGACGGATGAGAAAACATGGATGAAACGTATACATCATTAAAAATAAATAATAAAGAAATGGATGCATAGGCAGGTAAGGGTTAAAGTTGTGAGACGAGAGCTTCATATGGAAAGAGTCAATCCACAACAGCCAGTGTCAAGATTTTTTTCCTTGACATCATAATGGCCTGTGGCAGCCTTATACGTGAGCTTGTAAATTTTCTTTCAATTATTTTTCTTGTACACAAGTAGAAAGTCTTGTTTCTCATTTTTAATTTTTACTTTTCGAAACAAATGGATGCTTGTTATTCATTTTGACTGGCGACAGAAAACTGCCCACTTTGCATTTAATCTGCAGGAATTAAAAATTCTCGGAAATATGTTCAATGGTAATTGGTCAAATATTTTCTGCCATACTTAATCAATCATGAAACATGTGTCATAATCCTCTGAAAAGGGCTATTTATAATCAATCCATTTTTCCTGGAAACTTATTATTGTATTTGCACTGATTGATCCCCTACTAAATCAAAAGCCACTCAGTACAATTCTCTGTATTTGTGTCAAAAAAAAACCAAGCCACTCAGACATTTGTTTTTAGACTGATTATGGGCAGCACAAACCTAAACATCCGTCTGTCAGACACTGAGCAAATTTATAAAATTGTAAAATTGTAAAGATTCCTTGTAGAGAGGGCTAATGGAGCACGAAGATGCCATTTTCATGTCCTATTTAGATAGCCCCTTATAATTAGGTGGCTAATGCGGAGCATCAAGACGTCATTTATTCTTTTGTTCAGATTTAGGTGACGGAGTGCCATTGCATGAAAGAAGTATCATTTTGAATTTTCGCTCATAGAGCCCCATGGAGGTTCAGAATTTGGTTGTTGATGAAGGCCCATTCACACCAGTCACCTGATCGCGGGAATCTGCGTCAATCAAGGTAAATAGATGGTGAAAATAAATCATAGTTTAATGCAATCTTAACCCCTAAAGGACCAAGTGTCCTAACTAGGACATTTAGAGAATCGGGTAGGTTCCGGTGAACACGTTTTTAATCAAACTTTGAAGAAAATTTAATAGAAAATTCCCAAATGTGCCACGAAAATGGGGGTTCTTTTTTTTTTGAATTCCGACACTGGATGTGAAAGTTATGAGGGGAAATGTGTTTTTTTCGGGAGAAAGGGCAGCGGGGCAGTAGAGAAATAGTTGAATTTTAGGGGGGGCAACAAGATGGGCAATGTGTAGAAAATGGGGTGGCCTGTGGGGGGAAAAGACTACCCCATTTTCCAAACTCATTCAAAAATTTTAAAAACATTATTTTTTAAATGTTTAAATATTATTTTTTAATTTTTTAAATAATTTTTTATTAAAAAACCTATTATTTTTAACTGAAATTTATTATTTTTAATTAAAAATAATTTTTTAACCTAAAAGTTTAATTTTATAATTATAATATACTATTTAAATTTTTGAAAATTAAAATTAAAAAATTAAAATCATTCCATGAGGGAGTGCCACGTGGCAGTACACCTTGAGAGTTAGTGGGGTCATGAACATTGGAATGGGTTGGCACTTCAATTCCCTTCCTCCACCCTTTATTTCCCCCCCGACCCCCAAAATTCTTTAAAAATGTGCTACATGTCTTCTAAAACTTCAATTTTATTTTACTTTTTCAAAAAAAAATCGCCATTCTATAGAGGGTGGAATGTACTTGTGTTTCACCGCTCGGATTTGTATTTTAAATAAAGAAAGTCGAAATATTGCAGTTCCAAAAACATATAGTCTTTTTTGAACTTTTAAACCCTCAACAAGTGCAAGGTGTTCTTCAACATCCTAAACATCTCCAAATGCAACAAAAATTGGTACACAACTAAGTAACATCACATAGAATGTGAAAGTGAAGTGCGACAAGTTTTGGTAGTGAGGATTTTTTGATGTAGCCATGGTCAAACGCATCTGAAATTTCCGGGCATGTGTTTTTTTGGGGTGTTTTCTTCCATCAAACGCAATTATCTACCAATCCGTGCGGTCAAAATCAATGAAATTTGTTGTGTATGTTTTTCAAATAGTTCAAGACAATATCTTACGGTTAGAAGGTAAAAAATAACATTTTTTTGGATTTTTTGCATGGGGGAGTAAAAATGGCAGCATTGGAGTGTTTTTGGAGGAAAAACACTTCGGTCCTTTAGGGGTTAAGTGATGAAGATGGAAGTAAATAGTTTCATAACGCAAAAATGGAATAGTAGTGAATTTGCAGTAGCTGAATGCAGTTGAACAGTGTCACACAGTGTTCGCAGCAGGATAAAACAAGCTAAAAATAACAAATCATTTCTTCAATTTACCCACCCAAAATTCAAGAACGTAGACGTACTTGCGTTGGATTTCTAGTGTGAATGAGCCATGAGGGGCGCCATCGTGTGGTGAATCTGGAAGGAGCAAAACAAAACAACTTTTAGTGGGATTCAATGGAATGTGGAGAAGCTTTGTTGTAGGATTTGGCTTGACCTTATTGATTATGGTAGGCTTATTTTGGAACGATCCCAATTTGATAACAATAAGCACGAGAAAGAGCTTGAGAAGGCCGCTCACTTCTTGTTACAATTTAGGTTGCTATGGTGTAAACGAGATGTCTTCACCACCTGGGTTGATGAGCAACCGCAATGAAAACTTATTGATCCTAAATTTAGGTCTATTAGTGAGTCTTAGGTGTCACTGGCCTCGCCGGAATTAGCAGGATTGGTTTGTATTGTATCTCTTCTTGTAGTAAAGAGCTTCCCTTTGTTTGTGTCAAAATTATATATATATATAAAGTACCAAGATTACTGCATCCACCAACCATTGTAACTACACCCAAATGTCTGATTATTGTAATTTCAATTTGTTTCAAAAAATTTATTTATTTAATTAATTAACTAGTTAATTTTTTATGTCTAAAAATTTTGAGCCTCAAAGACTGGGCTTCAAATTATATAGTGGGTTGCAAAATCTTTGGTGTGATATGAACCGTGTTGTCGTCACTACTCTAGCAACCACTCCACAAGAAAGTTGCAACACCCTAAGGTGGTTACCCCATTCCCAACTGAATAAGAAATACGGATATGAGTCATTGAAATTATTTAGTGGTATTATTTTTTAGAGATAGACAAGAAGAATTAGATTCCAACACAAGTTGAAACATAATTTTTGGATGAAGAATGAATTAGTTACAAATTTTCAAAGTTGAAGTATGACGCATCCCATTCACGTCATATAGGTACACTTCTTTCTGTCTAAAAAAATTTGTGTTGCACACACTAAAGATGCTTGAACCAACAACAACGAATCCATAACCACACTTACACATACTAAAACCAACAAGAGAGAACCCATTACCAACTGTAACTCATGCTACAACCAACACCGTCAGAGCATTGATTGTGGATAATGCCCCTAGCTGTTGGTAAAAGGAGCCAGTTGGGAATGGGGTAACCACCTTATGTAATATTTGCAAACACTCAAAAGCAAATTAATGTGCTCGAAACTACTTCTGAGTAAGAAAAAAAAATTTAAAAGTGCATGCATTATCATTTTAAATTAACCCTGAAGGGTCCACACTATAGTTACCCAGTCAAACCTAATCAACTCCTCACATTTTGAAACTTATTATATTTTTCTGGTATCTTTCTCATATAAATTATTGTTAAATCAATTTAACTTGATTTTCCATGATTAATTGAATAAAATTTATTTTTTAAAGTTTTTTAAAAAATATTTTCCTTGTGAAAATGATTTTCTTACAAAAATACTTAAAGTAGTATGAGTTCTTTTTTAGGGAAAATGTAAATATTAGTGATGAACAACAAGGTGTTGGTGGCATGCTTCTTGAGCTTTTATAAAAAGATATTTGATAGAAAAACTTTTTCTTCAATTTATATTGGAAGTTTAGGGTTTTCAGCTTTAAAGTCATGTAAAAAAGCAGTTTTAACAATTTTGAAGAATGATAAAATTGAATTAGAGAGTTGAAGGTAGCCCCCAAACTTTCTTAGTTGTGGTCATTTTCATTTGAAATTAGGAACAAGGTGAATGTTAATGTTTGACTAAAAAATGACCGAACATGACCCCACAAGGCTCCTTGCACGCTTAGGAATTAAGGCTATTGCAACAAGAATTGAAATTTTTTGACAATGAAGGAAATTTATAGTTAAATTCAAAACAAAGGGATTATGATTCTTGCAGTCGATTCTAGGGAAGTTAACAGTTTAGTGTCTAGGATGTTGTAGCTCGGTGCATTGAATTTTTCCATGATGATTGATAAGTCTATCATAAATAGAATAGATTAAATTAGAAATTGACCATACAATTGTATTTTCAACTAGAGTGTAGACTTTTTGCCATAATTAGAGAATCATCCAATGGTGGAATTATAAGATCATAGTATGTCTTTGAATTCTATAATGCACACTTAAAAATGAGATTTGGAGGGTGTGACTTCAAATTCAAATTGAATTTGGGTTAAATTTTTCAAAAATGAAAGTGAAGGCAATGAACTATGTCAACACCTCTATGTTGCAATCTTTCAATCCAAGACGGACTAACACATAATTATTGTGAATTTCATAAGCAAGAGTGACTTATCCATATACGGTTTTGGACAAAAATGTATTCGTCAAAATATGAATGGAGTTGGTACATTGATCAAGATCAAAATACGTACACTAATGGAATATGAACAATAGAACACAACCCAAAAAAATAAAACAAGATAACAAACTTCCAAACACAATAAATACCAGATAATACATGTGTTATAGATAGATAAGAACTCCGGTCCTGCTAGAGGGCCGGCGTGAATAAAGTATCTGTTATTAGTGAAAATGATCCGATGTTCACCGAACATTCGGCCATTAGGACACTACTACTCACCCCTTTCGGGATTAGACACTTTAGTAACCAGGGACAAAAACTAACTAGGGTTATGAGGGGGGAAGGTGTATGTAGTTAATTCGGGCTAATGTGGTGAGTTTGTAGGGACGATTTCAAGGTGGGTCAAAGTCTTGTGGTAATGTTTGATTATTTTCAATTCTTTGTTTATGGAGCAATATGGATGCAGCATGATGTGTGGCTATGGTGTTTATGTTTTTGAATGTTTGTTTTATAGCATGTTTTGGGAGTTTAAGTTTTGTTTCAAGAGTTTTCATTGAGGGAGTGTGTGTTGTTCCTCTAGCGCCGGCTGTGATGACTATGAGAGGTTTGACTTGCTAGCCTTGATTGGTGATACTCTGGATTAGAGGTTGGTATTTTAGAATTTTGTTAGTTATTGTTTCTTGTGGGAATCGGTCGTTACAGTAGGTGAATTCTATAAATTGTATAGTTAGGTCATTGGTTGGATGGGGTGGGGGGGGGGGGGGTTCCTTGGTATGGGAGGCCTTTCATACATAATATATCAGGTTTGAATTTGGCATTGCATTGGCAACGTTGTATGTCACATGTGCAAGGTAGGAGCCATTGGGGTCTTGGGGAGGTCACTTAGTGTAAATTTTGGGTACATATGAGTGTACAAAGGGTATTTAATGGAGGGCTATGAAGTAATTGGAATATTCTACTATTTATAGTATATATTATAATATATTCTAAGAATATTCTCCAATTAGTTTTAAAACGCTCTATATTGCTTCTACATATTTATAATTTTTAGCTCAAATGAATAAAAGACACCCTATATTTGTTCTCTCATAGTTTTCTAAATTCTCGACAGTGACCTCTTTGGGATTGGGGTACCGTATTTTCTTGTGGGTTATTATTAAATGTCTTTGCATTCATAAGAATGTAGCATCTTGTTTTTTGTGTTGATAGGATGAGTTTTCTCAATTCCTAAACTGCTTTGTTGTATCTTCTTGTTCTAAGAGCATGTATGTGTTGCTGATTGCATTTGAGTAGGACATGGAGCCAAGTGTCTGCGTTTGGTAAGTTGCAGATTGAACACATAATGGATGGGAATCTTTTGATTCCAAAGAATAATTGTTTTCTAGCGTTACCCATGTATTGTCCAATGCGAAATTTTAGAAGACAGGTTTTTTGTGCGTCAGTGATGTCAGGATTTTTCCAAAATTCATTGGAGAGTTCATTGTTTATGTCGGGGTTTAGTGTCCATTTACTGATATTGGAGAAACGTTGGGTTATTATTTCAATATTTTTGCGTTTGTCATATTGTAAGATATATTCTTCCAGACATCTGACAGGTCCTTTATCTGGTCTTCGTGCGGGTCTAGGCCACTCATCTTTTTGGTAGTAATATGGGTCGGGGTAGTGTGGGCAAATTCATGTGGTTTAGCATCAAATTTGTATTCAAGGGAGGTGCCTAGTTTAGCTAGTGTGTCTGCTTGTTCGTTCCCTTCGATATTGACATGTGCCCGAATTTTGTGAATTATCGTGGTTTGTGTGCGTTGTAGTAGCATTTCAACCATGGATTCGAGTATGATTTTATGTGCATGATTTCTGTGTAAGGTTGGGTGTTTGAGTTGAGTTCTGAGGACGTAGATGCAGTTAAAGCAATCTGTGAATATGTGGGCCGGTTCATTTGGGTATTTATTCGTAAGAATTTTTAGTGTTTTGTGGATGGCCATTAGTTATGCTCTGAAGCTAGTTTCTAATCCTGGTAGTCTTTTTGTAATTTGTACATTTGGTTTAGTAGAGTTGTATATGCCATATCCGGCCTTTTCTCGTATCCAGTATCCGTCTTCGTGTAATCTTGGGGGAATAAAGGAGCCGTCTGTGAAGTAGCTATGTTATTGAGAGAATTTATTTTGGAGGGGTATATCATAGTTTGGGAATGGGGTTGGATTTGGGTTTTGTGGGTTGTAGTCCGGTGGGTATATTGGTTTGTTCCATGTGGTGCTTTTATTAACTGGTGTATTGGCGGGAGTAGGGGGGGGTAATTTGTACATGGTACTGTGGTATTTGTAAATTGGCTATTGTTGTTTTAAGTATATCTGATTGGTTGGGTGAGCCAATGTTGTGGTGTTGGTCATGTGTTGTATATGTAAGTATTTACTTAATTTTCAAGTGATTTTTCGTAGGTATTTTGATAGTTGCACAACTTCAAATTGAAATTTTCTTTGTCTAGAAGGTATGTATTATAAATCTCCAAGTATGAACTTTACAATTCAAAACCCAATTCTTCACAGATTTTCTGTTATTTTCATATTTGACACTCCAGTGTATAGAATGTGGTAAACTAGGCACTAAAAGGGTTACCCCTAACTCCCTAGCCGTTCATTTTTAGGACAATGTACAAATTTCATCCACATTTTCTCGTCTGTCATGCACTCTTTGCAAGAAAAAAGAAACCACAAAATTCTATGGCAAGATAGCTTCAGACATGTGCAATCCGATTAGAAAGGGGACAATTTGTGAAATTTTCATGCCTCATTCATGTTGCAATGATTCACTAAAAAAATTGAAGATTTTAATCTAAATGTGCTCTTGAAAAAATAAAACCATAAAATTAAGCTAACAAACAATCTTCAAAAATTACTATATTGAATGGCGTATTTAGTGTCTGGGACACTATTTCTCAAAGCCATACAATATTCAATTTTAGGGAAATAGTAGAGTCATCCTTAACCCCTAAAGGCCCAAGGTGTTTTGGGACCTCCAAAACCAAAAACTGCGATTTTTGAGCACCTTGTGGAAGTTGATGTATGTTTCAATATGTTTTAACTTTTTTTGTACTTCCAACCGTAAGATCTTCAACCCAACTACTTGCACTAACACCATGTTAAATTTCAACCGTTGGATCTTTACCATTTGTGAGTTATAACATTCAAAGTTGATTCAAAAGTTTTTTTGGGCTTTACCCAAAAGGCATAGTCTAAATGGTGCAAAGGGGGACTTGATGATTATTACTCCAAACATTTTGCTCATATTTTTTTCCATGTAGGTAACTAAGTTAGGCACCTCCATGAAAAATTTTAGAGACTCATTATGCTTTTTTGGCCTTCATGCAAATTATTTTCCAGAAGAAGGTTCAAAAACCACAATATGGTAAAACTTGAATAACGTTAGCGGTTTTTGGTTTAGTAAAAAAGTGAACGGTGAAAAGTTACATCTATGAGTTTGTGAATTTTAGAAAAAAGAAAAATCAAAAACTTCCTAAATCTCAAATTTTGACAATTTTTGAAAGAAAAAAAAATGTAAATTTACAAAAAACTTTGAAGCTTGCTCTTGTAAATTTTGAAGGCTGTCCATGTAAAATTGTTAAAACTTTCAACTTGGTTTTTTTTAAATGTGTGTAGTAGTATTATTATAAACATATTTCCAAAAAAAAATTCAAAAAAGCACTAATTTTTTATCTTTATTTTGCAGCCCCAGTTGGGCTTGAAAACAAAATTTGCATAATAAAATTCTAAAACTTGAATTTGGCTGCCCAAATTTTACCACGTATAGTATGTATGTATTACCACACCCACACCAAAGTTTAACCCAAAATACTAAAGTTAAACCCGTCATCTAGGCTGCCGGAAACAACAGAAAGCCATTTTGGCTTTTAAGGGCCTTTAGGGGTTAAAGTCAGCTTGAATTTGAATAAGATACTGTGAAATTTGCTGTAATATACTCTTAATATTTTTTCACTCCAAATAGTTAAAAGGTATGAAAGAGCTTAGTGGTCTCTTGTTATTAGATCCAAAACAATTTTTTTATAAAAAGAATTGAGTCACAAACGACCATTCAAGCACAAAGGACTAATTATAAAGAACCGAAATCCTACTAGTACATCTAAGAGCTTAGTGGTCTTCAAACTCATAGAAAACTAGTTTAGCCGTCTTTCTCAACTCATGGAAAACTTTGTTGTAGAAATCAATTGTGGGAGCTTCGTGGGAATGGGTTTATCTACCTTACAAATTGTACTCTTGCTATATATTTATTCAAAGTGTGGATTTTTTTTATGGTATGCACCATTCATGCAAACACAACAGTGCAATCTATGCTCCATTTTTATTTTTGTGGCTAGTTTTTTAAAAAAAATTTGATGAAAAAAATATTTTAAAATTCATTGATTTATATTGCATACATGGGAATTTTGTAAGAGCATGGCCACCCATGCCCTTAGAGAGTCTCTCACACTCCAAAAATAGATAAAAAGTTTCAAGGGCCCTTTCAAAATACCTCTTGACTCTGGATTTTAGCGTGTTAGAAATTGGGCCTTCAAATCACTATTTAGTTGACTATATTCTCCCATTATACTTGTGATTGGTCCATTGACTATTTGATGTGCACTCTTGATGCGTGAAGGGTGTGCAAAGGTGGGGGAGTGTGAGTGCAAGGGCCTTTCAAATGTAGATGAATAATTTGAGAGAGTTCGTCCTAGCGTGCATGGGTGGGAATGCTCTAAGAGCATCCTCACCATCCGCACCAGGCTCGGCTCGCTAAACGCGGTCTTGAGGGCTCGCGGAGGCAGGAGCGACTGGCCAAAAATTTGTGGCGTCACTGTTCCGCGCCAAGTATGCCCTCGACAGCCAGCCCACGACCACGGAGAACAAGGAGACTATAGAATCCGGCGTTGACGCCCCGTTTTGCCACGGTTTCTGGCTAAGGTGGCCGACGCTGCTGAGGGTGGATGAGGTGGCAGAGCTTGGAGTAGTCACCTGGTCTTAAGAATAGCCCGCAGTTCGAATCTAAATCTCTGTAGTGACAAAATTAGGACGAAATAAGCCTCAAAACTCTCGGGTTTTGGGCACGCGAAAAACAAAGCAGACTCTGAAACATAGCGAGGATGGACTTGTTTTTAATGAGCCCGCGCTAGCCAGGGCCGTTCCGCGAGTCCTAGTGGGGGGGTCCATTGAGGCCGGGCCCGCAACAGACCAGGGCGGCCCAATGTAGCGCGTAGGGGTGCGGATGCCCTAAGCCTTTTAATGTGCATAACCCTGTTCTGAGAACTTGGGAATAGAACTAATAACTAAAGTAGGAGCATGCAATTCTGACATTATTGATAATTTCTAAACACGGTGTCTATTTTAGAACGCAAATCTAAGCACATCATAGAGCCTTTATTGTTTGTTAATGAAAATGATAAGCTATTTATGGTCTACTTAGATTTACATTCTAGAATGGCTACTGTGTTTAGAAATTATTGGCATTGGATACACTATCAAGATTGGATGCTCCTACCTTACAACCTTGTTAGCCCAACAATTAGAGATTATACAACCACAAAATCCAGTTTTTACATTTTTCATAAGTTATTTATTCTTTATTTTATTTTTATTTTCACAATTTCAATGAGAAATTACTTCAAAGTTTGATATCTTCCAATATCATATCCCTTTCAAAAGGATTATTAAACATTGTGATGAGCAAGGAGGACCGGAGGTGAGCCCATACCTTGCAAGAGACAAGGTGGGGAAACCAAGAGGTGTTTCAATGTTCGAACAACATGCAATAGCGTTTTGTGAGAGTCTGAGATAGAGGCGTACTATACACGGTACTAAAAACGTCCTTCTATGTTGAATATTGTGAAATCTATGATGCAATTTTAATTGTTATTTTAATTAAAAACATTTCCTCTATATTATATTTTAAAAATACATATTTTCTTTTATAAACATATCGAGACAAATTGATATTTATTATATTTGTATAATTTTCAACAAAAAGACATATCAAAGTTTAATATTTCATGCTTTGTAAATCCAACTTACGTATTATATCATGTTGCTTATTTTATCATATACTTTGGACAATGTACGATGAGAAATTGATGTCCAATCATATCCATCCATCATAAAAATCTTCTATAGAAGGTGACTACTTCTTAAATGAATTCTAAAACGAGAAATGAACTTTAAACTTAATCATATTCCCTATGTCCAAAAATATTTTTTGGCATTTTTTGTTCCAAAATAGTTGTACTTTACGGCTTAATTCTTAAAAAATGAGCCATGTTCACTTCAAGTGAATTCAAATCTTATGAATTGCAATTCAAAAATCATGTTTTTTTTAGAATTCAAATGGATTTTCATATGATTTTTTTCCACAAAGAGCCACTTCTTTAAGAGGCACTTTTGAGTATTAAAACAATTTTCTTATTTTAACAAAAACAACATTGAGTTTAACTTTATTTTAAATAGGAGATTTATTTTCCGGACAAAGGGAGTAATAGTTTTTTGAAGATAAATGAAGTGTTTTTAGGAAAATGTACTTAGAAGTTATGCCTCCTGAGCTGACCATGTTTTTGTAAAGCAAGGTGTATACTCTCTCCGTTTCATAATAAGAGTCCGCCTTTTTTTAGCAAGTTTTAACTTGATTTTTTTTCCAAATAAAGGCATCTCAATATTCAAAAAATGATCTATTTTTAATAATAGTATGTAGTTTTTGTGTCACTCTCATTGTCTATCCTGTTTGAAGTAAACAATGCTCATGTTTGAAGTATAAAACACAAGACAAAAGCTAGGAAAAAAAATATGCCAAAAAAGGTGGACTCATATTATTAAGCAGAGGGAGTTCCATACAAAAAAACAATTGGTAGAAGAATAATATGAACACAAAAAATAATATTGTGGTACCTACATGTTCTTCAATCAGGTACAGATGAAGAATTCATTTGGAAAGTTGTGGTATTCTAGATGTCCTTCAAATGTATGATGGCCCATTCAAGCCAAGAAGCTCTAGCACTTACGTTGTGTTCCTATAGTGTTGCAAGGTAAAATTTAAAAATAATATACGATGCCACAGTCTTGTCTCTTCCTTCTTTTGGCCAGCACATGTGCGTTGGTGAAGCGCAAATTTCTTGCATCACCCAAAATGCGTTGGAATCTTTTCTTGCATGCGTCATGTTATTTTTTTTTAAGGAGCACACTGTAGCTACCAAAAACTTGCTTCACGAACGCAGATTCTCTACCGCACTCGGGTGAGGGTTACAAATATGAACTGGCCATGAATGTCACACTTGGGGAATGTTGTGGCATTTGTGGGACTTTGGTAAAACCTAGGGTTGGATAACCTATTACCACCAACTTAAGCAATCTGGCCTATTTTTGGCAATGCTAGATTCCCAAAAAAAAAATGACTGCATTCGAAATAGGTTTTGATGAGGATTGCAAAAATTTGCAACATCTAATTTGCATTTGTCAATTTTTTACAAAATTCCAAAGTGGAAAGTAACCTTTTACCCATACATCACATACCAATTTCCTAAGTTCACACTTTGTTGTTCCTAGATCCGCTCATGAGCTAACCCAAAACCACCAGCTATTTCTTCGCAATTCTTGGCATGCCATTGGTTTACTTGAATAGTGAAATTGGTGGTTTTGGGTCTCGATTGTGGTGGCTCCAAGAAAGTTGTACCTGTCATAAATGGGGGAGGTGGTGGTAATAGGTTATCCAACCCTACCAGTCACAGAAGTGACAAATCCTTCATAACTGAATCTGTGACAAAATCCCGAAATGGTTCTTTATATTGCTTTTTATTGCTTTTATCATATGTCTCCAATGAAAACCTTTAACTGTTCACTTGAAATAATGAAGTACAACACTTTTCTGTAATGGCACCTTCCACTAGGCCTAATGGCCACTTTGAGCCCATCTTATTGGCCTCTGGTGAGCCCTGTACCCCTCAACTCCGCTGTTGTATTCTTTTCACTTCAAATAGGACAGTCCTCGTTTATTTATTTATTTAAATTTTAAATTTTGTTTTTTTGGCACAAATAAAGGAATACCTTTACTGCAAGACAAGATACAAATACAACAAGGTAGCTTGGTCCTCGTTTTGTAAAAGAGAATGAAACAATAGTAGAAAAGGTGGCGCTCCCCCAAGCAAAATCATTGTGCATGCATGGAGTTGGGAACTATTTGCCTAGACATTTCCCTCGACAATGTCACCTTTTCTACTAGTGAAAGCACAACACTAGTATTGGAGTGGTAATCATAAATTCCTTTTAAAGGCCTTATTCCTTAAATTGAGACAAAGTGTAGTCTCAATTTTATCGTCGACTCGAGGATAAACCATTATAACTGTTCAGGTTTGCGACTATTCGGTAATTTGAGACTTTAATATATTAATATATATAAAAACCTTTGATTGCCCAAAGGTTACAGTCTCATCTTATCGTCGACTCGATGATAAATGACTATAATTGTTTTAGGGTTGAAGTCTCAAAATGACCATTTTGTCTCAATTTAACGAATATGGCCTTTTTAAAGTAAGGTCATGTAGCACACTACTTTTTGTTAGCCTTTTGACGTGCTAGCGTCAATATTATGAACGTTGTATAATTTCTGACGCATCATTTCACCACATATGGTGATGTTTTTCATCCATCTAAAATTCTCTTGATTCTTATGCTAGTTGACTACCATTTGTATGGTATGGATCTTCAAAATAAGAGAATGTGAATTTTTGAAAAATAGCAAAAGTGGTTTATGTCAAGTTTCATTCTTGGTTCAAAAAGTGAGACCTCAAACATGATTTTCCATAATAAGTAGAATCAAATAATGGAAACCATACTATCTTGTAGTGCATGTTATTCCAATTTCATTACGATATTTTTTGATTTGTTTGTGTTAATTTTGGATTTTAAATTGAATTTCAAGAGAAAACCTTGAAAAATTAATTAAAAAATATTAATAATAAATATGATGAATCCAACCGTATAGATGTTATTTTGACATTGACATTGACAACTTCGCTTCGTACATCAACTCCATTTTTATTTTTCATCAAACATTTTATAACAAATCTTTGAAAACAATGTTGAGTCCAGACGTTAAAGGGTTAATAGTGCATATAGTACTAATTCTAAATACACGCTCTATTTAGCAAAATCAAGAAATTGACTAGACTAATTTTCTTACAAAATAGCTAATTTTTTTACTGAGTAGCTAAAATCTCCATTTCGCACTGATTAAACACTTTAGTATCACCTTCACTAATTATCCTCCCTTACTATAAATCCACCCTCACTATTAGCAAAAAGTGGCGTAGTATTGTTTAGCGAAGCCATGCATTTAATTCCCGCAGGAATCTTGTGGAACAAAGAACGGCCTTGGAGACCGCACCCATGGTTCTACTCTCAATCATAAGCAAGAAATCTGGGCCCCTTTTGTGAGTTAAAAAAAATGAATATAAATTATACCCAAATCTGGCTGGGTTGCTTTATCGCAGATAGTTATTTCCCTCAACTTGTTGTGGGTGCGCTAATCGAGAAAAGGAGGCTCAACGAAATTCTCAAGCTTCATCACAACCTCATGTATAATAGATGAGCTGAGCAACATCATCATCTTATCTTGCATGTTTTGCTGAGATTTTGTCATGTAAGTTCAAATTAATAATGTAAAGTTCATCAAATTAATGGGGGAATTTCTTGACTTTTCTGCATATGAAACACAATCAGACTCTAAAGACCCTCTCGACGTTAATGCAAGCACTATTCATGGGTCCCATTTTATGAAATTTCCATTTTGAACATCTTAGGGTCATTTTTGGGATTTTTTTGCAAAATTGGGGCCTGCTTTCCCAAATTAGTCTTACACGACTCCTTGAGAATTTGAAACTCTTGGAAGAGGGGTTGTTTTTAAAGGTGAGCCCCAACGTGTACAAAATAGGGGGCAGGTTTTGTCCTCTTGAATTAACGTCGAAGGGGGGATTTAGAGTTGAGGTGAAACACATCTCCTTGCCCACACTACTAAGTGTAATGTACAAGATGTTCACAACATAGGACAAGGTGAAAAAATATCATGATGCTGGGGGTACATAACCCCTCCCAATACCATCTAGTCGGTCGTCAAGATCGGCAAAAAATAGTTATACAAAGAAAAGCCCAAATCTTAAAGAAATTATTGTTTGAAAAATAATCAAATTTTTATCGTGTAAAATAGAATATTGAAGAATATTCATAGAATTTGACATTAGTTGAAAAGGAATTTTCCAAAAAATTAATTATTTAGTATGAGATGCCAATCTTGATGGTTGGGTACAATATTCTTAGAGCATCCTACTATAGTACTAAAAATTTGACACATTCTAATCTTGTTTTTATTTTTGAACAATTTTCCAAATGAAAAAGGTCTCTATGGCACAACAAAAAATAGTTAATCGACTAATCACAAGTAGAATTTAGAATAAATTGACTCAAATTAGATTAATTAGGCCGTGCCTCTTGCTTGACAAGGAAAGATTTTGCACTTTGAAGCTATTTGTTTGAAAGGGCTTACAACATTCTTCATCTATTTTTGGCTATGTGTGTTTGAGTCCGCCAAAAAGCACCGTGGCCATGCTTTTAAGTAGTTGGAGTGCCTGCATGTTTGCAAATGACAACATACAATCCATGCATAAAGGTTGTCTATCAACTTTTCAATCTAAAACCATGAAGTTTGTTTCAAATGGATAATTAGAAGGAAAAATAGTTGGGGCTCTTAACATTACTGCGTGGTGTGAAAAGTGTTATAAAATGCTGGATTAAATGATTGATCTATGACCACGGATTGAAGCCTTCATATTGTATGAATTATTTGACTACTATAATTAATACATAATATCAATTTTACATTTTACCTAAACAAATATTTATAATATCTATTCACTAAAATTTGTTCAAAATTCTTGGTGTGTTTTTGAACCCAAGTTACAATTATTTTTTGAAGAAAAATAAGCAAAGAAATTTCTTTTAAATTAAAAAATATTATATTTCAATTTTCAAATAAATATGAAAAAATTACCAAAAATGACAATGAAAATCATTAGAGTGCTTAATGTGTTCCAAAACCTTTCAATTTTGTAAAAAAAAATGAAAAAAATCCACACTAAGGAAATTCTTGATAATACTATGGTAGTACATTTTCACTTATAATCGCTATAAATCATCGAATTATATAAATTTTCAAAGTGGAAACTAGATTTAGTAAACTACAAAAGAAAATCTTTGATAACCAAAATTGGGTTTTACAAATATGTAGTCAAAATTTTCTTAATACACTACATGGAATTGATAATCTTCGCTTTAGTGAATCAATCAAAATTCATGAACTCACTATTTTGAAGATTCTTTGACCAATGCAGTTTGATTCACTCCACTAAATAAATGTAAAAAGAAAAAGATAAAAAAATATAATGCAGATGAGAATTATAGATAAAAAAGAAGTCAACCACATTTTGGTTGTTCAAGTGTTTAGGGGATATTAATATATTTAGGGTCATTGGTTTTGTTGAACAAAGAAAGATGCTTTTATTGTTTGTACCATATCATAGGCCATCCAATATGCTTTTACCTGAATCTTTACAGTCAAATATATATATATATATATATATATATATATATATATATATATTTGACACAAATAAAGGGAGACCCTTTATTGCGAGAAGAAGCAAGATACAACCCAACTCCACCGAGACCGGCGAGGAGGGAAACTAAAAGCCTACTCAATATCCTCACTAACCTCGAAATCAGTAATGGGGCCCGTAAGGGACCAATGTATGGTGTGGTCAACGGGGGAATAGGTACCCATGATTCCGTTGCCACACCACTTTATCAAAAAACTAGTGAGGATCGGGGCCGTGCGTCGGTGGTTGATCACGGTCTTCCTCCGGATCTTCTGCCATGCGATGCGACCATAATCCACAATGCCGAGCTAAATCTTCTAAAACAACTTGGCATCGGTCCAAAGAATGCCATTGAACACAACATCGTTACGGGAGAGCCACAGGGTCCACATTACAACCCCGCGCAGAAGGCTCCAAACCTGCTCAATCGGCCTGAATCGACGAGGAATCCGGTGACTGAATAGAGCCTCCTTCCAGTGGAATGGACGCCATGGTCCACGCCACGCACTAGCAGGTGAGGTCAACGTGAGTTTGTTGAGCACATGAGTGGCCCACAGCTAGGCTTTCTGAGCCTGTGGGCACTCCCAGAAGCGGTGTAGGACTGACTCGCACGCACCGGTGTCACAAACATGGCAGTTACGATCGACTATGCCATTCACTCGACCACGCCAATCGTTTACAGCAACGGCACGGTTCCATGTAAGCCAGATAAGGCCAGCCTCCTTTTTGGATCGATCTCGAGTCCAGACCGTAGTCCAGCGAAAATCGTGATGCGCAGGAAGGATCCCCGTCCACTTACGGGAAAGATCAGGGATCTGGTGGTGTTGCCGTAGGATCGCTCGGCCTTCCTTTGTCGTGTAAGACATAAATCCAAGTTCGTCGTGCTAGATGATACGGTTTGGATCAAAAGTGAGACGATCGACGCGCCCGTAATATAGGAGATGCTTGACGTTTGGCTGTCCTCATTCGATATCAACCACCCAAACCTGATGGCTGCTTCCGTGGAAGATGCTGGCTGGTCCGTTGCCACCCGGGTCGACTGTTGATGCCGAGGCTCTATCAGCGCCTGCAATGCGAGACAGGTAGCGCCTACGAGGCTAGACAATAAAACAAGGGTGAGAAAAAGGGACGGAGACTAATCGGACCTCTGGGCCCGCAGTGGCAGTGTGAAACCGTTCTCACAAGGGACCACGCAAACTGGGAGTTCGTCGTCGGGATCGGCGAAGATGCCTACCCAGTCGTACTCCTTGGCGTATTCTGGTGGATCCTGCATGAGTTTGGGCCACTGGGCAGCATAAGCTGCCAACACCGTATACCACGCACCCGTTTCTTCAGGCCGAAGTCCAAACCTAGTCGAGACTTCATCTGCACGTAGGAACCGAACTTCCGAAGAGTGCCAAATATCCCTGACGAATCGCATTCCAGCACGGTGGAGCTCTCCTGCACGCGGTTCGAGAGAATCCGGGGCCAATTTCCGGGGCATACGCATTCCACCAGACACTGCAAGACATAAACTCCTCAAAACATTGCGGCTCTATAAATTTGACTTCTGGAAGCATTTTAGCCCATGCTGCAGTGACTCGATCCCAAGTCTTTGACCCTCTTTTCGCTTGGTGACCAGGAAGAGTGAAGAACTCCATACTGGGGCTCCACCGTCCTTGCTTCACTGGCTGAAAGTTAGACAATCGAAACTGAAGCATGAGGCATTAGGAGAAATCTGTAGTCACAAAGGGGCCTTGGCCATTGGCACGTGCTGAAAAATTTAGGCCAAACCGTGCACTTTACAAGAGGGCACCAATGGTGCCACCGTGGCTGCCAGCAGTGCAATTCCGTGGGTCGCGCCAATCGACGCTGCCAACACTGCCAGCACTGCGGCTTCCGACGCTGTCAGCGGGCAACGACTGCACCAATGGATTTACATAGAAAATGGTGCCTGGACAGGCGATTCACCTAACCCGGGCAAGCTTACAGGGCCCCTTTGGGACCCCATTTTTCTCCTAATGTGGAAGTTCGAGATGCCAGGTTCTAATGCTTTAACGATCCACTTGGCAAGAAGAGCAGTGGTCGCGTCTTCTATGTTGAGCATGTTGAGCCCACCATCCTTTTTAGGTAGACAACATGTAAGCTAGCTAACTTTGGCTCGAGCACGAGTTGATGACCCGGCCCATAAATAGTTAAAAAGCTTGGCACGAATCTTCTGGATGCCTTGCTTTGTCCCACCCTATATCGAAAGGAAGTAGAAAGTCGAAGAAAGTAAAATGTGGTTGACAACAATAGAATGACCAGTGGAGTTAATCCGGGCAGAATTCCAGTAGGTTAGCTTATTGTCAATTTTAGACAAAAGAAAGTTGTCAATGTCGGCTGACGAGATGGAGTGCCCAAAGATGGTACCTAATAGCTTGCTGAAGTTACCAGTGGCCGCCCAAGTTAGGCCAAGGTGATGGCTCCAAGCTGGCCGGTCTCCATTCCCGTTAATCATCCAATAGGCAGTTGATTTATGCCAGTTAAGGGATAAACCTGAGGCGTCGCAGAAGGTATTAAGAGTAAAAATGGTTGCTTAACCGACCTCTCTTCTTTTTGTAATGATAGAGTAGTGTCATCCGCGTACTGTAAGAGGATTTGTTGGCGGTCAAACGGAAGGTGAATTCCTTGGATAGCCCCAACCTTTGCCTGCTCTTTGATCATAGAATAAAGAACTTCAGCAACCACTAGGAATAAGTACGGCGCGAGGGGACATCCCTGTCGCACCCCGCGCTGTATGGGGAAAGAGGGAGAAAGCTTCCCGTTGACATTAATGTGTCCCGTAGCATCTGTCAGGAGCAATCGCACCATTGCGGAAAATTCAGCCGGGAAGCCCAAAGTTTCCAAAGCCCGATACAGAAACTTCCAATCCACAATGTCGTACGCCTTGGCAAAATCTAGTTTCAGGAAAACTAGAGGTTGGTGAGACTGGAGAGCCTAGTCGAGAGTCTCTTGAGTCATGAAAATATTGTCCAGAATGTAGCGAAGCGGGAGGAACGCGGATTGATCGTCACTGATAATATCACAAAGAACAGGCTGCAACCTCAACTGTAAGACCTTCGCAAATAACTTGTAAGAAACATTGAGTAGCGCAATCGGCCTCCAATTGGTAAGCTTGGAGCGGAAATACCTTTATGAATGAGAGAAAGGACGCCATAGTTCATACCAGGAGGAAGCCGATTGTTGGAAATGGCATCAGAAATCATCTTCAAGTAGTCGTTCCCAATTAATTGCCAGTACAGCTTGTAAAACTCAGTGATCACGTTGTCTTTCCCGGGTGATTTGCCAGAAGCCATTTGAGAGAGCGCGGTCTGAAGTTCTCCCATGGAAATTGGAGCTTTAAGCAAGGATCTCATGTTGTCAGTTAGGAGGTCTTGCAGGCTGAGAAAGGCAGTATCAGAGCTGGAACTTGAGTGAGTCGAGGGGGGAGGGCAAGCATACAGACCAGTGTAGTAGTCGATGCAGATTGACTCCAAAATCTGATCTGTCATGGCAAAGAATCCCTGCTGAATTTTCAAGCTCCGTTATGTGCGAGGCTCTCGAGACTTCACGAGTCACTCTGAAGAATTCTTTACTTGCCAAATCCCCAACTTGATGCCATTTCAGCCTGCTCCGGAATTCTCGTCCGCTTGCTTTGACACTCTCGATCTGCTGAAGATCTGCAGCACATTTGCTCAAAGCAGATTGGATGGACAAGTTAGCAGCATCGGCTTGAAGGGAATCAAGAATCCCAGCAAGCTCGCACCTCTTGTCTGCTTCAGTTTGTCGCTCTCTTTTGGCTTGCTCTTTACAGAACATCTTGTAGAACTTGATACACCTCCTCAGTTTCCCGAAGAAGCCCAAGGCTGGATGCGACGCCCAATTCTCTCAAAGTTTTGACGGACCACTGGGAGTTCTAAAAATCGTGAGTTCATGCGATAGAGCGAGGCTTGAGGCAGCTCCGCTTTTAATTCCAACGAGCACCAAACTGGGTGATGATCAGAATGAATACTATCGCCAATAATTCGATGATCTTGGACAAGTAGAGGGCCGTCAAAAGGGTGAGGCACGGGAGTATAAATTCTATCTAACCGGGCTATGATGCGCGAATCATCTCTCCGGTGGTTATCCCATGTGTATCTCAGGCCATCAAAATGTGAGAAGGTATCATGGATTGCTAAGGAAGCTAAAAGGTCTTGGAAGCTAAGCTTCTCTAGTTCTGAAATAGTGCGACCATTGCGAGAAAATTTGTCTTCAGGATTGAGCTTTATATTCCAATCCCTAGCGAGCATCCACCTGCAATCACGAGGCAGGATCTCTAAGAGCTCATGCCACAAGTGAATTCGTTCCGGAGCGGTGTGAGGACCATAGACGTTAAGAATACTCATGTCTCCTCCTGTGAGTCCTGTCAAACGCACCCACTGGGCACGCTTAGACCGGGAGCTACCTGAGGAGACCACCAAGTGTTTGATCTTCGGGCTGATGAAAGTACAGAGGCCGCTAGAGCCAGCACCTTCTTCGTCAGCCTTGTGGTTATATCTTGATGCAGCGTCGAGTTTGAAGCAACCTGCCTAAGGCCAGAAATAATTCTCAAGATTGACAATGCGAAACCCTCTGAGCTTGTGCTCTTGCAAGCAGAGGATCTCAATGTTAGAAAGGAGAGGGCGGTAATAGCCACGAGTGCAATTAAAGGCTGAGAAATCGTTCAGCCCTTATACATTCTGAAAAACAAGAGTCAATTTCATGGGCGAGAATCGGGATGGGGCATTAGATGAGATCTCGGGGCGTCTACCGATGACGACCTCCTGAAGGGTTGATTCATTCTACGAGAATGAAGAGTGTCTAATCTGTGTCTCGTGGCACTCTCAATAGCAGATTCTCTATGGGCAGGTCTAGTTGCCGGAGGGCCGGGACAACGCTGCCTGGGCGGTGTCAGGAAGTTATCGCTATGAGGCACTAATCCTTGATTCCGAAGCCACTCATAGAAGAGAGGAGTGAGATGTTTCGGCACACTTCTGGTAAAAGTGGTGTTCCTTGGAGTACGAGGGGTGGAGAAACCTGAAGTTGGGAGGTCTCCGAAATTATCCATCCCCGATGTGTCCCCTAAATCCACCCTAGGATGGAGCGAAGGGGCTGTGAATCTAAGAAGGGTCGCAGGCAAAGAGCGAGCCTGAATGTTGAGGTCGATACTGGCATGCCTGCTGACTTCCAAGGATGATGAACAATGAGGCAGAATTGAAAGAAGAGGCGGGAGGGAATCTGGCTGATCTATGTTCATGTCTAAGGATTGAGTAACCGGGAGGTTAGTCTCATCGTCAAGATTGTCGGGCAAGATTGGGTCTGCCGGAGCTTCGATCAGGCTGGGATCCTGGCCCGGCGGATCATGCAGGGGGACTGGAGCCTGCTGTACCGGAGAGCTAGTACCTGTAGGATATAAATTGTCCGGAGCAGTGTCGGTGGCAGCTTGGGCTTGAGCAGGAGGGCCCTGAGTCTCGAGTTCCGCTGACGGGGCAGAGATGTCACCCACAGGTTGCCAAGAGGGTTGAGATTTTTTTTTGTTTTTTTTGTTTTTCGATAGCCGGGTGTACTCGGTGAAACCAGGCGCCGAGACAGCTGAGGAGGAATCAGGGCCATTGAGGTGAGGAGTGGCGTCTTCGACAGCTTGAGATGAGGAAGAAGCTGCAGTCGTGCTGAGGGGCTGGCCTTGACTCTTGGCTTGCTCCGTGATATTACACTCACTTGCCGGGTTGTTGACCTTTGGTTCTACTGGTGCCGGGGTCTTGACATGGGGAACTGAAGCTGCAGTAGCCGTCCCTGATTTTGGAGCCTGCGCACTTGGAGGGTTAGGCTTCGAAGGAATCTTAGCTGCACGTGCTGGTGGCGATCCTAGAGGAGGGGGTGGCAGGCCTTGAGAAGGAATGGAAAATACGGGAGTCTGAGTCCCGGATGGCGGAGCTGGAGGATTATCCTTTTGCTTGTTGTAGGACAAGCCGGGACAATCCTTCACCCTATGATCAGTCTCGAGACAAAATCTGCACCGGATGGGGAGATTGATGTAGTCAATGATGATGGTAGATGAGGCCCCGCTTGTCGCATTGGTAACCGTAACTGTGGGTTCCCAACCTTCTCCAGCGTGCAGAGCTAGACAAAATCTCTGATCTTCCAGGGTCGAATTGTTTTTGTCCCCTCCAAGAACCTCCCCTAAACCTTGAGCAATCTGTCTTACCACGCCATGAAACTCATCTGGGACTCTCCGAAGAGTGACTCAAGTGGGAACAAGCATACCTTTAGGGTTGCTTGGATCGAAGTTGGTAGTCCAATTTTGCATCACACAGGTTCCTAACTTCGATTTAAATGGGGTGAGCATCAACAGCTTTTGGAACATACTAGTGTCACGCACTCGCAGCTAAAAGAAGCCCCTGGCCAGATTCCGACCTATAGCTACCCATCCGCCGGCTTGTCGCTGGAGTATCTCGATCCATTGGTTCATAATCGCAGAACTTGGGCGACCTCCCACAAAAGAAGCTAGGACTACATGCTTTTGCAAGTAGTCCATCTCCTTTTTAACTGCAAGTTGATCTACCTGGATCTCTCTACAGCTAGTACGCAGAAGGAATCCAGCATAACTACGGCAATATCCATCAGCGAGTACCTCATCTTCCGCGGCTCTGATTGGATGAATCTTCGCGTGTCTCCCTTGGAAGTCGATCGCGTCCACAAGTGCCGCATCCACTTCGTCGCTTGACCGGGACAGCATCGTCGATCCAGGGGCTGCCAGAGTACTGGAATCTGGAGCCGGTGGGCCATTTTGCACTTCGTCTGCGAATGACGTGATGATTGCGCATAGTCTACAGCAGATCGGAGTAATCAAATACACAGAAGGAAGAAACTAGAGAAAATCATGAGACTTGCGAAGGGCAGAAAACCCTAGAAGTGGAACAACCCCACCCTCTGTTGGATCAGGATTCTCCGAGGAGAATCGGTGATGAAAGGCACCAAATTGTGACTCCGCTGCAGAGAATTGGGAAAGGAATGTAACGGATGTGATAAGATCCTACAAGGAACGCTCAACCGAGGCGATCCACCTCGAGGCGGCACGCTCCGGAGCTCCTTATCGCATCAACCACTCTAGTGAGTGCTTTTGTCTGGACTAGCTCTGGTTACAGTCATATTTCCATAACCACTTGTCTTCTATACCGTATTTGTGTCAATTAAGGTAGGATGTCCTAAAACCACCACCTCCCCCAATTATGACATGTAGACTTTTCTTGGGGCCACCACAGTTGAGACCTAAAACCACCAATTTCACTATTGAAGAAGACCAATGGTACACCAAGCATTGCGAAGAAATAGTTGGTGGTTTTGGGTTAACTCATGAGCGGAATTAGGAACAACAAAGTGTGAACATGGGGAACCTAGAGGTTTGATTTGGGTCACAAGTTACTTTTCACTTTGGAATTTTATATAAAATTAACAAATGCGAATTAGATGTTGCAAATTTTTGCAATCCTCATCAAAACCTATTTCGAATGCAGTTATTATATTTTTTTTCAAATTTAGGATTACCAAAAATAGTCCAGATTGCTTAAGTTGGTGGTTTTAGGACAATCAACCTTAACCCCTAAAGGACCGGGAGGGGGGTGTTGAACTTAGCTCTTGTTTTCTTGACTAGCTCTTGTAGTAAGCTCGATTCTTCATTCGTGTGGGGTAATTTTGACAATTGGCACCGTTGAAACTAAAGAAGACTTATGTAGCTTTTGTATGAAAAAAAATCAACAAAATCGCACAATTTTTGAGAAAATGCCACCGTTGAGAAGGTTGAAGTAACTTGTTTGGGGTATTTTGTACACATAATGAAACCAGATTATTCAAAATTGCTCCAAAAATTTGATTTTTTTCTGTGAATAGAAATCATCATTTTGAACACGTGGAAAAAATTTCAAATAATTTTGAGGTGTGAAGAGGAAGATATGAGGGTCTAAAGTTTTGCCTAGATACTCACCGTGCAACTTAAAAAAATCACCAAAACTCGCTCACTTGATAAATTTCCGATTAAGAAGTACCTACAGATTTGACTTTCAAGAAAAGCCAGGGTTTCTTTGTTACTCATCCTACAGTTCAAAGCCCAAAAACCCGCATTTCCTCACTTGCTAGTTCCAGAAGCCCCGTGGGGGCCTTACGGTCTTTTAGGGGTTAACTACTAAAGGGCAATGTGTCCTAATTAGGACATTTCAATGTTCAGGTAGGTTTCCACGATGTCAATTTTTATCTTAATTTTTTTTAAACATTTTGTAAACTTGGTATGTTGATACAAAAATGAGGATCTTATTTTTTTGATTTTGATTTCGTAAGTGAAAGTTATGGAGAAAAAGAGGATTTTGGGAGAAGTCTTAAAATAAACTTTAGAAGTGATTTGCTTGCGTTTTTAATTTTAGGATCTTGCTTTAGACTACCAAAAGAATGCATGGTAAAAATTTCATTTAATTTGACCGTACTGACAACTTTTTTTTTACCTTTTCCAACTCTTTTTGAAGGCATGGAAAAAATTGTTAAACTGGTCAAAAATATTCTTTTAATTATTTTGTAATGTTTACATTGGTATTAGAGAAATTTGCAAAGTCTCGGGATGACTACTCCAAAGTTGGATCCCTTATCCTGAATATTTGAGTTATCCAAGAAGTCCATCACACAAGCACAAGAGTGTGTGCCGGGTTAAGTTTGGAAGCCCATGAGGCTCTTCGGGGCCACGAGGTCCAAGGTTCAATCCTTGGCGGCGGCTATTTTCCAACTACGTGGTATATTAATGGTTGGCCTCCGGCGCCTTACCCGGTGGCGCGCCTTGACATGAGAGCAAACTCACTCACCCTTCTTTAATTTCCAAAAATATAACTCAACCGATTTTTATTTTTGGAACCCGACACTCCTACTTTTAATGTCCTGTGAGCCAGAATCTTTACTGACGCAGTACCGGAAGCCTGAGAGTTCACGACTTTACGAATTTCTCTTTTGATTATCAAGAGCAAAAAAATTCACTAGAAAACGAATAGAAAGAGGAGAAAATGATGCTCAAAAACAAGAAAAACCCACAATTCTTTGGGGGTTAATATTTTTGGGATTCTCTGCTATACCCTATTTTCAAAAATATTAAGTTTTAAATAGAAAATGGCCAATTGTAAATAAATTATGTATTTAAATGACATATTCATAATGATTATATTATTGAAACAAAACAACTAAAACATTTCTACAATATTGTTGTATCATTTCAATTAAGACATGTTTATTTGTAAATTTTACTTTTAAACATTTTGATTGATTAATTAATTTTGAAATCATATTTTTTATTAAGTCGACTTCAAGGTTTACATGCCTTTTATTTAAGCATATATATAATTTACAAAATGTATTTAGAAAAAAATGAATATGTCACAAATCATAAAAAAAAAAACACACACTTGAGGGAGTAAATCACTGAAACATCTGAAGTTGAAATCCCAAATGACAAATATTTCAGAAATTTTTAATTACTCTAGGTGTACTTTCTACGCCGCAGTAATGGAAATTAATTGGATGGAAAGTAACGTAATCTTTAATCCTTCAGTGCTGAAGTGATTACTTTGTGGTCTCTGATGTGTCAAAAACGCGAATAATAGGAAATCCGTGAACAATTGGATTTTCAGTTGTGAAGTTCAGATTTGAGACTTATTAGAGTTATCCTTAACCCTTTAACCCCTTAACATACCAGGGTGTCCCTGGAATTGACAATTTGAGAAAAAACATTATAAACTACCATTTAGAAGAATATTCTGGAATTGATATACATATGAAAGTTCTAGATCTTGAATTTTAGATTCCATCCGTACGGTTCGATTCACTAATACAATCACCAATATTTAATTATAAAATTTGAAAGTTAAAATTAAGAATTCCTTCTAAATTCGATTACAAACTAAATTTCAATATTTTTTGAGTAAATTTTTTTGGAATGAGTTTGAAATGAGATACTCTTAAGTGTGGTGATACTTTGAAATTTTTGTGTTTCTTAAATCTTTGACCTCATTTTTCACGATTCCACTTTGAACTAGAGTCAATGCAATTTTGGCTTGGTCAACAACTTGACATACTTCTACAGACTCTATTCTGTTACCCGCTCTCGGACTACCACCCTTGAACCGGGAACAGACCATAGCACCCTTGTAGGTGAGCGTAACCCCTTACATCTTCATGGGTGGTCCATAGTATTCAAAGCGTAATGCTGTGTCACTGCAGTTTCCATTTTAGGGCTTGATCACATGCACCTCGAGCAGATCTCAATCAATCTATGGCACATTGTTTACCAAAAATGTAGGCGCCTGTTCCAGTGTTGCATCCCTGCGCGTGAGAGTATACTCTTGCCAGGTTAGTTGTCACCGAAGCTCTAGTAATGTAGCCATGGCTTTATGGCCTCTTTGTGTTTGAAGTCTTCAATCCAGGGGAGCCTGGACAAGTACAAGCTTCCTGTTAGGATTTCATAGCAAATCAAACTGTAACTATAAACATCTTCAGCATTTGGAAATTATGACTTGGAATCAGGCTTGGAATATGGTTCACGCGGAAGCATTAATCATGCGTGGAAACTCAGTGCATAATATTAACCCCTTAACGTACCAGGGTGTCCCTGGAATTGACAATTTGAGAAAAAGCATTATAAATTACTATTTAGAAGAATATTCTGGAATTGATATACAAATGAAAGTTCTAGATTTTGAATTTTAGATTCCATCCGTACGGTTCCATTCACTAATACAATCACCAATATTTAATTATAAATTTTGAAAGTTAAAATTAAAAATTCCTTGTAAATTCAATTACAAACTAAATTTCAATATTTTTTGAGTAAAATTTGTTGGAATGAGTTTGAAATGAGATACTCTTAGACGTGGTGATACTTTGAAATTTTTGTGTTTCTTAAATTTATGACCTCATTTTTCACGATTCCACTTTGAACTAGAGTCAATGCAATTTTGGCTCGGTCAACGACTTGACATACTTCTACATTTGTAATTTTAGAAAAATATGTACTCTAGTATGACTAAATCCAGCCATTAGATAGGACAACAACTTGGTGAAGAATCTCCAAAAAATTGGATGAGTATCATCCAAGCGTTGATGAGAACGTGAGAAGGCTTCGAAATCATTCGTCGTCCAGTTTCTGGACGCCGTGACGTTTAGGGGTTAACCTGCAAGTGGCCAAGTTGTTAGCATAGTCTGAGAAGGGCAAATCCAAATGTCAAACTGGCTCTCAGCATGCATAACTTATTCATCAGAATAATGCCGTGAAGAAGTAAGTCCTCTGGAATGCAAGATGTAGGGCAGATACCTGAAATAGGATTAATTTTTTTGGAGCAAAGTTCACAGCCATTTAATGACTGTAGATCATGCAAAACAACCAATTTTTTCCATCAATAGTATATATAATTCATGAGCCAAAATGCACCCTATTTCAAAAGCGACTCAGGACTACATTTGGATGCAACACAAAAACCTAGATATGATTGCACAAGATGTACACAAGCAGCACATGAGAGCCTAAAGCTCAATTTTAGAGGATACACCTATAGACAATACTTTGAAAATTTATAACTTATTTATACAATGTCCAAATAGTGCAAGCTAACGTATGTTGATTCCTCTTTCACTTGCTAATAAGACTCAATAAAAACAGCCCATGTTGAATAATAGTAAATATGCCCAATTGCTATTACCTTAACCATTTTGAGGCCTGAAATTTGTTATCCGAATGGCAGAGGGCACACGAGTATTTCTTTCAAGTTTACCAGACTGAGCTATGAAACTAATTAAAATCCACACATATGATACACCATTGAAGCTAGGCTTTGAAGGCAACTCCTCTGTTTACAATACTCTACATGAATGTCAAGAATGACACCAAACCTTCTTTTAGTTCAATGTCATCCTAAACAAAAATACCCATCCCCTATTCTTGCAGTATAATTCCATGCATTCCCTTGGTGTGATTCTCACACAATTGGTTTGGTTTTTTGGCGTTCCCATCCTAAAAATAATCGGGAGACCCAAACGGAACATTCGCGGCCCAGACTCACTTGAAGATCACATCGTGCAGAGAGTGCACAAGAATGTCATTCCATGTATCAATAGGCCCTGGCAGGCACCAGTGAAGGCAGTCATTTGGGACTACTTTGGCTCCTTTGTCCCATACCTTTTGCTCTTTGGACCGGTACTTGTTAGGATGGGCATCCGGTCGACTCTGTGCCAGCTCCGTGATGCCCAGCAGCTTGAGCCGGCCGTTACCAATCTCTTCTGCGATCCCCACACGAAAACCAATTTTATTCTCACGGTTTGAGTATCCCCAAAACAGTATAATTGTCCTATCTGACACTAAGGTAGAAGCACCTACTAGTGACATATTCTAGGAACGGTCTTCATTTCAGAACACTTTTCTACATGAGTCATAGATCACAAATTTCAAGATAAAGTGTCATAATTAGGTGCTTCTACCTTAGCTAATTACACCAGTGTCTAATATGTTAGACAACTTGGATGAATATTTCTCAATAGGGTGATGGCTTGATGTGAGTAACCCCTCCAAAAATAGTATAATTTTTGAGAAATATCATTTTGGTAAGAAAAAAGCATTGGAAAGTTATAAGAATCAAAGGGTGTTATAGACACCATGGTTGCAACTATATACATGGTGTTAAAGACAAAATTTCTAGCACACACAAAATAAGTTAGACATAAGTCACTATGTGAGACGCGTAAAAGTGATACCCATATCAAGCTATTCCCCCATATTCAAAAATATTTTATGCATATGCTTGTCTGACATACTAAGAGGTTTGCTAGACGTCATTAACACTTTGTTTAAGGTAGGAGCACCCAATTCTAACAGTGTACCCAATGCTGATAATTTCTAAACACGTCATTCATTTTAGAACCCAAGTCTACACACATCATAGAGCCTTTATTGTTTGTTGACAAAAATGATAAGCTATCTATATTCTATTTAGATTTATGTTCTAGAATGACTACCATCTCTAGAAATTATAATCGACATTAGGTACACTGTTGGAATTAGGTGCTCTTATCTTAGTGGTTGAGTAAGGCAACCTTGGAAACACACATACCACGTTGAATAATGGCACTTATGTAAAAAGTAGGGGAATAAGCTCTCACATGTGAAGACACATCATAGGTCCAAGACATAAGCTGCCTCAAATAGATAAACTTATGTAGCCTGCACCCACGTACCTAACCTAATTTTTTTTTTAATCTACTGTGGATGCTTGTGGTCAATTACAGTAACTTTCAGAAAACACTTTTATTATTTCAAGATGTACGTCATGATTTCTTCTTCTATAACATTGCTTCTATTAAAAGTGCACATGCAATGTGAAAAAAAGTGCACATGAAAAAATTATGCTTATGAATTTGGGTTGTGAATTCCATGGGGTTGGCAATCTTCCATGTGATATAAAATGCAGTCCCAATATGATTCATTGAATTTGTCATTTTAACCCCTAAAGGAACATAAGGCCCCCATAATTAGGGTCTCATGAATTTTTCATTACGTCTTATGTAGATTCCTTTCGTTCATATTTATTTATTTTTTGACCAACACATGAATGCAGTGTTCTTCATTGATTCTGGAAATATAAAATATGGTCCCATTTGAATTATATTTTTCACAACATGATTGTTTAAATTTTTTCATTTCAAAAACCATGAATCCTTGGTCCTTTAGGGGTGAAATCCATGAATCCTTTTTCTCTTTGAGCCTGGGTTTCTTCTTTTTTTCCTTGATCCTTAAATATCCAAAGAGCCCTTTCCGACCAATACTATACATCAACATTCCATTGTATTTTGCATGGTTCTACACCTCCTATGGATTTAAGATCAAAAGTGAAGTTAAAATTCATGTAGACATGTTTTTAATGAGCTATTGGGGTCGCAATTTGGAACTTTCTATTTACAACAAATGTCAAATATACGCCAACGTAACTACTATCCCCATCGGCCTTTTAACCCCTAAACTTCTGAAAGTGAATTTGTGGCCACTAGAATACGGTGTAATTTTTTAGTATTTGGAATGGATCGAGACCTTTTATAGGTTTAAGTTCAACACAGAAGCTGAAATTTACATCAATGCGGTTCTAGTGAGCTATTGAGATCCCAATTTAGAACTTCTTGTTGGTAGCAAATGCCAATTATACGGCCACGTATCTACTAACCCCATGGGATGTTTAGGGGTTAAGGGTTAAAAGAAGGAAATAATATAGTTAGAGGAGTGGGCTGACCTGTAACGTTCTGAAACTGCTTCTTCTGAATGCTATACAGGGTAGTTGTGTCATAGCTCATCGGGACATCGGCAGGGGAGGTACGAGTACAGGCTCCACCCGTATCCCAGGCTCCATTTTCAAAATGCTCGGGACTGAAGGACCGGTACACAGTGGTGCCGTTGAATCCCGGGATTGCCAAGCTCCCCTTGAGAACGTTCCTTATGGCTTTGTTGTACGGTGGATGGAACCCTATTTGCTTGTCACACGAGGGGCATGCATGGCAACCCAAAGCTTTTTGTTTCTCCAAATACACGGCCCTCTTGTACCACCACTGGCCTGGGCAAAGAAACAGCACCGGCATTCAAAAACCATGAAACCCTAGATCTTCGTCATTGTGCTTACCAAAAGAGAGACATACTCCCTCTGTCCCATAATAGGTAATGTTATTGGAAAATATCAAAAAACTATCAAAAAAACTAAGCAAAATAAAATGATTTCATCAAATTCCATACAGTAAGTTTTTATTTCAGAGTAGCTTTCTATTGAAGCAATATCATATTGTGTGTGGCATGTGGTAACATGATGATGTTCCTTGCAGTGTATTCTTTGATGCAATGAACATATGCTAGCATTTATTTTGGTCTCTTCATATGTTGTTGTGATCCACATATGAACAAAGACAAGCTTCACATACAAAATATACTTGTCTTGTGATTTTTCATTGTTAGAACTGTAAAACTACAAATGACAGTATTTGGGACAATAATTTTTTCTCTAAAGCATCACCTGAGCTTATGGGACAAATGACAATATTTGGGACAATATTTTTTTTCTCAAAAGCATCACCTCTTAAGGGACAGAGGGAGTAATAGACTGAGCACGATGGTTTTGTGAGGACCTGTGGAAATGTGTAGAATCTCAGCACCCACTGCTGCTGTCACCCAATTTGGATCCAGTTCATCTACATAAACGTGGGTCACCGTTTCGGTCGTGTTGTCAGGCCATGTGATTAACTTGTCCTCTACAAGCACTAGATAGGGCGACCAGCGTATGGTTAGTGTGAAATTGGATAACTGGAAAAGGTAAACATTGTTCCTGCCGTCCTTGCTCCAATATGTATGCCTTGGAACCTCCGCCTGCATGTATAAATAATTCCGCTCCAGAATGTTAAGTTGACTAGTCAATTCAGATGCATTTTTTGGTTAAAGCATCCGCACCCTTCTCCCTCGATACATCCCTCGACCACTATCATCAAATCCAAAATTTGGGTGTCACAAGCTATCGTCTTTACACCCTTGAACTGCTATGTGTTTGTCTATATAGTTGGTGAACCAATTACAATCACTATGCATATGTAATCATTATTGTCCATCAATCTAGATCATAAAGTATCTTCCTAAACTTAGTTATAGAGGGACATATTGGGGTGTCTCTCTCACCCTTTGTGTTGAATTTTCATCCACTTTTCAAATTCATAAAGAGAATTAGTGGCAAGGTTGACATGCTCTTCCAATCCATCACGTTGCTTTAAAGAGTAAAACTTAGCATTATGTTAGACTGTGATCTCCGAGAAACTTAGCATTATATTCTACTCCATTTCCTCTCTTAGAAGCTCAGTAACCCTAAATACATAAATCACAAAAATGATAAGATTCTAAAGCTCCTATTCTTTGTTTACTCTCCAAGAAGAGCACCTTTGAAATCTCTCACGGTATATTCTCATATGTCGATTGAAAAGCAAAATATAGACAATGTGAAGTTGAGTTAGAATAACACTAAATATTATTCTAGATTGCGGTAGTGTGACATTAGAATGTCGTCACGATGCATAGCAACAACGTTAGAAAATCGTTCATACGTGTTAAAACAACGTGGTTAGAACAACATCCCAATGTCATTCTAAATCACTCTCCTCCCTCCATAAACTTGGTATGACCATTCCAGGTTATGAATTCAACTGTTTGGAAAGGGCAGAATGAAGTAAGTACCTGTGAGAGAATACAAAGAAGAGATTGGAACTGGTTACGGGCGATGGAGTCCCCGGCAAACACGACGGACCGGTTGCGCATGGCCATCAAAAAAGCGGCTGCGTCAATTCTTGGCACGTCATCGCAATGGTCCGGTTTCCACTTCCAGTACAGATAGCCATCATCCGGCCGCCCATTCTTGTGGCAGTTCTGGTGCCCTTGTATGTACTTGCATGTGCTGGTGTTGTACAGTGGGGCCCTAGAATCAGGAACCCACTTCCCTTGCTCTAACTTACACTCTTCTGTACTCAACACATTCAACATCATCCTTTTCAGAAAACAAAAAATAAAAAACAAGCCACGACTAATCGCGGAGCCTTTGCCTTAGTATTTACCCCCAATTTCCTTTCACAGCTTCTTTTGATTGTCTAGGTGCATAACTCCTGGCAGCTCCTCAAAAACAAAGCGTTTCCGTAGTCTCTCCCCTAGTGGGGCAGAGACAATAAAGTAAAAGATCGCTTGACAATTGACACATAGGGGCAAGAGTAGTATAAAGTAAGCAGACCCATTACCAACATTGTTTCTATTGGCACCAAAATGTGCTTGGAAGCTTCATCGTAAAAGTGAGGATGTAGGGCGGTTGTACATGGCTTAACTTTTTTTTGGAAATTGTTTACACATGTACAGTCATCCTACAATGCCCGCTTAAAATGAAAGCATTAAGTACATTTTGGTGGCAATAGGAACAATGTTGGCAATAGGTGTTTCTACCTTAAAGGACTCGCCATCATTCAGCCGAAGTGAGTAACCTATAATCATCTATTTGAATAAACCCTTGAATATGGTTTTTGTCTTAGTGTTTGTTGAATCTTGTTGGTAACTGAAAGAGGATTTTAGGTTTCTTTTAGTATTTTTTTTTGAGCACCGCATAATTATAGGTGTACTAAAAAACCGACCCTAGATGCACATGTTCAAAAGGTGTATATTATGGAGCAAGAATCTATAAGATCGGTTTTATGTAAAAGTCACTTAATTGGAAGGTATCAAGCTAACCAAGTTCTATCCCAAGTATAGTACATTTATAAGATCCTAAGACTACTTAGAAACAAGGTCTAGGGATAACCAGCCTTTAATTACAAGTTAGCCGGTTAAATTTCAAAATTGCCTAATTGAGTTCAAAATCTTAGGAAAATAACCTATCATTTTAGAAGAAAATCAAAGAACATTCTCTATTTTCTTAAGGCCTAGCGAAGAGAATGCTTCAAGAAGCTGGTTGGTGCAAGTTAGATCTTAGCTGGTTATGCCAAAATTTCTCCCCAAATTGTGGTTAAAAAATCAACCATTAAAGGGTGAAAGGACAAAGAAGCCCAAATCATGCTTCATTTATTATTTTATTAAAAAAATCACAATTTTGAGTAAATCCCATGTGGACTTCCCTTTTTAGAATTTATTCGTTTTTACCAACACACGATATAAATTCTACTCTCATCTTGATTATTGATTTTTCACAATATGATCAAAATTGACTTGTCATTTTAAAACCATGAATTATCATAAGTCATCCTTCAGGGGTTAACCTTTAAAGGACCAAGGATTCATAGTTTTAAAATGACAAATTCAATAAATCATATTGTGAAGAATATAATTCAAATCGGACCATATTATTTTATCTCTGGAATCAACGAAGAACATAGCATATATTGATCAAAAGACAAATAAATTTGAGTAAAAAGAAGTTTACAAGAACCTATTCAAAACCACTATAAAAAACATGAGGCCCAATTTGGGCTTCTCGGTCCTCGAGAATCAGACTGAAAGGAAGGCAGCACTTGATTTTCAAACCTTCAGAAGGGAGCAGGTGTGAGGAATTCTGGGCTGGTGTTGTGCCGGCCTCCATAATCACTATAGTTGATTCCTCTGCTCCTGTTACATTGCCGGCGTTTTGAGTCGTCCCTCTCAAGCTCTCCAAGTAGCTGGGGCTTGACTCATTCTTCTTTCCAATTCCTGTAATATTCATCGATAGTACTGAACCGTTTGCAGAAGTAGCATTATTCAGAGATCTGGGACTAGTTACAATTGGAGTCTCCTCCGTCTTAGACTGAAAGTCCCTTGGCTTTCCTTCATCTTCTTCTTCATCTCCAGCTGTAGATGCCGACTTTGCCGTTTCGGAAACGGCATCATCGATTCTACTTGAATCTGAAGCCGAAGTTTCGACGTTGTCACCGCTGCTGTTTGAATGGGGAGTGATCACAACGTCGGTCAACTGTGGAGAATCCTCCTACATTCAGAAAACTAAACCAGTTCAGAAATTAAACCTGAAAATGACCTCAGTTCCTCGGTCCCTGCAACGTACTCATCTTGGTCCTTGAACAATTAGCAATGTAGGAATAATGACTCCTAAACTCAATGTTGACGGGCATTGAATGAAAATGGGGTTGTCTACAGTTACTGTCCCTTCAATAATGGTCTACAACCTCCCACTTTGAACGATTCAACTCATACATTGGAGGAATCTGATTTTTTTTAAATTCCAACCTGATTCAAAGGTTGTCTCAGTAAAAATTAAAAAACTCCCAAGTTGGAATCCCGTTCAGTTATTGAACTATCAACTCAGGAAAAGGAAAAAGAAAAACAACTTTGACAGACTTTGAAACAATAGGGGTGTCAGATCTCTTCCGAGAAGTTTGATTCTGTGAAGATTGAGAACTTGGGGAGAGAATCGTGGAGCCAATGCTGATCATTCTCCACGAAAAAGTTGTGACTACCCTTGAGGGCGTGTGAAGGATGAGAATGGCCATAGCTTCTCAATCTCCACGGCTTCTCAATCTTCACGCCCATCCTTCACCTTTGGAGAAGAAGAATGAAACTTCTCAATCTTCAAAGAATGGGTCCTCCATAATTCAAGTAGAAAGTGCCACGTAAGCATTCTCCAAAGATTGAGAATAGGAAGAACGAGATGTGACACCCAAATATATATTGAGTTAAAAGGATATAAAAACTCTATTGATCTCAAGATAGTACCACTCCGCCACACTGGTTAAAATGCTTCAAAGTGAGGAAATGGATGTAATGTACTGTACTGTGAAATGGGGGAATTCTCAAATCAAAATATTTAGGGATTTCAACCTACGAAAGAAAGGACAATCCTACATGATATTGGTTAAAATACTGTGAAGAAAAGACAGGAATGATGTGAAAAGAAGAGAATGATGCATGATGCAAACCTCTGCGGGTGCAGCAGCGGCTTGGAAGAAGCGCGTGGTGATCTCGGGCGGCACTGTATCAGAGTTGGTGGTGTCGACCAAGACGTAGGAGCGCGTGATGGCAAACGGGAGGAGGGCGATGAACAAGGCGACGCAAACTAATCTCCGCTGCCTCGCCATGCTTCGGAAATCCGAGCCATGAAACTTCGCCTCCTCCACGCAGATGCTGCTCATCTGCTGCTCACCCAGCAGGTTCCCCATACTTTCCACTCGCTCGATCATGCAATGGAGTCCGGACCGTCAGAACAGCTCGCCCTCATCCCGATCATCTCCCTGTCACAAACTCGACATCGAATGAGCCACGCCCAATTCCAAAATGTGTCCACATTGATCCCAAAATCAGCCAAGCCCGAAACCCTGTTACTCTCTCTGGCTTGTCAGAATGAAACTCGTCACCCTTCTGCTAAATGCAAGTCTTTTGATCAATCTAGACAGATAGAAACTCCGGTCCTCTTTCGAAGGCCGGCGTGAGTGAATAAAGTGTTCGTTCGTAATGTCAATGACTCAGTGCCCACCGGACAAAGGGCCATTGTAAAAAATTAAAATGGATGCGGCACCGGGACTTTCCGGGAGTTCACCCATCCTAGTACTATTCCGGCCCAAAGGCGCATATCTTCAGAGTTCTGATAGGATCTAGTGTAGAAATCTAGACATTCAAGATTCAATGAAACAACTTGGGCGCGCATGCATTCGATCCGAAAAACGTTACAATGTGGTCCATTGGAGTACAAATTTAACGATCGCGTCCATACCCATGGGCGCCACAAGAACAGAGACAGTGTAAAGCATGGAATCTAGTGGTAGAGGACGACAATGCAAGGAAGAAATTCAGCGCGCAGAAACGAATCGATAAGTTCAATCAATGTACTGTAAGCTTCACCTAGAATCGAACAGGATACAAAAACAGGAGCTAGTGTATTCGTACCATTGGGAAGATCGATCGATCGGCCGAAAGTTGCTTGCACTCTGTTTCTGGTACAGTCCGTTCGTGGTACTTGTGTCCCTGGCTGGACTAGTGCTCACCGTCGTCGATCGAATCTGTTTCATTTTTTAGCTACTTTGAATCTCACCTGGCTGGCGGTGCGAGCTGAGCATCGATCAATGAATGTGGAAGCAGTCAGATGCGATCGACGAGAAGACTTGTAGATTATTATTATTGTTGTTATTGTTAAGCTTATTATCAAAGGTGCATGCAAGGCCACGGATGCGATGCGAGGCAATGATTGCGCGAGCGAGAGAAGGCTGAATTGCGCAGAGCAGGAACCACTGTACAGTATGTGTAGCTGCATTATTATTATTGTTATTATTGTTATTATCACTGACTGCCAAAGCTAGCTAGCAAGCGACGGTGATCGATGCGGAAGACTAAGTCAATGCGGCATCTGTCGATCTAAGTTTATCGATGGCTGGCCAACTGATTACTGCAGCTTCGATACATCGATCCCCGTTTCTAAGGGCCGCTTCACACTATGGCCGAAGGTCGAGGCCATTGATCTCCACCACCAATCAAATTGTAAGAAACCATGGTTTGGCCTCTCGACGAGCCTCTCGATCCTTCACACTAAAGGCCAAAGTCCAACGGCCGTCACTCTCCAAAATGCCTACGTGGCAGTACTTTTTGACCAAGGCGACGGCCTCTCGAAAGGAAGTTTGGGTCGGACCGGAATAGAAACCTAAACTATGGTCGAGACGCTGTCAATTTCTTTTCATAAAAAATGAAAAACTATAATTTATTGCCTATTTTCAGCAGATTCTTTTGGACTCTCAACAAAGTTTGGACTCTCAATCCCACCGCCTCTCGACTTGGACGGCCCATTAAAGAAATAATGAGCCTTGGAGAGGGCCCTTGGAAGTGTTATGCATAGTCTATTAATTAGACGTGAGTGGGCTTAGGTAAAGTAACTAAATTTTGGCATAAAAATGTCACTACCTTGTGTGGAAGTTAGGTACTATAACTAGTTCATGGTACAAGATAATGTACTCCCCATCGGATTACTTCTAACTAGTACTTCGCATTGGATTACTATAAATAGTTCATGGTACGAGATAATGTACTTTGCATTGGATTAGTTATAGTACCTAACTTGGATTGTTTTCCAGTAAACAATTATCTAACCCAATGTACCTTAGCTCAAATGATGCGAACGCATATAGGGGAAATAGCTCACTTCCTTTTCTTAAAGTACAATTTAAATGCTAAAAACGACCCCCATGCACTTGCTTGGAGGGCCCTCTCCAAGGCTCATTATTTCTCTAATGATAGTGTGAAGCGGGCCTAAATCCCCCGGTGATCTTGAATGCCGGCACTATTCATCTACCCCTCTTTTTTTGAAATTTCCATTTTCAGCACCTTCGGTGCTTTTTTGGCAATTCTTTTTGATATTATGGAATTGTAGGCCTCAATTTACCCTAAGGGAACCTACTTGGGAATAAAAACCATTGGAGGAGGGGGTTGTTTTTTAAGGTGGGGCCTCACTCAGACAAAAATAGGGGGCACTTTTGTCCCCATTCATTCTAGTCCACCGGGGTTTCAGAGAAATGATACATTGATCGATCTTGCAATGTTTACGCTTGCATCGAGCTATATGCAACATGGGCTTTACATTGCCCCCAGAAGCAATCAGTTAGGGGCGGTTCACATTATAACCGAAGGTTTGGAGTTTGTTGAATTCCACCACTCACATTTTAAGAAATTAAACCCTAAACGTTCAAAGGATCATTTTATGGTCACTGCCCAAATTTAACGGGCTGCCCGGAACCAAAAAACTTGAAAAATAACAATTTTTAAAAAAATACTACATCAAGTCTACTTTCCAATACAGTTTGAACTTCACCTGGGAGAAATTTTCAAAGTGCCTGGATCACCTCAACATTTTCTTAGTGTTAAAAAAATTGCTATTTGGGGAAAGTAATGATGTTCCCTCCATCAATTCTTTTACTTAGACTTTGAAGTTTACAATAGATAAACCAACTTTAACCATGGTAATTTATACAAATTTTCAAAGGTTAATGCTATTAAATTCATTAAGAAAGATCTAAAGTTATTTTTGGAATTTTGACCGTACGAACAATTTGTAGAGATGATGCCCTACATTTAGTTTATTGAACCAAACTTCATCAAACGACATATGGAAGTCACATGTTACAATGCATCTATGTTTTGTCCAATAGCCCTCAGGCTTTTAGGAGTTAACCCCTAAAGGACCGGAGTGTTTTTCCTCCAAAAACACTCCAATGCTGCCATTTTTACTCCCCCATGCAAAAAATCCAAAAGAATGTTATTTTTTACCTTCTAACCGTAAGATCTTGTCCTAAACTATTTGAAAAACATACACAACAAATTTCGTTCATTTTGACCGCACGAATTGCAAGATAATTGCGTTTGATAGAAAAAAACACCCCAAAAAAACACATGCCCGAAAATTTCAGATGTGTTTGACCACAACTACATAAAAAAAACCTCACTACCGAAACTTGTCGCACTTCACTTTCACATTCTATATGATGTTACTTAGTTGTGTACCAATTTTCGTTGGGTTTGGAGATGTTTAGGATGTTGAATAACACCTTGCACTTGTTGGGGGTTTAAAAGTTCAGAAAAGACTATATGTTTTTGGAATTGCAATATTTTCGACTTTATTTATTTAAAATACAAATCCGAGCGGTGAAACACAAGTACATTCCACCCTCTACAAAATGGCGAAAAAAAATTTGAAAAGAAAATAAATCTCCAAGTTTTAAAAGACATGTAGCGCATTTTCTAAGAATTTTGGGGGTTAGGGGGGAAATAAAGGGTGGACGAAGGGAATTGAAGTGACAACCCATTCCAATGTTCATGACCCCACTAACTCTCAAGGTACACTGCCACGTGGCAGTCCCTCATTGGACGATTTTTATTTTTTATTTTTTATTTTTTAAAATGATTTTATTTTTCAAATTTTTAAATAATATTTTTAATTATGAAATTGAACTTTTAGTTTAAAATAATATTTTTAATTAAAAATAATACTTTTCAATTTAAAATAATAATTTGTATTTATAAAAAATTAATTTTAATTTTTTAAAAATATTATTTTTAAATTTTTTTATGAGTTTGGAAATCGGGGTGGTCTTCTGCCCCCCCACAGTCCACCCTATTTTCCACACACCGCCCATCTTGTTGCCCCCCCCTAAAATTCAACTATTTCTCTACTGCCCCGCTGCCCTTTCTCCCGAAGAAAACACATTTTCCCTCATAACTTTCACATACGGTGTCGGAATTCAAAAAAAAAGAATCCCTATTTTGGTGGCACATTGGAGAATCTACTATTAAATTTCCTTCAAAATTCGATTAAAAATGTGTTCACCAGAACCTACCCGATTCTCTAAATGTCCTAGTTAGAACACTTGGTCCTTTAGGGCTTAAGCTAGAAATTGGCCTTTCAACCTTCGCACTTGAGGCCAAAGTTGAGAGGTAGTTGTCCTTTGAAGTGTTTACATAGCAACACTTTTTGTGAGCTTTGGCATCAATGGCATAAATTCTCAGGGGAGAATTGAATTGGCCAATAATGGAAATCAAATTCTCCTTCAAGAAGCCGTTGATTTTATTTTTTATAATGCATATTTTTGTATGTTTTTATTAAATATTTTGAGCTCCAAACTTTGAACTCTTGGTATGAATTAGTTTTGTAGTGCGATGGCGTCTCGTCATAGTGTTAATTGGCTCCTAGTTCAATTAGTTGCTTAGGCGGAATAGAATTCAGGTTGGGACTTGGAAACCATTCCATTTGATGAATAACATCCAAAAGATATATAGGAACTTTTTAGGTCTAGTTCATATGACCAAAAATATAAAGAAATTTAGCTACATTCTCTTCTTTAATGATTGATTTTTTAGTATTTTTTCCTAAACAATCGATGAAAATTCAATTATAAGTGAAAAAACATTAACCAAGGATTGGCGGGGTGGTAAGACTAGGCGACAAGAGAGCTAGCTAAGACAAAGGACTCAGGGTCACTTCACACTATGGCCGAAGGTTGAGAGGCCGTTGATTTTCTTCAATAGGATTGCAAAAAACTAAGAATTTGGCCTCTCGACCCTTTACACCAGAGGCCAAAGTCCAAAGGCCGTCGCCCTTCAAGATGCCTACTTGGTAACACTTTTTGAGCAAGGTTGATGGACTCTCGAAATAGGTTTGGGTCGAACGGGAATAAAATCCCAAACTATGGTCCAAAGGCTGCCGATTTTTTTTCATAAAAAATCAAAACTATATTTTATTGCCTATTTTCAGCTCATTTCTTTGAACTTTCAACAAAGTTTGGCCATTCAGTCCCACGGCCTCTCGATTTGAACGGCCATAGTATGAAGCGGCCCTCATACAAGGTTGATCCTAGTGTCAAAGGAGGTTCAAGCCTCAATTTTCAATTCTTTAATGATTTTGAGTTTTGGACTATAGTGGAAGTTTGTTACACCATCATCTTACATTTTGAAGTTACGTACATTGACATAGCAAAATGAGAGCTAATTTAACCCTTGGATGCTCCTATGTCCATATAATGGAGAACAAGCAGATTGCAACATTTCTCAACAATATATCTTGTACAATTTTTCATCCATCCAAATTTCTCTTGCATCTTATGCTAGTTGACCATCATTTGTACGGTGTGGATCTTCAAGATAAGATATTGTGTGTTTTTTTTTAAATAACCGAATTGATTTATTTCAAGTTTCATTTTTAGTTCAAATTGTGAGACCTTAACGCCTAAACGTCACAACGTTCATTTTCTGAACGACTAACATATTCAAATCTACTATACGTTATCATCAATGCTTAGATGAAAGCCATCCAATATTTTGGAGATACTTCACCAAGTTGTCTTATCTAATGGTTGAATTTAGTCATATTTGAGAACATAATTTTCTAAAACAACAAATGTAGAAGTATATCAAGTCAAGCCAAAATGGCAAAATTGCATTGATTGTAGTTCAAAAGTGGCCTTGCAAAAATGAAGTCAGAGATTTAAGGAACATACAAATTTCAAATAATCATCATATTTAAGAATAATTCATTTCAAACTCATTCCAAAAAAATTTACTCAAAAATATTAAAACTTTGTTTGTAATCCAATTTAGAAAGAATTTTTTATTTTAACTTTCAAAATTGATAATTAAATATTAGTGATAGTATTAGTGGAATCAAACCGTACGGATGGAATCTAAAATTAAAAATCTAGAACTTACATCTACGTAACAATTTCAAAATATTCTTCTAAATAGTACTTTATGATGATTTTTCTCAAATTGTCAATTCTAGAAACACCCTGGTACGTTTAGGGGTTAAACACGATTTTCCAAAATAAGTAGAATCAAAATTAAAATCATATAATCTCGTAGTGCATGTTGTTCCAAATTTATTACAAAGAATTTTATTTTTTTTGTTTGATTGATATTTTTAATTGAATTTTTTTTAAAACCTTGAAAATTTAATTACAATTTATTAATATAAGATGTGATCTTCACATTGACATTTACAACTTAACTTAGTACATCAACTCCAATTTATAATTAACTTAGTACATCAACTCCAATTTATAATTAACTTAGTACATCAACTCCAATTTATGATTCATCAAACATTTAATAATGCATCTTTGACATTAGTATTGAATTAGGACATTAAAGGGTTAAAAACTTGTAGAAGGTACAAGTTTCTATTGAATTTTATTCAAAAATTGAAAGATTGAGAAGATTTTGACTTTTTGTGCTATCAAATCTCCTCTCGCTGGGAAGTTGAAGAGTTTCCTCTTCTTGTTTTCCATGTCTTAGGGCATCCAAGTGAAATGAATTACAAAGGTGAGGGGAAGGGTCCATATTTGATCTCAATTAATTTTAATTTTTTAATTTTTTCCAAAAAAACACTTTTAGGAGATGCTAAATTTGTGAATATGTTTCAAGAATTTTTTAGCCTTAGACTAAAATTATTTTCTAAAAAAATTGGTATTCATTATTTTTCCAAATAAAAATTTTATTTTTATTTTTTTTGGATTCTTGCTTTTAACCCCTAAATGCCTAGAGCCCTCTCCAAATTCGGCAGTTTTGCAAAGATGCATTATAAAATGCGACCTAGACGGATATTTTGAACTTGATATATGAATATAAGTTGTACATTATGAATTTTAGATTCTATCCATACGGCTAGATCTATAATTGCTATTACCAATAGTTTTGTATAAAATTTGAAACGTGAAATTCATAATTATTTTGTAATTCAATTACGAATAAGATATTGACAATCTAAGGATGAAATTTATTGTGATTGGTTGAAATGTAATACTCTGAGTGTAGTGATTTTTGGAGATTTTTTGGTTGCTTAATTTTATGAGTTGACTTTTTTTAGAGCACTTTTACACTGAAATCTTCAAAATTTTGGGTGAATCACTACAACATGAAACGAGGCATAATTTTTTTGCAAATAATCCCCTTTCTAATCGGATCACATATGCACGAAGCTAACTTCTCATAGAATCTACAGTATAAATTCCACACTACAAAAAGTGCATGACGGATGAGAAATTTTGGATGAAATCTGTACATCGTCCAAAAAATGGACGCTTAGGCAGTTAGGGGTTAACCCCTAAAGGACCATGCTCATTCCTAAAATTTTATCATTTTCTCGTGATGCTTTTAGAAAGGCAATTGTATCTTTTGATTGGTATTCATGTAGAAAACTTCACCGTTGAAGTTCAAAAAGGACTTAGTCATGAGATTGTACATCAATTTTCAGAACAATCTACCGTATATATTACATGATTATAAGGTTTGATCATAAGTCGATTTCTGAAAAATTTGAATTAAACCAACAGGTCATTCATTGCAAACTTTCTCATAAATTTAAAAACCATGATTAGCGTTTGAAAGTTTAAGAGCATACAAAGATGTACTATATCCTGGTGCTCACAAAAAACGGTGTTCTAAAACTAAATACAACAACAATGACTAATTCTCAAAGATTTATGTTTGGATGAAGTGACTTGTTAGTGACTCATTGAGCCGGTATTTGTGATTGTTATTAATTTTTACATTGAAAAAATGTTTTAAAGAATTCAAACATATATATGGAATATTCCAAAAATTCCAAAATAATATAAAATATGTAGAAAAGATTCCAATTATTTTGAAAATATTCCATTTAAAATATATTTAAACATTTTTCGTAATTATTTTATAGTGTTAATGATGCAGTAATGGCAAATATTTTACATATTGGACACTTTTTCTTTTTTTACAAATGTGACGTCAAAGTGTGAAAACGCCTCCAAGTCGTCAACCGCCCTAACTACCATGTTCCAAGTTCACCTACATTGGCGTTTTAATTTTTCCCCGATGAATCAATCAACGTAATTGCAAATCTTGAATGATTTTTGTGTTCTTGAAACGAACATTTTCAATTCTTTAGTTAACATTGAGTCAAAATTATGAAATCCAAACAAGTTATTAAAGTAATGAAATTATTCTTGGACACAATGTGTCCACCTGGTCCTTTAGGGGTTAAACAATTGAAACTAGTCGTAAAATTATGGTGTTCGTCTTCATCAATAATCTTAATAACTAGAATTTGTCACTTGTGTCAAGATGGAATATATTCAAATGGAAGTTTAACTAATATTTATTTTTCTTCTTGATTAAATATGTATGTTGCTTTTCTTCTTGATTGAAAATTTACATTGCTTACATATACTTTTACAAATTAAAGTATTATAACAATTTTAATTAAAAAATTGGTTGAAATGTAATTTTTTTTCACATGTTGTTTTAGAGGTTTCAACCAATAACTATGTACTACTTGACACATTTTGTTTTTAATTTTTTTTTAAATTGTTGATTTTACTCTTATCCTAAGGTTAGTATGTAGGACATACATTGATCAATCGATCAACAATGTTAACAAATTTCTTTCAATATAAAGTTATTATACCAAAGGTGTAGAAAATAAACTATACAAAGTTTAACTTCATTGGCTTGTTGCCTAAATGAAAAGGTTTATAATTTTACAATCAATCTTAAATAGTTCAATCTATGTGCTTTGATTCCTAAAAAGGCAATGACTACAAAACGGCTTCAAAATGGTTGCTTCAAAAGTGATTTGACAAATATTAATAAAAATAAATAAATACTAATTGTGTGAATTTAAAAAATCATGATGCAAAATAAAAATAAATTTATTTTATTAGATCTTCAAAAAATAATTGTAAATAAACATATTTTATAGCTCATTTGAATTTTGTCTACAAATCCTTTGGATCATTAAAGTTTAAGATACAAGAGTTTGTTGACAAATAAGATTTGCCATTTAGAACCAAACCATAGATAAGAATATTTTTTCTTTAATGGCATGAAAAGTAAGATTTACGATCTCTTGCTTTGATACAAACGAGTACCACATACATAGAAGGTCACTTGATTGACAATGGTAATTTGACATTTTTTCACATTTAGATTTTTTTTTTAAATACCTATTTGGCATGTTAACTTTTGATTTAGAAAACCAAGACTATATCGTTCTAGACTCTTAGGATTTCATGAAAAATTAGAAGTATCTAAAAACAAACCCTATGATTTCTAACTTGTAAGACTTTATGATTTCTAATTTGTAAGGTGAGTCTACGTCCCAATAACAACAGACTTAATGACAAACTTTGTTGGTGAATAGTCCTTTGTTCTTTTTATAAGTAGTTCTTTAGGCATGGAAGAACTTGTGGGAACTTTCTCCTAGCATTGGGGAGGTCATGAGTTCTATATCCTACAGCTGTGTAAGGCCTTGCTTAAAATTATTTTTCAACTCACCATAGACTAGTTTTGCAATCTTTTTGAATTCAAAACAAGTTTAAAGTGAGTTCAACAAGAGTTTCCACTTTGAGACACTCTTTTCGATAAACTCTGTTGTTTAAAAAATTCCCGAAAAATTTTAGATGAAAAAAGCAATCATTGGCAGCACCGATTTAAGTTGTGGACAATTGCTAGATTAAAAAATTATTCAAATAGAACTTTTTTCATGAAAATGATGGAATAACACCATTAAAGATAAAATTCATCAAGAGAGCTCTTTGACTTGGGGCTTTTTTTTATGAATATATCTAGTGAGGTACAAAAATTATTTTTAAACTTTGAAAAATAAGGTTCCAATACAAAACTTGATTACAAAATTTAGATTTGAAAAATTATATCAAGGTATGTGTTTGTAATTATTATGGAGCTTGCGTTTTTACGTGCCAATTTTATTACAGACACATACCTTGATATAATTGTTTTAACTAAGTTTTTTGAGAAAAAAAAAAAGAAAAAAAATTATGTATCTAAATTCTAGCATAAATGATAATTTGTAGTTTAAACACAATTTAACAATATCAATTTCTAACTTTTATGGCTACATTCAATCCACAAAATACTAAAAGCTCGAAACTATTTTTATAAATTCTTATGTTTGTTAAAAGGATTCAATTGAAATTGATTAATAAGATCACATTCAATAACCCCTAAAGGACCATGCTCATTCCTAAAATTTTATCACTTTCTCATGATGCTTTCAAAAAGGCAATTGTATCTTTTGATTGGTATTCATGTAGAAAACTTCACCGTTGAAGTTTAAAAAGGACTTAGTCATGATATTGTATATCAATTTTCAGAACAATCTACCGTATATATTACATGATTATAAGGTTTGATCATAAGTCGATTTCTGAAAATTTTGAACAAAACCAACAGGTCATTCATTGCAAACTTTCTCATAAATTTTAAAACCATGATTAGTGTTTGAAAGTTTAGGAGCATACAAAGATGTACTATATCTAAGTGCCCACAAAAAATGGTGTTCTAAAACCAAATACAACAACAATGATTCATTCTCAAAGATTCATGTTTGGGTGAAGTGACTTGTTGGTGACTCGTTGAGCCGGTGTTTGTGATCGTTATTAATTTTTACATTGAAAAAATGTTTAAAAGAATTCAAATATAATATATGGAATATTCCAAAAATTCCAAAAAAAATAAAATATGTAGAAAAGATTCCAATTATTTTGAGAAGATTCCATTTAAAATATATTTAAACATTTTCCGTAATTATTTTATAGTGTTAATGATGCAGTAATGGCAAATATTTTACATATTGTACACCTTTTTTTTTTTTACGAATGTGACGTCAAAGTGTGAAAACGCCCTTCAAGTCATCAACCGCCCTAACTAAGTACTATGTCCCAAGTTCACCTACGTTGACGTTTTAGTTTTTCCCCGATGAATCAATCAACGTAATTGCAAATCTTGAAGGATTTTTGTGTTCTTGAAACGAACATTTTCAATTCTCTAGTTAACATTGAGTCAAAATTATGAAATCCAAACAAGTTATTAAAGTGATGAAATTGTTCGTGGACACGATGTGTCCCCCTGGTCCTTTAGGGGTTAACAATTAATGGTTTATAAACTTCTATAATCAATCACTGTGACGTCATCTTCAGGCTTATCGAGGTCATGATAGCTGCATTCAATAAAAGTACAAGTGTCATTCAAATGTCACAACTTTGGAAAATGCAATATAAAATTTAACTTTACATTCAAAGTTTAATAAATTAATTACACTTTTAAACTGTCTATTTTATTGATGTTATAAATATAATATAATAAATGTAGAAGTACTTGCAATTAATTGCTTTAGTAAGTGTTTTACCAAAATAAATAAATAAAATTAAATATGAAGATTGAAAATATCAAAAACATACCTTCTAATACTACGGGGATCTTGATACAAGATGTGGGGTGGAATCATTAAAGAAGAAACATTCAACAAATTTCTTTCTAATAATGGACTAGGTGTTGGTATTTTAAGATTTCTAAAACGTCCATGATTATTGTTAAAAACTCCTTCCTCAAAACCATGATGAAAAGGATCAGGGCCTTCTATTAAAAATCTCATTGCAATTCCTGAAGGAGCTGGTACAAATGGACCTAATGGACTGTACATGAAAAATGATTAGAAAATTATATAATCATGTTACTCAATAAATAAATATAAAATAAACAATCATACCTTTAGAAACCACATATATACATTTATAGATTAATTTTATCTTAATGAAAAGAATGAATAAAATTACATATACAAGTTAACATGACTTAAAGTGTAGAAAATTGGCTTAAAATAAATTAACTTACCCAGCACCAGGAACAGGCATAAGCACTTGAGGTGGACAAGATATATCATTCATACACGTATTTCTTGGTATTCCTTGCAAAGGTAAGTTATTGAAATGATCAAACATTAAACGATCTATTGGCAAAGGTTCAAAGCAACCTCCTAAATGTCTTCTTTGGGAAATATACGGTCTTGTACTTTCTAAAGAAGGAGAAAATTGAGGAGTTGAAGTGTGTTGAGGTGCTTCCAATGTGTTAAGTTGTGATCCTTCTTTTTGACCATCGCGATTGAAATTTTCATTTTCTACAATTCTTGTGCATTCTTTAGTAGGATCTCGATGGCATTTGATTTCAATAGGAGGTTGAAGTGTTTCATTTAGAGCTTGTTTGTCATTGGATTCTTGATTATAAAAACTTCTTGTCGAGGCTTTAGAAAGACTATGTCGACGGCTTTTTAAATTTTTATCACTAGAGTTCTGAAGCACAATGTAAAAAATTAATCCAATCATAGTTTAGATGTAGAATCTAAAAAAATTATGAACATTATCAATTATCATTTTAAAATTATTTCTAAAACTTCATCAATTATTGGAAAATAAATTATCAAGACATGTAATATGAAATTGCCCACTTGTTAATTATTATTTTTATTCTATCTAATTATTTCTATCAAATAATTTATTAATATTAATATTTTGATGATGAAAAAAAATTATTTTTTGACATACATGTGAGTGTCGCAAATGTATTGAAGCCTTATGATTAGCTCCAGGAGCATCTAAATCACTGAAAATTAGATTGTGTCAAATTTTTTAAAAATGTATCGTACAAGTTCTCAATCAAGTGTTTTACAACTTAATCCTATTTAATAAAAATGATAACTTAAATTTTAGAATGTTTAAGAATGAAATATATATGTATTTATATATACATATACATACACATATATATATATATATATATATATATATATATATATATATATATATATATATATATATATATATATATATATACACATATATGTATATATTTATAGTATATAATTTTTCAAATTTGGATTGAATTGAAACTCAACATCGATTTAATAAGATGTTGAATCAAAAAAAAATTCATTAAGTATAATTTTAATATATACAATAATTCTTTCAACAAATTATAATGGCATGCATGAAATAAAAATAAAATAAATATAAAATAATTTTACATAATAACTACGTACAATTTAAGCAACATTTAAGAAATATAATGAGTTTTTTTTATTTTTCCTTTAATAATTTAAAAATATTCAATGAATGCAACCAATTTCAAAGTAATTATTGTAACATATAGAATTGAGTGGCAAATGGTTTTTAATTCACCTCATGTAATTTTGAAAGTACAATTTTTCTTGTGCTTTTAGAATGACTTCAGTGACTATATCAGGATGTTTTAGCTTCAAATGTTTATGAACAAATTCTGCTCCATGAAATAATTTGGTACATCCCTTTACTCCACATCCATATTTCCACCCATACTTTTCATCCCGTATTTTACGAACAAAAGAATCCAAAGAATCACTAGTTGTAATTTGCAACATATCTTTGCCAAGCATGGACTCTATCACATCACTTGTTTGTAGCCTTGTTTGCCAAGTTGTTTCTAATTTCTTCTCCCATTCTGCAAATATAGTATTTTCTATTCCATTTTCATTGATTTCAATCTTTGGTGCACCTTTCAAACGATTCTTTTTAGGTTTTTCCTTGTATTCCATCATTCCGTAATAATCTACAAAGTGAACACGCCACAAGTAGATGCGCATAATTTCTAAAAGCTCAACATCTTCAATTTCTCTCACGTGTTTGCAATTTCTTAATATCACCACTGGACCTCCATCCACCATGTCAACTTCCGAGTCGTTCTCTACTAATAAAATGTTTGCTTCAATTCCCTTTTCACTATCCAACTTTTTAATGAGAGACCTCTCAAGATCAATGTCGTTCAATAGTCTTTTTGGATTGGAACATTCAAAGTGTATTGGAAACGAGCCATTATGTTCTAACAATGAAGAATGTGTTTGAGACAACTTTCTCCTCTTAATTCCACAATCTATATCACTTTCATATTCTTCTTTTGTTGATGATTGTGTATTTGGGCCTCTGTAATAGCCATATTTTATTTTAAGATATATATATTATATAACGTATTCATTATAAAAAAATTACAACCATGAAAAATCACAATTAGCAATGTTGAATGTGTTAAATTAATTAAAAGTTGATTAGATTATATGTATTAGCATGCGTTGAATTAAAATATACTAAAAACTTACATGCATAGAGAACATGTTTGAAGTTCCATCATAAATTCATTTGCTTGAATCTTAGCATTCTCATTCCTTCTATTGTTTTTCAAAATAAACAAAAATTGAGTGAATAAGAGAAAAGAAAGATCACTTATTCAACACTAATTTTTTATTTAAAAGTATATATTCCAAGATTAAAAGAAAACAAAGTACGTCCTTAATCACCTAGTTAAAAGAGCTTCAAGTCTTGTTGGATCATATTTATCCCGCAACCTATACATTCATTTTTCTTTTATCAATTTCCAAACAACTTCTATTCTTTCAAATTGATTTTTAATTATGAAAATATAAAAATGAAACATGAAAAGAATATGTTTTTATAAAGCAAGCTCTAAAGCCCACCAATCATCATCTTTGTGCCTTTTAAAATATGCTCTCTTTTTGGTTGTGATGTATTCTTTCGTGTACTCTTCATATCTACAAACCAAATTTTTTATTGAAAGATTGCAACGTTTTTATATATTAAAAGAAAATAAAAGAAATCGTAAAAAATAAAAAATATATACATTCAAATTTTTTTGAATAAATTAATGAAAATAAAATATTTAAAAATATTTTTCTATTTCAAAAATTAAAATGATTTTTTTGGTAGCAAACAACTTTTCATTGATTTTGTATGTAACTTTTGATTGTAAAATCTTTTCAATTTTTTTTATTTACTGGCATTAAAGATTCAAATTCAAAGGTGTCAATTACATAGCATAAAATTTACAATTATGCATTACGTAAAAAAAGTGTTTAAGTTTGACATTTACCTACATTGAGCTTCTTTTGGAGAAATGTCATCTTCTAATCCTAAAATGAATTGCTTATATGTCATAAGAGTCTCTCTGCACATGCTTTATGTCAAACACAATAAAACATCAAAACATATTTGTGATGAAAATTAAATAGGATAAATTAATGAAAAAAGAGTCATTGCCAAAAAATTCAAATATTACACAATTATATAGCACGTCAAATTGTATCAATATTCTTTGTAGATGCCTCAAATTGTATTAAATAAAATTATACATTACAATGTCAAATTTGAAGTATTTATAAATATATATTTGTATATTTTATTTTATTTTAATATTGAAACAATTTATTATATATGATTGGTGAATTAAACATACTTTCTCAAGTCGGCGTAAGAGATGGTGGCATATGAATGCATGTTAAAACCTAAACACGTCAAATGATAAAAAAAATTCAAAATATGCATTGAAGTATTTTTGATACAAATTTGTGAGCATCTTCTACTATTCTAGAATAAAGATCATTATTGTTCTCTTCCAAAAAAATTATCATTCTTTAATTATATATATTTTTCTTATTAAAATTTATTCTTTTAAACCAAAACACACCATATAAACCTTGAAAATTTGCACAATCTAATTTATTTTGTTCGTCCATCCTCTTTGGCAAATATAGTCCTGGCCCATCAAATCCTCCCATCCTGCAATTAGTAAAAATATATAATTAGCATTTGGACCATTGCTAAAGACATCAACCAAAAATCTTCTATTTAGTTTTGGTGCAATACTTGATTGTTTAATAAACAAGGTAAAAAAATTAAATTGATAAGTAAATTGATTCAATAAGGTGATGACATATATTACTTCTATGTATGTGGTCAAAGTATTCCTATCCATTGTTGTCCAACAAAAATGAAAACTTATAGGATCTTCTTAAAACCAACATAAATTAAAAGTATGTTCCTTGGCAATGATGTACAAATGGTATGCTCATTTTCAAAGCCAGATTCTATGCTTGCCCAATTCTATAATCAAAATGAAATATGTATAATAAATTCAATAAAATTTCAAAATAAGAATTACACATTAAATTCAAATTTAAATGTGTACTCTAATATATTTTCCCCCCATTTGTTAATGAATTCTTACATAGTGATGTTGATTGGTTTAAACCATACACATTTTAGTAGTCTCCAATTTAACTTTGGTATAAAAAAAATTTAAAAAATCAATTGAATTAAGTTAAGGTGGGAATTTGACATGAGAAATTGTGGATGAAACCTATACATCATTCAAAAAATTGCATGGTTGGACCTTTTGGGGTTAAGGTAGGATGTCCTAAAACCACCACCTCCCCCAATTATGACATGTAGACTTTTCTTGGGGCCACCACAGTTGAGACCTAAAACCACCAATTTCACTATTGAAGGAGACCAATGGCACACCAAGAAATAGTTGGTGGTTTTGGGTTAGCTCATGAGCGGAATTAGGAACAACAAAGTGTGAACATGGGGGAACCTAGAGGTTTGATTTGGGTCGCAGGTTACTTTCCACTTTGGAATTTTGTATAAAATTAACAAATGCGAATTAGATGTTGCAAATTTTTGCAATCCTCATCAAAACCTATTTCGAATGCGGTCATATTTTTTTTTCGAATTTAGGACTGCCAGAAATAGTCCAGATTGCTTAAGTTGGTGGTTTTAGGACAATCAACCTTAATGGATGTTAGAGATTGGGAAGAACATCATAAAAGCGCCTTTTCTTTTGGAGTTGAATTTTGCTACATTTCAACAAGTTTTAAATCCAGCTACAAACCTATTGAGATTCAAAAACAAGAAATCCATTTTTCAACATATCTTTATAAAAATTAGCTATGTATTGCCAAAAACTATATAAAAACTACCTAAATAACAAAAATCAGTGTAATTGGATCTACCAACTAAAAAAAAGGGGTTTTTTGTGAAAAATAAAATAAACATCTAATCCATAAGTGACTTAGATAAAGGCAGAAATTTGATTTCATTAGATTATAAAACTTTTAAAAAATTATTATTTAGGAATGTAAGGTATGACACCTTTCTATTGGAAAACATATACCAATATAAAGAATGAAAAAAAAACTTGTTTTTAGAAAAGCACGATTAATTCATAGGTATTTCTTAGAAAAATATTTCTATCCATGGTCGGGATCTTGTTTACATATATAGAAATTTATGGCTCGTAACGTCCTAACAGCAAGCCTATTCGGAGAGTTCACTAGACTTGTATATATGTATACACGTGTGTGACAAAGGTATTTATTCAAGGGGTATTTAATTGTCTATTCTTAATTTTTTGTACCGTATTATTGTATAATTTTCTAATTTCTTGTTTTTTAAATGACCCTATAATTACTTTTAAGTTTTATGAAGCTCTAATTTAAGTTAGGTATGTTCATTATAATTATTTGATTTTGCTCTAAAGGGTTCACAAGCAATCAAAGTTCTAAGTCATTCCATTTTTCCAACTGAATCGACGTAGTTTTTCATCCAAAATCTTCTAGCCTCTAAATAGAGAGGACACCCTATTTCAAACAAAACCTAGGATCCTAAATTCCTACGGTATATTTTCACAAATATTTAAAAAATATGTGTTATTTATATCAAGCCTATATTATTTATAATACACATTTTATCATACATACTCACCTATGTTACTTCTAAGAAAATTCTAAGCTTTTCCTTTTGTGAATATAAATTACTCTATATTTTCCCGCACGTTGTTTTCTAATATTATCGCAGTGAACTCCCCGAGCAAGCCTATCACTAAGAGAAAGCCCATCACTAGTAGCAAGCCGATCAATAGTAGTAGACCCTCCACTAAGACCAAACCCACTTCTAAAAGAAGCCCGTTACTAAGAGCACTGCAAGCAGAGCAAGTTTTCAGCTCCAAGTTTCAACACAAAGAATAGCTCCACAAAAATTTTGTAGTCGCCGAGTTTCAACACAAAGAATAGCTCAACAAACAATTTGTAGTCGCCGAGTTTCAACACAAAGAATAGCTCAACGAACAATTTGTAGTCGTCGTGTGGACAAGCTTCTTTATTGGCTTTGATGATAAGTTCAGAACCCTATGGTTTAGGGTGATATGGAGCAATGAGGCTCTATTTTTGTGCCTATTTGTTGTCAAGACAAAACCTTCACTACAATTTGTCTCTTTCCAATAACACAACCAAAAGTGACAATGACATGCTGAAAACGATGAAATGCACAATGCGAGCAAGGTGGGATGTCATCTCCTATGAAACCTAGTGCCACTTGCAATTCTACTAGAGCGGACATTTCCATGCAAAGTACATGTTGTTTGAAAAACACCATTGTCAGGTACATTTTGCAGATTTGTTGGAATTGCTCTAAGGTCAATATTCCTATTTCCGAACCTCATATACTAGCCTACATTCAAAAATTGCCAAACAAAAAAAGGAGTATAGCTAGTATCCACAAGCTTAAGCAAAATGCCAACTTCAAATGCTCTACCCTAGTTGGCAAAAAGTCTTTACAAGTCAAATCATGATCTTGGTTTTTAGCAAGAAATTTAAAGATAGAAATCTTTAGTGAAAATGCTCTAATACCTTAAAGTTCAACCCCTCAAAACATCCTCATCCCTCTCTACATTTGGAGAATTTCAAAGATGTCTTATAAAATGTAACTAAGAGGGATATTTTTAACTTGATATGTGAATAAAAGTTCTACATTATGAATTTTTGATTCTATTCATACAGTTAAATCTATGATTGTTAACACAAATATTTTTGTATAAAATTTGAAACTTAAAATTCAAAATTCTTTTGTAATTTGATTGCGAATAAGATATTGTCAATTTGTACATGAAATTCGTTGTGATTGGTTGAAATGTAATATTCTAAGCGTATTGATTTTTTGAGATTTTTTGGTTGCTTAATTTAATGAGTTGACTTTTTAAAAGCACTTTTACGCTGAAATCTTCAAAATTTTGGGTAAATTGCTACAACATGAAATGAGGCATAAAATTTTCACAAATCATCCCCTTTCTAATTTTTATTTGATTCAATAGTCCATTCAATTACAAATCACTAATCACTCCATATATAAGGTTGGATAACCTATTACCACCAACTTAAGCAATATGGCCTATTTTTGGGAGTGCTAAATTCAAAAAAAAAATGACCGCATTCGAAATAGGTTTTGATGAGGATTGCAAAAATTTGCAACATCTAATTCGCATTTGTCAATTTTATACAAAATTTCAAAGTGGAAAGTAACCTCTGACCCAAATCAAACCTCTAGGTTTCTCCATGTTCACACCATGTGGTACTAATTTTCACTCATAATGATACCCAAAATGGCACCAACTATTTCTTCACAATGCTTGGCATGCCATTGGTCAAACTGAATAGTGAAATTGGTGGTTTTGAGTCTCAATTGTGGTGGCCCCAAGAAAGGTCTACATGTCATAATTGGGAGAGGTGGTGGTTTTCGGACATCCTTCCTTAGACTCAAGCAAATTAGAACTCTTGTTTGATGACAGCAATTAGGTTACCTGTTATCATTTGCGAATCCTCGTCCACCTTCATCTCCGAAGCTTCTCCTGCGACTCCCACCTTCAAAGACAACCTCTCGGCGGCGTTTGTACGGGGGAGAGCGCCGGGAAGAAGGCGGACTAGTGTGACTCCGCCGATGATCCTTGTTAATCACAGGAGGGGGCGAGGCGCTGCTCTTCCGGCGCTTGTACTCCCTGACTCTCTCAGATTTCCGGTCGTCACCTCCCAACCGCTCATTCCGCCTCGGCGCTCCAGATCGCTCCTCTTTCTCAAATCGCCGTTCCGTTGCGTCGCGCTCTCGCCTCTTGTCAGACTCTGTTCCTCCTCGCTCTTTTGTACTACGGTCTCGTCGGCTCTCTACAGCTTTCGGAGGGACGTCCATCGCATCATCCATCACTACCTACTCCCTCTCAATTTTGTTTGTTATTTTGGCACAAATCGAACGAATTCAATTGCAGAAAATACAGAATACAGAGCCACCACGACAGGGCACTCCCTCTCAATTTTGGAAATCTTCCCCGTCTCCACCCTGTGTTTAAGCGATTTACTTCTCCATGCACAACTATACAAAACACTTCAGCGCTCCATCATCGCACTTGTCAGCACTTTCTTACACATCAAGAGATAGAATTTCCGTTCCTCTCGCAAACCTAACAAAGACAGACAAAAAAAATTCCCCGGGCTGGAACGCAAGAAAAATCAACGAGCCGAAATTTCGTCACAGAAGCTTTCCAGTTGCTTATCTTCCAATTTGCACTAATATCTCCACAAAACTCAGTTGTCCGATGAAAAAAGCGTCCATGAGCAATCGCATCATCCGTAACTACTTCCTTTCAATTGTTGAAAATTCTTCCAGAGGTTCCCCGCCGACTGAACGATTTAAATTCTCCATACACCGCCTGCACAACTATTCTTCATTACAAAAGCTTCTATGTACACAACAGAACCTCGTGGCCAAGGTAGATAGAGTTCCGTTCTCTAAAATAGCATATCCCGTTGCTGGAATGCAAGAAAAATATCAACAGGAGTCACCGAGTTGTAAGAGAGATCAAATTTTGGTACACAAAAGCACATTAGCTATCCTATGAGTTGCGTATCTTTCAAGAACCTCAAACTGCACTACCTTCACAAAAAGTCAGTTCTCCGATGCAATGAAAACATGAGCAATGAGGCAGACGGGGACAATTCCAGAGCGCCAGCTTCCCTGCATTAGAGACGAATACCTTGCAAACTGACACCGGGATGTAGAAAGTGAGCATGGGTGCGTTGGTTCAATTCTATTCTCTCAACACCCACTGCCATTCGCCTTCTTGACGTACTCACTAACATGCGCACTAAACCTCACAAGGAATGCTTAATTAATCACTAATCACTATGATCCTTCTGTGTAAGAACCCGGTACTCAGGTTTTGACGGCCTATGGCCATTACAAACATATGTCGTTTTTCATTCCTCATTTCGTGGGAACAATGAATAGTGGCGGAATATTATACTTATGTTTTTGTCTTCTTGTGACCAAAACTACTCATCAACACTAACAGAGCCCATGTGCTTGGCGTCGTTTCATTTCTTTTTCATTTCTTTTTCATTTACAGTAAGTAAAAAATGACAAATTTCCTTCTAATGAAACCTAAAAGTTCTTCTACTGTAGAGGATTTCTTTAGTAGTTAGGCTTCACCTTCTCTTCTTTTAATTGTCTCTGCCCCACCAAGGGAGAGATTACGAAAACACTTCGTGTCAATAACCAAATTGTGGGAATCCAACATCAAATATGTTGGCAATGTATCTAGATTCCAATTTGTATGAATGGCAATTGAACATCAAACATAGAGAGTATGGTTATATCTTATAACCTTGTCCATTTTTAATATTTTCTATTCAATATGTGGATGATTTTGTTTTTAAATTTTAAATTTAATTTTTTTTAGGTGAAGGTGTGGGGTTTGTGGCTGCCATGAGAAAAAGAAATGAAAAGAAATGAATAAAGAAAAAATAGAAGAAAAAGAAGATAAGAAGGAAAACAAGAAGAAGACAAGATGAAGCAAGATAAAATAAAAGATAGAGATAAGTATAAAAATTAAATAAAAGAAGTATTTGTTTACAATGAGAGTGATTGTTGAAAGAAAAAAAAATCGTTGCTTTTTAGAGAAAAATTTTAAACAATTTTTTTAATGTGTTCAATCCTATTTCCCTTGAGAGACCATTGCATTCACTCCAAAATTCACAAAAGTGTTGCCATGTAGGCATTCATTAGGAACTTTAAGGCATGTGAATATGGTGCCATGATGGTGCATTGAAATGCAATTAAGATAATTTGGTGCCAACCTCCATACCGACCTAGTATGGATAAAATGACACTAAAATGACCTTAATGCGGCCTTTGGTGTCAAAATGGCACCAAAATAGTCTGGCCCAATTTTTCTTGATGTTGTAGAGGGCAACGGCCTTTAGAATCTAGTATGAAGTTGAGAGGCCAATTTCTAACTTTCTTTCAATTTGATCAATGAAACTTGATGGACTCTCGACCTTCGGCCATATTGTGAACTGCCCTTAAGATTTAATGGATTTGCATCAACCCCATTATTGATGTTGGTTAATATGATAATTTTGACTCTTTTGGGTCACTCCGCCCGTAGGGGTTTGTATTTCTATTCCTCTTAACCTCTAACTGCTTAACCAACCATTTTTGATTGATGTACAAAATTGAATTTCATTTTCTCATCCATCGGGCACTTTTTGCAAGTGAAAAATAAGTACAACATTCTATGGCAAGATAGCTTTATGCATGTGTGATCTAATTAGAAAGGGGATGATTTGTGACTTTTTATGCCTCATTTCATGCCGCTGTTTTCCATCAAAAAATTCTAAGATCTTAGTTCAAAATCAAATCAAAAGTGCTCTTGAAAAAGTCAACTTATAAAATTAAGAAACCAAAAAATCTTCAAAAATCACTACACTTAGAATATCACATTTCAACTTGCCAAAAAAAATTTCATTCACAAATCATCAATACCTTATTTGTAATCAAATTACAAAAGAGTTTTGAGTTTCAAGTTTCAAATTTAATACAAAATTATTGGTGGTTGCAATCATAGATCCAACCGTATGAATAGAATCTAAAATTCATAATATACAACTCTCGTTCATACATCAAGTTCAAAACATCCCTCTTAGTTGCATTTTATAATGCCGTATCTTTGCAGTTCTCCAAATCTGAAAAGGGTTGTAAGCATTTACGGGTCACACAAGAAACCTTGATCAATTCACTGTCAAGTAAATATTACTGCCAAACTGCAGTTTATAACAAGTTTTGCAAGTGGTTGTTCAATTTAGCAAACTTGTGTTCACCAAGAATTCACCATCATTCTTGTACCATTTACTACCTGGTGAATGTGTCAAGGTGCCCTGCGGTGAAAGAAAGAAAAGAAAAAGAAAAAGAAAAAGGAAAAACATTTGACTTCAACTGTTTCAAGCCAGCTGCTTCCACTCAAGCCCGTGAGCTGCTGGCATTAACTTAGTCGGCTGTCTCTCTCTCTCTCTGTCACCAACCCCAAGTTCATCCATGTGCATTATTGCAGTGTGATTGCACCGTCCCCCCCAGTAAACGCTCGAAGCTAGCTCTTCACAATGAACGGAAACAGTAATTCTGCGAGCTAGCATCGAGAACATCATAATTTGCCACATCAATCCGAATTCGATCGATCATCACCTGCTCGATCGCCCAATCCTGTAGATCCAGTGAGCAAACGAAATCGGAATGGATGTTGTCACGTAAGTCAATGATCATCTAGATCGAAAGTTAATCCATGGTGATGCAGTACGTTGCAGTTACTCGCCTGGCGATGGTGGTTGGATCTAGATACTGGTAGGAAATTCAGTTCATCGATTGTTTCAAAAACATTCTAAATTTAACAGACGGGTGCTGCGCCGTGCGCCCTAATTTCCAGATGCCAGGCGGCTGTCATCAACTTTGTGAGTGACGGGTCCACACTCACTCTCAAGGACATCAGAATACCGTTTTCCTGACAAAGTTTTCAGATCCATCGATCGATCAATCAATCGGGCACTTCTCGCAACGGTCGCGAGCTCAGATTCAAGTTTGGTACACTCTAGATGGTGGCTCCTTCGTACTCGTCGTTGAAGTTATTAGCTCTTGCGTTTCAGGATCATGTTCAGCTCGGTTGTCTCGCTTTCAGGGAATTGAATCGAATTCACTGGATTGCTCTCTCCGTCTCTGTCTCTCGTGCCAGTCATCACTCTCAAGGTCAAATGCAGCTCTAGATGTGCTCAGATCGATTCTCTCTTCGTAATCAGGTAACTGTTATCAAATTCTGACACTGAAAACGCTTCTGCAGATTTGTTTCGGTAGTGTATGATCTCGCATGCTCTCATCCGCTTCACTGATTAACAATGTTGTGAATAACAAGTTTCTCTCTGTGCATTTGTGTATTGACAGGCGATTGATTCTCCAGCCCTGATTGCGCTAGCTCTTTGAGATCTTTCTCCATGGTTGCGCAGGGGAGAGTAGGACATGGCTGCGCCTGGCAGCTTGTTGTCATCAGCTTGGTCTTCTTCGTCTCCATTGCAGGTATCGTAATCATGCCGATGACCGCCTGGCTAGGGTTTGAATCCAAAATTTCCGAAGTAGGTATTCTTGTACTAACTCCCTTGCATTGAACTTGGTTGGAGCTTCAGCCTACATATACCGTTTCGCTGACTAGTAAGTGTTTCTCTCTTCCAGGAGCCAGTGTGGGATTCAACTACGGCAGAAATGGCGACAACCTCCCCACGCCAGCGCAATCCGTTTCGCTTCTGCAAAACCTCGGCGTCACGCACGTTCGAATCTACGACACGGACCCGACCGTTCTAAGCGCATTCCAAAACTCCAACCTCCAGCTCGTGGTGGGCGTGCTTAACTCGGAGCTTATGGACATTGGGAGCTCCAACACCTCGGCGTACACATGGCTGACCACAAAAGTCATCCCGTTTCTAAATTCCACGGAGATTTACGCCATCGCAGTGGGAAACGAAGTGCAGACGGGCTTCACGAACGCGTCCTCCTTCCTCGTGCCGGCGATGAGCAACATCTACGCCGCGCTTGTTGCGAACAATTTACAGAGTACAATTAGGGTTTCCTCCCCCTGTTCCATGGAGCTTCTGGCGCAGTCGTACGTCCCGTCCTCCGGGATCTTCAACGGCTCGTTTCCGGAGACAACAGCCTTGCTTGATTTTCTGTCACAGACAGACTCCCCGTTCATGCTGAACGTGTATCCTTGGAAATCTTACACCGCGGAATCGGCTTCCATTTCCTTGGACTACGCGCTCTTCAATCCAAACGCTGGCGTTTACGACTCGGGATCAAACATTACGTATTTTAGTTTGTTTGACGCGCAACTTGATGCTGTGTACACTGCTTTGGCAAGAGCCAATCACTCCGACTTGGAAATTATTGTGAGCGAAACGGGCTGGCCAACGACTGGCGACACGGGCGAAGTGGGTGCCTCCATTGCGAATGCGCAGACATATAACGCCAATCTGGTGAGCCGTTTGGTGAACAAAACCGGGACGCCGGTGCGACCTGGCATTGAAATCGACACTTTCTTGTATGAAATTTACAACGAGAATTTGAATGTAGGACCTACGTCACAGCGAAGCTTCGGCATGTTCAACGTCGATAGTACTCCTGTGTACACTGTCAATTTCAACGGGAGCTCCGGTTCTTCCGGTGGTGGCGGTTCTGGCAACACTATATTCCGGCGAAGCTGGTGCATTGCCAAACAGGTGGAGGGATTCAGAGCTTCTTTTTGGTTTTTAGATAATTCCCACATGGCTACAATAGAGTTATTCGCAAAGTCTTTCAAAGTTTGAAGAAGATACCTAGAATTTTGCTATTATATAATTTTGTTTGTTTGTTTTGTTTTTTAATTTTAAAAGGTATGAAAGAGCTTGGTGGTTTACTATTATCAGGTGTGTAAGAGCTTCAAAATCATGTGAAACTTTTTTGGGCACCAAAAGAGGAACTCAAAAAAGTTTCATATGACTTTGGAGACCACCAAGCTCTTGCACACTTAATAATTGTAGACCGCCAATCTTTTCCACACCTTTCAACTATTTGGAGAGACCAAATAAGACTATTAAAATGAAATCTCTTTCAAAGTTTGAAGGACTTTGCAAATAACTCTAATATCAATACTGGTGTGATGTTTTTTGGGTTAAATTATATGGCTACATTGGTTTGAGTTTAGTTAAAGTTAAGTCAGATCTAGAATTTCGAAAAGAGTGTATTTGAGTGGCGACAACTATATTAGTAAGAACCATTTCAACATCACATAAACAAAATTTGTTAATAGTTGCATCTCTATTACAAAAATCACAAGACATTGGGTCAGATAAGCAACATTGGTCATCCCCTTAAATGCTCACTGAATTGGTATTCAACATCCTCAATATATTCCATTAGCCTGGCGACAAAACAAAGAATGCATTAAAGGATGTCAAGACGATATATGTAAACATTTATAGAGATGCAAAAAGTTATTTGTCTTCATTGAATTGATTTCTACGTTGAAGATCTGGCTACAATCGTTGATTTATACTCCGAAATATTGTAAAGAACTGTCACCAGGGAGAAAATTCTGGTGCAATTTAGCTAAAGAAAATAGGACTGGTCCTGAGGTTTTGATTGAAAACTGTCCAGGGAGTGACGGAGGATGTGCTGCAAACTTCAATCGACTTCGCGTGTGGAGTCGGGAATGTGAATTGCACAGCCATTCAGGCCAACGGCACCTGCTTCCTTCCTGACACGCGATACTCTCACGCTTCGTACGCCATCAACCTATTCTACGTCAATAGCACTGATGGCGTTGCTGCTTGCAATTTTCAAGGCGCTGCTATGCAGACTACCACAGATCCAAGTAAGTGCGGTTCGAGATTCCATCGCTTATAATTGTTTCTTCTGAAGCGCCTCCATGTGAATCTGTTTTTCATTTCTTGCAAGCGTAATCCTAAAAAAAGACCAAGGATTCATTGTTTTAAAATGACAAATTCAATCGATCATATTGTGAAAATCAATAATTCAGATGGGACCAAATCTGATATCACTAGAAATAGTGAAGATCATTACATGTTTTGGTTAAGAAATTCAAACAAGAGGAACTTGTCCAAATAGGACCTACTCTAAACTGTTGAAAAAAACATGGTTACTGTGGATGCTTAGGGGTTAATATCCTTCAGCTCAATTTTGTTCTGCGTCGTTCTTGTGTGCAGGCTATGGCTCTTGTATATATCCATCCAGGTACACCTCTTTCCTATCCATCTCCATTATATCTGAAAACATCGTCGAATTATACAAAAGTGGCCAATTACAGGAGTGCAAATAAATCATTCAAGGAAGGTTACAAAATGTATCAATAGAATAGAAAGAAGGAAATCTTACTTCACATTTTTGAGCAATAGAAATCTGTTTTGAAACGTACTATAATCAACTTTCCTTCTTAACTTAGTGGGCTTTCTATTTTAAGTTAGAACACTCTAGTTGACTCACATCCCAACACTTTTTGGATGCAAACAACACGAGTAGAAACACGGCCTCTGTAAACTAGCGGAAAGACCCACGAGAAGATCCCATATGATGAACTAGACTCTTTTTGGGCATGGTTTTCTGTCTACGCGGATGGTGTTTCAGTAAATGAGTCCATTTTGATGAGTGAATGGACGATGTGTCACTTTTCTATGCAAGATTACTAACCCTAAACGGTGCCGATTTTGTCGTCTGCAGCACATCAACACCTGTAAGTGGTGGGAACATGTTGAAGTTGGGATTCACTTCAACGCAGTTGCTTTATCAACTAATTTTCCTACTCCTGGCCATGAGTTTGAGATAACGGGGGGTGTACAGAGCTTCACGGAGGTAAAACAGCGTCCAAATGAGAGCATATATTAAACAGATTTTTATACATATATTTTATCTTCAGTGATGGCGATACTCCTCAAAAATACGGGTTGTTGTAGGTATCACGTGATTATATTGTAGACCTTTAGGTAGGTCTCCAGTCTAGTTTGTAGTTGTCAGTCAGGCGGTAGCTAGCTAGCTAACTTAGAGGTGAGGAATTTTTGAAGGCGGCCTCATTTCAAGAGGTCTCTGCAGTTTTGTTGTTGAGCTCCTTCGGTATTTATAACGGTCACTCATTTTGAAACAAGGATCTACTGGAAAGAACGATCGGTTGCCTCCATTAACCCCTAAAGGACCAATGATTCATGGTTTTAAAATGACACATGCAATCAATCATATTGTGAAATATATAATTCAGATGAGACTAATTTTTGTATCACTAGAATCAGTTTAGAATTATGCATGTGATGGTCAAGAAAAAAACAAATGTGAACAAAAGGAAGTCCACATTGAACCTACTCAAAAGTGCTAAAAAAAAATACAATACCCAATTTGAACTTGGTTTTTTTAGAGGTTAATTCTCAATGCGTTGTTTGCACACATTTTTCCATTCGGGATCAAGTGTGGATGTTGTGTCTTTGTTGTTGGCTCTGAAACAATGAGGAGGAGTCTTTGCATCGCCAGAGGCTACAAAAAGCAATTAGCAATAGCAATTAGCAAGCTATTAACTTACCGCATCAGCAATCTCACAGGAAAATGCTGTTCTGACATCAGAATTTGAGAACATGGGGAATTATACAAGGAAATCTCATTCCTGGATTGACTACAATTACACTAGAGTCTGACGTCACACAATGGGAACGAAACCCATCAGTACCTGTCATTGGTGCAAAATACTCATAATACATGCTTCCATATAAGTTCCAAGTATATCAACTAAACGAGTATAGGGTTAATATCTTCAGTGAATGAGAGGAAGTTTGAGTAGATCCGTACTCAGTAATCGAGGTAGTTCTACAATGTATTGGCTACAAGGATCAAGCAAGGTAGACATACCTTAAACCAACACGATACCTAAAACCACCAACTTCTACACCCCTCTTACCCCTCTTTCATTTCAGGAAGGGAATGTAGGCTTTCATTACATGACTTATGCATCAATTGCTCAAAAGTTAAGTCATTTCCAGACAACTTACATCTCCTCTCTAAATTGAAGAAAGGGTATAAAAGTTGGTGGTTTTAGGTGTTGTCGTGGTTTAACCCTTTAGTGCCCAGCTGACCACATTATGGTCACTGCAACGTTCGAAATGCAAATAGCAGAGAATCCGTGAAGAATTGGAGCTTCAGTTTTGAAGTTCAGATTATGCCACATACATTATACATCTTCCAGGAAAAGAAATTTTCAATTTGGAATTGTACAACTATCAAAATACCTATCAAGAACACGCGAAAATACTGCAAATACTTGAAAATACAGTAAATACTTACAAATACAACACATGTATTATGCAGTATTTCTTGTGTTTGGAAGTTTGTTATCTTGTTTTTCTTTTTTGTATTGTGTTCTCTTCTTCATCTTCCATTAGTGTGTGTAATCCGATCTTGACTAATGTACCCACTCCTGTCAATTTTCAACGTATAAATTTTTGCCTAAACCGTATATGGATAAGTCACTTTCACTTATAAAATTCACAATAATCATGTGTGAGTCTATTCTTGATATGAAAGATTGCAACGGAGAGGTATTGACATAGGGCATAGCTGAACTTCTTTACTTTCATTTTTGAAAATTTAACCCAAATTCTATTTAACTTTGAAGTCACACACCCCCCAAAATCTCATTTTTGAGCGTGCATTATACAGTTCAAATACATACTATAATCTTCCAATCCCACCATTGGATGATTCTCAAATTTTAATAAAATGTGTGCTCTCCAGTTGAGAATAGAATTGTACGGCTACTTTCTAATTTAATCCATTCTATTTCTGGTAATCTCAATCACAATGGAAAAAAGTAGTGAAATCCAGAGGTCCCAGCTACAGTACCCTGGGCACTAAAGGGTTAAGGTACCTCTACCTTAGAGCCTCTCATTACAACATAGCTACTTGTTTAAGTGGTTTAGAGCATTGCCATCTGTCCTTCTAAACTTTATAAGTTATTGATACAATGTACAAATAATGTGTAGTTAGGTGCGTTGGAATCCCTGATTTGGCAACAAGGATTTTCAAAAAGATTATTGAAAATTCTAAAACACGTGTGGTGAGCGTGGATCAAACAAGCGAACTTTAGATCTTCAATTTGACACTCTCCTAACTGAGCTGAATACCTGAAATCCGGGGATTGAAATACGAGAACAATTGAGCTATCCCCGCATTCATTCCGCAACCAGGGCTAGAACCAGGGTCGCTTGGGTGAGAGCATGGACACCCATTCCTTCCCAAAGTCTCTCACACTCGAGAAGTAAATGAAAAGTGGCAAGGGCCCTTCAAAAATTCCTCTTGCCTCTCAATCCTAGCGTGTTAAGAAATGGCCCTTTGAATCACTCTTTGGTTGACTATATCCCACATTCTACTTGTGATTGGTTCAGTGACTATTTAATCTGCACTTTTGATGTGTGAGGGGCATGCAAGGGTGGGAGAGTCTAAGTGCAATGGCTCTTCAAATGTAAATGAATAATTTCAACGAGTTACCTCTAGCATGCATGGGTGTGAATGCTCTGAGAGCCATGTAACCCAACCACTAGACTATTACGAAATCACTTGTGAAATCAGGAGACCACTTATTCCTCTTCTAACCAAATTAAGCTGAACAGACATTGAAAACTATGCACGAAATTTATGCGAAAACCATGTGCACAAACTACCAAGAAAACTTGGATAGAGTCATCTATTTCAGTATTTTCATTCAAAATACAATCAAAATTTGGCAATTTCATTCATGTATTTTAACTTTTTGGGTAGACTATTGATGATTTCATTCATAGAAAGATATGGAATGTGTGAGAAATTATTCCAATGTTTTCTTAACCCTTTCAGGCCCTTGTGTCCAATATTTGGACGCTGAACAGATTTTGACTGTTCGAATTCAATCCAAACTGGACAGTTTTCATCCACCAAAATTTCTCATGATTCTTGTGCAAGTTGACTATCCTTTGTACGGTTTTGATTTTCAAAATAGGTTATTATGATTTTTGGAAAAACAACACAAGTGGTTTATGTCAAGTTTCATTCTTAGTTCAAAAAGTGAGACCTTAAAGATGATTTTTCAAAATAAGTAGAATCAAATAATAGAAACCATACCATCTCGTAGTGCATGTTATTCCAATCTCATCACAATTTTTTTTAAAATTCCATTAATTCATGATTTTTAATTGATTTTCAAGAGAAAACCTTGCAAAATCAATAAAAAAAATATTAAAGAAATATATGACAAATCCAACCGTACAGATGTGATCTTCACATTGACATTTACAACTTTTCTTTATACATCAACTCCATTTTCGACTATCATCAAACATTTTATAACGAATTTTTGAAAACAGTGTTAAACTGGGACGTTAAATGGTTAATTTAAGATTTTAGAGGGAACTCACCGAAATAAATTTAGTGTTTCAGCCTTGAAGATTGTTCCATTAGCATGTGGTATGATCCACAATGCTTAATCATTCTAGGTTAGATTAGAGGTTAGATATAGATAGATAGAAACTCTGGACCTCTTTTAAGGTCGGTGTGAATAAAGTGTTTGTTTGTAATGACAATGAGCCACTGCCCATTGGACAAAGGACCATTGGTGCCATTCTAAGTTACGTAATATGAATGAGGTCTTATAATCTAATCTACATGTACCGTGCAACCATTTTAGAAGAGAATTTGGATTATAAACCTCCAGAAATTTATTATTATTATTGTTATTTTTCTGACATTCAAATTTCCAACTTCTCCATTGGATCATCTAAGATTACTATTGTAGATAGAAGGCACGTTTGGCAAAAATTATTTCAAAGTCATTGCTAAATGATATGGAATGAGAATGACTTGCAAGTCCATGTGAATTCAATAGATTTTGGTGCACAAATGAGTAAAGAAAAATGACCTTATTATGAAAGTATTCAATTAATGTAATTCAAATATAAATTTTTTAAGGATGCATATGAATTGATAAAAAAAATAAAAAATTTGTGTCTAGAATATCGGGTCTCAATTGTACATAAAATATTAACTTATTTTGAGTTTTTTTTCAACTAAGAAAAGTTGCACAATCAAGTAATATTTCACCTTCAATTTTTTTGGGTGATTTGAAGTATTTTTTTTCCTTGAGTTAAGCACATTTACGCAAAAGAAGTTTAATCAATCGCTAAATGTAACAAAGATGACAAGAATTGAGAAGATTTTTATATATTCTACCTGCACAATCACTAATTGGAAAAAATAGAAATAAAAAGCTAGTTTGTTCCTTCATGTTAAAAAAAGTTTCAAAAGTATACCTTGAATGAACAATGGTCCTTTAACCCCTAAGTGACGGATCAACCATTTTATGGTCGCTGCCCTTTTTTTGCGGGCTCTCCGAGATGGAATTTTTTTTTATAGAAAATAAAAAATATTTTTGAATAGGGAATCAAGTCTACTTTCCAACCCAGTTTGAATCATGTCGATCCAAGTTAAACTCCACTGGGGAGAAATTTTCAAAGACAAACACTTCTACATTGTTTAGTGTTAGAAAATTTACTATTTGGGGAAAGTAATGATGTTCTCTCCTTTGAAAGAATTTATTATTTTAATTTTACAATAGAATGTCTATTTTTAACAAATCATAACAAATTTCAATTTCTAAAAATAAAATTTGTAATTTTGATAAATATTTGAAGCTAAATGCTTCTAAATTCATTATGAGAAGATAAAAAACTATTTATTTGAAATTTGACCATATGGATAATTACTAAACATCATGCTCTTCATTTTCTCTCTTGGACCAAACTTCATCAAAGTTGAAGAAGTAATTTTTTATAACACATTTATGTTTTGCCCTTACCCCCTCAGGCATTTAGGGGTTAAGGGTTAAGAACGGACATTATATATTTTCTATAACAAAGTTTCATATTTGAGTAAATAAGGTAGTTCCTCCAATTCTCGTAAGTATGGGGTGTTCCAAAAGTGTGGAATGGATGTAGTAGATGTACAATACATCAATTCAAAAATCAAAGCCTAGTAACCAAAGTCCAAAAGCCGTCACCCCTCCAAAATACCTACACAGCATCACTTTTTGACTAAGACGATAGACTATCAAAAGAAGTTTGAGTCGGATAGTAATAGAAACCCAAACTTCGGTCAAGTGGCCGTCGATATTTTTCATAAAAAAATCAACAACTATTTTTTATTGCCTATCGTCATCCCATTTCTTTGGACTCGCAGCAAAGTTGCCTGATTGATAGAACCTCACTATTATTATTATTCTTGCTGATCTGCTCAGTTTGTCTGAAAGGGCGAAGAATCTGTGGATGAGTGGGGAACTGACTCAACTGAGGATTATTGTTGACCTGGCTCTAAGGTCGAGGCACCTAAAATCGATCAGTTAAGACATTCACTATACATGGGATAGATGAATTGATATTTTGAGTATTTTCCTCTTTTAGCAATAAGAAATTAGAAGTTTTCATATTTAATTTAATTCTTTTGATAATTATTTGAATAAGTACAAATTTTCAAAGTGAAAGTAGTAGGTTTACCTAAAACCAATCACATGCTCTAATGTACAAATGAGGTACATCTTCCCTTTGAAAATTCAGAAATTGAACAAGAAACTAGGGTGGTTGGTTTTGGGTACCTGGTCGGTTTTAGGTGCCTCGACCTTATATGTACACTAAATAGGGGTAATAAGAGGACCCAAATTAATTTATCAACGTTTCACACTATATAAATGTTTACTTTAGATTGATGTCATTTTTTCTTAAATTTTTTATAGGAGTATACCACATTGGGCCAAATAATAGAGTTATTCTCTAACTTATCATGAGTTTGAATAAAATACCATGATTTTTGCTTTAATCCCTAAATGCCCACAGCCGTCTCTAGATTGGTCAGTTTTGCAAAGATGCATTATAAAATACAATTAAGAGGGATTTTTTGAACTTGATGTATGAATTTTAGATTCTTTCAGTTAGATCTATGATCGCTATCACCAATATTTTTGTATAAAATTTTGAAGCTTAAAATTCAAAGTTTTTTTATAATTTGATTACAAACAAGATATTGACAATTTGTAGATGAAATTTGTTATGATGGGTTGAAATGTAATACTCTCTAAGTGTTGTGATTTTTAAAGATTTTTTGGTTGTTTAATTCAATGAGTTGAATTTGTCAAGAGCCCTTTTGAACTATTTCAAACTAAGATTATAGGAATCTTTGGTGAATCAATGCAACATGAAATGAACATAAAAATTTCACAAACCATCCCCTTCGTAATTGGATAACACATGCATTAAGCTAAATTCCCATACAATCCATAGTAAAAAATCCACACTACAAAAAGTGCATAATGGATGAGAAAATTGAATGAAATTTGTACATCGCTTAAAAAATGAACGCCTGGGCAGTTAGGGCTTAATATACTCTTATTTGTTTACTTTGAATAGTTATAAGGTATAGAAGAACTTGGTGGTCTCTTCTCATTAGGTGTGTAAGAGCTTGGTGATATTTGAACTCAAGGAAAACTCAAAAAATGTTTATTTTGATGTTTTACATACATGTACTTTAAAATTGAACCTCAAAAAAGTTAAAGAAGCCTCATTTTATAATACATTTAGGTATTACTCAAAACCTAAAGACATTTAGGGATTATAGAACACATCAACTTTAACTTCTATCTACATATACCTAATACATACTTCAAATAATTAATGAATCAATCACAAACATAATGTATTTTTTTATTTGTTACTATAATCAACTTCAAGTTAGATTTGGAATGTCTTTGTTTAGCATGGTAATTTGCTTGCTTCAAATGGTATTTTGAAGAGTTATGAGAACTTCTCATCTAGTCTTGGTGAATTTTGTCACTCATTATTAAAAAATAAATAAAAATATGAAATAATGACATCATTATATGAAAAATTTGAACTTCATTTTAGGGCATAGGCTTAGAGAGGCCTGATGTTTTTAATTTTTTAATTTTGGAATTCTCATGGTTTATTTCTGGAATTTGCTAATCCAAAATTGATTCTACGTTCTCAATTTTTCCCAAAGTGACACTTGGCAGAATTGTGGGAATCACGGCATTTTTTTTCATTTTCGATGAAGTGTCAAAGTGAAGATATAAAATGTTATCAAGGTGCTCCATATTTCAACATTCATCCACGTATTAAATAGGAAATATCACATTAGAAGCTATCACATAACCATAATCTTGTTTTCATCCACAATTTGGCAATTTCATCCAATATATTATTTAATTTGAAGCTTTTTAACAAAAAATTCATGATTTTTGGCCATTTTTTAGTCAATGTTTTTGGGTGCAATTAAGCGCTATTTTGCTTAGAAGAAATGCTCTTGTGAGACGGAATTTGGACAATCACAAGACATAAGGTTCTTTAGCAGTTAATGGAGTCCATCTTTTTCAACAGTAGCAGTGTAGGACCTTTAACATTAAACACAATGTTTCTTCACCCAATCTTTAATTAAAAATGATGTGAACTTGTTCATCACTCTGAATTTGCTACAGTGATTTGGGAATAGTGGCCAAGATTCTAAGATCAACATTAGAAAGACTAATGAACCTTATGAGAGGAGAAAAATAACATTCTTTAGCAACCCCACTGTTAACCCTTAAAAATCAACATTGCAGGCAAAAATCTTTGCATGAATTGTAATCTTTTAACCCCTAAAGGACCACAACTAGGTTTCTCTCCAAACACTTCAAAGTATCCCTTCTCATAAAAAGACAAATAGCTTTTGATCTAAAACCTTTTGACCGATTCAACCGTAGGATATTTCAACCAACTTGAATTTATTACAACCTAAAAAATTTCAACCGTTCAAGGTTCTTCAATAGTAAGATTATATGGTAGCATTTTTTTGGGGCTTGTTGCCCAAGTTTGAAACTTTCTGAAAATGCCCAAAATGCAAAGTTTAGTCTCAAATTTGATAAAATGAATTTGGTAGTTGTGTATATGGGGGCGTTAGCTCATTGTGTACAAAAATTCAGATGCATAGCTCATTGTATGAAAATTTTCAGGAGGTGCCCGCAATTAGGTTTTTCACCTTTACATGATTGTATCTTTTGATCTGTACATCATCTACATACGCAAATTACCATCCCATCTTCATTACAATGAGTAGAATCACCACAAAAAATCTCAGTAATTGAGGATCAATACTTATTCCATACTAAACTGACCGAACTTGGAAAATTAGCCTTGGTCCTTTAGGGGTTAAAGAATGAAAGTCATCTCTAGTCAATGATGGCTTGGCAACTCAATAAACTTATGTTTTTAATAGTTTTTACATGTTCCACATCATCAATTCCCTGTTCTTATGCTGATACTCTACACAAGCAAAAGGATGTGCTGCAGCACAAGCTAAAGAATGTTATGAATCTTTCTGACGATGCCCCAAAAATACTTGTACACCCTGCACAAGTGCACAACGTCATTCCATCAATGACAGCCGGCACACGTGAGTGAGTGGGCTCCCTATCAGAACAGTTCCAGAATGACAGGTCATGGTTGAAACGTTGAAGCCTGTGCCAACAAGTGAATGAAACCCCCATCAGGCCATCACAGAGTTCATCCCAAAAGAACCAACCGCCCGCCTGCTCATCCAAAATCAGTCCCTCAACTCAAAAGCTCCAGCATATTTCATCCAAAACCTCCTCAGTTCAAAACCCCAACTGAACAAAGTGCATCCTAACCAGTCAAAAACCCCCAACAGAGTTCATTTACAATTCCCTCAATTCAAAAGTTCCAGTTCATCTCCAAAAGCTCATCACTGAGGTACTCTTTACACTAGAATCCATGAGGAGAGAAATTTCAACCAATGGGAGACCTAAAAATCGAGAAGACCGATTTCTCATTAACTAAAATTTTGCTTCTCACGGCTTCTCGCCTCTAAGGTAACTATATCTAAAAGCGATCATTTCCTTAAAGCGTCCATAGCTCAATCTTCCATAATAAGTAGATTTTGACACCCTACTGTTGATGAGAATGTGCGCAATCTGAACATCAGACGTGGCATTAGAGTTTAGGGTCGCTTTAAGATCAACCTATAGTCAGCACTTTGGAAATTCATAACTTATTCATACGGTATCCAAATAATGCATGCTAAAGTGCGTTGGAATCCTCTTGAACTTGCTAATGAGACCCACTAAAAATAATTTTTAATATTATGTGTGTAAATAGGCTCAGTTGGGAAGGCGAATGCTTTTAAGTATAGTTACCTTAGTGTAAAGAGGCCCTCAGTTCAAAACCCCCAACAGAGTTCATCTAAAAGCCCACACATTTCATTCCAAAGCCTCTCCGTCAGATCAAAAGGCAAGCTCGAACAGAGATCATGTAAAAGCTCGCCAGTTCAAAAGCCAAAGCGCCGGCCGCTGGCAAAAGCGCACAAACAAACGAGCCCCACCACACAGGGGATCAATCCACACTCGGTCACTCATCAACCGATGATCCCACGACGTACATTTTTTCCTTCCAATTTTTTCCCTAAACTTTGGACCAGAAAAAAGATGCTCCTGGGCTTGTCAATCCACTCAAGCGCTTTGTAAGGGCAATGCGACAGCGCCGGAGTGAGTTTGCACGAACTGACTGTGGGGTCGCGTCACTGGTCCCGATTTGAACTGGATAAGATCACCATTGCCTCTCGCACACGTTTACAGCAAAATGAAAATAAAGTAGCAAAACATTCTGTGGGCAACTCCACTCACTCAGTCTTGTGGCGAAACACTCTCACCAACTGCCTCGTGTTACCTTAGAACTCACACTTCCCGTCGTCAGTCGGTCTGGGATTCCAATTTGAGCTCTCTCACGAGTGTCGATCGATCCATCGATCGAGCGTTTTTTGTGTCCAAGATGGTGCAAGGTGGGAGAGAGAAACGGTGGGTGAGGTGACGAGTTTGCTTTTTAGGTGTTTTGTTGAGAGAAGGACCGATTCGTGTTGCAATGGCGATCTTGGTACCGAATGGCGGAGTTCGATTAGCTTGTGGACGTTCTACTGCTGTTGTTGTTGTTGTCTCGGTTCCTTGTTCGAAGAGAATCCCGTGTGTACGAGAAAATGTTGCAGGAGTGCGTGCTTGTGCGGCACCCGCGGCTCCTTGCCAGTCGAGCTTCGAGCCAGTAGTCCGTTTGGGGTTTGGAGCGTTTGAGTCGACCGGTTTGAAGGACAGGCTGGTGTTCCAGCAAGCGCGATCACCCGAGCTCATTCGAGCCGCGGCTTATTTGCGCGCGGTGTCTTTCTACCCGTTCCCCGAAGGCCGCAGTGAAGAAGCTGTCCAGGTACTACTTACTCACTTCTTCTTTAAGCGTCTTCTTCAATTCTTTCTTATCAGATCTTGTCACCAAAGCAAAAAGCATTTCCAACGGCATTCTTTTGCAAAAGTTGAGAGAGGATTTACTGACAGTTCAGAGGCTTCTTTGCAAAAGGTCAGAGGATTTTACTGATACCGACACATTCTCAAAAGTTGTGCAAGATTGCTGACTGTATTCTCAATGTGGCCAGTTGCATCGCAAGATGAAGGTAGCAGACGAGTTCAGTTCGCTCAAGTCCAAAGTAGCAGGGCTGCAGCAAGGCTACAAGCGCATTGTGTGTATTTTGGCGCTCTACCCTCTGTCCAGGCTGGTGGATTCCTCAGTGCTCAAACTCCACCCCTCCTTGAAGGTGAGGAATCAACATTCTCTGATTGATAGATAAATTGATTCATCGGTTTTGGAGTTTGGAAAGTTATTGAAATACGGGGTTTCTGTGAGCAGGTCACATTGGACAATGGCGAGGAGCACGTGGTGGTGGGATCTCTCGATTTGAATCAAGGCATTGCTCTGCCTGGAGAACTCGTTGTAAAAAAAATCCCCCAGATGAGCGCTTCGTTCAGCCTTTCTCGAACCACGCCTTCTGTTAACGTAGCATCGCCCTCCAGAAGAATACAGGTAACCACTCTTCAGCTCCTACTTGTTTACCTTCCTTGTTACAATCACTAGTGGAAATCATGTCCAGTTGGCTAGAACTTGGGTGAACTCCCTGGCTGGAGTGATCAATTCTAGCCAAAAATTAAGATGTGGTGTGCTTTAATATTTACTATTCACCCGTATTGTTAGGAATGTGTCAAAGAGACGTTCTATTTCTTGTCTTACGATATGTTTTGAACTGTAAAAGCTCAATCATGGAATATTCTGAACAAGATTTGATGCTCGAGCTTGTAGATTGTGATCCCTGACTTGAGTCAAAATGCAGGGCCTTGGTGGAAATCTTCGTGAAAGAGGATACTTGTCGAATGTATGTGTGGCTCCTTTGATGCGCCAGAGAGGCATTGGAACGGCTCTCCTTCAGCAGGCTCAAACTATTGCTCAGCTTTGGGGTAAGGCTCTTCTGAACGACAACAACAATAGTAATTAATACCCAGTTAGTCTTTTTGTTTGTGGCAACTGTGTAACTTTCATCAGAGGAACCTCAATATCATTCATAACCTTGATCAATAACTTTCTGGCTCTCACAAGAAAAGTAGGGGCATTTTTACTGTGTAGTAAAATGATCATTTAACCCCTGTTTAACCCCTGTTTGTCTAGGTTGTCTGTCCATATAATAACCCCTCCATTTTGTGGATGAATCTCGCAGGAATAAAGAATTTGTATGTGCATGCGGTGTCCACAAATGAGGCTGCAGTCAAGCTGTACAACAAGGGTGATTTCACTGTGGAGAAGGAGGAGGAGGCTGCCACAATTGCAAGGAGAGAGGTCCCGGAGTTCGCGTACTTTGGAAGGAGGCAAGTCCCGCCGCGCCGGCTCTTATTACATAAGTTCATCTGAGATTGGATTCAAAGCCATTTTTCCCAGAGAGTGCAAGTAACAAAGCATCTTTCATCTGTACCATTACATTATACAGGCTCATTCAAGGATCACACATTGTGATCCCATTTTTAGAATGTACAATCGCATGCAGGTGTAGAAAAAACCTTGTATTTCTAACAGCCAAAATCTAGAAAGTCCCGTGTAGCATTAGAAAGTGTGTATTGATGCCAACCGAATACCCAGCTCATGCTCAAACGACTGAGCTTGTGGTCCTGAACTTCTGTACTTTACCTACCCTCTTGTACCTCTTTTTATATACAAACCATGTATGCCGACTCAGCAGATTTTAGCAAACCACACATTTTTCATTATGTCAATTGATTAATGAAACCCCTTTTTTCTGTTATGCTGACTCAGCAGCTTCTAGCAAACCACACATTTTTTCATGGTGTCAATTGAATATTGAAACCTTTTGAAATGATCTGGCTGGCCACATCTGTGAGCCTTCTGGCTGTCCATATGGATGCCAGCTTTAGGTGTTTAGTTTCCTTCTGTCGGTGAAGTACATGTGGCGGGTACCTCGGTGATGAAATAATTGTTTTCTAAGGTGCCACATAAAATTTGACACAGTCTACTCTCCATGCAATGACACTCCATAATGACGATATTATTGTTTCAAGCAGTATACAAGTCATTTATGTGACTAATCCATGCCTGCCACCTTGAAGTTAAAGCTTCCCAAACATGTCATAATAGAGAGGGACAACTTAAGTCTACCGTCCATACAATGACATTTCATAATAGATAGGGACAAGTGTAACATTCTCTATTGACCTTTGGCAACACGTAACATGTGGCATTTAAGTATTTAGGTGTTATCAATTTGAATGATTATGTACAAAACTAACATAGTATAATAGAGCATTGTAATGTACCACCCTTTTGAAAACTGAATTGAAATAGGATCTTCACTTAGTTTCACTTTTTTAAGTAATGAAGGAATGCCATTTGTATTCCATGAATTTTGGGAATACCGCGTCATTGCCACGTAAACCTAGTTTCTAATTGTAATTAGATTGTGATCCCATTGCAAATGGGTGTTGGCTCCCATTGCTCTATTATGATATGAATAGCCATGTGGTGATGGTATATTAGACCTTGTTACTATGACCTTTTTCTAAAATGACATTCTGGATTGTGATGCACACTTGCAACATTATAGCTCTCTTATTGCACATTCAAACTATGTCATCATTATTTTGACGTCACATTAAAGAGGTGTGAAGAGTTTTTTTCTTCCTAAAAGAATATAAAACCTATCAATACAAGAAGTAATAATTAATGGACAAAAAAAAAATATTTTGAAAAGTAAGCTTCCTAGTAGTTTAGCTTAACCCCTAACTGCCCAACCATGCATATTTTGCATGATGTACAGATTTCATCCATAGTTTCTCATCCGTCATGCACTTTTTGTATGAGTGATTTTTTTACTGAATTTTTTATGAGAAGTTAGCTTCATGTATGTGTGATCCGATCGAAAAGGAAACAATTTCTGAAAAATTTATGCCTCATTTTGTGTTGCAGTGTTTCACCCAAAATTTGGAAGATTTTAGTCTAAAAGTGTTCTTGAAAAAAAAAATCATAGAATCAAGCATCCAAAAAATCTCGAAAAATCACTACACCTAGAGTACTACATTATAAGCCATCACAACAAATTTCATCCCCACATTGTCAATGTCTTATTCGTAATCGAATTACAAAATAATTTTTTATTTTATGTTTCAAAATTTATAGAAAAATATCAGTGATAGCAATCAAAGATCTAACCATATAGATTGAATCTAAATTTCAAAATCTATAACTTTTATTCATACATCAAGTTTCAAATATTCATGCTAGTTGCATTTTATAATGCATCTTTGCAAAACTGCCCAAATTGGACATAGGTGGGGACGTTTATGGGTTAAATCCATGGTCTCTATATAAATGGTGGAACTTTAAGACAACATCATTTTTCTTTCACAGCCAATGAACTCTTTTTTTTAAAAAAGAATTTCCCTCTTTGGCACAAGTTTATGAGGAGCTCTCTTGTGTGATGTCATCTTTGGTGGTTACAAGGCGTTTGTATAATACGATTCACTAGAATTCTTGTCCCTTAGCACTCTTTTGAGGATTTTGAGAATTTGAAAAATTCAGTTCATAGAAAAAAAATTATGTTTGTGAAATCTAAAGTGGTACGATACATCGTACCAATAAATGAGAAAAAAAAATTGATAGAAAATTAAAAAATTTGGCATTATATTTTGATGGACCATGAAACAAAAGGCAAATTAGTGCATTGTCACAATGCATAATATGCACTCTAAATTCTAAAAAAGGAGAACAAAAGGTTGTGAATGGAAATTTAAGTTATGAATTTTTCCAGTGTTCAAATATGTGAAGAAAAATATCTTCCAATTTTTCAAAATGTTTTTGAATTGATTAAAGTTTCATTTTGAAATGTGTAATTTTTGGGAGGAATGAATCATTTCTCTATTTTAAAAAACTGTTTTCATGAATTTTGTTTTTGAATGTTTTTGAGAATGAAATTATGCAAGTTGTGTTATTTTTAAAATTTAAAATATAGAATCAAATATGAACTATATTTACATTTAAAGTCTTATCATAAATTGGTAAAACTGTTATTGAAATGGGAGTTTTGATATTCAAAATCTTCAACATGAAATCATTTTAACATTCTAAACTTTTATTTTTTGGATAATATGTACATAAATTTAAAAATCAATTCACTCATTTTTCATTGAATCATTACTACATAATTTTCAAATTGGATTGAAAGTTTGCTTTTTAGACAAAATGCTCAAAGTACACAAATGTGCACCAAATGTTGTTAGTTGACCAAGAGGAGTTAGTGAACCGTATTATACAAACGCCCTACACCCTCGGTTTAAACGTAGGCAATATTTTCCATGATTTTTTTGGTTTCTACCCACTATGTTGTGTTATTGTCACTTGTCACTTCCTCCCTATGTACATTGAAATCACCACATATTGTGGCCCATAGTACTTACAAGAGGCTATAATAATAATTACCTTTTCAAAGTATTGTGGGTAAAATCATCCAAATTGGATGGTCACATGAATGTTTTGTCAATGATAAATTTAATTAAAATCCATTTTCATTTGAAATTAAGAATGTTTGACTAAAAACGATCAAGCATGGGCTCCTTGCATGCTTGCATCAGGAACTTCAAGGCATGTGAACATGGTGCCATGATGGTGCATTGAAATGCAATTAAGATAATTTGGTGCCAACCTTCATCCAAACCTAGTATGGATAAAATAGCACTTAAATGACATGTCTGCGGCTTTTGGTGTCAAAATGGCACCAAAATGGTCTGGCCCAACTTTTTGGATGTGAGGGTTAAAATATAAAATGTTCTGTACTAAAGTTCAAAATGACACTAAGTTCAATCTTTGGAGCACTGTACTCACGAACTAGTACATGTATGCTTAACCCTTTAACGTCTCGATTCATCACTGATTTCAAAGATCCGTTATAAAATGTTTGATGAATACCAAAAATGGAGTTGATGTACAAAGCAAAGTTGTAAATGTCAATGTTTAGATCACATCTGTATGGTTGGATTTATCATATTTCTTAGTAATTTTTTTAAATTAATTTTTCAAGGTTTTCTTTTGAAATTCAATTAAAAATCCCAAAGTAACACAAAAAAATTAAAAATTGTTGTAATGAATTTGAAATAACATGCACTACGAGATGGTATGCTTTCCATTATTTGATTCTACTTATTTTGGAAAATCATGCTGAAGGTCTCACTTTTTGAACTAAAAATGAAACTTGACATCAACCACTATTGTTATTTTTCAAAAAATCACAATATCTTATTTTGAAGATCCATACCGTACAAATGGTAGTCAACTAGCACAAGAACCAAAGAAAATTTGGATGGATGAAAAACTGTACAGGATGTAGTAAAGAGAAGGATTTCAATCTGTTCGTTGTCCATTATATGGACACAGGCGCGTTAAAGGGTTAAATGTCAAAATGGCACCAAAATGGTCCAAATTTTCTGATGTGAGGGTTAAATTATAGAATGTTCTGTACTAAAGTTCCAAATGACAGTAAGTTCAATCTTTGGAACACTGTATTCACGACTGTACTGTATTGTACATGCTTTTAATCGAACAAAGAAATTTGATCAATGCCCACAATGGAAAAATGCCTTGAATTTCTTGAACCCACTACAATACCGGTAACCTATACAATCCAAAATAGATTTGAACGGCTTCAAAGTTCTGTTCCAAAGTTCCTGAGTTAAAGGATAACTCTAGAATATAAGTACAAGTTGACTAAAAGCGTGTCAGAGTTTTGTTTCAAAGTTTGATTCAAAGGATAAAACTCTAGCAAAAAACATAATTATTGAGCAAAAGAGAAAATTAAACATGAGTTGATTAAATTTACACAGTACCAATTCTTAGCTGCCCAAAAGCAAAGTGGCTCCACCTTTGACATGAGATGATAGATGAGGACAACTACCACAGACTTGTAACCAATCCAACACTCACTACATAATTACATCTAGCACGCGTGGTGAGAAACAGCAGCACCAAGCAAATTAAAGAAACAAAAATTGGCCGGGATTGATCAATCAATTTTCCAAACCATCAAGCCTATGAAAGTCTGAGATCAAGTATGCACAAGAGAGTTCGATCTCTAAGTACTGCAGTTGTATAACTAATTCATGAACTGATGAGCTGAAAAGCTGGTTGGGTGGAGTCTTGATTCTGTGGTTGCTGATGAAACGAGGGTGTTCCTACAAAATTATTATGGTGCGCTGGCAGGATCCTGTTGGGTAGAGTCTTGTTCGGAGCTCACCAGCTGCTGACGTGGGTTAAGATGAGTCTGACGTGGAATCCCTGGTTCCACATGGTAATCACCATCCCCAGCTACTTCGGCAGCTTGTGCTGACTCAGATTGCAGGGTTGTTGGATTCGTTGCCTGGAAGCTTTTGGATTGACGGTAATCACGCATCTCTTTCTCGTATCTCTTCCTGTCCTTTGCTCCTTTCTCTTGATATGGCTGCATCATCCACAACCAACAATGTACATAAACCAATCCATATATATCCACAAGTGGAGAACGAACTCAGTTGAAATCATGTAACTTACACTGTAAACATTCCCAACACCTTTTCTATCACTTGGTTGAATGACCTTCAATTAGCACGTGTTGGAAGCATGACTTGTTGTGAACTCATAAACTCATTCATTCACAGACTTTAATAAGCATCAATGACTTATTACCATTCATCTGTTCGTTCATACACTTGGTTGAACTTCAATTAACTCACTCGTGGTAAAGCATGGCTTGCTAGCTACCGGCTCATCTATTCATACATACATTTGGTTGACCTTGGCAAATTAAAATGTGTAGGACCGCTGATCTTTGAATGGAAATGGGGCTGTCCACTGTCTGTCCCTTCAACAATTAAACCCTAAACCCTAAACTGATTTGGCTCTTATACCAAAAGTGGTGTCTCCATACGTCTTACACTTGATCCTACATTTTGGTTAAAAAGGCTTCAACAGTATCCTCTACCTTTACGTGAAAGATTTAACTCTGTATTGACATGGAAGTTTCAATCAATCATATTATGAAAGCTATAATTTAGATAGGACCAAATTTGATATCATCAGAATCAGTGAAGAAATCTGCATATGTTGGTAAAAAATAAATAATAACAATACAAAAAGAACTCCACATAGAGTCTACTCGAAATGATAAAAAAAAACATGTGAATGGGCTTCTTGGTCCTATAGGGGTTAATGGCAGTGAATGCAAAGTTTGAGACGAGGAACGGTAAGGTCAGAAACTAACCCCTAAAGGACCAGAAGGCCACCAGGTGGCTCCTGTTCTTTTCAGTAATTTTGAGTAGGTTCTATGTAGATTCTATTTTGTTAATTTTAATGTTTTTTTAATGCAACATATGTAATATTCTTCACTGATTCCAGTGATATAAAATTTGGTCCCATTCAAATTATAATTTTCACAATATGATTGTTTAAACTTGTCATTTTAAAACCATGAATCCTTGGTCCTTTAGGGGTTAACATGAAGTGATGGAGAGCTGACCAATTTCCGTTCCTCGGTGAGGGCGTTCCACGCGTCGCCAATCATGCGGCTCAACTCTCGTTCCTTGTCGGGGTACAGGAGTTTCAGCTTGGCGCGTTCTTCCGCGAAGAAAAAGTTGTACCCGGTCCTGCTGAAGCGAGGAGCATTGGGATCTTTCTTCAGCTCCTCCCGTTGTTTGCGTTTCCTTGTCGTCGTCGTCGTCGTCGTCGTCGTCGTCGTCTTGGTCACTGTATCCACCACACGAGCTTGGGACAGCATGAAACTGGGAATGTGTGCGTACTGAGCCTGATTGCTGTAATCGTGCCCCTGTGGGACGTGGTATATCACACCTCGCAGCTTCTCCGTTCCCACCATGACTGTCACCAAGTATCCCTGCTCGAACTTGCCTTCAATGGCTCCAGGAACCACATTACCCACGGACGCTGTTGGGCCCACTGCAAACACACACACACACACACACACACACACACTGACTATTCCATCCTGAACTAAACCCTAAACCCTAAACATTTTTCTACCTCTGTATCTGATTCATTTCAGCTCCTAGATAGATATAGGACCGTCACTTTTGACCACTTAATCAAGACAAGATCCAGTAGTATGCAATCAACTAAAGCTCTGAATGTGTAAGTATGTGACGTAACGAGATTTTTGTATATCGAGTGTGGAAAGGAGAGTTTACCTGAACTAAACCCTAAACCCTAAACCCTAAACATTTTTCTACCTCTGTACATATCTGATTCATTTCAGCTCCTAGATAGATACAGGAGCGTCACTTTTGACCACTTAATGAAGATCGACAAGATCCAGTAGTATGCAATCAAACTATAGCTAAGTATGTGACGAAACGAGATTATTGTATATCGAGTGTGGAAAGGGGAGTTTACCTGGTGCCATAACTGGCATTGGGGCGAGCCTCCTCTTTCGGATTTTAGCATTAATTACTTCTGGCTCCTCTGCATGTGGCTCCGGAGCAGGGGCGGACTCAGTTTGCTTGACAGGACCAGGACTCGGTGCCGCTAGCGGTGCTGTCCAGACAGACAAAATCACAGTTCACGGTGTTTTCTAGACAAAGATATATCGACAACTGTTAGTAGAATGAACTACGCACCGTGAACATATATCTTCGTCGATCGATCTCATGTCCAAATCTAGCAAGCAAATGACAGAGACCAGCCATTCATGTATGTTCAATTAAGCGCTTACGTACTTGGAGGCGATACGAGGAGCCCAGTGGATCCAAAATAATACAGTTGCTCGTAATGGTGAAGGAGGGTGATGTAGTATTTGCGCAGCACGTATGAGGCACTTGTGGTGGTGCGGGGGAAGTTGAAAGCGCCTGTGATCTCCTTCCACTTTCTGTCCTTGATTACCTGTCACAATTACAATTCGTTTAAAAAGGAGAACTCTACAGGAACAAAAACCCTTCTTGAAGTAAAATTATGACATGATCTGCATGCCTAGGTAAACAAATATTGATCTAGGGAGGTCACCTCATTCAAAAGGATTTATTGTAATGATAATGTTGACAGAGCGCGCTTTGATAGTGATGACCAATGAATACAGAGAAATATATCATAGAAACATCACTTCAGATTGTGCATTGAACTGACACAACAAGATTAATTGCAGAGGTGATAGCCATGATAGAGTGTTGATTTAAGGAGAAATAGAATAATATTTCTAGTTTAATCTAATTCTTTTATGAAAACTTGAACTTGGAAAGTCAATGACGAGTTGCATAACATTCAAGTAGCCTTCATGTCAACTGCCTTTCCTTCATAGACTTTGCTCATCACCTTGAGCATCCACTTGTCCACTTAACTACTGATAAAGTACTATTGAGTGTAGAATATTCCACACCATCTACTGTAGAGCCAAGGAAGTGACAGTGCATGCTACCGAATGTTATGTGAGGTCATGCAAATGGGGTGACTTTTGATATGAGGTTAAGTGTTGTACTAGTACCTTACAGCCACAAATTTTTCTTTTATAGTCTCTGCTCTCCAAGGGAAGAGACTACGAAGATGCTTCATTTTCAGAAGTTACACAGCTAAACAGTAAAAACTTGCTGTAAAAGTAAATCTAGAGTAAACACTAAAGCAAAGACTACACGACTAGCTGCTTTTAAATTTTGAAAAACGAAACGAAACAAAGGCAGGTCTAGAAGGAACGGAGCACCTGTTGCAGCCCACCTCGCTGTGTCACCTCCACATACAGCACATGTAAGTCAAGGTCCTTGCCCCCCATCTTTGGAATCCTGCCATCATGTCATAAAATTACTAGCCACATTGAGAGTTACAACTTAATCCTTAAAGGTCAAAAGAGCCCTTTCCAACCAGTATTATACAATAATATTTCACTGTATTTGATAGGATTCCACACATCCTATGGGTTTAAGATCAAAAGTAAAGTTAAAATTCATGTCAACGTGATTTTAATGAGCTATTGGGGTCTTAATTTAGAACTTTCTATTTCCAACAATTGTCAAATATGCGCCAACTTATCTACTATCCTCATTAGCCCTTGAAGCTGCAAAGATTCATAGAAAAAGCTCCTGTGGGAGCATCACTTTTCTAAAGAGCATGCTTGAAAAAGATGCTAACTGGTCATTTTTGAAAACAAAATGCATCCTGGGGAAGAGGGCAAAGAATAATCCAATTGTCAATTCTAAAACACAATGTAAAATTGTTACTATTTGTAAACTGAGATTTTAACCACAGAAGAACGACACTTGTAATTAACTAGTTACAACTGTGCTTATTATCATCATCAAGATTTCTACCAATCTTCATGACATAATTTCCTGATGATAAAAGACTAAGTGTCAACTCGCCTTCACATCAAGCCTTTACTAATTATCTGAAAAAAGTACCAGTCATCAAAGCTTATCATCAAAATTGACTGCAATCCTTGTCTTAGTGTGAGAGAATGCCCTAACACCATGTTTCCATTTTTTTTACCATTTACATTCCTTTGCATCACGAAAGTGTATAAACGGGTCCCTTCCCTCACACAAAAATAATAATCTTGCTAGTGAGGTGTAAGTGGTTGCTTTAATCAAAACTACTTAAACTCAACAATATATTCTTAAGAGGGTTGTTTCCTCCTCCAGTGAGGTGTCACATAAAACCTAGTGCAAATTTTTTTCTAGGTTCTAAATGACTTTCACAAAATTGATATAATTTTTTTGTTACATTCAAGAATTCAAATCCATCATTTTGGTTTAATCAAATGTTCATCACATTGACTTGCTATCTTGCCATTGATAATATAGCAAAGAGCCAATGTTCAAAGAGCTATATGATGGAGTTATATGAGAGAGAAAAAGAATGTCTAACCCCTAAGCGTGCAAGGAGCCCCATGGGGCTATGTTTGATTGTTTTTCAGTCAAATGCTGATTTTCACCTAGTTCCTAATTTCAAATGAAAATAGTCCCAACTAAGAAAGTGTGGGAGCTATCTTTTAATTTCTAATCCAATTTACTATTCTTCAAAATTGTCAAAATTGCGTTTTTTATAGCACTTTCAACCTCAAAACCCTAAAATTCCAATATACACTATAGAAAAAGTTTTTCAATCGAATTTCTTTTTATGCAAACTCAACAAGCTTTTTGTTGTTCATCCCCATTGTTTACATTTTTTGAAAAAAAATCAAAATATTTTAGGCATTTTTGTAATTACTATGTCTATTACAAGAGAAAAGCTTTGAAAATCTTATAAAATTCATTTTAATTTAAATAATTCCGCATAAACTAGTGTAAATTAGTTTAACAATAAACCATATGAGAAAAATATCAAAATAATATAACATATTGTATAATGAGAGAAATTGATGAGGTTTGACTGGATAAATGTAGTATGTGGATAAATGTAGTATGGATGCTTAAGGTTAATGAAATTCAAGTTCAAAAAATCAACCAATGAAATTTAAGTTGATTCCCATTCTCAAAGTAAAATAAGTGCAAGCTTACAAAGCTAGATTAAAGATTGTCAAATGCCCAAAATACAACTTTGATTTTGATTCTCAAAGTAAAAAAGTACAAGCTTACAATGACTAACAGTAATAGAAATGGTGGCACTGCCGAGGGAGATGCCTAAGCAAGTAGTGCCCAATTTCACGCATGCATAGTGATTTTGCTTGGGCATCTTCCTAAGGAGCGCCACCTTTTCTACTAGTGTAAAGAATGTTATGATTATCTAGTAAAAAGGCCAAGTTCACAAGAATCAAAGAACATCATGCCAAAATGCGATGCTAAATTCCAATTCTTAAAGCAAAAATGTGCAAGCTTTACAATTGCCAAAAAAGTGCAATCAATATTGGTATGCCATAACGCGATGTTGATTCCGATTCTCAAGCCAAGCTTACAAGAACTAACACTAGTAGAAATGATGGCACTGCCGAGGGAGATGCCCAGGCAAGTAGTGCCCAATTCCACGCATGCATAGTGATTTTGCCTTCGCATCTTCCTAGGGAGTGCCACCTTTTCTACTAGTGTAAAGAATGTCACGTAGAATGCGATGCTAATTCCAAATTTTCTCAAAGTAAAGAAAAGGGCTAAGCTGACAAGGATTAAAAAAATGTAAGAATTATGTGCGATGGTAAGAATGCTGTAGAAAGAGGTGATGAGAAAGACTCCTGAAGAACAAGAGGTTGGGATTACAGTGCAAAACGGAGGAGCAAGCTTACACGAGGCGAGTGCCGAGAGCAAGGTGGAACTTGTTGAGAGTGTCGAGAAAGAGCTCCTTGCTGGCCACCACGGCTCTGTGCTCCGCAACGGCACCCGGGTACGCCTGCTGCTTGGACAACAACATTCCGCCCGCCGGCATCGTCAGAGGTGCTCCTTCCGACGACTGTTCCGAGCCACCGGGTGTCACTGGTTCATGGACTACCAGTACTGGCCGCGGAGCCTGTAACGGTGCCGTTCCTCCATTTTGCTGCATTTGTGGAGCTTTCAGCGCCACCTCCATCCTAGTACTACTACTACTACTACTACTCTCAGGCGTCGCTTTTTTCCTTCACACTCAAACCTCTTGCCACACGCTTTTCAAAACGTTGGGACTTGGGACCCCAGGTGGTGCGATTAACGAGGTACAGGCTTCACGTACTCCGGCTAGTCCTGTACATCGACTATAAGTTACCAGGAACGTAACCTACCGGGACTGGAGCTTCCACTCAGTGAAGCTCAAAAAAGTGTACCGACATCAATCTACTGTGGCCGATTTACACTGACAGAGTTCAGACACGAAAGGTAGCTCCTTGCGTTCGAAGTGGAACGTGGAGGTGGCAGCCGACACGCACTAAGTTAAGCAGGAGAAGGAAATGCACAAAATCCGAAATGGCACCCTCAAAACGCTCCCGACGATGGAGAGCGCCAAAAGCAGAGACTCGAGAGCCCATGTGGCGTACTTTCATTCGTTGAGACAGTACACGTTCTTACGTGGCATTGAAGTAGTAGGTCTGTCTGAAAAGCGCAGTCACGGGAATCTTAGCAATGGACGGAAGGGGGCATCTTGTTTTTTGCTGTTGAAGCTCCACCGTTGTTGCTCAAAATCATGTCAGTTCTGGGGATTGAGAGTTCCCAACCAGCTGGACGGATTGCAGCGATGTATGGACCGGGAGCTTGATGTAAGCTTTTGCATCGCGGTTAATTTGATTCCTCCATGGCTATGCATTTTCGGTGCGAGTGCAAGCTTTCCATTGTCTAGTACTGTCGTCACAGATGGTCCCATTCACAACAGTGCACGAGCTGATCGAATCCGTCATTCCTCTCCCCTTGCTAATTAACTTACTCCAGCTCTTCATCTTGTCATTGTGGGAGGGCATTCAAGCAAAATGTGGAGGTTGTAGGAGGTATTTGTGTCGTTGCTAGAGCCCAAGCAATTCTGTTCGTTCGAGTCTCTCGGCGCGGGCTTGGCCATGGTGCGGGTTTTGATCGAATCCAGGGTTACGTTTGGAGCTAGGAGGCTCTCTCAAAGCATTTGTTCAAACTTTCGAGATGTCTGAGTAAGTTTTGGCAGAGTGATTTTGCAACCATCGACGAGGACACAGGAGTGGTGATCGGTCGTCGAGCCGGTCGTCAATTTGAGGAGCCTGGCCCGATTCTCTGTGCTGCTCTCCAGTTGCCGTTTCCTCAGTAGTGCGGTACGCATTTCTGACATTTTTTTTGCAAATTTCTTGTCCTTTCAGGGTTTAGAGGGAGCCTCCCCATGAGGCACCCAACCCCGTGTTGGGTTCCCTGTTCAATCTCCACTAATAAAAGTGAAAGTGGGTCCTGAAAAGACATTGGCCTGTCCAACCTCTCGAGCACCAGTCCTCTAATGGAAAGCATGAACTAAAATAAGTTTGTTCCTTTGTGAAGTCCAGCTTGTGAGAGTGGGGATGGGAGGAAGGGGTTCTAGGAATGAGCTTGGACACAACATGCTTCACAACAGACCAGCTTGTTTTGCAAAGTTGGATTGAATGTCAGTAGTAGAAAAGGTGGGTTTGCCGAGGGAGTTGCTCACGCATGTGGTGCCCAATTCCACGCATGCATAGTGATTTTGCTTGGGCATCTCCCTGGGGAGTGCCACCTTTTCTACTAGTGTGTGAACAAGTGACTTTCTGAAGCTAGTGAGCCATTGTCTTGAGTATGTCAGAGCTTTAACCCCTAAAGGACCAAGTGGCCCAAATTTGACCTCATGTTTTATTTTTATTTCTTTCGAGCATGTTTGAGTAGATTCCATTTTAGTTTGAATTTATTTGTTTCCTGACCAACATATGCAATGTTCTTCATCGATTCTAGTGATATAAAAGTTAGTCCCATTTACATTATAATTTCCACAATATGATCAATTGATTTTGTCATTTTAAAACCATGAATCCTTGGTCGTGTAGGGATTAATTTGGCATGACTTCGATCTACATGACTCTTACGTGGCACTATTCTCAAATGATGCAATGTCACATGCTATGCAGGGTCCCCAAATGTGACTTTCATAAATATTTCAAGCTTCTCAAATTCAAACGGTGCTGGTACTGTACTTGTATTGCCTTGAAAATTACTTCTCCAATGACTTGTATGACAACCCTTGTGACTAGTTTTGTATGGGTGGCTATGCAATTGCAATTGCCAAATGCATGGGCGGCATGTACATCGTCATCCCTACAAGGCTCAACATAGAGATGGATGTGACGAAGATCACATCAAGCGAACAAATGGTCTGCATGATATTCCTCAGTTCAAGAGTTATGGTGACTTTGGTTTTTTGCCTTTGAGATTCTATATTTTATTGTTGCAGGGTGTTGGCTTGCCATGTGGTCAGCTATTGTTACAAATTCCGTATGGCACTCCAGAGAACAAGCATTCAAGAGGCAAGAGTAAGGTGTGGGATTATTCTCAAAAAGAATATTCACACCAAAATCCTCACATGTGGTACTATCTTTCTAAGAGCTTAAGCTGGTTTCGATACGCTACACTGGTTTCGATACGCTACACAGGAAGCGTAATTTGGGTGGCCTTTGCCAATTATCTGTTACAATATGATGTGTATAGTTGATCGACAACTCGGATCCTTCCAAACTCTTCCTTTGGAAATCAACAAAAGTTGTTGTATAGGCCTAGCTTTCACATGAAGCCATAGAGTAAGTCAAGGCCAGAAGTATTATTTACAATGTAATTCGTAATTTAACGCCATATTCGTTACATCGACCAATCTCCTTTATTTTCACAGCCATACTAATTTAACAAGGTGATAAAATGAATGCTGAGAGGGAGTCACAATTAGCATGGACATGGACACAATTTTTGAATGGAGTGTAAGTATACCTAAAAGGGAGCATTTACCTTAAAGCGTGCGTATCTATTACAGTATGACATTTCAGCTGTGAAATATCACACTGTAGTAGATACACACACTTTAAGGTAAATGCTCCCTTTTAGGTATAGTTACCTTAAAGGCTTTAATACTTTACAACTATGTTGCATCACCTATAATGTTGAAGACACCTACCATGACAATTTTAGGTTTAGGTTAGATTGGCAACACTTCAAACAAGCTCCTAATGCAGTTTCTCCATTCCCATTGGTAGGTTAAAAATAAATCTAAAGCTGAGTACATAAACAACAATTGAACTGACAAAGCATACCCATAGTTTTGAGAAAGCTCCAACAAAACTTCAAAAATTCATAATTTATTCATAGGATATATGAATAAGATATATGTTTTAAAAGTACGTTGAAATCTTCTCAAAAATGAGAACAAGTTCTAAAAAGAATTCTTTCTGATAATTGTAAACATCCAACAATTGAAAGCAAAAAGAATGGAGAATATACCTTGATTTCGAAAATAACAAAATCAGAGCACTGAACAACACTACAAAGTGCTCAACTTCAGAATCCAACTCAAGAGATTATTGACCTTGTCTCTTTGGACAGAGACAATCCAACAACTTACACTCCTTGAAAATCCACTTGCAATTGAACACTCTTTTCACATTACCCACTTTACGATGGTTCAAAACATACCTTTTCACCCAACGTTAACTAACCTAAGAAAAACCTAATTTTGCAAGCAAATAACTATCCTATATTATCTTCATATCCAGAAATTTATACTATTCCAATAATAAAAAATTGATTTTACAACTTGTTCAAATATATACAAGAAGATTGGGCAGAGCCTCACGGTTATACTGTCCTTGTTACATTCTCAAGGATCTTCTACTGATTAGAGTAAAACCTTCCATTGGATGATTCTATGGCCTCAGATTATTATCTAAACTACCGACTCCGTTTGACTGGAGAGTTAAACTATCACACAATAAATTTACTAGAACTTACATGTTTTTACACTCACCTCGGGGAAGTCACTATGTATTTCTTTAAGTACAACCTGCGATAACAAGTACCCTTAGGGAAAGAAAAAAAAGCAATTCTTACTATAATTAGTAGTATTTCAACATTCTATTCTTGTAATCAATTTTGAGCATCCTATATTGAACTTCATTTCAAGATTTATTTGGACCCTACATTTTTTTGCACGCCAATTGTAAATTGTTGGAAGTGACTTCCCCGAGACACTCACAGGAAATAGGGTGGCAATTGTGCAGGAGATTCAGTCCTCAGCCTTCATCTGATCACGTTGATGCGTAGAGATCCGGTACTCAGGATGGCGCTCAAGAATGATGGCAGAAGCACCCCCGCCACCGTTGCAGATGGAAGCAGCTCCAATATTGAGGTTTTTCAAAGCTAATCCAGTGAGCAGAGAGATGATGATCCGAGCACCGGAGGCCCCTATGGGATGCCCAATTGACACAGCACCCCCATGAATATTCACTTGATCCGGACTCAAGTCCATCAACTGCTGATTCGCCAAACTCACCACCTGCATTCATTAATTGTTTGAACCAACACTCGTTAAATCAGTGTTTGTACACTAACACACTCCAGGTTCCAACTACAGTCTACCCTCCGTAATATGACGATATTATTGTTTCAAGCAATACACATGTGACAAGTCATTTCTGTGATTAATCCATGCCTGCCACCTTTAACCCTTAAAGGACATAGCTTTCCTGATTCCCACACCCAAAATATTTTTTAAACTCCATTTAAAGCATGATTCTTATTTTAAGCTACTTTGGTTCTATTCTAAAGAAGTGTAGATGGCTTAAATATATTCGTTTTGGCATTTATAAAACCCCATTTGGTTCAATAGAGTAGAAGTTATGAGAAAGATTCTCCCAAAACAAAAGTAAGCCCCAGTAAAAAAAAGTAAACCCCTTAGTATGTCATGTAAGGGTTAAGGTAGCCAGGGCTTTCCAAACATGTCATAATAGAAGAGGGACAACTGTAACACACTCCAGATCCCTAGTCATCTGATTCAATTTGCATCTATAACTTGAAGGTTAAACAACTTGCCGAAAATGCCTCGTTGATCTCATACAGATCCACGTTCTCCTTCTTCAATCCTGCATGCTCCAATGCTTTGGGAATTGCAAGAGCTGGTGATGTAGGGAACTTTTCAGGATCCTATATAGGCACAAACTTAGGACCACTTTAGAATTGCACAAGTTGAAGCAACAAGCTTAAAATTTGAACCAATTTGGGATGAGAAAACAAGCTTCAAACATATGTATATATGTCACCTTTTGAGGAAACAAGCGTCCAGCCCTTGTAAAAGCAGGAATTCCCTTGAAAACTTGTCATCTCTAATGGTTTTAGAATGAAGCCACATAGGAGCCATGTAATCGCAAATCATTCTTGCTACTTGAACTAGTGTGAAGACAACATTGAACGTTACGAATAAAAAATGATTTTAACATCAATAAGGTTGTAGGGTTTTTTGTTATCTCATACTTGTTACTTATCTGAAGTGACGCGTAATTGAACAACCGAGTGCACACACTGTACGTACCTGGGCAGCATCACCGAAGCCTCGAATCCGCCCCAGAATTTGAAGGTTATGTTCTTCGGCAAAGGCTGCAGATGTAAGAAGCAAAACAGCTGCACCATCACTGATGCTGGATGAGTTCCCTGCCGTGATCGTACCGTCTTCCTTGAAAACGGGTCGTAGCTTCTTCAGCTTCTCGGGATCGAACTGCAAAGTGAAAGAGCTTTTGCAGATATATAAATGCAAGCACAGAATTATTATTATTATTATACCCCTGGACCAACATATGATACAATAAGCAACATGATATAATTACGGCAATGACCAATTAAGAGCCAACCTTGAGACACTCCTCATCGTAGCTTATAGTAACAGGTTTCTTGCCTCCAATAGTGACTGGAACAATTTCACCTTTCGTAAATCCCAGTGCTTGGGCTGCAGTTGCGCGTTCGTAGCTTGCAATTGCATTCTCATCCTGTCAACCACATTAGAGATAATCACTCAGCACACTCTCTGAACAAAAACTGTGCAGACAATGATTTAGTCCAAGCATGGATTATCTTTACATCAAGAATTTAGGACCCTACGGATTTTAAACGATTTCCGTGCGACATCCAATATTTCATGAGTTTGTACATTTTTCATAAGGATTCTGCATGGATTTTGCACTGATTTCGCACGGATTCTGCACTTTGTTAGAGAACGAAAAGAGTGAATGTAGAATCTGTGCGGATTCAGTGCAGAATTAGCGCAAAATCCGTGCAAAATTCATGTGCAAATACACACACCCATGAAATATCAGATATCGCACGAAAATCGTTAAAAATCAAGAGGTTCTAAATTCCTGATGTAGAGCATGAGAGCCCAAAGCATGATGCTTGGAGAAAATCATTGATGACAACTTCTACTACATTTGAACAAGTAATGGAATGCAAAAGGTAAACTCCTCAGTTGTTTATCCACTGGATATTTGCCTTCCCCAACGTCATTCTTGAACTGTCATACTACTTGTGATTAGTAAACAGCCCAGAAGAGAAATATCAAGGCATTCACTAACTGAAGCTTGCACGCACTAGAATAGAGGCTCACTAAACACTTCCATGATGGTCCCAAATTGGAAAAAAATTGGTCTATAGTGATCAATCTACGTACCTGTGCCTCACGAGAAATGTTGAGCTCGGCTGCGCAAAACTCTGCACAGCTACCCATAGATATGTCTTTGTATGGATCCCAAAGACCATCAACAATCATGGAATCCCTCAGCTGGATGTGCCCTATCATCTTGGGAGAGACAGTCCGCGGTAAAAGGAAGGGTGCCCTGGACATACTTTCCATTCCACCAGCAACCACCACCTGGTTTACCCCAAGCATTATGCTTTGAGCCCCCAACATCACCGCTGCACACATTCCGAGAGCTTTTTTAGCTTCGTAACAGAAGAAACTATATGCCGGATTTCATTGACAGCACAAGCAGTGGCATGCATTTACTCCTCCCGTCCCATAATACATGATGCTTTTGAAAAAAATAAAAATAAAAAAACAAACTAGAATGATGTCATCAAATCTCTAAATACAGTAAATTTCTATTTCGGACTCTGTCTGTCTGCACATGATATCATGTGTGGCATGTACCATGATGATGTTCGTTGCAATGTGTTCTTTACATATGCTAGCATTGATTTTAGCTAGCTTATATGTTGTTTGTGATCCACACATGAGCACAGACAAGCTTCACAGAAAAAAAACACTTCCTGTGCACTTGTTTTGCTTCTTTAGAATCTGTAGAAAACTTCAAGTAATTTGGGACAATTTTTTCTCTCAAAAGCATCATCTATTATGGGATGGAGGGAGTATAGAAGTTTTACATGAGAGACTCCCAAATGCTCAAGAAAAATTGCCGCAATAACAAAAACCAGCTTCAAGAATGTCTCTCAAAAGACTCACGTACCCTTCATGCCGGAGGCACACACTTTGTTCACAGTAGTGCATATGGTTGCAGGTAGTAATCCCGCCTTCTGAAAATACACATTGACGACATTGATCCGTTCATCGAACTCTTCTCGACTATAAAAGTTAGGGTTTAGGGTTTAGGGTTTCGTCACACTTCATTACATATTCAATACTCCAATCACGTAAAACACACGGACTTCAATTTCGAGGAAGAACTTCACTTACCAAGGCGGCTTGGCGAGCCGGAGCTTGACCAACTGCTGAAGTCAAAACGTTACCCATGAACACCTCGGTGACATGATCTGGAGACAACTTGACAGACTCTAGTGCACCTGCACATCCGTTTTCTCCAAATCAGAAAACCATGGCTATAAATGGCGTGTAGAGGTTGCTATCTAATGCCGTGAAGTTTAGAGTCTTTATATGAATCATACATTCTAACGTTTGATGTACTTGATACATGCCCTCTAATTAAGTACTCCCTCCGTCCCAAAGTTATTGCCCAACTTGTTTGCTTGGTATTTCTTTGAGCCAATTTCATTGATCATATTTTAAGAAACATGATTAAAAAAGGTTCCAAATTATGTCACTAGAATGATTGAAGAACAGTGCATGTGTTCATTGCAACCTAAATAAAATTAGCCACAAGGAAGTATTTTTTTGACCTACTTAAAAAAGCACTTTCAAACATGACAATAACTTTGGGACGAAGGGAGTAACATGCTATCAATTGTACTTGGGAAAAACAGAAGTACTGTACTGCCATCAAGGAACTGTCTGCTAGATCGAAAACGAGCTCCTGTCATCGATTCTAAACAGGTGGATTAAAAAGCAAACCTCGAAAGAAAGTGGCTCGACTTAAAGAGGGTAGTTCTTTTTCTCAGTATTCTGATGCCAACAATCGCGTGACTCGTTTTCTAAGCTACCGATTCGATCGTCGCGTACAAAATAGAGAAAAAAGAAGAGAAATGGACTTGTTTCTAGATCGAACCTCGGATTGCAAAGGAGCCAAGGTCGGGGGCCGAGAGCGAAGCAAGGGCGCCCTGGAACGAGCCCACGGGCGTGCGCTTGGCTGCGACGATCACGACCTCGGGAAAGCAGACGTGTGGCGACGACGACACGGCGCTGTGAGATCTCATACCCGCCCTCCTTCTGACTTGCTTCCACAGTGTCCGCACCGTCATCGCCATCGCCATCGCCACGCAAAATTAATTTTGCAAAGATTGTTATCAAACCGAAAGAATCGAAAACAAACCAAGACTTCACCGATTTTTCAAGTGGAAACCAAGTTCTGAAATTGCTGTGGAGCCAAAGAGAGAGAAATGGCCATGATCTCATGAAACGGAGGTTGTCGAGTGTTGACGACGATGACGTGGAATTGTGGACTGATGACGTGGAACGGTGGACTGCTTACGTGGCAGGGGAATCGGGGCTTTTAAGGTGGAGGCACCTATAACCGCCCATTTAACCCTTAGACTCTGCGTGGGGTCATGCTTTGCCTCATAAAAGGCCATGACGTTAGGGTTGCTGTCAAGACAACTCTGCATATGCGTAGGAGTGCACACTGATAGTGTAGTGTTAGGTAACAAGCAATAAGCCGAGGAGGATACCATGTGAGTTGCACTAAAGCAGTAGGGATAGATAATATGCGAAATGTTGCAGAAATGAGTAGTAGCACTGTGCGTGGCATTGAAATCCATGGCAAGCAAGTGAAAGCAATAAATGAAGAGTATGTTGGGAAAGATTGCAAGCCTGATTGGCTTCATTTGCTTAAGGATGTGTTGCTTGGTGTGGCTTGGTGGGATCAGATCCGGGCGAGGAGAACCTGTGTTTCTAGATCTGGTTTGTCGTGTGCAACGCAATGCTAGACTAATCAAGAGAGTGCTGATGGTAAGAGTAGCCCAGCCTACTCTTATAAATCATAATGCAACATTTCACCGTGGCCCAACACTGATCTCTAAATCTTGGTGCAACATACACCTGCTCCCCCGAGCTCTCTGTTAGATCTACATATGACAGATCTGGAAGGTTAGACACCCCAGTGTGCCTTCCTTTCCCATCAACATTAGCTTGATCGATGGCCCAGCCCATCTCTAGTCAGCATAAACCCTACACCTCACAAATCCTTCTACAAACACATCATCCTCCTTGCTTAGAAGCGGACGCAAGGCTCCTTGCGCCCAACTTCTTTGCCAGACCTTCTCCTCCTCTCAACACAAAACGCGGAGCGTTTCAGTTCGACATCGCCTCCTTCCTTGTCCCAAGTTTACTAATCAGTAGCTTAACACTTAAACGACAATGCCAGCCCCACGGGCTTGGTTTTGTTTTGGGAGAATCTTGCTCATAACTTCTACTCCATTGCACCAAATGGGGTTTTTAAAATGCCAAACGGAGCATCTTAGAGACATTTATACTTCTTTAGAATAGAATCAAAGTAAATTAAAAACAGAATCATGCTTAAAATGGAATTTGAAAGAGATTTTGGGTGTGGTATCAGGATAGCATATGTTGTTTGCAACGCCAACACATTCACAAGGGAGATCTACAACTCCAAAGGCTACACCAAAATCTGCTTCGCCAATCTCACGACCTCGCAGCTCTTGCCTCACCGTGCCAACTCTGCAACGACAACAACCTGCATTACCGTATCAGAAATATCTTACACCCAACTGTGTTGATTAAATGCCATTGTTTACCATTTTGCAGATATGGGATGCAAGCAACCAACAAACAAAAAGAAGCCGCAAGACAAGGGTGCAGCAAAGGCGTCATAAAGACTGAAAGGCAACATGTTTTGCATCCGTGCAAGAATCACCATGACAAGGAGATCAACAACGTATCCAAGACCACAAAGCAACGGCAACAGATCTATACACACAAGTTCCAAGAACCAAGTTTGACGCTCCAAGCGACCGAGAATGTGGAGACATTGACCACAGAAAGCAGCATTACGTACAAAAATCAAGGACATCTGCACCGTAAGCTCCATACAAAAACCGGTAAGACACTTTCCACGTCAAAGTTGGAGCTTAAAACTGCAGAAGTCCAGAGATGCTCAAAATCACAAGAGAGGGATGAGTACCTCGCAAAGCAGATTGCTCAGCACCAGGGTAGCGGCTGCAAGCAAGGCTTCATCGCGGTTAAGCTTCATTACAAGCTTCACCGCAACCCATCATGCAGCATCGATCCAAGCTGTAACGACATCATCAACTGCGGCAACGACGGAGCGAACAGGAAAAGCGTCAAGAACATAATCGGCAACAACGGCATCAACAAACAGCAGCACATCCACGCTCAGCGAACAAGGTACGTCCGCACCAACGGCATCAATACCGACATCGGCAAAAAAGGCACCGCATCGACTCAACAAAATCAATCAAACAACAACGGCGATATCGTGAGGCAGCAGGCGCTTCAACCTCCGGCAATTGCAAACTTGCCGAAACTTGCAGAAACGACGTCGTCCCAGCGTCATCGCCCCCGCCCCGCCTGCGCTCCAACAGAAGCTCCGAAACCCTATTCATCGCCCTCGTCAAGACAGCTCCGGCAGGCAGCATCGGCACCCAGAAACAACTCAACGGAACAGCACCATCGAAAAAAAATTCGCCCCGCTCAGCCACCAATCGTGTAAGTCCCCCCATCCTCAATTTTCGAGTATTTCAGTAATACTGCAGGAATCCGGCCCTACTCCATACAAGCTAATACTAGCCGATATTGGAGTCAAGGCCAAGCGACCCTTACCCATATCGCGGCCACCCTCGCAACAGGAAGAACGGCACTCAAACGTGGAAGTGTCCACGTCACCTTCCTCACACCACGAAGACCGACACCCAAACATGGAAGTCCCCACGCGAAAGGTGCTGCAACCCCAAAATTGCAGAAGAAGACAAAGACCAAACGTGGATGTCTCCACGCAGAAGACACCGCAACCCCAAAATTGCAGAAGAAGACAAAACCCAGCATCAATAGGATGCACACAATCCCAACATATCCGGCTTTACAACCATAACCTCCAAGCTTCAACCCGGATTAAGACAGGACACCCACGCCCTAGCCCTAATAGCCAGACCTGCAACAGTAGTTGCACATGCGTGATTTCTTCACGCAACAAAATTAGAAGCCCAAAGATATACCTCTTGACCACGCCAAGAACTGGAAAATTCCCACCGTCCCCTAAAATTACCGCACATGCATCTGATTTACAGATACGCCAACTCAAGACTGCAGATTTTAGATGGAGCATCGTAAAAGGTTTTTATAAAAGCCTGACAGCTCTTAACGCTACCACCTCATTAAAGACAAATGACCCATTAACGCAGGAAACGCCGCGCCCCAAATCACGCAGAAACGACAAGAAGACAGCCTCAGCGGAAGGGACGAATTCAACTGCTGAACGAACCCGCGTAAGTCTTCAATTTGAATGTTCAATATATAACCCTAGGAGACACTCTCACTTCCCATCTGCCATCGTTTTTCATGTTCAACACTACTCTCTCACAGAGCTGAAACTCTCCGCCCATAGGCTTTCTCACAAGTCTCACCCTCCCTCTGATTACTACTCTCTCTTCAACTTTCTTTTATGTTGTGGCTACCTACCTCTCCAACGCCTTTACTGCTCAACCTTGTCCCAATCTGCTTACCAATCCCAGTACTCCATAGCACCCCTGCCCTTAGGTTACCACCTCTCTGTCCCTCAGAAATATCACATACCAACCTCCCAGCCAAAACATACTAGTTCAGAGAGAAATTTGGAGGACCAGAAGAAGCCGAAGGTGCCGGAGGAGCTAAACGCAAGACCTGCTGCAGCGGAGCGGTGGAGAAGCAACTTACGAGAAGAACAATCGAGTGGGAAAGAGGCTGCTGCAGTGAAAGAAGCTCGGAGGGACTGCTCAAGTGAACGGCAGTTCATCACTCCACTTCAACTGCTAGACAACATCAACAAGACCATCACCTCAAGTTGTCTTCACACGTACACTATGTCTAAAAGCTCATTTAATCTTGCTCACAATTCCCATAGCTTCTTAGTATTGGCTTTAGAAAATCCTCTGAATTTTTTGAGGTACTTATTTTGCAAGCAGACCTCATTGTTCTCTACAAACAAAGTCTTGAATGGGAGTTATGCCCAAATGTGTTTGCAATACCTTAGACAGAAAATAATCACTAAAAAATGTATGTATTATAGTTGTATTGCCATGAATATTACCCATTGTATGTATAAAACTAGCATAATGGGTAGAATAATGCCGCAGCCCATTTTGTCACACTAGAAATGCTAGAAATATGAGCATCACTAGTATGCATTTCTCTCGTTTGAATGGTTATGATAAGTCTTTGCATAACAATGATTGTAAGAACATAGCAAATATACATGCTTGTACCCATCACTTTGAATGCTTATACATTCACATCAATAAAAAATATGAACAAATTATTTACATTTCCTCCCCATTGATCATGTTCCGCTCAGCCCCACAAATTAAGTAGTGGGGAGGAATAGATCATAGGATATGGAGGAAAAACTCTACACTTCACAAAAACTTTAGAATTTTAACACGAAATTTTCTTATTTTCAGAATGTCTCAATGGCCTTCAAACTCCACCTCCTCTCAAAGATACAAAGAGAAGCTCCAAGCATTAGATAATGACCCGGATATTGAAATGTTTGTTACTCAAAAACGTGCTTCCTCTTCATCTCAAGCTACCTCAAACCAAAAGAAGGCTAAGGGCAAATCAAACTCCGGTTTGAAACGCCCTCCCTTTTGGCTTGGGTATCAAGCTATGAACTGGACTAACCGAGGGAAAGGGTATCCCATGGATGCAAATGAACCAGTAGCAACGCTAGTAAAAAATGGAATGAGGGAGAAAGAGGCAAAGGAATGTCAAAACGCACTAATCTCTTTCCCGTTTGTCATTCAAGAGGAATGGCCCAATTCTAGAGAGGATGGGAAGGACGGCCAACACTTCAACCTCACACAGATTCCATCTGATGTTGAGGTTGATAAATATGGCTTTTCCTTTGATTACCAAATCGCCATCCTCTTTGAAATGGGGGAAAAGGAATGGGAAAAACACACCATCATGTCTTTGGTAGAAGAGAGACTCAATGAAATGAACATAGAACTTGGGAATGTCATTGGAGAACCCATCGCACTCATGTGCTACCACAAATCCACAAAATGGAGTGGGGTGATCAAGTTGCACTTGAAATCCCCCGAAATTGATGGAGTGGGGTTTCTACAAGGGCTACGCCCATTCATCCTCAAATTAGATGATGACAAATTCAAAAGAGGAAAAGTATGCAAGACTTATGATTCTCTTGCTTTGAACAACCTTCTTTCAGTCAAAGTCACTAGTGATGAACTAGAATTCAAGGAGTGGTATGAATTGTTTGCAAACATGGTTGAGGAAAGTTTCAAGAGAGGATTAGATTATGAGATAACAAATATTCAAAAAAAGAAAGAAAACAAATATGTTTGGGTAGTAGCCTCTTCTCCGGAACAAGCCCAAAGGATGAAGGAGCATCAAATCAGCTACAACCAGGAGATTTTGGAGGCCAAATTAGCGGACCGAGCAAATGCAAAGGACGACATTGCAAGGAAGAACGCACTCATCCTCATCGCCAAGAATCTCAACAAAACAAAGAGTGTTGAAGACATTGAAGCAAGCATTGAAGCTCACTTTGGACCAAAGAACGCGGTGAGTTTCTTCTTCAAAAGAGATGAGAAGAATGGCAAACATTTAGGCTCTTGTAACATCCAATGCCTTAACGCAACGGTGTACAAGACCTTTGTTAAGAAGAGTGCAAAACTTCTTGGCAAACATGTAGAATTTACGGCTCATCCTAGAAGTCTAGATGGTGCAAATGCTCCCAATGCAGCTAAACTCACAAGGCTTGGGTTTAGCGATGTGAATACTGCCCTAGCAAACACCATAGAAGCAATAGGAAACTCCACAAAAGAGACACCTCAAAACAACATCATGAAAGAGATAGTCGAAATTAGAGAAGAAATCTCTACCATGAAGAAAGAACTAAGAAGTGAGCAACTCCAAATTGCCGAAAAAGCTGCCGAGAAATCATCTTCGACCTTGTCTGCACAAATGGCAATACTTTGAAGGCAACTAATGTCCACGATGCAAGCCCTAGACGAGAAGAGTACTACTACTTTAGCCATTGAAAATGGCAACATGGACACGTCAAACTAATTTGGTCAAAAAACGCTCCGGCTAATCTAAATATAATAGTATATTTACATACTACAAAAAGAGTAATAATAAAAAAAAGAAAAAAAAAGAAAAAAATACTAAAAAACAAAAACACTAATATAGTATCTATAGATGCTAAAATATGTACTAAAAAACCACAAAAATATATAAAATCAAAAAATCAAAAAAACCACCAAAAAGTATTTCAAAAATTCAAAAACAATAGAAACAAAAAAACAAAAGAACAAAAACAAAAAAACACACAAAATCTAAAAAACAACAAAAAACCCCCTAAACAAAAATGGCCTCGGCCTACCGGCCTCGACCAAAGAAAGAATATTCATAACAAAATAAAAACACACTATACAACAACACAAATATCCCACAATACACCAATCAAACCCAACAACAAAATACTAACAAAACACACCCCAAATACAAATGAACAAAAATATATACAAACCATTCAAAACAAAATAAAACAAAAAATATACAAAAACAAACAATCTAAACACATAACCAACTCTAAAACCAAAATATCCCCTTTGTTTTACTCTTCCTATAAAACCAAAAGTATCTTTACCAAACAAAACAAAAAACCAAAACAATTAAAAACCGCATACAAATACCAATTTTCATACAAATATAAAATGTTTATAAATACTTGGAAATACAATAGATATCAACACCAAAAATATAAAACTTACGCTACCAAAAAGATTATTATGGCAATAATAATAATAAATAAAAACTCTTTAAATCCCTGCAGAAAAAAGAACAAAAAGTACCTCCCTAAGAAAATCAAAATTACAACCATTCCAATCTATAAAAATAACCATATCTTAAAAATTCTAATACTCCTTTGTAGTGACGTCGAAATAAACCCGGGACCAATGCCAAATATACTTAAAACACACCCACCATCACACAAGAATCGAAGCAAAACATATTTCATTCCATGTACAATAAAATTGCACCCAGAATACCGACATTTAGCAAAAAAGTTTGCTCCTTGCTTAAAAACAACACACCCAAATCATCCTGAAACATCTACAGACTACCCACACCTCTCCAGATTCGTACATGTAAACCAACACCACCCACCTCCTCGTATGCTATATGCACTCATTACTACGATAAGCCTATTATTAGAAACATGTGACCATCAATTAATACAAACACCCGATCCAGACTGGACAACAATACTTCTTGAAAGAATGGCACTTCTTCAAAACCCCCCCGAACGACACATCTTAAACCCACACCCTTACATTGAATTCAAAAACTCCAATCAAAATCTAATTAACCCCCCTAATACCATCCATAAACAATTATATGATTTTATCAATCAAAACAATAACTCACTAAATCTACAAATACTAACAAACAAATTCCCATTTCTACCCGATAACTTACTAATAGAGTCTCTCAAATGCAATGTACCTATAAATGAATACTCACACCCACCCCCACTACCCAACATACCATTACCGCAAACCTAAGAGACTCAAACAACAAACCACAATACACACATCATTACATGGAACGCCTCATTTTTAAACACAGCCCTACCAAGCCTACAAAACTTAATTTCAAACACCACAACAAACCCAGCAATTATCACAATACAAGAAACCAAACTAACCGCAACAAAATCAATAAAATATATACAAAATCTATTCCCAGAATACAAACTAATCTTTAACAACACACACGCCTTAACAAGATGTATGCAACAAAGAATGCCGTATACCCCTGCAAGAGGCGGACTTTTCACTCTAATAAATAACAAATATGCATACCCGGGAAATATCACCAAAATACCTACTCCAGCCGAAATCTCACCATATTTACAAATTATATAAATACAAAATGCACCATTACAAACACACAATTCGCTATTTACGCACTTGGCCATATAATTATGCACTTGGTTCTCGGGTGCATAATTTTTTTGGTCTAACTTTTTTTTTAAAAAATCGACGATTATTGTCTTTCTTCAATCCCATACATTGTAAACAAATAATTATTTTAATTATTTTTTTATTATTTTCTTTTTTCTTTCATCTTTTCTTTTTCAACTTGATTTCTTTCTTGTCTTCTTTCTTGTCTCCCTCTCGTCTCCCTCTTGTCTTTCTTCTTGTCTTCCTTTTTGTCTTCCTTGTCTTTTTTTGGCCGCTGAACCCGAAACAATGGGAGCAAACCCAAAAAAATAAAAAAATAAAAGTTTTTTTTTTTTTTTTTTTTTTTCCCGGGTTTGCTATGAGGTACTGCTGAACTCTAAATGGCAGCCGCCGCCGCCGCCGCCAAAAAAAAAAAAAACTTTTTTTTTTCTTTTGGTTGGCCGTGGGGTGCTCCTAAACCCTAAATGGTGGCCGCCCAAAAAAAAATGTTTTTTTTTTGACTTTTTTGACTTTTTCCAAAATTTACTATTTTTAGCCTCTGGATGCGCGGCCGCGCACCCAAAGACTCTTCAATCTCCCTCTACATCTCCCTATCCATCTTCATCTCTCTTTCCATCTTCATCTCTCTTTCCATCTTCATCTCTCTTTCCATCTTCATCTCCCTCTCTACGTTCATCTCCTCTCCATCTCTCTCCACTCTCCTCATATATATAGGGGAGAGGGGTCTCTCTCAGCATTCTCCCACTCCCTCTCCCATCCCTCTCCTCTCCTCTATATATGTGAGGAGAGAAGAAGAAGATGAGAGGGAGATGGGAGGGTCTTTGGGTGCGCGGCCGCGCACCCAAAGGCTAAAAATAGTAAATTTTGAAAAAAGTCAAAAAATAAAATAAAACTTTTTATTTTATTTTATTTTTTTAGGCAGCCGCCATTTAGAATTTAGCAGCACCCCACGGCCAACCAAAAGAAGGAAAAAAAAGTTTTTTTTTTTTTTTGGGGGGTTTGCTCCTATTGTTTCAGGTTCAGCGGCCACAACTGAAGAAAAAGTAGAAGAAAATAAAGACAAGGAAGACAAAAAGGAAGACAAGAAGAAAGACAAAAGAAAGATAAGAGGGAGACAAGAAAGAAATCAAGTTAAAAAGAAAAGATGAAAGAAAAGATAAAAGAAAAGATAAAGATAAGAATAAAAAATAATTAAAATAATTATTTATTTACAATTTAAGTGATTGTAAAAAGACAACATTGATGTCTTTTAGAAAACTTTTTCACCGGTTTTTTTTGAAGTCAAATATGTTTATGAAATGAGCGCACTTGACCAAGTGTATAAATAGCGAATTGCGTGTTTACAACCTTGGCTAATTCTACATATGTATATGTCTTCCCACATAGAAGATATTCAATATATTACGATAATACAACAACAAATAACACAACAAATCATAGCACACCCAAATCATACATACATATTATGTGGCGATTTTAATAGAGACATAGCCCTTATTGGAAGACAAAACGAATCCAACATAACACCTCCGCAAATAGAAGACATAGAATGGCGTGCATTCACAGACACTCTAAATCTAACTTACATACCAACAAATAGCACATTCACCAGACAAGGCGGTCAAAACTACACTCAAACAAGTTTAATTGATGGATACTACATCAAAACCCCCAATAATACATTGTATACTTCAACCACAAACCACGACTACAACCTAAACTCAGACCATTCTCCAGTCACCCTACAAATACCACCAAACACACTATTAGCTCGCCCCGCACAATCAAAAACAAATAAATCACCAAGGATTCTAAACCCCATCCCACAAGATAACATTGAAAAATTCAAAACACAATTTTTCGAAGAAAACTCATTCCAAATCAATGAACTCACTACAATACTGATGAACGAACAATTAACAAGCAACCAATGGCAAACATCTTGTACAAAATTAGACCACTTAATACAACAAATATAAAAAAAAATCCAAGAAACCTGTAGCGCTCCACCCCTACCTTCACTAACACGCCGCACAGCTCAACAAGGAGTTTTTTTGCCAAGAAAACTCCAAAAACAATGGAAAAAACACCTATCTACTTACCACTTAATCTGAAAAGCAATATACATAACAAAAACCGTACCAGATTGGAAAAATCACCCAATAATAGAAGAATTAAAAAACCATAACCACATTACCATCCCACCACCCCCTAGCCCAGAATTAAATCCACAAGAGTGGATTAAAACTCTAGCAGAACTAGCTAAAACCGCAAACAAACAAGCACGGAAAATTACCACTAAATACACCCAAGAATGTGTTAAAAAAACAATCACAAAGTATAGACAACTATATGAAAAAAGCCCCAAGAAAATAAATAAAAAAGTTTTCAATAACCAAGAAACACCACCATTAGATTGCATTATGGATAGAAACAACAACATAGTAACTAGCCCAAAAGACATAGCAAATGAAATTTATATACAACAATCAATTAGTAATAGACCTACAGTCCCAACATGTTATTACCAACCAGAACATCCAACTAATTGTACATGTGGCGTTAAACAATACCCATGGCATGATCTAGATGGATTTATAATAGATACAAGAGGAGACCCTCGAACACCACTACATAAATACTTCGACCAAGAAACATACGATTTATGTTTAAAACACCTATCCAATAACAAAACACCAGGTCCAGATAAAATTCCAAACTCAATTCTAAAAAATATACCTGATAGCTTTCATAAACTACTATTCCTATTTTTCACCCACTGCTACAAACAGAAAAAAATCCCAGCATCATGGAAAATAAGTCTAACCATACTTTTGTACAAAAAAGGAGACCCATCACTATTACCAAACCACAGACCTATAGCACTTGCAAACACAATTTATAAATTTTTCACTAGCACACTACCACTAATACTATCATCATATGGTGAAAAATACCAAATACTACACGACAGTCAAGAAGGATTTAGAGCAGAAAGAAGTACATCCAGACAACTACAACTACTCATAGCAGCCCTGGAAGACGCTAGATTTACCAATCAAAACATATACCTTCTATACATAGACTTTAAAAATGCATTTGGCTCCCTTGACCACGCTAGACTATTAGCTATAATGAAAGACCTTGGATATCCATTAGATGCAGTAACACTAATTGGAAATATTTACTCACACTCTACCACCATATTTACCGGTGAACACTTCGGCAAAACAAAACCAATACCCATTCAAAGAGGCACCATCCAAAGAGATACACTAAGCCCATACTTATTTCTGATATTTCTTGAACCACTACTTAGATGGTTACAAAGAGGTAAAAACGGGTACACATTTGGTACATCGAAATTAACCATCAGCTCTGCAGCATATGCAGATGACCTAGCAGCTATAACAAATAATCTCCAATCACTACAAACGCAACTAAACAAACTAGATAAATTCTGTGAATGGGTTGGAATGGACTTGGGTGTACAAAAATGTGCCATCACTGGATGTCCCAACAAATCCAAACTAAATCCTGAAAAATTCAAGGCCCAAATACAAAACTATAACATATCTTACAGAAATCAACCAATACCCGTTCTACATCAAAATGAACCTTATGTATACTTAGGCATTCAACTAGTACCATCTTTAAAATGGAAACTCCAAACACACATCACCACAAACAAAATAACAGACCAATGCAAACAACTAGCCAAATGCCCCGCCACAATTAAACAAAAAATTAGCATGGTTGACACGGTCATCAGAGCAGGCATTGTATACAGTTTTTATGCAGTCCCATACTCACTACCGACCATCAAAAAACTAGATAAGAAAATTATAGGAATCCAAAAAACAATATGTGGACTACCAAAATGCACAGCAAATGTAAGAACCCAATTACCTCACGAACTCTTTGGTCTTGAAGCCTTCTCACTAAAAAAAATGCATATCTACGATGCATTGGTGAACAACTTAGAAACGCACTTAACGACCAAGGGAGACTAGGTATAATATATAGAGGACTTATACACCACATATTAGTCAAATTTGGAGGCGCGGAAGAAATTCCAAGAATCACAAAATATGATTGCATTAATTCACCAACCATACGTACATTATTTCTACTTAAAAATGCTGGAGGAATTCACCTCAAAAGTACAAATGAAAATTTCCTACTACATATGACAGAATTGGAACGAGAATGGCGAGCACAATCGACAATTGAACTTCCACTTCTCGACCCCGAACACTCACTCAAAATTTTACACAAATTATTAATCCATAACATATACGAAATAAAACACATCACCCTTCCCAACGGAACAACCCTTATGACGCCAGAAAACTTCAAAACATACTACAAAACACCAACCAAATTAGAAAAAAGCGCACTTCAAATAGCTGAACAATTGTTCTGCTACCCAAGTTGGACACCAAATTGCCCAAACACATGTGCAAGACACCCACCCGCCCGTACGCTTAAACCGAGATTCATCTCAAATAACCAAAACATATTACCAAGAGCACCAGCTAGCCCACCTCAACCCCCAGCCCCACAACAACACCTTCACCCAAACCCACCCCCTAACATAAAAAACAACCCCTTAAGATTTCCCATCGACATAATATTAAACCACAAAACAAATACCTCAAAAGATAAATATAAAATAACAAAAAAATATAACACATACCTATGTCAATGGACTCTTCAAAACAACGATACATACAACAAATGGATGCCACAAAGAGAACTCTTTCCTTTCAACCACCCAACAACCATTACACACAACATCAAACTACTAACATAATACTACACAAAACTACAACACAATCACTATAAAAAAATTATTAACACACACTTCACTCTTGAACAAAGCAGAGATACAAGATTCATCCCTCCACCCACATCCACCTCGCTTACACACATACACATACAAGAATGTAACCCGGAAAAAGACATCATTTCCAATTACGATACCATACAAGTAAATAATGAACAAACCCACCTATATGAAGATACCGGTAGACACCTCATCACTATACCAACCACTAGACTAAAATGGCTATGGCAACAATATAATAAAGCAATTTATAGCTCACACGGCCTAGTACCGCAAACACAATCATTTGAAAAAGAAGTAATATGGCTCTATCAAAGATACAACCATAAAATCCCCAGAAAAGACCTACTAAAAGCAGCACAACATACTCTACCCACTAGTATTTTGGACTCCATTACTACCTCCTTTAATATCTCCCACTCATACTTCTCTTCACCAATAACATGTTCCACACAAATTACAGAATTTTACTCTCCTTTTGCAAGAGATAAAGTCTTTGGATCACTCGGTGCCGCCTTCCAAAACAAATGGAAAGGCATAGGCTACGCCCACCCACATAATGAAGAAACAGCCCAAGAAGCAATTCACTGGGCACGATTGGCAGCCAAAATCGACCCAAATAACATCACTATACTGGTTATACCAGATACAGATTGGTACCAAAAATTTTCCCCACACAAGGGACCTTTTTCAGACACCCATATAATTGCCCACTTCGCCGCAGATTCCATCACATATGTAGAACCAACAATCCCACAAGAACTACATAAACCAAAGACAGAACCCCTTGCAATCCGCGTCCTATGCATTCATCACCAAGATCACAACATTGGTACACCATACCAAATAAATACAATCAAAGCAGCAATTGAAAACCTACAAATTCCACAATATCACATACAAAATGCTCCACGTACCCCCCACAACACACCGGTCAATAAAAATAAAAAATGGAACAAACTCATATACCCGCCTTCCATCAACCCAACCACTTTAAACACGCCACCTCTACCAAACTTTGTGACAAACACTACACCTAAATTCCAACCACAACATAGCTACTATACCGATGGATCATTTTTTCCTCCTGAACAAGCTCCCGACGGACATTGGAAAAAAAAAAAAGCCGGGTACGGAATATACAACTCTACAAAGGCTGACATGCAAATATCAGCAAGACTACCAGGCCTACAAACATGTTTTCGAGCTGAATTAATGGCTATCCATAGAACACTTAGATTAATCACTACTAAATACCCAGATGAACCGGCACATATATTTACAGACTGCCTCAACTGCCTATACAATCTAAACACACATCAAACATCCAACCACACACAACAATCACGCAGATAAAACCATACTAACAGACATAGTAGAAATGTTAAAAACTCGTACTCAACCCACCACATTCCACAAAGTCAAAGCACATATTAACATTAAAGGCAACGAACAAGCGGATATACTTGCAAAACTGGGGGCCAGAAAAGAATACTTTAGATCCACAAGTTCATATGAACATGCATATACAACACCATTTTATTTTCAAAAAGATATATGGCCAGGACCTATAAAAAGGCCAGATAAAGGCCCCGTTAGATGTCTCCAAACATATCTAACTAAATACGACCAAGAAAATAACCTAGAAGAAATGGCAATCGGATTTCCCAACATTAGCAAATGGACCCTAAACCCAAACATCGATAACGAATTATCCAATGCATTTTGGTCCAATCCTACAATCACTGACTCACAAAAAACAATTATATTAAAACTTCGTACCGGCCAATACATGGGTAATGCTAGAAAACAACTGTTTTTTGGTAGAGAAAGATTCCCCTCAATAACATGTTCAATCTGTAACTCTATAGATGCAGACACATGGCTACATGCACTTCTAAAATGTAGTCATCACCATATTCACGCCATTAGAGTCAAAAGACACAACAAAGCAGTTTGGGAACTAAGGAAATTAATCCTCTCATCACAAAAATCTAGATGTTACACCCTCATGAACGCAGGAACATTCAACAACAACCCCCAAGAAAACACAGTACCCCCATGGCTGCTACCATGCTCATGTGAACAACAAAGATGTCATTGCAACGCTAGATTCAAACCAGACATCATTTGCGTAAAAGGACTCCCATACAAAAATGACCCACCATCACATCCATCAGAACAACCTCACAATCCAATTTATTGAATTTACATATTGTAATGACAGATTTCCACAAGAAACAATAGATATCAAAAATCAGAAATACCAACCACTTATCAGCAGCATTATTAATTTAGGATGGAAAGTTGACCCACTCATAGTCATCACGGCAGGAGCTAGAGGCACAACACATATCCCCTCAATGAAACTCCTCGAAACAAAATTTAAATTACCAGAAGCCGCCATTAAATACACATTCAAAGAAATAAACACCATTGCTATACACCATGCAGGATCAATTATTCTACATAAAAGAAAGATAGAATCGAACCCGGACCGTACAATTGTAACATAAACGCCCTTCTCCAACCAACCTGGGAATCATGACTTGGCGACCTCCAGCAAAAGAAACACCAATTTATACCCGCGCAAGTTCTAATTTAACGGATTTTACTAGTGTTACTAGTATTTATCTCTGGTTACTAAAGTGTCTATTCTCGAAAGAGGTGAGTAGTCTTGTACCAATGGACCTTTGTCCGGTGGGCATTGGCTCATTGTCAAGACGAACAGACACTTTATTCACGCCGGCCTCGAAAGAGGACCGGAGTTCATATCTATCTATCTATCTGTTAAGCTACTGAGTTCAGAATGTTTTGGAAATCGAATTGGGACTATTTTGGGTTGACTGATGGCTAAGATTCATGAATAAAAGTGAAAAAAAAATAAATATTTTTAATTATATAATAATAATGATGATGATGATGATGATGATGATGATGATGATGTAATTTATATGAATTTTGAAATTGAAAGTTAGTCATACTCTACTTATGTCATATTGGTGGTGAATTTCCCAATACAAAAACTCAAGATGGATTGCATCCTAGATGTCCCAATTTGTTCACTTCTAATTGAATGACGAGTGGTTAGATTTAGGTTCCTTGAGGATTATAGGTGGTCGGATAATTTAGGTTCCTTGGATGGCAGTAGCTAGGAGCATCTATAGAACTGTCATAAGACATGAGTTGTAGTTAATAGTCTATAAATGAACAAAGATGCCAGGGCAAGATGGATAAATAATTATGAGGATCCGCTTCTTGTCAGCAACGAAAGAATACTTAAGGTGGTAGAATGTTGTGCAAAGGGCATTGTTTGTGGAAGTACGGCAGTATGCAGAATAGTCTATAGTACTATGGGATTTTAAGTTAGACCACTATAACATTATCTTCAGACTGTGTATTGGCTTTTTGCCCATCTTTGAGTAAGAAAAGATTCGCATAAATTCTTAGTATATTGGTTGGTGCACTGTACTAAACACGTGAAAGTATATGTGAGTGTACCAAAAGGGTATTAATTTGAACATTGTCATGTGAAGTATACATATGCTATTCATATTATAATTTATAGATGCACATATATATTCATAAAGGGTCCTTTAAAAAAAACAGAAAACATTTGTATTTGTATGGTGGTGATACTATACCTTAAAGAAAACGTTCATGGTGGATGAGAAAACGTGGATAAAAACCATGGTTGCAACTATACACATGGTGTTAAATACAAAATTTCTAGCACACATAATATGAGTTAAATATAAGTCACACCATGTGGAGCACTCTCATGGCAAACTCTCACCCATGTTTTTTCATCCGTCTGAATGCAGTCTTTGCAATGAATGTGAATTAATCTTTTTACCATAGACTGTATAGGAAGTTAGCTCCATGCAAGTATGAACTGATTAGGAAGGAGATGATTTGTGAAATTTTATGCCTCATTTCATGTTGCAATGATTTACAAAAAATTTATGAGATTTTAGTTCAAATTAAAGTGTTCAAAAGTGCTTTTGAAAAGGTAAAGTCATAAAATTAAGCAACCAAAAAAACCCTTCAAATTACTAAACTTAGAATATTACATTTCAATCAACCACAACAAATTTCATCTATAGGTTGTCAATATCCTATTTGTAATCGAATTACAAAACTATTTTGAACTTTGAGTTTCAAACTTATACAGAAATATTGGTGATTGAAATCATAGATCTAGCCATATGCATAGGATCTAAAATTCACAATGAACACGCAAATTTGCAATTTATGCACTTGGCCAAGTGCACTCATGTCATCATGAGCAAATTTGGATTAAAAAAATAATTGGCTGAAAAGGTCTTCTAAAACAACAATTTTTGTCTTTCTACAATCACTTACATTTAACCCCTAAAGGACCGGAGTGTATTTCCTCCAAAAACACTCCAATGCTGCCATTTTTACTCCCCCATGCAAAAAATCCAAAAGAATGTTATTTTTTACCTTCTAACCGTAAGATCTTGTCCTAAACTATTTGAAAAACATACACAACAAATTTCGTTCATTTTCACCGCACGGATTGCAAGATAATTGCGTTTGATGGAAAAAAACACCCCAAAAAAACACATGCCCGAAAAGTTCAGATGCGTTTGACCACAGCTACATCAAAAAAACCTCACTACCGAAACTTGTCGCACTTCACTTTCACATTCTATATGATGTTACTTAGTTGTGTACCAATTTTCGTTGCATTTGGAGATGTTTAGGATGTTGAATAACACCTTGCACTTGTTGGGGGTTTAAAAGTTCAGAAAAGACTATATGTTTTTGGAATTGCAATATTTTCGACTTTATTTATTTAAAATACAAATCCGAGCGGTGAAACACAAGTGCATTCCACCCTCTATAAAATGGCGAAAAAAAATTTGAAAAAAAAATAAATCTCCAAATTTTAGAAGACATGTAGCACATTTTCTAAGAATTTTGGGGGTTAGGGGGGAAATAAAGGGTGGAGGAAGGGAATTGAAGTGCCAAACCATTCCAATGTTCATGACCCCACTAACTCTCAAGGTACACTGCCACGTGGCAGTCCCTCATTGAACGATTTTTATTTTTTATTTTTTATTTTTAAAAATAAATTTATTTTTCAAAATTTTAAATAATATTTTTAATTATGAAATTGAACTTTTAGTTTAAAATAATATTTTAATTTAAAATAATATTTTTCAGTTTAAAATAAAAATTTTTTTAATAAAAATTAATTTCTAATTTTTAAAAAATATATTTTTTAAATTTAAATTTTTTTATTTATTAAAAATTTTATGAGCTTGGGAAACGGGGTGGTCTTCTGCCCCTACAGTCCACCCCATTTTCCACACACCGCCCATCTTGATGCCCCCCTTAAAATTCAACTATTTCTCTACTGCCCCGCTGCCCTTTCTCCCGGAAAAAACACATTTCCCCTCATAACTTTCACATACAGTGTCGGAATTCCAAAAAAAAAGAATCCCCATTTTCGTGGCACATTGGGTAATCTACTATTAAATTTCCTTCAAAATTCGATTAAAAATGTGTTCACCGGAACCTACCCGATTCTCTAAATGTCCTAGTTAGGACACTTGGTCCTTTAGGGGTTAAACAAAAAGTTCATTTACCTTTATTGAATCTTTAACTTTATCTTTTCATTTCTATTGTTTTCTTTCTTGTCTTCCTCTTGTCTTCTTTCTTATTTTTCTCTTTCTTGTCTTTACATTTTTTATTCTTTTTGTATAGCCACAGATCTGACACTCACACCAAGGGCTTTTTTTCCTCCTTCTTTATTAGAAGTTAGCTTGCTATTTGTGCCGCTATACACATATATATGCATACATATACATATACATATATATATATATATATATATACATACACACACACACACACAGATATATATATATATATATATATATATATATATATATATATATATATATATGTAGAAGAGAGGGGAAAGAGAGTCTCTTTACTATATGTAGAAGAGAAAAGGAAAGGATAGGGTGTTTTGTTGTGCATACAACAATCGAGAATAGAAAAAAATTACATATATATATGTGTATATATATATATATGTATGTATATATAATTTTAAAAAATTGGCACTATTTACGGTTCAGTTGGTGGTTGTTTCCACCTTGGATTTATTTATTTTTATTTTTATTAGGGTTCCGTGTTAAGCTAATAGCTAGCTAAACTCTAACAAAGAAAAAAAAAACTTAGTGCGGGTGTGGGATATGCGGCTCTATAAGTAGAGCCAAAAACGGGAAAAATTGAATGAAGAAAAAATAGAAGAAGAAAAAATAGAAGAAGAAAAAATAGAAGAAGAAAAAAAGATTAAAAGAAAGTCAAGAAGAATTTTTAATGTACAATGTACACGCTTGAGAAAAATATCTCAACTAGGGATGAGAATTAAAGACATCAATATAAAGATAGAGTGGTTTAAGACACATTAAATGAATGCTCACACGATCTTTAAATTTTTGAACCAATAAATCTAATTATGAGCATTGCTTTCAAAATTTGTAATGGATGCTTCACAATATTAGAAAAAAGAAAACAAACTTCTCATATATTTGATAATATCAGTTTACATTCACAAAACTTATTCATGAGGGAAAGGGCTTCCATTAGAAAATTATATAGTATATGGTTTGAAACGACCATCTTTTTAGAATTGAGGCACTTCGAGACACATCTATAAATCTATAATAAAAAATCTAAAGAGCCTCTAACCCAAAGAAGTTGCTGTCAAGAATTTAAATTACCATGAGAACAAAAATAGGGTGTCTTTTACTCATTTGAAATAAAATGTATAAATTTTTAGAAATTATATAGGGTATTTTAAAACAAAAATTAAAATATTATATGAATATTTTTGGAATATACCATGAATATACACTAAATATATTATAAACAAAAGAATATCCTTGTTATTTCATAGCCCTCCATCAAAAACCTTGTGTTTGCTCATGTATCCCAAAATTCTCACTAAGTGACTTCCCTAAGACCTCTAAGTTTTTAGTTGAACAAAATCTAAAAATCCCACACAAACACTTGTAAGTTTCAACATACTTTACCATTTCACTACATTAACATCTCATATTAGCACACTAAAATTAACCAAAAAAACCAACATAATATATTATATATCACATCAAAATAATACATCATAATGACCATTATGAGGTCTACTATTCCTTTTGATATATGAGTTGAATGGGGATACAAAGGTGATTACAAATTACATTGTAAATAAAACTATCTTGTGGCTCTAACATACTAGGACCCCGGGGATGCACTCCCCAAGTATTTTTGGCAATGTGTAATCAAAAGTAGGGGTATTTTAATTCATTTAAGATTTTTTTTTGAAAAATTTGATGTAAAATAGTTTAATCTAAATGTGAAAATTTCCATTACAAATACTACAGAGTGCTTTAAAAAAAATGTTCATAGAACATACCATGAATAATCTTTTATTGATATCATGAAATACTCATATTACTTCATAGCTTCCCTTTAAAATGCCTTTTAAACGCACGTGATCCACCAGTATAACAAATAGTGCATCCTTTGGAACTAAGGCTTCATGTGAACACTAGGCCTCTACGACAGATCTGGTTGAGATGCAAAGGAGGTGTCTGGAAGAATTTGAGTCATTGATCGACCAGACACAACATCATATTGTAACAAATATTCTTGGAAGGTCACCCAAATTACGCTTCCCCGTGCAGTGCACCTAAACCAACTGTAGTTCCTGGAAGGGTAGTACGACATGTTTGGATTCTAGTTTAAATAATCTTCCTCTACAAAATCCCACAACTTAGCCTTGCGTCTTGAATGCTTGTTCTCTTCGGTGCCGTCCGGAACTTGTATCAACAATTGACCAAATGGCAGGCCAACACCACGTAGTGGTAAAATATAGAATCTCAAAGGCAAATAACCAAAGTCGTCATAACTCTTGAACTGAGGATTGTCATGTAGACCGTTTGTTTGTCTGATGTGATCTCCCACATCCATCTCTACATTGAGCCTTGCAGGGATGACGATGTACATGCCACCCATGCATTCGGCCATTGCAATTGCATAGCTACCAATGCGAAAACCATAGTCCCATAAATTTTCATGCAAATCGCTAGGGAAGTAGTTCTCAAGAGCATATTGGATGGGGGGTTTCAAGATTCGTTCTTCTTCATCCATTTCAAACACAATCACATGACCCAAGGTTAGCATAACCATGTCATAGGCAACTCTAGAAACAGGCATGGCCTCTCCATCAACTTCTAGCTCAGCAAAGTAGAGCTTTCCATCCACAATGGCACTTGGAACAATTCCACTCCATCCTTGCCTCAAACTCCACCGCATGGGCTCGGAGAAACTCCAAGTGCTCCAGCAGTTGGATGTGGACTTGTAAACACTTAAGACGCCTTTCAAATAGAGGATTATTTTGTAAGAATTTTCCTTTTCATCCACCACCATGTATGCTCGGCCTCCGCCATACTTCCACGACACCCCCCTCACGTCTTGACAATTTGCAGTCAGGAGCACTCTCCATTCTTTGGTCAAAGGGTTGTTCACCAATAGAGAAGGTGTAGCTCTCCTTTCCTGCGACATCCATGCTAGACGTTGCATTGGTTCTAGGGTTTCACACTTTTGAATGAACAACAACAGGCCTCCTGCACTCGTCAAGAGGCAATTGAAGTTCATGTCGTTGAAATCAATTTTATCCCATGGAAGATGCATCAATGATGGAAGGTTGTGGATCCGTCTCGACGAGTGATGGACGCCCGACCACGTCCATGAATGGATCCATGGGTTCTGCAAGCTTGTTGGTTTAGGAATAATGGTGTCCAAATGCAACCAGAAGTACCAATCCTTTGTGTCATCCTCGCAACGAGCCTTTGCGGTAAGTTGCATGTTGTTGGATACCAGAGTTGCAAATGTTTTGTTGACTGCCTTCAAGCGCATAAGCTCACGCATGGTAAAAGTGCGACTGAGGAGCGTAAATAATGGATCAGTAATCAACGACTTTGTGCTGATGTCGATCATGAGCGAGTTGTCTGCAAACCACAGAGGAATCAACTGCTGAGAATGAGATTGAATGTATTAATGCTGGTCCAATTGAAGTACTATAGAATTTTCTTTTTCTGGACACGCCGAGATCTACTTAATTATTTCAAACAAGGTTTACATGTTTAGAGATGTCATGGAAATTATGAGCAATGTTAGCTAGGTGGAGATTTCAGCATATGCTACCCAAATAATTTAGTAGTAATTAATTAACAAAGACAAAAGTACGTACATGTGGTTGGCTCATCTGAGAAATTGCTTAAATTTGGTTCAGCAAGAGCATGGTGTGTTGAATCAGTTGCCATGTTGGTTTCTTGGTGGTACCCTATCTGCAAGGCACAATAAAAAATGAACAACCTATAAATTATGCGACTGAAATTAAATGGAAACCTTTATTCTACATCAATTTAGAAAAGTTTATCTCAAGGGCTTTTAGTTAGCTAGCATCGGCACAATAATTTATTGGCCTTAACAAAGGCTCGAAAAGCATGATATGTTGACTGCATATCAATGATGATGATTGTAATTAATCTTTGCTTTTTGAGATTTTCATTTCTTTTAACGACTACCCTAGCCTAATTATGATTCTACTTCAATTATAAAGATTCAAGCATAATTATACTACAAAAAATCTAGAGGACGGAACCCTACATACATAGTATTTTGTCTATTTGTAAGACTAAAGACCCATATAGATGAACCCTAAGTAAATCCCAGACTTCATTCGCTTTTCGAAAACTATGCTCATACATCTGAAATCCCATGGAGCGTACTAGTTAGTACTTAATAGGCCACGTTTGTGATAATGTTACTCTGTCCATACATGCTTAAGAAGTTAGAAAAGATCCCCTATGGTTTGATGTCATTGGCAGTCTTTGGTTGTAAATAATACACTACAGTTCTAGGACAAACCTTTCAGGGATTTGCTCTATGTACTATTGTTGTCCCGTAACCATTTAAATATGTAATCAACAAAAAGCGGTGGAGCAAATTTGAGAGAGATCAATGATGCTGAGAATATTCAACGCACAAAGCCTATAACCATTGAGGAATACAATCGGAATGTAACTTACTTACATGAAGTTAGAGAAGTATGTAGTGAGCAAGCGAGCAATTGAAGGCTTGAAGCTTTACAAGATTACTGTATCACTCAAAAACAGAGACAAGCAGGCCCTCTACTGAACGGACCAAACAAAAGCATGGATGCAAGAGAGTGAAGGAGATGAGAATGGTGAAAAGGGTACCTGGTTTTAGTTTTTATAATCCAATGAGGCGCTACTCTCGAGACCACAAAGCAAACTGCGTCCAAACTTTCTCACAAAGCCTCAGTAGTAGACCTTCATTATAGACTTGGATCATTGGGACTTGGGAATATAACTTAGGCACTTCTAACATTTGAATTTTAGTACATCCTCATTAATTAATTGTAGGATAGATGTACGTAGATGCTAATTTAAAGATTTTGCTATAACATTTTTATTATTGATTCAAACAAAACTTATGGTGATCTAATCTACCATTTGATGATGCGCATCAAGTTGGGTCATTCAAGGCAGTGCTCTATTGATGTACAATATGACACAAGTGGGGAGAGCAATTTTGTTATATAGAAAATTCAGAATGACATTGGAATGTGAGAACAATATTCAGATGCAGTTTGAACCCGAAAAAAAAAGGTTCTAATGTTGTTCTACTGCGTTCTAGAGTTAAGTCATTTCCCAAAAGGTTAGAATGTTGTTCTAACCACTTTTCCGTAATTTTGTGAATTTTGTTACAATAATTCAAAATATACACTACTAGAATGTGGGGGGCATTAGGAGAAATTTGGGGTCGCAAAGGGGCCTTTTCCTTTGGCACATGCTAAAAATTTGAGGAAAAACCGTGCGCTATACACGGTGGCACCAATGGTGCCAGCAGTGCAATTCCGTGGGTGGAGCCAATCGACGCTGCCAGCACTGCTAACACTGTGGCTTCCGACACTGTTAGTGGGCAGCGACCTTCACCAATGGGTTTACATGGAGAGGGGTGTTTGGGCAACCGGTTTACCTAACACGGGTTGTCTTACATGGCCCCTTTGGGATCCCAGATTTCTCCTAATGTTTTGCAATGTTTGTAAGCAATGTTCATACAATTTAGTATTGTTTGAGGAAACAAGCGAGGTCTGAGAGCAATGCTTGTCTTTGGCAACATTTTGGGGGTAAAAGCAACGTTGTATTCCCAATGAAGTTCTCACGATGTTCATAAGCTAAGCTACTTATCCTATAAGGTTTGTCAACGAATGAGTGAGGTCGAGGATACTTATTATAAAGCCGGCTGTTGCATACTAAGTGTAAAAATACAACGCATTGTACGTACAATATATGGTACAATACTACTATGTTATATAATGTATTGCTTATATTGTATTGTATACAACTACTATACATATACAATATTGTATAATTATGGTTACAATGTACAACTAAAAATATGAAATGGATATTTTGAAAACTAGAAAAAATCAAATATAACATATGCATTCCAAAAAAAAGATGGAGTTAGAAATAATCGTTCCTAAAGATCACAAAAACGTTGCATAATCATGAACCTAAACGTTGTTTAATCACAACAACGTTTTGAGCAACAATTAGGAGGGCTTCTCATCACTGCGTTCTAGTGTTAATAGCAACGTTGTGGTGTTGCAAAACCCCCCAAATCCTAGTAGTGATACTAGTAAGAACCACTTTTCATATGAAATTGAGCTTGTTTTTCTTTGGGCCTAATTCAACCAATTTTTGAATATTTTCATATTTAGCAAACATGAGGCTAATCGTACAAACAAATTGGATCAAGGTGAAAGCATGGTAAAGCTGACCAACATTGATCCCTATAAAGAAGCAACTTTGCATGGTCAAAAATACAATAAAATTTTAGTTTTTGTAAGGAAATTACTATTGCAAGAATGCATGATGTTTAACAAAGTCATCTTTATTAATCATTTATGTATGTTTTACTGGCGTTGAAGTTGTCAAAATTGAATAATTAGTTTTGAACCAGTTAGATTGAAAAGTTGATAAAAATCAAGTTGAAAATGATTTTTTTTTTTTCAAGATGGTTTTTTTGGAGCCCTCAAATGTACAATGGACATAAAGAGTATAATATTTATATCCATATTAAATGAAATTAATTCATCAAAATTTCTCCCAAAACTAAATTTAGACATTTATTCTCTAGCTCTAATTTTAGTAAATTTTAAAATGATTAATGCTTTGAAACTGAATGGATTCAAAATCTTACAAAATCAACAAAGGGCGTTATGAAATTTAAACCAGTAGCGAAGACAATATCATCCTCTTTTATAGCCTAACCTTTGACAAAAAAACATTGTAATTTTAGCAAAGCGGATCAACTTTTTGATGCACAATACCTTGTTTTCACCCACCAAATGAATAAAAAACCCATCCATCGGGCTTGTTTTTATTGTAACCCTAGTGGCCAACGAGTAAAGGGGTGTCATATTGGATAGATTTGAGTCACTGAAGGTGGCCCTTCAAACATTTTTTTTTTCATATTAGAAATGGATAAGTTAGGGTTTAAAAGAATATTCTTAAATATGCTTGGATATTTTCATTTAATGTCAATTGTACATGCAAATTGGACCAAACAAACAGACGACCTGTTGTGATGGTTTGGAATACAACCCTAGTGACCGACAAGCTTCTTACATAATGTCTCAGTAGCAACCTAGCAAGGTATTGGCCACGGTAGGAGGGTCGTAGTTTGGGATGCATCAATTATTTATTCAAGAGAGCTCTTTCTTTCTATCACACATCTCAGTTTGTGCTCTATTTTGCTTTTTCTTTTGTTGTGCTTTGTTCTACTCTGGGCCGCCGATCTCTCTATCCCCGATCTGCAGCACAAGAGGTGAGCCGCACCCCAATCGATGATGATGATTGTTTAATTTCTATGTTGGAGTTCGATCCAGTTGCTTTGGTCAATGCAATTCCTAGATTACTTGCAGCTAGTCCATACATCATTCTGTACGTAGAAATTGATATCCTTGAGGTGATTGAAATATAATGCATGTGCAGATCCTCATCATGGCTTGGATGCGGAGCTTGTTGGTGTGGGTATTGCTGGCACTTGTTGTGCTCAGCGGCCCTCCTTCGGCAGTAGACGGTCGACCAGTTCCGACGCCATGTTGGCTGCTACCGTTGCCGTACACGTGCGAACCCTCCCAAGTCCATGTTCCTCCTCAGGCAACAACATCCACGGTCTCCACCGATCAGGCCGCTGTAGTATCCTTCATGGGTGATAGTACTGATCAGGGAACTGCAACGGAGGCATCCACGGCTCAGCTTCCACACGGTGGCTCCGGACCTTGAGTTTGTACCTTCACAGTGATCGATAGCTACTGTAGCTTTGTAATGACAGAAGAATGCTTTTCAACAATTAAATTAACACAATCTGTGACTTTGTGGTCGGAGCTCAATTGGTAGCTGCTCGATCTGCACGTTTAATTAATTTGTAGATATATAGACAGCTCCTTAATTTATTTCCTCCAAAATAAAAAGAGCCTTCAGATTCTGTTTTACACTTGGTGGAATTGTTGTTGGATTTGAAGGTCTCAGTTCTTAGGATGAGATTGCCCAAAAGAGAAGAGTGCTTAGTTTGTGAACTCTCGCCGGGGCGCCTGCAATATATTACTGAGCAGGTGAGGACTTCCCAATTTCTCTACTTAAGACGATCAAGGGTGTACTAGAGCTGAACGTTCATTTGTGGAGAGAAATTCGGAAGTTGTGAGCGTTGACAGTGGAAACTTTGATCGGTTTAGCCGGGGCTAAACTGGGGTAGTTTAGCCCTCTTTTAGCCCTCCTTAGCACTGCGTGAAAAATGAGGGGGGCTAAATTTTTTGTACCATTAGCCCCCTTTTTGTACCAGTAGCCGGGGCTAAAACACAAATTAGCCGGGGCTAAAAAGGAGAGATTCGGGTTTAGCCGGGGCTAAAAGAGAGAGATTCAAGTTTAGCCGGGGCTAAACTTCCTGGTTTAGCCCCCCCAAGCCAGTTTAGCCCCGGGGGCTAAAAGCTCCAAAGCTTCTAGTGTGATGAAAGGTAATCTGCTTCTGTACTGCTTTTCACTTCCTGGATTGGATGAGTTTAACAATTCTAAAGAATCCGTGATTTGCACAATTGGATGGTGATGAACACTGTACAAAATACGTACTTCCAAAAGATAGTGAACCTTCAAGATAAAGAATGTCCACTACTCCACTGCATAGTTTAAAATTTGAGGATACATGTAGTATTGGGAACCTCACCTCGGAAAATGTACCCACTGGCTACATTCTACACGAGATAATACACGGGATTTATTAATCGGCTAAAATGTAGTACCCGATACTACATTTTAGCCGATTAATAGTTTAAAGATTGTGCGCAACATCTTGTAACTAAAGGAGTCCTGGCTATAGAGCTGATTTGCCCCCAAATGCCCCCTACGTCCTATGCGCGCGCTGCCACAATATTCAGTTCTCACAGCCTCTTTCAATGTGGGCCTTTGGAGTTTCATGATTCTTGCTTTTGCAGACCAACCTCTAAGTGCAGTTTGTTTTACTCTAATTTTACTAAGTCTGAAATCTTAGCAAATTCTACTGCATGCAACCTAATCTACGTTCATTTCCAGTATCACAGGTCCCTCTTTAATTTGTTCTAATAATTTATCCTCACATTACCCTCATACGGAAATCCTTTTCATAATTTGGAATATAGATGCATTTATGTTCTAAACCCTGTCGATGCTCAGCTAGGAAGAACACCACTGGCTTCCCTTTCCGTGCTTGAGATTGTAGGCGTTCTTTCTAACTATGTCCCAGCCCCTCTTTTGGTGTAACTCCTTGTTAGAGTTGTCTTACTCGACCACTAGGCAAAGTGTGGAACACAACGTCAAATACGTCTAATGGACCTTCTCGTCTGTTATACAAGCATATTCTTAGAATGTATCTAGAATAGTTTACAATATTTTTAACTATTCTAAAATATTTTGGAAATATTTCATTCAAGTTGTCTAGGGTCCATTCAAGCTAATATGAACTGGACCTAAGTTGTCACCAGTGTTTTGTCAGTGCTTTTTTGGAGACGTTTTCAATGTGATGTTTGATTTAAATTGTAATTAGAGAGGAAAGTGATATATGTCGATGTTTCCAACATGTATATAAAACACATACTTAGTACAATATGAAAGCAAAATTGTAAACAACTGGCTAATAAAAGCATTAGAATAGCTCTGTTAGCAGTGGTTTTAATGATTCACCAAGGACTTTTCTAAATGATAAATAACAGTTTCTTTGTATAAATTTTGGGATAATTGAATGAGAATGATGATCATGTGAATGAAAATATAAATTGAAATCAATGCACTAAAAATTTGTTTTTTGAACGAAAATCATGACTTTTTTTGTCTCTAGCTATTTTCCAAAGGACTCTCCATAGGACCCTCAAAAGCACTCAAAATGAGGTACCCTTGGCTTGTACCGGTATTAGCTTGAATGGACCCTTTAACATATATATTTGATACTTGTTTAACTAGAAAGTCAACATAAGATGTCTAGTGCAATGTCAAGTTGGAAAAAGTGTAAGACATGACAACCATGCTCCTTGTGTGCTTCTTGCTAAACATAATCTCAATGCAACCTCTTCTTGCCATTGTGACACTACAAGGAGAAGGCGTCGCTTTTCACTCCCTTTGAGAATCAAAAGACGCCACTTTGCTCTCACCAATTTTTTGGTTGGATTTGGTGAATGCAATTTGTCACGTAGGACAAACGTGTACAATTAAAAAAAAAAACAATAAACAAGATCCTCATGAGCGAGAAACAACGCCTCTCCTTGTACTGTGACAAGATACCATTGGACTAGAGAAGAGGGATTAAAAATGATAATGCATAGAGCATTAAATCTTCACCAAGAAGCAAGCATGACTCACTGTTTGGACTCTACATGCATGCTCAACTTCGCTTCTTTTTTTTTTTTTTTGTTCAACTACCAAATTGATTTTGAGACTCATTGACTCGAAGAAGCTTGCATTGAGATTATGTGTGGTAATTCAAAAGCAAGCATGATTATGGGAGACACTCGCAGGCTAATACCTCCCTCACCATTGCCGTAGCTCTGGAGGTCCTGACATGCGATTATACCTCATAATGTTGCTTGCTTTTGAATTACCTTGTCCATATGGCTCTTCTTCATATTTGAATGTTACAAATTTGTGATAGTAACACTCTGCCAACCAAAGCCATTTTGTTGATTGCCATTGCTAGGCACCTTGATGACATGCCTACCGAGGTCATACCTTCTAATATGGAATAAGTCGACTTAATTTTAAACTTGGACTCCGCGTTCCAAAAATCAAATTCCATTCAAATAAAGCTGGAGCTCGCTAAGTACCACTCAAAAGAAACACCATCAACCGGCTTGTTAATTAACTCTTAAGAGTCCGCATTACAATTAACACACATTTCGTTAAAATTGGATCGCATTTTGTTCAAACTCGATTGCCAGATTGGAAAAGTGATGGGGAGTGCTACACTTCTCAATTACTTAAAAAAAACTTGGTAGGAATGTACATCTTTACCATGTTGAGGTGCACAACTTTTTTTTCTTCATTTTAGGGTCTTCTTACTTGATCAAAATGAATAAATTAGGCAAAATTTAGAGACTTAAGAACAAAATAACCTAATTAGTGTGTTCAAAGAAGGATACCCCAAGTCGACCATTGCCCTATAGTTCGTATGACCTATTCTTCCGAATGTTTTTTAAAGTGCCAGGTTCATTGAATGAACAAAGTTTTAAAGAAGATGTCAAGGCAAATAAAGTAAACCAATAAAGTCATCCTTAATGCTGAAATTGCAATTATCTTGGTCAAAGGCCATAAAATACAACTAAAAAGTCATGTAAGTTTTAATTTGGTTGCACTCTCTATTGTTCTAATCTATTAGGTACTTTAATTTAAAGTTCAAATAAAATTATTAAAAAAAGGTTACTAGAAGAAAAGTCTGAAAATAAATGTCTCAATTAAATTTCAAAGCCTAATCTGATGAATTAAATCATGTTCAATATGAATGTAAATTATATATTCTCTAATTTCATTGTGCATTTGAAGGCTCTAAAGAAATAAATCTCAAAAAATGTATATATTTAATGCAATTTCAACTTGTTTTATATCTAATTTCCTATTTTAACCACTTCAACATTACTATTATACACATAAATACTTATTGAAGATGCTTTATGAATTTTTTTTGCAAAAATTTCTTAAACATTGTATTTTTAAATTTTCCAGGAAACAAATTCACAAAAAAAATATAAAAAATGAATGGATTTTGGACCTTCCATTGTTGCTTCCTCATAGAGATCGCAAGTGGTTCAATTTACCATGCTTTCACCCATCAATAGGTGCTAATTTTCCATAACATGGATCAATCAATTGTACTATATTAGAATTTGTCTCATGCATAAATATGTGATACCAAAAAAATACTTGCTAGTAGTGTACAGTACAACTACCCAATTAATTTTGGAATTTAATTTCATGATTGAGATAGTGCAATAAATTGTATACTACAACCTTTTTGTTCAAAATTTTAGCACATGGTTATAGTATGCTCTCTAAATGAACGATTCTAATTTGGAATCAGTTTTAAGCAAAATTGTACAATAAGTTTTATTGTTTTATAAATCAAACTTTGTTATTTGCAAAAACTTAAAATAATACTATAGCCTTTGTTAGGCATTAAAATAAATTACTTTAGGATGTCAAGTTTGTCAAGGACAACTTTAGCTTCATCCAATGATCTTACGAGGTTAGTTATATCTTTACCTATACCTTTCAATTCATTATTTTTTTCTACAATCACCTCTGTGATATTACCCAACTTATTGAGTACTTGCTTCATATTTTCTTTAATGATTTTCTTTGCTTCCACAGGAACAGTGCCTTTTTTATATACCAAGTTTTTATTAGTCGATGTCGCAGTGCCTGAACCCGATTGTGGCACTTCGACTTCTGACATTTTGGAGTTACTTCCGCACCCTATGGTGTTCAAAAAACTTGTGATTTCTATAATATTTATGAGATATAAAATTAATGATATTTAAACTAATTCTTTAATCATTCAATGTTTTTAGATTTTTTCAGGCTTTTTGTAGACATTTGAAGCCAATATATTTGAGTCCTTGTGTTTACAAAGATTTGTACTCAGGTAATAACAAAGTTTAACGTTTGCATCTTGCTTGGTCTCCTGAGAAAATACAAGTAAACATCATCATTTTGAATATCAATCTAAATCAAAGTTTATAATTAAAAACCTTTTCTCATCAACATATCAACAAGCATATTAAAAATCATGAAATTCTTATGTATTCCATTAGTGCACCTTTAAAATTTGAATCCATCATTATGATTCTATAAATTGTTCATATAGACTTTGCATGCATGATTGTTATCTTGCCAATAACAACCTAGTAAAGAATCAACATGTGTTATAAAGAAGCAAACGATTTTTTTTAAGAATATTCAAGTATAGAAAAACAACCAATTTGGAACTCATAATGGAAACATGTGAATTTGATTTTAGATTTACAAATTTAAGTGTACAAGATTATATGATTGTCTACTTGAACCATTGATTGTTTAAGGTTTTGTGGATGTGGAAGTAACACTTGGGTGAACAACTCTCAAGCAAGTAAAAGCAATAAAATTCTACTATTGGGTTAAAGTTTTGATTAGATATATTATTTTATTAAAGCTCCTTTACTCTAAGCCTTTGGCGGCTAAAGTTGTTTCAATTTTGCACTATTTTGAAGAAGTTATTACCTCTAAAGCCACGAACAAATACTTGGTAGGAAAACAAGGGATATTGGGCTGGGACATATGGCACTTGTCCCATTGTAGTCAATGTAACAAGTACTTGCAAAAAAATTAAACTAGTTGGTACCTAGAACATTGACTATAGTGGGACACTTGCCACGTCTCATTTAGAACAATTAGTTATTTTTCTATTAGAAAAAAGTTATGACAGTCAAATAGATAAATGGTCTTAAAGGAAAAGTTGACTTTCTATTCTCATAAACTCCAATCTTCTCCTTGCAAGCCATGTTAAACCCTTCTTTTGCACTAAAATATATCATCATCTCATTAATATGTAAATTTTTTTAAACATTGATTCTTGGTGTAAAACCCTACAGGTTGTCTACAACATTTTTACAATAAAAGGAGCTTGTGAGTTAAGCATCTTCTGTGCTCTAAAATGACTTATAAAATATAGGCTTCAACACTAAAATGTTACTGTGTTGAAATCAAAACAAAATTGATTATCTATATTTTATTGTAAATAAATGTATTTTCTCTTACAAAAAAGTAAGAAAGAAAGCATTTTCAAAAATAGAGAATTATAGAGTACAAAACTCAAAATTTACTTTAGTTTGAATTGAACACTAGAAAAAATATATCCATAGTCAACTTCCATGGTAAAATAAAACAAAAATAGAAAGTTATATTGATGCAATGATTTTAATTTCATTGCAACTCACGGACTCACCACCATAAAAATTAATATGCCAAGTTTAGTTATAGATTTAAACTATAACATAGTAGTGGTACATAGTTACTCATGTAAGCTCATTTTAGAAATGCCACACCTACTCTTATTAGATACAAGTATCATATGTTGTTCTAGAAAATAATAACAAAATCAAGACTCATTGTATTTAAAAAATATACACCATTTAGGACAATTAAAAAATCAAAATGTGATGATAAATTGTAAAAATTTACTTGTCTAATTTTCCATTCTTTGCTATGAACAAATTGATATTTTCATAATAGAATAAAAATTGCAATCAATAATATTGCATATTAAGATGAAGAAGTAAAAATGTTTTTTCTCCTTACCACAAACATATTTTAGAATGAACTTAGCATAATGTGAAGTTGGAATTTTTGAAAAAATTAGAATTTGAATATTGAAGCTCACAAACTTCCACTTCAACACTCCTTTAACAATTTTCAATACAAAAACCTAAGTGGAAAAAGTTGTCTTTATGATGCATTGATATCAATCTTCTTGATCTTTTTCACCATAGAAAGATATTCACTAAGCATTTGATTGCAAGGCTTACTTTTTTTTAATCATTTCAAAAGTTGATAAATGATAATTTCTTCAAACACATTGAAAAGCATTTCAAGGAGTTAAATTTTTTGTAAGCACCATAAAACCTTTCAAATAAAAATCAAACTAGAATTATGTGTGAAGAAAACTCAAAGGTTGCCAATGAAAGAAACAACCTTTACCTTTTTTTTGTCCTTTCATTGTAATACAATGTAGTTCAATTTTGTAATCACACAAATTCGACTTATATGTATTTTTGACTTATATGTATTCATGTAACTATGTGATAATATCAAATAAAATGAACTCATTTTTTAATAATTTAATAGATTTACAAATTGGTGTCTTTTCATCCATATAAAATGAATATAAATATTTTCACAAGTTTTAAAATTGTGTCTTTTTATTATTACAAGATGGAGATGATGTGGAACAAATTTGGAGTCATTTGGCGATATATATTGCAAGATCGTAATGTTTTAGTGTTAAAAAAGGATGCTAAAATTTATCTAGCAACACAGTTAGGGGTGAAATCCATTTTCAAAATTACTCAAATGAAAAACCTTCAACTATAAAGTAGTTCAAAATCATCATATAAACACATTGGTATCCAGAAAAAATCATGATTTTTTTATGTGCCCTAAAATGGCCTTGCAATATCAAAAAGTAGCTCGAAAAGTGACCCATTTGACCCAAAAAGCAAAAAGTCTTCAAAATAGACGTGTGCACTTAAATGACTCCCAAACATTCAAAACAACATGGATTGACATGAAAATTTTACAATGATAAGTAAACTTGAAGGGAAATTCAATTCAATATTTTTTTTTATTGCAAACGGACATGGGATGAACGAGATACACGCAAACTAGTCCTGACAGTCACGTACAACAAGCACAAATCCTAACTTTGAATTGAAAACTGCCAAGAACCTCATGAAAATTACCGTGAATGTATTAATATACAAAACGCAGTCAGACAGTCCAAAAACTCGAATTAGATCTACAAAATTTGACCGGTCTTCAATCACCGGAAGCTTTTGAACTTTTAGCCCCGGGGCTAAAACGGCTGTGGGGGGCTAAACCACAACGTGTAGCCCCGGTTAAACCCAAATTTCTCTTTTTTAGCCCCGGCTAAACCCGAATCTCTCCTTTTTAGCCCCAGCTAAATTGTGTTTTAGCCCCGGCTAGTGTTACAAAAAGGGGCTAATGGTTCAAAAAATTTAGCCCCCCCTCATTTTTCACATAGTGCTAAGGAGGGCTAAAGAGGGGAGCCCCATATTCATTAAATTGGCCAATTTTTTTTATATTGGCTGCCACACTATTCAAATAAAGAGAGTAAATGAACTGAAATCACACTATTTGAGCGGCCAATATAATCGAGATTGGCCAATTTAATGAATATGGGGTTGGGGGCTAAACTGATCAAAGTTTCCAGTGGATCGCAATGCAACGATGCATGCATGCTTGAAATCACATACGAAATCTCGGCTTCAATAGATAGACTACCGGGAATCGACCTCTACAGCTATAATCTTAAGTACTAAACTGTAGTCAGACACGGTCCAATCTAAATCCATGCATTTCTAGCCGACGGCACGTCAATCTAGCTAGGATGCGAAATTAACAAAAGGTCTGCTTCGCATGCGCAAGTCACGCCCCCGGAAACACGCACGCGGAAACAGACCGTTCTGGATCAAAGTCCAGGCCTGTGCGCAGGTGCGCCACGCCTGCAGCATGTAGCGCACGCCGGGACGCAAGGACCACCAGCTCGACAGCCTGAACAAAAACGCCCTGCAGCACGGCACGGCCACTATCTCCGGGGTTACTACTACTGGAACTGAGGGATCCGGAGTCACAGTGCCGGCGGATGATCCCAAGTAGGCGGAATCAGCCGCGCTGTAATTAGTAGATACCGGCAACTGATCACCATCCAGTTGTGTGTCTGTCTGCTGGTTCCGAATAATACTGCGCTCAGTCTTCTGACGCTCGTGACGCTCCAGACGCAGCAGATAGCGCTCCTGGTGCGCCAAGGAAACGTAGCTGTAGTCTTCCCACCCTGGAAATTGTTTCAGCCTACAACAACCATGCAACGGGGCGGGTTACATACTTTTTTTTCTCACTGTATAAATTCAATCGAGCTAGCCAGTTTCACATCTGGTCATGTTTATGAACTGTACATGTTTCGTAACGTGATCGGTAGAAGTGACAGGTCTCTAATAGTACTGATGTATTAGAGGTATAGTCTGTGACATGCAGGGAATTAAGAGGACAATGTTGTGGTAGCTTACACGAGATTCGACATGGTGCTAGATATCTGTTGCAAGCTAGGAGCCTTGAGATCGATCGAAGCACCAAATGCAAATGCGAACGCAAAAGCCAATTGAGGACGAGCTTGCAGAAATGAGAAATGAGGGATGCCCTGGCGGCTTATAAAGGAAGCAGGAGACCCTCCCTGCGAGACTGGACCGTGGTCGTCGTACCTGCGAGACCTCCTACACTCTTCAATTATAGAGTGTTGCTCTATATTTCCAGGGTTATACTGGAAAGATCACAGGAAGAACGGGAGTCTAATACCCCAGGGGTAGCCTGGAGGCCAATGTAGATTTACCCCTCAAACTTTCTAAACAAGTAGGTCGAGGGAGGGTATTCGTACATCACGATGCAAAATACCCCGGGGTAATGGCCTCCCGGTCTCCCTGTGGATAGAGTTTCACCTAGTAGACCTCGAATTCTCAATGAGCCTGGCGATCATGAAATTGTAAGGAGGTTAAATGATCGATGTCACTAGTAGGTAACGTGTCGTTTTTCACTTACTATAAATGAAAAAGGAATGAAATCGCGCATGGCACATGGGTTGTGTCAGTGTTGGTGAGTGCTTTTGGTCACAAGAAGAAATATGATCACAATATTCCGCCATTGTTCATTGTTTCTACGAAGTGGGGAATGAAAAACGACAGATTTGCTACTAGTGTGTGCTAGTATAGCTGTAGTAATAGGAAGAGAATTACTGTGTAAAAGCATGCAATTGAGTAATGACACTATTAGAAAGAGCCTTCAAAGGCAAAGGGTGCAAGTATATGTCAAGACCAAAAAGCCACTTTTGACAAAGAAGCATTGAGCGCGTCATTTTAAATGTGCGAAGAAGTGCAGCCATGCATGTAACTTAGGGAGATTGAAGTTTTGTCATTTTCTCTGATGAATCAAAAATTAACCTTTTTGGCTCAGATAGGCAGCAATATTGTTGAAAAAAGAGTGAAAAAGCATCTCTTAGACTAGCATGTGCAATGTACAGTTAAACACAAGGGAGGAAGCATAATGGTTTGGGGTTGTATGAATTATGAAGGAATTGGCAAGCTTCATTTGATTGGAAGGAAGATGGATAGATGTGTATCGAGACATTTTGGAGACACAACTTATAGACACTATACACATACAAGGTTAAGAGGAGGAGAACCTTATTTTTCAAAACAACAATGACCCCAAGCACACTGCACATTATGTTGTAGATTGGATGCTTGGACAAAAATTTGAAGTTGTTTGGCACTCATCGCAATCGCCTGACCTCAATCTTATAAAACACCTCTGGAATGAAGTAAATCGCCATATGAGAAGTTATGAGAGGACACCCATTAGCACTGAAAGGAACTTATGAGAGAAGATACAAGAAATCTGGTATAGTATTGAGATTGATGTTGTTAGGAAGTTGATATGTCCTATGCCCCAAAGAGCTGCTAATGTTTACAAAGCAAAGGTGGTTACACACGGTGGTAGTCATTATGAATGCTTAAAAGTTGCATCATTAAGTTGTGAAATTATTTTGTAGCTTATGGTTTTGTTTTCTACAATTAATGTTCAATGATGCCAATTTTTGCAAAAAGAATCATACACCTTTGTTGCATATTTGAGTGAAGTTGTTTCACACAGACACACACACACACACACATATATATATATATATATATATATACATATATATATATATATATATATATATATACATATATATATATATATACATATATATATATAAACTTCAAAGGTTGTGCTATATGTTTATTGCATTTATATGCTCTTATGATCTTTTCCTTACAATATTAGGATAGCTTTTGTAGGATTGGTAGCTGATTTTGTAAATCAAACTAGTTTGTACCACCATTTCTGCTAGCCATTGTATACACTTGACATATTTTATGAAAGTGGATCAAAATGCTATCAAACTCATAGACTACAGCTTGAATAAACCTGTAAAAAGTGAATCCTTCCGATCCCTACTTCCAGATTGAAGGCTTTTCCACTGACATGCAAATCCTAGAAAATTTAGACTATGTACAGTATCCACCAACAAGTTTGCGTTCACAACAATCATTCTGTAGAAAAAAGGCACATATTTCCAATTTAAAATTGCCACCATTTGCTCAAAAATGATCCAAATCACAAACCACAAAGTGGGTTGGAGAGATAATGAAATCTACTTACTAATATATTAGGCATTTACAAAATATAGTATTTTTTGACAAACTATCTACCATTTAGTGCTACTACCATTAGCTTTGATTACAAGCTTCATATGGTGAGGCATACTAGCAAGGAGAACTTCAATCATCTCTAATGACACCTCTTTCCATGCCCTTTGAATGGTGTTGACTAATTCTTCTTTTTTCTGCAGTAGCTCTTCCTTTTGAATTGTATTTTTCAAGACCATTTTTCAAGCTATCCAAGACCATTTGAATTGAGAATTGGAGTATAAGCACTTACAAATTTGAGTGAATTCTTTTCTTCTAGTTGATGTTATGCCCACCAAAATCCTAATAAGGCAATGAATCCTTCCAATTCTACTATTTGTGCAAAGTTGCAAGCTCAAGAAACAAAATCACTAGAATTGTAACTACTCAACAAAAACACTCACACAATGTATCCACAAAGCTACCACATTGCTTGAACAAAGTACGTTTTTTGTTAAAAGATTGTTGGAGATCCACATATGAAGCTCAAATTCACAAAAAAATCTAAACTAAGTGTGTTGGCTCAAGAGGAATGGATGTTGTCTTCACAGTGTAGGAGCTACAAACACAACTTGGAGTGCAATTAATGCAATTTGATTTTTTCTTAGACACACAGCTCAAATTTACATACTAATCACACCTAGGATGTAGTTAACTTGTTTCTAAACAAACATGTGGCAGTTTCGTGAAGTTTGAGGTTGTAAATCGGGAGATGATTTTCCAAAGTTGCACCTTTTTCCCACTGGCACTTGGACTTCAAAAATTGGAATGTAAACTTGTTGGTGGGTACTGTACACACTGCCACCCCCCAGGGTTGACTAAACGCTTTTATCCTTCCAGCTCCTCCTAAAAAAATGCACTTCATATGGTGTATTTGACATGTACACAACCTCCGCTACTAATGGTTTTTATCTCTGTCCACCAACAATTTTTTTGTCAGGAGACAGTTCAGCATTATTGCTACATTTCCATGGCTTGAAGGCTCCTTGAATGCTCTTTTCATGAAATATCAGGGTAATACACATGTGCTACCACTTAGGAAATACCTGGGTGATACCTAGGTTTAAAGAGGCTGCACATCTTGACTCCGTGTAGGAAATCTAGCTATTATTCCTTTTTCTTTCAAAAATCCTTTATATGTTGTAATTTGGCTAAAATCAGCAACAAAAAATCACTGCTGTCAACACCACTCCCTACTCAGAGCTTGTTTCATCTGACATGAATGTAGCTTTGCATTCTAGGAGGAAAACTGGCTAGTGCCACTCAACCTAAAGAACCAGTCAAGTAAAACTATGAATTCAAGAACTGTTAAATTGGCATATCCAAGGCTACAAGGGTAAACAAGGTCAGACTGGGAGCAGTGATCTCAGAACCACTTTATGACATTTAGAACATCATGCGACCTCCCACATAAATGGTATCTACTTTTGCTACCCAGTGCATACAATACTCCCAATAACTCTATAATATCCGGCAATACCCTTGATATATTAAGGTGATACCATGGTGATATCCACAGATATCACCTCATGAAGTTGCTACATATTTATATCATGATGAGCATTCTCGCTACATTTCAAATTTTTTTCCATTTTCTTTCTTTGTATGTTTAGCAGCCCCATTTTTTTTGGGTAGAAATCCAGCTAATTTTAACCAGTTTTGAGATCACTGACTGGGAGGGGTCCTATCATTTCATTATGGAAATTAAAAGGATGTGGGTAAAAAAATGTGACCAATCTACAGTGAATCGAAACCAAGAGGAGGGGACAGACAGAAAATACCTGCAGGCCAGATTAGCTTGTGTGATTACTACTAGTGCTGGGTCTCTTTTCAGCTTCAAAGTGGTGGAAGGATGCCAAGGGGGCTAAACTGTGCAAGGCCAGGCGGACGGTAGAGGCATACCGCACCGGTGCGCCTTTCATCTCCACCAGAACAACAGCCTCAATGTCGTCATAATCCCCACCTCCGCCACAAATGAACGCCACAATGGCGGCTTGCAGAGCCGGGAGGCCCGGATTGTACGCAGCGGATTCCATGTACGAGCCGCTGTAGATTTCGCCTTCCCTGGTGACGATGGACAGCCCCGACGGACACCTGCTCAGTGGATTCTTTTTTTTGTCAGAAGACAATTAAGCATTTTTGCTAGTTTTCCATCCTTGGATACTCTTTTCACATTAGTAATACACACGTGCTTAGGCAATACTTCCTCTATCCCATAATAAGCTTCTTGACTCCCTTCTCAATTTGTCCCATAACAAGCTTCATGTTTGCTCAAACTACTACTCATATTTGAGTAAACAGGTGATCTGACCCCTAAAATATTAGGAAACCAGAGTCTATGTTGTCTTTGAGTGTAACCGAGATCAAATCAAATAGTGAACTCAACACCCTCCAACTTCAATTTCAGACATGAGCTCCACGTTGTTGTCAGAGCCAACTAATCAAACCAATCACCTAATTATATCTCAAGTTTGCCACATGCCTTGCCATTATCTCAAATTGGATGTGGGCCATCGCCTGCAAGCCTTGGCTCTCTGTGAACTCACCTTAGTCTTAATATTGCCTTCTTTGTGACGACAAAACTAGTTCACACTCCTTTCTATTTTGGATTCTTTGGAAACCATGCCAGTTTGCTTGGCTACCTTAAATACGGGTTAGACTCACCTCACCTAACATGTATTCTCTCTTATTTACGGTTAACTCTATTGGCTCAGGGTCCACACCATTGAACTGCAAAATCGGAGTTAAATCTTCTATTTTCAGGGTACAGGAAGCTTATTATGGGACAGATTGAGGAGTACCTATTTAAAGAGGCTACACATCGTGATTCCATGTAGGAAATCTGGCCGTTATTTCTTTTGTTTTCTCAAAAATTCCTTGTATCTATTAGCCAGCCCAAATTTCATGTAGCAATTTGGCAACAGGGTGATGGCCTGATATGGGTACCCTCTTCAAAAATAGTGTGATTTTTGAAAAATATATTTTTGGTAGGAATTTGATTTTGGAAAATTACAAAAATTAGAGATTGTTGTGGACACCATGGCTGCAACTATATACATGGTGTTAAAGACGGAATTTCTAGCACACATAAAATGAGTTAAACATAAGTCACACTATGTGAGACGCATAAAAGTGGTACCCATATCAGGCCATTCCACAACCAAAAAAAATGTAGAAATCACTGCACCTGCTGTAGGGCGCGTAGGACGCATTGGCCGCCACGAACGCCGCACTTTTGAGGTCTACGAAGGAGGGGTTGTCATCACGCAGCCAGGACCTCAGGCTGGCCTCCTTAGAAAACTCCTTCTCCGCCAGATTGACATGAAGGTTGGAGCAATCCTCCCCACTTAGATCGGCCAAGGCCATGAGATCGTTGCTTCTTGGCTCCAGCAGAAGCGGAAAGCTTTTCGATAACAAATCGTCAGGACCAAATCTGTGCGGCAAGAAGTATGACAGTGGGCGCACTAGCGCATCCTTCCCATCCGTCACCAACAACCGGATGTCGCCTGCATCCCGGAGCTCCTGAAGAAATTGCCTGCAACACATCGAAAGGACCAAAAAGCCCGAATTAGGCTCACACTAGTAGCAAACCTGTCGTTTTTCATTCCTCATTTCGTGGGAACAGTGAATAGTGACGGAATATTATACTTACATTTCTATCTTCTTGTGACCAAAACTACTCATCAGCACTAACAGAGCCCATGTGCCTGGCGCCATTTCATTTCTTTTTCATTTACAGTAAGTGAAAAATGACACATTTCCTTCTAGTGTCATGATTCTTTTAGCAGTTTTGAGTAGGTTCTATATACATAACATTCAGTAGCATGCGTGACTATTGCCTTCCCCCAACAGAATGACGTGGAACATCCCACATCATTTCATCCCCCAATGAAATGATGTGGGATATTCCACATCACATCAGTAGCTATGGGGCAGGTGGCATTAAGCAAGAGCAATCAACCATGGTGAACAGGAATCAAAAGCACTCAATCACAATTCAGCGGTGTTTTGTAATTTTTATTTGATTCAATAGTTCATTCAATTACAAATCATTGGTCACTCCACATATAAAGATGGATGAAACTAAAAGGCAGCCTCTTGGAAGGCTACTGAATGTTATGATACCGGTAGACTTCTTTTTGTTCAAATTTATTATTTCTTTGACCAACACGTACAATGCTCTTTACTGACTCCGGTGATATAAAATTTGGTCCCATCTGAGATGTATTTTTCTCAATATGATCATTTTAAAACTATGAATCCTTGGTCCTTCTGTCACCAAGAATGACAGTTGCAAGAATCGCAGAGAATAGACTGACGGAAACGTGCAAGAATTGTTCAATTCATGACCAGAGCAGTGAAATAGAAAGACAATTAATATGCGTTTGTTGAGATCGAATGATCCACTGATAGTAGAGGAAGGCGTCAAGAACCTCGCATCCAGAGACGGAAACCCAGCATAGTTATCATATTCTAGGGTTTCTACCGCCAGGCCAGATGCTTTTGAAATTATGCGCAATTACTGCATGACATGATTCAAGAGAAACTCACTGCACAAGTGATTCTTAACCCCTAAAAGACCAAGGATTCATGGTTTTAAAATGGCAAGTTTAAATGATCATATTGTGAAAATTATAATTTGAATGGGACCAAATTTTATATCAATGAAATTAGGGAAGAATATTACATATGTTGATTTCTATTTATTTTTAAATTAACAAAAAAGAATCTGCATAAAACCTACTCAAAATTACTGAAAAAAACAGGAGCCACCTGGTGGTCTTTTAGGGGTTAATCCCTAAAGAACCGATTGAAAAATGGTCATGTGACGAATTCAGATGGAGCTGGTGTTTATTCAGTGAAGAAGATTGAATGCTTCCAAGAACAAAACAAGATGAGGTCCAATTTTGAAATTATGCGCAATTACTGACATGATTCAAGAGAAACTTACTGCAGGAGTGATTCTGAATCCCTAAAGAACCAATTGGAAACTGATGGAGCTGATTTTAATTTTTTTCAGTGAAGAAGATTGAAGAAAGTCCTACTCAAAACAAGATGAGGTCCAATTTTTTTGTTTTTTTTTTTAAGTTGGGGGCGATCGATGAAGAACTTAACTAACCTGCAATGGCCGCACGGAGCAGCAGAGACGGCGATGAAGACGAGCTTCTTCTCGCCGTGCTGCAGCGCATTGGCGACGAGGAACTGCTCGGCGTGCACGGAATGGTTCAGCGGCAGCTTGGGAAACTCCAAGTTGACGCCTCGGAAGATCCGCCCGCTGACCCCGAGCCCCACGGCGCCCACGGGAAAGCGGGAGATCGGCGGGCGCGCCAGCTCCGCCGTGGGCTTCACCAGCGTCGCCAGGAACTGCTCCACGCCCAACCCCGACGCACTCCGCAACTTCGCCGCCTTCGCCGCCCCGATCACAAACTCCTTTTGCATCATCTCCCTCGCCCGCTTCAAAAACAAAACCACAAAAACAAAAACACAAATCCTCACTTACAGCTGGGAAACCCTAACTACTGAATCCTCTCTGTTTTGCACTCACAATTCAACCCAAGGATTCATGGTTTCAAAATGAAAAATTCCAATTGATCATGTTTCAGATGGGACCAATTTGGACTTGTTCGTGGTCATCATTGTTCCACTCGATCAAAGGAGGTTTTGGATTCAGATGCCTGTGGGGATATTCTGTTTCAGATGGTTCCAAGGCAAGTGCCATTTCTGCGGCTTTGTCTGTTTTGATGGAATGGACGTGTCGGAGAGAGAGTTGAGCGCCATTCTGTAGTAACTTCAGTGCAAAATGACCATGATTGTCAAGAAGGATGTGCGAGTGAGTGATCGAGTGCCGTCAGTGAGAGCGACTTCATTGCGCGTTCCCGGTCGATCGATGAGCTGCAATTCCAAAAGCAATGAAATGCCCGTATTTGAAAGGGTCCGTCAGACTGTGGATGAATGTGGTTCACCCTGACTGACTGACTGACTGACTAATGTCATCCAAAGTGCACGTGATCATTTGGAATTTCTGTGTCACCGATGGTTCATGGTTGGCGTGTAAGGTAGGGCATTTCCTTGAAAGTCCTCATTTTGGAGAATCTTTGGAGGAGAATATTTGGAGGGACGTGGTTGCAAGAGTGTAGAGTATGTATGACAGCAAGGTAGAGACAGTCTAATCATGACAATATAAGATGTGGTATTTTGGGAGTGCAGGTAACATGGAATGAAATCATGAATGTCTTAGCAAATCTTAGAGGAAGTGCTAGTCCTTGGAATCATAATTTTTGGAAGCATGGCAATTTTACAGGAATTTTTGAAGCAAGGGTGTTGTGGACACCTATTCTAAGCTTTAGACTTGCCGAAAAGAAATAAAGGACCAATTTGTGAAGCAACATTGAATTAGACCAATTGTGAAGCAATAACTGGGAACTGCTGGTAGTTTTCAAACTTATAAGAGTTCATTTTTAATCAAAAGTAGCTGGCTACATTGGTTTGCTGGAAATTTTAGATGCTGCTACCTTAGGGCAATGTTTTTATTGGGCAACGTAAAGCTTCTGGCAGCTACTTATCTCGGGGGGTGCACTGTACTAAGCATGTACGAATATACGTGAGTGCACAAAAGGAGTATTAATTTGAACACTGCCGTATTACGTATACATACAATAAACACATTTAGAGCTAAAAATATTCACGTATACTCACACTAAACATATATTTAAAACAAAATACATATGTATACAAAGGTATTTAGACATATAACCTCTCGTATACAAGGGGGTTTTTAAAAGGGGTCATGAATGCACGTGATTCTTAAACATAATGTAGAGTGCACCCCCCGAGCTACTTATAAGCAGTTGTCAATAGCTTAAAATCGCCACGGAAAAAAAGGGTTGTACTAGGATGAAGCCTTTCTTTAAAGGATTTGTAAGGGGCCATTCACGCTGTTGCCAAAGGTTGAGAGTTTGTCAAATTCCACCAATTAGATTGCAAGAAATTTGGCCTCTCGGATTTCACACTATGAACCCTCGTATGAACCAAAATTCAAAGGTTATAAGAACTTACATGGCATCACCTTTTATGACTTTTGGGATCAATACAACAATCTCTGGAGAGAATTGGGTGTCTAAGAATGGAAACCCTATTATGGCCGTTGATTATATATATAACTTTGGATTCTCGACACGAAATGGGTTTGGACTGTGACGGCCTCTCGGCAGTGCAAACCATTATTCACGAACAATGAAAGGTGCACCCACAGCTACCAACCTCACATTGTTCCCTTACCTTCTATTATACATAGATGAAGGTCCTGTAATTCCATATTCCAAGAGCAGAAAACAACACTTCTTAATTTTGGTGAATTGTTGGAGGATGACGTATTGGAATTCTCTAAGATATTGTATGATTGTATCAATGCAACTGAAAGAGTTGCAGGCATTCCTTCTTTGACTTTAACCCCTAAATGTCAGAGCGTCTAGAAAGTGGACGACTAACAGATTCAAACCCTTCTCACGCTTGCTCAGAAAGTGGACTAATGAGTTACTGGGGTCTTAAATTAGAACTTTTTATTTACAAAAAATTTCAAATATACGCTAACGTATCTACTATCCCCATCAGCCATGTAAGGATTAAACTTTTGACAGATAATAACAGAAGCTAATCAAAAGTGGCAACTAAATGTGGGCACCCTAACCTCACTTCTTCTAAGGACAAGAGGCACCGAATGTTGCCCACTAGATCTATGTCTGTTGTAGATTTCAAAGAGTCCCAATACGATGGAAAGTCCCAATTAAACAAATATTGCCATACTGAGAATGTCAAACAGAAACATCCATGACATCCACTGCTGCCTACCGAGGCATGGATGGATGGCAACAAAGAGAACCCCTCGGTACGTGGTCTCAAATACAAAGAGCAATGCACAATAAAATTAGTTCACACTACCGAGGCTCTCCCTTGTTAACCTATAAAAGGCAGAAATGAGGTCCTCCTCACTCCAATCCTGGTCCATTTGCGCACTCGTTCTGTCAGAGCATTAATTTACATGCTCGGACGGTCCAGTTCTGTTCGAGTACAACAGAGCAAGACCTGGTCTTACATACGTCTGCAGAAGCTAGTAACCTAGGCAGGATCTAGCTCGGGCATTCCCCGATGGCGCACCAAATCATGTCCAGAAAACTACATGGCCAAGCACAGTACCTTCACGATACGAGCCGATGGGGCGCTTGGGTGACGTAAGCAAGCCACATGATGCACTTTTTCCCATGCCAATATACATATATCTCATAGTCAGATTTTTATTTGCATAACATTCAATAGCCTCTGTGACTGCTGCCTTGCTGCTTTCCCCTAACAGAATGATGTGGGATATTCCACATCACGTGAGTAGCTATGGGGACAAGTGGCATTAAGCAAGAGCAATCAAAAGCATTCACTCAATCACAATTCAACAGTGTTTTGTAATCGTTTATTTGATTCAATAGTTCATTCAATTACATATCACATGTCACTCCATATATAAAGGTGGATGAAACTAAAAAGCAGCCTCTTGGAAGGCTACTGAATGTTATGCATGCCATACAATTGTCTATCTCTAAGTTATTGTGACATATTTGAGAAGCCCTAACTTCAAGGTGGCAGACGTGCATTAGTTACAGAAATGACTTGTCAAATGTGTATTGCTTGAAACAATAAATATCGTCATATTACGGAGAGTAGACTGTAGAAGTTTGCTGATCTTATGATCCAGTTATTTTATGATCTGTTGACTGGATTGTGATACAATGACCCAATTATACTCAATTATGGTGCACCTGAGTAAAATTTCACTGTGAATTATGCATTTGTACGTGTTGCAGAGAACCAAAGCTTGGAGGGACAAACTTGTGGACAATTCTTGGTACGTTTATTCTCACCTGTTAGGCTTCAATTCTCTCTTATTAAACCAACTAAATTGAAGATTCCTTAAGTTTTCATTGCTTGAATTCCAGTCACAGTGGCCAGGCACTAGCCAAAGCGTCAGTGACATACATGGAGCTCCAATTCCAGCTCCATTACTTGGCCAATTTTTTTCTCCTTCAGATTTGGTTGCAAAAGGGATATATTACAAATTCTTGAAAATTTTCAAGTTTTTTATTTTTTGAAATGGCCATTACTTGTGCTATGAATATTTTCTAATCTGTAGGAGAACAAAAATCTCTTTTGAAATTGAATGTTAGAAAAATACAGGAGGTAGGCAGTCGAGATTATTGATATGGCACTAAGTACGTGGTTATCGCTACTTAAGTTCTTGCTGTGTGTTTGCAGGCTCGCACTTGACGCACCGATTGGCAGCAAGGTATGTCACTACTCCATCTCTACAATTAATCTATTATATTAAGTACAATGTCACAATACCATATCACTACACTAAATAGGTAGATTAGTGTTAGATAATTATAAGATTTGAAAATATTATAGATTTTTACTCTCGACAAAAAAAATTACCAAAGACATTGATTCCAATACTATTGAAAGATCCCCATCTTGACCAATATAGAGGGTAAAAAAACTGGTCAACAGTAAAAACTTACAACATGTTTATGTAAATTAGTGTATCTAACACTAATCTACCTATTTAGTGTACCTTGCTTGGTATCTGTCACAATGCCATGTCATGAAATCATCCAAATTTTACATCTATGCTTTTCATCCAAATTTTTCATGATGTTCCGAAATTGTTCTCCACAGTTTTGATATGTTCCCCAAAGGTTTCCATCATGTTCTCTAATGTTTCCAAGTTCCTTTTATGTTTCCAAATAGTTCTCCACAGTTACCATGTTGTTCCCCGAAGGTTTCCATCATGTTCCCTTTATGTTGCTTCCCACGTTCTTAATGCAATTCTTGCGCTTTCCTCTGTTGTTGCATTGCAAGAGGGTGTTTGCTAGTATTACATATGACTGGATCGCGATACAGTGAGTCCCAAAGGTACCCAATGACATAAATCAACCAGCAGTACCTTGCCCTCTAACAAGGCAACTTAATTTCATTGCCAGTGTGTCCATTGCAGGGAACCGAAGCTTGCCGGAGGAACCGACCCGTGGATATACCTTGGTACTTTTTTTTCTCATCTGATTTTAAACCAGATCAGATGCCCTTGAATTAGAACTTTCTTTTTATTTATTGCTGCAATTTGATTCAAAGCCTAAAGCATCATTGAAGGGATTTCATTATAAACTTGCTGTGTGCTTGCAGGCTCTCACTTGACACAACGATTGGCAGCAAGGTATGTTATTACACTCTCCAATTAACATAATGTCAATGCAGCCCAAAATTGTAGAGGTGGCAACCATTGGATAAGAAGGATAAATTTATTTCCCATAACCAAAGGTTGCTTTGAAGTAATGATGCCTTTCGTGATCCTTGATTAATCATTATTGAAGAAGATTGAACAAGATCCAACCCTTGGTTATGAAAATAACTCTTGTGGCTCAACAAGGTTATTTCTCATAACAAGGGGTTGCTTGCACATTACCTAGTCCATTATGTATGTGCACGTGCTACTCTTAATTTGTGACTCATCCTCAACTTTGGTTTCAAAGACTAAGGTGTAGACGAGCCATGTACAAGCCATTCATATCAATATGGCTGATTCATACACGGTGACTGTATTTGATCACTTGCTAGATGCCAAGACCGAGCACTTTTGAAACTGGAGGCCGATTCAGCCATGTCCATCCAGCTAACATTCAAAAGAGAGGACTACAAAGAGGATGAGGAGCTGGTGCGTAATAATCATATTGAATCACTGACACCCCTTTCGTGTTTGTGCACATAATTTCAAATACACATGCATGCTATGAATGCATCATAACATTCAGTAGCTAGTGCTACCTTTGCCTTGCCATTGAGGAGAATGTCAAGCATATTCCACATCATCCATGGCCCATTAGTAACTACCCATCTTTATTGACGAGTACGTGGAAACTGAGGTGACCCGCATGTGTGCATTCATCCCTCCTTGAATGCGTATCCAAAACCCTAACTCATGGATGGATGGAAAGGTATACCACACTTGCTATTGAATGTTGTGATGGTCCACATCATGAGTCTCTCGGTTATATTGTCGGACTGAGTGGATCTGTATTGTTCAATTAGAGGAGGACTTTGAGCTGTAACCAATTTTTGGACCTGCTGCGGAAAGAGAGCTCACAAGGCAACACCGATTACCACACTTGGTCAACATCAGCATGTAAGATCCACTACCCATGGCGTGATTCTATTGAAGTTTTTTTGATCTAGCATAATGCCAAGTTGACGGTCAATATAAATAGAAATTATATATATATATATATATATATATATATATATATATATATATATATATATATATATATATATATATATATATATATATATATATAATTATGTGAAGGAGTGGAGGGTTTAGGACTGTGTTGAATTTGAATCTTCTGATGAGCCAAAAAAAAATACACTCTTGAATGCTCTTTATTGACAAGTAAAAGAAGGATTTCTGTTCAATGATGACATTGGGAAAAATTATATGCATTTGTGTTCTAGAATGTACACCACTAGTACATGAGGGCAGAATTGAGTTTTGGGTGGTAATGGGTAACTACGTCTACTTTATATACAATGACCTTGAAATCATACGTTCTTGATTCAAATGTACAATTGAATTTGGCATTGTGTAGAGTAATTATCTTGATCTTCTCAATTAAATTTGCATGATATATAAACAATGAAATCAAGAATTATTATGATTACATATGATTACACTCAGAGCCCTTTAATATCAAACAATTTGGTTGTTACCAACTTACATGAGTTCAGAACATGACATGTGGAAAGCGTTCAATCATAAGTGTACACAACAACAAATACTTTGTGAAGATATTGGAATGTAATTTTGGAAAGTGTGATAATAACAAGTTCAGATTGTACTTACGCTATTTCGTTAATTTCAGGTTTGTGCAAGTTCTTGGCAGAGGAAAAAGCTCTAGGAAACTTCTCTATACTCGTCTTGGAGGGCCCATTTTACGATATTGATTTAGACAACTAGCTCCAACTTACTTGGGGTGCAAAAATCCTTTAGAGAGAGAGAACTTTGGCCCAACGAGAATGAAGAGTTTGTTAGGAGAAGTGCTACCAACTTGGCCACCAAGACCAAGATGGCGCATGCTACCCTTGATGCCTTCTTTTGAGAATAGACTCTAAATCTGCATACTTTAAGTCGGTCATCATGATCAGAAAGTAATAATTAGTTGGACCATTACACTAAATAGGTAGATTAGTGTTAGATAATTACAAGATTTGAAAATATCATTGATTTTTACTCTCAACAAAAAAAAATTACCAAAGACATTGATTCCAATACTATTGGAAGATCCCCATCTTGACCAATATAGAGGGTAAAAAAATTGGTCAACAGTAAAAACTTACAACATGTTTATGTAAATTAGTGTATCTAACACTAATCTACCTATTTAGTGTAGTGGGAAATCGTCAGATGGCATTTTTATCACTAGAAATTTTATAATTAGGCCCCATCAAGTACAAAGTTGATAAATTGATGGTCAACTGAAACTTCATTTTAGTGATACTAGATTTTCAAGAGCAAAATAAAATCACAATGGATTTTACAAAGCTTGCTGATGTCCTATGTCTGATCATTTTGATGCATGTTTAGGGATATATTTGAAAAACAGACTATCTCTTAATTTATGAAAATAAAGTTGAAAATGCAGAACACAATGAGGTATAAGTAATCAACTAATTTGAAAAGAGAAGGATCTACCAAACAAAGTATCATGCAAAACTGAAAACTCCTTTTGATGTCACCATTAATCTTCGGCAACTTCGGCAAGTTACAAAAATATGCACATAAAGAGTCGGATAACTTATTCATATGTCTGCCTCAAAGAAGTTATTGTGGAAGAATGTGTTTGGTCTACAACAATTCAATGAATAGTCATAAATCTACTACCATAATTGAGCCCCATAACTTTAAGCCTACTATCCAATACCGGAAATTTAAATTATATTTTCACAAAACTTATACACACCGACATCTAAGTTGGTAAATATTTTGAAAAAATCATTCAAAATTGACTTTGTAATGATCTACCCAAATTTTCAATTGTTTATATACAGTAAATAGCAATTTTTGTCTAGATATTAACTGAAGAATCTATATTATTTTAGATTTTAAGCATAATAAGTGTGGGCTCTTCTACTTAAGCATCACATTATTTGGCAATATACATTGTGTAGAATAAATTGTGTACTGACTTTTATTTTGTTTTTCCTTTTTGACAGCATAAACTATTCAAAGCGTAAACTATCTATATTCTGAGTAATGCCATTCATTTCATATTTCAATAAGGTAAAACGAATTCCCATGACTTTAACCCTTCAATGTCTAGATCCACCACCGATTTCAAAGATGTGTTATAAAATGTTTGATCGATCACAAAAATGGAGTTGATGTATAAAGAAAAGTTGTAAATCTCAATGTGTTGATCAAATTTGAACCGTTGGATTTATCATATATATTATCAATATTTTTGTAAGTAATTTTGCAAAGATTTCTATTGAAATTCACTTTAAAATATTAAAAATTTATTAAAATTTTATAAATTATAAAAAAAATTGGAATAATATGCACTATAAGATAGTATAATTTTCATTATTTGATTTTGCTCATCTTCTATATATTGGTTAAAAAGTGCTCTCGTAGTTATAAATTCTTCCATGTACAAAATCAAAGTCCTAATTAAAATTTCTTTCATGAATAGGCTAAATAGCACTTTTGTAGTTCAAAGTTCTTACATGCATATGATGAAAAATATATATATATATATTTTTCAAAACACTATAATTATTTTTTCCCATTGAACATAATAGTGCAGTTGGTTTGTCTAAATTTCATTACAATCTTTTTTATAAGGTTTGGGTGTGTGAAACATCTATATTGAATTGTCCGTGGGGTGGAATTTTACTTTGGTAATTTGATATTTTTCAAATTGAAAAATGTGCCCATTAATCTTTCTACAAACTTAAGCAATCATCTCTTTAAAATCCATCATTAATATTTTCAATTAATTACTCTTGTGTTCCATAAAAAGACCACAAAAACTACTCTGTTGTAGAGAATTATTCATGGTCTTTTTATGGAAGAGAGGGAGCATGATCTAAAAATTTGATCAAAACTTTTAATATTTCAACAAAAATAAAGATTTTTTTTTTCGACAATGAAATTTTGTGATTAATGGAATCTGCATAATCATAAATGTTTTATTGTGCATTACAAAGAATGCCAACCATTTTTAATTAAATTCAATTATTTGAATGGGTGCTCCAAGAAGTTTTAGAGAGGACTAAGGTTGGATAACCTATTACCACCACGACACCTAAAACCACCAACTTCTACACCCCTCTTTCATTTCAGGAAGGAAATGTAGACTTTCATTACATGACTTATGCATGAATTGCTCAAAAGTTAAGTCATGTACCGACAACTTACATTTCCTCCCTAAAATAAAAGAATGGTGTTGAAGTTGGTGGTTTTAGGTTCGTGGTTGTAGTAGGTACCTCTACCTTATCACAGCACTTGTGCCCTTGTGTTAAAACCAACATAGAAAAGAGGACGTGGGTGGCGGGAAAGTTTAGAACTCTCACTTCTTGTTCACAGGTTGAACTCTCACTCTGATTGAACTCTTTTACAAAAATGTGAATAACTTAAGCATAAATACTTCAAATCACAAAATTCTTTTTGGAGGTGAAAGAATACTTGAAAATACAAGTAATCTTTATTGAACAATTCTCAAAAAAGGTTAGTCTACAATGCACAATTTAGCCTCGAAAGTCTGATCACAACACATTTTCTTCTTATTTAACTCACATGCACATTCTTCACAACCTTACTGAATTGTCCATATCTCATGCATAAAAACTTCATATCAAAAAAAAAATTGGAGGTGACAAAAGACTTGGCTTTCTAACTTTGATTAGTGGAAAACCTTTCAAGATAAGATCATTTGGTATGCTCAATTGTAGGCCAAAATCTGCTAAAAATATGTTGTGACAATTCACATGGAATTGCAAGTTCTTTTTATCTCATATCATTTGGGAGTGACTTGGAATGAATTTGAATACAAGCTTAGCCCTTTCTTCTCATACAACTCACACCTGTTTATACATGAAATACTAAAAAAAAATGTGAATAAATGGTAAAAATTTGACATTTCAACTATTTCAAAAAACAATTTCTATGAAATTCGACAAAAAATACTTATAATTTCCAAAAGAACTCGTCTTGGATTTTCTTGAATTATTTAAAAATGAAGCAACTTGGAAGTTACAGTACCCTTCAATATATATACATATAGTAGGCTGAAGAACCCTTCTCCAACCAACCTTGGAACCATGACTTGGCGACCTCCAGCAAAACAAACACCAATTTATACCCGCGCTAATTCTAATCTAACATATTTTACTAGTATTACTAGTATTTATCTATGGTCAGTAAAGTGTCTATTCTCGAAAGAGGTGAGTAGTCTTGTACCAATGGACCTTTGTCCGGTGGGCATTGGCTCATTGTCAAGACAAACAGACACTTTATTCACGCCGGCCTTGAAAGAAGACTGGTGTTCATATCTATCTAGGTTGAAGAATGAAATGCCATGGTTTTCAAAATGGAATTTTAGGATTAAATTTTTCAGAATCCAAAACCGCAAAGTGATTTGGAATAGGTATTTGAGTCCATTATCAAGAAATGACAAATTTTGGAACATTCTAGAACTGAGGGTAAAAAATGGACTTTTGATTTTCATATAAAAATAGGTCAAAAAATATAATACTTTATCAATATTCAATTTTGACCTATTTGGATCAAATATTCTAATTTATCAAATTCTAACAACAATTCTATGGTAAACCAAAATTATGTATCTTTATTAGGGGTTGTCACTCATCCTACGAGAATGGAACTTCTCCGAAGAATGAGAGAAAAGAGGAACTAGTAAGACAGCTTTTCCATGGAGAAAGTAGAGTTTTCCGCAAACTCATCCCCTCTGACATAGGCATAAATCAATTTTTTGTGGAAATCGAAAAACTAGTTCCGCAAATAGAGGGGGGCCAAATTTTCTTGTTTTAGCTCCACGTCAGTAGGCCAGCAAGGCCAGCAAGGTCTACAAATTTCCTTGATTTAGCTACTGCATGGCCGGGTCAGCGCTGCTCTGCCTGGTGATTGGTTGTCTGCTGCTAGTATTGTCAGACTGACAAAAACTGAGGTTGTCAAATCCAAAGGCACCGTTTTTGGTTCTTACAAACTTCAGACCTGTAGTTTTTTTCAGGCAACTGACATGTCTACTATTATAGAGGATTGAACCTCTCTTTTTGAAAACTATAGTCCAGTCACCCTACTTGGAACTACTATGCGGATAACTCTAGTGTGACACCCCTTTGTGGTTTGTGGAGATTGAGAATGGAGAATAAAGGGTGTTAGTCCTCCGAGCATGGACCATTCTCCATTCTCCATTCTTTTCGTCCAGGAGAAGAATGAAATTTCTCAATCTTCAAAGGATGGGACCTCCACCATTCAAGGAGAGCGTGCCACATCCTCATTCTCTGAAGATTGAGAATGGAGTGGAGGATGTGTGACAACCCCTAACTTATTGAAGAGTACTATTCTTCAAGTACTATTCTTCAAGGTCAGATAAATATTTGAAATCAAATTGAAATAAAGTAGCACAAAAAAAGATCTCCATGACACATTGGGTAATTTTCTACGAGAATTTTGACATAACACGGCTCCTAGTCACTACACTAAATAGGTAGATTAGTGTTAGATACACTAATTTACATAAACATGTTGTAAGTTTTTATTGTTGATCAATTTTTTTACCTTTTATATTGGTCAAGATGGGGATCTTTCAATAGTATTGGAATCAATGTCTTTGGTGATTTTTTTTGTCAAGAGTAAAAATCTATAATATTTTCAAATCTTATAATTATCTAACACTAATCTACCTATTTAGTGTACTAGAGACAAAGATACCTACCAAAGTGTCAAGATAACGAATTCAACAAACAGTAGCTCAACGTCATCAGTCTTCACCGTACGCTTCGCAAACGTTTTTTAAAAAGGTTTCAGAAACACATCCAGAGGCTTAAAAACTTGAAACACAACCCCATCACAGCAGCATTCATGCATGGAACCAACTTGTCAAACACAATCATCCTCTCAGACATGCTCAAAAGCAAAAAGCTGGCATCAACATCAATGCAACATCAATACGACTCAATCCATCCATGAATGGACCTCTCATAAATAAACCACTAACTCTTCAATACACTGCAATCAGGAAACATTTTTCTCCTTGTTTTTCTATTGAACATTATGAATGATGCATCTTGATTCTACCAGTAATCCAACAACATTAATCCGACAGGCGCCAAAACCTACCAATGATCAAAGCCAAAGAAGATTGAAGACTACATCCAAAGCCGTTGCAGTATACCTGTACCTAATACAAACATAATCCACCTGTAACTCCTGAAAAGCCCAGATATACGAGCTGACAGAGCAGGAGAGTACGTACGCCTCGGCAGGTTTTTGCTTGTGGCTGAACTGGTCAATGACTCTTCTGCAACACAACACGTTGATTCAGCTTCAGCGATTAATCCATTTTATCGAAGTCAGAAAAACAGATAAAACAGAAAGTAAAATTCATACTGAAAACTATTTGAAATCATTTCCTACAATCATTTGAGTCGCACAAAATTTTAGATATATTTTGCACCCAAATATGCTAATTTCCAAAAATCATCAAATATTATTCTACGTCATTCAAGAGATAAACCCTCCACCATACAAGTTGTTGTACGGAAAACATGAAGTAAATCCAGAATTTATATGAACAAATAGCCTCAGACTAGCGTTGTCAAAATTGTGATTCAATTTAAATCTTCCAGTGATGATATCTGTAAACACTTTCAAATAAATAGCAAGTTCCTTTTTCCTCCGGCCGATGAAAGAGTTGATCCGACTAGTCACCTTAAGGTACTTCAGATGGAGTGATAACTATCAAGCTCAGATCTCTTCAACCTAAGGAAAAATTGGAATATTGCTCACAATAAGACCTAAGCCAAATCCTTAAATCATCAATCTTGCTTCGAGGTCTCTCTAATCTTCTACATTCGGCAAACAATATAAGGACAATGGAATGTACCTTGGGCATCGTCGGTGATCGAATGTTGGCTATCATTGCTCTATGCATAACATGCCAACGTAAATGATAAAATGAACCAGCTCCAACACAAAACCCCGCACCTTTTGCCAAGCAGCTCCCGTATAAAAAGAGAAACAAACTCTACCCAGCACGGGACTAAAGCATCAAAACTGTCTAAAAATACAACTGAGCGCCATTCAGTACTTTCTTTCACCGTCAGTCATTGTTTACTCTCCTACTCCCCCCGTCCAGCTACACACTTTGATAATTACTGCTGGATGACGAGGGCCATGCTATTCTTCTTCTCTTTCGCAGCCTCAATGGCTTGCTTGATCCTCTCCGCCGGTCCCAGCTTGATGTGCAGCCTGTGCTTGCTCCGCAGCTGATCAAGCAACACCGTGATGTCCCGAGAGTTGATCAACGTGTACTCATCCATGTCCTCCTGCAGCATCGCATCGATGATGCCCGGTGGAACATTGTATCCCTCGAACAGAGCCATCAGAGCCGGGGCGTTCACGTGCTCCCGTTCCATGTCTTCCAGCGCTCGCTTCCGTTTCCTGCGCCCCTGATGCGGGGACACCTTCGGCACCGTTTCGGATGTTTGATCGCCCTCGCCTCCTGTGCTCTCCAAGTAGTACATCCTGTCCCCGTCCTCCCCTGATGACCGCATAACAAGAGCATTGGCACCATTCTCCAAAGCCAACGGCGAGTCTTCCCCTCCCATCCCACCCCCGCTACGCATGTGCCTCGGGTTGGCTCCTATCAGGTCGTCCATCATGTCGTAGAATATCCACTTGGAAGTTCCGCTCCCTGACACCCGCTTTTTCTCTCTTTCCACTTTGTACCGTTTCTTCAGATTGTCAACCTGAGTTTTCCCGCGATCGGTTAGAGTAGCTTGATCGTAGTAATTATCATTTACTGCTTTCGAATCATATGTCCACATAGAGTCTAATCACTTCAAATAAACACGATATGAAGCAGCGAGTGCAAAAAGTATACCCACTTTGATGCGACATTGCTCCTGCGTCTTTGGTATGCCGTCCACTAGATTGCCCTACACCATGCAGCGACAGTAAACGTCAGTAGAAATCTACCGCAAAATCGTTTCAAGCAGCCCGTCTTAAAACTGGCGAAACATTAAAGCGGAGGGGGCTACAACACGGATTCAATTGTCTCCACTCGAGCACTCTGCAAAATTCGTATCAATAGGGAGGGGCACTGCTAGAGCCACTGCTCGTTCGACTACAACCAAATGCTACGGATGAGCCGAGCAAGAACAAAGCAGCAGTGCAGGACTTGACCGACGACATATACGAGACCAGATGAATTCATGATATTACTTACCACCTTCCCGTCTTCAACAAAAGCAAAACGACGGGCATAAAGGGAAATTGCTACGAAGAAACCAAGAAGTTCATATCAAATTTTCTAGTCTCGGAATTTTTCCTGCAAAGGTTCAAAGAATGTCAGCTAACACACAACTAAGTACTAAAGGTTACGAGGATGAATGTTTTCCTCACAGAAAACGCTCCCATTCTGAGCTCCCACATATAATTAATTGCCGATTCCTCTCAGTGTTAGTACCTTTCTCAAGCTCTGCATTCTCCTCATCCAAATTTTCGTCCGCAACCCTAATTACTCCACGAGGGCCGAACGCGAAACAGGAAAGGAAGGAATCAAGGCAAATTCGAGTACCGTCAAGGAGCCGCGGCTGTTGACGCGGGCCGCAATGTCGGCCCAAATCTTGCTGGTGAAATTGCCGCGATCCAGGGCGCGGTACTTCTCCCCGAACGCCTGCAGGAGGACGGTGGTGGCGCTCTCGCTCCATTCGATCGCGGGGTCGCGGGAGGATCGTCCGCGCGGTCGGTTGTTGGCCACCTGCGGGCTGTTGGCGGTGCCCACGTCGCCGTCGCTCATCGGGCGCGTCGGCTCCATCTTCTCCACATGGCCAACAACCAGCATGGCGTTTCCGAGCTTGCCAGGGTCCATAATGGGGTCGTCGTGCTTGCCCCCGCCGTTGCCCATGTCTTGATGAACATGGTAACCATTGTTGCTCACGAGGGTTGGGTCGTCCAGCGGCTTCTCCCCGTACAAGATCCGGGGCTCGTCTGCGAGCATCCTCAGCGCGCCCACGGGCGCCATATCCATGCGCCCGACCACCACATGATGCTCCACATGATGCTCCTCGCAGTGCCCCAGTTGCGTTTGCTGCTCCCCATGATGCTGCTCGCCCGCCTGCTGCTGCTGCTGCTGCTGGTGATGCTGATGCTGCTGGTGGTGCTGCTGCTGATGCTGCTGCAGCAACATGGTTGCCTGCCTGCGCCCTAATCCCTAATCCTGCAGCCCTCCCTCTGTTCAACAGTGCTGATGAAGAACTTGGTCGGGACCGCGAGCCCTTGGATGGATGGGTGGGTTGTGAGGGATTGCTGCTCTGTGCCTTCTCGCACCTTCTCACAGAGCGGCGAAGGATAACTGTTTCTCATCGCTCGAGCCTCGTCCACCCCCTCCTCGACGGAGGCCTCTCGTTCCTTTTACTTTTTCAGAGCTTTTTTACGCTTCAATCCCTGAATCGCACCTCCTCATTCCTTTTGCTTTTTCAGAGCCTTTTTTGCGTTTCAGTGCCGAATCTCTTCCTCCTCATTCCTTTTGCTTTTTCAGAGCTTTTTTACGTTTCAGTGCCTCACATGTACTCATTCCTTTTGCTTTTTCAGAGGCTTTTGTTTTGCCAGCGTGATGGTAATGTAGTCACATGTGCTGCTTCCTCCTCATTCCTTTTGCTTTTTCAGAGCCTTTTTTGCGTTTCAGTGCCGAATCTCTGAATGCTTCCTCCTCATTCCTTTTGCTTTTTCAGAGCTTCTTCACGTTTCAGTGCCTCATTCCTTTTGCTTGTTCAGAGGCGCTTTTTTTTTGCGTTTCAATGCCAGCGTGATGGTAATGAAGTCACATGTGCTGGTTCCTCCTCATTCCTTTTGCTTTTTGCGTTCTTTTTAAAGAGATGAATGCTTTATTTCCATTGCAGCTTTTTTTTTTGCGTTTCTTTTTCTTTTCTTTTTGTGAAACAAAGGACATTTTATTCCTTTGAGAAAACAAAACATCACAGTGAACCAAGGGCCAAAGCCCCGGCGAGAGCATTTTATTATTATTTTTTTGCGTTTCAGTGCGTAATAAGGTCACATGTGATGGTTGCTATTTTTGTAGTTGTTGTGTTCCAGTCAGTCTCTGAGTGTACTACAGAATCTCTCCCCTCATTCGCCGCTTTTGGAGCTTCCTCATTGGCTCCTCATCTGGGTACCTGCAGATTTTCTTTCCTTTCCACGTTTGATTTGTGAAGCATCCATTTTTTTATTTTTTTTATTTTTAATTTCATTTTTGACACTCACGAATTGCTATATGCAACACGTGGCAAGGATTTCCCACTCGGGTAGAGAGCTGGAAATTGAACCGCCAAGCACTCCATTCAATTTGGGTACCTCTCCTCTAAGGTTGGATGTCCTAAAACCACCAACTTAACCCCTAAAAGCCCGAGGGGTATTGGACAAAACATAGATGTGTTATAATATGTGCCTTCCATATGTTTGATGAAGGTTGGTTCAATAGGCAAAATGTAGAGTATCATCTTTACAAGTTATCCATACGGTCAAACTTCCAAAATAATCTATAGATGATTTTTTAATGAATTTAAAAGCAATAACCTTCGAAAATTTGTATAAATTATAATTTTCAATTTTAGAGTTCAAAATTTAGTACGATTGGTTAAAGTTGGGCTATCTATCGTAAACTTCAAAAAAGCAAGAGAAATGATGGAGGAATCATCATTTCTTTCCCCAAAAAGCAAATTTTGTAACACTTAGACAATGTTGAGGTGATCTACTTTGAAAAATTCTCCCGGGTGGAGTTTAACTCGGATTGCCATAATTCAAATTGGGTTGGAAAGTAGACTTGATGTAGTATTTTAAAATATTTTTTATTTTTTCAAAAAATTATTTTTTTGTCCGGGCAGCCCGTTTTTTCCGGGCAGCGACCAGAAAATGGTCGCTCGGGAGCTTAGGGGTTAAGAAACATGGCCTCATTTGAACGAGGTTATTTATGAGAAATGTTTTTCAGTTGTTTAAAAGAAGACTTCTCATAGAATGCACAAATTTTTGCAATTTAATTCTCAATATTCAAATTGATACAATTTTCAAAGTGAAAAGAACTTCATGACCCAAATCAGACCTATAGGTTTCTCCATAACTACACTATGTGGTTCTAATTTTCATTCATAATGATACCCAAAACCACCAACTACTTCTTTTCAATGCTTGACATGCCATTGGTTTACTTGAATATTGAAATTGGTGGTTTTGAATCTCAACTGTAATGGCCCCAAGAGAACTCTGCATGTCATATCTGGTGGAGGTGGTGGTTTTAGGACATCCAACCCTATCACCTTGGTAATTTAAGGTCATCTCCAACCAAGCATCCATATTTTCGTTTTCCTACAATCTTCAATCATTACTATCACACTTTGGTGATATTGGATATTGTCACACCTAGAAAGTGTGATATTGGGTATTAGCACACCTAGAAAGTGTGGTACACTAAATAGTATATTTAGTGTGAGGTGATGAATAATGTGCTTACCCCTACTACTTGTGTAACACTAATTGTCAATTTGTGAGTAATTAGTTGTGGCGGTTATCATCCAATTTGATTCATTGTCAGTTATCATCCAATTTTATTCATTCCATTTCTAAAATTTCAGTTTTTCCATCTAAACTTTCATCTCAAGTTTCATTCCTTACTCACACTAAATATCCATATCTCAAAAGATCACAATGTCAAAACGTTACTATTCTTCATAAATAGTGTGAGAATTCACATTTAGTGTTCTTACAAAAGTAGGTTTTTTGATATTTAGAGTGATGTTCGCAATTACAGTACCTCACACTAAATATACTATTTAGTGTACTGGATACAATAATAGCCCACTTTCAAAGAATGCAACATTAGGAGTTCTCACATTGGCCTCTTTTCTTCCTATTCTCAATATGTAAAAATGTATACGCAGCACTTTCTTCTTGAATTGTGGAGGATTCATTCTCTTCTTCAGAAATGAGAAATGGGCGTGTAGATTAAAGAAGTTTCATTCACCTTAGGTTGTCACCCAAAAACATGATATCGAATACTAGCACACCTAAAAATTCAACCCTTAAAGGCCTGGGTGGGGCAGCCCGAAAGGCATGATAATTTTCAAAGGAAAAAAAAAAAAAACAACTTTGCTAGGCACTACTAGGTAGCACTGTAGCATTGCGGCACCTCAGCTACCCCAACATCAAAACCTATTCAATTTGATAACTTTGATTGCTTAACAACGATTCCACAATCTCTCAAATGAGGCGCAAATTTGGAATTTAAATTGCTTTTTCAGTAACTTTCCAATGCACCAATCCTTGCTTAATTTGGTTGAGAAAATCCATTTCTTACTTCATTTTTTTTTTTAAAGTAAGCCCATGGGGTTTACCCAAAATGTGATATTGGATAATTTAATACACCTTACGTTCTATCGAAAAATGCCATATTAAATGATTCTATCACATTCAGAAGATTTATTTATTTTGAATGAAATCTACATTCTTACTAAGATCTGTTTGGTCTATTTTTAATTCTCTTACCTTTTGACCTTTGTTTTTCCACACTTATACTTTGGATTTCATCCAAATAATTTCCACATTCAAATTTTAACTTGTGTCGTCATTCATTATTGATTTGTACTAATTGTCCTAGATTCATTTAAATTTTATAATACATCGTTGCAAAATTGTCTAATTTGGGCAGGTGTGAGGACATTTATAGGTTACTGTTTCACACAATTTGGATCTTATATATAAGGTAGAGGGTATTGAAGTGCACTCCATTTGTCGCACTAAAAAGTTGTGATTTGGATTTAAAATTAGTTCCAAATTAAAGTCGTGATTTATGAGACAGAGGAGTATGCGAGTATTTCTCACCATCGAAATGAGCACTACATATATCTACCAAAGCTAAGTCTTCAATCATATTTGAACCCAAATACACTTGTATCAATTGTATGAAGGCTACTTGTAGCAATTCAAGATAACTTTGAAATGACAGTCTTCTATGCCTAGAATTTTAAGATCGGAGTAAACCGTAGCCTTAAAAATTTCAAGGGTGGTTACATACTTTGATTTTGGTGGACCAATTGCTCTCTCATGCGACGTGGGGGTTTAATCCCAAAGTTTTAATTAAGTTACAACTTTTTAATAGAACAAAGTAGTATGAAAGTGTTTTTGAAATGTTTTTGTTTTCAAAAACTACAAATTTTTTTTGGAGAAAACCCAAACGTAGGCTCAGGGTGCAACTCTACATTACGTTTGAAAATCATGTGCATTCATGACCTCCTCTCAAAACCCCATGTGTATGAGGGGTTATATGTCTAAATTAAAACCTTTGTATACATATGTATCCCGTCCTAAATACGCTTTTAATGTAAGTATACGTCAATATTTTCAACTTTAAATATGATTATTGTATGTGTACTTCATACTACAATGTTCAAATTAATCTCTAAACGTCCTAGCTTCCAGAAACTCAATCACAAACAAATTCAAAGCCTTGTAACTTTCTCATACAACCTCAGATGATTTTCATGCAAGTCACTTTTCGAGGCTATTAAATTCTCTACCAATTACAATAAATCTCTTGTGATGGGGAGCTGTTGGTAACATTGGAGAGGCCTCCAACTACAAGTATGTCAAATTCGTTGAGTAGATTTTATGCTTGCAATGGTCTTCTCATGCCTTCTCGTGTACATTTGGGCCATGCTAATATCTACTTTTGACGCAAGAATCTACTTTTGTTCAAAGGGTTGATACATTTAGGGATTAATGCCCTTTCTCTGCACTTATGTATACTTATACAACACGCAATTCGCTATTTACGCACTTGGCCATATAATCATGCACTTGGTCCCCGGAAGCATTAAAAATATTGTCGTAAAAATTTCTCTAAAAAACAACCATTTTTGTCGTTCTACAATTACTTTCATTGTAAACAAACAATTATTTAATTTAATTTTTATTCTTATCTTTATCTTTTATCTTTATCTTTTCTTTTCTTTTTTCTTTTATCTTTTCTTTATCTTGTTTCATTTATCTTATTTCTTTCTTGTCTTCAATTTATTTTCCTTCTTGTCTTCCTTCTTGTCTTCTTCTTTTTCTTCTATTTTTTTTCATTCCTCTTGTGGCAGCCGCAAATCCTTCGCTCGCACCAAAGACAAAAAAAGTAAAAAAAAAAAAGAAAAAAAAAACTTTTTTTTTTTTTTTTTTTGTTTTTTTGTTTTGGAGTTCGTCTTCTTTTTTGTTTGGGACTCATGAACCCTGGAAATAGAAATTTTAAAAAATAAAAATTTAGGGTTCAGCCGCCGGCGGCTGAACCTTAAACGGCACACAAAAGAAAAAAAAAAAAAAAAAAAAAAAAAAAAGTTTTTTTTTTTCTATTTTTAGTCTGCTGGGCGCTAGAGGGTGCGCGGCCGCGCACCCTTTGCCTCATTTTCTCCTCTCCTCCTCTCCTCTCTCCCTCTCTCCCTCTTCTTCTCTCTCCCCTCTGCCCTCTCCCCTCTCCTCATATATATAGGGGAGAGAGAAGAAGAGGGAGAGAGGGAGAGAGGAGACGAGGAGAGGAGAAAATGAGGCAAAGGGTGTGCGGCCGCGCACCCTCTAGCGCCCAGCAGACTAAAAATAGAAAAAAAAACTTTTATTTATTTTTTTATTTATTTTATTTATTTATTTTTGTGCCGTTTAGGGTTCAGCCGCCGCCGGCTGAACCCTAAATTTTTATTTTTTTAAATTTCTATTTTCAGGGTTCATGAGCCCCAAACAAAAAAGAAGACGAACTCCAAAAAAAAAAAAAAAAAAAAAAAAAGTTTTTTTTTTCTTTTTCTTTTTTACTTTTTTTGTCTTTGGTGCGGGCGAAGGATTTGCGGCTGCCACAAGAGGAATGAAAAAAAATAGAAGAAAAAGAAGAAGACAAGAAGGAAGACAAGAAGGAAAATAAATTGAAGACAAGAAAGAAATAAGATAAATGAAACAAGATAAAGAAAAGAAAAAAGAAAAAAGAAAAGAAAAGATAAAGATAAAAGATAAAGATAAGAATAAAAATTAAATTAAATAATTGGTTGTTTACAATGAAAGTAATTGTAGAACGACAAAAATGGTTGTTTTTTAGAGAAATTTTTACACAAAAAATTTTAAGCAAGATTTGCTCATGAAATGAACGCACTTGACCAAGTGCATAAATAGCGAATTGCGTGTTATACATGTTTAGTACAATGCACCTGAGGAATGTAGGACATAACACAAATTAGGATGTGAGATGAATTGATATATTTTTCATACAATCCAAATTTCTCAAGGAGGGTGGTGCACATTGAACGATTTAGACTATTTGAAACTATTTGAAACTGTTTGAAACTACCATGTGGAAAAATATTGAATTTCAATTGACTTTTGTCCTCAAAATTGATAAGAACTATAAGTGTAACAATGACATAAGCAACACTACTATTTGTGATGAACACCACGACTGAGTGATTCTTGGGGTTTATGATTAGTAGGACAGAATTGTTAGACCCTTTACCATAATCTTTGCAATAAGATTGTGACGGTGGTTTTGCTTGCGTCTGGAAAAAAATTGAAAATTAATTTCTACTTAAATTGTTGACATCAGCGTTGTGTTTTTTAATTTTTAAAATATTCTATTCTTTATGTCTGACTTTTGCTAATCACATTGTAGGGGCTTCCAAAGGCTCCATTCCTTACCCAACGGTGTGCAATCCTTCAAAATAGTTGGATCAAATTTGAAAAGACAAGTTAACTCCTAACCTTCCCATCATAAACTTGGTAAGTCTTGTTTTTGCAATGTTTTTCGTATGTTGTTGAGATGAACAAGAGTGATTACATTTAATATACGTTTTACCTATGTTTATCGTATAAAAATTGTACGAATGACATATTATAAACATGAAAAAACACATCATGATAAAATTAATTTGTTTGTAATATGTTCTTCATACGTTTTTTCTATAATATACATACGTAAAATGTATGTCGAATGTAATCACCCATGTTCATCTCAACAACATACGTAAACATTGCAAAAACATGACTTCCTAAGTTGTGATGTCAATAGACCATTTTGTGGTTAATGCCCATTCTCCTAGGTTGCCCATATCCAAAGAAATATTTTTTTTCAAAAAATAAAAAAGATGTCATAAATAAACAAGTCTTCTTTTCAATGCAAGTGGAATTATGTTCATCCGATTAAATCTCCATTGAGGAACTTTTTTTTAAAGTGAAACACCTCCATGTTAAAAGGCAACTTCAACACTTTGGGTATGCTTGCCAAAAAAATTAATCTTACGAGATTCATTGGGCACATCAAAGGAAACTGACTTTGCCCACATGGGTTGCAAGCCATGAGTTGTGAGCTCATCCACTTGAAAGTGAATTGTAGGGATGATTTAATTTAGCCAAAATCTCTTACTTCCCTTCTTACCCTCACTCATTACAAGGTCTCTCTAAAAATGACAATAAATTGAATATTTTACCAAATTGAGTCATGCATCTTGTCAACTATCTCATCTTCAACATTGTCAAAAATGACACATTATTTCAACTTTTTTTGGATTTTGAGAGCCCTTCAATGCAAGACTGCCTGGATTTTTCAAGACCTAATATTTCGAATTTTCAACTTCATTTGCAATCATCTTGGCATTTGTCCTGTCAAATGCATTAAAAATTTGAGGGATGGTTTATGAGGCCTAGGAGCACAAGATCCTATGGTTGAAATATGAAAAAGGCTTTGAAAAGTATTCTGAGGCCATCAACAAAATTGCCCTATATATAACAGTTTCGGGTAGGGACTCCTAAGCATTTTTGATGCTAAACACCCTTTATCTTAGGCCCTATGCAAATACCTCATTATTTACTACTTTTGAACCAAAGTTTGCCATGGATAAAGTTATTTATTACGTACTTAATTGAATATCTTTTTTGTTTAACTTTATCATAATTATTTATGACAATTTTATGAATAATTTAATGAACTTGTATTCACTGAAATCTATGGATCTAATCTAATTTAGCTCCTAAACTTCACAACATTTAGTCTCTTGATGACTAATAGGTTCAAACTCACTCTACATTTTTATCAATGCTTGGATGAAAGTCATTTAACTTTGTGGACATACTTTACTAAGATGTTGTCCTATCTAATGGTTGGATTTAGTAATACTTGAGTACATATTTTTCAAATGTAGAAGTGTGTTAAGTTGTTGACGAAGCCAAAATTGCATTGAATGTAGTTCAAAAGTGGCCTTGCAAGAAGGAATTCATAGATTTAAGGAACACAAAAATTTCAAAGAATCACTACGTTTAAGAGTATCTCATTTCAAATTCATTTTAACAAATTTCACTCAAAAAATATACAATTTTTTTGCAATCAAATTTAAAAGGAATTTCTAATTTTAACTTTCAAATTTTGTAATTAATTATTAGTGATAGTATTGGTAAATAAAATTGTACAAATGGAATCTGAAATTCAAAATTTGGAACTTTCATTTGTATTTCAATTCCAAAATATTCTTCAAAATAGTACTTTATGATGATTTTTCTCAAATTGTCAATTCCATGAACACCTTAGTACATTTAGTGATTGAGTGTTGCTTTCACTAAAATTCATAGGTTATGCTTAATCCCATAATTAAAGAGGGAGAATGTTAACTGTGATGCAAATCCATGGATGAAGTGATTACAAAGGGAATATTTAAACTACTAGAGAATTTACATATGACTAAAATCCATGACAATAATCCGCAATCAACATAATCAAAATTCATAAATTAAAATGTCATATTGTCAGTAATGCCTTGAAACAATTGTCAAATGTATGCAAAGCTTAATTGCTAGCGATAAATGAGTACACTTGGAAATCATGGTTTAATGTTGGAACAAAATTTAAACCGATATCATGATCTTTTTGCAAGATGGAAAGAATATAATTTATTTTAAATTCCTCATTCATTTTTTATGTAAAATTGGTACCTTAAATTCCTCTTTTATCTTTCATTTTCATATAAAAAATCAACATATCTATTCCAAATTCTAAATAATTTCATGCTTTTACAAAGAGACGATTTTAGACCAATGTCAAACACTAGCCAAGCTCCAAGTCAATATTGTACTTCAAATAACAATTCCACACTATAGTCAACACATTTTATATACTTCTAATTGATTAGAAATACGTTTTTTTTTTTTTTTTTTTTCAATAAAATCTTTGTTCCTGCTTTCTTAGGGAGATTCTGCATTTTTAGCAGAGCTCACCACTAAACCCTTGAAAAAGTAATAGATTCACGTCCAAAGTCAAAATGACACCGTGGAATTCCTAAATCCAGAGCGGGGCACGACGGGGGACGAAAGTAAAAAGAAAGTAAAAGAAAAAGCAAAAGTATCGTCCCGATTTCTCATCCAGCGATTCCGCGTGTCCGTTCATCCAGACCCACAGCATCAAAGCAAAAGGCAGGGGGCGAGAAAGCAAAAGGCAGACGGGGAGCCGTGCGCGACGGGGGACGAAAGTAAAAAGAAAGTAAAAGCAAAAGCAAACTTGAGTCAAAGCATCGTCCCGATTTGTCATCCATCGATTCCGCGTGTCCGTTCATCCAGACTCACACGCCAGACGAGCATCAAAGTAGAAGGCAGGGGCGAGAAAGTGAAAGGCAGGGGGCGAGAAAGCAAAAGGCAGGCGCGGAGAAGCTGTGCGCGAGGAAGGAAAGCCAGGCCGGGGACCCGGCCCAGCCCAGCCTAGGTAGCAGGGTAGAGAGGGGGGTAGGGTATAGAAGGGCCCTCCACGGCAGGGGGGTGGACGAGAAGAAAGAGGCGATGAGAAACAGTTATCCCTAGCCTGCTCTGTGAGAAGGTGCGAGACGACCGACCCCGACGAAGCAGACGCATCCATCCAAGTTTGCGCGGGCGCTGGGCTTCATCACTGTTGAACAGACCGAGGCGACAGAAGTCTCAAAGGAACTGGAAGGAAGGAAAGGGAAGGGAAGGAAAGGAAAGGAAAGGCAAGGCAGGCAGCCCGCCGTGAGGAGGGATTAGGCTTGCTCGGACGCCGAGATGATGCTGCACCAGCAGCAGCAGCAGCAGCAACAGCATGCGGGAGTCGTAGGCGATGGCGCGGGGGTGGGCCTGGAGCAGCACGCGTTGGGGCACTGCGACGACCATCATGCGGTGGTCGGGCGCATGGACATGGCGCCCGAGGGCGCGCTCAGGATGCTCGCGGACCCGCACGAGCCCGGCCGCATCTTGTACGGGGAGAAGCCGCTGGGCGACCCCCACGACCACGACCAAACCCTCGGCAACAATGGCTACCATGCCCATGTCGTCCAAGACATGGGCAACGGCAAGCACGGTGGCCATGTCGACGACATGGACGGCAAGCTCGGCGGCCTGGGCGCGGCCATGCTGGGCGTGGAGCAGAAGATGGAGCCCCGCGAGCGCCAGATGAGCGACGGCGACGTGGGCACCGCCAACAGCCCGCAAGTGGGCAAGCTGCGCGGCCGGTCCTCCCGCGACCCCGCGATTGAGTGGAGCGAGAGCGCCACCACCGTCCTCCTGCAGGCGTTCGGGGAGAAGTACCGCGCCCTGGATCGCGGCAATTTCACCAGCAAGATTTGGGCCGACATTGCGGCCCGCGTCAACAGCCGCGGCTCCTTGACGGTACTGGCGATTGTGCTCGTGGTTTCGTCATGTTTGTTGCTTTTCGCTCGAGTTAGGGTTGGGGAAGAAACTACGAGATAATTTGAATATAAAGAATCGAGGGATTGCAGACAGGAGCAGTAAGTGATGGGAGAGCTTGAGAGAGGAATCTGTAGCATAAAGAAAGTCCTTCCGTGGTTTAGGTTTGTGATACAATTGGTTAGGGCGTCTTAAGCGCTGTTGAGGCGGGTTACGAGAGCATGAGAGGTGATTCAATTTTCTTTTTTGGTTCTTGTACTTTTTAATTTTCATGATACAGGCGCGAGATAGTGAGAGACAACTGGGAGGGAAATTGTTCGTGGTGTGGCATAATTATCAGAATTAGTCGCAGGGTCGAATGGTACAGTTGTACCGATGTGCGCAGTTAATTGTAGATATGTAAACATCAATTTAGATTGCGATGCTCCTTGAGTATTTATTTGGAACCGCATGTTAGTTCTTGGCTGCACTACAGTTGCATGGATACGAAAGAGCGCGGTGCCATTGCTACGGTTGAACAACCAAAATCGTGGTTTGTAGTATGAAATTCCAAATTCAGAATCAGGGATATGAATCTTACTTCTAGGATTTAAAATTTTAGATGATTCGCTTAAAATGATCCTAGCTGGTGAAGCATATAGCGTTCTTCTTTTTTATGCGGGTAGGATTTCGATAGTCGGGTTCTTATCACGTCGAGGGTCATGCACCAAGGTTTTTATCAAGGTTTTTTTCATAGCAACATGTGTTTGAGGTGATGCTCGACATTAATATCTACCACGGAATCCTGACGCTGCTCTCCTAATTACTCTAGACTTTTAGCTTCCATCAAGATTCATATGGAAGGTTTGACTGGCCTTTCCCTGTAGTTCATAATTAATGCTGTAGATTTTGCAGATACTGACTTGTATTGGCTGTCTGTTTCGGCATGGTGCAGGGCAATCTAGTGGATGGCATGCCAAAGACTCAGGAACAGTGCCGCATTAAGGTAGGTCTAAATTTTCATTCGCTTCATGTGATGATTCCTTCTGCAGTTATCTTTTATGACACTCCGGCAGGGGCGTACCCAGTTACATCATATTACCTTAGTCTCAGGCTTTATGAGGAACTGATGATTTTTGAATCTCGTTGTCTCTAACCAATCACGGGAAACTCAGGTTGACAATTTGAAGAAGCGGTACAAAGTGGAAAGAGAGAAAAAACGGGTGTCAGGGAGCGGAACTTCGAAGTGGATATTCTATGACATGATGGACGACCTGATTGGAGCCAACCCGAGGCACATGCGTAGCGGGGGTGGGATGGGAGGGGAAGACTCGCCGCTGGGGTTGGAGAACGGTATCACGCCTCTTGGTATTCGGTCATCAGGGGAGGACGGGGACAGGATTTACTACTTGGAGAGCGCAGGAGGCGGAGGGGATCAAACATCCGAAACGGTGCCGAAGGTATCGCCGATACAGGGGCGCAGGAAACGGAAGAGAGCGCTGGAAGACATGGAACGGGAGCACGTGAACGCCCCGGCTCTGATGGCTCTGTTCGAGGGATATAGTGTTCCACCGAACATCATCGATGCGATGCTGCAGGAGGACATGGACGAGTACACGTTGATCAACTCTCGAGACATCACGGCGTTGCTTGAGCAGCTGCGGAGCAAGCACAGGCTGCACATCAAGCTGGGACCGGCGGAAAGGATCAAGCAAGCCATTGAGGCTGCGAAAGAGAAGAAGAACAGCATGGCCCTCGTCATCCAGCAGTAACTATATGGATGCAGCGAATAAGAAGGGGTGAAATTGCGCAGGGCGTTTGTGAGAGGAATAGATTATAGAGTGCGGCTTTGTGTTGCTGAGCGGTGGCTTGGGAGCCATTCGGATTTTTGAATCCTGACCTGATATGGTTCCAGCTCTTTTGGAGTGTGAGGCAATTGAGCGGGTGGGTTGGTGTGGGTGGTAGAAAAGCAACAATACCAATGATACTACGGGTGTGGTACTTCATTGAAGTCCGGACAGGAAGTGGCTGCGGATCGGTAGAGTAGGGAATGAGTGGTCGCAAGAGGTAACGGATTCGGTGTCTGTGGCCGAGGTGGGTGGTTGGGCTGCTGAAAGTCGAGATCTGTGCCCAAGCTTCAGTTTTGAACATAGATTCATGACCGAGAGTAGGTTATCTCGGGAAGAAGTTTTTTTTTTTCTCGTTTATTTCGTTTATTTTCTGTTTTTTCCATCGTCTTCTTGGGAGTGGAGCATTTATAATCCTTTCGAGTTTCTCTTTAGATTGTAAAGGAAGTTCTGGGCGGTATCATCACTATGTACCATTTCCGGTTGTGCCACTGAACTCCTATCTTTGGGGTTTTGTGTGAGGGAAAGCATACCTCGATACACCTCTCATGTATAGCTGGAATCGATAAAGGTTGAGGAGTAAGAGAGTAGTGTATACATTGACGTTGAGAGTACTTAGTGGCGCTCAGTTGTATTGTAGACAGTTTTGATGCTTCAGTCCTTTCCCGAGTAGAGTTTGTCCCTCTCTTCATACGAGAACTGATGTGGAACAGAGCCCCGGGTGGCGTAAGATTGGGTGGGGGTGTGTGTGGGGGGGCTGGTTTATTTTCATATCACGTCGGCATGTCAGGGATAGAGCAAGGATTGTAGACGTTACATCTCCGACGATGCTCAAGGTACATTCCTTCTCTTTTACTCCCTCTTTCAAAATAAGAATCCACTTCAAACGCATGTGTTTTTCTTAACGTTTTTGTTGCCAAGAAGAGTCTTCTCAGTACTCGAAGAATGGTCTATATTTTAATATTAATATGCCGTTTTTGTGTCACTGTCATTGTCCACCCCCTTCGAAGTGGATAGGCCTCACATTTGAAGTATTAAACATAGGACAAATACTAGGAAATAAAAATTGCCAAAAACTAGGACTCTTGTTTTGAAACGGAGGGAGTAGTTAATTGAATACTAGTGAAATGTAATGTCCCCGTTGGCATGACCGGGTATCAATCATGAGCTCTAGAGGTTTTCTGTGGATCGTATGTCGCTTGTTACCCCGATGATTCTAAGTGCGGGAAGCCAGGGAGGATTTGAAATGGTTCACAAGAGTAGGATTCATTTATTTTTGTTTTGTCATGTTGTATTTCGCTGTTTTACTTTTGACAACCTGGGCGACAACATGAAGTGGATATGGTTAATGTCGGTTAGATTCAGTTATAATAGTCGATTCTCTCTCGGGTCTTTCTTGAGAGCTTGGAGAATCCAGTGAAAGGGTCGATTGAGTTGTAATGCCATAGCGGCTGACAATTCAGTGTATGTTGTTGTGTTGCAGGAAAGCCACCGACCATTTAGCCACAAGTTCAAAAATATGCTGGGCGCACTAGTCCGCCTGCCGTGCCTGCTCGTACACCCAAAGCTTTTCAAGAGTTTTCTTGCGTGTGGCACTCGTGGATTCTGTTTGCTTTAGATACAAGTATACTGATGGGCGTGGACATAGTTTCCAATCCTTTTCGGCTTTGATCCCTTGGTAGGATTGGCGCCTGCCAGATTAGTTAAGAGGTGTACGTCGTTGGATATCACTGGTAGAATCAAAGATGCATCATTCGTTATGTTCAATAGAAACAAGGAGAAAATGTTTCCAGATTTTAGTGTATTGAAGAGTTAGTGATTTATGGGAGGTCCATTCATGGATGGATTGAGTTGCATTTATGTTGATGTCAGATGCTTGCTGTGGAGCATGTTTGAGGATGATTGTGTTTAACAAGTTGGTTGGAGACTCTGTTGAATATCCCCGTACAGAATATCTAAGAGACAATAAGGTATTCTCTCCCGTACAGCACCTGGAAGATTGAATTGAATATAAGTTATGTACGCTTACCTGGAAAATAAATGATACCCGTCCAACTAAATGGCCAGGCTATTTTTGTCTTAAATAGTCGGCAGTTGCCTACACTTAAATTTCTCTTACATCACTTTCTTGGTAATCAACGTACTTCAGAAATTGACAAGTGGAAAGTGCCCGGCAGCCCTTATTTTCTCCCCCTTTTTTTTAAATGGCGACAGAAACTAATCTGGTAGAGCCACATATTTATACATTCATTCACATTTAGGATAGGAAATAATTTTCATCCCCATTTTAATGTTATTCTCATCCAAATTGGATGGTTTAATCCACCTATTTATAAAAAAATTGAAGGTTTTTCGGCGGTTTAATATTGAGTTTTTAGTCATTGTATAGCCAAATAATTTTTTATTGATGCAATTTGGCACTTAAAAGGGAAAAAAAGAGGATTGGTGCCTGATAATAACATAATAATGAGCTTGTGTAATAAGTCATAATTTTTGTGTAGTACGGAGTATTTAGTTTTTAATTAAAGTATTTGGTTTTTCTAAACAAGTGCATTCAGAATAATAATAGAAATTTCGGTCTCTTTCAAGGCCGGCATGAATAAAGTGTTTGTTTGTAATGACAATGACCCAGTGCCCACTGGACAAAGGGCAATTGGACAAGTGCATTCATATAATGTGATTGCTTTGAAACTTGATGCTTGATTGAATGTATACACAAGTCAAGGCATGTATAGAGACCATATTGAAATCGAATTCTATAAAAACTATGTAGAAATCTTGACTTTGAAAATTTGTGAAGAAGCACAAAAAGTCATCAATGTATAAAAGCGCCTTTAGAGAGCTATGGAATTGTTGTTTCGCATCTCGTATTGATCGAATAACCCAAAAAATACAAATTCTTTTTACAATCTTTTAATTATAGTGGGTTCATGGTAATTTATTGATTTGAGTACAAGTACGTTTATTAATTTAATAATTTCGGTACAAGTACATCACTTGTTATAATATGAGTTGTACATCGTTGTATCCTTTTTTATTTTTTCATTAAAGGATGATCAATCAAGTGTAAACAAATTTTTAGAAAGGGAAACAAGACCTTTGAGCATCCGAAACTCAAGTTTTGTGCGGGATTGCTAAGGGCAAGTAAAGGCTCTAGATACAAGTCTTTTCATTAGAGTTATCTCAAAGCAAAAGAGGAGTTTGTTTTCTATAATTACAATTTATAACAGTTATTATTTAGCATTGGAGAGCTCACAAGTTCTACACCCCATGGTGGCGCAAGGCCGTGCTTTAAATTATTCACCAAGTAGTAAATGGTACAAGAATGATGGTGAATTCGTGGTGAACACTTGCTAAATTGCAGCGGTTGCTGAATTTAGCAAGTGTTCATCACAAATTCATCATCATTCTTGTACCATTTACTTGGTAGTGAATCGGTCAAGGTTCCATGTGGATGCTCTTTTCTTCACATCTTAAGCAAGTTTTCCTTGTTTGATTTTTACTAAATTTTCTTATACAATGCTAAATGTCCTCTTTCATCATAGGTCGAAGAAAAATTGATGCATCTGCAAATATATTCCGTTCATGATTCCAGTGAAATGCATTCTCGTCCTTCATTCATACTATTTCGGTCAGAGCTCCTCGTAGCGTAAGAATTTTTTTGGTGTTGCCATTCCATTCATGCTTTCGCAAGAGCATACTGCAGGATTTAGAGAGTATTTCGCTAGAGAATCGATGAGTGAGTGAGTGTCTTGAGCTATTATATTCATTAACTTTTCTACCATCTCGTGCGTTTCATTCAATTGTTGCCATATGAAGCTGTTAAGATTTGTTATTGTACTTGTTACGTTTCTTTCACATTCCGTTCATGATACCGACCCATTTATTAGTGTAGAAAAAATTGTGTGATTTGCGACGTTTATTGATTTTCCGAGTCTCCTGCCAATTTTTTTGTTGAATCCATCCTCTCAAATCCATTCAGAGATGTGACTGCCAATATTTTATATATAGTACAGGCACAGTACAAGCCAGGCTGATGACCCTCACAAGCTCATAGTTGGACCGGTAGCAGTCGTCCGAGCTTTCGCGTTTAGGGTTCATCAGCAGAAACTCCATAATCTTGCATCTGTTTGAATATGTATTCGTGCTTGTGAAGCAAGAGATTTGGTGTTGTTCAGAGTTTCTTTGCAAAGGGCAAGGCCATACAGCCAGGACTGAGAAAGCAGTAGGGTTTAGGGTTTAGGGTTTAGGGTTTTGTTCTGCCTTTCTTCCCAGCATTGTCACCAAACAGTATCGAGCCCTAATGACGGACTTGTTGCATTTCATTTTTCTTTCTGTCAAAGACATACTTGTTACATTTCTTTCATAACAGGTTAGAGGGACACATGTAGTATCGGGAACCTCACCTCGGCAAATGTACCCCCTGGCTACATTCACAAGGAGCTTAAAGTAGATTCCCTGTGTGTTTCCGTGTGTATTCCCTGTGTGTAATGAAACACACAGGGAATTTGTAAAGAGTCCACAGGAAAGAACAAAGACACACAGGGAATATCGAGACACAAAGGGAAAACTGAGTGTTCCCTGTGTCTTAATTTTCCATGTGTGTCTCAGTTTTCCCTGTGTGTCTTTGTTCTTTTCTGTGGACTCTTTACAAATTTCCTGTGTATGTAGGGAAAACGTCACAGGGAATCCACTTTAAATTTCTAGTGATTCTACACGAGATAATACACGGGAGGTTCCCGATACAACATCCTAGCCCAGGTGGTTAGACATACAATTTGTGCAGAAATAATTAAACATCAGATAGTAGACAACAGTTGCAGTATGGCCAACTGTGGAGAAGCTTTTGTATGTGTGGAGCTGGTGAACAGGTGAGTAAGTGAGTTACAACTTAACCCTAAAGGACCAAGAAGCCCAAATTGTGCTCCATGTTTTTTTTATCAGTTTTTAGTAGGTCCAACTTCGACTTCCTCTAGTTCAAATTTATCGTTTTTTCACCAATACATGCAATGATCTTCACTGATTCTGGTGATATAAAATTTGGTACCATCTGAATCATACTTTTCACAATATGATCAGTTGAATTTGTCATTTTAAAATTGTGAACCCTTGATCCTTTAGGAGTAAGGCGATTGGATGACTTGTGACTTGTGTCCCCAATGTTACAGGAAATGAGTTTGGCTAATACTTTCAAGAGGTTAAAAATAATAGTGGCTAATACTTTTAAAGAACTAGATCAGTGACCAGTTCTTAAGATGGTCCAGACTTGCTAAAAGCATTAGGAATAGCGTTTGGCACAATACCTTTGTTGACTGAGTGAGCATGTTGAATTCAGGTGAACAACACGTTATCTTTGGATGCAATAGAGCGCATAGCTAAGCACTGGTCGCTTCCTACTAAATGACCTATGACATGATGCTCGCTTTCAGGACGGGAGTACTGTAATGCAAACATGTATAAATCTTCTGATTTAAAGCTGAGTGCTCTGCCTGTAGACATTTTTCTGTGAGCTAGAACACATTCATCTCTGTAGTGTTTCTCCAAAGTTCAGCATGATGTCAATGCAAACTCCAGTCATGTTCAATTGGCTTTCTACTGGAATGTCCAACTTTTTCTGCCTACAACATTTAAGCCCCATTCCCATGTATTAGAAGTTGATAAAGGTTTACTTTGGCACGAAATCATGTCGTTTTTTCGCAAGCAGTAAAGCATGTACATACTAAGATTCTTTCCTTGCACTGGTAGTCTCACTACTATGCTATGCAACAACTTTGTGATTACACCTATCACCTCCTTAACCTATCATATCTTGAAAGTATTAGCCACTATTATTTTTAACCTCTTGTTGACATGGGAAGGTCTCATCGTGTAACCTCTCTTTTGCTGTCACTTGAGTACATGTCAATTCCTTTTCTAGATTGTAATTGATCTCGTCTAATTTCATGTTTTTTTGGGATGACAACTCATAGTTACATGCAATCCAATTGTACATGAGACGTTCCCTTTTTTTCTTTTTTCTCTTTTTACGTATGCAATTATCACGTGGATTCTTATTAATTTTTAATGTAACTTTGACTTCTTAGATGTATGTATGCAATAACCGAAATACTTTTGCATGGAATTCTTGTTTACATCTATCATGACTTCCACTTCTTATCTTACGAGTCAATTTGAATCACAAGTAAAAGGGCTTGGAGACATAAGTAAAAGGGTGGTCGGAGCTCCCCATGGATTGATTGTCCCATAAGGTTTGCCGTGGCCTGGGGCATGGGCGGGATTTCACTTACGGTTGGTTGTCCTATTACCAACCACTGCCCCAAAACCAATCACCCTAATTTCTAGATTTTCAAAGGAAAGATGTACCTCATTTGTACATTAGAGCGTGTGATCGGTTTTGAGTCACAGGTTACTTTCCACTTTGAAATTTTGTATAAAATTGAAAAATGCAAATTATAAGTTGCAATTTTTTGGAATCCTCATGAAATCCTATTTCGAACGCGGTCATTATTTTTTTCCGGATTTACCACTGCCAAATATAGGTCAGATTGCTTAAGTGGTTGGAAATAGAACAATCAACCTTATTTCAGTTGATTTGGATCAGACCCGAACGAGGATGTGACACCCATTTTCGTACGTGATCGGGTCCTCACGGATTTTAGAAGAGCGTAGATTCTCTGAAGCGTCAACTGTTGCCCTAAATTCTGAAGGACGAACTCTCCAGAGAACCCCGTACCTGTTTGGTTGCAATGATTTGTGAGAGGTTTTTTGGTGAGCAAATTTTTCTTTGCAAATGTGTGATGCAGTATGGTTGAGCATGGAATTCATTATTACATTTTTTTGTGCAACTCCTTTCTGTCAGGCTCCGCAGTGTAAGTAAGTGCAACAACTTCATCACAAGCATCTGTGCTATCTGTTTACCGTATTGTGAACAAATTGGTGATGAGAGTTCACGATTCAATAGCATCATACAGGTAGTATTTTTGGTGCTCTCGATTAGGTACTTTGAGGGCCTAGCAAATCTGACATGCTTGAGCGATCGATCGATCGGTAGCTGGATGCCATGCCCACTGAAATTCAAGGTATAGACTCGCAAACAAAAGAATATAATGTCTCCACTGAATACCGCTGAGAAACCCAAATTCATTCTGTGTATTTGCTTCTTGTAGTTGCGGCACCGGATGCGTCTTATGCTTTCTTCGCTATTGGATTAGGGTTTTGTGTCCATTTCTGAGCGCATTGTATGAATTTGTTCATTTACAAAACTGCCGATGAGGCATGGCTAGGGCAAAATGATTCAGTTAAGTCGTTCTCGCTTTCATGGAATTGTATACATCAAATACATTTAGAAACAATGTGATGCCATGAACAATTTGGCTGTTCATCATATTCATCAAGTCCTCAAGTACCAATGCTTCAGGTATGTATCAGATGCATGTCATCATGGAAAGAAGTGTATGCAAATTGTCTCTCCTGGAAACAATGACTGACATGGATGAAGTTTGTTCCTGTCGATTCAGGCAAAGGGCAGGCGATTGAACAATTTTGGGAGGAGTATTTTGCGGATCCTTCTTAGTGGTGGGACAACAGAGTTGACAAGGTGCACTCTGAGAAACAGCGAGCATAAAATTTATTCTTGGCGTGTTTTGGAGTGAATGCTAATCAGATCATTGCAGTGTTGAACAACATATACTATTCCTCGATTATTATTTGTTGGGTGTAGATATGAGTTAGGTTTCCCAGATCTGATTGTGGGTTGTGGTGGCTTTAGAGTAATCCCAAGTCACCCGACTTAAAACATAAGGTAACAAGGAAAACACTTTGGGTAGACGGCTGGTCAACTCCAGCATGGGGTGAAGGCAAGGCTCAAGTCGGTGACTCCAGGAAAATTGCAATCTCATGCTGGTTATCCCACCACAAAGTTCCAAGGCGCTGCACATCGGAATAGGTATTGGCATGAGCATGTAACTGAAGGAATTGAGATGTTTCCCTTAATGACAAGAAGTAGGTGCGGCATACATCTTTGTTGTAGATGAAGCCTACAAACGAAAGGTAGATGCCAAACATACTTTGTAATTTGTTTGTTACTAGTAGGACCCGTGCCGTTGAGCAATTGTTTTTGAGCCACTTGTTTTTGAGCTTGGGTTGTCTCCTCGACGGATTCCAGCGCAGAACGGTCAAGTGAGACAAACCGAGCTGTAGTGTATTATAGATGTGCAGCCTGATTTGAGTCGATTTGAGGATTCGGCTTTTGCAACACACACTTTTCTTTCTTTGCTTACTACACTGTATGTAGTGTGCATTGGGTGCACTTGAAGTGGGATGGCTTTCTAAGATATACTTTGCATGTAAGAGATATGTACATTTCAGTATGAGTTTAGGGCATTACTGATCATTATGAAGTGGTAATGGTTGTTCTAATGCAATGGTTTATTGACGAGTCAGGCTACCCATCGGCAACAATGGGAAGAAAAACTCTGCGCCTACTAGTGCAAGAGAGTGAAGGCAAGGTGGTGATGGGAGCATGCACATGCAAAGTGCTCGCACCATGAGTGAAGCAATTGCTATACTGAAGAACCATCTTCAACAAGTAGCATCCTACACGTTTGCGGAAGCTTTTCAGAGATGCTTCGAGCAAAAAGATCTAGCAAGTTTTTGAAAAGGTGAGCAGTCATAATGTCATTTCCTGGACTGTGATGATTGGTGCATATGCAGAAAGCGGTTGTAGCCTGTAAATACTATTCGTTTCAAAGGCAGTGATAGATACCTTGAATTTGTAACACCAAAGCAAGATCCGACTCATGAAGCTCTTGAGCAGCAGTTTGTAACTCGACCATACGCTTAGCATCTGCAATTGAAGAACCTCCAATCTTTTCCTTCCTTTGACCTTTGGCCACACGTGAGATACTTACTTGTGCTGCTGGGTTCTAAAAGCTTCTGAACCTGATCGACGCGAGGTCTCGAGGCTTCAAATTCCCTACATTGATGGTAATTAAATCGTTAAACTCAACATTAGATGGAAGAATTTAGTGAATGAAATTGGTCAAAAATTTGAGCCAAATATTTTTGGTCACAATTTTAGTTAATGGTTTTAGTCAAAGACATTAGTCAAAATAGTAACTGTAAGTGTACGAGTCTGTTTGCACTAACGACTGCTCATATATGTCTCTTCGCACTATAGAAGGTGTACAGTGTCCTTCAATGAAGGTACATCTGGTAGTTTAAAAGTGAAATTAAGAGTGACAAGATAAATCCGTGCATTTTTGAATTATTATTGACCAAGATATTGAAAATGTAGTATACCATATATGTAACAAATCTCGTGTCTATACTTGTTTTGAATTAAAGACGAAAATTGGGCTTTTCATTTTAATATTTAAATAAGTTGATAGAGATATATTTTGATCAAATTTCAATTGTATGTTCTAAACACTTCTCTACATGACTCATAGATCACAAATTTCAAGATAAAGTGTCATAGTAATGTGCTTCTACCGTACAAGGAAAAGGTGTTGTTTCTCACTCGTGTGAGTCAAACCACGCTACTCTGCCCTCACTATTTTTTTGGTTAGATTTGGTGAGTGCGGTTTGTCGAAGACAACAAAAGTGTACACCGAAAAGCGACAACGAACAAGATCCTCAAGAGTGAGAAACTACGCCTCTTCTTGTAATGGTGACCTCATCATCAGTGCACCCTTTAAGAATGGTTTGGAGTGATTGTATGTCGAGGATGAGCTTCGCGATGTCGAAGGTCCAACAAACCCTGACAAACCCTAACATATCCTACTCATGTGCCGTGGCAAGTACATGTCAATCTCTCAAAATCTTACATGGACTCTCCTGTCACCGCAATTCTCACCCTACTAATCAATTGCACCCAATGCAAGATAGAACGGCAAAATGCAACCCAAAGCTGCACTTGATCAATCAATGTACTCACATTAATGTAGTTGTAAACACTCTGTCTGGTGGGCATTGGCTCATTAACCAAATGAACAGACACTATATTCACGCCGGCCCTATAAAGGGACAGGAGTTTCTATCTATCTAGTTGTAAACAGCGGGTGGAGAAACGTAGACCTGTACACTCGCATTAGGTTACTTGTATGTGCTTTGCAAGGCTATTGTACTCAAAACGCAATTATTGGAACACGAATATTTTTCGTTCTCCGATTAATCTTTAATAAGTATTCGATGGCTTTGATCGTTTTTCAAAGAATGTGAGAACAAGAATGAATAACTGGATCGCATGAAAGCATTGCGAGGAGATTGCCGCATTAATTGCGCTTACCTTGCAGAATCTTACTGTCCCAGTGAGTATGAAATTAAAGAGTAAATTCCAGTGTTTGCCTTGTATGCAAACCGCAATAACCTGTGTAACTACGGGAATTAATGAAACGGAATGCTCCAGTTCTCAGATTTGAATATGAAACTGATCGTCCTTCAGGCATCCATAGACGAACTACTCGCGCCGTTATGATTGATATTCTTAACCTCCGATTTCTATTTCAGTAACGATTTGAACGATTCTTGAAATTAATTTTGTGGGACATGAAAAAAACATGAATATAACTGAATGAAATGTGAGAACAAGAACACTCTGCTTCCCGTCAACACTGGAACGCATGAAAGAGTTGCAAGCTAATTACAGCACTGAAAGAGCTTAACTTCAACAGTCTTACTTCAGTAAGTCCGAGTCAGTATGGATTTGAGAGTTTCTACAGAATATAATGTCAATTGATAGGCCTGAGTTGTAGGTTTGACCAAAATTGTTGAACTAGCTCTAAAGTAGCCCATCCATAACATACCTGGCAATACTAACCGGTTGAGGCGTCAATAATTCAGCTCTTCGGATGTGGCAGGGACTTCAATGCCACGGTTGCGCTTCACCTTTCTGGCACTTTCCTTGTGGCGGCTTGATTCTATGCGTGGGCATTCCACATCATCATGTGATTGTAAACCAGGATGTTTGGGGCGTTCCACATCAGGCTCAATTGACTGCAGTGTGGCGCCGGAGTGGATTTTGGGGACGGCGTTCTTCGGACAGATGTGGGATTCCCATCCTGTCAAACCATCAGGGATGGCCACCACACGGAAGATGTGCACCTTGATGGTGAGCATGGTGTCCGTCTCAGACAGGATGTGGAAAAGAAGCGCGTCGTCCTCTTCGAAGTAGTGATCAAGTGCAAAGATGCGCCACCCTTGACCTGCATATAACTGTACCGCTTGTTCCAACCGCAGAACCATACCTTCCCCGCGGAATCCACGAGCGTCACCGCCTTGTTGCAGGGTAGCATGTACCTCTGCCCGAGTCCCCTCGGTTAGACCCTGTCATGTCCAACGGTCAAGCTTACGGCAATTTGAACTCAAAGCAAACATATTCCGTGCTTTCACAAGCGGACCATGACATGAGCTTGGAACTCACCAGAACAAAATTTTGGTAGACGAACGACTGTCGCATGACGAGGATGAAGGTGGTGGGGTTGATGTGAGAAGCATTGATGTACGCGGCGAATGAGTTGGCCGCAGCGAGTGCCTCGTCCTTCTCCAACGGCGTCACCGGTCATCTTTGCGACTGGAAGATCTCCCACGCTTGTTGCTGCTGCGAATCAGGCTGATGCTGGTGCTTGAAAGGCCTCCCTCGTTTGGGCTTAAACCCATTCAATGGGACTCTCATTTGCTTAGCAAGTGGACCCGTTTGTAGTCCCCTGGCGTTCTCGGCGACGCGAACTCCAGAGAATCCTGCTGTTGATAATGGCTGGATGAACCTCCATGCTGTCTCGTGGTGGCAGTGTTGGGAATGTTTGTTAGGAAAGCCTGACCGTCTGTTTTACTCATTTCGATAATAAGCTGTCTTATCGTCTTGTTCCCCCTGAAGGCAGCATTATAGCTCCGAATGTTTCGAGGGTGCACTTCTCTTTCCTCCTCATCGTCTGTATCGCAACCTGTTCCACAGAATTTCAAAGATGAGACCTGTTTTATTCTATTGTCAAAGTACGTGGAGGTAGTAATTAAGAATATTCTACTTGAATATATATATATATATATATATATATATATATATATATATATATATATATATATATATATATATATATATATATATATATGCAGTAGTTGTGAATTGTATACTAACCACGTCGGGCGCTGTCACGGCTCTTTACGGAGTCGTCCTCCTTGCTGAATCTTGAGCGACCTTCACTCGGACCACCGTGGAAATTAGCCATGCCATCGAAGCTTCCTTCTACTGACACATTCTTCCGCTTCAGAGGATTTTGGTTTCCTTTCAAAGAAGACTCTCTGTGCTTGAATGCTGGCAAATCCGGGAACCCGTTCATCTTTGTCAGCTTGGCTTTTACTACCGCAACTCGGGCCCGAAGCTGGAGCCCCCATTTCGGCATCGGCACTCTCTTCACGCACTGGTACCTTGGATCAGATTCGCCCTGCCAACAATGCACAATCACAAGTGCCCATTTTCACAATGTTAAGAGTATACCACTCTTCAAGAAAAAAATTTGAAAGATATACTGAAATCCAGCGCCACAAATATATGTTTAACCCCTACGCGTCTAATACTTCCAATAGGGCCAGCCATCTGCATCACTGAGCTTTGTAACGGTGGCATTTTCTGAATTGTAGTCGGTTTTCTGACTGCAATGCATCATGATTTATAATTTAGCTCTTGGCTCTACACTACAGGATCAACGGTGTCCATCTTGTCATTTTCACACAAACAGATGCTTTGCAGCAGGGGTTCAAATTTTCCTATATTGAAGCAAATACACAGTGGACAATTAGGGGTTAAAATACCTGGCTAGATATATTCTGTCAATATACATCCCAAGTTCAACATCCGGCCGGAATGTGGAGAAGCTCAAGATTGACAGCCGGCATTGGCGTCGGTGTCCGGGTTGTGTACGTTGGTGTTGGGTCAACGTCGGCGACAGATTTTCTTCCGCTTGAGGGCATGGTGCCGCTTGTTGGCACCGTTCTGCATTTCAATCGTTTCTCACAACACGAAGTCCTCTTTCTCGAACACGTGGACGACGAACTTGTTCTCCTCCACTAGCGAGAAGAAGAGCGTGTCGCCAACAGCGAGCTCGTAGAGGAGAACCAGTTCGAAGTCCACGTGTTCGAGAAAGAGAATTCACTCCACCCCGACTGGATTCCACACTCTGCGGAATACGTCACAGGCCATCGTGCGCCGTCTCGATTCTCCAGAGTCATGCGCGTTTGGTTCACGTGCGGCAGGTATTTCGCAACAAACGCCTCTGGAACTTTCTGCAAGCGAGTGAAAAAACTAATTAAGCCACCATGTGGTTCTTTAGAATGTTGCGGAACCAATTGCTGAGAGGAGAGAAAGATGGGGTTCAAGGAAAATACTTGATCCCACTCACCATCCAGCATGATGGCCCCCTTTCCACTGAAGAATCGGCCACCAGTTTGGTGAAACAAGGTGCGCGTAAGTGATGGCGTGGACCGTCCCTGTAACTTGCGCCCTGTGATGTGCAGCATGGCAGTGAACAACTTGCGCAGGCGCCCTTGAATAACGCACATGCCCGCATGACGTTAATATAAGAGCATCCTCAGTCCTGAGACGAATGCTCACTGCAACGGCAACTGCAGGGCGCGGAATCCCATGGCGCGGGCCAACGTTCTCGGTATCCGTCCCGTCACTGCACAGCTCACGCCATAGCACCTCCCGCTCTCGGCAATTTTTGCTTGTTTGCCGTGAGAGAAAGTCCTCCCGGTAGCAGTCCTGACAGAGTCCCTGATTGTCTGCAAGCCAACAAGATTCTAACAACCTGGAGTCCCTGTGCCACCTGGCTGCCCACGTAGTAGCATAAGTTCCTTGCCGGGGCAGTTGACGGGAGATACGTTGGACCCTCCTCCCTGCTCATGCTCCCGCTCCTTTGCAGGCCTCTCTGCAAAAGCTCATTGCCGGGAACTGTGGAGGGAGACGACTGAGGATGCTCTAAGTTATCAGGAGAGGAGAACTGATGATAGCTGCTGACATTACTCTCTCCGTCAGGTGCAAGCATATTTCGCGTCTGTGCCAGAGATCAAACCCCAGAGTGTGGCCGAAGCTTGAGCTGATCTGAATGTGAAGATTTAATATACCGGGCATGTTCATAGGGTAGACTGCGGATGCACCTACATCATAAAAGCATACCATGTTGCCTAAGTTGGCCACCTGTCCAAGCTTTATCCCTTTACTGCCTAGCAAACCAAATTATGGACACTGCAGTGTCGAAAATGCAAAAAACAAAAATTCGTGAAGAATTGAATTTTGAATTGTGAAGTTTAGGATCAGAGAATTATAATACACATCTTCTAGAAAACGACGATTTCAATTTGAAGTGTACAACTATCAAAATGCCTATGAATAAAACGCTAAAAATTACTATAAATACTTGAAAATACATTAAGTATTTACAAATACAACTCATGTATTGTGTGGTATTTCTTGTGTTTGGGAGTTTGTTATTTTAAAAATAAAAAAAATTGGAATTCTGTTCTCTAATTCATGTTCCATTGTTGTATGTGTTGCGATCTTGATCCATGCATCAACTCCTTTCATTTTTTAATGTATAATTTTTTTTCCTAAATTGAATATAGATAAGTCACTCTCACGTATAAAATCCACAATAATTATGTGTGAGTCCGTTCTTGATATGAAAGATTGCAAAGGAGAGGTGTTGACATAGGGTGTTGTTGAACGTCTTTACTTTAATTTTTGAAAATTTAACCCAAATTCTATTCAACTTTGGAATCACACACCCTTCAAAATTCTATTAATTTTTGACTGTGCATTATACAGTTCATAGACATACTATGATTTTCCAATCCCACCATTGGATGATTCTCTAATTTTGATAAAATGCCCCCACTCAAGTTGAGAATAGAATTATATTGTTATTGTCTAATTTAATCCATTTTGTTTTTGGTAGTTTCAATCATGGTGGAAAAACCCATTGAAATCTAGTGCAGCCAGCCATAATACCATGAGCACTAAAGAGTTAATCTGACCCAAGTGTTTTGCGATGAACTCGTCCACCCGAGTTGATTGTGTGAACCTCCGCAATGTTGTAAACGGGCTTTGCAATTGCTTGTAAACTGATGGTGTGATTTCTCGACGCCTCTTGCTTTGACTCAAGTTCTCAAACTTAACCCTTTAACCCTAAATGTCCAACCGTGCATATTTTGCATGATGTACGGATTTGAAGTTCGTTTTCTCATCCATCATGCACTTTTTGCAGTGTGGATTTTTTATTAAAACTTTTATGGGAAGTTAGCTCCGTGCATGTGTGATCCAATTAGAAAGGGGATGATTTGTGAAATTTTTATGCCTCGTTTCATATGGTAGTGTTCTACCCAAAATTTCAAAAAATTTAGTCTTAAAGTACTCTTGAAAAAGTCAACTACTAAAATTCAGCAACCGAAAAATCTCCAAAAACCACTACATCTAGAGTATTATCTTTCAACCCATCATAAAAAATTTCATTATTAGATTATCAATATCTTATTTGTAATCATGTTACAAAAGAGTGTTAAATTTTGAGTTTGAAATTTAATACACAAATAACACTGTATTAGCAATTCATGCACTTGCAAAATTAAAAGTGCACTTGTCTTCTGTTTTGACAATGTAGTTCAACATTGCAATTTGTGGGGGAGTAAATTTCTAAGTACACAATACTTGATTGTATAGAATATGTAGCACTAATAAATATAAAGTTTTTGAATAGAGCAAAAGACTCTAGGATTACAAATATTGTTGCATGCACATTGAATGTCGCATAGCTCACATACTGACCATGCAAATTGTTATTTTAGAGTAACAATTTAGATTGCAAATGTCATCGCATTGTCTACACTATCATCATGTCATTCTGAAGGCATTCAGATAGTCTAAGCTATATTGTATACTCTATTATCTTTTGTCTAAGAGAAAACTTCGATACTATGTTCCACTGAATAGTATTGTATAGAAAATAATCTTGTCAATTAATAAGCATCTATGTCATTCTGCAAGCGTATGTTGTCCATTTCCTCCAGCTGTAGCGCTATATACTCTATCATATGAGGTTTAGCATGAATTGGAATGCGGATCCTTGTTTCTGTCATGATGCCATGGATCGGAATATTATAGTTTGATTCAGATGTAGTCCTTGTTCTTATTGGAACATCATCCCATGCAAATATAGTTGCTTCTTTATCAACCCAACCATGTCTTTCACCAGACGGCTCCCAAGTTGCTTCTATGCAGTTTGCATATCGTTCTCTGTTTGAACCCTGTAGCCTTTGCATTCCTACCTGCATGATGGGCCAATACCACAAAACCTTCATCTTCAAGGCCCGCGAGCGTTGTCCAAACTCTAGTACCTTGCCCACGTAGAATGGTACTCCAGCTTGTACCTCACTGTGTTCTATGGTCAGCGCCACAAATTGTCCCACTTTGATGTCACTTGTTGGATCAAACGGTGGAAAAGGATCCTCCGTCCCAGAAGTGTGCATCCTTGTTGATGTTTGGTCTATTCCAACATCTCGGTTCTGGTTTGGCGTTCTTCTCACAGATACCATTGATGGCCTCCCTTTGCGAGGACCAAAGTAACCTCGGCCTTCCGGATCAGGCATTGTTGATAAAATTAAATCTGTTGATCTAATTATCGCGTTCAAATTTTGTCCGCTCTGAAGCAGTTCCTCTGGTTGTGCATTTTCAATTACGCTTTCTCTTCCTTCGCTTGGCCAGAACGGTATAGATCTCTCTTCTCTTCTATCTTTTGTGGGAAATTCTATAAGATACTGCATCAACCACTTTGCCTCATCGATGGCTCGCAGGTTCTTTTCTACATACTGTAATCTACTTACACACCTCTCCTTATACGCAATAAACTCCTGCAATGCCCTCAACTCCCTGTCATCTGCTGCGAATACTTCTGCTAATTTAGGCGTCTGCGAAGTACTTGGCAACGAACGTAAACACATGTGCCCATCGACCGGATCCCATGCGTCTCCACTGAAGTGTTTGTGTTGTACTCGGGGCATGCCGTTCTCCATATAGAACCTCATGTGGTGTGGGAATGTGATGCCCGTCAATGTATCGCCGCCCGTTTGGAGATGAGGAGTAATGAATGACTTCCAGTCCCAAACATTTTCCAGATGTCGTGCACTCACGAAGGCCTCCGTATATGACATTCCTTTCTCCACCAGTTGTAGTAGCTCTTGCAACGAGTCAATGTCTGTTCTCTTCAGTGTATTTGATATTATGCTGAAACGCTGATCGATGTCTTCGTGTGTGTGACCCACTATCAAAAAGCACAACTGCACTTCTTGAAAGATTCCTAACCCAACTAGAGAAGCACAAAGGGCAAACATGTAGACATTCTTGTTCTCTCGCGTGCAGTTATCCGTTTGAATTCGCAAAGTAGGAGGTACTCTACCCTTTCTGCGCTTCACATCGTTGATGACGTGCATGACCGTAGTGACTACTTGGTTGCTGTCGTGTTTGTGATGTGCGTCTATCCACACATCCGCATACAATCCAATCCCGTGGACAAGCACCCCGCACAAATGAGTTTTCACAAACCGTGACTCTATGTTCTTCACTGTTTGCCTCATTTTAGGAACCAAAGTAGTGTTTTGGTCCATACCGTCTACAATGATAGACATGTATACGTCTGGGGTTATGATCGCTGACCTCTTGAACGTCCAATAGTCTCGTCTCTCTTCCATTTGACGACGAATGTGCACCATGTACAACTTCTTTATCTCCACTTTCGCAGCTGCATTGGTGGTTGCCTCCATTCCGCACTTATACTCCCAACAGTGATAGCATTTGGCAAACCTAGAGAACGGCGGGATTTGTACGTGAGGATATTCAGTCCGCCACATCCTATAAAATGACGAGAGCGATATCGGATTCCCATCCACCATCTTCTTTACTTCCTTGTTCACGTAGTGGAAAACATCCAACTTTGTTGTATTCATAGGGAGTAACACCAATGGCACAACAACGTTATCAATCTTCTTCCGTATCTGTCGATTTGGTTGCGTGCAGCCTGCCTCTTTCACGAACTCCTGAAAGCTTTCACGTGCTGCCGACATCTGTGCACGCTCTCTTAGTTTGCATGTGTTCCCATGCACAGCTGCAACTTTTCCATACACTTGATGAGACATTTTCAATTGTTTGAAACGCCTTTGAGAGTATCCTAATGCGGTTGCATAGCAGGCGTTGCACACGGCGACTCCATCCAATTTTGTGTTGTACTTGTCCTTCCTAACCCCCTGTGTACGAGAGTAAAATGCGTTCAACATTTGCAACATCCATGTTGCCCGTTCATTGAATTTTTGACCCTATGCCATGTAGCGCTGATCAAGAATATATTTCTCACTAACTTCCTTCAAACAATTCTTCTTGCAACCACCTTTTCCCTTCGCTGCTGCAACGCTGTTCAAAGTCACCTTCTGACTTCGTGCCTCCCTCCTATCTCGAAGGGGTTGCTCGTGCCTCCTTCGATTCGGCATGGAATACTTTCTTCTTGGTCTTTCAATTGGCAACCCCTGTATACATGTCATGTTGTCTAGGCTACACTGCGATTCTTGCGTTGCAGGGGATACGCCGTCTCGTGAACTAGACTGCAAGGGAGTGTTTGGAGAATCATCTGATGGATTCAGTGATATGTCTTCTTCATGGAATTCGTACTGAGGTGCTACTACAGTTTGGAAGGAAATTTTTTGACCTTCTCCAGATTCTACAGAAGTAGCGATGACCGGCTCTGCGGCTCGGATGTGTGCTCTTTCCCATCGTATGACAAGTCCAAGACATTGTTGTAATTGTTCTCCAACGAGCTCCCCTGTCCACGCTGTACCATCAACAACATGTACAACCTTAACAGCAACCTCAAAAGGACATAATTTCACGGCATGAAGTTCCATCCCGCATTTGATATTCTCATCTATCACCCCTTTTCCAACGATGTTTCCTCCAATCCCTAACAGTTCCACTGTGCCCGTCTGTGGTGTTTTTGCTCTTGGATGTACCGATGTATTTGCATCGTCAAATAGTCTAGCAGTACAAGCTCGGTAAATTCTTTGTCCTACAGTCAGTGACGGAGTTGCATTGTTGGCGGCATTTGCGTTCACCACGGGACTTCCAAATGCTCCATTGTTCATTGCTTCCCTCATTTTTGAGAATGAAATTCCTTCCCACCTGCACATGCAGAAGATTGTCTTAGAAAAATTACTATAACCACACTAAAATCAATATATACGCTAGCCCATCATATTTACAATAGGTTGTACCAATAATTATTTTTCAAAAATATTGTGATAAAATTCATCCAAATTGGATGAAAATTTGTTACAATAGATGAATGTATCCACGGTATATTATGATTTCACTGTACCAACTTATAAGACATGTCTAAACATTACTATTAACATGGACAAATCCTATGTACCATGACCTTATGTTCACAACTATTTTATTCAATTCTTCAAATATATACATTGAAGAATTTCATTTTATGTGGTAGTAGTGAACAAAATACAATGCCTGTCTACTTGGCTTCATGCACTTCTTCACAATAATGCATATCAATTACAAAGTGTTCCAAACAACTCAAATTTTTTATTTTCAAAAATAACATTATTTCCCTGTCAAAATTATTTAAAAGTCATTCTATTGGTTCAAAAAGCTTCTCACTATGTATAATTATTTTAAATGAAATATGATAATGTATTTACAAACACCGTTCCCCCTAATGCTGAGAACCCTTTCCAAATTCGGCAGTTTTGCAAAGATTCGTTATAAAATACAACCTATAGGGATATCTTTAACTTCATATATGAATAGAAGTTGTACGTTATCGATTTTACCTTCTATCCATAAGGTTAGATCTATGATTGTTGTTATTCGTAATTTTGTATAAAATTTGAAACTTGAAATTCAAAATTATTTTGTAATTCAATTACAAATAAGATATTGACAATCTACGGATGAAACCCTTTGTGATTGGATGAAATGTAATACTCTAAGTATGGTGATATTTGGAAATTTTTGGTTGCTTAATTTTATGATTTGACTTTTTTTAGACTATTTTACACTGAAATCTTCAAAACCTTGGATGAATCACTACAACATGAAGTGTGGCATAAAAATTTCACAAATCATCCCCTTTCTAATCAGATTACATATGCATGAAACTATCTTCCCATATAATCTACAATAAAAATTCTACAATGCAAACCGTGCATGACGGATGAGAAATTACAGATGAAATATGTTCATTGCCCAAAACATGGACATTCTGGTAGGTAGGGGTTAACTGATGAAGTTTTTACATTGAAAATCCTTTCAATAACGTTGAATAAAATGAATTCATCAAATCCAAATTAAGTGTTCAAACATGTTATGTTATCTTCTTCTTCACAATGATATATTCTTATTGGTCTCTTGACACATAGTACAGTGCTCATGCATGGTGGAATTTAACCCCTACAGGACCATAACTGTTTCGCTCGAAAACACTACAATACTGCCATTTCTAAGCTCTAGGGCACAATTTCAAAAAAACCTTTTTTTCAAAATTCAACAATTGAATTTGAACTTTTAAAACTAAAGGATTGTGCACACAAAAGTTCACAATACTTGACTATATAGATTAGAAGATATATACATTTGCATGAAAATAAAAGAAAATTAAAACCCGCCCAAAATTCTCAATTGCTAATTTTCTTCCTATTTTAAAAATGTTTCATTGCAGAAATTTGTTGCTCTTCACTTTCACAATTTACAAAATGTTAGTTAACCCCTAACCGCCCAACCATGCATATTTTGCTTGATGTACAGATTTCATCCGCAGTTTCTCATCTGTCATGCACTTTTTGTGGTGTGATTTTTTTACTGAATTTTTTATGGGAAGTTAGCTTTGTGTATGTGTGATCCGATCGAAAAGGAAACAATTTCTGAAAAAATTATACCTCATTTCGTGTTGCAGTGTTTCACCCAAAATTTGGAAGATTTTAGTCTAAAAGTGTTCTTGAAAAAACAAACTCATAAAATCAAGCATAAAAAAAATCTCCAAAAATCACTACACCTAGAATACTATATTATAAGCCATCACAACAAATTTCATCCCCATACTGTCAATATCTTATTCGTAATCGAATTTCAAAATAATTTTTTATTTAATGTTTCAAAATTTATAGAAAAATGTTAGTGATAGCAATCAAAGATCTAACCGTATAGATTGAATCTAAATTTCAAAATCTATAACTTTTATTCATACATCAAGTTTCAAATATTCATGCTAGTTGCATTTTATAATGCATCTTTGCAAAACTGCCCAAATTGGACATAGGTGAGGACGTTTAGGGGTTAATTGTATTCCAAAGTTGATAAGTAGGAGAATGATATAACATATTCAAAACAATATTGTAAATCACGGAGGTTCAAACCATTGACAAACACATTTAATTGTATTGGGAGCTTGGTTTTTTGGGAATATCTCAATCCAAAGGGCAAAGACAAATACTATTTTCTATGTTCAAAGTAGGAAAAAAAAATTACAAAAAACTGCAAATTCTCCAATTTATATCTCTTAATGAAGTTAAGTTTCTCCACCCTACCCAACCGCACTAGAATTTTGTGACTCCTCTTGCAATGAAATTTTTGAGCTCCGGAGATTTTTTGGGTAAATTGGTTTACCAATAACTGATATGAAAAAAATAATAGAAAATATCATATTTTAAAATGTTGGGAATTGATGAAGTTTGTTGGGTACTTATAGTGTGGACACTTTTGGGTTAACCCCTCACCGCCGGAGGGGACGAAAAGTGTCCTCTCATAGTCTGGCAGTAACATTCAAAGTGCTCTAACTTTTGCATCCAATGTCCAAATTCAATAAAACTTGTTGGAAAAGTTGCGCATATTAGTCTAGTTTTAGTGGTAAAATTTTCAGATCAATTCAAGATGTATTGAGTTTTTGAGACCCATTCGAAGTTCACAGGTTCAATTTGAGTTCACCTCACTGCATTATGATGGCTGCAACTTCGGGGGTTCGTATCTTTCTCATCAAATGTTTGTTTTCAATAAAAATTGTTGGGTTTTGTTCTCAATAAAGCCTAGTTATTGTGCTGAAATTTTCATGTCAATCCAAGTTGTTTTGAATGTTTGGGAGCAATTCGAAGTTCAAAATCCAGACATTTTTTCATTACAATGAACTTCGGCAGCTTATAACTTCTTCATACATGGTCCGTTTTCAATAATTTTTGTTGGAAAAGTTGCGCATACCAGTCTTGTTTGTAAGGTTAAAATTTCATATGAATCCAAGAGGTTATGAGTGACTGAAAAGCATTTTAGTAGAGGTAGGTTCACACATAGATGTGATTTTTTGCTTCTTTTTTCACTGTTTTTTGACATTTCAAAACAATTTTGCAGACAGAATGAGTCAATTGAATGAGATTTTTTTTCACCAAAGTGTTTGTTTTTTGGTTTGAATCACTTTGTAGTTTAATTTTTTTTTTTCATTTGAGTACGTTTAGAAATCGAATTTCACCTCCAAATGTGTTTTTAAGAAAATTTCAGCATCTTTTTTCAACACTAAAACATTATAATCTTTCAATCTATACGGTCAAATGACCCCAAATTTTGTTCACACCATCTACAACATGCACACTACAATATTGTACGGTTCAGCTTTTCATACCTCACTGACATTTAGACTTATAGGACTTCAAAAGCAAGTCAGCTTTTACACATGTTTGGACTTCAAGCGGGGAGGGGTTAAAGTATATGAAACTTACAATGTGAGAATTACTCAACAAGTTTGGAAAACGTCATCTGGAAGACCCCACGGAGCTCCGAAGGGATGACTGCCTTGACAGTCGGCCACCTTTCTCCAAAGTCATTGTTTCTTCTTCTGCAGAGTCGTTTCTTGTTGAAAACTGGTAGCAAACCTGACGCTTTTGACTCTGCAGTTGTCGCTTTTGACTCACTAAAGGACCACTTTTTCTTGTTTGTTGTGTCGCCTGTGACTCCTTAATTTCTGAAGTGACTCACAATAGGAATCAAAAGCGTCGAGGTTGAAAGCTTAGGGAGGAGATCGGTGGGTTTTGGTGGTGATCCTACGACAGTATTCCTGCTTGCTAGGGTGAAGGAGAGCGTGCGAGAGAAGCTGGTAGCATCAAGAGTCACGGAGGGGACACTGGTAGACTTCTCCAAGTTTGTGCGGAAGGCTCATCTCTACAGGCTCAAGGCTCTTACAGTACGCGTGCATCGCTGGTAACCTGTTTTCAAACTCATGGTTATGATTATGAACTCATGTTTTTTGTTCCCAGTTGCATCTCTGAATAGCTGAATTCTTAGCCGTAGCTAGTCCACAGTTTGCATGAAGCTCACAAATTCTGCAAGATCGCTAACTCACTTGCATGATCGCTAACTCACAGTCATTTACATTTTGAAAGATCGCTAACTCACAGTCATGAAGTCGCAGAGAACAAGAGAGCACATCCATCCATATCACTACCTCCCTGTCCTCCAAGAGATCACTCTCTTACTCACTAACTCACGAAGCATGAAAATTGTGAAGTACTAAAAACTCACTCCGACAATAAGAAGCAAAGCACACACACAGTAAGAGTACATAAGAGTTGGAGGTCCTGAAAGCAGGGTTTTTGTTTTTAGGAAGCTCAGACGAAGTTCTTCAGAGTACGTTCCCGTGATTCTGTCGTGTTCCTTTCGAGGTCCCTCTGTTACCGACGATAGAGCGGGCAGGCAGACTTTCGATGGTCCTCAGTTGTGGAATACCTTGCTATTTACGAATTTCACCCTAGTACTAAGGATTTACTCAACTGGCGATCGATTCTCATACCAAGTAACGGAAAAGAATCAACATAATAATTTACCTGCAATGAAAGACGTATCTCCTCGTCTAGTGCATTACTTCCCCCAAGCACCAAGTCCAACCTCTCACTGTACTCAAGGCATCTAAAATTCAAGCATATAAAGTCCAACCTGTCACTGTACTCACCCCGACTGTAAAGCCCCTAATGCAAGCATTGTTCATTCATGGGCCCCATTTTCTGAAATTTCCATATTCGGCAACCTAGGGTCTGTTTTTGGCAAAACAAATTGCAAAATTGGTGACTACAGCCCGAATTTGATTAAACCTCTTAGGCACCTACGTCCACATAGTGTATGACGAACAGATTTGAACTGTTCGTATTCCATCCGCATTGGACAATTTTCATCCACCAAAATTTCTCATCGTTCTTGTGCAAGTTGACTATCCTTTGTACAGTTTAGATCTTCAACATAGGTTATTATGATTTTTTGAAAAACATCACAAGTGGTTTATATCAAGTTTCATTCTTGTGAGACCTTGAAGATGATTTTCCAAAATAAGTATAATCAAATAATGGAAACCATACCATCTTGTAGTGTATGTTATTCCAATTTTATTATTATTATTTTTTTTAAATCCGCTAATTCGTGATTTTTAATTGAATTTCAAGAGAAAAACTTGCAAATTTAATTTCAAAAGATCAGTGGTCATGTACATTTTGCAATTATCCCACTTACTAATATAAACAGATAAGTTGTTGGTACAGGAGGGGTCTGTTGCCTAATGATTCTTGTATCCCCTACTTGAACTGTAGATAATAGCAAAGCTCTTTCCTGTTCCAAGTTAGGGTTGTCCTAGAAGTATGTACACATGTAATTGGCTACTTTCCAGATGCCAAGTTTTGGACTCATGTACGTTTGTTACTACGTGGGTGATATAAAAGAGTTATAAGTGTAATACCGAGGATTTGGAAGATTTTTCATTGTTAGATTCGTCCGCTAAATTTCGGTTGTGGTACTAGTACATGTTTTATCAAATTCTGCAACCCCACGGAGCTCCGAAGGGGTGATTCGATGAGGGCGAAACTTATCCTGCTAGCTCAATGTCGAAAATAATTAAATATCACTATGGAATTATATTTTTAAAAACAATGAAAGAAGTTTAAAAACTCTCTAAATAATAATTAAAAAATACAAGAAATGATTTACACATATTATAATTATAATTTAAAAAAATATATATTTTTAGAAATCATACAGTACTATTCACCATGGTAGGTTGCTCTTGGTTAATGCCATAAGCCCTCATAGCTATTGTTGTGGTGTGAGATATTCCACATCATTCTGTTGTGGGAAGGTAGCACTTATAGAGGCTACTGAATGCTATGATGGTGACTATGTATTGGTCAACAATGTGTTGGTTTTTGGGTAACGCTGTGTTGTATTTTTTTTTAAATTGTATTGGATTATGGATCCATAAAAGCAGCTTCTAAGAAATCTATAGATTAGCTATAGGTACCTCTACTTTATATGTTTCTTAATACGTATAGTAGTTGCTCTCTAACATTGTTTTATTGTGAACAAAATGACCAGGTATTTGGTTATTTCGTGGGTCCTGGAGCTTGGTTCATTATCAAAGCGAATATTATTTCATGTGTCATGGAGCCTATTTGAATCCCAATATATATCATTTCATGGGTCTTACAACCTCCGCATATCAGCATGTGTTTTTTATGGGTCCTGGAGCCTCTATAATTCAACACTAGTTCTTTCTTCTGGAGATTCATTTTCATACACAGGTTCATTCTGATACACAATATCTACACCCATGACTTACTGCAATATTGTTGAAATGCTAAAAGCGTATGAACTAGTGATTTCTTTTGTCAAGAGATAGTTGGGTGGTTTTGGTATGTAGGTTCTGTTGAAGAATTTGCGTGTGGAACGATACATGTGTATTTTTGGTTTGTGTTATTGCGTTATTGATGCCGGAATTATGAAGACACGCCAACATTCTTTGGATATTATGCAACATTGGAGAGGATTGATTTATAGGATCGTCAATGTTAGGGTTTAGTTATGAGTAACTTCATTAAACCCTAAATGTACCAGGGTGTCCCTCTAATTGACAATTTCATAAATATCATCATAAATAAATATTTAGAAGAATATTGTGGAATTGATATACAAATGAAAGTTCCAGATCTTGATTCTTATAATCTTTGTACGGTTCAATGCACCAATACTATCTCCAATATGTAGTTTACAAAATTGAATGTTAAAATTAAATATTTCTTCTACATTTGATTACGAACAAAATTTTAATTATTTTTGAGTAAAATTTGTTGGAATGAAATTGAAATGAGATACTCTTAAACGCGGTGACTCTTTGAAATTTTTGTGTTCCTTATATCTATGACCTCATTTTTGCAAGGCCTCTTTTGAAATAATGTCAATGAAATCTTGGCATGGTCAACAACTTGACCGACTTTTACATTTGAAATTTAAATTTAAATGTATTCATGTATCAATAAATTCAATCAATAGATAGGACAAGAAATTGGTGAAGTATCTCTAAAAAAGTGGATGACTTTCATCCACGCATTGATGAGAATGTAGAGTGAGTTTGAATCTGTTAGTCGTTCAAAAATTTGACTCTGTGATGTTTAGGGCTTAAACTTGGTAGATTTGAAACTCTATTGTAAAATTTCGATAAGCTTAGCAAGAACAAGTATTTTTAGAGGAGGACTTGGGATTTATGCATAGCATGCAACCAATGAGTTTATTTTCAAGAGTCTGTTTAGCATTTTTGCTACTTTTCCATGGATTGAAGAGTAGTACAACTCATTCGATGCTAACCTCTATGAGTATAAGGAGCCCACTATGATCGAACTAGGTGAAATGTTTTATTCTTTAATGATGCTCCCTTTTTTATAATTATTTATCATTATTGTTTAATAGTGCTTCCTTTTTATAATTTTATTATTGTTTAATCATGTTTCATTTTTTGTAATTATTCTTCAACAATAAATATTTATATTTATTGCTTAGTAGACCAAAAATACACTATAGTTTGTATAATTGTCAAATCACAAAAATGTCTTAGATGCCTAGTAGTAGAAAGTGAGTTATTTGTAATCAGTAGTACTTATATGTAACATTTGTAACACTTTAAATGTCATACTTCTGTCATAAAGAATCCTATGTGACATAGAGATAGCTAACATGGAACTAGAGACCTATTTGTTTCTATATTATTTTTCTATTCCTTTGTGTAGTATCTTGGTAGTTAAGATACATAAGTTTTTCATGTGTTTTTTCTTTCACAAAAGTCCATATAATTTATAACTAATTTGAATGTGCTATAGAAAAAAAACTTAAAAAGAAAAATATATGAACTTCATATTCTACTTTATGGTTTTGATATTCATGAACTATTGAGCATTTTGCCATATATCAGTTTCAAAATGTTGAATGTGTCTATTTTAAGTGTTAAGTATCGTAGAAATTTATTTAAAGTGGTAATTGTAATTGAGAGAGATCTAGAAGAAATCTTTGTTTAAAGAACTTTGTGTATATTTTGGTCTTGTTTTATGAAAGTAGGGAAGCTTTGAAGTTTGTATTGGATGTTAATTCTGTATTTTAGAGCTCACTTTGTTCTCATTGTGATTATTGTTGAAATAATAAGTAGTCAAACACTTCTAAATCTCGTGATTATCTAGAATATTCTTTATGTACTACACTATTTATTAACTACAATTTTTTATATAATGTACACTTCTATATCGGAAGAAAAATAAAAGTATATACCTATATGTATATCAAAAATATATAAGAATTTGAAATTTTAAGTTATGTAATTAGCAATTTCTGTTCAGTATTTGTAATTTAACATATAGTAGATAGACTGCAAAAATGGAGTCACACTATATCCATGTATATAGGGGGAAGTAATGACAGATGTTTAATTGTTCTTCATGTTCAGAAATGGCTCCAAAAGCTCATAATGAATGGGTGAAGCACGGATGGTGGATTTCAGCAGAAGAGTCGGAACAACCAATGCTATGGATCACGGAGCATGCAGTAATCGAAGGGAGACATTGGTGTGCGTTGGCAAAGAAGTTTGGGCATATCCTAAACATTAGCCCTGCAACCAATGAGTATGTGTTGTTCTCTGTGACGTCACCGGATAGCGATTTGGTAAAATACAGAGTGCAAAGGAAATTATTGATGGCACCTATACCCGAAGTTTGTTTTGATGTAGACCCGCCATTGAGGGTTTTGCGACCGCTTAAAGAGCTATGGACATCGATGCCAATTGAGTTGAAATCAGCACGGGAAGAAGCTGTGAAGAAGTTTTTGAACCTTACACCTCAAGATGTATTACGAGCTCGATGGCAGTTTATGGAACACACTGCATATGACGATTTACGTAATGCTCAACCTAGGAGAGCCACTCTACCAGCTCCCCCTCGTGCACCGGAGGAAACTGATCCTGTGTATGGGGTATTTGCTAGGGCAGTTAATATCAATTGGGTACCTGTTGCGGAACGAAATAGAAGAATTCGATCGCCAGAAAGGGTGGAGACAGAAGATACTAAATCTCCTTCCAGTTCAGCACCGCGAAGAGTTAGACCAAGGACTGATGGGATATCACAAGCTGGCACTTCTGAGCAGCATACAGCTGTCAATGTTGGAGGAGATGAAGGTCAATTACATGGATCAAACATCTTTATAGCTGAAGAACACAACATTCCTACATCTATCGGTGAAGTCCTGAGAAGTATGGCAATGCACACTCGACAACAATCGCAGGCAATAATAGGATCCACTCAACATATGTATGTATCAGAGGATTTGACATCTAATGTTCATGTTGTACCATCTACGATTCTGAGGAATGAACTTCAAGGACACACACCAGTGGCTCCTTTTACTAGGGCAAACATGCGAGATGAAGGTCTACGCACTCGTGCTAGAGGTGTACGCACTCGTACTAGAGGTGTACGCACTCCGAGTGCTAGACATGCTAGAGGTGCACGCATAAACGACGATGAATTGGAGCAAGGTATCAATTATGTTGAAAGAGAAGATATAGACGAACCGTCAAATGATGAAGGTTGTCTCCAAGTTCAACGCCCCGAAGTTTCAAAAGGTCCAGTGGTGACTTTTCCATCCGATGACGATATCCGCGCTGGGTATTTATGGGGGATGGAAGCTATTTTCCATGCTCCAATTGATCACATTCGAACTGTGGAGAATGTAGAGACTAACCATCGTTGTTTGACAGAGAAACGAGTGAGGGAAATGTACGAACGAATCAGAGGGAAGGACGAAGCTCTTATTTCACATTTGACACTACGACCCATTGCATACTTGGTAGAAGTAATTGACTCAAACGGGGAAATGCATAAAAAAGAGATTCCATTTGGAACAGAGAATGCAACGAATGTATTTGATGCAGTGTGGGAGCAACACCAGACAAGTGATCCAGGGATGATGAACATGAATAGAATTTCGTGGTTGGAAAACAGAGTTATATGGGAACCAATTGATGGGCAACATATCGTAGCAGCATGTAAACAAGCGCAACTAGAGCATGCTATGGGTTTAATGTCGGACAACGAATTCGACACAAAATATGCTACCAGAAAGGCTCGCTTTATGGTGTTTGACAATCCGAGATTTTACATTGAAGCATCAGTGCGAATCAATGCAAAAGAATTTGAGCGAAAATTCTATACAACAATGTACGAAGATCTAGTGAAATTGCGGGCTATATGGAGTGCATGTGGAAAACCAAATGCAGATATACGGACAGATGATGCAAATAGGGTAAAAGCAATCACAATGGCAGCAAGTGCACTTCATTGGACGGTGCCTTTGAGTGGAAAATCAACAACACTTGGAAGTTTAGCAAAGCGAATGTTAGAATATACGCGACACGCATGGCAAGAAAATGAGGATTGGTATGCTGCAACATTGCAGGTATGCAAGGACCATGAAGAAGGTATATATTGGTATAGCAAAGATGATGAAAAGAAATGGAAAGAGTACGCAAAAAAACACTCTTTAGATCCCAATGTAGATGTGCGAGTGGATCGTAGGAGAATGGAGCGTCTATGGCTGAGACCACTATCAAGAGTACCAAAACAACGGTACTTTCGGTTAGCTCAAGAGCTGGCAGCTAAACCCATTGTGGACGGTAGACGACAGTCTCAAAAGTATTATTTCAATAGTGCTACAAGCACAACTCCACCAAAGCGTACTCTAGCTTGGGTAGTAGATCGAATTCAACGACGAGAAGCAGTACGGAATGCGATCTGTTGGCTGATGGTGCAGTCTCAGAAAGAGCCTCCCGGTTCTTTGTTAGAGTTCTTTACCATAGATGTGGAAAGATTTGGCAGAGAAGGGGCACGACAATTTCAAGTGTTAGGAGATGCTATTGACAAGTCCATGAAGAAGGCATGGACTACTCCGAGTGTGAGGTCTGTCTCAGGGTTACAAAAGTTGGAGGTTCTTATACCTCCATTTATAAGGCAACACTATGTTGACATTGTAGCAGGAGGACGAAGGTACGAAGGATATCGCCGTGATGTTGCTCACACTGCACAACTACGATGGGATTGGCAAGTCACCATTCCTTGTACGATAGGGGGGGACGATGCAAATCGAATTCCAATTCGATGCAGAGGGGGGTTCTTTGAAAAGGAATGTGTAGAATTAGGAGAGCCTTGTTTGTGGATATTTGATTGCAGACGAAACGCCATAGCGAGTGATGAAGCAGTTTGGAGTGAAGAGGAATATAAAACAGTATTACGACAATTGCAAAGGTGGATGATTAATATTACACGTTGGAATGCAGTGTTCTTGCTTCCTGCGGGAACATATTTTGAGCAGGGAATGAGAGATTTAATTGCAATGTCTCCTGAATGCACTTGGCTACGAGGCGTGTGGATGTTCCAACCGCAAATAGTGCCGACCTATGTGCACGACCTCAAACACGGTGGACAAGTAGAACGTGGTGTGCAAGTCCTGGGAGATGTGGCTATCATAATGCATCACCCACATGAATCGCGAGTATCACAAAATGTACGTCAAGGTATGAACAAACTACCTGTGGTTTTTGAAGATAAGTGGACAGACGGTAGAATGCCGCGAGCGGAGGACCGGTTAGAGAGGAGTCCTACGGAGTTGCATCGATTGGTCCTTGCGTATTTGCCAGAGAAGTGGGGACTTGTTGCAGTAGGCATTACGACATCCATTGCAAACATAGTACATAATGGATTTGTGGGTAGTCAAATTATTGTCCTTGACGGTTCTTCCACGCGGACACGGTTCTTGCATAGTACATTGCAGACTATGTTTGGCAATCAAATGCAAATGACAACAACAACAACAACAACAACAGTGGTTTCTGAAGGTGTAGTTCAAGAAGATGTCAATCCAAATTCAGAAGACATTGATCCAGATGAAGAAGATGTTGGTTTAGAAGATGTTGGTCCAGAATATGTTGTTCCGATGGTAGGAAGGAGACGGTCTACAACACAAGTAGTACACTCCAGCGCTGATGAATCCTCTGACAAAGATGGCTAAGATGGAAACGATGATGATGTTGATATTATCGGGTCAGCAGGAGAAGATTTGCATTCTGAAGATACAATGGAACGAGGTGAACATGGAAAAAGACAAAACTCAGAGGTAGATTCAGAGGATGTAACATATGGCACAAACAGGGACTCGCGAGAAGACTCATCAGAGGAACATGAGTCATCTGCTTCATATAATACTGTTGACAAACAACGTACCAACTTTTATCAAACAGGAGAAGAAGGTCCTTCTGAAGTGCAACAAAACAATATGGATCCTACACTAGACCTAGAGGCACTTGTGGGAGGAGTGGGAGAAAAGAACATTGAAGATACAATGGAGCAACCCAAAGAAGCAAATGACATTTCACCCAACACCACCGAGGCTCAACCGGTTAATGATGAAGGAGAAGCAACAGAGCAAATGTTTGAAGAACCGTGTACCAAACGTGTAACAAGTGCCTCGCAAACAACTGCATTGGCCTCAGAATTGCTACATATACCAGAAGTAGCAGTGGAGAAGGACACTCCATCGTTATCATTTGGATGGGCCCTGCAAGAACGCAATATGATTGAAGGAGAAGATGGAGTGTTCTATGATGCTGATGGTGTGAGATACCATCGTAATGGAGAGATGGGACACTACAAGTATGAAGAGATCAACTCCGTTTTTGAAGGCGATCCTTCACAAATGACGGATGCCATAGTTACAAGTGCATTAGAGCATAGTGACCTTAGAACCCCTTCAAAAACTCGGACACAACTTGAGCAACATCAATTGGAGAACGAAGGACAGGAGATTGGGATTCAATCCTCTACTGTGATTCCAGAAACTCCTCAGACTACTCAAGATTAGACTACGTAGGACCAAATATATATCTTTTATATATATGGTATTTTCATGACTTTCAAATTTATGTACAAGGGTGTAATATAATGTTTTGTATTGGTCATTTTCCGAATTGTAATATCACGATACTACACGTATCATTTGTTGCTTCATGATTAACCCCCAATTGCCCAACCATGCATATTTTGCATGATGTACAAATTTCATCCGTAGTTTCTCATCCGTCATGCACTTTTTGTAGTGTGATTTTTTTACTGAATTTTTTATGGGAAGTTAGTTTCATGTGTGTGTGATTCGATCAAAAAGCAAACAGTTTTTGAAAAATGTATGCCTCATTTTGTGTTGCAGTGTTTCACCCAAAATTTTGAAGATTTTAGTCTAAAAGTGTATTTGAAGAAAAAAACTCATAAAATCAAGCCTCCAAAAAATCTCCAAAAATCACTACACCTAGAGTACTACGTTATAAGCCATCACAACAAATTTCATCCCCATATTGTAAATATCTTATTTGTAATCGAATTACAGAATAATTTTTTATTTTATGTTTCAAAATTTATAGAAAAGTATTAGTGATAGCAATCAGAGATCTAACCGTATAGATTGGATCTAAAATTCAAGATGTATAACTTTTATTCATACATCAAATTTTAAATATTCATGTTAGTTGCATTTTATAATGCTTCTTTGCAAAACTGCCCAAATTGGACAGAGGTGAGGACGTTTAGGGGTTAAGTTTTTGTAACTTATGTGTGTCAGTATTATCAAATGAATTATGTACATGAAAGTCCATGCAATTGAGAACCTCAAAAAATTTAGGGGGTTAAATATTCTACAATGGCCAGTTTTGCTTCCAACCAATTAAATCCAACAATGCACTTGCTCAAGTGCATAAATTGCTAATACGGTGTTTAACATTGGTGATAGCAATTGCAAATCTAACCGTATGAATAGAATCTAAAATGCATAATGTACAACTTTTATTCATTCATCAACTTGAAAATATCCCTCTTAGTTGCATTTTATAATGCATCTTTGAAAATTGCCAAATGTGAAAAGGATGAGAACGTTTAGGGGTTAACGTCCTAATCTTTTGTAGAACAATCAAACTACACTTTCATACACAATTCAACCTTCAATATTTATCAAAATATTTTTGTAATATTTTGCATGCATGATATTGTATGTTTCCTATTGAGTTAGTCCTAAAAAAAATTAATTTTTTTGATTCAAAAGGATCTTTTTACAAATTTTTAGATCAAATGCTTCAAAATATTCATATTAATTAAAAAATAGCTTTTACATATATTTATATTCTGGTACAGATGCAAGTTACAATGGAGAATGACATGATATATTTTCATAGAAATTCAAAATTCAAAAGGTGAACATCCTACGCAATGTAATTTAGAACTTGTACTACATAACTTGCAACAAAATAAAATATTCAATACTTGAAATCTGTAAGATCTAAAATGTGCAATGCAACTAGGCTCAATAAAATTCATTTTCTTAATTGAAAGTAATCGCAAAAAGTTCATTGTTAGGATTGAAATTGGATTTGATCAACAAACATCCACTATTTGGATGCGCGGTGCTGAAAGGGTTAACCCCTAAATGTTCAAATGTCCACTTTTTGATCACTGCCCAAATTCAACGAGTTGCCTAGAACAAAAGAAATTGTTTTTGAAAAACAATTCAACACAGTTTGAATTATGTCAATCCGAGTCACACTCCACCCAGGAGAATTTTTCAAAGCAAATCACCTCAACATTGTCTTAGTGTTATAAAATTTGCTATTTGGAGAAAGTAACAATGTTCCCTTCATCATTTCTTTTGTTTTTTTAATTTTTACAATAGATTAACCAACTTTAACCAATCATGCTAAATTTTAAACTTTAAAAATGAAAATTATAATTTATACAAATTTTCAAAGGTTAATAATGCTTTTAATTAGATATCTATGATTATTTTTGAAAGTTTGACTACACGGATAATTTGTAGAGATGATGCCCTACAATTTCTCTATTGAACTAAACTTCATCAAACATATGAAAGGCACATTTTATAACACATCTATGTTTTGTATAGTACCCCTCGGGCTTTTAGGCGTTAACCCCTAAAGGACCAAAAAACCCAAATTGGGCTCCATGCTTTTTTAACAATTTTGAGTAGGTCCTATTTTTGTTCGAGTTGTTTTTTATTTGACCAATACATGCAGAGATCTTCATTACTTCTAGTGATATAAAATTCAGTCCTATCTAAATTATATATTTTTATGATATGATCAACTGCAGCTGTCATTTTGAAACTATGAATCCTTGGTCCTTTAGGGTTAACCCCTAACTGCCTAAGCGTCCACTTTTTGGACGATGTATAGATTTCATCCAAAATTTCTCATCCGTCATGCACTTTTTGTTGTGTGGAATTTTTATTGTAGATTCTATGGAAAGTTAGCTTCATGCATATGTGATCCGATTTGAAAGGGGATGATTTGCAAAAAATTTATGCCTCGTTTCATGTTTGTAGAGATTCACCCAAAATTTTGAAGATTTCAGTGTGAAAGTGCTCTAAAAAAAGTCAACTCATAAAATTAAGCAATCAAAAAATCTCCAAAAATCACTACACTTAGAGTATTACATTCCAACCAATCACAATGAATTTCATCCATAGATTGTCAATATCTTATTCGTAATTGAATTACAAAATGTTTTTGAATTTCACGTTTCATATTTCATACAAAATTATTGGTAATAGCAATTATAGATCTAGCCGTATGGATAGAATCTAAAACTCATAATGTACAACTTTTATTCATATATCAAGTTCAAAATATCCCTCTAGGTTGCATTTTATAATGCATCTTTGCAAAACTGCCGAATTTGGAGAGGGCTCTAGGCATTTGGAGAGGGCTCTAGAGCTTATTCCTTGCGTCATTTCTATGCCCCCACTCATGCTTTGTGCACAAGTAATTTAATTTTCTCCTTTGTTTCAATGTTGAACCTTTTAGGGTTTAGGGTTTTAGGGTTTGTCTCGCTGTGATCCAGCCTTCTTTCGAAGCTTTTCCGTGTTTCTTTTGGTGCGACGATTCGTCCAGGGGCGTCGGCCGTGGAGCTGGATTTCGTGATCGGGAAAGGGTCCGTCGGCGTGTAGAATAATTTTTGACTGATCGACAATCTTTAGCCATGTCAGGAAGTCCCGCAATGGCAGGAAGCCCAGCAGTAGTTGTTGCCAAGGAAAAGAAAGGTAATGTGAAAGGAAACAAGGGGTCCAGTGGCCTCATGATCACAACTGATCCTTGCAAGGGGACCAGAGATTTTCCACCCGATGATATGCGCATGCGTACGTGGCTATTCGACAATTTCAGAAAGGTTGGACGGTTTGATTTCTGCCTTTGGGATTCATCAGATTTATAAAACAATCTTAGGGTTTACAGAAAATGATGTCCACTGTTTGGTGGTGTAGGTATCCAGATTATTTGCATTTGAGGAAGTTGACTTCCCGATGGTAGAGTCCGAGGAGCTTTACACTCGTAAAGCTGGTGAAGAAATCGTTGAGCAGGTACTGAACTTCTCAACTGTAGTGATTGCATTGGATATCTAAGAAGGAATTGTTCTGTTTTTAACCCCTAAGCGTCTAATGTATATTTTATGTAGTGTAGGAAAAGTGGACCTTCTGCTGGAAAGCATCTGTTTATGTGAAAATGACTTTAGTTTGACACGATCGACACTGTTGATCTGGTAGTATAGAACAAGAGCTTTAAAACGATGTATCGCAATCAGAAAACTGAGGTAAAATGAGAAAATGCCACCGTTGCAAAGTTCAGTGACGCAGATGGCCATATTGGGCGTTTTAGACGGTTAGGGGTTAACCCTTAAAGGATTTAGGGCATAGTAGATACGATGCCGTATATTTAACATTTGTTGTAAGTAGAAAGTTTCAAATTGAGATTCCAATAGCCAAGATCATGTAGACATGAATTTTAGCTTCACATTTGATATGAAACTCATAGGAGGTGTAGAACCATTCCAAATACAATGAAATACGGTTGTATAATACTGGCCGGAATGGCCAATCTGGATCTTTAAGGGTTAAGGCGTAGTTCATTCATTGGTTTAGATTTATATTGAGTACTGTTGGTCCCTAGTGGTTACCTACAGAATAGTGTGATGAATTTCTAAATCTACCAATGTCATATGCCACTTCATCAATGCAGCTCTACAATTTTGAGGACAAAGGTGGAAGAAAGGTGGCGCTGCGACCCGAGCTAACACCTTCTTTGGCCCGCCTTGTTCTGCAGAAAGGGTCCGTTTTTCTTGACTCAATCTTCATTCTCCTTTTTCTCTCTGTAGTTTCTGTCACTCTATTTAACCCCTAAGCGTTCACTGTGTACTTTCTGTAGTGTAGGAAAATTGGAACCCCTGCTGCAAATCATCTGTTTGTGTGAAAATGATTTTAGTTTGACACGATCGACACTGTTGATCTTGTAGTATAGAACAAGAGCTTTAAAATGGTGTATTGCAATCAGAAAACCGAGGTAAAATGAGAAAAGAATGCCACCGTTGTAAAGTGTAGATGGCCATATTGGGCGTTTTAGACGTTTAGGGGTTAAATTATGTGAATCTTGAGGATTGGATTATTATTGACGCATTTAATTTTTTTTGCTTGGCAGGAGAGCTCAGACATTTCCTTTGAAGTGGTTCGCTATTGGCCAGTGTTGGCGGTATGAGAATACAACTCGAGGACGTCGTAGGGAGCACTATCAGTGGAACATGGACATTATTGGTGTTCCCGGAGTTGAGGCAAGCTTCGTGAACCCCATTAATGTTTACTATGGAAGCGTAATTGGTACCTTTTGCACCATGTTCTATAAACATAACGATTTTGGATGTAACTTATTTTATGGTTTTTAACATGAAATGACACGAACCTGACTTCTACAGCGATGATAAGGATCACCTTTTGGACTGTTGATACATTGTGTCCAAGCATAAACAAGTGCTCTGAAGACAGTCTGGACTTGAGATTTGAGATTCTTCTTGACTGATTTTTTGTTGTAGGCCGAAGCTGAGCTCTTAGCAGCCATCGTGATGTTTTTCACAAATCTGGGCATTACATCAAACGACGTTGGAATTAAAGTTTCGAATCGAAAGGTTGGTGCTCTTTTATGCTCATAGTATAAGGTCTCGTAAGTTGAACTGGTATGTATGGTTTAGAACTTTGCTATCCTGATAATTGGTTGAGGAATTTAAGTAATCCTGCTGTCATACCTTTATTTTCTCGAGTTGAAGTGATGTGTGAATACTTGATTGCCTTTCAATCTGGACGTCAGTATGATGTGTCTCCCCTCTTGAAAATTGCAACACTTTCATGTCCTGGTTTTCTCTGATGGTGAAGTTATTGGTCGTTAAAAACTGGACCGATGTGTTAAACTTACAAACATCACGTCCCTGGTTCAAGGCAGGTGCTGCAAGCAGTTCTTGAGACGTACAATATCCAGCCTGATTCCTTTGCAGCTGTATGCGTAATTGTTGACAAGGTATAAAATATATGCATCATTTACTTCTAGATTTTTACCACATTTTCTTGCACGTTCGTTTGTTGCTACAATATATCTTGCATTCAAGCAACGTTATCCTTCATGCTTTGTTTAACACGACACGGACGGTTTTTGTGTCAGTTGGATAAACTACCAAGGAAGGAAATTGAGAGTGAGCTGGACAGAGTTGGCGTTCCCAGTGAAGCCATTGACGGAATCTTGCGAGCACTTACGCTTCAATCTTTTGATGATCTTGAAGGTAATGCTTCTAATGAGACTTTCTACCTCCGGATGTACATGTCCGAAGGTTAATTGAAAAATTTGCACGGCTGCAATATCTCGATGTGGTTGACAAGGCGACTTCAATGTTATCAGAATGGACCATATGTATTGACTCTGTTTTGTTCTTGCGATATATAGTTAATTTTACTTCGCTTATACATAATGTCTCTGTTTCTTTGAATTGATAAGAAAAGCTACAAACATAACTCGGGGAGGTAACTAGCATGTATTTAGTGTAACCAAATAGAAGGTATTGTAATGGGATTATCACATAAATGGAATGTTTGAGGGATATTTAGGTATATTCCAAATATTTTCTCGAATTTTTCCTTACTTGAATTTAAAGTATCTTATATTATATATAAATTTTTATGATTAGGTAGAATTTTTTCCTCCAATGAATTAAAATGACCCTATAGTTAAAAATGACCCTATTGTTTAACTCACGTGGTTTTATACTTTTTGCATAGTGACCTCCCCGAGGAACATAATTTAAAGACTTTCATTGACTTCTCATCTGGTGGTTGCAGCTTTAATAGGGGCAAACAGTGGTGCAGTGGCAGAACTGAAACAACTATTTGCCTTAGCAGAGGGCTACGGTATCCAGGATTGGCTACGGTTTGATGCCTCGGTGGTGAGAGGCCTAGCATATTACACCGGAACTGTGTTTGAGGTGAGGTTTGCTCATCTAACCTCCAACCCCTTGAGGAAGTGGCTAACGCTTTGTGAATGAAAATAGTACCTTACACTTGTTAGCATCATTGAATAGAAACATTGGAAGCCCTTATAGAGGGTTCTATGATATCATACCATCAATTTCTTGTGAGGGAGCACATCCCTAGCAGTGGAATTCTTTTGGGCAAAATTTCGCCAGATTCCCCCTTGGATTCCGTCCGAAGCCGAACCACACCTGAAGATCCTCCCTCAATTTCGAAATAAGTGTCCCAGTTTTTTGCAATTTTTTTCTTAACGTTTTTTGTTGCCAATAAAAGTGGTCTCATTACTTGGAAAATGGTCCATCTTTAATAGTAATATGTACTTTTTGTGTCACTCTCATTGTCCACCCCGTGGATAGGGCTCAAGTTTGAAGTATAATACATATGAAAAAAATTAGGAAAAACAGCTGCCAAGAACTAGGACACTTATTTTGAAATGGAGGGAGTATGTTTTTATTTTCATTGTCAATTTTGGTCCATTTTTGCGAATGTGTGCTGATGTTGGCTATGTTCCAGGGTTTTGATAAGGACAAGAAATTGCGAGCTATATGCGGAGGTGGTCGTTATGACCGGCTACTCTCCACCTATGGAGGCCAAGACACACCTGCATGTGGATTTGGTTTTGGAGATGCTGTTATTGTTGAGGTTAGGAAGCATTTCTACGTTTTATTGTTTTGTGTTTCTCTTGCCCTATTTCAAACCAGATATCAACCTTCTAGACATTCTTCTTGAGAGCTGGATGGAATGTCGAACCTTAAACTTAAAAATCAGTAGCTCTCTACAGCTTGAGTACTGCTGAATCTTGATTTATGTTCAAGGCTATTATGAAGGCAATGATACCCTGAATAGGCTGAAGTTGTCATGAATGGAATTTTGATTTTGTGGCTACAAATCTCAGTGAGTCAGTGTTTAAGATGGGGCCATTCTAGTGTAGGTAGTTTTCACCTTCTTTAGAACTTGAGTGAAGAGGTTGGCTCAAGCATAAGCAATGTACTGACCTTTGCTGGGTGTATGCAGCTTCTGATGGAGAAAGGGTTACTTCCTGTATTCCCTCACGCCGTGGATGACGTTGTATTTACTTTGGAGGATTCGCTCAAAGTGCATGCAGCTGGAGTTGCCTCACGCTTGCGTAATGCCGGCCGGGTTGTTGAACTTGTCATTGAGAAGGACAAGAAAATGAGGTGGTAAGTGTTCCGTGCATTGTAGAAACCCAACATTACTCAGCTGCTTAACTCCTAAAGGACCAAGGATTCATGGTTTTTAAATGAAAATTTTAAACAATCATATAATTTAAATGGGACCAAATTTCATATCACTGGAACTAGTGAAGAATATTACATATGTTGATTAATAAATAAACAAAAGAAAGGACCAAGAGGCTCAAATTGGACCTCATGTTTTCTTTCCAGCATTTTTGAGTAAATCTTATGTGGAGTTTCTTTTGTTCAAATTTATTTGTTCTCTGACCAACACATACAATGTTCTTCATTGATTACGACGATATAAAATTTGTAAATATATTTTTCAGATTAAACTTGTCATTTTAAAACCGTGAATCCTTGGTCCTTTAGGGGTTAATGAGCAGCATAAGTGCAGATATATGTACCCTTCGTTGTAACACAGGTGAACACACAACAAGATCTCTTCTCTTTCCCAGCGTATCATCTGTTGATAATCCGATTGGGTTGTACTATGAAGCTGACACATGAGACATGCTCATGTTATTAATCAGTGTGTCTAACATATTAGTGTCTGTCGCACAGGGTATTTAAACAATGCGACACGCTGAAGGCTAAGCGGTTGATAGTTTTGGGTCCAACCGAATGGGAGCAAGGGAAAGTGAGCGTGAGGGACTTGGGTGCGCGGGATACGACGGACAAGACAGTGGATGAGCTCATGGCACTCAGTATTTCTTGATGTACGTATTATTGATACTTGTTTTCCCTTACTAATTATCACACAGACGGTCAAAATACATTCTTTGCGAGACATGACCTCCTCTTGTGTATGAGAAGTATCTCGTATATGAGGTGCAGCATTTGAGGTTGTGAGGTACTGAACTTATTTTTTATTTTATCAACTAGTAGTCACTGTTTCTTGTGATGATTTTTCTTGGCATGGTGCTCCTGTGTTTCTGAATTCTTCTTGCTCTTAGCGACAGTGTTAGAAGGGTTGTTTGCAGCAGCCTTGATTAAGTAATTAACCTCTAAATACCCACAGCCCTCTCCGGATTTGGAGAATCCTAAAGATGTGTTATGAAATGCAACTTGATGTATGAATAAGAGTTGTACGTTATGAATTTTAGATTCCATCCATTACTAACTGAAAAGTCAGCCCAAAGAGGAAGGTTTCGACCAACTCATGTTGACTGCTCATTGAAATAATAGTAGACCAAAAACTAGTCTATGTTGAGTTTTGAAGTAATCTAAGGTCGAGGCACCTAAAACCGATAACTTAAGCTACCTACACTATTTCTGGACCAGCCATTAATAGGGTGATATTTTTCCCGGGTTGGAAGTTAGTTTTCGCGGAGAATGCAAATTTTTCCATGAATTATTTCCCAATATTGAAATTTGTACAATTTTTCAAAGTGAAAAGTACTTCAAAACCTATAACTGATAATATGCTCTAATGTACGAATGAGGTACATCTTTTCTTTCAAAATCTAGAAATTAGGCCTGATCGGTTTTAGGTACCTGGTCGGTTTTAGGTGCCTCGACCTTAAAACATAGTCTTGTCATTGCTCTCTATACTTTGCTATAGCTCCCACATCTTTCACCAAAGCTCCAAATCTATGACCTATGAAGGGGCAATCTATGACCCATGAGGGAACAATCTATGACAAGACTATAACACCTAAGAGTATGGCCAGTGGTACATTGGCAATTTTGGCCAAGGGAGCATGTTTGAGGGTTCCAAGAAACTCAAGGACGATACTAAACAATTATCTACCCACCGTAGCTACAGCAACTCTGCTCCAGATCGGATGACCCGGTGCCGCCGATATCGTTCACCCAATAGTGCCTCACCATGTAGCAATTGGTTGACTCAGCCATATGTTTATCTCATCCGACTCAGGGCATAGACCATTGCAGCTGAGCAAGCAGCAGGTTAGAGTTGCTTCTGACACAAGGATAAGGTAGGAAAACCAAAAACGGTGAAAATAAGGTGATTTGACCAGAAGCAATGGAGTTAGAAATTATGTGAAATTTTTTTGAGATGAAGAAGAAGAAATGATGAAGAATGCAAGTTGTTTCATATTTTTATTCCCCGTAAATAATTATCTACAATTTCTCAAAGTGGGAAGTTTGTCAAACCCCCTTCTTGTATACTAGACTCTTCCTTTTCTACACATGAAAGCACCTAAAACGGTTAACTAATATCACAGAAAACCGCACACAAGATTCCAAAAAAAATAGTAATTTTTAGTAAGTTTTTAGTAATCCTCGTCATGCAAAAATTCTCCATTTTCGGTCTACCACCTCCCTGCTTTTCAAAAACTCTAGTGCACGCCTTGAGGGCATTAACCGTTTTTGGTTTTCCTACTTTATCTCCATTTTCGCCGCACAGTTCTGTAAATTGGGACTTTGCAGGTGAGCGAGCCGACAAGTGTTTGTGTGGAGCCCGGAGTCAAGCGGCCACGCGTTGGATCGATGTTGGCCCTAAAAAAAGCTACGGGCCCTTGCAACTTCTTTCCGGCCATCGGTCTGGAGAATCGGTGGCCATGCTCTCAAATTTGCGTAGAAAATAAAATGTAATATATACTACTCCCTTTGTCCCATAATGACTTGCACATAGGTTCTCCGAAATCTACCTCAAGAGGTAGATTTCAGAGAACCTACGTGCAAGTCATTATGGGACAGAGGGAGTACTAAACTAACCACAACCTTGAAAACAAAGGGAAACTCAATTTTGAAGGGCTCTTAAACCTTAGAGGTCTAAGAGGGCTTTTGGGTTAAAAAAAGTTTATTTTAAGTTCCAAAATGATGTTGTTAGGAAAAAAATTAAAAATTATCCTTCTCCAAAATTTCCCAAACCATCTATTGGAGTTGTTTATTCCTTGACTAGTTCATCAAGTGAAATATACACATTAAAAAAATTGCATATCTTGACGTCGATTAAACTTTGACCATGCATAATTCCATGAGGTTTTGTCCAATCATGACATTTACTTCTTTTCAAAGTGTGTCAAATAAATGTTTCTTTGTTTTAGTCTTTTAAGTTGATAGTCTTTTAGGTTCGTCCCATCATCCAAGTTGAGGAAAGACCAAGTGTGAGAATTGTTCTTTTGTAATACCTAGTATTTGTTAAATAGTAGGATTATTTATTACTAGAGAGAAATGTAGAAGTATAGAGACAAAGGAAACAAAGAACATTCAATGAAGACAACAAAGGTTTCAAAAAATAAAAATAAAAAGGTGGCATAAAATTCCTAGTTTGTTTCCAACACAAAGACTTTTTTCACATTTCTCTCTAATACAGTTGCCACTTGAGATATAAATTTACACGGTGAAACAACACTAGTAGGTGACATTGCCAAGGGAGATGCCCAATTCCTCACCTGCAAAGTGATTTTTCCCAGCCATCTCCTTAGGGAGTGCCAACTTTTCTACTAGTGCAAAACTTTAGAATCATATTGGCATCAAGTTACACAAAAAGATATCTTTGTGGATTATTGAATAATTTTTCAAAAGGATTGAATTCTGCAAAGTCAAGAAGATTAGGAGAAAGAATGGTCTATGGACACCAAAGAATAGTAGATGTGAATTGGAGCACTTTGACCTAATCTTTGCAATCTATGAACTTCCTTTTGGCAATAGAATATAGATGGAGGATAATCCGCTAATCCCAATTATGAGGTAATTTTCTTTTTTATGAGGTAATTAATACTTGCAAAAAATGATTTTCTTTAAAAACAAATTGATTGAAATTTGTTCCAAAAGCAATTGTATTTCTTAGGTGATTATTGAATTCACGATGTGCAAATCAAATCTTTGTTTCTATTGCATATATCATTACGAGCATCATATACACAAATAAGTAGGTTGCGCTTCAAAAAAATCTAGATTTTATGTGTTGTGCATATCATGTGCCGTATGTTATTTTGAAAATGTCAAAAATCATAATCACGTTGGGTTTAAAAATCATATTCATATTCATCCCTTCCAAACCAAAGCATGGGTTCTAAAAGTCATATATAACCATAATTCATTTGTTGCTCTTGCGATAGGGCTCTAATAATAATCACCATATTTCATCACTTGCTCTCTAGACATAGGTTTGACTGTCACCACTATGTTTCTTCAACTTGCTTTCAAGATTTGGGTTCAACAATCATCACCGTGTTTCATCCCTTACTTTCAGGTCACAAGTTCAAGAATCATAACACATGCCACTACTATAAGCACAAGGATTTGGGAAAGTTTAAACCACGTGGTACACATGCCATCATGTTTAAGGGATATAGTTCCATGGCACTCGCATGGACACTTGTCACTTACTTAGAAGTATTTAACTTCCGTCAACCTCTGCCATTGTACACCACTATTCATAACCAAATAGCATTAGTATATATTCATTCATTAATCATCCATCAATCGAAATAAGTTTTTGGATCGTTACATTATTGGCTTACAAGCCTACTTCCATAAAGGTTGAAAATATAATTTCAAAACAATATACTTAACCTTTAATATTATTTATTTATTTTGAAATCACCCTAGAGTAAGTGGTGTACCAAAAAATTGACTAAAAATAATAATCCTAATGATAATCGAAAATATTTATAAATAAATTTTGTAATCAGTAGTAAATTATGGTTATAGCTTTTCATTAAGAGGCATTTTATGACTATGAGTTTTAGAGCATATTCTCTACAACGGTTCTGTGTCTAAAAATAGATATGAAAAATATGATTTATATATTTGGAAAAGAAAAAAAACGTATAGAAATGTCAACTAATAAAAAAATTGTCTTCAGTGCAAGAAATCATGCATTGCTATTAATATAAAGAATTTGGTATATAAAATAAACAAGGGGAATTAACCCCTGAACGTCCCAGCGTTTAGAAACTGGATGAAGAATAGATTCAAAGCCTTGCAACTTTGTCATACAATCTCGGCTGACTTTCATCCAAGTCACCTTTGTAAACCTATTAAAATTACATTGAATCTCTTGTGACGGGGAGCTCTTGATAATATTGGAGAGGCCTTCAACTACAAGTATGTCAAATTTGTTGGGTAGATTTCATATTTGCAATGATTCTCTCATGTACACCTCATGTATATTTGAGCCATGCTAATATCTATTTTTGAGGCTAGCATCTACTTTTGTTCAAGGGTTGGTACGTTTAAGGATTAACACCTCTATTAATATGTACAAATATTTTGTACTACTTTTCCTCAAATCCTTATAAGTTTTGTTTCATTTATGTATTTCAATGTTTTTATGAATTGTATTGATCTCATTGTGTATAACATTTTGAAATAGAAGTGAATATTTAACAAACATTTTACATTTTCACTAATAATTTACTAATGTTAGTTCTTTGAAATGTTTAGTTTTGTTCGTTATTTTAGTTCTTAATCATCATGAGTGAGTTTATGGATCACTTGACGCTCTTAAATTCATTAAAAATGCTGTTCATTATATCTACGGTATGCATTTGTTCTAATTTTACTTTAAAATAAAATATAAATAAATAAAATGCCAAATAAAATATGAGTGTTTCAAAATTAAATTATATGTTCATTCATGAGCTTTTATGAACAAATTTGTAAAAAATACATATAATTTGATAAGTTACTGTAAATGTCTACTATAATATCTACAAAGAAAACATGTAATAAAATATATAAATAAATGGAAATGACTCTTAAAGTTGAAAAAATACCTATCATTCAAAGATTAAGTGTTTAAAAACTTGATCTTTTATGGTCGCTGCCCTTTTTAAACGGGCTGCCAGGAATGAAATATATATATATATATATATATATATATATATATATATATATATATATATATATATATATATATATATATATATATATATATATATATATATATATATATATATATATATATATATATATATATATAAAATAAAAAATATCTTCAAATAGGAAATCAAGTCTACTTTCCAATCCAATTTGAATCATGTCAATCCGAGTTAAACTCCACTCGGGAGAAATTTTCAAAGACAAACACCTCAACATTGTCCTAGTGTTACAAAACTTACTATTTCGGGAAAGTAATGATGTTCCCTCTTTCTAATTTTTTTTTTGAACTTAAGAATAGAATGTCTAGTTTCAACCAATCATACCAAATTTCAAATTCTAAAAATAAATTTTGTAATTTTGGTGAATATTCAACGATAAATGCTTCTAAATTCGTTTAATGAGTATCTAAAACATTTTTTGAAAGTTTGACCTTACGGATAATTACTAAACATCGTGCTTCTCATTTTCTCTTTTGGACCAAACTTCATCGAAGTTGTAGAAGCAACATTTTATAACACATTTAGGTTTTGCCCTTACCCCCTCTGTCATTTAGGGGTTAAAAGTGCACATGAATGTAATATCAGTATGAAAAGTGCACCATACAAAACTAGGTATATGAATTTGGGTTTTGAGGTTTATAAGGTTGGCAATTATCAATCTTTTAGCATGAAGTTTTTGAAGTTTATTCTATGAATTGAAGCGGATTGACAATCATCAACTTTCATATCATGAAATTTTGCCATATAGTTTTTTCGACTGCAAAGTTGGTGTGCACATTGCATGTGTGCTTGTAATGGATGCGGTGTTGGGATTATTTAATGTTTATAAGACCAACTCTAATTGGTTTATGCTCATTTGAAATACATTGCTAATCCCTTTAGTGCCCACCATCATGAATTTAAGACACCGCGGATTTTAAACAATTTTTGTGTAACATCCAATATTTCATGGATTTCGTAAAAAGTAGTATAGTATAATTTGACACTCAACATTATCAATTTATGACAATGCTTATTTATGAATAGTTCCTTGGTCCCTTCATGAATAATCCATTAGGCTTGGGGGAATTTGTGGCAACTCTTTTTTAGCATTTAGGTCTACAAGCTCTACTTCCACAGACGGTGTAAGGCCTTACTTTAGATTATTCTCCAATTCACCTTAGACTACTTTTGCAGTCTTTTTGAAGTGAAAACGAGTCTAAGAGCATCCGCACCCATACCCTCCTAGAGTTCTATATACACACAATAACTAGATGAAAAATGCTAAGGGCTCTTCAAAAATGCCTCTTGACACTCAATCCTAACGTGTTAAGAAGTGGCCATTCAAATTTAAGTTTAGTTGACTATATCCGACATTCTATTTGTAATTGGTCCACTGACTACCATATTTGATGTGCACTTTTGGTGCTTGAAGGGCGTTCAAGGGTAGGGAACTGTCCCCGTCTCTAAATCCCCCGGTGGTCTTGAATGTGGACACTATTCATCCATCCCTCTTTTTTTCTGGAATCTCCATTTTGGGCACCTTCGGTAGTTTTTTGTAATTTGGGGCATGTGGTCCCAATTTACACCGGGGGAACCTACTTGGGAATAAAAAACCATTGTAGGAGGGGGTTGTTTTTAAAGGTGGGGCCTAAACCAGACAAAAATAGGGGCACTTTTGTCTCCATTCATTTAAGACCGTCGGGGGTTCTAGAGAAATCCGGGGAGTGTAAGTTCAAGGGCTCTTCAAATGTAGATGAATAATTTTAACGAGTCAACTTTAACCCTTAAACGTCAACCCCAGCCCCAGGGGTTGGGTTTTGAGTTTTTTTTCCCTCGTTCATCAGAAATAGTCAACCGCTGTTGACCGATGAGGTGCCGTTCGGCGCAGTGTAGAGCAGGGGTTCCAATTCGTTTTCCAGTAGCGTTTGTCTTACTGCGCAGAATCTGAAGTTTCGATCGCTAGTGTTTCGAGAGTAGGAGCTCTTGTTTCTGCGTTAGCCCGTTTGCTGAGCCATGCAACCAAGCAACATGCAACCAGGCAGCCTTCACAGCCTGCTACCAGGCCCTTCCAAGCCCGCTGCCAGAAAATTGCTGCCCAAGCCATAGATTCGAAACCAGATCCTACGGGCTGCCCGGCCAGGACCCAAAATGACGTTTAAGGGTTAACTTGCATGGGTGCAATTGCTTAACCCCTAAGTGACGGATCAACCATTTTATGGTCTCTGCCCTTTTTTATGGGCTGCCCGAAATAGAAAAAACATTTTTATAGAAAATAAAAAATATTTTTAAATAGGTAATCAAGTCTACTTTCCAACCCAATTTGAATCATGTCGATCCGAGTTAAACTCCACCCGGGAGAAATTTTCAAAGAAAAACACTTCTACATTGTCTAGTGTTAGAAAACTTACTATTTGGGGAAAGTAATGATGTTCTCTCCGTTGAAAAATTTGCAATTTTTGATTTTGGAATAGAGTGTCTAGTTTTAACAAATCATACAAAATTTCAAATTCTAAAAATAAAATTTGTGATTCTTATAAATATTTGAAGTTAACCCCTAAATTTCCTTGTGTTTTTGGGAGCTTGAAACCTCAAAACTGCGATTTTCTACCTCTATGTACTCCCGGGGATGTGAACCAAGTTTTTTACTTCTTTTAGAATTCCAACCGTAAGATCTTGTACCTAAGCCTATTCATAGCTACTGTTTCAAAAATTGACCGTTGGATGTTTATCATTTGCAAGATCATAACATCCAAAGTTTGTGCAAAAGTTTTTCGGGGTATTGCTTGGGAGGCATTGTCTCCATAGTGCAAAGGGGGACTTGAAGATTGTTACTCCAAACATTTTGCTCATATTTTTTCCATGTAGATAACTAAGTTGGGTACGCTCATGCAAAATTTTAGAGACTCATTACGCGTTTCAAACCTTCATGCAAATTAATTTCCGGAAGAAGGTATAAAAATGGCAATTTGGTGAAACATGCATCACATTAATTGTATTTGATTTTTGGAAAAACTGAACGGTGATTAAGTACCTCTATGATTTTATAAATTTTAGGCAAAATTATTTTTTTTAAATTTCAAAATCTCAAATTTTGACAAATTTCGAAAGAAAATAATGTGAAATTACAAAAAACCCTGGAGGTTGCTGTTCTTTACTTTGGAGGCTGCCCTTGTCAAGCCAAGAATATAATCAACATGGGTCACTTCAAAGTCTGAGCCTAAATGTGGTGAAGAGCATGTCTCCAAAAAAGAAATTGAAAAAATGATTATAATAAAAAGTTTTTTTTCTGCCCCAGTTGGGCTTGAAACCAAAATTTTCAATAAAAATATTATAAAATCCGAATTTGACTTTGTAATTTTTACCACACACACCTTGTATGTATGACCACGCCCACGCCAAATTATAGTCTAAAATTCTTAATTTAGACCTTCCATCTAAGCTGCCTGAAACAGCAAAAAGCCATTTTGGCTTTTAAGGGCCTTTAGGGGTTAAATGCTTCTAAATTCATTATGAGATGATAAAAAGCTATTTTTTGATATTTGACTATATGGAAAATTACTAAACATCAAGCTCCTCATTTTCTCTTTTGGACCAAACTTCATCAAAGTTGAAGAAGTAATTTTTTATAACACATTTATGTTTTGCCCTTACCCCCTCCGTCATTTAGGGGTTAACTATGAGAAGTTTCCACTTTGAGAAGCCCTTTTTGCTTAACTATTCATTTCAACCAAACTCTCCTACAATGGTCTACGGCTAAGACAAAACGCTGAAGCTATTTATGGGACCCAAATTTTGGAATTATCTCACTAATAGCCATTAGAATGTGGGGAATGTATAATTAGAGCGCATGAGGAAGTTACAAAAGCTTCTGTTTTTTTTTCCTTTCCTTTTTCCTTTGGATGACCTATCCTTCACTGAAGAGTCAGGGTATCAAACAAGAGCTTCACTACTCGGAGAAGACAGAAAATATTAGGAGCTAATTTTAATTCCACCTTTAATTAAACCTATCTTTGTACTTAGTTAAAAATTAGTTCATTCCCAGTATATTCACCACACTTTGGAATAGGAATCCAACTGGCCTTATAACAGCAATTCTGTTACTCAGAAAAATTTGGACTAATTACTTAATTGAGCAGGTGTTATATAACGCCCCCTCCGGCATTTCATTAAATTAACCCTCATTTCACTATTTGGTTTAGCATATTCTCATGAATAACTGTGGCCCAGATATTGGATCCAAGACTCTAGGAGTTTCCACAATATTTCGTTTCAAGATGCCCAACACAAATAAGGTTCTTTAGCCCATCTAATGTTGACCTTAGAATTTTGGCCATTATTCTCGAATCAGATTCAGAATCATGAGCAAGTCCACATTCATCTTTAGTTAAAGATTGGATGGTGAGACATTAATTTTAATGTTAAAGCTTCTACAATGCTACTGTTGATAAAGGTGGACCTCACTAACCTTGGACACCCAATTTTATATATGTATTTATTTTATTTTATTTTATTTTGCAATACATACTGTTTGTAAATATGCCATACCTCAATCAAATGTTCAGTTGTAACTGGCTTAGAGCTGTGATTTTTATTTTATTTTTTCTGCTTTTTGTTTTTTTGGTATTTACCCTTTCTCCAGTTTTACAGTTTTTTTTTTGAACTGCTTTTCATAGCGTTTTTCTTTTCTACCCACGTTTACAAACTGATTGCAGTTTATGTTGGGCTAATTTAACACCAAACAGTTGGCCGGCCTTGCTAAATAGAAAAGTAGAAAGTGGCATTCTTCTACCTTTTTCGTTTTTGTCTCAAACCGTTGACCCTTTAGGACTGGTTTGATAACCCCTGAAGCTACACTACTTTTTGCTAATAGTGAGGGTTAATTTATAGTAATTAGGGAGGGTACATAGTGAAGGTGACACTAAAATGTAAAATCAATGTGAAATGAAGATTTCAGGCACTCAATAAAAATTTCAGCCCGTGCTAGTTTTATGACTTCGTAAAAAAGAGCATGTCTTTGGAATTAGTACCATTAGCAAAAAGTAGTGTACACTCTAGCCTCTTATGTATCACATCCTCGGTTAAAAAAACTGTTTAGTGTAATTGAAACGTAACACAGTCAATAAACAACGATGTGACATTAACAACATAGTAAGAAAAATAATGCCAAAAATAAAACATGATGAAGTGAAAAAGGTCATGAAATTAAATAAAATGTGAAAGATTAGGTTATTTCATATATTGGTCTTTGAGGGCATAATGAAATAATCATAGGAAGATCATTTAAGAATGTGAAAGGTTAGGTTACATCATAAAAAACCTTGCCCTAAAACTATCGATTGTGGCTCACAGCTCGTCAGCTCACTTACAAATTCTACATTTGTCGGAATGCCACAAATGAAACCTATAGTAGTCAATACCATTTTTAAAACTAGCTACAACCTACAATTGTCAGTAGAATTGCACTTTGGTATAAGTGTTGTAACAGATACTTCAATATATTATTGATTATACGTAAATAATATTTTATTACTGCTAGGGTTCTTGCAATGTAAAGATTAAGTTAACAATGAAGTATTAGTATGGAGTATTACATTATTAACAAATAATCTCATTTTAAATCTCACTAGTAGCTCTTCTATTACCACGGATCATTTTTCTCATAAAGTGAAATTGCAAGAGAACTTGAAAAATACTTCACCTAAAAGTTTAAAATTTTATAAAATCTTTGTTTTTTTTTTCTCTTTGTTTTCTTTACAATTTTCATTTAGTTTAAGACCTTAGAGTCTTCAAAAATCAAATCTTTGATGCAACCAAAAAAAAGAAAAAGAAAAAGAAAACATCTTGAATCACCTCATTTAAATTCCGACTTCTCTTTTTACAATAAAGAGGTATGCAACTTAAACATATAAAGAAGAAGGGAAAAGAAAATACCTTAAATTATTTGGAATTGTCTTTTTTTCATACGGCTACTTTTTTATTGCATGTTACACTTACAATTTCCTCTTTTTTAATTTTAAGTATATTATTTATAAAGGTGAGTGGGTGACAAGAATATTTGAATTGTTCAATTTATGCTTGGAATTTCTTTCCAAGTTTTTGGCAACATAATCAAGGAGTGATAGGAACGAGGGTAACATTAACAAAGTTAAATAATATTTATGTGTTTTTCAAGGTTCAAATTTTTTGAATGTAATGAGGAAAAAAATTGCTATAAGTTTGCATGAGCTATTTCTAAAATACATATGAGCAAAGACAAGCTTCACACACAAAAAATGCTTCATGTGTTGACTTGTCATGTGATTTTTCTTTGTGAGATTTATAAGACAACAACTTCAAATTGAATAAATGATTTGCATCAAATAATTTGGGACAATTTTTTCTCAATAGCATCATCTATTATGGGACATGGGGATTATTTATTTGTTCTCTATTTGGATAAGTAGAAAGTGGCATCTTAAACCTTGCACTTTGTATGAAAAAAGAAGCCAAATTCAAAAGAATTTGGATTAGAAAATAATGTTAAGATTTTACAATATACCAAAGTAGCATAGCTTTTGAATCAATTATTGTCAAAGGAAACACTATTTTAAATTTGTGACTGAAGTATCGTAAAGACCTACTAACACATATCTATGGCAGTTTTCATTAGATTCACTTCCTATGTTATTTACAAAACAAGATCAACACCACCGCTTTGACAGAGTTTAACTCTTAAACCACTCAAAAGTAATAGGTAATCCAACAATGCAAGGTCTTGAAATACACAATAAATTGGAATTTTGGGTAAAAATTTGACAACACAATGAGAGATATGATGTTCTATAAATTCCAATATCAAATTTAGAAAGAAACATTTTCAATCAATAATTACATAAGTTTCAATCAAGTTGTAATAGCCAAATTTGAAAATGTGGTAGTTTACCAATTTGAAAAAGATGACAATAGGCTAAAAATACACAAAATAATGTGTTTTTTGTTTTTATTTTCATATTCCAAGTTCAATTTAACCATAAACTTCAAGAATGTAAAATTTATATATTTATAAAAAAGAAAATCCAATTTGAATTCAAAACAAAATTTGGATATTAATTTTCAAACTCTAATTTTTATAAACTTTTTAAATATTTTGATTTGAAACTTTGGATTTAATTACATGCATGAGTATTAAATCAAAACTTTGAATTATGAATAAAATATATGACATTTTACTATCAATTATGGACTTTGACCAAAAAAATGTGAAATTTCAACTTCAAAGAATCCTTTTTTGGTTGGAATACCATAGTTTCACTCTACATGAAATTCCTTTTGTCCAGATTTATTTGTTTTTTTTTTTGACCAACACATGGTTCCAATCATTAATTCCGGTGATATAAAATTTGGTTCTATATGACTTATTTTTCTACAATATAATCAATCAAATTCGTCATTTTAACACCATAAATCTTGGATCTTTTAGGGGTTAATTTTCCCGTTAAATTTTCTAAAGAAATAAATCTTGGATGTAGAAAACCATATTAGTTATGTGTGTGCTAATTTTCAAAAGTATTAGAAGGGCTAACTAGAAGAGGAATGCCATATTACTCTTACGTGGAAACACAAAAAATTTGCCCACATGCCATGCCCCAGAGATTTAGCAAGATCACCAAATTTTGACTGGTTCTTATATGTGTTATTATATGGACGCTTTAGAAAGAAAGAAATGATGGGGCATTTAATAAAACTTTCTTTAGAGACATTAGATTGGAGCCATAGTTATTATTCTTTTTGGGTTGAAGGGAACATTTCAAATTAGATGTATAGGACATGGCTTTTATGATTCCTACACCCAAAATTTCTTCTAAACTCCATTTCAAGCATGACTCTCTTTTTGATTTGCTTTGGTTATATTCTAAAGAAGTATGTATGCCTTAAATATGTTCATTTTGGCATTTAAAAACCCCACTTGCTTCAACAGAGTATAAAATATGAACAAGATTCTCCCCCCCCCCCCAAAAAAAAAAGAAGAAAAATGAAGGAAAAAAAAAAAGGCCCGTATGGCTTAGCATGTCTTATAACTCCAAAAGGTCCCTGGTAGTGAAAAATCTATTGGTAAATTTTTGCCACTAATTTACCTATTTTTTGAGCTATCTACTTTTACACTAGAAAAAATGGGCAAATACGTGAATGAAACTACCAAAATCTTCTCAGAAAAAATTTGAAATCACCAATATTTAAATGAAAGTGCTTTATTATAGATTTTTTTGGATGGGTGTGTATATATGGATGATTCTGTCCATTTTTTACTTGGCTACATTTTAGGGTGTGTGTCGTGCTACCAACGGAAGAACTTAAAATATTCATTGGTCCTTAGCTTCCAAAGCTTTTGCAAATTTAATTTTTTTTTCTCAAACTTTGAAGGCTATGTGCAAGAAACATAATGTATCTATTTGTATTGCAACCATATGATATTCTTATACTTTGAATCCATATCATAATAAAAAAACTGAAATCCAAAATTTCTTATAAATGAGAATTTATTAGCCTTTGACCAAGTTTGACTAGTTTAGATAACACAACTTTCTTTTATTTTAATTTGAATTTCTATTTCAAAATGAAATTTAAAAATTTGACAAAAAATATTTACTATAGAAAATCTTACTAACTTAGAATACCAATTGTTTTCATGTTAAGAAATTAGTTTATTGAAGAAATGAGAAGCTTGTAATGAGAGTCTCTTTGTAAAGATAGGGTTCAAAAATTTAGCATCTTAACTTCAAATTTTTAAATTCTAAAGATTTCACGTTATACTTGTAACGCTAAGAATCAAAGTGAATAAAAAAACTACATCAAAAGTGGTCATCAAACTTACCACAATAGCAAAATATACTTTATGTAGAATATGGGATAAACTGGATGGATGAAGAACATGTAGAATGAAGAAGTACAGTGAAATCACCATATGCCACGAGTGGGTGAATGGTGTGGATACAATCATCGAATTGGACAAATTATCATCCATTTGGATTTATTTTACCACCGTATTTTGAAAAATAATTATTAATAAAGCTACATTATATGGTGATTTCAGTGTGCTTACTGCTCAATTTGGTCCATCATTCACTTTCTGGACATGGACACGTTGAGGAACTAAGAGTTAATTGGAAAGGGAATACATTCCACTTGGATCTTGAAGGCAAGGAGAACATGCAAGAAATAACATAGCGGAAAAACTTCCACATTGGTTTCCCAAAGGAGAAAGTTATTATTCTTTCTTTGAAAACCTCGCATACATCAATCTACTATCTAATATAGACCATGTACGAATGCATACAAAGACAATTCCACCACTAGAATTGTTGCCAATGTTACACTCCGGGCACGGATCAACTGTAGTATCTATTATACAACGTGGAGTGGTGCACTCACGTATGCACGCTCTCTATTGTAATTCCGCCGTTGGAACGAGAGTGCTGGAGTTGGATCCACTTAGGTTATTACATAATGCATGCCATGCACACACGCTCTTTACAACGATGTCGCTACAAAAAATTTCCTCTCAAATCTTGACAAAGACGAACGTAGTCTCTTATATAACGCAGGGTGGTATACACTCACACACGCACACACACACATACAATTTTCCATGGACTCCAACATAGACCAACCTAATGGTGAAGAATGAAGAGTGGTTAGGACGATGTCATTTTTTCCACACCCCCCCCCCCCCCCCCCCCCCTCAAACAAACAAAAAAATTAAAAATTAAAAATTAAATTAAAATAAAGGCTAAAATATGGCCCAAATCCATAATATTTTCTCTAGAAAAATTCATGTTATATAAAAAAAGGTCTTAGATGAAATTGCCAAATTGTGGATGAAAAAAATGGATAGTATATGCCTTAGTATTAACCCTGTATTTACTTTTACACCTTGTTTGTACTAATCACCCATGTAACTCCTCAAAAACAAAGCATTTCCATAGTCTCTCCATAGGTGGGATAGAGACAAAAAAAATTATGGATTGTTCTAATGTGATATTTTCTATCCAAAATGTGGATGAAATATGGAGCACCGCTATAACATTTTATATCGCCACTTTAGCTCTTCATGAAAAATGGAAAAAAAAAAAAAAAATTAAGAAAATGCCCCAGCCAAGATACCACAAACCAACATAACTGTTTTGCTACAGGAGTCTACAGTATGTCTCCCAGGTTGCATTGATACCCGGGTGCCCTGATACCCGGATGGAAGACATCCGAGATTTCATGGACGTGGGAAAGGGGGGAAATGGCACTCATGCAGGTAAACCGTCCACCCAAAATTAACTCTGGCATTAAACAGGCTCTCTACCCGAGGGGAACACGACATGGGAGCTTTTGCAAAGATCCCTTTTACGTGTATATATATTTTCTTTTTTGATTTTGTTGCTATTATTAATTTAGTCTCCCTAGAGGAGGGAACCGAGAACTGGGAACCAGTGGACAATTGACGGGTTATTTTTAAGGATTTAATTTTATTTCTAATTTACTTAATTAGTGCCCTTTGCTTTATCCCCCCGGCCTGAGTGAAAGAGATGCTTTCGTATGGTTTGTTTTATTTTATCATTTATTTGCAGTGACTATTTGGCATGATAAAACCTTTGTAATTATCAATTGTTTTTTCTTTTTGAGTCAAATGGTGAAAGTTCCATTGCTTATCAATTGTTTTTAATATTCATAACAAAGATTTTATAAATTGGAAAAATGTAGTGATGAAATCGTATACGCATGAAATGTTTTATGATTGTCGGGGTAGTACTATAGTAGGTTGTCATGTGTAAGACACTTAACCCCTAAGTGACCGAACGACCATTTTACGGTAACTCACTTTTTTTATACACGCCACTCAAGATGAAAAGATAGTTTTATAAAAGAAAATCAAGTCTACTTTCCATAGAAATTTGAATCATGTTAATCAGAGTTTTACTTCTATCCTCTTTGTCATTTAGGAATTAATATATGTAATCCTTCCATTTTACAATATATGATTCTTTTAAGACTATAATTTGTCCCAAATTACTCAATGCAAATCATTTATTTTATTTGAAGTTTTCATTTTACAAATTCTAAAATGAAAAATCACAATATAGGTGCACAACAAGTGTTTTTTTTAAATTTGTAAAGCTTGCCCTCGCTATGTGTGAAAGCCCGTAACTATTCCACAACCACCCATTTTTGTAATTTCTACCATGCAATGGTGTAAACTTAAGAAAGCCTTATTCAAACTTGACTTGACATGCTATCATACGCCTCGTCCACAACATCGACAAGCTTGTCAATTGAATTAGAAGCATGCTCATGCCCGAGAGATTGAATAGCATTACAAAATCTCAATTCTAAAACATTCATATTATAACTATTTAGAGATCGGTGTAATTCCTCCATTACCGAAGGCATTTTTAACTTCTAAATAGTCTTGATATTGCTTGGACAAATAGCTACTCCAAAATATGAACTTACTATATTAAGAGTTAAAAAAATGAAATCATTATAGTTTGCTATTTTAATTTATTTCAAAAGCATCATCTATTATGGGACAGAGGAAGTAGTACTTTAACCTTTAGAGAATCACAAGTGTTTTTTATTATCATAAAACATACCCAAAGTGTCATTGCTATTGTATTTAGCCAAAATAAATTTCAAATTGTTTATTCTATATCCAACTAAAGATCTTGTACAAAACTACTATAAAAACATGTGTTAAAAAATTTGGCAACTTTGATCTAATAGATTTTGACATATCAACGTTTGAAGGAAAAGGAAAGGTTATTTTAGTTTTATTACTTTTCAATTATTTTCCACTTTGTCAAATAAGTACAAAAGACTTTGAATCCATTTAATTTAAAAAAAATTCACTATGAAATTTTAAGGTTTAAATATTTATGCTGGAGAATCGAATTTGGAAAATTGAATTGAAAGCCTATTTTTATTCTATTTTTTGAATCAACTTAATTTTCATTTAAAAAAATTGTTAGGTTGAAGTAGATATAAGTCCAAAGGAAAAAAAAATCCATTATTAGGCCCTCTTTACACTACAAGCGAGAAGCCGTGGAGAAAACCTCACAAGGGCCATGGCTCATTATTGAGAAGCCAACCTATGAACTTGACGGCCTTTGGATATAGTGTAAAGTGAGAATGGGCTGGTTGTGAGAATTTTGGGTTTACCCCCCCCCCCCCCCCCCCCCCCGGATTTTGCGTTAGACCCACCTCTTGAGGTGGGCTTGACGGAAAATCTGGGGGCCTTCAAAAATTTATATTTTTCTTGTCACGAAGGACAAAAGTCTTGTCCATGTCATTTTCTCCTCCTTTTGTCCCTTGGACTGAAAATTTAGTGTGTAAAGTGACATTCTTTGGTCTTCTCAATTTTTAGGCCTCCCATTGGTTGAAATTTCTCTCTTCACGGCTTCTCGCCTGTAGTGTAAAGAGGCCCTTAGTTATGTAATTGAATTGATACATCTCTGTTTATATGTAGATAACTTTTCTTTTCTTTTTTCATTTTGTTTGGTTAATTAACTTCTAAGTGACCGATTGACCGATTTCTGGTCGCAACCCAAACAAAAGTGCCTGCTCATGGTTTAAAAATGACAGTTTTCAAGTTTTTTTTTTTTTTTTCTAAATTGGGGTCGAGATCATGTTCTAATGTTGTATAATACATTTCATTTGCGATATTGAGGTTCACCAAGGAAATTTTTGAAGACAAAGACCTCAATATTGTCTTAGTGTAATAATTTTTACTATTTCGAGAAACTGGTAATGTTCACTCATTTGAAAAAAATCCTTTTAAAAATTAGAATAGAATTTTTAGTTTGAACCAATCATACCAAATTTCAATTTCTAAAAATACCAATAAATGGTGACCAATAATCACTTTGAGAGTAGATTAGCCTTGGAAACCAATTTAGAAAGTCTACATTGTTTGTTTATTTCCAAAAAAACCAAAATCTACCATAGAAATGTCAGACCAACATGATGTGGCCTTGTATGTATTATTTAATATGTAGTAACAAGTTTATACTATTCGGAAAAGGAGGCTTTTAAAAGTATCATGGAAACCTCCCATAAATACATCAAAGAAGAGTGAACACAATGTGCCACATTTATTTGATGTCGATATCAAATTTATTCATGTTCATGTTGAATGTACATAGGAGGTAAACTATTTTATGTTCTAGGCTATGTTGATTGGATGAACACTCTCACCTCCACCCATTGTTCACACCCCCTTGTTCCATCTAGCCAAGTATTTTAGGCATTGACATAGTGTTGTAGAGCTTTCTTTATCCATATCAATTATATTTTTTTCTTTTTACCTATAGGTTTTTTTAAACCTTGTAGATGTGAAGCAATCATGTTAATGCAATCTAGATTATCATTTAATTAAAAAATAAAATAAAAATAAAAACATGCAACAATGGCCAAAGTATAGGCGATTTTCTGCACTTCATCCCATTGCAAGATTTTTTGAGATATGTTTCACACCTTTGCTTGTCTTGAAACATAGTGGACAAGTACCTGACTTCATCTTCTATATTAAAGATTTAAATTGCCATTTTTTGTAGTGCAAAAAAATTACAATAAGGGCAGTCAAAAGTAATTGTAATATTTGGGCCGGGTGTAAAAAACTTTCTTTCCCACTTACAATGCTTACATATTGCAATCTAAGCAATCAAATGTCATGAATTTTTTCCAAGCCTTCATCTAGTAGTTTACCACAAGATCCTACAATTAGAAATGGATATTTTTTTAATTCATTTTTACTCAATGCACTTTTGAGTGCAACATAGTCATAGTCCCGTTGATGGGCTAAGACAACTTCACACTCCTCATCATGCTTCCCAAAATCAATGTGAGAGCATCGCCGCTAGTTGCTCTATAAAAGAGCGTGCCACGACCATATAGCAAGACCAATCCTCTGCAAGCAAATGACGAATTGCTACGGCCGCCACATTTGCTTGCGGAGGATTTGGTCTCGGTTTAGACCATTCCTTGCTAATGGAGATGCTCTGAATACGATTAAAGTAGAAGCACCTATAACTGATAACTTAAGTTTTTTAGCCTACGCACAATAGTAGAAGGCGGATAGTAATTTTCCTTCACAGGAAAATAGAAATCATGAAGAATGGTATTTTTTTATAATTTTATTCTTAAAAAATGAAATTTCTACAAGTTTTCAAAGTAAAAAGTTAGACATCATCCAAAATTGATAACTCGACTATCCTAAAGCCGTTAACATATGATTTCACAAACCGGTCCAAGTTGCTTCTTGGAATTGATTAATATAAGTAATAGTGCAAGAAGTTGATTGGTTGACAAAAATTTCTACACAAGTGACATTGAGTTTCGTTTTTAACCATTATGGGTCAATTTAGATATTGGTTTTGGGTGCATTGTTGGTTATAGGTGCTTCTACCTTACATCTAGCCATGCCAACAATGTCTCTTGTTCTACCAATGACACTTGTAGAAACATTGAAGGGGTTCATCTAGCAAAATAAAAATTACAGCTATTTGACCGAGCATTCTTCTTTTCTTTTCCAAAATAACTCCATTGAAAAAGGACATTATACAAACTTTTTGTCCTAGGCATTCAAGACTAGTTTCTTTAAGTCCCCACCTCTAAATCTCCCCCTCCCTCTCAACGTTAATGCAAACACTATTCACCCATGGGCCCTATTTTCTTAGGTTTTCGTTTTGGGCACCCTAGGGTCTTTTTTTGGCAAATTGTTTATTAAAACTGAAGCCTAGGGCCCTCTAATAGTTCGGGACCCCTAGGGAATTTTATACTCTTGCAAGAGGGGTTTATGTTTTTTAAGGAAGGCCCCAACATGCACAAAACAGGGGGCAAGTTTTGTCCTCTTGCATTAACGTCGAGGGGGATTTAACGTTGAGGGGGGATTTAGAGTCGGGGCCTTTAAGTTAATCCATCCCTGAACAAACATAAATAATTCAGTTGATACCCTGAACGAACTTGAAAATCGATGACATGTCCCACATGATTGCTTCTTCTTTTTTTCATAAAAATTGTCATGTAGAGTATAAATGCGTACCAATGGCAAGATGGTAGGAAACCTAACATGGATGAGGGGCCATGCAAGGCAGGAAAATCCTCACAAAAAGGGGATTCTAGGAAAATTAATGTAATGTGGTTGACTATTTGGTTGTGGGGACAAGGTTCTCATCATATCTTCATGTGTGCCAATTCTCATTTGCCAAAGGGTTTTTCTTAGTTGACAACACACACACCACAGTTATTTGATTCAGCACAATTCCCTGACCCTTGTTATCTGCGCAATTACAGCTGCCAGCTCCACATCATGGGCACTTAGTTGAAGCTACAGTGTAATTCATGGGAGTCCAACCCAGCCTCTACATGACATGTGCTATTCTTATTTTATTTTATTTTTTGAGACAAATGGTGCACTTTATGTGCTATTCTTATTTTATATTTTGAATTTTATTTATTATTATTATCATTATTTATCCTTTTTATTGTTTTATTGTTGAGGCACACGAGTTGCTTTCGGCAACCCATTGCCGAAGAGTTTTCGTCCAGCGAGTGGTGATTTTACGACGGAAATTGAACCGCCAAATCCTTGGGTACCCCGGCAACACCTTATGAGTACCCCTCTCCATCATCTGGTAGTTTAGGGTCATTCCGGACCAACATTAGTAGAAAAGGTGGCATTGTGGAGGGAGATCCCCAGGCAAGTAATGCCCAATTCCACGCACGCACAGTGATTTTGCCTGGCATGTCCTTGTGGAGCGCCATCTTTTCTACTAGTGCAATAACATGTGCTATTCAATCCAAGAATATGATGCAAACCCTAGAGGCCCTCAGTCAGGCTGAGTTGTATTGTTTTCTTTTTAGCAATGGGCTTGCCCCTTTTGTTTTCTAAATGCCAACCCTGCTTTGAGCTTTGTAGGACAAAGGGGTCAATAACCACCGTCACTGAGAATTGGCCGATGCAGGAAATTGAGCATTTGGTTTGGGAGGCAATTGTGGATCATAGGAGATTGGCGTGGGTCAAGGTGCAAAACTCATGCAACTTTTACCCGGGGAAGGTTGGGTTGTTTGGGTCCCGATTTGATAGAGCCTGGATGGTTGAATTTTTTTCAGGTGACCAGGTGGATGATACTCTGATGTGAAAGAGGTTTAGGCTTAGAACTAGAGATTTTATCATAGTTGTTGAAAACAAAAAAGAAAAAGAAAAAAGAAAATATTGCCTAAGGATCTCCTTTACGATTCAAAGGTTATTTATTCTTCTATCAATGGAATAAACGTTCATTCCATAAAAAAATTAAAAATTAAAATGTCTGCAAGCCACTCTGCTCACAAGTTTGTGGAGAATTATCACGCAATAAGTTATGGACGGTTTCTCTCTTTTAACCCTTAGACGCACTGGCGTCCAGATTTTGGACGATGGATGATCTGCGACCTGTCCTTTCACCACATATGGTGATATTTTTCATCCATCCACAAATTTCTTAATTCTTGTGCTAGTTGACTACCATTTGTACAGTATGGATCCTCAAAATAAGATAATGTGAAGTTTTCAAAAATCACAAAAGTGGTTTATGTCGAGTTTGAATCTTAGTTCAAAAAGTGAGACCTTAAACATGATTTTCCATAATGTGTAGAATCAAATAATGGAACCCATACCATCTTGTAGTGCATGTTACTCCAATTTCATTACAATTTTTTTTTATTTTTTTTTGTTGATTTTGGATTTTTAATTGAATTTCAAGAGAAAACCTTGCAAAATTAATTAAAAAATATTAATAATAAATACGATGAATCGAACCGTACAGATGTTATCTTCACATTGACATTTACAACTTTGCTTTGTACATCAACTCCATTTTTGTTTTTAATCAACTATTTTATAATGAATCTTTGAAAACAGTGTTGAATTGGGACGTTAAAGGGTTAATTCCGGCCTTTGGAATGGAACTCAACTTGCATGGGAATACGGTAAAGCCAGTGATTTTTTATTTTATTTTCATCTTACATTGTACTCCCTCTATCCGGAAATAACTGTCCTAATGTTTGGCATATTTGGCATTTTCTGTCCAAAAATTAATTATCTTATGCTTTATACTTCATATCGGACTGACCATTTTGCAACTCATAAGGGCCTAGTTATACTTAGAGGCCGAAAGCAAGAAGCCACAAGCTTGAATTATTTGAAGTTGTGATTGGTTGAAATCGAGAAGTCGTTGGAAATTGGCTTTACACTACAAAGTTTCGGTTCAAGGGAGGTGGAAGGAGAAAATGAGGTGGCAAACACCTTTTTTCCTACATGGCACAAAGAGTGTTGTGGTTTTGTGTCCCCCAGAATTTGCATCAGGCCCACTTCAAAAAGAGGTTGGTATGACAAAAAAATTGAAAAGCCGTCTTCAAATAGGTCAAGAAAGTTAGAGAATTCACTTCTAAGATTTTTTTTCGGATTGGCCATTTTCACCTAGCACTACCAAACGACTACTATTATTCACTGTCATCTAGTTCTCCTTTTTAAAAGAAATTGTCTATGTAGCTAGCCAAAGCTGACCTTTGGTCTTGATGCGAGGGACCTTCACAATGCTTTTGGACACTTAGCCTTTGTCTTTGGCATTTAAGTATAAATAGACTTTGAAGTTTTCACTTGAGTTTTATCATGAATTTCATAATTATGAATTGCTACTTGAAAGATTTTCAGAATGCAAATGATTGCAAACTTGTGAGTTGCAATTTAGAAATTATGGCTTTTCATAATTCAAATGAGTTTTGTTATGAATTTTTTTCCACAAAGAGCACCTCCTTCAACATCAACATCTTGTCCACTATTCTCTACTAAGACATTCTTGTTTTTTTAGGGTGCAAAAAAACGTTAAGAAAGGTGCCGAAAGTGCTATTTGGATATGGTAAAAAAAAAGTGACCATTTACAAGTCATCACGTATAGATTGTACAACGATGATGTCCAGTTAACCCCTAACCGTCCCTATCTTTTTTGGATTTACAAGCATGATTTCTTTTGAAGTGTTACATGTCTAAATGTAAGTGAGGTATAAAAATTTCATTCATAAAATCTTGTAGTGTACATGTTGTAAATGACGTGAATCAAATTTTGGAGTCAGTAGGCTATATAGATTGCAAATGAAAAAAGTTTAAACTATAAAGTGGTTCAACTTTGTCACGTACACACATTGGTACAATTTGTTTTATTAAATATCTTTGATGAGTCCAAAAATGGTATTGAAATGTCAAAAAGTAGCCGAAAAAGTGATCCATTTGACCCAAAAAGAAAATGGTGTTAAAATAGACCTGTGCACTAAAATGATTCCCAAACATTCATAATAACTTGGATTAACATGAATGATAACTAGACTTCAAGGAGAATCTAACCCAATTTTTTTAATAATATTTTATTATTGAAAACAAACATTCGATCAAGAAAAATAGCCACCAAAGTTGCAGCCATCAAAATGCACCTTGATGAACCAAAATTAAGAATGGTGCACTAAAATAATTTTCCAAAATTCATTACATCTAGGATTGATATGAAATTTTTACCACAAAAACTAGACATTAAGACACAACTTTTTGGAAAATTTTAAAGGTGAAAGCAACCCAAAAAATGTTCAAAATATGGATGTCGGGACGGTTAGGGGTTAGGAAGAGAAGATACACTAGCCTTAGTCATTTTGAAGGCCCTCAACTAGGTTGTTGACCAATCCATACACATCCATTTTTTTTGGGCCAAAGAGCTATCCACAGTGTTAACATTCACAATGTTTTTTAAGAGCATATGCACCGTCACTTCATAATTGCACTACGAGGTCATCCAAAAATTATTGGGTATACCATGTAGTTTGTTACCAACATCACGCAAGTAGATTGTGTAAATGGTAAGTAAGCCACTAAGAAGTCACCACCAATGGATTATGCTTCATGATGTGCAATTAAAAAGAGGAAAATCACTACACTAAAATCACCATATACTGTAGTCCACGGTATTTGCGAGAGGCTTTAACAATAATTCTTTTTCCAAAACACTATAGTAAAATTCATCCAAATTAGATGAAAGTTGTTCAAACAAATTATGAGATATTGTCCAAATGGATGAATGTACCCATGCCATTCAATCATCTACAATATATGGTGATTTCATGTAGCTTGAGTGCTTTAGCCACGCTTAGAGCATGCCCAACAATTGCTCGTTGTACACCAAGTTCACATCCAAGATGGTTTGTGAGAATTGAAAACTTCCTTAGCAACAACCACCAAGCGTGCCTGGAATAGAGTGCATTGACCAAATACATACTACTACTTTTGTCACTATTTGGGACAATCATAATGACGGAGAATAAATTTACTAAACTTAACTTCATAAAGTGATAGCATGGTCTTGTCAGAGAATAGGGCATAATGCTTGATGTAAGAACCACCACTCGCCATATTGACAATGTTTGGTGTGCAAATATCAAGCTTTACACCATAAAACGTACTTTATCATCCAGAATTCGGTTTGTTGAGTGAAAAATAGGTGTTGTTAGGTATGCTCTTACATTATCTAATGTCATAGTCATTCTCCAACCTATGCACATCCATTTTTCTAGAGATAGAGAGCTATGCAAAGCGCCAATGGAGATGCTCTAAAAACCCACCGGCAAAGTTGCGTAGTCCACCATTGTTATGAAATAATCATACTTGGATAGTAGACAAAGAAGTCCACCATAACTTGTATAAGGTAGAAGCACCTAATTGTGACAGATTTTAGAAATGGCCTTCATTTTAGAACACTTCTCTATGTGAGTCATAGATCATAGATTTCAAGATAAAGTGTCATAATTAGGTGCTTCTACCTTATGTGGCTATGCTTGTATTGTTTTTAAAAAATCAGCCTTCACATGAGTCACATTATTGATTGAAGACTTTGGAAGGAGAACTCTCCGAGTCCTTTTTCGATCTGCCATGAATTCACTTCCCTTGAAAGTGCTTTAATTCATAAGTTCAACTTTAAAATTTCATAATAAATATTAGGAACTTTAAAATAAAATAAAATAATGCCCATTGATATATGTAGGATTTTGTTTAGGCTCTTTTTTTTTTTTCTTTTTTTTTTAAACAATAAATTGCATCAAAAAAATTTATGTATATTTTCTTGAAGCTCTTTTACTAAATATATATGTTGGATGATTTATTTTCTGTTTTTCGTTTTTTATTTTTTATTTTTTATTTAAAAATAAATAAATTGTCATTCATTCCATGAATACCTGAGCATTTGGAGCTTAAGAATACGTATTAAGAGTTAGGGCACACAACATAACTCATAAACTAGCACGTAACCTATAAATTAGCAAAAAAAAAAATGAATCTTTCGGAAGCATTAAAGAAATTACCAAGAATATAAAAACGCACATTCACGCTTTACAAATCCATTCCAAAGAAGAATAGGAAATAGGAAAAAGGAAAATGAAAAAAAGAAAAAGAAAAGAAAATTTTAAAAATCAACGAGCAACACCGTAAGTATATATGGACACATAGGTTGCATAACATAGGAAACACAAGAAAACACTTATTTTAACAAAATGAAAACCCAAGGATAAATTGTACACTATGCAATACCCGCAAGGTAAATTCATGATCACAGCTCTTCATCTCATGTTTCGAACAAAATATAAAAGATTTATAAGGAAAACCTCATAATAATGCAATACAAAAATCCAAATATTATTTATGAGCCACAAAAACACAAGATACTACAACCTTGTAGATGCAAGAAGGAAAAATGACCAACTACAAGACAATACGATACATTCATAGTTACTAACATGTAATTGCACGTGCCCACGTAAATCATTTAACTATAAACTACACTGAAACCATATACACTCCTAATACTACACCATCCACATAACAAATCCCAACATAATAATACGATTTGTAAGAGTTATATGTTGCACAATAGGTTCACACCAAAAGTCTTTGTGTACAAAGATTGAAATAGGTATCGTACACTGATTAACATAAAGAATCAAATGTAACACGCAATTCGCTATTTATGCACTTGGCCAAGTGCGCTCATTTCATAAGCATATTTGACTTTAAAAAAAGCTGGTTAAATAGTTCTCTAAAAAAACATCAATGTTGTCTTTCTTCAATCCCTTACATTGTAAACAAATAATTATTTTAATTACTTTTTATTCTTATCTTTATCTTTTCTTTTATCTTTTCTTTTTTGTCTTGATTTCTTTCTTGTCTTCTTTCTTGTCTCCCTCTTGTCTTTCTTCTTGTCTTTCTTCTTGTCTTCTTTTTGTCTCTCTTCTTGTCTTCTTTTTGTCTTTCTTCTTGTCTTCCTTTTTGTCTTCGTTGTCTTTTTCTTCTTCTACTTTTTCTTTAGTTGGGGGTGTTGAACCCTAAACAACGGAAGCAAGCCAACAAAACAAAACCAAAAAAAAAAAAAAAAAAAAAAAAAATTACTTTTTCAAAAATTTCTATTTTTAGGCGCTGGGTGCGCGGCCTAAAACCCTCTCATCTCCCTCATTTCTATCTTCATATCCCTCTCCATCTCTTCTCCTTCTTCTCTCCATCCCTTCTCCATCCCTATCTTCATTTCCCTCTCCATCCCTTCTCCTCTCCTCTCCCCTATATATATGAGGGGAGAGATGGAGAGGGGGATGAAGATAGAAATGAGGGAGATGAGAGGGCTTTAGGGTGCGCGGCCGCGCACCCCATAGCCTATAAATAGAATTTTTTGAAAAAGTCAATTTTTTTTAATTAGTTTTTTTTTGCGGCTGCCATTTAGAGTTCAGCAGCACCCCACGGCCAAGAAGAAGGGAATTTTTATTATTATTATTATTATTTTTTGGGCAACTGCCATTTTGGGGTTCAGCACCACTCCACAGCCAACGAAGACAAAAAGGAAGACAAGAAGAAAGACAAAAAGAAGACAAGAAGAAAGACAAGAGGGAGACAAGAAAGAAGACAAGAAAGAAATTAAGATAAAAAAGAAAAGATAAAAGAAAAGATAAAAGAAAAGATAAAAGAAAAGATAAAGATAAGAATAAAAATTAACTAAAATAATTATTTGTTTACAATGTAAGGGATTGAAGAAAGACAATAATTGTCGGTTTTTTTTTTTAAAAGTTACACAAAAAAGTTATGCGCTTGGGGACCAAGTGCATGATTATATGGCCAAGTGCATAAATAGCGAATTATGTGTTATGTTGTCCAATATTGCTCCACTACTAACCATTTCATGCGCACTAAGAATATATATATATATATATATATATATATGAACACCGGACCCCTTTCAAAGTGTCTATTCGTTACTAAGAAGAACTAAATAATGGATACATGCCCAAATTTTTGTTTACAATGAACCACCTACAACTAAGCAAAAAAGATATCTAAAAATATCTTAGAAAAATACACCAAAATGCAATATAATACCTCGTGCTCACAATACTCATAAAGAAGCAATCAGTGAATAATCAACTGTTACCAAAATTCAATTAATAACCAATGAAAAAGAATTCACGATTAGCTCAAATTAGAGAGAATAACCAACAACATAAAAGTGGTTATACATGATTCAAACATGAGTCTTCAGCTACAAATTCATTGAATCTTTGTAATCACACTTCAATCTGAAGGAGTGATTGCCCAAAAATATACAAATACTATAAAACACAAAATACATAAAAACACAATCAACGTTTACTACTTAACTTCTAACTTGGAGCAAAAACATTTATAGTCTTGTTTCTAGTGCATTGAGCCAAAATTTTATATATATATATATATATATATAATTGTATGATCTTGTACAAACATAGTTTATAAACACGTGGGAAAAATTTCAACAACTTTGGCCACATAGATTGTAAGATATTAGCACTTGAAAAATAAATAAATAAACTTTGTTTGCACCTTCTCAAACCAGGGCAACATACTTTGAATCCTCTTAACATATTTTTTTTTAATTGAGTTGAAAATCAAGGATTTTATTTTAAACCAAGTTGATCAATTTTTAATAAAAAATTCTAATGCTTGCAAAACGAGACTCTTCATAATTTTCACATCACTTATCCAAATGTTTGCTCTGAAACAGTGGTCATGTAGGGATTCATCAGGAACTTCAAGGCATGTGGACATGGTGCGATGATGATTTGGTGCAAACCTCCATACCAACCTAGTATGGATAAAATGACACTAAATTGACCTGTATGCAACCTTTGGTGTCAAAATGGCATCAAAATAATGTGGCCCAACTTTTCTGATGTTAATCAATATTAACTATTGATTATTGGTTACTAGCTACTAATAAATTTCATAGAGTAAATTCCAAACGAGAGCACTAAGGATAGACCTTGCTACTATCACTCATGAGACAAGATAGACAAATGACCCCAATAAACTCTTTATTCACAATGGTTCATAAAGTGAGTATTACACTAAAATCCCCGTATACTGTGGTCCACGGTATTTACAAGAGGCTTCTGTAAATATAGAAATTCAAAACACTGAAAAAATTCATCCAAATGAGATGAAACCTTATTCAAACTGGATGAAATATTGTTAAATGGATGAAAATTTGTTGCAAATGGATGAATGTACCCATGCCATTCACCCACTCATAGTATATGGTGATTTCAGTGCAGTATGAATTTTATTCATTCATTCTCAAAAAGGTGAAACTAAGTTAATTCCATACTGGCCCTTGTAAACTTTACATTCAGTAGCCTTGGTTACTGCTGCCTTTCTCTGACAAATTGATGTGGAATATCCCACATCATTTCATCCCCTGAATGAAATGATGTGGGATATTCCTCACCACATCAGTAGCTACGAGGACATGTGGCATTAAGCAAGAGCAATCAACCATGGTGCACAGGAACTCAAAGCACTTCTCAATCACATTCAATAGTGTTCTATAATTATTTATTTGATTCAATAGTCCATTCAAATACAAATCACTGCTCACTCTATAAATTAAGGTGGATGAAACAAAAAGGCACCCCTCTTGAAGACTACTGAATGTTATGAACTATATTATTTTCAACACATTTTAAAAAAATCTAAGAAATTGTCCAAGGGGCAAAATTCCTTCCTCACAATCATTGTGACCCATTGATGTTTATTCGAGGATTCTGTGCAGTACTGTATATGAAAAATACCACATGATGACATCTACGTGTTGGGCTACTTGTGCCAAATTAAATGAAGTTGTAGCCCACCTTTGTCTTTCTATTTGTTCTTGACCAAAACTAGAAAGTAAAAAAACAAGCTCCAAAGCACCTATAGTAGACAAATTATTCTCTACTAGAAAATTAGAGTAGGAAATGACTGCTCCCAACAACATGAATTTATTGTTTGCTGAAGTATAGGAGGAAATGAATGAGGTAGGTAATGAAACCTTTTGTGATTAACTGAACTTAATGGGATGGAATGGGTCACCACTCATGAGTGGTGTTCGCACTTTTAATCATCTCATGTGCATTCAATTCAGCACTTTGAATTGAAGGATTTTTGGTGAATGACATTTGGTGTAAGAAGGGAATTATATTTCACAAAAAAATGTTCCAAATTTTTCAGTTGTTTCTAGTGCAATGAGTAAAGAATGAGAAAAGAAAAAATCACTAAATATTGTGGCCCACAGTATTTACAAGAGGTTTTACCAATAATTGTTTTTCCAAAATATTGTGGTAGAATTCATCCAAATCCAATGAAAATTTCTTCAAATGGATGAGAGTTTGTCCAAACGAATGAATGTACCACAACGATTATGCACCAATGAGCATATGGTGCAGTATTTTTGTCTTTCAGTTGTATAATATTGCCCTACACTAATATGAGAACTATGATTTAATCTCGTGCTTTTTTGTTTTGTTTTTACCCTCTTGCAGTTATTGTATTTGACAACTAAATGGAGTAATCCTATCACACTTCACTAATTAACCCATAAAAGACTATAAGGTACCCACATGGCTTCTTAAACTAATAAGTGAGGAAATCTGAGTTGTTGAGCCGTGAATTGTGGAGTGAGCAACAAAGAGATCCTAACTCTTTTTGAGAGTTGAATCCATGAGTACTTCTTGATTGAAAATTCATGAAGTGTGAGATTTTTGATTTTTTAAATTTATTTACAAGGAGGCTATCTGAGCGTCATTTCTTAAACGGTCCAAACTATATCTCTCTAAAGCGAAATAGTAGAGTTAACTGAAAAGTAAGCCCAAAGAGGACAGTTTTGGCAAACTCGTGTTGAATTCCTCTTGAACTCATATCGAAATATAAATAAACCAAAAACTAGGTAGGAGACAATCTAAAGCAAGGCAATGTCATTATTCTCCACACTTCGCTATAACTCCCACACCTTCCACCAAAGTTCCAATTCCATGGCCCACAAGGGGACAATCTATAACATGACACTATTCAACCCAAGCATAGTTCAATAGAGAGGTCAAACGTAGAGCAAAAAGGAAGGTTAGATGGGCTTCTTTTTTGTTAACTCAAGTGTCCGGGTTGAGAAAGAGTGTCAATCCGGACACTAGATACGCCGTTGTTTTCTATAGTCCAAAATTGAATAATAGTTCTATTTATAATTGTAAATAGAGGCAAGAGCTGAAGTAGCCATGTGAAAACCAGTTGAGGGCCTCTTTACACTAGAGGTGAGAAGCCACGAGGAAAGAAATTTTAGCTGACGGGAGGCCTAGAAACCGAGAAGACCAATTTCTCATTGACTAAAAATTCTCTCCTCGCGGCTTCTCGCCTCTCATTAGAAAAGTTGTGCTTGACTATTTTGGTGCCATTTTGACACCAAAGGTTGCATATAGGTCATTTTAGGGGCGGTTTACACTAAGGACCAAGAGCCATGACCAAGAAAATTAAATCATTTTCATGGTCATGGCTCTTGGCCAAGAGCCGTGACCATGAAAAATCAAAAATGGATTTTTGAGTGGCTTGGTCACTCTTGTAGTGTAAAGTGGATTTGGACCGGGACAACTTTGGGCTGATTTTTTTAATATAAATCCCAACGATCTACAGTAACGTCAAAAAAATCGGGAATTTTTTTTTTTTTTTTTTTTTTTTTCGGCCAATGGCTCATTTTCAGCCTTATGGTTCCTTTGATTTCCGTTGAGTTGAGCATTTTGCCTCGACTCAACGGAAAACCCGTTGGACCATGGCACATTATCCAAATGGCAGATTTTAGTAGTTTTTTGGGGACCTCAAAGTTAGTGGTCATTCTCCTTTTTCCAAGGTAGTGTAAAGCCAAATGGGACCAAGAGCTCTTTTTGGGCCAATCACAGATTTTAGAATTCCATGGTCATGGCTCTTGGTCCTCAGTGTAAACCGCCCCTTAGTGTCATTTTATCCATACTAGGTTGGTATGGAGGTTGGCACCAAATTATCTTAATTGCATTCCAGTGCACCATCATGGCACCATGTTCACATGCCTTGAAGTTCCTAATGCAGGTTAGTGTAAAGAGGCCCTGAATGTTGAGGCATCCCGCAAAAAGGGTGGTTTTTCGGCCAATGGCTGATTTTCGGCCTTATGGCTCCCTTGATTTCCCAGGGTGGTTTTGATGAACTGCTCGCACAGATGCATGGAAGGCAGCGGGAATCGTCACCCCGTCTCTATATCCCCCGGTGGTCTTGAATGCGAGACCCCTGCGAGACACTGTTCATGGCCCCCCCCTTTTCTGAAATTTCTATTTTTGGCACCGAGACCCCTTTTTTTGGAATTTTTTTTTGCAAAATTGGGGCCTACGGCCCCAAATTACCCTAGGGGCACCTATTTGAGAATAAAAAACCATTGGAGGAGGGGGTTGTTTTTTAAGGTGGGCCCTGACAAGGACAAAAATAGGGGGCACTTTTGTCCCATTCATTCAAGACCACCGGGGGATTTAGTGACTTCGGAATCGTCATATAGAGAGGAGGCAGATACACTGGCTCTTTCATGTATACATGAATGGAGCCATGGAAAGTCTAAATCAGGAATGCGGTATCATCAGCCATGTTGGAGTGGCACAGTCACTCACTCAGGCTTTCTGCAAGTTTGGCCTCAATCCACAAGGCTCTCCTCGTGACTGGGCATCAATGCTTTTCTTCACTGACCTTCCAAAGCCACAACTAACTTACTCCGCACCAGTGCGCATTGATGACATTGCTATCTTTACACCCTCTAATCAATCACATCGAAACAAGCTGCAGTAGAAAGGAGCAACAGGGACCCTTTCAGTAATTGAGTCACCTGTTGTCTGCTTCATGGAAAAGCCTGCAACGTTTCCACACTATCATGACGGACACCAAGCCCTCATCTCATAGCCCATAACCCATAAATTAAGTTTTTCTTTTTTATAATAACTTAAGGTTTTTAGTATACGTACATAGGAGTAGAAGGTGGATAGTATTTTTCCTTTACAGGAAAATAGAAATTGTGAAGAATGTTTTTTATTTTTTATTTTTTTATTCATAATCATATCCCAAATAATGAAATTTCTACAAATTTTCAAAGTGAAAAGTTAGAACGTTCCCGGTAGTTGCACATTGTACGCCAAGTCCATATTCAAGATGGTGTGTGAGAAGTGAAAACTTCCTTGGTAACAATCACTGGGAATAAAGTGCATTGACAATTTACATATAGGTATTATTTTTGTCACTACTTGGAACAATCGTAATGGTGGAGAATGAATTTACTAAACTTAACTTCACAGAGTGAGAGCATGGACTTGTTAGAGGATAGGACAAAATGTTTGATGTGGGAACCACTCTCGCTATATTGACAATATTTGGTGAGCAAAAATCAAACTCGAGGCAAGAAGGTGCATTTTATCATCCAAGTATAGGTTTGGTGAGTGGAAAATGCATGTTGTTAGGTTTGTTCTTAGTCATCTTTCAAAATTGATAACTAGATTATTCCAAATGCGTGAACATATGATTCTACAAACCGGTCCAAGGTGCTTCTTGGAATCAACTACTATAAGTAATAGTGTTAGAAGTTGATTGGTTGGCAGAGATTTCTATAGAAGTGGCATTGAGTTTGGACGAGTTTGGTTCTTAACCATTATGTGTTTAGGGTTTAGGGTGGTTTTGGGTGCATTGTCGGTTATCGGTGCTTCTACGTTAGATTGAAAAAATAGAGCGGCTCGTTCTCTTCTAAGATGAATGTACTTGACGTAACAAGAAACGAGTGTGGGAGCTGGTTTGTCCTCCCTGGCTTTGTCCCACTGTTTGTGAAGGTCGCTTTACATATGAAGTCAAGGTTGGTTTTTTGGCTTTATTCAACCAAATTCATGTCTATATTACCTTTAAAGTCAGCCTCAAGTATTCAATATAATTAGATTATAACAAACGTCATTTCTCCTATATATAGTGGCATTGGGGCCAAAAAGATGGAGGAGGATGAAAGGAAGGAGATGTCAAAAAGAGTTGTTCAAATTTGCAAACAATCCAATGGTGTTGATTGCTGGAGAAAAACATTTATTTTATTGAAAAAAGGTTTTTTTTTTACTTTTTTATTATTGAAACTAGGAACTAGCCTCAAGTTGTGGTATAAGGTAGCTATACATTAAAGCGACCATTTAGTGAAATCTCAGGGGTTGCACTCTACATTATGTTTAAGAATCACGTGCGTTCATGACCCCTTCTAAAAACCCCCTGTATACAAGAGGGTGTATGTCTAAAATACCTTTGTATATAGATGTATTCCGTTTTAAATATACGTTTGGTGTAAGTATACGTGAATATTTTTAGCTCTAAATGTGTTTATTGTATGTATACATAATATGGTAGTGTTCAAATTAATACCCCTTCTGTGCACTCACGTATACTCGTACATGTTTAGTACAGTGCACCCCCCGAGAGTGAAATGCGTATGCATCCACTACAGTGTGATATTTTTGGTATAAATGTCACACTACAATAGATACAAAAGCCTTTTAGTAAATGGTCTTTTAAAGTATAATTACCTTAAAAGAGTTGGGACTCGTTTCAAGATTTGACGAATGAGAGGTGAGGATTCAAGCCCTCTTACATATTAAAATGGCCTCAACTTCATACATAAAGCGGCTCTAAGTATTTTAGTATTGTTTTTAACGTTGTTTCATTACTAAACGGTGTATTAATTGTTCACTACTGAAACATGTAAAAATCAGCAAGGAACAAAATTTGTGATAATGTGTTAGAACTCGCACATCAAAGTGTTTTTGAAAATACTCTTCAAATATCATGGAAGATGATGAATGTTTACGGATAAATGTTTGTTGTTCAAACACTAGTAAAAAAAGTGGTCTTTGGGCACTACACTAAATAGTGTATTTAGTGTGAGGTGATGAATAATGTGCTTACCCCTACTACTTGTCTAACACTAATTGTCAATTTGTGGGTAATTAGTGTTGACAGTTATCATCCAATTTGATTCATTCCATTTCTAAAATTTCAGTTTTTCCATCTAAACTTTCATCTCAAGTTTCATTCCTTACTCACACTAAATATCCATATCTCAAAAGATCACAATGTCAAAACGTTACTATTCTTCATAAATAGTGTGAGAATTCACATTTAGTGTTTTTACAAAAGTAGGTTTTTTGATTTTCGAGTGATGTTCGCAATTACAGTGCCTTACACTAAATACACTATTTAGTGTAATGAAAAGTGTCAAAGTGTGGTGTACATATTAGCACTAGCTTGAAAGTTTGGTACTACGAGTTGATATCTTTTACTTGAATTATTCATATTAAACGGATTATTAGAAGGAATGATTACATATAATGTGAGGTACTTAGTGGTAAAAATCTCAATGTTGTGTAAGGCCACCATAGTGTTTCAAATTTAGGGTCTTTTAAGAATATAGATACCTTTATCCTATCTTGGTTAAATTTCCAAATGCTTAAGCTTTAAAATATCCTTCTACTATACCTAGTCCAATACTTTATCAATATAAATTCAACCCTTAAAAAAAAAACTTGAAACTTTTTTTTGAACATGTCAAAGAATATTTGAATGGACATCCATACCTTTAAAATTTTGATTTTACTTTGATTACATGCCAATATAAGGTCCAACATGAATTAAAAACATAAAAATTATTGAGTCTAATTTGTGAATATATGCAAACCAACATTTGGAACTAACTGAATTTGGTCAATTGGGCCTTTAGATGATTTTTATTTTTTTAAATTAGTAGGATACCCATACTTAGAAGTTGGGTACCATTAGGTTAGAATTCAGGCCTTCAGAAGGCCCCTTCCCTTTATCAAACTGTTGATCAGTTTAAAAAAATTAATATCACGTTAGATTGCAAATTTTATTTATTCTATTATATATATTTATATATATATATTCATATTTATATTATCATGGCTAGTTGAATTAAGGGCCTTTTGAGGCTCTATATCTCTTTTAATGTTTTAATTTGAATTGTCAAAAAAATTAAAAGGTGAAGACAATGTTGGGTTACTACAACTTTAAGCTACAAAGAAGAATCTATAAAATATTTTAACCAAAAAAGGATTGTGGATGACATTTTTCTTAGAGTTGGATGATATTTGTTTACTATATCAAATAGTTGGTGTTTGATGATCATTGTGATTGGTTTGTCATTTCATGGTTAACCCTTAAAGAACTATCAAGGGCTTGCGGCTCCTCACCCAGTGGCGCGCCTTGACACGGGACAAACCCTGTCACCCAAATTTTGATGAATAAAGTAATCACTTGTGTCAAAATAATAATAATAGTAATAATAATAATAATAATATATTAAAAAATCTACCAATAAAGTATTTTTTCTTTTAAAATTTTTAATTCTTGTATTTTTCCATATTTTCTTTCTATCTACAAGACCTTTGAGGAATTCAATGTATGAACAAATTAAAAAAATGGAAATTGAAGAATCGTGTTATGTTTTCACAACTTTATTTTGTGCTAGCACTCATCATGTTGCTCAATTACCATATATAATTAAAAGTGAAAAAACCTTACTCCAAATGTAAAGTAGTTTTATAGCAGTTGGTTTATGATATACATAAAGTTAGTGTGACACGATTGTGGTGTATCTTGTAAGTGACAATGTTCTTTAGAGCATCACTTGTGGTTTGGCTAAATATGGCTCACGCATATGCAAGCTTTTGGAAGGCACAACCACTCAACTTGTAGAGGGCTTGGCCAGAAGGAGGTAAAGTCATGCGCCACATAATGCTACTCCCGCATGTAGTGAATTAAAAACTTCAAAAGGACACTCCAAATCTAAAAGGCCTTGGCCATTTTGTGACCCATCCTCCCACTTTGGACTTGGGTAGTGTTGACAACCGCTATTGTGTTGCGACTGCATAGTGTGCTCTTAGGGACGCTTTACGTATGAAGTTGAGCTCGTCTTCATGTATAAGAAGGCTTGAATCCTCATCTCTCATTGGTTCAACTCTTGAAATCAACTCCAAACCCTTTATGCCAAGACTTGAGGCCAATATTTTGAAACTAATTTAAAAAAAATTTAAACCACAACGTCTGACCCAAACCCAATTTCAAGAATTGGGTGCACCCAAAATGAAAGACCAATTCGTGAGTTTGAGCATATTTCATAGTTCAAATTATTTAAATTATTTAAATTATTTATTAAAAAAAACATTTTTCTAGCAATCAACACCCTTGGATTATTTGTAAATCTAAATAGCTCTTTTTGGTCTCTTCTTCCTTTCATCCTCTTTCATCTCTTTGTGGCCGACACCATTAGACATGGGAGAAATGGGCTCCATTACAATCTTATTATGTTGAGTACTTGAGGCCGGGCATAAGGCTAATACGGGTTGAAATTTGGTTGAATTGGGCCCAAGAAAAAACAGCTTTGACTTCATATTTAAAGAGGCTCTTACAATGAACTGTTCATTGCCATTTGTCATGTGAGCCTTGATGTGGGCCCTTGATAAATGCCAGTTTCCAAATGAACTAGAGTTTTCTTCCGAGTCTTCTACTCGGCTTTCTTTCTTTCTTTCTTTCGGCTATATTTTGCCAAATTTCCCTACAAAATATGACATTTCTCTTTTGTTAAGAAAAAAATTGAACAAAAATTGAATTTTTTTGCAGTGCTTCTACTGTTCTCTTCTCAAGCTTTAAGTTACAGAAATACAGAAGCTGTACATTGTACTTAGGTTGCTACATTTAGTGATAGGGCATAGTATATTTCATGTGATGAATTATACAATAGCCTCGTGCAACACCGGGATGTGGATTTGCTGTAGCTGTTCTTAAATTTCTGGTACTGTAACTGGGTTCACTGGATTTCAGTGGTTTTTTTCCAGTACCATTGATATCACCAAAAATAGAATGAATTCAATTAGAAAGTTATAGTAAAATTGTATTCTCAACATACATCTTGCCAAAATTAAAGAATCATCCAATGGTGGGACTGGAATCATCATAGCATGTCTTTGAAGTGTATAATGCTCACTCAAAAACGAGATTTTGGGGGGTGTGTGACTTCAAAGTTAAATAGAATGTGGATCAATTTTTTTTAAATGAAAGTGAAGAGGCTTAGCAATGACCTATGTCAACACCTCTCCATTGCAATCTTTCATGTCAAACATAAACTCACACATAATTATTGTGAATTTTATAAGTGAGAGTGACTTATCCATGTATGGTTTAGGACAAAATTTTATACATTAAAATATGAAAGGAGTTAGTACATGGATCAAGATTGGAACACATACACTAATGGAACACGAACGAGAGAATACAATCCAAAAAATATAAAACAAGATTAGAACTTTCAAACACAAGAAATATTGCATAGTAAATTTGTTGTATTTGTAAGTATTCATTGTATTTTCAAGTATTTGTAGTATTTTTGTGTTTTGTTCATAGGTATTTTGATAGTTGCACAACTTGAAATTGATTTTTGGATTTCTTCCGAAAGATGTATATCATAAAGCTCAAACTTTGAACATCACAGTTCAAAATCATATGCTCACGGATTTTTTTTGTTATTTGTGTTTTCGACACATAAGTGACTACAATGTGATCTCTTGGACACTAAAGGCTAAAAGGATGCACAATCTTCTGCAACACAAGAACATAGCATTAGTAATAGTGACATTAGAAACATATTTTTTATGGAATATAAATTTGAACACATATTTCTAACATTAGTAAAAAAGAATATTCGGGACACCAAGCTACAATGCAAGGGCATGGTACGACAAGCTCATTTGGGCATAAAAATAATCTCCAAATGGGCTTATGGAACATGCTTTGGCTCTTGTAGCTTAGTGATCCAAGTATGTATTTCTACGAGTGTAATATGAAGGGATGAAAAGTGAGGAAAATGAAAAAACAAAAATAAAAATAAAATCTATGTTTTTGAATTATAGTTTAAATCTTTGTAGTTGGACCTTTGGTTGTGAGAAATGACCACCAAGATTTTTATATCATCCATGAATATTTGAAAATTGATTGTTCCTTTTTAACCTTCATTTTTTTTGTATTAACAATGTTTTATTGCAACATACAAGTTCTAAAAATTATGAAACAAAATTTTGGACCCAATACCAAATGCTAAGTTGTCAGAATCAAAGATCCCATAGTCAAAATGAAAATTGAAAAGAAATAAAAATGCCAAGTATGCTAAGTAGGTCATCATGTATACCAAGTGGTAATGGCTAAAGATCGTGTGATTGTGGCTAAAAAGTGACTGTAGTTAATCTTTAAAGGAATTTTTCTAATTTTAAAAAGAAAGGAGTGTTTTAGAGTTTTAGCCTCAAAATATATGAATAATATACATTCTAATAATGTAGGTACATATTATTCTTGTCACGGATGATGCTTGAAAAAACCATTAAAAAAATCTCCTTTATTAAAAGTTCATGGTCAAAGTGGTTTGAAAACTAAAAAATCTAAGTTTGAGGGGGTTAGTATGTCTTTTAAGGGTTAATGATCACTTAACCAAAGTATAAAATAGCAAAACCAAAGCCAAAAACCAAAATGTTAGGTAAACCAATTAGATAGATAGATAGAAACTCCGGACCCTAAAATGGGCCGGCGTGAATAAAGTGTTTGTTCGTAATGACAATGACCCAGTACCCACAGGGCAAAGGGCCATTTGAATAAACCAATTACACTAGATAGACTAGATATGCTAAGTGTGCGAGACATTTTGATTTTTGACTTTGGCTTTGTTGATTCTTGTTGTTATATGGTTTTTGACTATGACAATTTGATATTTGATTATAATCACTTGATCTTTAGCCATGAAAATACAGAATTTGATATTATGATATATGTTGTCTCCAAAATGGCATTCCATACTAAATTGAATGATGATGTCGGGATCCCAAATTCCAAATGGGTTTAGAATCTATTGAATATACTCTTTGGATTAAGAGACACTTCTAATTGGTGGTTCCTTACTGCATCACAACAGATGGAATCCATATGTTTTGACATGGGGTCACTAGCAAAAAATTTAGAAACTATGTGAGTTTAAATATATGGTAAAATTTATTCATGGGAAGGGTAAATTTTTGATCCACAGGCTTTGGATGATTTTTTATTTCATTGTGCAAGCTACACAATAGGCATGGATGGCAGGTTCAGTTTAAAGAAATCTTTTTTAAAGGGGGGAGGGTTGTCTTACCGTATGTTCCATTAGTAAGATTTGATTTTGACATTTAGGCATTTAGATTTGTGACAACCCTTACCTACATAAGGATTGATGGATAACTCCTAGTAAGTGCAGGTTTGTTGATTTTGTTGGCCTCTTGTAGTAAGTGGTCATTTTAAGTACAATTATTTGCATTTTGGAGCTTTATAATTTTTTCGGTGAACAACCAAAACTAGTAGCTAATCCTAATTTTATTTTTATTTTAAATTTATTTATTTATTTTGAGTCAAATGGTGAGATCTAATCCTAATTTTTGGAACTAACTTAGGATTTTTATAATTCTAGTAGTGCATGTTTTATAAGTAACAATATGGTATCATAAATTATGACGTTTTAGAAAACTAGCTAACAATATGGTACTTAAAATTCACAAAATCCAACATAACACACACCCCCAAGAATGTATTGAAAATATTAAAAATGGTCAATGTTCACAACATTTTTTAGGTCATTTGTGGCCATTTATAATCATCTTTTGCACAAGAACAAAAACCAAGAAATTCATTTTTTGAGGAACAAACTTTATTTTTCAAAGAATATTAAATATTTGTTCGTGGGGTGGTGACCCAGCTATGGTGCTACGGTAATGTGTGTCATTTTATATGACCTGTAAAGTGAATGCAATGTAACCTCATAGTGGGAATTCTGCATGCAGAAACTATTCAGTAATTTGTCTGGTTTGTCACTCAAATTGAAGCAAGTATTTCATTTGAAGTACAAGCTTGAAGTATGTTCCACGTCTTGACCTTGTTGGTGTACTTTTTGCTTCAGGACCCATCTGCATTTGGCTTGCTAAGAACATTAATACTACAATGACGTTAGATTCAGCCCTGCATTATTTATGCTGTAGTACTTCATACCATATACAGAGGAGCTTTAGTTGATTTTATTTTCGTTGTACCATCAAAGATGAACACACAAAAGTGGATTTCAAAAATAAAAATGAAAAATCTGCTCTAGAATAAGTATGCAGGTAACTTGGCAATATCAACAACCTCAAAGAGGTACGATTGATTGGTAGCTGAAGGTGTTACTGTGTGTTAGGTTTTACAAGTACAAATCCAAAAAAATGACTTCACCAACAAGTCATCTTTGAGCTAGATTTGGTTCTACAATCATGCTTTATATTGCTTTGAAAAGCATAATTCACTATTCATTTGACTAATTTTTTTTGGTAAGATTGTGCTAAAAAAGATGCACTTTTAATTGAATTAGTTACTACTCCTTTGTCCCACAATAAGTTTCTTGAACTCTCGAAATAGAAGAATTAACTAGTTTAATGGTGTGGACCTTGAAATTGCATGTCTATTTGCAGCAATAAATACTTGGTTCTTGAAGGGTTCAAATGGCCACATGACACAAATGGGGGCTCTAGTAGGTATCACAAATGGCCACATGTCATGAATAGGGCGCACTATACCTTTGGAGTGAAATAATGAGAAACAACATGTAGATGCCAAGTCAGAGCATGTCCACCCTACCATTGAATTCTAGAGATCCTTTGAGAAGTGAATGAAATTCTACATGCATATTTAGGGAGGGTGAGAGAGCCACTTATGAACATGATATATAGGCACCTCAATACATCTCTCTATAGCTAATTTAATTAAAGGAAGGGCTCGGTATCCTAGATTGATGGACAATTATGATTATCAATGTATAGTGATTGTCATTGGTTCACATATTATATACAGAGACACATAGCAATTTGAGGGTGTGGACACCAAATTTTGAATGTGATGATAGTGGTCAAGTTGGCCGTAAATTGAAAGGAGAAGGGTGCGGATGCTCTTAGGTCAGCCTTTCTATGCCCCGCGTTGTTGTTGTCATCGTCGTGGAGGCCTTTGTACTTTGCTCCTCGTCCCATAATAAACTTCCTCAACCCTCCAAATAGAAGAATTAACTAGTTCAAATGGTGTGAACATGAGCCCCCTAGAGTAGTAGTTTGAGCAAACATGAAGCTTATTATGGAACAAATAGTTTGAGCAACCATGAAACTTAACTCCTAAAGGGCTGATGGGTGTAGTAGATATGTCGGCGTATATTTGACATTTTTTGTTGATAGAAAGTTCCAAGTTGAAACCCCAATAGCTCATTAAAATAATGTCAACGTGAATTTTTTATATCTTGAACCTATAAGAGGTGTGGAACCGTGCCAAATAAAATAGAATATTGATGAATGATATTGGTCGGAAAGGGCTCTATGGACCTTTAAAGGGTTGATATGGGACAAAGGGAGTATCACGACATTCAATTAGTTGGGAATTTCCACCATATTGGCACTCTTTGAAATCTACAACTAGCATAGATTCATTGGGAAATTCTATACCAATTGTAAATTTCAAAGAGTCCCAATATGGTGGAAATTCCCAATAAAAAAACGAATATGATGATGAGTACTTTCTAGCCATTGAGTACCGTAGTACACGATTAGATTCAGCAGTAGGGTGTGGAATATTGAGTTGATTTTTTTGAAGTAGATTCAACCCTTTTACTTTAAGAAAAAGAATCTTCTTTAAATTTGAAAAAAAGTGAAAAAAAATTCCTAAAACTTCGGCCCTTACTAAAATAATATAATTAGTGTCGAAGTTGATCATGTACTACAATACTTTCTTCAATTTGTGCCCAAGAAATTAAAAAAAACAAGCAGCTATGCTACTAGGAGCTCTGGCTGGAATATAACAAGTGAAAAACAAAAATGCATTTTAAATGGAATCATGGACGAAATATGTTTGCTACAGTAGTATTTAGCACAAAAATTGAGTGTCCCCCCAAATCCTCTTCCCTACGGTCAGAGTCAATAAAAAATGCAGATGCCCAAGGAGGGTTTCGCTCAAGGCGGCAAACTCCCCCATCTCTAAATCCCTTGGTGGTTTGAATGCGGGCACTATTCATCCATCCCTCCTTTTTGTAGTTTCCATTTTTAAGCACCTTTGGTGCTTTTTTTGGCATTTTTTTTTTGGTAATTTGGGACCTACGGCCCCAAATTACCCTACAGGAACCTACTTGAGAATAAAAAAACCATTAGAGGAGGGGGTTGTTTTTTAAGGTGGGGCATGAACCGGACAAAAATAGGGGGCACTTTTATTCCCATTCATTCAAGACCACCTGGGGTTCTAGAGAAATCTGCAAACTGCAGCAAGCAGCAAGCATGGAATAATAACTGAGTAAATGAAAACCTACAGTGGAGAATACGAAGTGCATCCAGTACGTACATGTTCCCGCTCATCTCTTTGTACACTTGAAGTGCGACCGCTATATTTACCCATCGGGTGCCTAGGAAACTGTGAAGCCCAGCCAACCTCGTTTTGCTCACAGCCCAACCCAACAGAATATACCACATCACATCCATGTTCACATTTTAGGACCGTGGGGGGAGCCACCACCACTGGATCATGGATCTCGTTGACATACATACGTACATACAACCGGCTCGCTTGCTCGCACGTTTCCATTCAACCCTCAACTCAGGCGGCATTTTTTTGAAGTCAAATAGCAGGCCGCCCGAGCACATCTGCCGCTCGCTGCTCTCCATCCATGAAATTTCTTCTTGAAGGCGGCATTTGAATCGTTGAAGTGATGATCATCGTAGCACCATTTTTGTGTTGCCGGTAGCCTCTATATGCACAGTAACAATAATATGGCCCCCAGGTTGAGGGGATTTTGGTGGATTTCTAATTAGTTTCATCTCTGTTTAATTAATGATGCCATTGACCTCAGTTCACCCATTGTAGTATTTATTTAGTCTTAGATGCACTATTTTTAATTTTTATAATGACTATATTTTTTTGAATAGTATGTTTATGGATGTTGAATTCTCCTCCACGAGTAGTATCAAAATTTTCAATCTCGGTAAAAACCAATTGGCTTGCATAAAAAGTTATAACGTTGAGTAAATAGTTTGTGTGGCTTGAACTAAATACTATAGTGGGTTTGGCTTGAGTGACAAATACTCTTTCCTAGTTTGATGGATTTCTTGTAGGTCCATTTCCATTTTCATTTATTTTGATATTTTATTTTCTTTGTAAGATTCAAGTTTTAAAATTTAAAATTTAAAATTAATTAATTAAAAAAAATTGTGCGGGGGGGGGGGGAGACCCACAGCAGAGCTGCTGGCTGGGCAAGAAACATAAGGGAGTCTACCACAATCAAGCCGCAACTAAGTTATTAGTAACCAGAATGATCCTGCTTTTTTTTTTTTTTTGGCACAAATTGAAAGAATCAATTGCAAGAAGAAAAAGAATGATCCTGCTTTGACATTTTGAGGGATGGATTCTCTCAATTTTATGAGTATCAAAATTCATTATGAAATTTTATTTGGTCAACAGAGGCATTTGGATACCAACCCAAGTTTCAACAGTATTCTTTGGTGTTCAAAATTCTTCAATGTTTGTTTGAATGTTTAACCCAAAAAGGGCTGATGGGGATAGTAGACATGGTGACGTATATTTGACATTTGTTGTAAATAGAAAGTTCCAAATTGAGATCCCAATAGTTCATTAAAATCATGTCAACTTTAACTTTAACTTCACGTTTGATCTTAAACTTATAGAAGGTTTGGAACTATGCCAAATACAATGAAATATTGATGTACAATATAATATTGGACGGAAAGGGCTCTTTGTACCTTTAAGGGTTAAATCAAAGGTATTGGAGAATCATTTGATTCTTGCCCAAGTTCTCAACCAATTCTTCGTTTGCTTGTTTCTTTGTTATGATTGGTAATGCACCCACGCTTGGTTTAAAAATATATTTGGTACTCTTTCAGATATGCTCGGGCTGCCTATTGAGAACATGAAATGTTGTTTAAAGGTTAACCCTTAAACATCAACCCCAGCCCCTTAAGCTTGATTTTCTCATTTTTCAAACTACTTTGATAGTAAATTGTTAACACTAGATAAATGTTTTTATCAATTTTCTTTTTCAAGCATCATTCATGACAAGAATAGTATGTACCTACATTTTCAGTATCCAAATTACTTCTACATTTTGAGGTTAAAACTCAAAAATAATCTTTTTCTTTCTAAATTAGGAAATATGGTTTAAAGATTAACTCCTAAAGGACCAAGGATCCCGAATTTGACCTCATGATTTTACTAGTAGTTTTGAGTAAGTCCTATGTGAACATCATTTTGTTCAAATTTGTTTATTTTCTTACTAATGCATGTGCTAATTCCGGTGATATAGAATTTTACCGAAAATTTATAATCCACCTTAATTATAATTTTCACAATATGATCAATTGAATTTGTTATTTTAAAGCTATGAATCTTTGGATTCATAGTTTTAGACCAAGGAATCCTTTGTCAATTTTGCATTAAGTGGAATGCACCAAAATCTATTGGTGGATACTAATGAAACATAGGTTTCACAAGAGAACCGCAACGAGATGAAACCATGCTACATTCAATCACTACATGATTTATTTTTATTTTAAATATAGAAAATAAAATAGGACTTAAACATCACGTAGATAGATTTGTGGTTATTAACAATGTAAGATAGAAATAGAACAACAACTAATTTGGTTTTTGGTCTCCTTTTGAGGCCAAAAGGAATGTAGAGTCTATTTGTTGGCTCTATCCCTTTGGACAAAAATTAACTCATGATTAACACTAATTTCTTAGAGTCTATTTTCTATTAACCCCTAAAATTCTGAGCGACCATATTCTAGTCGTTCCACTTTTTGGGTAGCCTCTAGGGACCTCATACTTTTAAAATTTTCAATGAAAATTTCAGTGTAGCTTCCAAAAACTACACTCTACATGTCAAACTTCGTTTCATGTCATTCCGATAAGTATTGCAAAAGTTATAAGCATTTGAAGTTTTTGAAGCGAGATCGGGCATCAAGAATTTTTTTAATTTTTTACTCTTTTTCAAAATTTCTTTTTGATTCATGATTGGTTGATCTTTATCTGCAAATGAAGCTTTAAATCTACCCATTTTGAGCAATGGGATAAAAGTTATGAGGAGATCTGTTTTTTGGGCAGTTTGGACAAAAAAAACTTTGAAGCTCATTTCTAAACTCAATTCTCAATATTTTTTAATGAAATAAAAGGCACTAGGTGAAGATTTCCAAGTACAACATTCTCACCGTTAAGATTGACATTTTACAATTCCATGTCAAACTTATTAATGATTTTCTTTTCCTTTCACTTTGTACCCACTTCTAGTAATTGTTTTATGAAAACATTAATATGAGCTTTTTTCTTACAAGATTTTATATTTGAAGACTTAACTCAATTGTTAACATGGCCTTGCCATTCAATGAATTTCTAACCCATTCAAAAAAAAAGATATTAATTTCTAAAGTTCAAATTTGTCACCGGATTGAACCCCAAAAAATCTTCTTTTGCAACTTTGATCCTTATAATCTAAGAATCTAATGGTCATTTTGCTCTCAAATTTTGTGCTCACATGAAAATTCAAGTTGGGTATTAGATATTACGGTTAAATGATGAAAAAACTTAAAAACATATGATTTCTTCTACAACTTCCAAATGCTGCATTTTTCATGGTTTTTTGTGAGAATACGGTCAAGGAATTTTAGGGGTGAAACACCCTTTTGACACATCAGAGAGTTTATTCTTTAACCCCTTTAGAATTGCTCAAGCCAAAATGGCCTACGGTTTGCAATACATGTCGGTTTTAGGGTAGTTGGACTATGTATTTGCAAAAATTGAATTCTTCAACAATGTCTGCAAAGATGGGAACTAAATTACTGTGGAAAGAAAAAAATTAATTGAGCAAAGATACAGAAATTGTGCCTACAAGAAGTGCGTATTTTGCATATTCTGGGAAGGGACCCAACTTGTATTCTGTAACCGTATTTTTTTGAGGGGGCCACGTATGTGATAGTTGAAGAATTTTGGCCTGGCCAAGGCTCAATTATTTTATGTCAAAGTGAACTAGGTGAAGCCTTCTAGAGACGGGAAGGTGAAAAAAAAATTAATTAAAATAAATGCGACTTCTAGGCCTTGCTGAAGGCTAAAATACAGACAAATACAACACTTTTTTAGACTGCACAACATACCAAGAATTTTTGAAGAACTGAGAATCACTCAAAAAATTGATCAAAAACTTGTGCTGCTACAAAATTGCTGACACGTCCTACTAAAAAAATCTCATTGTATGAATACCTCGTGAAGGTACTCAAATATTGTTGTGTGCACATATACTTGGGCAAAAGCACCTGCATTTTGGCCTCATGAGTTGTATCAAGCATCCTTTAGGGGTTAAAGGACCAAAGGTGTTTTTGCTTCAAAAGCACACTAAATCGGCCATTTTTAATGAATTGAGTCAAAATAATACAAAATATAATTTCTTTATATCTAACTATAAGATCTTGAAAAAAACTTTCGGTAGTAGGAAATCATTTGGTAAAAATTTCACCAACTTTGATCACATAGATTGCAAGATAAAAGCATTTGAAAAGATTTTTTTACTTTTTATTTTTATTGTTTTTTGCACCTTGCCACACTGGGTCAATGGACCTTGCAACATCTTAACTCGAGTTTTTTGGACTATGAAAGGTTACGGTTTAGTTCTTTATCTTGAAATTTTGACTTTAAAATATAGGAAAAAATTCGCCAAAAATCAAGTTGATTTTCATTCTTTAAAAAGTTGTAAAGTAGAAATAATAATAATAATAATAATAATAATAATAATAATAATAAATTCTATAATGGAATTGGAACATGTCAATCTGAATGATGAGAATGTTGGAAACAAGAAATCTAAATTTAAAAATAAATAAAATTGAAACATTAAAATTAAAAATAATTCCTATACATAATTTTGTTTTTAGGATAATGTTCTAATTGTATGCAAAACAAGATTCTTCATGACTTTCACATCACTCATCAAAATGGAATGAAAATAAACTTTTGGTGTATATATAAAAGTAACAAATGTAAAAGCTTTTAAAATGAAATTTGTTTAAAGTTTTTAAATATTTTTTGTAATTGGCCAATGTCGATCCCAATGTCTACAAAATTGTAGTAAGGGTGGCATAACTTTTGTTCTTGAGCATAAATCAAAAAATTATATGTATATAATTCCCACAAAGCTTATCTATTCTTCCATGTTCAAAAAATATTCAAAAAATTACATTAAAATTTTGACATCATAGGTACCTATGCAAACTTTCAATCGTTCTTTAAAGAGACAATGGTTCTTTAGAAGTTGACCCTTAATGGACATGGCTTTCATGATTCCCACACCCAATATATCTTTAAAACTCCATTTTAAGCTTGATACCAATATCTTAAAACAATATCTTTAAAACTCCATTTTAACTCCAATATGGATTTAACAAAGAAGAGGTTATGAGCAAGATTCTCCTAAGAAAAAAGAAAATCCCGTGGGACTCTCTGCGTCTATTAAGGATTAAGATGGTTCAAGATATACCTTTGTACACTATGCTTACCAATAAATAAATATAAATATAAATATAAATATAAATATAAATATAAATATAAATATAAATATATAAATATATAAATATATAAATATATAAATATATAAATATATAAATATATAAATATATAAATATATAAATATATAAATATATAAATATATAAATATATAAATATATAAATATATAAATATATAAATATATAAATATATAAATATATAAATATATAAATATATAAATATATAAATATATAAATATATAAATATATAAATATATATAAATATATTTGTAAGCAGTGTAATATTCTAGTACATCATATATTATGTGATAGTACACATTATCTACATATTCATACCTCGATTCATACAACTCTAATAATTAATTAATTAAAAAAAAAACTTGTTCAAACATTTATAACAAATATAAAGAAGATTAGAACATGTATAACAACATAACATGTAAACACACTCAATGGTATGCAATCATGGCTCTCTCTTGGCTCTATAGTAGATAGTGCAATATGTTCCACAGCCAATAAGACTATATGAGTAACTAATTGAATATGTGGACTTCCAACAAAGTGCATGAAGGAAAGCTAGAGAGCTCACTAGAGAGCATGAAGGCTACTGAATGTTATGTAGTCAACACAATAGAGTTATTCAAAAACACACCCTGTGATTTCCAACTTGTCAAGTGAGTCTCCGTTCCAACAATAACAAATATTGACAAACATTGTTCATGAATAGTCCCTTGTTCCCCTCGTGAATAGTCCCTTGTTCCCCTCGTGAATAGTCCCTTGTTCCCCTCATGAATAGTCCCTTAGGCTTGGAGGAACTTGTGGGAACTCACTCCTAGCATCAGGGAGGTCATGAGTTTCATACGCCACGGTGGTGTAAGGCATTACTTTAAATTATTCTCCAATTCATCATAGACTAGATTTGTAGTTCTTTTAAACTCAAAATGAGTTTAAGATGAGTTCAATGAGAGTTTCTACTCTAAGACACTCTTTTTGGTTAACTCTAATGCATGGCAATACAATGCATTGCAATACAATGCATGGCAATACAATGCATGGCATGACCCATAGAATTTACTTTTTTAGAATCAAAACGCTATCTGAATTATCGATTGTTTGTTTCATTGTGTCTTGGTGTAGTAGATCTTTGTTTAATTGAGGAGAGATTACCGTAGTATTTTGCATAAGTATCACCAAACATTAAACATATTAGTCACAACGTGGTATTATACCATTTATTATATCCAACTTCACCTTTATGTAGTGGTAGTGTACATTCAATAATATAAATGTACACCTCTAGAACACGAGGGCATAATTGTTAAATGGATGGTAATGGATATGTTCACTTTAACAAAAGGTGGTGCATGAATGCGCGCACGCTCTTGACAATGGTTTTGTTGTTGAAATCAACCTACATCGTAGAATATATTCCTAAGAGAAAGGATGTACTTCTATACTTCCAATGTTTAGTGTACACAAGGTAGAAATACAAAAAGAACATCCTCTTGATCCATTATGGAGTCACAAAAGAGGTGGGAGTGTTTTTTTTAAATATTTTAAATATTTTTTTAACCCATTGTAGGACACAAATAGACCTCTGCAATAAGGGGTTCATTTCAATAAATTTCACCAGTAGAGTTATCTGTAAATTCGAGCAAATTTTTTTCACAAGAGGAAAGACAAGACGTAACTTATTTTTTAGTTTGAAAGGCGACAAAAACGAATTTTAGCCCTTTTTCTTCAATCAGTCACAATGTACTGCAGTAAGTTACAATGTTTTCTTGCAACATGTTTGCATTGCAGCAGGTTTGTATTCTTGTCAGGCAACTGCAATGGAGATCATGGTCTATGTGGCTACGGGTAACTTGTTTTTATTACACGTTAAAACTCACCAACTACCTTCAGTTATTCCAATCGAGCCTCGTGCACATAGAGAATTTCAGTTTTGATGGTTTGGGTTGCAAACATTCTCTGTCACAATTGCTGATGCAACAGGATTGATGTCTCTGCAACATTTCATCAATTTGTTCACCTGAGTAAATGCTGTCTGGTAAGGTATATTCACACCCACTGAAGGTCACTGAAAAGAGAGGGATACAAAAATAAACCTCCGTCCTTGCATCCTTGCGTTAACTCCTAAATGACAAAGAGGTAAGGGCAAAACCTATATGTGTTATAAAATGTTACTTTTACAATTTGGACGAAGTTTGGTCTAAAAAAGGAAATAAGAAGCATGATGTTTAGTAATTATCCGGACGGTCAAACTTTCAAAAATAGTTTTAGAACTCATTTAATGAATTTAGAAGCATTTACTGTTCAAAATTCATCAAAATAAAAAAAAAAAAATTTCAAATTTCAAATTTGGTATGATTGGTTAAAACTAAACATTCTATTTTGAAATTTTAAAAGGTTTTTTTTTTTCAAATAAGCGAACATGAAAAGTTTCCCAATATTGCAAATAAAATGTATCAAATAACACTAGAACATGATCTCTACCCTCAATTTTGACCAAAAGCTAAATTTTGAAAAATGTCATTTCCTGACCATGGGCAGTCACTACTGTTTGGGCTGTAACTAGAAAATGTTTGATTGGTCACTTAGGGTTAAGAGGAGTTTATGGGCTACAATTTAATTTTTGAATTAAAATATTTAAATTCGGTGAGTGAAAAGAATTAAATATGTATTGACCCTTAATTAGTTAATTAATTAATATTTTAAATCACAAAAAAGAGGGACCCTTTAGTGCATATAAAGAGATAAAATACAAACCCACTGACCTCGCCACGTCCAACGAGACTAGAGGACACCTACAGTCTTGCTAAGCAAGTTAAAACTAGGACAAATAAGATTCTATGAGGACTCTTAATTAAACTTGTTTAAACTGGCTGAAACTCCATTTAATTTGCCCTAATTCCTTCACATGTAGGAGAGTAGATTTCAATTGTCAATCGTCAAATGTTAACTCCAATTGTCAATTGATCATAAATTCTAATGTTATAATCCATGTGTCGTTAAATATCATTTAGATTTTTTTTCATTCAAGTATAATATTTTTACCACGGGTGTTGAAAAGATGTGGTACAATATAAATTTTACCCTCTCGGGGCTAAGAAGAATTTAAAATATAATCCATGACTAAATAAATATTCCCAACAAGGTTGAGAATTTGTTCCAAAAGCGGAAAATATTATATTCTAGAGGTGAGCAATGGCAAAAGGATTCCACTTTGCCCCCTAAATGCATCCAAATTATCTTATGCATAGGATGCACTCCTTTCAATATCCTATTTATAAGACATATTGTTTTTGTTATCGCATGTATGACACGCTATTTTAATTATTATGATCGAGATGCACTAAATTCACTATAAACAATACAACAAATAGTGATGTTTGTTGTTTGAATAAGTTTATATGATTGATATATTTGGAACCACCTTCTTCTTGTATTTAGACGATTTTTTTTTACTTCAAAGTTTTTAGTTTAAAATTCTATGCATATGAGTATTTTATAACACTACCTACCACTATCTAGCATGAACCAATCTAATATATAATATGTTTGTATTTTTATTTCATACATTCATATTTCATAAGAGACTATTGCTTGATGCAAATAAACTTATTTTTAGGATGCTCACAAACAACAAAATTTGTATCCCGAGAGGAGTACGCACTTCAATCCTACATCAAGATTGGTGTAGGAACCTCATGTTTGCCATTAGAAACGGCATGATGGTGAGTTGAAACAATAACAAGCCTCTCATCGGTAATTTTAACTAGTTGGGTATGTCTCGCCAGCGGTACACCGCTTGGTTATGTGATGTTTATTATTTGTTTCTTGCAATGACATGTCCATCATTTGTTTGAAGGAAAGGAAAAAATAAAAAATAAAAAATCTTTAAAAAATCATTCATTCAATTTGTTGAGTTTGTAGAAAAAATAAGTTGACCAATCATCAGTTGAATAGACAATTTATCCCTTAGGAGATAATTAAATTGAGAATTCTTAAATTTTCTCCTCTTCATTTCCTTCTCTTGATATTAGAGTTATTTGTAAAGTCCCTCAAAACCTGAGTTTTTGACCTATAATTTGGAAAGAACAGGATCGGCATGATCTCACTGTAGACCCAGAATAGAACACTGGATAGATTCAAATTTTTATGCATAAAAATTTGGAGGGAGGGAGAAGAATTGGGTAGTGGGGTGGGACTGTGAGGAGGAGTGGTGTCAGATTGATGACGACCGGCTCTGGTCCATGAAAAAAGGAGGACAAAAGACCGGATGCCTTTACAAATAACTCTATTCTCCCACTAAAAGGAAACATTTTTATTTGCAACGAAGAAAACTGTTTGTTTTTTTGTCTTTGTTGCAAAACGAAGCAAATTTTTTCCACAAACAAGCATGCGAGACAGAGCAATAGCAAATTGACACACTGACCCAAAGATATTAGTATTTTCCTTCAGTTGCAGGGATGATCATTGCAATCACTCACTTTGTCAACGAAATTGTTAAACATCGAGGATGAGAAACACATCGAAGTAAAATTAGTTACATTCCAAAGGCATTTGTTAGAGATTCTATTGAACCCAAACCAAAAAAAGAAAAAGAAAATAAAATAGAAAAAAACTAACGAAACAAGTAGGAAAAAAGAGCCTACTCAAGTTGGTCTGGTGATACGCGCTCATATTTAGACCTCTATGATAAGGGGGTAAGTAAGTAAGTAGCCCTGCAAAAGTCTCATGAGTTGGCAAAATTGGAACCCGGACCTTAAAATATGTCGCCACGACTTGAACTTGTAATAGTCTAAAATGGGGTAGAACTCATATATTTTTCAAAAAAATAATAATCTGCATGTAATAAAATACCACAGATTTAATATAAAATCTCACTGACACTCACCGAGTTCCCGAACAGGGGAACTCGTCGGGGAACTCGGGAAGGCTATATTTGCCCACGTTCCCCGGTTCCCCGTTACCCGCTCGTCGTATGCGGACGTGAACGTTCGTGAACGAGAAAGTCGGTCGAGAACCGCATATACCCTGGCACGCACTGGTATCGGGCGGAGCCGGGACTTACTGTATTGTTGCGAATCCTTGGTCCTCAATTATGGCCCCGAGCATCGTTGTGCAGGATTCCAGACGTAGACGGGGATAAAAGCAGTCCTTCGCGCTCTGAAGTCTCCTCCAAACTAGCCTACACTGCAACTGTCTCCGAGATCTGAGAGTACTAGAACACCCTTTTCTGTTTGAGCATCACTAGTAAGTCGGTGTTACGTTTTTTGCGTAGAGAATTCACAAGGTAGTGCTATTGGCAACCTGCATTGTGTACTTTTAGCCACCCGAACCCCGTCAGCTAGCTGATAGTGAGGTTTCATTTTGGTAATGCCCGGGTTGGCAGATGTCCTTTCGAATCGTTCACCATTGCGTGATATTGAGAATGCCGAATTATCCATAGTCTAGATCTCGTGCCAGTGTGATTCTAATCACTGCTAGCTTCGAGAGATGGACATTGTGTTGTTGATTGTTGCGTGAATCCTCAACCACAAATGGCCGAAAAAGAAAGATACGTATAAACTGAATCAGCAACTAGTTTGCTTCAAGAGAGAGTTAGTTAATTCTTTATTCTTTGCAGGTTTTTTAGTGACTGCTTCCAATTCTTTTGTAGATCCCCCGGTTTTGGAGGCGTGGAAGTGCATAGTTATCCCCCTCCAGGTCTGTGTGGTGGTCTGGTTAGTTAGTTAGTTTGGTATTGAAGAATTTTGAGATGGCGACCGTGGCACAGACAGCAAGTCTCTCATTCTACAACGAGTCTAGCAACATCTTCTCGTCGGTGCCGCCAATGTCCCTCATGATGAACGAGAACGGGACGGTGTCGTTCGGATCCTCGGCTCAACAATCCCTGCTGTCCAGCTTCACGGACGGCTCGAATTTCGGTTCAACATGGCCGGAGCCTTACGCGCCCACCAGCTTCTTCAACTCCTCGTCAATCCAGTCAGCGCCGTTGAGCGAATCGTCCGTGTACACCGCCGACGACGTCCAGGCCACTGATTTCCTCCTCATGGGCAGCGACTCCGAGTTCCTGCAGCAGATCAACGGAGTAGCCGCCGTGATGCACCCCAACTTAGTCTCCACTCTGAAGAACATGGTCGCGCCGGGAGCACCAGGATCGCCACGTTCCTCCCAATTTTCCTGCCATTCGTTCTTCGACCAGCAGCCCAGTTTGGGCACCTCGCTTTTCACGCAATGCCATGAACAGAAAGTGGAGGACACCCGCGCCGTCTCGCCAAATTGCACCTCGCAACCTGTTAAGGTACTGACTAATAACTCCATGAAAACGAACGTACATTACTCCTTCTTCAGTAACATTCAGTAGCAAGTGTGGTCTGTATTTGCATCCATTCACAAGTCGGGGTCTTCAGGATGAATGCACCCGGTTAGCTCCTGAGGAATACGCTTGACATTCTCCTCACTGCTAATGCAGAGGTAGCAATGTTATGTTGTTTGATATATCAAGAAAGTTGTGAGTCCTTTTCAAGCAACACTAGTAGGATGCTGGTTCTTTAGAACTAGTCTTTTGTGACTTAAGAGGTCCAAAATGACTTCTTTTCTAAAAAAACTGAGTCACGTAAGTTACAAAGCACTAGTTCTAAAGGACCAAAATCTTACTAGTGCAACTTAGACAGTTTGGTTGACCGTGAGGAGGAATTTTTTTGGTGTGCAGGTTGAGAAGTCAGAGACTGACGAGAGTATCGAGGCGGCAGTGGTGTCCGTGGACTTGATTCAGAACCGGCGGCCCTTCCGATGCCAGCACGAGGGGTGCAACAAGACGTTCAAGAACCCGCAGACCATGAAGATGCACCACAAGACGCACTACACCGACGGGAGCGCCGCCAGCAAAGCGGGCCTGCTCTCAACGTTGCCCACGCTCAGCAGCTCCTTGAAAGCCGGGCACAACAAGAAGATTCCGTCGCGCTGCCCCAAGTGCAAGAAGACGTTCGTGGGCCTGTACGAGCTTCGCCGTCACTACGGCCGCAAGCACTCCGAGGGCGAGAAGCCCTTCGGCTGCCGCAAGTGTGGCAAAAAATTCTACATTGAGGTAAATAAAAATGACGTCCCCCGTGTTAATTACTTGGTTACTATACGTCGCTCTACACACAATTCACTGATCGTCATTAGAACGTTAATTAAGTGCCTCTGTTAGCATATCATCGAGTTAACACTGGGAACTCCTTGTGGTAATAATTTGACATGCACAACTGGTGTCATTTGACAAGTTGGATGTTGTGATAACACTGTTAATTAATCATCATTAATCATCATCTTTCTGTTAATTAATCATCATTAGTGAACTAATCACGCTTAGCGTATCATCGAACAAGCAAGTCCTTGTATGTCGTAACTTGTGTTACTGCAAGCAAGTACGGCTTCAAAGTGCGACGTGCATTGGGTTTCAATGATTTGGGTTGTTTGACATGCACAACTGCCCATCTCAAACTTAGAAAGTCATGTTTTTGCAATGTTTTTCGTATGTTGAGGTAAACAAAAGTGATTATGTTCGACATACATACGAGTATTTATTGTAAAAAAAACATACAAAGAACATATTATAACATGTAAATTTTATCACGATGTGTTTTTTTGTGTTTGTAATACGTCGTTTGTATATTTTTATGCGATAAACATATGTAAAACGCATGTAGAACGTAATCACATATGTAAAACGCATGTCAAACATAATCACCTCTGTTCATCTCAACAACATACGTAAAACATTGCTTGTAAAACATTGTTTTGTGGTATCTTGGCGATGTGCGTTGACTAAGATGGGACTGTGTGGATGATTCAGGTGGACGTGAGGGATCACGAGAAACTGTGCGGAGAGCCGATCGAGTGCAAATGCGGGTTGAAATTCGCATTCAAGTGCAACTTGGTGGCGCACAAGAAAGCACATCCAGCATGCCAAGACCAACAGAGTCCTTCCTCATCAACGTCAGCCTCCTCGTGCACGCACCAGTCCTCCTCGTCCTCCAGCGACTCCGACCAGTCACGGTCGCCGCCGGCGTCTTCTCGCGGCACTCGGCGGCAACGCGACGACGACAGCAGCCCCATTCACACTACCACTACGACGACGTCCAGTGCCCCGCTCCCGGACTTCAAGGATATTCCAGAGGCGCCTCAATTCAAGTGCGCCCGCTATGACTTCTCCGGCCTGCAGCTCAGGACTAGTAGTACTCCTATTCTTACTCCCAGTGACTATAACTACCCCGCGGTGCCGACATTCTCCCACCTGCCTTCCAATCCATTGTACCCGAGTCCCCAGCAAAGCCAGCACTTCGCATTCAAGATGCAACAACAACAGCAACAACAAGCAACTAGTTTCTGTTTCGATGGGTTGATGTTCAACCCATCGCTGGTCCGGCTTCACTGATCGACCGTTTTCAGGTTCCACTACTCCTTGAGCTGGGCTCTGTGATTCATTCAATTCCAGTCGGAAGCATTTTCCGTGGAGTCTCATAGACTTTGACCACTCATCCCATCGTGTGTGGTCAATGTCTATGAGAGGAACGGAGCATCAAGAGCTGAGATTATTGATTTCTGCTCTGTTGCGGCCAAGGAGTTGTGGACCGGTCGAAACGCGGCGAGGTGTAGAACGTGGGGGAATTGAATAAATTTGTTGAATTGTGTACTGTAGATCGATGTTATTTATACAATCATGTGGAAAGAAACAAAAAACAGAAAAAAAATAAGTTGGTAGCTTGCTCACGGGAGTGATGCTACTTACAGAAAGCAATAGACTGGGTATGTAACTGTAACTTACTGCATTAGTGTGTACCGCTACACTTACCCAAAGATGATTTTTTTGATGGGTATTCATGTCACAATAATAAAATTTACCGCTCAATAGACAATTGGTTCCTGCTTCTATTTACTCTTTTCACTCTTTTCTAGTTCCTGCTTCTCTTTACTCTATTTACTCTCCTTTCACTTCTATTTACTTGTTGCACTCTTCGTTCTATTTCTAAGTTAGTGTCAGAGCCTGAAGCTAAGTAATAGTTCAGTTCTATGCAATTGTCCTCTGTTTGGAAGTCCTACCTTCACGTTGGTAGGCATGGATTACTCAGAGTAGACTTTACGTTTCTATAGAGCATGTTAGAACGACATTGAAATGTGGCTTCATTGCATTATAACGCTGTGGTCAAAATAACATTCCAATGTTCTTTGCAATGGAACCGATCCACCCAGTAAGGTTGATTGTCCTAAAACCACCAACTTAAGCAATCTGGACTATTTTTCGCAGTCCTAAATTCGAAAAAAAAATATGACTGCATTCGAAATAGGTTTTGATGAGGATTGCAAAAATTTGCAACATCTAATTTGCATTTGTTAATTTTATACAAAATTCCAAAGTGGAAAGTAACCTGTGACCCAAATCAAACCTCTAGGTTTCCCCATGTTCACACTTTGTTGTTCCTAATTCCGCTCATGAGCTAACCCAAAACCACCAACTATTTCTTCGCAATGCTTGATGTGCCATTGGTCTCCTTCAATAATGAAATTGGTGGTTTTAGGTCTCAATTGTGGTGGCCCCAAGAAAAGTCTACATGTTATAATTGGGGGAGGTGGTAGTTTTAGGACATCCTACTTTAGTAGAAAAAGTGGCGCACTCCAAGGAGATGCTTAGGCAAAACCACTGTGCATGTGTGGAATTGGGCACCACATGCTTGGGCAACTCCCTCAACAATGCCACCTTTTCTACTAGTGACCATTCATCTCAAAAAATAAAACAAAATAACATTGTGAAGTTGAACATTCAAATTGTCCTAAATTGCTCTACTCACTTGTGATGGTAACATAGCATTAACATTTCCAATGTTTTACTTTCACAGACTCATCTAGTAAGAAATTAAAACTCCAATAAAAAGTAATAGCTCAAAACAACTTGCTTAAAATTGACACTAAATAAAATGAAGAGTGTACAGTCAAGTTCAATTTGCTTACAAATTCTCCTTTGCAGGAAAAAATTCAAAATTTTTGAACAATGTGTGTACTTAAAAATGATGTGATTTGGAAACCGTAAAGTGTGTTGCAATCACATTGGAGTGTACTACAATACCATTACAAATTTACACATGTATTAATGAAAATCATACGACAAGTTACAAATATTATATACACTATCTACCATTGAGTGCTCTCACCATTTTCTTCAATTAAAGTGTTCATTCTTGTAAGCATATTTGAATTGAGCGTTTGAAATTGTTCTTGAGATACTTGAGCTCATACTTTTGAAATGATTTGTATCATTTCTTCTTTGTCCTTCATAATCTTTTTGATTCCATAGGCTTGTCTCCAATCATCAAGGTATCTAATACGGTGTATTGGAGCACCATCCTCCATCAATGTGAGTTGAATAGGTCTATCATGCATAAAATAGAAGCCGCTCAATGTAATTTTGTAAATTAGTTTCACAAAATCAACCACTGATTGTTTAGTTGGAGGAATGATGACAAGTGGACTTTTGCCAAAACTTATGAAAGCCCCTATACCATTACAAAGAAGACAAATGAGATGATACGAATTATCCAACAAGTATTTCAAACTCAGGTGTGGACTTGTGAAGAGATGCATCTTTTGTGGGCATGGTTGTTGAATTTCAATGTAGTGGTGTCATGTCGTCAATTTTTTATTTTAAAACATTGGACGTTTTATTCCAAGGCAAATGGTTACATAAAACATCACAAGAACCAGGTAGAACAAGCTGCTGGTGACAATTATTAGAGATTTTGGAAAACTAATTTTGTGAGCCCATCGTGGGCCTCACATAATTCCACTGCACCGTCATCCCGTTACGCATACATAAAACCGAGTCCACACACCAGTCCTTGTCAGAGCTGATCAGGAATTTCCCTGCCTGCTTGGGATATTACTTGATAAGGACATTGGTCTGTCATGTTGTCAATTAAAATGTAGTGGTGAATTTAATCACTAGTAGAATGGAATGGGCGTGCGAGAAATCTTAGGCAGGGGTTGCATAAGCGTCCAAGTAATCACAATTATTGTAATCACTTGGACGCATTTGTGATCCTTGTCCATGATCTCTCGCACACCCATTCCTGTAGTAAGGGCCTCTTTACAATAGAGGTGAGAAGTCGTGAGGAGAGAAATTTCACCCAATGGAAGGTCTAGAAATCGAGAAGACCAATTGTTCATTGGCTTAAATTTCTCTCCTCACGGCTTCTCGCCTCTAGTGTAAAGAGGCCCTAAGTGACAACTTCATTATGCGGGAGACCTTGCCGAAAGGGTGCACATGTTCAGTTTGCGATTTGGAGAACTTTCAGTTGTTTTAAACTGGCTGTAATTGCTATTACAATCAACAATCTATTATTAAAACACCATGGAGATCCATTCAACTACTTGAACAAAATGAAGAGTGTAACTCGCGTTGAGTTAAACCTCCCCTGTAGGTGATGGCCTGATATGGATACCCCCTCTAAATACAGTGTGATTTTTGAGAAATCTCTTATTGGTAAGAAAAAAACACATTGGAAAATTGTAAAAATTAAAGGCTGTTATAGACACCATAACTGCAACTATATACATGGTGTTAAAGACAAAATTTCTAGCACACCAAAAATGAGATAGACATAAGTCACAGTATGTGAGGCGAGTAAAAGTTGTACCCATATCAGGCCATTTCCCCATCGAACTTCCTGGGGAGGAGGCCAGACGGTCTCCGATTGTGTATTAGATCAAAGGTGGAAGGCAGAGTGGTTAAAACCATTGTTTCTGTAACAATTCCAAGGCCCGTACAAATTGTTGACAGATTCTTGTGTCTTTGCAATACTTTTTAAAGGCGAAAGAGGTCTATTCACTTCCCTTACTTATTGAACTCTCTTCGAATGTCCAAGGACTTAAACCCCTAAACACTCAAACGACCATTTTGTGGTCGTTGCCTACCTCACGGGCTGCCTGGAACAAAAAAAAAAAAATTTGAAAAAATAAAAAATATCTTAAAATATTATATCAAGTCTACTTTCTAACGCAATTTGATTTATGACAATCCGAGTTAAACTCCACACAGGAGAATTGTTTGAAGTGAATCACCTCAACATTGTCTTAGTGTTACAAAATTTGCTATCGGGGAAACTAATGATGTTCCGTCCATCATTTCTTTTGCTTTTTTGACGTTTACAATATATAACCCAACTTTAACCAATTATACTAAATTTTAAACTTTAAAATTGAAAATTATAATTTATACAAAATTTCAAAGGTTAATGCTTTTAAATTCATTAAAAAATGATCTAAAGTTATTTTTGAAAGTTTGACCGTACGGATAATTTGTAGAGATGATGCTCTACATTTCGTCTATTGAACCAAACTTCATCAAACATATGGAAGGCACATATTATAACACATCTATGTTTTGTTCAATACCCCTCGGACTTTTAGGGGTTAATTCTGTGCCTTAACATATTGCTACAGGATCTTCAAAATAGATCCTACAACAACATATTGTGATCACTAATCCCAAATTTTTGAGCACTAGCACATAAATTCTTGTATAACAAATCACAAAAAAAATAAAAATCTGCAATCTTGTCAACACTACGAACAAGCTTTCACTTTCTGAAGCTATATCTTGAGTGTGAGGATTGTCCACTATGTGCTTGACAATGCTGGAATCCTGCTTGTTGGTTTCTGCATGGGCTAAAGAATTCTTGAGAGGCGGTGCAGCTTGGATGCAGAATGCGGCGGAAGAAGGGCGATTAGGGATCCCATCGCTTGCTGGACGTGACGAGGATGGGAGGAGAAGACGTAGACGAAGAGTGTCGGATGAAGGCGATGACGATGAGGAACTGTTGGGCGGGCTGCTCGTGCTCGACCTGGTGGGATCATCCTCCCCGGGAAGTTCGATGGGGGAGGTTTAACGCGACGCATATGAGGGTGTTAGCTCATTTTGTACAAAAAAATCAAATGCACAACTCATTGTATGAAAAAAATTTAAGAGTTGCATGTAGTTACGTTTTTCACCTTTGCATGATTATATTTTTGATTTATACATCACCTACGTACACAAATTACCATTCCATCTTCGTTACAAAGAATAGAATCACCACAAAAAATCTCAAAAATTGAGGATCAATAATCATTCAACACTAAGTTGACTGAACTTGGAAAATCAGCCTTGGTCCTTTAGGAGTGTAACCCTTAAACGTCAAGAGGGCCTAGGCGGGGCAGCCTGGAAGGCATCTAAATTTTTGGAGGAAAAAAAAAAAATTTTAAATTTAAAAATGAAATAACCACTCTGTTGAACACCATTGTTACAACACTATAGTATTGCGGCACTTTTCAAAAAACAACCTTTGCTGCCCCAACCTCAACTATTGTTCATTTTGATAACTTTAATTGCTTGCCAATGACTCTACAATCTCCCAAATGAGGTAAAAATTTGCAATTTACATTATTTTTTCAATAACTTTCCAACACACCCATCCTCGCTTGATTTAATTGAGAAAATCTACTTTTTTTCTCAATTATTCCTTTATAAAAATCCCGTCGGGATTTTTTGACGTTTAAGAATTAAGAACTTTACGTGTTGAACCATCCTTGTGGGTACGGTATTGGGGTCCTGTACCCCTGTTCTCAATGAAAGTTCCCCACCAACTGGTGCCCACCATGCTGCAACAACATGAAACCCTAAGTTAGTCTTTGATAACTCACTGCATTCTTGTCAAGATCGAGAATTTTCATAACACAATTTCAATCTCATGATTTTCAAACTCCAAAAAGGAGGAAAATAAAATAAAATGAAATAAAAAATAAAAATAATCTACAGACTTGCCAATGCGAAATTCAATAATAAATCACTCCTCTAGCTTCAGAAATTAGCATGCATGTGGAAGCCTCTTCATTGTAGGGTGCTCTGCCAAAATGTAGACATTTTTCAATCAATTAACAGCAAGGATTTCGTGCGAAGATTGAGGACTTGGTTAACAATCTGTCCAAAATGAAGCTGTGGATGAATCACTCCATATAACATGGGTAAGAAATGATATACACTCATATATCTGCACTTTTGTTCATTTGGTAAACTTGTTCAAAACCTAAATAATTTATTGGGCATGTTCTCTTCAATGAGAGAAAGTGAATTAATTTGCTCTTTCATTTTTAGTAATGTAACAATATCCCTTATGCACCAGAATGAACTTTGCAAGGTATAGTCTACAAAGACTATTCAAAGACAATTGATAGTGTTTTTTGGACTTGAATTCTGATTGCAAAAATCAAAATTGGTGGGGTTTTAGGTAATAGAATGTAACCTCATGAACAAGTTACAAAGTTTTAGGTTTCCGAACGGCGCGTACGTGTGGAAGCAACAATGAGAAGGAGAGTACCAGGTTAAACCTCAACTTTTTATCAATTCCTCAACCCTAATACAGACACAGCAAAGAGTCAGTCAGTATTGAGTATCCAGTAATGAGCAGGGTTTTTTTTTCTTTTTTTCTTTTCTTTTTTTCTTTTTCTGGCATCATGGTGCCAGACTCCAATCTTGTGGCACAGTCACAATGGTCTAAATCTGGAGGGACCACTCTCCATTGCATGCATGGAGCACTGCTACAGTGCACAAAAAAAACCTGGTAATGAGTAGTATTTCTTATCTTCTTTGGTTGAACATTCGAGCACTACGAGGAGAGGCGTCGTTTCTCACTCAGGAGGATCCTGTTCATTGCCTTTCTTTCTTTTTTATTGTACACGCTTGTCCTACATGACGAATCACACTCACCAAGTCCAACCAAAAAATTGGTGAGTGCGAAGTGGCACCGTTTGACTCGCAGAGAGAGTGAAAAGCGACGCCCTTCTCCTTGTAGTGTAGAGTAGTAGAAAGTCGGTACGGCTGCAAAGATACATCTTTGTCTTTAGAGGTTCTCATTCATAACATTTAATTTAGTGGTTGTGAGAATTCGGCGTAGATAGCAATCCAATAAAACAAGACTCAAAAGTCTGACATTCACTACAGAGAGCATGCACGGAAGTGACCAACGTTGGTTGGTTTTCTTCTTGTAACTTTTGATACGCTCAAAGAGAATCGGAATTCTCTTCCAAGGGTGTTGAGGCAGCTCCTCAAGAATTTTATGTTGGCCAGAGTCCTTTTTTACCACCATTTCCTCTCTTAGACTGGACCCTCATTGAATGCAATGTGTAAAAAGATATAAGGTAGAAGCACCTAATTGTGCCACTTCATCCAATTGTGACACTCCGGGAATGGTCTTCATTGGAAAATGTATTTCTTTATAAGTCATAGATTACAGTTTTCAAGATAAAGTGTCACAATTAGGTACCTCTACTTTAGAAGTGAATTCATTGTGGCTACAACCATTCTGTGAAAGCCTGCATTGAAGGATGTTATGGATAGTTGTATGGGTTTAGAAAAATGGATGGTGTACATGGGTTGGGTAACAATTTATACATTGAATACAACAACCGAGTTCAGGGCCCTCAAAACGATTGAAGCTAGTGTATCTTCTCTTCTTATTGCACATCATGATTGCACAATCCATGTGTGGTGGCTTGTGAGTGGCTTACTTACTATTTTCAGTGTCTAATTGAATGATGATGGTGGGATACGACGACATGGTGAGGTCTCAATTTTTCAAAGAGCAATTTAGAGTTGTTGGTGGAGATACTCTTTAGAGCATGGAAATTGCACATCATGAGTCTTAACCCCTAAGACCAAGATGTCCATATTGGGCCTAGTATTTTTTTAGCAGTTTTGAGTAGGTTTTTTGTGGACTTCCTTTTGTTAAAATTTATTTGTTTGTTGACCATCATATGCATTATTCTTCATTGATTCCACTGATATAAAATTTAGTCTCATCTGAATTATTTATTTCACAATATAATTAATTAAATTTGTCGTTTTAAAACCATGAATCCGTGGTCCTTTAGGGTTAACTGAGTTATGGTTTCTTTCTGCAACAGCATCAAGCAATGGGGCTGCCAGTTCCCCTGTTCGTGGAGCTGGTGCTGCACCCAGTGGCTGGTATGGTCGTCTCCATTCTTCCCATACATACATTTAGGCTAGATTCAACATTTAGGGCCGCTTTACACTATGGTCGTCCAAGTGAGAGGCCGTGAGATTGAGTGGCCAAACTTTGTGGAGAGTCCAAAGAAATGGGCTGTAAATAGGCAATAAAATTTAATGAAAAAAAATTGACGGCCTCTTGACCATAGTTTGAATTCCCATTCTTGTCCGACCCAAATTTCCTTTCAGAGTGTGTCGCCTTAATCAAAAAGTGGGCATTTTGGAGGGAAATGGCCTTTGAACTTTGACCTCTAATGTGAAGGGTCGACCTTGGGCCATAATGTGAAGTGAAGTGGCCCTTAGTTGTTAGAATTGAATTTTCACATCACATCTCAAGAGGTTACACCAACCACATTATGACAAGTGTCACTTTTTGAAAAATGAAAAATAATAATGTCCATCAGACGTACTCCCACCCGTGCTGAATAAATGGTGAACATGAATGGAATCCAGGTACACCAAACTTCTGATATCACACCCTATCAAGACCAAGGCGATCACATTGGGCATTCTCAATTGCATTGGAGACATTTTCACCCAGGTTCACTATTCCCTCAACCATGGTTACAACTCCTAACTCATCTCATAACATTCAGTAGCCTCTGTGACTGCTTCCTTCTTTCAACAGAATGATGTGGAATATCATTTCATCCTCCAATGAAATGATGTGGAATATTCCACATCACATTAGTAGATAGGGCAGGTGACATTAAGCAAGAGCAATCAACCATGGTGAATAGTAATCGAAAGCACTCAATCACAATTCAACAGTGTTTTGTAATTGTTTATTTGATTTAGTAATTCATTCAATTACAAATCACTGGTCACTTCATATATAAAGGTGGATGAAACTAAAAGGGAGCCTTTTGGAAGGCTACTGAATGTTATGCTAGTTTGTTATTTTGGTCTTGAAAGCATCTGACACTTTGTAAGTCCAATTTGCAAAACCATCAATTTAAGAGGAAAAACTACCTGTCCCACGGTGAGACACCATCCCCATAAGGTTCTTTAGCCCCTCTCTGGAACACGTTACCACTATTCCCAAATCACTGTAGTAGATTCTCGAATCATGGCAAGTCCACGTCATCTTTCGTTAAAGATTGGGTGGTGATTAATGTTGTAGTGCTTCATTGGGAATCTAACCATCTATAGTGCTACTATCAAAAAGGGTGAACTCCACCAACTCCTAAAGAACCTTATGCAAGTGTCCCATTGTGGTTATTGTCCCAGTTACCAGCTCCTTTGAAAAAAAATTTGCAAGCACCCGGGACAGTAACCACAATGGGACACTTGCACCGTATCCCAGGCCAATGTCCCTCCTTGTTTTAGTATTTTGCTGGAGTCATGCATGAGATGGGTTGTAACCCTATGGGCTATGATGCGGGACCTTAAATGAACAAACTCTTAGTGTTCGCCATTTTCAAAAAGAGGAAAGGAGTGATATCTCTCTTTCTTGTAACAACAAAATGTATATCGGATGACAGTTTTTTGTTGAGAAAACGAGCAGCTTGGATTTGAGAAGGGTGGCCTCTATGACATCACTAGGGCTGTTTGTTGTTGGACCAACACTACACTACTGGTACTGCTTTCTCCTATTTTCAAGGTTGAATTAATTAATTCTTTCAAATGTTGAATGAGAATCTGTTGTCTTTTGTGGTAAAATATAAAAAGCATAGTTTCACAAACATTTTAATCCCTAAAGGACCAAGCATCCATATTTTGGACGATATACAAAATTAAAAATAGTTTTCTCATCCGTCATGCAATTTTTGCAGTGTGGATTTCTTACTAAAGATTTTATGGGAAGTTCACTTCATGCATATGTGATCCAATCAGAAACGGGATGATTTGTGAATTTTTTTGCCTCATTTCATGTTGTGGTGAAAACATGTTTTGGTGAAAACATTCTACGGTTTCAATGTAAAAGTTCTCTTGAAAAAGTCAACTCATAAAATTAGGCAACCAAAAAATCTCCAAAAATCACTACACTTAGGGCATTACATTTCAACCCATCACAACAAATTTCATCCACAAATTGTCAATATCTTATCAAATTTGAAACCATAAGAATATTATAATCTAAATTTCATAATGTACAACTTTTATTCATCCATCGAGTTCAAAATATCCCTCTTAGTTTATTTTATAAGGCATCTTTGAAATTCTCCAATTCTGGAGAGGGTGAGGACGTTTAGACCGGTTAACCCCTAAAGGACCAAGAAGCCTAAATTGGGCCTCATATTCTTTTAAAAAGTTTGAATAGGTCCTACGACGAATTCCATTTGTTCCCATTTGCTTCAAATTCTTCATTGATTCTAGTGATATAAATTTTGGTCCAAACTTAACCCTTAAAGGTCCAGATTGGCCATTCCGGCCAACGTATACGACCGTATTTCATTGTATTTGGAATGGTTCTATACCTCCTATGAGTTTTACATCAAAAGTTAAGTTAAAATTCATGTCTATATGGTCTTAAAAGCTATTGTGATCTCAATTTGGAACTTTTTACTCATAACAAATGTTAAATATACGGCAACGTATTTACTGTTCCCTAAATCCTTCAAGGGTTAACTATATTTTTCAAAATAAGATCAATTGAATTTGTCATTTTAAAAACCATGAATTCTTTGTCTTAGGGGTTAATTGAAGACATGTATATACGTTGAATTTGTGGTGCAGGTATGGTTTCCTCAACCAAGTGGTCAAGGCTCAGGGCACAAGGGGGGTTACAATTCGACTGGCTTTGGACCAGGTCTGCTCAATGTATTTCACCCCTTCTAAACATATATACCATAGTCAGTCGTCGAGATCGGCAAAACATAATTATACGAAGAGAAAGCCAAATCTTTAGCAATTTATTTTTTCATAAAATGTATATTTTATATGGTGAAAAAGAGAATCATGAAGAATTTTCACTAATTTTGGCATTTGTTAAAAAAAACGAAAAAATTTAATTATTCATCGTGAGATGCCAACCCTCATGGCTGGGTACAGTATCCAAAACTAATTGCAACCTTATTGATTAGCAAGGTGGAAGCCCCGTATGAAGCAACCATATGAATCTAAAAATAGATTGTATTGATACCATACTTATACTTTATTGTCATTGGTCATGGTATTCAAAGTAGAGCAGTGATAAGTTTAAACACAAATTTTATTAATGTTCTACATAATTTTCTCTGTGAAAATTCATAGCAATACTACAAAAATATATAAACTATCTTTAAACAACCATAATTGTTCAATAGGCTTCTTCTTTAACTCACCTTGAGTTTGAATAAAATACCGAGATTTTTTATTTAATATGTTCTTATTTGTTCACTTCAAATACTTATAAGGTATGGAAGAGCTTGATGGTCTCTCAATGTTAGGTGTGTAAAAGTTTGGTGATCTTCAAACTTATAAAAACTAGTTTTGCCATCAAAAAGACGGGAAGACTATAAAAAAAAATTGGATTTAGAAAAAAATTGTGTTCATAACTATTTAGAGTGAACAAATAAGAGCATATTAAACCAAAACTCATGGTAGCTTATTCAAACTCAAGGTGAGTTAAAGACAACTTTAATCAGTTGACAGATTTGGGTGTGTTTCTACCTTTTTGTACTTGAATTTGTAAAAGGAAACCAACTCGAATCCACCTCAATGCTAACTAATACAAGTAACTTTCGAAGTGTGCAGTTCGTTTTTGCACCAACTTTCATTGCTATAACTTTCGCCTACTTGTTGTTGATGGAGGGACATGTTGACAAGATTCAAGACAAGCTTCAAAAAGTACGGTTATATTCTTGACCATGTAATAACTAAGACAAGTTTATAGAAGAGTAATGTTGGTCTTGAACCAATATGAATAAAGAGTTTATTAACAATAGTTTTACTACCGTATTTCATAATTAGGTGTAGGTAGTGAATACTGCCCTTGAGACGTATTGTTGGTGGTAGACTTTCACTAGTAGAAAAGGGGGCGCTCCCCAGGGAGATGTTTAGGCAAAATCATTTTGTATGCGTGGAATTGGGCATCACTTGTCTGGGCATCTCCCTCGGCACTGCTACCTTTTCTATTATATTTTACGACTTGGAAAAGTGTCACCAAATAACCAAAATCAAGTAGCAAGAGATTGAACTTTAGATTGATTTATATTGTGAATTTGGTTGACTGTTCTAAACACCTTGTTAACCCTTAAAGGACGTACTAAGCCCCACGGGTTTATTTTTTTGGGAGGAGAATCTTGCTCATAATTTCTATTTCGTTAAACCAAATCGAATTTTTTTGATGCTAAAACAAACGCCTTAGAGGGATCTATACTTTTTTAGAATAGAACCAAAGTAAATTAAAATGAGAATCATCCTTAAAGTGGAGTTTAAAAGAGATTTTTGGGTGTGGGAATTAGAAAAGCCATGTCAATTGAAGATTAAGTTGGAATTTGTTGCAAGAGATTAATTCCGAAAGGACCAAGAATTCATATCATTCAGTAGCCTTCACACATATTGCATGAGCCTCTAAGAGAATGCATAGAATATTCTAATCCTCAAAATGTTAGTAGCTGCATTTGTTACTAGAAGACGGAGGTAAGGGCCTCTTTACATTAGAGGCAAGAAGTCATGAAAAGAGAAATTTCAACCAATGGGAGGCTTAAAAACCGAGAAGATCAATCTCTCATTGGCTGAATTTTCTCTCCTCACAGCTTCTCGCCTCTAGTGTAAAGAGGCCCTAAGTGGGAACGAGATGGGAAGGATTGTAATATGTAGGCCAAAAAGTCATAATTGTTCCCTTTGACCATAAATGCTCTGTTATTTTATCCTTTGCGACTCTTGCCTTGGATGAAATTGCTCCCCCATTGTTTGATGGATGTAAAGGTAGTGCCTTCCAATGCTATAGAATGTTATGTTGGATCTCGTTTATTGTCTCTGCCCTACCAGGAGAGAGACCACAGAAACGCATCGTTTTCAAAGAGTTACATGATTGAACAATAAAAACAAGCCATAAAAGTAAATTTAAATAAACCTAGGATAAATATTAAAGCAAAGACTACGCTCTTTTAATTAGCATTTTTCAATAGGTCTTGTATGGAGCTCCTTTTACTTCTTTTTTTTATCAACACATACAATGTTCTTCATTGATTCTGATGATTTAAATTTGGTCCCATCTCACCTATATTTTTCACAATATCGTAACGAGTTCTTTAGCCCTTACTAGGGTTCACCTTTTTGCTCTCAATGCATGAAAGATAAAAACACTAGTAGAAAAGGTGGCACTGCCATGGGAGACATCCAGGCAAGTACTACCCAATTCCACGCATGCATAGTGATTTTGTCTGGGCATCTCCCTGGGGAGCGCCACCTTTTCTACTAAGGTCGAGGCACCTAAAACCGACCAGGTACCTAATGCCGATAATTTCCACACATAGGAATCCTTGGTCCTTTAGAGTTTGTATGTGTTGGCCCAGATTTGAATGTAGCCACTCACGCTCATTGTTGGCACAGGATTGGAAACCCACTTTGATTGCAAACTGGAAATTATGGATTCCCTTCCAGTTTTGCAACTTTATGTTTGTGCCTCCAATTTTGCAGGTATGCTCTGCTATATTCTAAGGATTCGCTGCATGGTCAATCAAAAATCATTGCATTGTGATCCCTTGTTAAAATACAAGAGTAACTCATTAAGGAAATGCAAAAGCTCCTTATTACATAACATTCAGTAGCCTTTAAGAAGGTTGCTGCTAATTTCATCCACCTTTGTATATGGAGTGACCAATGATCTGTAATTGAATGAACTATTGAATCAAATAAACAATTTCAGGACACTATTGAATTGTGACTTAGTGAGTGCTTTTGATTACTATTCATCATGGTTAATTGCTCTTGTTTAATGCCAACTGCCCCATAGCTACTGATGTGGTGTGGAATATCCACACCATTTCATCCCCCAATGAAATGATGTGGGATATTCCACATCATTCTGTTGGGGGGAAGGCAACAGTCACAAAGGCTACTGAATGTTATGTATCCCCTGACCTAATCTTTTGTTGAGCCTGAAATGCACCTTGCAGGTTTTGTTTAGCAATGTCGTAGGCTTAGCATGGAATGTGTACATTTCGTATGCCAGCCATAAGCCTGCAGGTCAGGAGGTATCTTACAAACAAGTCGCAACTCAGATACAAAATGCAGTGCATGTACCTCACGAGCTTCCCCAGCCAATTCAAGAACAGGCTCAACAGCAACCATTCCTTCAAGAGCAGGCTCAACAATAGACCCTAAGTCAGTATTGATTGAAATGAATTGTTAACAGTCCCAGCAGACGCTGCGGAAATGAGCACAGTATGATTGAATGCTCAAAGGCATGCTTTAAAAATTTATTGATTAGCTTGTGACAAATAGATGAGAAAATTTTCTTAAGGTTTTCCTTTGTGTTAGATGTGAAAAGATCAAGATGTTTCGTTCTATAGCCGTGACTGTGATTATGACTATGATTCATCCTGTAACCGTGGCAGATGTTGCTCCATGATCTCACCTGGCTCAATGGCTGACTTCACATTCACTTGTTGAGATGAATTTGTAAACATGGATTTTCCCTCCATAACCGGTACATCCCTCCTGTGTCTTCAGGACAGCTACTAGTAAACGCTTCACAAGTGATCACATCAGAGGTACCACAAAGCGAAATGACTGTGTAAAGGTCACAAGAAGATGGACTAGCAGAAGCACCATTGAGAATTCGAGACCCTGTAGCTGTACAAAACAATGGAGACCACTTTTGATCCGGTTTATCATACAATGAGTAAGGCCCTAACAATCCAATGTGAACAATTTCATATCTACAACGGGAGCTCAACCGTAACTGGTAAGAAAGAAGCTGCTCTGGTTCCGTTGGAGAAACTTGAGAAAATCCGCCAATTTCTGTTGAAGCTGGGTCAATGCTTCGTGCTCCATGTTGGTGTAGTTCAGCAACTCAGATAACTTGACAAACAACCGAAGAAGGTGTTCTGCCCCGTAAATGCTGCTTGGACTAACCGTGCTTCCTTGAGGGACTGCACTGGCATACTGGGCTCTTTCCTGAGGGTACAACAACATCGCTGGCAGAGACTTGTCGAAGTAAGATCTCAAACCATTCAACACTTCAACTAAAGAGTCCTCTACTGCGCCGTCGCGTTTGGTCTTGAAGTCTATATATTTCTTGAGAATCTCTTCCGCAGAGGGAGACCGTGGCAGCTTTACCAACTTTCCCATTTGAGTAATGAATTCATAGTCTTCAACCAGCTGCTTCTTCAAAGTACCAGGTAAAGAGATCTTCAGTGATTGGTCATGGTCATCTGCATCTTTGGCTTCCACTACTAGATCGGACTTCCGTTTCTTCCCTCGTGTAGGCTTGCTAGGCTCAGTTTTATTATGTTCTTCTTTCTCAGCTGCACTTTTCTGTTTCCCTGCTGGCACCCGACCGCCTTTCGATTGTTTATCCCCTGTCTGGTTTTTGAAGAGTTTTTTCTGCTTCTCCAGATTTTCGTCTGTAGGCTTCATCAGCCTATCCGCACCCACCCACTCGTCCCAGTTCTTGCTCCACCCTAAGTAATGTACGAAGTACTTCCATTCCTTCTTCCGATACTCCGCTTTCTGAATTTTTGTGTCGTAAATGAGAGGGCCATGATAGGCCAACACTTTCTCGCCTTCCTTGAACTGGCCAGGTTCTGCCTTCTCATCTCCACTCGATTCTGGTTCATCCTTCACTGCAGCATTTGAACTCCCCATTTCTCACACTGCCGTAGGCATCAAGCTACTGCAAATTGCCTGACGTGGAAAAAGTGGAATCAAATTAGTAAACTTCGAGCCAAAGATCTTCAGGGTTTCCAATCACAACAATCATACATTCTAATCGTCGGGGAAAAACTAGAGCCTAGAGACAAGGTGAAGTTCTGAATGACCTGAGATCACCTGATACGAACTGTAAATTCATAAACAATCAAAACTTACGCCAGAGTAACCAAAACTTATGCCAAAATAGGAGCGTAGAGTAGCAGCCTAGAAAGAGATCAAAAGACGTTGGCTAGACCATCAACTTGCAAAAACCTAGTAACAGTAAGCCAGGTTGGTGAGAATGGATATTCCTCCTCATAGTAACTGGTTCACCATCTAAAGACATAACATCACATGTACAGAGACCACTTTATAACCAGAACAATGGCAACCCGAAAAAATTGAAGACTTTAATCTAATGCAAATAACAAAAAACAATCAGAACAACTAGATACAGAAACTGATTAGAATATCGTGAGCCCTGCTATAAAGACGCCAGATTGAGTTGACGCCAGACAACAACAGTACCAATCCACTAGAACCAGGGCTCTATACGACTTAAGAACATGCTGAAAACAACACAAAGGAGTCGGTTCCAAATGATATGAAACCCTAAAAACAGGGCATATGGACAAAACCAATACTCACTAGAACAACACTCTATTAAATGTAACCACGGACATCAAAATAAGCTAGAACTCTTAAAATCACTGTCATTGTAGCACAAGAAGAATTTATTAAAAATAATAAAAATAAGGAAATTACCTGCAACACGGGTTCAAAATAAGCACTTGAAACAACCGATGAAACACCCGGAGACGGCGATCCTTCCCACCAGTAGTAACTAATTCCAACCCCAAGGTCCGAGTACCTTGTGCCAAGCGGGTACTACGGATCGAACGCCCCGGCCTGACGAAACTCAGGCTCAAACGGCTTGTGCCGAAACCCGAACCCGAGCTTCAAACCCCTCCTGACAGATCGCACCACCACGCACGCGATACACTACCAAAATGGACGATCTAGAGCTCGAACGAAACGCCGTGGAATAGAGAAGCACGCAGAATGGCAGAGGAAGTGTGCCACGATCCGGTCGCGCAGCAACCAAGCGTAAAAGGAACGATCAGCAGGTAGAGCTCGGAGCAACGAAACCCTAAGCGAACAATTACCCTCTCCCATTCTAGGCGCGAAATTATTCATCCGTCATCCGTATTTCATTCGTCCATCGCCTTCATCATCCCATAGTCAGCGAAGTCTCATCCATCCATCCCCCAATTGCCCACTGACAATGATAAATTTAACTCAAATCGCTTCAAATCCAAGGCAGATCATGTTAGGTGGAGGTACCTAAAACCGACCATTTAAACTACTGCGGTTTACAAATCTGACTAGGATTATTTTTGGCTGATAAACACATAAGATTCATGAATAAAAGTGAAAATTAAATAATTAAAATGTAGTTTATTTGGATTTTGAAAGTGAAAAATTAGTCATATCTCATTTGTACCATGATAGGCTGTAATTTTTTCCAACATTAAAAGCAGTATGAATTGCATTCTAGACACCCAATTCCTCCACTAGTAAAAAAATTAGATTGAATGACAGGTTGTTAGTTTGAAGTTTTTTGAAGATTACAAGTGGTCAGATTTAAGTTTCTTGAATGGTAGTAGTTGGAGGCACCTAATATTTGCACATCGTTCATAATCTTTCCTCTGTTACTTCACTGCCCTTGAAAAGAACTCATTATAAATTTCCAAGAGATAGTTGAAAGAAGAAAAAACTGTTTTGTAAAAGTCAAAGCACCGATTCTTGAAATATCACATTGTATGATTTATTATTTTTCATAAATACAATAGTCATTAAGATTATGAAGGTATGAAAAAATTCCAACATGATTGGAAAATGTTTTGAATATTTACAAATTGTATCATGTAAACAAGATAAAATTCAAAATAAATGTGTTTTTGTCAAATTCAACATCTAAAATTATATTTAACGTAGATAAGAGTTATGTTTTCAGGTATTTATAGTTTAAAAAAATGAAAGTGAAGAAATTAAAAGAGACCCATGATTGAAACATTCTTAAAAAGCCTTTTGTGTTTTGGACACTCAAATTTTAGATTCTCGACATTGTAAAATCTTCAAATGAAGTTTATTCTTTGATCCCAATGGTTAAAAGATGTATCATAACTTAAATATCTAATGAAAACACCAACTTCAACAAAGTTAAAACACTTAATTATTTGGGCCTTTGACCAAAAATCAAGCATAAAATGGTTGATTGGGCACTTAGGGGTAACAACATATACTTGAAAAAATCCTCAATATTACACATACTACGATCATTAAAATGGCATGTGAAAAAACATAAAATATTAAAAGTATAGAAAAACCCATTGTAAGAATATTTCATAAGTATTCATCATTCTGAAAATATAATATGAATATGCATTTTACTTATACCCCAAAAAAAATCTCATTTTGCACATGCCTATTTGTTATGCAAGAGTTGTCTTCCATCAAAACAAATAGATAAGTAATGTCGAAATATACTCATTGAAACTTTATCATTTCTAAATATTGGTATACTCACATTTAGTAAGCAAACAAATTACCCAATTGCTAATACAGACTCCAATACAAACAATACATAGAAAACTACCCAAAAATTTAAATTCTAGCCAAATGAGCACATGTGAATGTAAAGTATATATATATATATATATAAATAATCACATGGACGCATTTGTTCCTTTTCATAGTTTCAAAAAAACATGTATATGCAACCTACGAGTTATATACCACTATTATGTGGCATGGAAAATACAAGAAACTATTTACGAACCTCAAAATTAATGCAAGATATTACAACCTTGTCAATGTTGGAAGAAAAAATGACCAACCATCATGACGCCTATCAACCCCTAAACGTTCAACCATCTAGAAAGTAAACAATGTACAGAATCAAACACAATTTTCTCATATGTCATTGGTTTTTGTAGTGTGGATTCTTTATTATAAACTTTATGGGAAGTTAGCTTCATTTTTGTGTGATCCAACAAAAAAGGGGATGATTTGTGAAATTTCTATGCCTCGTTTCATGTTGTAGTGATTTGTTCAAAATTTCAAAGATTTTAATGTAAAAGTGCTTTAAGAAAAAGTCAATTCATAAAATTAAGCAACCAAAAAATCTCCAAAAACTACCACACGTAGAGTATTACATTTCAACCAATCACAACAAATTTCATGTACAAATTATCAATATCTTATTCGTTATTAATCAAATTACAAAAGAATTTTGAATTTTAAGTTTCAAATTTCATACAAAAATATTAGTAACAACAATCGTAAATTACACGCAATTCGCTATTTACGCACTTGGCCATATAATCATGCACTTTGTCCCGAACGGTCTAAAAATTCGAATCCAAAAAAATTGGGCAATTTTTTTTCTCAACAACTTCTTTCCAATAAGGATAAATTGCAAAATCATATAGATTTTTGACAAGGGATTTTCTTTAAAAAATTGTATTTGTATATTCTTTATGTCAATTTTTTCTCCTATCACAACAATTATCTTGTGATATTGATTCTGCACATACTTTGTGTGACATATGAAAGTGAGAATTCTGAATCCCTCATTTATGCACGCATCTTACATAATCACATTGTATGCATTTAGATATGGAGTACAAACATGCACATAAGATTTAAATATTCTTTCTATTACATTAAAATCGTGTACTCATACACGTTTTATACTTATAGTACATACTTTTTTCCTAGTACCTTGACATCTACTACAAAAAAACATATATTGTATAGCATATACAATTATATTCTAGTAAGCATCTAGCTCGTTTTGCATCTTCTCGCATCCATGCCTTCTACATGTAATGCAATATATTCAAGTATGTGTGACTTTGCTTCACTGATAATAGTAATTTGATTCTCAATTTGAACTTCTTGAACAGAAATGAACTTCACCTTCAAATGCCTACTTATTGTTTTCGCTAGTACATCTCTCCACGAAAATATAACAGCTTATCTGTCCACCCAGCCATGTCTCTCACCAGATACTCCTAAGATGCTTCTATGCAGTTTCTGTATCGTTGTGGCTCAAAACTTGTTTCATCCGTCATACCTCGCCTTAGAATAGGCCAGTATCATTTCACTTCCACTTCCATTGCCCATTTGTTTTGTCTAAATTCTACCACCTTCCCCACATAGAATGATACTCCAGCCTTTATTACATTCCGCTCCATTATTAACGCCGCGAACTGTCCAATCTCCATATCCCTCTCTGGATTAAAAACTGGAAAATGATCATTTGTTGTTTCCAAGATAGCTATAGATGAAGCTTGACCCACAACCTCGGCCTTTGTTCTTCTAGGTGTTCTTGTTACTGCTGCAATAGATGGTCTGCCCTTTCGAGGTCCAAAATACCATCGAAGTCTGGGTTCGGCATTGTTGCCATAATCGAGTCTACTACCGCATGCGTATTACTTGTCATGTTGGAATCAACGTCATTTGTTGTCGTTTCCACCGTGACATCGTCTTCTGTTGCGTTCACATTTGCTTCGTAAGGCTAAAACAATAGTTTTACATTTTTTACTTCTATCTTGCAGAGGAAAATTCTTCAAATACTTAATTAGCCACCGCACTTTCTTGATTGCTTTTAAGTTCTCTTCCACGTACTGTATTCTTTCCACACACTTCTCCTTGTATGCACTGAATTCTTCCAAAGCTTTCAACTCCACGTCGTCCGCACCAAATAACTCTGCAAGATTTGACTTCTCCACTTTAGTAGGTAGAGACCACAAACACAAATGTCCCTCCATAGGACCCCATACATCCTTGTTGTAATGTTTGGACTGCACTCGAGGTACACCATTCTCTCTGTAAAATATCATTTGATGCGAACATGCTATGTCCGTCAATGTATCACCTCCCATCAACAAATGCGGCGTAATGAATGCTTTCGAATCCCCGACGTTCTCTAAATACCGAGCGCTCACAAATGACTTTGTGTAGGATATTCCCTTTTTCACCAACTGCAACAATTCCTTCAAAGAATCAATGTTTGACTTTTTCAATGTATGAGATATAATGCTGAACCGCCGATCGATGTCCTCGTGAGTATGTCTTACTATAAGAAAACATAACTGCACTTCTCAGAAGTAGCTCATTCCAACAAGGGTAGCATATAGGGCAAATATGTAGATGTTCTTATTCTCTTAGGTAGTGTTGTTCGCTTGGATTTGCAACGCACCTTTTTTTGTCTCACATCATCTATTACATGCATCACTGTTGTAATCATTTGGTTGCTATCATGCTCGTGGGTGCAAGTCTATCCACACGTCCGCGTACGATCCAATCTCATGTACGACGACTCCGCACAAGTGAGTCTTCACAAACCGCGACTCAATGTTCTTCACTGCTTGTCTCATATTTGGAATCATGGTCGTGTGTTTGGTCCATGCCATCAACTATTAAACACATATAGATGTCATGGCTTATTATAACTGACCTTTTTAATAACCAATAATCACGCTATTCTTCGATCTGGTGGCGGATGTGGATGAGAAACAAATTTTCAATTTGCACCTTTGTCACCGTGTTGTTTGTTGCTTCCATCCCATATTTGTGCTCTCAACAATGGAAGCACTTTGAAAACCTTGAGAACGGTGGAATTTGCACGTGCGGAAACTCCACTTTTCATAGCTTTCGGAAATAACTTATCGATAATGATTCATTATCATGTATTTGCTTCACTTCCTCATTCATATAATTGAATACGTTCACTTTCATTGTGTTAATTGGCAGCAACACAAGTGTCAATACCGAGTTATCACTCTTCCGTCGTACTTGACAATGTGGTTGTGTGTGAATTTTCAATGTAGAAAAACATTCACGGGCTGGAGACAATTTTGCACTTTTTGCAAGTTTGCAAACGTTTCCATGGACAACTTGGATTCTTCCATACACATGTTGAGAATGTTTCAATTCTTTGAAATCTCTTTGTAAGTAACGCACTGTTGCAGGATGACATCCATTACAAACTAGCACACCATCCAACTTTGTATGATATTTGTTTCGTCTTTGTGTGCGAAATTCGAAACTTCCTCTTCAAAATTATCATATAAGTCATGATAAAACATTTGTTTTTGAGATGCTATTAATTTCTTCAAGTATTGTAATTCGTCATTCATGAGCATTCGTCAAGTTAACAAATGCTTACAAATTACAACATGATCCTCACATTCACAACACTCTGTATTCAATGAAAAATCATATCAAACCGTACTCTTGGTTTAACTTTGAATCATGAATCCCATATTAAATTCATCTATGATTTGGAAATGTCTTTCGACATCTTTTTGAAAAGATGCCACAATTTGAGTAGCTCTTTGTAGTCGTGTTGTAATATATTTATCTCTACCCCGAGTAGAATACTTCATGGACTCAATCCTCAAGTTGGTATGCCAATAATGATCCAATAATGTATCTCCACCAGATCAATCTATTTTGCTTAGTTCACCTATCATAATATAATTTTTGACATTATATATAAATAAAAATATTTAAAAGATGATAAATCAATAATACATTCAAAAATATAAGTTAGTTTAAACTTCAACATCGTGCGTGCCTGATTTGAAAGTGGTTTTATTTACCTATAATAACCCAAACCAATGTGACTAAGCTTCGATTCATTTTTTTTCCAAAGCAAAGGGTATTTATTTGTGAATAGTAAATTATCCCCTTATTTCACGTACGAGTTCTTAAATGTGACAAGTCACTAATTATAAAATAAATACAAGTTTTTATCAATTACTAAGTTGATTGTCCATTATAATTTTTTGTAGTGCTTCCAAACGATGATCACTTTACAATTATAATTTATTGTTATTTTTTTTTTGCATAATATTAAAGTATAATTTATCACATTTCCAAAATGCTAAAATACATTTAATTTGAACGAGGTATGCGAAAGTTATGAATTTTTACGTTTAGAGTTTTTTTTAAGTCAAAAACTTCAATTTACAATTTACCCCTGGATCCCGATGTCTTTTTTGGAATTTGAATTATTTAAAAAAATAAACTATACCACGCTTCTATGTCTTTTATGTCATTTATAAGAATATAAAATTTATTAAAAACGGATGTACAGATTAGAAGTTAAAAAATGGATGACATTTTATTACAATGTTTTTATGCATTTCACTCTTTAAAGAACATCGTTTAATCATTTCTTAATTAGTTTAGTTTTCCAATAACTAAATACATCAGACTCTTTTGTACTTCATGTCATTTATAGAATATGAAATTCATCTAAAATGAATGTACAGAATAGTAGCTACAAATGGATGAAGTTTTGTTACGTTTTTTCATTCATTTTACTTCGTGAACGACAGCGTGCGACTATTTTTTTTAATGAAATGACTTTTCAAAAAATTGTTCACGTTACGCTTTTCTATGCTTCATGTCATTTTTAAAAATATAAAATTCATCAAAAATTGATGTATATTATTGACGATATGAACGGATGAAGTTTTTTTTAAATAATTTATTTATTCAAATGAAGGTGTTTGAGAGTGGTGAGTGTATTTAGCATTTTTGAATGAGTTTAATATTTCAATTGAAGTATTTCGGCTCTTTCACACCACTTCCACATATATATGCTTAATTTGAAGATCTCTCACGGTATACTACCCTTGTACTAATCACAATGTTTTTTTTTCACCCAAATACACATTTATACACTTAGAAACACAAATAAACACACACACACGAACCTACACGAACACATACACACGTCATTTCTCACAATCTCTTATAACTCATAAATTAGTATATGTAGAAAAATAGATGAGAAGAAATATTAACTGAACAAAAAAACGCAAAAAAACAATAACAACGATTACAATCGCACCACATGTAAGGAGAATGAAGCGCTAATTATAAATTTCTCTTCATTACAACCAATCCTCCTTGAGGGTTCCGCAATAACACAAACAAACGCCACAAATCTTGCCAAAAAAACATGTATTAAAAGAGAAAATAAGGGATCACAGCTCTTCAAAAACACCAATTCAAGTGACCAAATTCGTGGTTTTCAAGAAAAAATGAGCTTCTCCATATACCAAATGAAATGGCCTAAATACACGGCGCACGACCAAAAATCGCACCAGTTACGCAAGAATTGGATTTAGACCCCGGTTCTATAAACCCTGTAACATCTGGAAACTCTTAATTGACGACCCTATCTTTTTTAAGTAATTGAGGAAAAAAAACCCAATTAACCTTTAAACCTAATTTACTGCTAAACAAAAAAATACCTTTTTAAATGTAGCTTGAATTTACAAACGGATTTCACTGTTCGATTTAAAATACCAAAATTAGCCTAGAAAGACTATTCACGGGATAAAATAAACTTTTCCACCGATTTTAATTTATTTTAGTTTTTTATCGCCCGCAGAATTTACCACCAGTTGAAAAATGTAACTTTTGCTCCAATTGATTTCACCGTTGATCTTCAAAGCTTCTTTAAGTTGCAAACGCTTCTAATTTAATCAAACTCTCAGTTGATCTTGTATAATTTCGGCTGACTTTTTTATCTTTTCCGTGGAATTTATAGCAAAATGCTGGCTTTTAAAAAGACATAGTTCTCTTACTCCGATGTTTATTAAATTTTGTCATCTTCATTAACATACATAAATATGTTTGCAACTGTTTTTTGGCCAATTTAGTATCATTTGTTTATTTTTAATAAATTTTCAAAACCCATTCATAATCTATAATAATTGCGTTCAATCCTTACAATTACTCAAAAAATTTACAACTTTATTCAAAGTTCTCAAAACTCTATTCTCGATCCTTTAAAAGAAATTTTACTGTCTCCTTCTTCTTCTATCATTTATTAGATTAATTATCAATTACTCAAAATAGTAATTAATCACAACTTCTTTTAACATTTCGTTCCCTGTTACATTTCTACTCAGATTGCATTTCCTCTATATAAGATCCCAAGATGTTTAAATAGTCATGAATTATAGTACTTTTATCTTGGTCGCTTATCAAACTTTTAATTTTCACGACATCGCTTTTTTAATGTAAGAATCTATCAATATAACTAATTTTTTACATTACTTTTACAGTTTTACGACATAAACATAAAAATAGGTAAAAACCCCTTATTTGCACTTCATAATTTTTTTCCACATTTGTTTACTATTCTTTCCATTTGTTTATATAAACATCCTAATAATTACAAAAATAAAAAATTGTAACTGTGAACACCAAGTGTCAACTTGACAGCTCACATTAATATAGTGCCATAACCTCTCCACAATGTTAATTATGTTTATATAGCCATGTTGATATAAACGATTATATCGGGGTTACATATGCATCCCATCCATGTCCAATCCGTAGTTACATAGGTTAAAACCGATTTTTCATCTGCATACTTCAAATTGAAGTCTTCATATTTTATGTTGAAATCTTCTTCTCTGATACATTCCAACAGTTCGTGCATAGCATTGGATAGATGATTCCTTTTTGCTTCAATCACTTTTAGAATTAGATGTCTTATCCATGTTTTTTTGACATGGAATCGACAAAGAAGAAGATGACATTTTGTCTGAATTATGTCAGTTTCACTATTCACTCAACATGCTTTGTCACGATCTATGATATATTTGAAAACATTGTATTTAATCTTTCTTTTGTCTATGACTAAAGCATTTCGGATAGCTTGATGTATTTTTTCAAAAATAATCATCAAAGTCAATCGTATAACCACGGATTCATGTCCTTTATCCACGTTTGCTGAACATAACATGAGAAAAATAGGCATCCCTAACATCCTTGTATAATGACACATAGGAGCGTACAATGACAAATTATATTGATTGGTCTTGAATGTAGAATTAATTGCCCATGTAGAGTTAAGAGTAATATTTATTGCCAATTCACGCATCTATTTTGTTTGTATGACTAAAACAAAAGGTTGTTTCTCTGGATCTTCATGCTCTGAATTGTAGCGTAGGTGAAAAATAACCATGTCTTTCTCAATCCACTCAGATATACTTGCACCGACATTTATCCAATTGTCGTTGGGCACTGCGCTTTCTTTCTGTAATGTGTATGCCAGTTGCCCACTTCTTTTGAAGTTGGGGAAAATCGATACAATTTTTTTTCATATGACTCAACCAACTCTTGAAGTCTACTTAAAATACACTCCATATTCATATATCAATACATATATTAGATATACAATATGTACATAATAAACTAATTGACGTTTAATACAAAATTATGCATGTATAATACGGTATACTTATAAACATTACAATAAAATAATTGTCTGTGATATATTAGATTAAACGTTAGATATAACATAAATTTTTGCATACATTAATCCATACTCATGCCCGCACGTCGTCTTGCTGTAGATAATACAAAAATCTTGAACATCATTTAAATTGTGCAGATTCTCCCATAGATGTTTAATTGCCATTGGATGTAGGGGTAAAAAAGAATATCTTCATCTGAGCCTGAATTATTTCCCAAATGTTCGTTGTAGATTGAAATCTAATATATACATTGAAATACAAAATATACAAAATGAAACACATTAATTAGTACATTTTATCAAATAAAAAAGGCAATGAAATGTGCATAGCAATATTGTATGATAATGATTTTTAACTCTGAATAAACATGACTTTCATGATTTTTACATTAAAATCTCTTTTAAACTCCATTTAAATCATGATTCTCTTTTTAAATTTAGTTTGTTTATATTCTAAATAAGTACATAGACCCTTTAAATATACTCATTTTGGCATTTCCAAAATCCCATTTGATTTGAGGGAGTAGAAATTATAAGCAAGATTCCCCCCTCCCCCCTCCCCCCTCCAAAATAATCAATGGAACTCTCTACATCCATGGAGGATTATTAACCCTTTAGTGCCTAGCAAGCCAGATTATGTTCACTACAACGTCGGAAATGCAAATAACAGAGAATCCGTGAAGAATTGGAACTTCAGTTCTGAAGTTCAGATTTGCGCACATACATTACGCACCTTCCAGAAAAAGAAATTTTCAATTTGGAACTGTACAACTATCAAAATACCTATCAACAGAACGCAAAAATACTGCAAATACTTGAAAATACAGTAAATACTTACAAATACAACATATGTATTGTGTAGTATTTCTTGTGTTTGGAAGTTTGTTATCTTGTTTTATTTTTTTGGATTGTGTTCTCTTCTTCATCTTCCATTAGTGTGTATAATCCGATCTTGACTAATGTACCCACTCCTGTCAATTTTCAACGTATAAAATTTTGTCCTAAACCGTACATGGACAAGTCACTTTCACTTATAAATCTCACAATAATTATGTGTGAGTCTATTTTTGATATGAAAGATTGCAACGGAGAGGTGTTGACATAGGGCATAGCTGAACGTCTTTGCTTTTATTTTTGAAAATTTACCTCAAATTCTATTTAACTTTGAAGTCACACACCCCCCAAAATCTCGTTTTTGAGCGTGCATTATACAATTCAAATAAATACTATAATCTTCCGATCCCACCATCGGATGATTCTCAAATTTTAATAAAATGTGTGCTCTCGAGTTGAGAATAGAATTGTACGGTTACTTTCTAATTTAACCCATTCTATTTTTGGTAGTCTCAACCACAGTGGAAAAGCCCACTGAAATCCAGAGCTGTCTGCTACAGTACCCTAGGCACTAAAGGGTTAAACATACCTCAACATGTTTCTCTTTGTCAATTGGTTTTACAATTTTCACCTTGAATCCACAATCGCAATACTTTGCTTTACTATATTGACGTTTTCGTGTGACAATCTCTTAGTCAAGTTCAATCCTCTTTCTTTTTCCACGAGTATAAATTATACCACGATTGCATTGATACAATGTAGCGTCTGCTAGATATGGCATTTTTGCAATCAACCATGAATTCTTCTTCACCAAAGATACTTAATATATATAAAGACAATAATCTCATTAATTTTGTTAATAAATGGTTAGTGTGAGAAATTATACAATATTTGTAGATTTTCTAAGATGCACATGAAAAATAACTAAAACACTCGATTTTATTATGATGTTTGAATGAAATCATCTATCAATAAAATTGAAATGGATGTTGGGGTTAATAATATGCTTTGTATTGGTGTATGATCTCCTTGACTTTGTCATAAAGTTTTTCAGGTTGTACTTGAATAACATAGTCATATTGAATTTGCTTCTTTTTAGGTTGATTTGAAGAACTTAGAACATGTGGAATCCTTGGGATTAAGCACAAAAAACAAGTATGTAAATATTTTTCCAAATATGGATTTGGTAATCCATGTACTCAAGCTCCTACTAACCACCGTACCCCATATTTTTAATATTGTTGTGCGTAGCCTTCACTCCATAATGTGGTTGTTTAAATTCATGTGCATCCTTGACTATTTGTTCCCATTTCTTTACATGTGAAATACGGAAGTGGGAGAATTTCCCTGACTTGTTGTACAGTCTCATTTCCTCACTTAGTAAATCTAGTCTCGCACTTAGAGCAACCTCTAAAGCCTTTCACTTTTTCATAACATGCCGGTGCAATTTTTCAAGAGGTTTATAAGGTATATAGAATGAAAGGTCTGCATTGAGAATGCTTTCACCAATAGGTTGAAACTGGCTTTGTAAACATTGAATCATAAAAGAATAGGAACTTTTGGTAAACATGTACCTATTATGATCTAAACGAAATGTAATTGGATTCAATCCTTCCAAGTGCTCGTGCCTAATAGACGCAACCTCTCTACTTTGCTCATCAACCGTATCAAGAAACTCTTTGCCGTCTTCTTCAAAAAAATCTTCGCCCTCTTCTTCAGAGAAGTCAACATACTCATCATCATCACTCTCATTTATGCTTTCTACATGCTTGAAAAGTTCTTTCATTTCTCCAACCACAATCAAAAGTAGTTTTGATCTAACTTAGAGCATGCGCATCCTACCACTAAAACTAATTGATTATCTAAACCGGAGGAAAAATGTTTGTATGAGTGGGTAGAGAGTCAATGTATATGAGCACAATATAGAGATATTTGAATATGTCTCTCTACAACTATTTTTAAAAAGGGCTCAGTATTCTAGATTGACGGAAAATAATGATTACCCATATATTGTGATTTTGATTGGTTCACATACTATATAAGGTAGGTGTATCAATTTCCGCACAACACCTTAAACCGCCGACTAGACCTATCCAAGCAGGAGGTACATTATAGCTTCCAACCTGAAATTTCTATGTAATCATGGTGTACATTTTAGGGTGAGTGGTTTTGGGTACACCTATGAGTTCCCCTTCCAAAATTCATAACTAATTCAATATTAATCCAAAATTAGTTATTCCAATTGGTCCAATTTCCTAAACACTTTGCACATCTTCCAAGATTAACTCCCTAACCTTGATAACTCTCCAATGAACCTGTCAAATTTGAAATTTGAGCGGAAATTGGTACACCTACCTTAGAGGGACATAGTGATTCAAGGGTATGGAGACAATAAGAGCATCCCCAGCAGCAGCAAATTCAGTTGACCTAACGCTAAGTTTGGCAGAGGGTGGCGGCGGCAACCTGAATATCTTCCCCAGTAGCAGGTTCGCTAACGCCATGCAACCTTTGGCGTGAGTGCTTTTTAGTTTCCCTGCACCAAGCAAGGCGTATATGAAACGTGTTACACTAAGCTAAACATGGCCAATCAACGCCCTGATACTCCGTGGGAAGCTTTGTATGCGTCAGTGGCACCTGTTCAACCTGATATTCCGACGACTGGAGCCGCAGCTTCGCTTGGAGCCGCACGTGGAGCCGCATCTTCGATTGGAGCCGGAATAGGTTCATTTGATTTCTTATATTTTATTTTGCACACTCCGTGCCACTCCAGGGTAGATTCATTTCTATCTTTCTGATCATATCTGTCCAGCCTTTTGTGAAACATGGAGGTGATGGAAGTGATGGTTCCTTCACCTCATAACAAAATGTTGTGCAAAAAGTTAGCGGGAGGGTCAGGGAGTAGGAAAGATCTCAGATTCCAAACCCTTTATTCAAACTGTGGAAACTATTTATAGTATTTAACCGTATAATTGTAAGCGTAGCTTAATCAAACAAGTGCCAGTTAAACCTTGGTAAGATCCGACCGTTGGATTGGAAGATTATAGTATGTCTTTGAACCGTATAATGCACACTCAAAAATGAGATTTTGGAGGATGTGGGACTTCAAAGTTAAATAGAATTTGGGTTAAATTTTCAAAAATAAAAGTGAAGAGGTTCAGCAATGACCTATGTCAACACCTCTCCATTGCAATCTTTCATGTCAAGAACTGACTCATGCATAATTATTGTGAATTTTACAAGTGATAGTGACTTATCCATGTACGGTTTAGGACAAAAATTATACGTAAAAATATGAAAGGAGTTTGTACATTGATCAAGATCGAAGTAGATACACTAATGGAACATGAACAAGAGAACACAATCCAAAAATTTTAAACAAGATAACAAACTTCCAAACACAAGAAATACCGCATAGTACATGTGTTGTATTCGTAAGTATTTACTATATTTTCAATTATTTGCAGTATTTTCATGTTTTGTTCATACATATTAAGATAGTTGCACAACTCCAAATTGAAATTTTTTTTTCCCAGAAGATGACATTAAGAATTTCGCAACTCTGAACCTCAAAGTATTAAACTTGAATCTTTACGGATTTTCCGGAATTCCCTTTTCCGATGACGGAGTGACCACATTATGGTCTCCTGGGCACTAAAGGGTTAAGAACAATGTTGTCGAAGTTTCATTTCTTTATCTGGATTACATGCAATATCATTGTGGACCTACTGCAATCAAAATTTATCGTGTAGATTGATTCATTTTGCGGTTTAGCTTTAACAAATTGAAATATTCATTTGCCAATGGTAATACACTCACATTATCAAATTGAATCAAATCTGTACACAACCAGTATACTTAGGGTTACATAGTCATCTGCAGTATGAATGGAAGTCATGATCATACAAATTTTCAAAGTTGTTCAATTGACAAAGTGAAGTTCGATATGAACTCATTATACTACAAAATTTGGAAAAATTGCTCTTACTTACAATCTGCAATCAACATGAACAGATTAGATATGCAATATCATGGACTTGCTGGTAGCTGCAATTACTTGTTTAGATCTTATTTGTTTTCAAATGTTAATTTGTCGTGCAAACTGAGCAATGATGCAATTAATCTTTAATAACTGGATATTAGTGTGACACGTTTTTTTCTCTCTTGAAGCAACATGAAGAAAGATGAATAATTATGCAAAAAAAACACTTCATTTTGTAGTCTCTGCCGTTCAGGGGAGAGACTATGTAAACGCTTCGTTTTTAAGGAGTTGCATAGTTGAAGAGTACAAACAAGGTGTAAAAGTACATACAGGGTGATACTAAGGCAGAGACTATGCGACTATCCGCTTGTTTGTATTGTTTGCATTGATCAATGGTTATGTAACTATTAATTATATATTTCTTATGGAAACATGTTTGAACCGTTTCATTGAATTGATTTTGCTTTTGTTTTGAATTGTTAGTTGGATTGTTCAATTTTATTCGATTTTTCTAGTGTTTGCGATGGTCTAAATCAACAAGCACTTTTTCTCCATCTCAATTCTTGCTTTAGTGGCTTCTACAGCTACAAAGCCACGCGGGACAAAAGGGAAGAATTTCACAGACAATGAGGAGCGTCAAGTCTGCCGCTCCTTGGCCATTTCGCAAGATCCAATCACCGGAGTGGGCCAGAAAGCCATTGTGTTTTGGGATCGGGTCTTTGTTCACTACAACCACCACAAGCCTGAAGGTTGTTCCAATCGGCCCGCTCGTTCTCTGGATACAAAGTGGGGCCACATTCGACATGATGTGGCGAAGTTCAATGGATGCTACGAGCAGGTGGTCGCGTTAAGAGAGTCGGGAAAATCCATAGACGATAACATTCAAAGAGCCACTCAATTATATCGTTCGAAGAATGCAGCCAAACCCGATTTTGTGTACGTGCATTGTTGGTTTGTGTTGTGCGAAGTTCCCCGCTGGCAGGAGTTGCCCGTCGATGCAACGAAGGCTACAATTGGGACGCCGCCATCAACTTCAAAGCGAAAAAGTAACAAAGCCGCCATCGCGGCTAGTCGGAGTGTCAGGGCATTGCCATCGACTACAGGAGCGGGAGGCCAACATTTGTCTGATGTTGCTATGGCAGGTGGCGGCAACGCATGCGAGTTCGGCATGGACACCGATCACAGTTTAGAACTGCCACCTCCAACTGGCACTGCGCGGCCAATTGGATCGCGTGCTGTAAAGGACCAGCTCCGTCTCACTCGCTCCCGCGAGAACTCAGCCTATGTCCAAGCCAAGGCAACTGCTGATATTGCTAATACTAGCAAGGAGAAGGTGCAGCTGATGGCAAATCAATCCGCGTTGTAGTTGTTCAGCTTGCCGGTGGATTCTGTGGTGGGGGACGATGCCCGCGAGTATTTGTGCCTCCGTCGCCGCGAGGAGATCAACAAAATCAGACGCAGGGTGGAGGCCGATGATGCGGCATCAGCATCTCTCCGATCTGCTGTCACGGCCGCTCGCACTGCTACTCTTGTGGTTGCCGTACCGCCACCTGCAACCACAACATTTGTCTCCGTCTCTCCACTAGGTTGGCTGAGGATTCTCCTCGTTCTTTGGACCTCAATTCAAAGTTTTTTCCTTGTGATGTATGAATTCAATTAATGTAAAAGTGACCTTGCAGTCGTTTCGGTTCACTAGGAACATACTGGACATCAAAACTGCCTAACATATTTTGGACGATTTTGAGGAACAGTAAACTTTGAAGACCTGTAACTTTTGCAAAACGTGTTCGGTTTTTCTGAAATTTTGAGAAAACTCTTCTCATGATGTATAGAATGTGTGGTAAAAATTTCAGATCAATCCAAGTTGAATTGAGTTTTTGGTGATCATTTGAAAGTAGGTATCATTTTTGGACAGTTTCTGTGAATTTTGATGGCAGAAACTTTGGGGGTTGTATCTCCTTCATCCCAAGTTCGTTTTCAACAAAACTTGTTGGGCTGAATTCCCCTTGAAGTCTAGTTATCATGGAAAAAAATTCAACTCATTCCATGTTGGTGTGAATGTTTGGGAGTCATTTTAGTGCACGGGTCTAGTTTGAACACTTATTGCTTTTTGGGTCAAATGGGTCACTTTTTGGGCTACTTTTTGACATTGCAAGGCCATTTTAGGGCACAATAAAATGTTTTCATGAGGCTTTTCTGGTACCAATGTGTGTATATGATGATTTTGAACTATTTATAGTTGATTGTTTTTTCATTTGAGTAAATTTGGAGAACGAATTTCACCTCTAACTGTGTTGCTAGGAAAATTTCATTATCCTTTTAAGTACTAAAACACTATGATCTTGCAATCTATATGGCCAAATGACCCCAAAATTCATCCACATGATCTACAACATGTATGTTACAAGATTGTACGGTTGAGATCTCTTTACCTGATTTACATTTAGAGCTATAACACATCAAAAGCGATGATGATTTTAAGCTCAAAAAAGCTAGGGACCCTTAGGGGTTAAAATCCATCAACAATGGTGGTACCAATATTACCTTGAGCCTAATCTACAGTTGCACTAATTCCTCTCACAATCCTTTATTTTTTCAATTCCATACCTTTCCCCACCATCACAATTAGAAAAAGGTATTTATAAAATCAAAAGCCCAAATCTTTACAAATTTTGTTAAAAAAATTTCTTACGCATTTTTAAAAATTTCCATTTTTAGTTGTAAAAAACATAAATTGAGTTCACTAGGTCTTTCTATTCCATATGAGCATCCATTTTGATAAAAACAATTCTTGAGTTTTGAGATGTTTTTGTATGCACAATAAATCCAGTTTAAAATTGTTTGCAAATAAATGAATGTTGTAGATGATGACTTTCCTATAACATTCATGTGTTTGGATTAAGTAATAGTATCCAAATGTGTTTAAATTTGATTGTAAAAAAGATTATCGTTTTAATTATTCAAAAAACAAAAAAATCTCATTAACTTATGAATTTTAAAATGATCGGCCAACAATGAAAATTCTACAACATTGAATCATCTTTTTCATAATGTGCAATATTCCAACCTATACAATTATCTTTGATTGCCTACATAGAGATCTCATGCCCATCATAATATATTCTATATGAACAACTTCGCCACTATTGAAGCATAATGACTTCAACCAATATAATGACTTATAAGATCAGAGCATTAAAATTGTGATTTAAGTGAATTTCCAAAAAAAAATCTTAAAAATTAATTTGGAAAATATCTAGGTGTTTTTTTCCAAATACAACCATATAGTTGTCTTTGAATTGTGATTCCTTACATAATTACGTTTTGTACAGTTGAAGCTCCAAAAGGTTAAACTAGCCTCATTTTATAATACATTTAGGTATTTTCCAAAACCTCTAGGCATATAGGAATTAAGAAACCTTGCCACTTCATGTCTCAACTTTTACATTATGATATAGTTTGAATGGTTGCGAGTTTATAGGATATTCTCCAATGTCATGTTTGAAATGGTCAAAATGAAAAGGTTCGAGTTTTTTAAAGCTTATACTCCCTCAATCCCATATTACTTGGCAATTTTGGATTTTCTTTCCCCAAGTTAACCGCAAAAGGTACAATGACCTATTTTGGTTCATACTATTCATGAGCCTCTTCACCACAAAACATTTTTTGAAGATACTTCAAGTTCTTATCATATTCAACGGTTGGGTTTGGTGTTATTAGAATACATACTTCTCTAATATCACAAACATAATAGGATGTGACATTTTGACTAAGCTAAAATTGATTTCATTTACAATTCAAAATCTACAACTTTTATTTGTACATCAATTCCCAAACATTCTTCCAAATATTACTTCATAATGATGTTTCTTAAATTGTTAATTCAAGGGACACTACGTGACCTTGAAAGGTTAACCTTTAAACGTCCTCACTCCTCTTAGATTTGGACGATTTCAAAGATGTCTTACAAAATGTAACTAAGAGGGATATTTTAAACTTGATATATGAATAAAAGTTATACATAATGAATTTTTGATTCTATGTATACCGTTAGATTTATGATTGGTGTCACCAATATTTTTAAATAGAATTTGAAAATTAAAATTGAAATCTATTTTGTTATTTGATTACAACTAAGACATTGAAAATTTGTACATGAATTTTTTTGATATGTTCAAATGTAATACTTTAAGTGTGGTGACTTTTGTAGATTTTTTGGTTGCTTAATTTTATGAGTTAACTTTTTTAAGAGCATCATTACACGTGAAATCTTCGAAATTTTGGATGAATCACTACATCATGAAATGAGGCACAAAAATTTCACAAATCATCCCCTTTCTAATTGGATCACACATGCATGAGGCTAACTTCCCATAAAATAAAAAGCCGACACTACAAAAAGTCAATAAATGGATGAGAAAACTATGTTTCACTGTGTACATTTTCAAGACTGTTAAACGTTTATGGTTTAAATGATACAAATTCTCATATGTTCATAGCATTCACACCATTTGGAATTCAAAAATTACCGTAGGGTTGTTCGAATGCTATCACGATGTATTTGAAGATAGAATGTTTATTTGGCTCATATAATAGAAGAACATGTAAGATGTTCACGTTCAAATTTTTTTCGTTGTAAGCAAGTCAATGAATCATCTTCAAGTGTCAACCTTCATTAAAAAAAAACTTTTCAAAAAAAAAAAAAAACACTTTATCTTCTATTATAGCTTGAAAGGATTTCAAAGAGCTTTTAAACTAATTCAAAGCCTAGGTAAAAGCAATTTGAAATACTTGCAAGGTTTCAAAATTTAATAATATCACAGAGCTATTTGTTTGGCTTCTACTTCAAGCGATTTGAACGCTATGAGTAATGTGCTATTTGAATAATCTAAAAAACCTGGCATTTTATATTTATTGTGGCCCGGAGAAAGGTTCACTTGGTGTGAGATTTTAGAACATATAGGACATTAAATACAACAAATTCCAATAATTTCATGTAGGCAACATGTAGCAAGATATCCTTAATTTTTTTCTCAAAACCCAAATTTGGTATACAGTTAACTAACATTGTGTAGATCATTGTGGAAGTCAAGAGTAACAAGTTTTTGTAGTCGAACATTTTCAAAATAGGAAGAGAAATACAAAGCCGGAAACTTCAAACGTCAATATCTTTTAATCTACATTCAATATCTTTTAATTTTTTGTGCACATTCTTCTAGTATGAAAGGACAAGTTTCTATATTTGGATTGTGGAAGACAAGGAAATTGTGCCCGAAAGATTGTACATGGCAGAATTGTAGTGTGTTTTGAGCAAAATAGTCTTTGTCCTTTAGGGGCTAAAAAATTAGAAATTGAGGCTGAAACAAGTTTGAGTAGGAGACAGGGTTCAAATAAAAACTCAATACACATTTTCAATATATTATAAGACTCTGACTGTAGTTTAAAAACCACACACACCATTACAAACTTCCTATGCAATTACTCGCTCCTAAATCCTAATCACGCGTAAGTGTCGCCTTTGTGTTTCCAAAGATGTTCAACCAAATCTCCCCGGAGTTTGAAATACGACTCATAGTTCTCAATCTCTTGGGTACCTTCCATCAAATTTTGGAATGTCAAATCCCGTTGGACCTCTATACGGGCAAGAGGGTTGACCAAAACCTCCAAATTTTCGCCAGTTTCATCCTCAATAATCATATTGTAGAGGATTACACAAGCGTACATAATGTCAGAGATAGTTCCTAGATCCCATTGCCTACAAGGGTTGGCAATAATAGCCCAACGTGACTGGAGCACTCCAAACGCTCGCTCCACATCTTTACGTGCCGACTCCTGCATCATTGAAAAGTGTTGCCGTTTCTCATCTTGTGGTTCATGAATTGTTTGCACAAAACATGACTACTTGGGGTAGATCCCATCAGCGAGCAAATAGTAGCGAGGGTAAACGGTCCCATTTACCACAAATTGCACGTCTGCCCATGAGCCATGGAGCATATCCCGTACAATTGGAGATCTATCAAGCACGTTGATATCATTGTTGCTGCCAGACAAACCAAAGTAGGCATGCCAAATCCACAACGATTGGTCACCGATAGCCTCCAATATGATACTCCTATTGCCGTCCTTATCTTGATATTGCCCTTGCCATCCAACTGGACAATTTTTCCAATCCCAATGCATGCAGTCAATAGAGCCAAACATCCTAGGAAAACCCCGATCAGAATTGATAGCCATTTGTTTGGACAAGTCCACTCTGGTAGGTGACCTCAAATACGTGGACTCAAAACATGCACGAATAGCAGCACAAAACCGTTTCATGCTCAACATAGCTGTGTTGGCACCCAAACGAACGTACTCATCAGTTGCATCTGCTGCAATTCCATAGGCAAGCATTTTGTAGAACAGAGTTTTGGCGAACGGAAAATATTGGTTAAAGTGGTTGTTTTACCAGTTTGGTAGAAGCAGTACGGATAGAGGATATTTCAGTGAACGGGAGTATTTCCGTTCTATTGGAATGGATGCCAGAACGGAGCAGTTACGGTAGAAATCAATAGAAGTACGGAAGTAAAGTACGGAGTTTGTATAGAACGGAGATAGTTCAGTATCATAGCTGTAGTAGGTAGTAAGTCAGTAGGGAATACTCTGTTCCGTTCAGAATTGGAAAACTGTGTGTCGGCTGATCCGGTCAGAATTGTAAATGTGTGACTGTTCATTTTGAAAGTATAAAAAGCTTAAAAGAAACAACACTTGTTGCGAACACCATCCAGAGAGTTGGGTAGCCAGGGAAGCAAGAAGCTATCTCTTTATTTTCTTTATTTTTTGAGTTTTGAGTTTTGTTTAGAAACATTGATCAAGTTTGTGTATGAATGTGATAAGTGAAATAATACAAGTACCATTGAAAGCAATTTGTGTGTGTAAAGTTGTGTAAGTGTGTGAGTATTAATTGGAATTGAAGTGAAATTGAATTGAGTGTATTTGAATAAGTAAATTGTGGAAGGAATTGATTTGGAAGATATCACCAGTAATTGAGTGTAAACTGGAAAGATTATTAAATAAGACAATGAGAGATAATTGAATTAGGACTGAGAGTGTGTTAATTTGAGAGGATTGAGAAGTAAGATATTGTTTAAGATTGAATTAAAATTGAGTGGATAATAAAGTGAGTTGCAGAGAATAAACTAACTAAGATTAAGATTCATTGGAGCTTGTATACTTAGTTGAATTAGCATTCATCATTTTAGTGGCAAGCAACTGATTGTGACCCTATTCTATACTTGTTCGTGAGCATTTCCTTTGAGGTTCGATCCTGAATTATACTATTTGATTTAGCAATCAATAACAACGACAACACATTCTCAAAGCGGCAGTGCACTTCTGAATGCTCGATAAACATATCAATTTAGCCGCATTTGGTTTCTGCAGAAAATAATCATCAAAAGCGACAACAGCAGCCATAACCCTTACAAACAATAACCTTCTCATACGAAAGCGGCGCCGAAAGAATCGCTCGTCATAGACGGGAGTTTCGGTGAAATAATCTCGCATAATTCGCTCATGGCCATCGCTGCAATTCCTCTTAACACCATGCAACCGTCCGATTGTAGAGCCTCCCCACCGCTTGCGTTCATCCACCTCATTGGCATGCTCTTCTAGTTGAGGGAGAAGAACGCCCATCAATAGCTCTTCGTCAGAATCTGACTCAAAAAGATTTGCGTGTATTTGTGCATCAAGATTGGTCCTCCATGCATTTGCCATCGTGAGAAAGTCTTCAAAGAAAGTCTACAAAGAGAGATTTAAAAAATTTAAGGAAAACAAAAACACTCTACCAAAAAATTAAACGACTTTCTAGCAAGAAGAGAAAGAGAGTAATCCTAGCAATTAAAGAGAGATTAATCCTTGCATGCCCAAAAAATCTAGAAATAACCCCTCCACAAAATTGTGCAAAAAAACACTGCAAAATAACTCTACAAAAAAAAATTATATTGTAAAGGGAGAGAGTAACTTTGCAAAAAGAGAGAGATCATAGTGACAAGAAAATTGTACTAAAAAACTTGACAAATACACTCTACAAAAAACGCTTGAAAATAAACTCTAAAAAAACTCTAAAATATATATCTATAAATATAGAGAGAAAGAGAGAGAGAGAGTAAAATGGGAATTCCGGAGCACTTGTGTTATTGAAGAGTCTATTGGGAGAAGTGTTGCCAACTTGATCATTGATACAAAGTTCATCTGCAAAAAAAAAAAATGGTGCTATGGAGAGTGCACAAGCCGTCCAGGGACTCTGGAGTTCAATGTGATGTATGTTGCAATTGATGTCCAAGAAATAGAAGTGGGCAGCAGTAGTGCATTGCCATGGGGGTGACACATGGCACGCGGTGGGAACTGCGGCCGTACATCAGGAATTTCAGACCCCACTGATTCTGCACGATTTCAGTGCGTTTATCGTTAAACACTGATTCCGCACGTCATACGTGCATTTAGAAGTGTCGTTATCGTACGGAAGTGACATGCATTAGTAAGATGTCGATGCAGTGTCTTTTCAATGATTATGACAAAAGTGTTGTTTCCGCACAAAAGTCGTGCTTGACGGAATCCATGCGTTAATCGTGTATCTACATTACATGGCTAATAAGACACGGATAACATGCGGTTTTAGTTCATGCGAATTCAGTATCGTATACGTATCATATTAATGCCATTTACTATATTCATGCAATTTCAGTATCTATTATAATGCAAATTATTTTCGTACGACATCCGTGTACAATATTTTAATATATTTTTTGGAATTTTTTGGAATCTTTCCAAATATTTTATATTATTTTGGAATATGTTGGAATATTCCAAGAATCTTCTTTAAATTATACTTACGGTTTAATTTCCCAATACATTTTTAGATCTACATTTATAGAGTTTAGAAGCAATACACATTAAAATTTCAAAGAAATAACATTTTATATTTTTAGAATTCAAATTTGGTATTATTGGTTATCATTGTACTTTTCATCATAGGAGCAAAAAAAACAATAGCTCACAACCACCACGATTTTGGCAAAAAATAAAAAAATTCAAAATATTATGAAAAAAATCCTATATATAGAAAAAGTCCTGCATAATCTAGTGCAAAAAAAAATTGGAATTTTTTTTTTTTCACATAGTTAAAAACATTCAAAGTCCGGTGAAGAAAAAAAAACAGCTCACAGCCATGATCTGCCATCACGATTTTGGCAAAAAATTCAAAAATTCAAAAATTCAAAAAATTATGAAAAAAATCCTATATTTAGAAAAAGCCCTGCATAATCTAGTGCAAATTTTTTTTTGAAAAAAGAATTGTATACACATGGCAAAAAATTGCCAATGGTTTCAATCTTTTATAATTACAAAAAAAGTTCCAATCTATGCATCGAGGGTTTGTGGTGATTTGGTGGTTTGGAGCTTGGTTGATAATCGGGAGGTCGTGAGTTCGAATCCCACCGTTGGCGAGAGAGCTTGGGAAGCCATGGTGGGCCCCACCGTGGGTTTGGGCAATTTCCGTGTAGTTGAAGTGGGTAGCAAGAAAAATAATTATTTAATATTATTTAAATATTTTATATAATATTTTTTAATAATATTATTTTGATCAAATTTAGATATAGAAAGAAAATAAAATCTAGATATGGAAAAAATGATGTCGCACGAAAAACGCACTGAATCAGTGTAGTTTTAAAGACGATTAAAACACGACATTTGACGACTATAAAGAGTGCTGAATTCATACGTTTTCAATAGATGTATCAATCGTGTCGAATCAGTACTATATCCGCTTGTACGAATATCGTGTCATATCAGTGTAGTTGCGATGAATGACGCAACGATGCGGAATCAGTGCGAAAACTGTACGAACTCTTGAAATATCGGAAATCGCACTGAAATCGTGCGGAATCAGTGGGGTCTGAAATTCCTAATGTAGCCCGAGGTTGATTATTGCATGTATGACGCGGCTTGGTTTAAAAGCTCTGACATGCACACACACACACACACACACACAATGCGGTGATTGGGTGGCTTTGATTGGAAGAAATTGTACAGTCATTGACATATTTACTATAGATTGGAACTTATCTTCACCGTTCACTACTTTTCCATACTTACCTCATGATTGTATATTTTGGAACAATTTTGGATTAAAAAGTGGGTTTATGTTGAATGATTATAATTTCCAATACCTTTTTTTAACTTTCCTAAAAGAACAACAAACAATTAAACTTAAAATTGTTAAATATATATTTGTATCAAGATGGTGAAATAAAAAAATAAGTAAAAAAATAAAAAATAAAAAATAAAAAAAGTAAAAAAGTAAAAAAGTAAAAAGTAAAATAAATTATTAAAAAAAAGAAAAAAGAAGTAAAGAAGTAAATAAGTAAGTAAATAAATAAATAAAATAAAATATTAAAAAAAGAAGTAAATAAGTAAATAAGTAAATAAATAAAATAAGTAAAGAAGTAAATAAATAAATAAATGTATTTATTTATTTATTTAGTGATGAATGGCTGGAGTGGATCGTGACCGTCGGAGGCGATCAACGACAGAGCCCGTTCCTGAATGCCTGCTGACGTGGCTGGACACCCACTGTGGAAATTATGCCTTTCGTACGCTTAGGGTTTTGTTGCTCCGAGTTCCACCTGCTGATCGTTCCTTCTGCGCTTGGTTGCCGCGCGATCGGGTCGTCACACACGCTCCCTGGCATTCTGCGTGCTTCTCTATTTCACGGCGTTTCGATTGAGCTCTAGATCGTCCATTTTGGTAGGATATCGCGTGCGTGGTGGTCGATCTGTCGGGAGCTCGGGTTCGGGTTTCTGCACAAGCCGTTTTCGTCAGGCCGGGTCGTTCGATCCGTAGTACCCGCTTGGTACGCAGTTACTCGGGCCTCGTAATTATTTGCCTGGGAAGAATCGAATGTCATAGCGTGAATACTCCACAGAAATAATTTAGGTCTTTGCAATTCACTCTCAATTCCACAATTGGATCGTCTGTTTTATTTCCTGAGAGCTTTGCATTTTTTAACTCCTAAATGACCAAGAAACCCGAGCAGATTCTAAGTGGAGTTCCTTTGTTCAACGCATGCAATGTTTTTCGCTGTTTCCGATGATGAAAAATTTGGGCTCATTTGAATTATAATTTTCACACTATGTCATTTTAAAACCGTGAATCCTTGGTCCTTTAAGGGTTTAGGGGTTAATTGAGAGAGCAGGTGATCTCCGATGGAAGGTGGTCTAGTCGTGGACGAGGAGCCAATCGAATCGCAACCTGGAATTGCACAAGAAGAACGAGATGAGCAGCCTGTGCAGCGGATCCCGAGGGTTGGCGGTACGAGTGAGAATAGTAGCAATGTTCACAGTACCGGTACTGCGAGGTTGAGTGACATTGCAATGGCCGTGAAGATGGTCAAGGCTGTGGAGGAAGATGCGTCGGCACTGGCGGGGAGTCTCGTGGGATTGTTTTCGTCCCTGCAGTCTGCACTGTCTGAGGTGACGGGGAGCTCCATCGAGCACATGCGGTGTCACAGCGAAGCCGCAGGGTTGCTGCAAGACGCGTCTATCGACGCGGCTTCGAAAGGGCAGAGGTTCATCAACGCTTGCTTGCGGTTGAATGAGGAGATGAAGAGCGTGGGAGCCCTGGCGGTTCAGCTTAAAACCCTTCGGCAAGTAGTGGACCAATTTGAGTATCACGCGTCAAGAAGTCTCCCCCGATTGTGATTTGTAGCGTCAGGTTTGTAAATATACATTACCCAGTTTTCAGCTGGGCATTGGTTGGGAGATGCAGGATGTGTGGGAAAAACTGATTGGTGCAGTTGTGACCATATCAGGTTACTTGTCCTTGTGTTTACGATGATGGACATAACTACACGAACAATTACTCGGCACTCCAAGTTTAAGGGAGTCTAACTCCTGAGCGTCCACTGTGTATTTTCTGTAGTGTAGGAAAATTGGACCCCCTGCTGCAAATCATCCATTTGTGTGAAAATGACTTCAGTTTGACACGATCAACACTGCTTATCTTGTAGTGTAGAACAAAAGCTTTAAAATGATGTGTTGGAATCAGAAAACCGAGATAAAATGAGAGAATGCCACCATTGCAAAGTTCAGTGATGCAAATGGCCATATTGGGCGTTTTAGATTCTTAGGGGTTAAGAGGTCATCAAAGACTTATGTGAGGAGTTCTCATCTTATCGATAGACTTTCTCTAAACTATGTCACGGTGGCATTCCTCGCTCCTGGTGACTGGCTGAAAGGCGCCTCTGGTGAAATAAGCAAAACAAACTAGCCTGAGTTGTTGTTCAACTAATGCCCACGAAAGGTACTTGAAGTAGAAGAATTTTCAGGCAATTGAATAAGTTGGCCTGGGCCTATGTTGTGGGAAGCAACGTCTTTGTATTAGAGACGGCACTTGATGTGGCTTACTGACTCACACCAATTCATACGGTGTCCGTTTCTTTAGTAGTCTCATACTTCTGTGTAGTGTGATAATTTCAATCTCAATCATTGTCCATGTTCAATCGTTACCAATTTACCTTAAGGTTTAGTCAGTGGAATCTGCAGCTATGGCAGTGTGGAGTATATATTTCAGCAGTCGTTACGTTGTGATTTGGTGGTCCCTTAATCAGGTGATTTGCTTGACCATTCCACTACTATCTCATGTTGAAGTATGTGTCCGTTAGTTTATATCTTTTGGTTAGTTTTTTGCCTTTTTGAACTGCATGAATAAATTGATGCAAGTAGCAGCTGAGAAGACCAATTGCGTGGTTTTCAGGGTTGTCAGAATCGACCGCGTAGCTTGCGGAGTCCTACAATTGCATGGTGGAACAAACATCAGAACATGCTGTCAAGGAATGACCATGCTCCATCCCTACGCAGGGACTGAGAGATGAGAACAGCTATGATGAAAATCAACTTCAAACTTATGGAGAAGATGAAGCATATGAAGGCTACACAGCCAGGTTAGTAGCAAATTGCTGCTTCCCCATTCTAATACATTGATCTCACCTTCTACTGATGATCCTTATGATGTGCATGGGTTGGTCAACAATTTTTTGGAGAGACACTGAATAGAACAACAGAGTTCAGAGTCCTCAAAATGACTCAAGCTAGTGTAGCTTCTCTTAATTGCACATCATGATTGCACAATCCATGCGTGGACTTGTGAATGGTTTACTTACTATTTTCAGAGTCTAATTGAGTGATGTTGGTGGGGAACTACATGGTGTGCCTTGTAATTTTTGGATGACCTTTTGGATGCAATTCAGAATTGCTGGTGAAGATGCTGTAACATGCTACGAATTGATTGGTTTTATGAAACATCTGGAAACCATCTGAAGGGATTGTTTTTGTCAGGTCTTACGTTGCATTCTGGGAGGATGTGCCATGTAATTTGATATTAGAAGTCTCTGCCCAACTAGTGTCAGTTCTATGGGATGTACAGATGCATGAACTAATCTTTATCTTATGAAGTTTTCTCCTTTATTTTTGTGTGAGAATTTCACCTCTAAAATGTCAAAAAAATGAAAAAAAATTATAAACATTATACATGCTAACAAATTATTTTTTAAATTATTTTTGGGATGAAATATTAGAAAAAAATCATTTGGAAATTGAGTAACTTACGATAAGAGGTTTCAATCATTAATTTTATAATCAATAAGCCTCCAAAATACATGATTTCTTTTGTATATGATTCTATAGAGGGTTTGCTTTCTTTCCATTAAGAGTTTTATACCTTGTAAGTAACAAAATTTGTATTTATTGTTGCTTGAATGTAGGGTTTAAAAGTGAACTTTTAACTTTAAGTGAAAATGGGTAATTATTATTTTTTAATCAAATATGAACTGTAGGGTATCGTAGAATGGGAGGAAGTGTATGTCTTGCAACCCCACTTTTCAACCTCACACTAAAACATCATTACACTTATTACGATTGTTTGCTGTCCACAAAATTATGCATATACCACTGTTTGATTATGAAGCATTTTTGGGCCAAATTTGGCACATTGAAATTTTTGCTAAGGATTCAAATTTTTGGTGGGGAGGTAGAAGTTGCAATAACGAACAATATGGTGTCACAAAAAAGATGGTATTCCTATGATTTTTTTGTGTCCGCATGCTATTCAAAATTAAAATATTAAAGCCAAAATAAGACATTTCTTTTTTGTTAAAGGAAAAAAATGAGAAAGTTTTGAATTGTTTCGCAAGATTTTCTCTATATTTTTTGTGAAGATAGCCAATTTTTGTGAAGAAAACTACCAAAATTTGAAAAAAATCTATCAAACTATGATTGTGATCTTAAGATTTTGCCAAATATTCTTTCCCGAGTGTTTTTACGTCGCCAATTACGAAACAAGAAACACAAGAAAATCACTGCAAGGTACATGGTATGAACAAATTCATCCATTTATAACGTTCAGTAGCATGCATTGCACCTACTCTACAGTAGATGGTGTGGATTATTCCACACCCAACAATACTTCATCAGTAGCTAAGTGGACAGGTAATGAATAGAGTGCATGAAGGAAAGGTAGTGGGCATGAAGGCCACTCACGAGTAGCAAACTTGTTATTTTTCATTCCCGACTTTGTGAAAACAGTGAACAGTGGCTGAATATTATGTTTATAGTTCTGTCTTATTGTGACCAAAACTACTCACCAGCACTGATACAACCCATGTGCCTGGCGCAATTTCATTCCTTTTTCAATTAAAGTAAGTGAAAACGGCATATTTCCTACTAGTGACTGAATGTTATGTAGTGGGCATGAAGGCTACTGAATGTTATGTTCATGATTCTCATTGATGCAACGTTATTAGCAATATCTTGCATTAAAGTACACTCAGATCCTATTTGATAGCTCCTGATGTTTCCACAGGCCACAACAACTTCATGAAAACAGTGAAGCATGGAATCTTGGATATCATGAGAATGCCATTCTCTGTTGTACAAGTTAGTACTCTTGTCAACAAGGGGTGTGTTATTTCGGTGACTATATAAGAGCATCCTTACTAGTAGCACAATAGTTGCATAGCATAATGACACAACAAACGAGCTATTGGTCATTTCATGGTATGAATCGTGAACCAAGGCCCTTAGTGGTATGGGCCACTCAATAGTTGCACACCATGTAACACAAAAATTCACGCATTTTGTAAAGTTGTCTATCATGGTCATCACACATTTGCTTCAGAGTTTCATTGGAACTTTTGAACCTCATTGGTGTCATTGATCAAGGTTCTAGGGGGTGCATTCTACACTATGTTGCGTTTATGACCCCTTCTAAAAACCCCCCTTGTATTCGAGAGGTTATATGTCTAAATACCTTTGTATACAAATAATTTTAAAAATATAATATGTTTGATGTAAGTATACGTGAATATTTTCAGTTCTAAATGTGTTTATTGTTTGTATACGAAATACGACAGTCTTCAAATTAATACCCCTTTTGTGCACTCACGTATACTCGTACATGTTTAGTACAATGCCACCCCCGGGACCAAGGTTTGTTGAAGGACTTGCTAGGCTTTATAGAATATATGAAAGAGAGAATTGAAATAGGATACATAATGGATGCATTACAACTTTTGGATGTTGTTGGTGTCATTGACCAAGGTTTGCCGCTTTATGGAATATATGAAATATATGGAGAGGCGAATATATAAAGGATGCAGCAAAATGCTGAAGGTGATATTGGTACAAAGATCTATAGACCCACACTACAAGATAACATTATTGAATGCTCTAGTGTGTCCATTGAAGATGCTCTTAGGAGTGTAGAAGACTGCATCAATTAACCAAATAGGAATTTTAGGTATCAAGAATTAGTACTAAGTACCCATGTTGCCCAAGTTGTGTCAATGAGGAAATTGGTATTTACTCTTGCTAACTATACTTTACTCTATTTAGTGTATGATGCACTATTTTGTACTCCCTTTGTCCCAATATTAAGCAACTGTTTGCACCTAGTTCCTGTTTCAAAAGAAACAAACTGTTTCATGAGCACCTACCACCTTGTTTCATGGACTGAGAATTAAACTTAGCTTGAACTGGCACTAAGCACCGACAGATGTACACGTGGACATTGAATGGGATTTGGTTTCTTGGTCAGCATGTGAACACACTACTTTTGCCACAAATCCTTGAGTCTGATCTCACCACCCTATTTTTCAAGAAAAACTCATATGGGTGCTTAAAATTGGGACAAAAGGAGTAGCTTTAATACTAGTTCAAACAATGTAAGATTGTGTATCTTTGAATGGATAATGTCAACACTATTTCAAAAAATAGCAAACTCAAAATTTCAAACTCTTAAATTAGTGTATTATTGTCACTTGCATGTGTATTTAAATTACAATATGCATTTGTCAAGTTTGGAAAGTGATTTCCCACTGCTAAGTTGCAGCAAGCCCAGTTGCAAGCTTTGTTTTTGTTTTTTTAATTTTTTAAACGGCATCAATGTTACGGTAGCGTAGTCTCTAAATTTCTAAATGGCAGCATGTGGTTGGACCATGATTATGGGCATCATAATTAGAAAAATGGGCATTTTGAGGGTCTCTTGCAAGCCATTTTCTCTCTAATGGATAGTGCCTATGCATCACTAGTAGAAAAGGTGGCAATGCAGAGGGGGTGCTAAAGCAAATAGTGCTTGGTTCCACGTATACTAAACATGTCATTTGTCTGGGCACCTCTATAGGCAGTGCCACGTTTTCTACCAGTGAATGTTGTGGCTTGAAAAAATTAAACCCATGGTCTTTATTAAAAGGAGGAACTCTAAAATGACGTCATCCTCTCTTTTTTCAGCCAATGTGCTCTCTCTTCTTTCCTCTTTGGCACAAGTCTATGGGGAGCTCAATAGGAAATTATCTTTTGTAATGTCTTTAGTGGCTAACACCACACTGTAGGTTTAACCCTTTAGTGCCCAGCAAACCACATTTTGGTCACTACAACGTCCGAAATGCAATTAGCAAAGAATCCGTGAAGAATTGGAACTTCAGTTTTGAAGTTCAGATTTGCCCACATACATTACGTACCTTCCAGAAAAAGAAATTTTCAATTTGGAACTGTACAACTATCAAAATACCTATCAACAGAACGCGAAAATACTGCAAATACTTGAAAATACAGTAAATACTTACAAATACAACATATGTATTGTTTAGTATTCTTGTGTTTGGAAGTTTGTTATCTTGTTTTATTTTTTTGGATTGTGTTCTCTTCTTCATCTTCCATTAGTGTGTGTAATCCGATCTTGACTAATGTACCCACTCCTGTCAATTTTCAACGTATAAAATTTTGTCCTAAACCGTACATGGACAAGTCACTTTCACTTATAAATCTCACAATATTTATGTGTGAGTCTATTTTTGATATGAAAGATTGCAACGGAGAGGTGTTGACATAGGGCATAGCTGAACTTCTTTGCTTTTATTTTTGAAAATTTACCTCAAATTATATTTAACTTTGAAGTCACACACCCCCCAAAATCTCGTTTTTGAGCGTGCATTATACAGTTCAAATAAATACTATAATCTTCCGATCCCACCATCGGATGATTCTCAAATTTTAATAAAATGTGTGCTCTCAAGTTGAGAATAGAATTGTACGGTTATTTTCTAATTTAACCCATTCTATTTTTGGTAGTCTCAACCACAGTGAAAAAATCTACTGAAATCCAGGGCTCTGAGCTACAGTACCCTGGGCACTAAAGGGTTAAGTTGATATGTGTATGGGTTTTAGCTGTAATATGAAGGTTGATTTTCTATTACTTTGCAAAGATCTATTACTTTGATTCACCTATTTATTATTTTCACTAAAATATGCAATTCAATCTGATTTTTTTTATTGTATCATATATTATATTGATGTTACTTTACCCCTAACGGCGTCGACTTCCATATTTTTGACGTTTTTGGCACAATAGCTACTTTAAAGACTTGTTTCTTTTTCATCCAATGTTAAATTTCAATAAAACCTGTTGGAGTAGATTCTTCTACAAGTCAAGTTTTTAATGGTAAAATTTTCATATCAATTCAAAATTTGATGGATTTTTGGGAATCATTTTAGTACACAAAGGTTCAATTTTAGTTCACTAAAGTGTCTTTTTTCACGCTTAGATGGCTGCAACTTTGGGGGCTTGTTTCTCCTTCATCCAATGTCCATTTTCAATAAAAAAAAAAACTTGTTAGGTTAGATTTCCCTTGAGGTTTAGTTACTAGGTAAATTTTTAATGTCAATTCAAATTGTTCTAAATGTTTGGGAATCACTCTAGGGCTTTGGGTCAATTTTGGACACCTTTTAAAAATAAAAAAAATTGAATCACTTTCTAGGCTATTTTTTAACATTTCAAAGACATTTGGACATATTAAAGATATTTATTGATTTTTCATACCATTTTGTTTATATGATGATTATAAACCACTGTATTGTTTATAGTTTTTTCATCCAAGTAGATTTAGAAATAGAATTTCAACTCTAATGTGTTGATATGCAAATTTCAACATCCATTTTGAACACAAACATTACAATCCTGCAATCTATGTGGCCAAATGACTCCAAATCTTATCCACGTCATTTACTACATATACACTACAAGATTCTACAATTGAGATTTCTATACCTCATTTGCATTTAGACCTACAACATTTCAAAAGGAATGATGTTTTTAAACCCAAAAAGTTAGGGACGCTTAGGAGTTATATTAGATGATACTAAATAGAATGAAGAGTGTAACTAGAAATGATTTTGTATTCATTTGTATCAAGCAACTTAGCTCTCCAATTTGAATAAGACTATTATTTAGATCTATAACAATAGTTACAACATCCACAATGTCCAATCATATAATTTTCAGAAATAATTAAGTAATTTGTGTAATAATACATAGATCCCAACGCATTGCTTATAAAGCTAAACGCCGCCGCGATACTCTAATCCACAACAATTCAGTCGACGCCTTCCATGTTGTACTTAAGTAAACCCTAAGTCTGTAAGTAGTCATTTTCCTACATCTTTGAGAATCACGAGTTATTGGTGCTCCAATTGCTTGTCCAATTGTGCTAAACGTGAATCGGGAGTTTTGAAGCAATGGCATCCAGGTCACAAAATAGTGGACAAGAGGTGCATTATGCAGCGCGAGCTCATTCAATGTTGCTTTCCAATTTTCATTTGTTGCCTGTGATTTTTTTCCTTGTGAATATATAATAACAAGTAGTAGTATGTTGTAGACACCTCGTTGGTACTCAATAATTAAGCTTTAGCATGAGTAATTTGGAAATTGAACGTAGTAATTAAGGGCACATGTACAATTTAGTTTGAGCAACAAGATAGATTTGTGTATCTAGGTTTCAAAAACCAAAGCTAAATCCAAAATAAAATTTAAAAGCAATATGAAACTCCATGTGTGGAAAACTTTCAAAGTGAAACACTGCAAAGTTGAAAACAACTTCAATAGTACACTTGCCAAAAATTTAAGCCAATGAGATTTATTGGGCACCTCAAATGAAGTTGATTCCAACCCACATGAGTTGCATGCCATGAGTTGTGGGTTCTTCCAATTAGAAGAGAGTTGAAGGATTAATCCAATTTGACCAAAATCTCTTGTTTTCTTTCATACCTCCACTATTACAAGGTTTCTGAAAAATTGCTAATGAATTAAACACCTTCTTAAATTGAGTTATGCGTCTTGTTAACTCCTAAAGGACCAAGAGCACACATTGTGTCCAAGAATAATTTCATTACTTTAGTAACTTATTTGGATTCCATAATTTTGACTGAATTTTAAGTAGAGAATTGTAAATGTTCATTTTGAGAACACAAAAATCCTTCAAGATGTGCATTTACATTGATCAATCCGCCGAGAAAAAACTAAAAATGTCAACAAAGGTGAATTTTTTAACATCGTAGTTGGGGAGGTTTGTGGCCTAGAGGACATTTTTACATTCGGGCATTAGATTTGTCAAAAATAAGTATACAATATATAAAATATTTGTCATTACTGCATCATAAATACTATATAATAATTACGGAAAAAGTTTAAATAGATTTAAAATGGAATATTTTCAAAATATTCGGAATATTTTCTACATTTTTATATTATTTTGGAATACTCCAAATTTTTGGAAAGCTTTACACATTTTATGCAATGTTACAATAAAAAAATGATCATAAATACTAACTCAACAATTCACCAACAAGCCACTTCACCCAAACATAAATGTTTTGGAATCTGAGTTTGGAATCTGAATTATTATTGTTGTATTTAGTTTTAGAACACCGTCTTTTTGTGAACACTTAGGCATAATACATCTTTGTATGCTCTTGAAATTTCAATCGCTAATCACAGTTTTACAATTTATGAGAATGTTGTGAATGACTTGTTGATTTTGCTTAAAATTTTTAGAAAACAAACTCATGATCAAACTTTATAATCATTTCACATGTTGAATGATGTTTCCTCTCAATTGATAAGACCAATTATGAAAATTATAGAATTTGGGAGAGTATAATTCTTAGAAGGATGACAACAATTGCACCATCACAACACATCATCTCAAAGAGTATAAAATATATTTAGCGTATAACCACACTAAATGAAAATTGTAGTTTGAGATGGTTATATTCAAGCTATGTGCACCTATACTCACTCATGACATAAAAAGCGACCGCTACAATTTGATTCAAAAACTAGAAGTCCTAAAATATTAAAGATCCATAACTTAGGGTCTATTTCCATGTGCAACCCAACCCGTTGTTGGCTGATGGGTTGGGTGTCTTCTATGCTTCTTTTCAAAACCTATCCCATCATAAACCATGTCGAGTTGCACTACTGGCCTTTGCAACTTTTGTGGAAATAAAAAACGGCTTGAAAGACCTGACATTGGATGGAAATGAAACCAATATTGCGCCATATGTCTTAAAAGTGATTTTTATTCAAATTCATGTATCATTGCAAAAGTTCCTTTAGTTAAATGCTCTTTCAAACAAGCCTTGGTTGCATGGTATTTGTTTTGCATACACATGTCACTAGTACAAAGTTGTAGTTAATATTCATGATTGAGGAAATTAGGCCAATTTGTACACGGGTCTATGGGGGTAGAGTGGACATGATCGCACTCAATTTAATTTTTGGAGGTCTTTTCTATAGTCGTCACATGTGGTTGATGATGGGTTGGGTGGTACACGGAAACAAACCATTATTCATACAATATACAGCTAATAATAGAGTTGACCGAAAAGTCAGCCGAAAGAAGAAAGTTTTAGCAAACTTGTGTTAAATTCCTCTTGAACTCATATTGAAATATAAATAGATCAAAAACTAGTCTATGATGAGTTGGGAGACAATCTAAAGCAAGCCATTGTCATTATTTTTCACACCTTGCAATGGCTCCCACACCTTCCACCAAAGCTCTAAGCCCATAGCCTACAAGGAGACAATCTATGACATGACAATAGTCAACCCAAATATAGTTAAAGAAAGAGATTAGAAGTAGAGCAAAAAGGGAGGTTAGATGGGTTTCTTTTTGGTTGACTCAAATGCTTGTAAAATGTGCTTTCACTTGCCAATGAGTTTCAATTTTTTAAGAATAGTAACTATGTTCAAAGTGTCAATTGTTCGTGCGCATATCTTACTTCGCTTATAATATATGTTTGAGGACTCCTAAATTCAAGACAACGCCCTACGGTGTAAACACACCCCTATTTGTGGTTGTGTAAGTTATTCCATTCTCAATGATATATTCGTTTAATTTAATCCTATTTTCTATTTTCTATTTTCACTTGAAACAAGTTTCATTGCAAAGAAAGAAACAAATGCTAATTGTTACTCCTCAACTCCTCTAAGCCGAGCTCAATTGGGGTTTGTTGTATTGTAAGACCATACCCACCCTTCTATTGAATTTTTGAGATTCTATGCAAAAAGAATGAAATCTAGCATGCCTATTCAATGAGGGTGAGAGAGTCATTAAATATGAACACTTTATAGAGACATTTTAATATGTCTCTCTACAACTAAGTTTAAGAAAGGCTCGGTATCCTAAATTGATGAACAATAATGATTACTCATATATAGTGATTTGTGGCTAGTTCACGGGATATATAGAGGAACATATAGCAGTTCAAAACTATGAATACGATAGCTTTTGACACGAAATTTTGGATGTGATGATGGTGGTTAAAGGGTGAATTAAAGGAGGAGAATGTGGATGCTCTAACTATTGCAAAAAAATTACTTACATTTTTATCAAAAGAAGAAGAAAAAGAAAAAAACATCCACTAGGGCAAAAGACTAATCCAGTTCAAAATCCAGCAGCACGCAAAATTCTAAATCCTTCAATTGTCTTTAATGTATGAGGATAAAATTGCTCCCTATTTTGTTATGGTTGGGAGCCCACCTAAAAAATAACCTCCTCTTTTTTGGTTTTTTATTCCCCAAGTAGGTCTCTGAAGATAATTTGGACCGGTAGGCTCCAAATTTGCCCCAAAAAATGCCTCCTAAGGTGTTTAAAATAGAAATTATAGGGAAATGTGTCCCAAATGAAAAATATTTGCATTAAAGACAACTGGGAGTTTAGAACTGAGGCAATGGAATTATAAGGTAGATCACCTTGAATTTGAATAACATACCATGAATTTTGCTTTACTATACTCTTATTTGTTCATTCCAAATAGTTATAACGTATGGAAGAACTTGGTGGTTTCTCATTATTAGATGTGTAAAAGCTTGGTGGTCTTTGCACTTAAGGAAGACTTTTAAAAGTCTATTTTGATGGCAAAAAAAAGTTTTCCTTGAGTTTAGAGATGACCAAACTCTTAGAACATGCTCAGCAATTGTGCACCAAGTTCTAATACAAGATGGTGTGTGAGAAATGAAAACTTCTCCAACAACAACCACCAAGCATGTTTAGAATATAGTGCATCAATCAATTACATACTACTACTTGTGTTACTACTTGGGACAATCATAATGGTAGAAAATAGATCTACTAAATTTAACTTCATAAAGTGTGACCATGGTCTTGTTAAAGAATAGGACAAAATGCATGATGTGAGAACCACCCCTCGCTATATTGACAATATTTGGTGTGCAAATATCTAAACTCCACACCATAAGAGGTACTTTATCATCCAAAAATAGATGTGGCGAGTAGAAAACGAGTGTTGTTGAGTCTACTCATACACACCCAATAATGAGAGACCACTAAATTCTTCCATACGCTATAATTGTTTGGATTGAATAAACAAAAGTAGATTAAAGCAAAATTCATAGTATCTTATTCAAACTCAAGGTGAGTTAGCGGATAACTCTAATAACACATGTCAAAAGTATACACACAAAAACATTCCTCGCCTGAAAAGGTACATAACATTAAGTAGCCTTCATGCCCACCGCCTTTTTCATGCACTTTGTTCATCATATTGAGCCTCCACCTGTCTACTTAGCTACTAATGAAGTAATGTTGGATGTGGAATATTCCATACCATCTACTCTAGAGCCAAGGTAGAGACAATGCATGATATTGAAAGTTATGTACTAGGTTTATTCGCTCTGACCATAGGGAATATGCATCGCGGGGACACTCGTTTTTTTGGGCTAGATATCACTGTAACAAATATATTCCGTCCATGATTCCACTGAAATGCATTCACTTGTTCTATTCCAGTCAGAGCTTCTTGTAGAGTAGCTGCTTATTTTATGCAAAGTAATATATATTTAATTTTTTTGATACTTGCGGAAACTAGAACATTCCTACAGCCATGGGCCATGGCATCATGAGTGAGTTCTTCTCCACTGGCTAGATATTATCATCCTTGTTGTAAATTTACCAACAAGAAGACCTTCCTTCCCGTTTCCCAAGTAGTCTCCACGTTTCATGCAATTGCCCCACGGTAACCAATCGCGAGGGAAGCAAAGAAACCCATTTAAAATGGAAAAAGGAGTCGAACCTGGAAAATAAAATTGGCATCCAGTAACCAGGCAGCAAATGAATGATCAATTCTTGTAAAGGTGTGCTCGGTCCCATATTGAAATCCACTTTGGTTATCATTCCAGCTCAATGCATCCTTATCAATTATGCCATTCAACTGAGGGGGGAAATACTAAAGCATGATAGAACAATTCTTCGCACCTTTTCCTTTTTTTAAATGATTTTTGATATGGCCAAGTTACCCTGAAATCATACAAGATAGGGTACCTTGGTTGGAGTCCAATAACGTTGCAATTCATTGCGGAGAATTCACCACTGATATGGATAGGATAATAAATAAATAAATAAATTTATATATTTTTTGTAATAAAATTGAAAACCCCATAAGGACAAACTATCATAACATTCAATAGGCTGTGTGACTGCCGCCTTTCCTCCAATAGAATGGGGCAATGGTCTAATATGGGTACCTTGAAAAGCTCTTTGAACTCTAAAATCAATCCCTATGACAATTTTGAATGAGTCCCTCTTTAAAACAAAACAAAACAAAAATTAAATCGATCAAATGTGGTTTTGATTTCCTACACTCATGCAGTACACAAAAACAATTCACGTAAAAATTGAAGAAGTTCAAAGATTTTAAAAAAGTTTTTTAGTACAAAAATCAAAAAAATTCCTAGCCACTTTTAAAAAACCAAAACATTTGTTTAAAATATTCAATGATGTCATTTTGGTACCAATTTATGATATGAAGTACATTTAGACATGTGTTATTTGAAATGATTAATTTGAACGCTAAAAATATTATTCATTTTGTACTACAATGCCTGCAAATGCTAATCTTTGGCTATTTTTCTTACAAAGCAAAACATGAAAATTAACTTATTCAATTGAAATTTGGACTTGAATTAAAGTGTTTCATGTCATCTAGGTGTGGATATTTTTATAATTGAAAATAATTTATTTAATTTATTTAAAGTAGAAAAAATAATCAAAATTTGGAAATTTGGAAATTTCAAACATCCTTTGAACCATCCTCAGTCAAACATCATGTAAAACGAACTCCGGGCCATTTTGGTCTAAAGTAGAAAACCCTCGGCATGGTAAATTTCCCCTTTTGTTCATAGGATAAGAGCTAGTGTGCGCAAAGAATCTTTGCTTTCCAAATCCAAAAGCCTTTTTCACTGGAAATATGCAGGAAGGAAAAGAAAAGCCATTTTGGAACAAACCAAACTGGTCACAAAAGGGGACGGAATGAGGGTCCCTTTTTGTATAAAGACTTAATCTGCCAGCTTGGCCTTTCATTGTGAGAGGCATGTTAAGTTAGGTATGATTGTTGGCCCATACAAGACCAATGAGCAACAATATCCAAAGGAACATTCATCTCTATTCTACTGCAGTACAGTACCATACATACAGTACATTAATTAACCCGGTCCCTAGTGTACATTCTATCCACATCCATTCTATCACCACATCCATTGAAAAGGCTTTTGGATTTAAGTTAGGGGCCCCTTAGTTAAGTTACTACAAAACAAAACCCATGTTATGATTGTGTGATTAATTCACAAGCCCAAATTGGCCTATTTAAGCCTCATTACTGGCTCAGAAACTTATTCTTGCCCTTGTTGGTTCATGTGTAGTTTGTTCTTTCCAAGGAATTGATGACCTTTGTTTCAAAAGCATAATACATCGGACAGAGTAAATATCCTTTCACTCACGGTGGCTTTTTTTTAATAAACGTTAGTTTTGGGAACATCCAATCATCATATTTGTGTTGCTAGTAATGTTGATTTATCCTATTTCTAAAAGACACGATATTTATAATACATCAAAATTATAAATGTTTACTATATTTTCTTAATTTTAATCAAATAAGATAATTACAGTGTTTTTTTTTAATCCTTCGGTGTAACAGATCAGTGCAAGTGTGAACTTCATTGTGTTAAAAGAAAATGGTGTTATAACGGAATCATGGGCAATTACGCTCGGGGAATTCACTGATAACCACGAGAGGACAAAAATAGGGTGTCATTTATTCATGGTTGATGAAAATTATATATTTTTGATATACCATGGCCTCAAAGAAATGTGTGATAGCACATTACATATAATATAAGGTCACTTTTAATACCCAAAATTATGTTTATAGTATTTCTAAAATAACATTCTAGTAATACGTATGAAAAAATCGTTAGTGAACACATTATGGATGTTGTAGTGATGTTGGCGTGGTTTGTTTTGAGGTTTGCGAACTTTTTTAATGTTTTGATGAAATAATTAAGTAGGCCAATACTTCTGAGTTCAGACATGTAACCAATTTTGTAAACAACATGTTGCTTTTTTGTATTCTTGACATGAGTTTTGTCGTGTAATGCATTCAATTCCTGACGTTGTAGTGCAATGCTAAGGCACTTCAAGGAAAATTCAAAAAATTATAAACAATGTATGGTCTAAATGACCAAAGAGGCTATAATTTACAATTACACATATGCTGGCAAGGAATTGAAGAAAGTATAATTATTATAAAATATAGAATCTACTAAAAATGTAGAAAATTTGTTGTGATTGGGTTGAAATGTAATACTTTAAATGTAGTGATTTTTGGAGAGTTTTTGGTTGCTTGATTTTATGAATTGACTTTTTCAAGAGCGCTTTTACACTTAAATCTTAGAAATTTTTGGTTAATCACTGCAACATGAAATGAGGCATAAAAATTTCACAAATTGTCTTGTTTTTAATCAGTTGACACACGAATGAAGCTAACTTCCCATAAAATCTATAGTAAAAAATTCACACTGCAAAAAGTGCATGACATATGGGAAAACAAAAGTTAGTTTTGTTCATCATTCAAAACAAATGAATGGTTGGATGTTTAGGGGTCAATAGAGTTGTATGAAATGAATAGAACTCAACCAAGCATGCTTAAAACGTGACCTCTGTTTACTTTTCAATGGTGTGAGTAGCTTAGTCACTTTTTGCTTTATTCTTTGTGCCAGGTTGTAACCCCTAAATGACATAGGGGTATTGGACAAAACATAGATGTGTTATAATATGTGACCTCTTTACCTTCAATGAAGTTTACCGTAGTACCGTAGCACGGTTGCCAACTCGTGATCAAATATTTTATTTTATTTCAAAAAATAAGGATCGCTCCTCAACAAATGAATTTCTTGATTTTTGTTTCAAAGAATAAAATGATTAAAAATAGTCAAAAATAGATTAGAAATACCAAAATAGACCTAAAAATGATTTACTCTAATTATTTTCTTTTATCCTCATAATTTCTGATTTTTTTATTTTGTTTATTATTTTGCAATTTCTTTTGGCAAACTTGCTATGGTACTACGGTAATCCAATAGAGCAAATTAATAGCGTCGTATTTTATAATAATCCTTCGAGATAAATTTCCAAAAGTAGTTTTAAATCTTTTTGTAATGAATTTAGAAGCATTTAACTTCAAAATTTTATCACAATTAAAATTTTTATTTCTAAAATTTGAAACTTGGTATGATTGGTTCAAACTGGACATTCTATTCTAAAATTAAAAAATGGTTTTTTTTCAAAGGAGAGAGCATCATTACTTTCCCCAAATAGTAAAATTTATAATACTAGGACAATATTGAAATCTTTGTCTTTGAAAAGTTATGCTCCATGAAGTTTAACTTGGATTGACATGATTCAAATTGGGTTGGAAAATAGACTTGATTTCCTATTTGATAATATTCATTACTTTTCATCTTTGGTAGCCCATAAAAATGGGTAGTGGAAATATAATGGCCATTTGGTCACTTAGGGATTAAAGTAACTTATGTTGGAATAGGAAAAAAAATGAATAAATAAATAAAATAAAATTGTATCAATGAAGATTCTTGGTTTGAAATCTTGTCAATTATAAAACAAAATAATCTTCAAAAAGCTCTCGATCTCCTTTCCGCTTAGGCTCTCACATGGATTAACCTTTAACCCCTAAAAGCCCGAGGGGTATTGGACAAAACATAGATGTGTTATAACATGTGCCTTCCATATGTTTGATGAAGGTTGGTTCAATAGACAAAATGTAGAGTATCATCTTTACAAATTATCCATACGGTCAAACTTCCAAAATAATCTTTAGATCATTTTTTAATGAATTTAAAAGCATTAACCTTCAAAAATTTGTATAAATTATAATTTTCAATTTTAGAGTTCAAAATTTAGTACGATTGGTTAAAGTTGGGCTATCTATCGTAAACTTCAAAAAAGCAAGAGAAATGATGGAGGAATCATCATTACTTTCCCCAAATAGCAAATTTTGTAACACTAAGACATTGTTGAGGTGATCTACTTTGAAAAATTCTCCCGGGTGGAGTTTAACTCGGATTGCCATAATTCAAATTGGGTTGGAAAGTAGACTTGATGTAGTATTTTAAAATATTTTTTATTTTTTCAAAAAAGTATTTTTTTGTTCCGGGCAGCCCGTTTTTTCCGGGCAGCGACCAGAAAATGGTCGCTCGGGAGCTGTAATATCAATTTTTTTTGAAATTTATGTCTATTTAGCCATGGGTGTGTAAATGGGGGTTAGCTAATTGCTTTTTTCCATTAGTAAGGTGTAAAGTAGTTAAATAGTTGTATAGAAGTCTAATTGGGACTTATACAGATATGAAAGCAATAAGTTGAATAGATATGGAGTGGGTCAAGTTGTCTTTACATACTTTCAGTGAAGAGTTGTCTTTACCAATTTTAGGACTATAAGTCTAAGGTCTAACAACTTAATTTTTAGTTCATATTGAGTTGTATATGGCTCACTTGCACATAAACTATTTGTATTGTTGATCTCTTTTAAATTGTAATAATAACCTTTGTAAGTAAATTGTAGATTGACTTGCAATTTGTTTGTATTATTGTGTGATTGTCCGGGTAGGACTGACTAATTGAGTGCAAGTTAAATTATTTTATGTCTAGTTGCAAGTAGCACGGGTAGTGCAAGTGACTTGTATGACAAGTGAAAGAGAAATTAATTTTTCAATTTAATATTATTGAAAGAGAGAAATAACAATTAGAACGGGTAGACTAATAAAGGAAATTGAGAGTTAGCTACATAAACAAGGCCTAGCAAATGAGTAACGTGAGTCAAGTTGCTATTTTGTAAGTGAATTTATATGTTATGAGAATATTGGGCTAATCGGAAAGTTGATTTGTGTGAGTATTGCAAGTGAATAAGTGTATTTCAAATTGTACTTCTTTATATGATTTAAAATTTGATAACGGCTCGAATAATTTGTCAATTTCATGACTTCTCTTACCTATTCCATTACAAAATTCCTAGTGAACGAACTCCTTCCACTATAGTACAAGAAAAGTGACAATCTTCCTTGGGTTGTTACTTTTTGATTCAACAGGAGCTTAGGGGTTAAAAGGCCCTTGGAGAGTGCCTTCTCTACAACCCGTATTTAGCCTAATAATCGTTAATTGTGGTTTATTATATGAATTGTGATATATTGTTATATGCACACGATCATGATTATTAATTTTACTTTGTACTAAAAAGTGTTTGGTCATTGTTATGTCATCAAATACCATTGAATACATAATATACTATACGGCCGCAAAGGGATTTTGGGCCGCTTAACCCCAAACGTCTGCACCTTTCTATAAATCCGGCATTTTTGCAAAAATGCATCATAAAATGCAATCCAAAGGAATAATTCGAACTCGATATATGAATAAAAGTTGTACATAATAAATTTTAGGTTCTATCCATGTGGTTTGATTAGCGATTGCTATCACCAATTGTTTTGTGTAAAATTCAAAACTTAAAAATTAAAATTCTTTTGTAATTTGATTACATAAATTTTTGACAATTTGTACATGAATTTTTTTGTGATTGGTTAAAATTTAATGCTCTAAGTGCAGTGATTTTTGGAGTTTTTTTGGTTGCTTAATTTTACAAGTTGAATTTTTAAAGTTTTACATTGAAATCTTCAAAATTTTGGATCAATCACTACAACTTGAAATGAGGCATACAAATTTCACAAATCATTCCTTTTCTTATCAGATCACACATGCACAAATCTAACTTCCCATAAAATATATAGTAAAAAATCCGTGTTGCAAAAAATCAATGACTGATGAGAAATCCCTGTTTGATTTTGCACATCGTTCACTTTATGGATGGTTGGACATTTAGGAATTAACCTTTAACCCCTAAAGGACCATGCTCATTCCTAAAATTTTATCACTTTCTTATGATGCTTTCAAAAAGGCAATTGTATCTCTTGATTGGTATTCATGTAGAAAACTTCACCGTTGAAGCTCAAAGAGGACTTAGTCATGAGACTCTATGTCAATTTTCAGAACAATCTACCGCATATATTACATGATTATAAGGTTTGATCATAAGTTGATTTTTGAAATTTTTGAACAAAACCAACAGGTCATTCACTGCAGAATTTTTCATAAAATTAAGAACCATGATTAGCGTTTAAAATTTTGGGAGCATACAAAGATGTACTATATATAGGTGCTCACAAAAAATGGTGTTCTAAAACTAAACCCTAAACAATGATTGATTCTCAAAGATTTATGTTTGAGTGAAGTAATTTGTTGGTGACTCGTTGAACCGGTGTTTGTGATCGTTGTTGATTTTTACATTGCATGAAATGTTTTAAAGAATTCAAATATATAGTTGGAATATTCCAAAATATTCCAAAATAATATAAAATATGTTAAAAGATTCCAATTATTTTGAAAAGATTCCATTTTAAATATATTTAAACATTTTTCGTAATTATTATATAGTGTTAATGATGCAATGATGGCAAATATTTTACATGTTGTATACTCTTTTTTTCTAACGAATGTGAAGTCCAAGTGTGAAAACGCCTTCCAAGTTATCAACCGCCCTAACTACCATGTCCCAAATTCACCTACGTTGACGTTTTAGTTTTTTCCCGATGAATCAATCAACGTAATTGCAAATCTTGAAAGATTTTTGTGTTCTTGTAACGGACATTTTCAATTCTCTAGTTAACATTGAGTCAAAATTATGAAATCCAAACAAGTTATTAAAGTAATGAAATTATTTTTGGACACAATGCGTCCACCTGGTCCTTTAGGGGTTAAGCGTCCACACTATGATTACCCAATCAAACCTCATCAATTCTTCACATTTTAAAATGTATTATATATTTTTTAGTATTTCTCTCATATAAAGTATTGTTAAACCAATTCACCCTGATTTTTTCAAAAGTATTTAAATAAAACAAATTTCTAAGTTGTTTTAATTTAATTTTCTTGAAAAAGTCATAGTTATTACCAAAAACCTTAGAAAAATATGATTTTTTTAGGGAAAATGTAAATAATAGTGATAAACAACAAGGCGTAGGTGGCATGATTTTTGAGCTTACATAAAATGAAATTTGATAGAAAAACATTGTTTGCAGTGTGTATTGGAATTTTAGGGTTTTCGGCTTTAAAGTGCCATAAAAAAACACAGTTTTAACAAAATTTGAAGAATGGTAAATTAGACTAGAAAGCAGAAGGTAGCCCCCACACTTTCTTAGTTGGAACCATTTTCATATGAAATTAAGAACTACATAACATTCACTAGCATGCATTGTTCCTCCCTTGGCTCTACAATGTGGAATTCACTAGTTTGGAATAGTCCACATCCAACATTACTTCATCAGTAGCTAAGTGGACAATAGAAGGCTCAAGGTGGTGAGCAGAGTGCATAAAGGAAAGACATTGGAGATGAAGGCTGCTAAATGTTATGTAGGTGAAAATGGACGTTTGACTAAAAAACAATCAAACATGATTCCACATGGCTCGTTGCACACTCGTTACACGTTTAAGGGTTAAAAGTTAAAGCAAGGGGCTAGTCGCGTAGTCTCTGCCTTCGTATTTACCCTATATTTACTTTTACACCGAGTTTGTAGTGTTCAGCTATGTAAGAGCATGCCCAACAGCTTCCTCTTTTTACTCACCAACGTCATTTTTGATTGATAAAGTGCCTCTCATAGTTTGGAGTTTGATATTTCTACACCAAATATTGTTCATATGGCGGAGGTGGTTTCCACATCAAGCACTTTGTCCTACTATGTGACAAGACCATGCTCTCACTTTATGAAGTTAAATTTACTAAACTTATTCTCCATCATTATGATTGTTCCAAGTTGTGCCTGAAGTGATAGTTTAAAATCAATCAATGACCTCTATTCTAGGCACGCTTGGTGTTTGTTGCTCAGGAAGTTCCTAATTCTCTCATACCATCATGGATGTGGACTTCGTGCACACTGACGAACTGTTGGGCTTGCTCTAAGTCCAAGCCTAGCAGTTCATTAATGTACACCAAGTCCACGTCCAAGGTCGTGTAGAAGAATTAGGAACTTCCTCAGCAATAAACACCAAGGGTGCCTAGAATAGAGGTCATTGATTGATTTTAAACTATCACTTCTGTCACAACTTGGAACAATCATAATGATGGAGAATAAGTTTAGTAAATTTAACTTCATAAAGTGAGAGCATGGTCTTGTCTCATAGTAGGACAAAGTGCTTAATGTGGAAACCACCTCCGCCATATGAACAATATTTGGTGTAGAAATATCAAACTCCAAACTATGTGAGACACTTTATCAATCAGAAATGACGTTGGTGAGTAAAAAGAGGATGCCTGGGCCTGCTCTAACTCCTTCAAAACGAAGCGTTTCTGTAGTCTCTCCCCTGGTGGGGCAGAGACAACAAATGGTGCAGAAATTCATAAGACTGGAACCACTAATGTAGCCTGCCTGTGGCAAGTAAGAGCGCTGGCTTGTGAATTTGAGGCTCAACATGAGTGACTTTTTTATTAACGTCTTTTTCCAAAAGTCATACAGTGGATGATTGAGTGGCTTAAGAAGTAGATGCTTTTTGGGGACTTTAAAAAGCAATTCACTAAAGTGCAGAAGTGGGATAATAGGTACCTATAAAAGCGCATAAAAAGTAGCTCACACACAAATACTCCAGTGAGTCATCACCTGAGCCACGGATTTCAATAAATCCCCCGGTGGTCTTGAATGAATGGGGACAAAAGTGCCCCTATTTTTGTCCTTGTCAGGGCCCACCTTAAAAAACAACCCCTCCTCCAATGGTTTTTTATTCCCAAATACGTGCCCCCTAGGATAAATTGGGACCGTAGGCCCCATATTTGCAAAAAAAATTGCCAAAAAAAGCACCGAGGGTGCCCAAAATGGAAATTTCAGAAAAGAGGGGGGGCCATGAACAGTGGTCTCGCAGGGGTCTCGCATTCAAGACCACCGGGGATATAGAGACGGGGCTGAGCCACAAGGGAATAAATCAACAAATTTGAAAATTCGTAAAAACAAGCCGTACAAGTAAATATGGGTAATTATTAAGGTAGAGACTACGCGACTAGCTGCTTGTTTCAGTTTTAAATACCCTATATACAAGTTAATTTTTTAAATAACTAACCCTTAAAGAATCGCGACTATTTTTCTTGAAATTCATTACAATGCTGTCATTTATAATCCCTCACGCACAATTTCAAAAAATTAAAATAAAATATCACTATTCAATTGTAAAAATTTGTCCTATGATATCAAAGAAATGTAAAAATAAATTAAAAAAACTTTGACTACATAGATTAGAAGATATATATGTTTAAAACAACAATGTGTGAAGAAATTAAAACTCGCCCAAAATTTTCATTAGAATATTTTTCTTCCTATTTTGAAAAAGTTCCAATACGGAAACTCATCGCTCTTCACTTTCGCAATCTAAACAATGTCACTTATTTTTATACCAAATTTGAGTAGGAGAATGATTTAGAATATTGAAAACAATACTGCAAGTGGAGGTGGTGCAAACTATTGCCTAGCATATTAAATTTTATTGTAAGCTTATTTTTTTATTAATATCTCAATCCAAACAGTAAACAAATAGATATTTGTTTCATTTTGAAGTAGGAAAATCAATTACAAAGAAATTCCAAAATCTCTCATTTTTATCTTTAAAAGAAGTGATTTTTTTCCTATCATGCTCGACCAAGCTATAAATTTTTAATTTACTCCTCTCGGAATGAAAATTTTGAATTACGGAGAGTAATGGTTTTACCATCCCAACTAACATCATGTCACTTGCTTCTGAATCAAATTGTAGAACTATTGATGTAGTCTATCATTTTTCTTGAGTTGCTTGGCCCCACAAGAAAATGGTTTTGGGCAACATAACTATTTCTACTGAACTTTTGTGGAAAAAAAACACATATTCCCACAAAGCTCTTGAAATTCCTCACATTTACCAGAAATCTCAAAACATTCAACTTAAATTTGACATCGTGTGAACGTACACAAATATTGAAATTGTCCCATTTAGGCCACTTGGTCGTTTAGGAGTTAAGAAAAAACATTAAAGGATGTCCAACTCTTGAAAAACTTGTAGACCAATATCCAAAAAACAAATAATTTTTTTATTTTAATGACTTTAGTTCTTTGTGAAATCAAAAACAACACAATAAGTAATTTTTCTAAAATTTTAAATTCTAAATAATGACATTTTGTACATTCCAAATCCTAAAATTAAATTTTTTTGGCTTTTAACCCCTAAATGCGTTTAGGTCTTGGGCAATACATAAATGTATCATAAAATGAGGCTTCTTTAACTTTTTTGGACTTCAACTCTAAAGAGCACATCTAAAACATGCTTATTAAAAGACATCCGTTCGGTCGAATTAGAAATAAAATTTGTAAATATTTTTTAAATGGATTTACAAGAAATACTTTGAAAATTCATTAAAATTGCAATTTTAATACTCTCATATTGTAATTCATATAATTGGTTAAATTCAATATGATTCAATAGTGGTGAAGTTGTTTACATACATTTTATTATGGTGCAATAAAGTTGTATTGATATCTCTTTGTAAACTATCAAAAGATAATTTTATAATTTGAAATATTATACATTATGCAAAGAATGATTCAATGTTGTGCATTGTGCACTTTTGACCAATCTTTCCAAAATCATGAGATAATGCGTATTCTTGTATTTTTCACATAATTAAAAAGCTAATTAATTTTTAAATAAAATATTAGCATAGTTTGATGCTATTACTTCATGGAACCATACGGATGTCATGGAAAAGTCATCATCTACAACGTTGATTTGTATGTCAACCTCAACGAATGAATTTAGTCCGCATTTTATAGCTCAAAACTTTAGATTGTTTTTTTGTCAAAATAGAAGCTTATATGGAATGGAAGGACCTAGTAAATATAATTTAGTTTATTTTGTTGATTGAGATTTATTTACGTGAAGGTAACTGCTTGAAAAAATAATGTAAAAAATTTACTTGAAAAAATGAGACACTGAAATAGCTTGGAGTTAATTATGGGAAGGTGATATTGGCAACTGCATCTACACTACATTAAATTTGTGATTTAGTGTTAAGCAAGAATTGAAGACTTATACCACAACTAGTTCACAAGTGAGGAGCAAAAGTGTCCCTATAGAATATGGGAGTTGTCACTTGTCATTCCCAATTTCATTGAGAGTGCTATGTTCCTTTCACGTGATGAGAGTGACATGAGTTGGCATGCCATGTTTATTGTAAAGTTGTCATTCCTCATTAGAACACTACAATTATAAGGTTTACTTGGTTTTTTTTTATCATTTTAGATTTTAGAGTAAATAGTTTCTTGCAAAGACATTATGTCTCGAAAAAGTCAAATTGTGTTCATGTTGAGAAATAGTATTACATACACTAAATCACAATTTTAGAGTAGCTTGATTCCATGTTGAATTCCAATACATAGTAGTTAAAAGTATTCATGTATATGGGACACATAAATCAATCTTGTTGTTAAAATATTTTATTTATAAGATAAAATATATTCAAATAATAAAATGTTTCATCACATATAAATCAAGAAACATTCCTATAGTTAAAGTGTTTCCTAGGCATGGTTTACCCTTAAAAGGATAAATCTAAGAATAGGAAATTAGGAACACTTTTTAGTTTTCACCTATAAATGGAGAAGTTATTTGTATCCTATAAATGTAAATACATATCTTTGTTACGTATGATACTTGAAAAAAAAATCCGTAGAAATCCTTCTTTATTATTAAATATTTGTAGTCAAAGAGCATTGAAAATGGAAAAACTCAACCCTTGGATTGGGTATGTCATTTAACGGTTAAAAAACACTCCAATCTATAATACACAACTACTTTGGTTTTTTCTCTTCTTTGTTTGGCACCAAATTAGATGAAGATAATCTTGAATTCTTGAACTTGGTTCTTTTCAAGATATAATACACGATTGAACCTCTTTTCTTTTCATTTAGTGAAAAAAATGTCCAAGATATTCAAGGTAAAAATCTCCCTCTAGAAGGGTAGGACATGTTCAAATTTTGACCTTCATTATCTTGCATATTTTTTCGAAAAATTACAATAAATGAACGCTCTTGTTGTAAACCTCAAGTAATTAAAAAAAAAAAAAAAAAAACACTAGGCTTGTTTTCTAATTCCAAGAGGTTTGTGCACTATGAATAATATGCCAATTGGATAGTCTAACACACAACTATCTTGTCCACACCCTTGAACTCATATTGTGCTAATATTCAGTGTCTCTCACCCTCCGTGAACGTGCATGTTGAATTTCATCCACTTTTTTTATTCATGAAAGAATTTAGTGGTAGGGTGGGCATGTTGTAAGGTTTGTTTTTCACTTATCATAATAAGGGCCCCTTCCATGTATCGATGACGGATCCTAAAAAGTTGAAAACTATCGATGTACCACTAAAAATGAACGAACCCGAGAGTGTGGTTTCCAATCCCACCGGTGGATCATTAATGGTCCTTGAAACTTGGATTTTTTTATTCTAGCAGCTTTTACCAACCTGGTCCTCACATGAAACCTACCCTAAATCAAGTTGGGAGGGAGGGTCAAGTTAGACCCTAATGCCTCTATAGAATAATACAAGAAGGGAGCACCCTTTTTAAAGTGGATCTTAAGAAGAATATTCACTTTTTAAAGTGATGTATGGATACCATTTGTATTCCATAAATTGTGAGATTTCCTTGTGATTGCTATATAAGCTTAGTTTTTAATCACAACTAGATTGTTATCCGATTGGAAAAGGATGTTTGCCTATATTGTGCTAACTTGGTATGCTATGTCCTCTACACAAAATATAGCAATTAGGTTGCCCCTCACTAGTTTTTTGACATTTGACACCGTATAAATATTTATTGTTACTATACAAAAATGCACTACTTTTGAATTAGATACTCTTATAGTAAGAACTCATGAACCTCCATGTTTACAAATGGAAATATATCTTGACTTTGATGACTTGTGAAGTAATTTTTTTGGAATAAGTCAACCTAAAATTTTAGGCAACCACATTGTATTGTGTAGTGCAGAGCATATAAAGTGCAGAACATATAAAGTGCATAAGATCAAACAAATTTGCTAGGTGGGATGCATGGCATTTTATTTGAAGGTAAAATATTGCCAAATTGTATAAAAGCAAAATATGGCTATAAAAATGGCCAAAAACCGTGTAGTTTTTTTTCTATAAAATTTCAAATTAAAAAATATCTTGGATGATATCGTGAGATTGTAGATGAAAATAATACAAAATTATGGATGTGTGGATGAATGTTGAAACACAGAGCACCACTGTAACATTTTCTATCGCCACTTTGGTACTTCATGAAAAATGAAAAAATGCCATGGTGGGATGGCTCCCAGCCTTAGTGGATTTTGTCTAGTCCTAGTTTTAGCAAAGTCTAAGTGTCACCGGCCTCGTCGGACCTGGCTGAATTAGTTTGCATTTTATTACTTCTTGCAGTAAAGCGTTCACAACTTCTCATACCTTTCCTGGACCATACCCTCTACACTGTAGAAAACCTGCGGATAAAATTCAACTCTCCAACCCTCATTGCTTGGCTCAACTGAAGTTAGAGAAAATGCTATAGGTTTCTTCGGATATCCTAACACATGCTTGAGATTTGGAGGTTTCTAAAGAATGTTATGTACTGCTTTATTTGTTTCTACAAAATAATAATATAATATAATATAATATAATAATATGACAATAATAATAATAATAATAATAATAACAAGCAGTTGTGCTACGAAGAGCTCTGACCGGAATAGAACAAGTGAAGGACGAGAATACATTTCAGTGGGATCATGAACGAAATATATTTACTACAATGGTATTCAATAAAAAAAATGAGTGCCCTTGCAATGCAGTGAAGTTAAACTAACTGAATTTTTGCCAAGTGGCTACAATTTATATTCATGTGGTTAATTACAACAAAGGAAAAAAATAAAAATTAATGGAATAATCGCATGATGCTTTCCACTGTCGCATGATGCACGGCCTGATTGCCAGGTTGGTTGAATCTGCCTTAGCCCTAGTGACATCATCATGACCTGCTGCCAACTACCTTTGTTGGCCTTGACGACTGCCCCCCAAAACTCTAAATCACGTTCTCTTGAGCCCAAGCGGATCATGTCTTGTACACGGCTGAAGGTTCAAAGTAAGTTTCAACTTACAACGTATGACCTTTGCATGTTTTGCTCTTAATAAAATCCACTACTATAGTCCATTCGTCATACTTCCACAAAGTAGGCAGCCTTCAATATTCAACAAAAGCAAAGTGACACCAACCTTTAAGGTTGAAAAAAAAATCCCATAACCCTTTTTTGCTAATGAGCCATATATTCCCCACTTTTTTTTTTTACAAAAATAAAGGTAACCTTTTACTACACAGGAGAGAAAAAAAATAACATACAAACCAACCCGCCAGGTCCGGCGAGACCGGTAAACCCCCAGACCTCGCTTACCGAGTTAAAACTAGGACCCCTTATATTCCGAACTGGGCGAACCAACCCCCACCTGGGACCAGAGATGAAAAACAAAAACAAAAGCTTGCCCCTATTTTTGAACATGGTGGGTTGTCCTAAACTAACTTAGGGTCGTAGATCCCAAATATAGAATCAAAATTTCCAAAAAAAACACCAAGACCCCCAAAATGAGAAACCTAGAATAATGACTGGTCCCAGTGTGGGGGTTGGTTTGCCCTTCCCTTATATTCCCCACCTTCGCTGCTGCAATGCCAATAAAAGATGAGGATCAAACAGAAGTGTTTTAATTTTTTTAATTTTTTTAGACACAAATGAAATAGATTCATTGCAAAGGAACAAGTGTTTTTTTTTAAATTTCTGTGAAAGGCTGAGGTGCCACGGCAGCAAAAGCGTGGCTACATTCATGACCACTCATGTGCAGGCTGGTCATAGGTCAGAAAATATGCATTAAGGGCTCTTCTGGCCGGGGATTGTCCAAAAAATAACCCAAAACCCCAAAATAAGGGAATGTTTTTTATTTTTATAACTTGTTTGACCGACGGTGGTCTTCAGGCTATCCTTGTGACTCACTCACTCGAGTCCGACGTGGGCTGCCACTTCGGCACTAATCCACGTGTGACGAACAAGTCGTGCCTACCTGGCAGGGAGGGGTGCAAATGATTGCCCATAATATCCCCATGCATGCGTGCCAAGTGGGTCCCATTATTCCCCGGCCAGGGAATGTATGAATGAATGAATTCTCATTGGTTGTTTGGATTCAAATTTTGGAAGGTGTGAAGAATGGCCGGATTCTCAAAATCCTACTTGGCCCTTTTGTTCGCATTCACTTCAAAGCAAGCTGATCTTTTCTCTATTTGTGGTAATGTAAATGGTTTTCTTGTTCGGAGTAAAAGGGCTAGTAACTGAACATTCTTAACCCTTTACAACTTACAACCCAGCTGACCACATTATGGTCACTACAACCTCAGAAATGCAAATTGCAGAGAATGTGTGAAGAATTCGAACTTCAGTTGTGAAGTTCACATTTGAAGAGTTACATTACACACTTTCCAGAGATTTTTTTTTTCAATTTGGAATCGTGCAACTATCAAAATACTCATGAATAAAATGCAAAAATACTGCAAATACTTGAAAATATAGTAAATACTTACAACAAATGTACTATATAGTATTTCTTGTGTCTGGAAGTTTGTTATCATATTTTAATTTTTTGGATAATTAGATTTTAGCAAAATGTGTTCTCTCTAGTTGAGAATAGAATTGTACGGCTACTTTCTAATTTAATCCAATTTATTTCTAGTAGTCTCAATCAGAGTGGGAAATCCATTGAAATCCAGTGCTCCGAGCTACAGTACCTTGGGCACTAAATAGTTAACCCCTAAACGTTCCGACGTACAGAAACTGGATCACGAACAAATTCAAAGCCTTATAACTTTCTCATTCAACCTCGGATGATTTTCATCCAAGTCACCTTTGAAAGCCAATCAAATTCTCTAGCAATTGCAATAAACCTTTTGTAATGGGGAGTTGTTGATAATATTGGAGAGGCCTCCAACTACAAGTATGTCAAATTTGTTGGGTAGATTTTATGCTTGCAATTGTCTTCTCATATACACCTCATGTACATTTTAGCCATGCTAATATCTACTTTTGAGGCTAGAAGGGTTCAAAGGGTTGGTACATTTAAGGATTAAGCACTATACTTTGTACCTGTACTAAAATTTCCAAGATTCTCTTAGATACTTTTTATTTTCATATCTTCAATTTGTCTTACTTGCTTGCCTCTTTTATGGTATGGCAAGTGTCATCTTTCACTCTGTGTTCGAAAGAAAGTTATTGTATTAGTAAAAAGGTAATTAAACAGTAGTTACTGTAGTACCTTACTACTTAAGAATGCCATTCTTACTCCAACACATAATATGGATAAATTTACAATGTAGACTTTACGTGCACTTCAAAAGTATATACATAGAACTAATATCTTCCTTCACGATCGGTTTGCAAGGTGATTTTTTCCTACATGAATGCTTCCTATATATGCTAGTGTAAATTTCACTAAAGTGTCTATTCTCGAAAGAGGTGCGTAGTCTTGTATCAATGGCCCTTTGTCCGGTGGGCACTGGCTCATTGTCAAGACGAACAGACACTTTATTCACGCCGGCCTCAAAAGAGGACCGCAGTTCATATCTATCTATCTGCTAGTGTAAACGACTTTAGTAGGTTAGGTTTTGTTTTTGTTTTGTTTTTCTCTCTATCTTTTTGGACAATGTATTGCTCTCTCTGATAGATTTGGACACATGCACCCACATTCTCCTATTCACACTCCAATGAAATGAGGATAGATAAAGGGTTACTATTCCAGAGAATAAACATTAGAATGGGGAATTGATTCTTAAACATCCCAACGTTTAGAAACAGGATCACCCGCAAAATCATGAACATATTAAAAGCCTTGTAACTTTCTCATACAATTTCAAATGACTTTCATCAAAATCACTTTTGCAAGCCTATTAAATTGTCTACCAGTTAACACCTAAATGTACTAGTCCTTTGAACACAAGTAGATGCTAGCTCCAAAAATAGATATTAGCATGACTCAGATGTACAATAAGTATACGTGAGAGGACCATTGCATGCATGAAATCTACCCAAAAAATTTGACATACTTGTATTACGAGGCCTCTTCAATATTATCAACACCTCCCCATCACAAGAGATTTACTTTAGTTGGTAGAGAATTTAACAGGCTTGCAAAGGTGACTTGGATGAAAGTCATTCGAGATTGTATGAGAAAGTTACAAAGCTTTGAATCCGTTTGTGATCCAGTTTTTGAACGTTGAGAAATCTCTTGCAATTGGGAGATGTTGATAATATTGGAGAGACTTCCAAATGCAAGTATATGCAAAGGTCTTCTCATGTACACCTCATATACATCTCAGCCATGTTAATATCAATTTTTGAGGCTAGCATCTCCTCAAAAGAGGTTAACCCCTAAACGTCCTCACCTATGTCCAATTTGGGCAGTTTTGCAAATATGCATTATAAAATGCAGCTAAAATGAATATTTGAAACTTGATGTATGAATAAAAGTTATACATTTTGCAATTTAGATTCAATCTATACGGTTAGATCTCTGATTGCTATCACTAATATTTTCTATAAATTTTGAAACATAAAATAAAATATTATTTTGTAATTCAATTACGAATAAGATATTGACAGTATGGGGATAAAATTTGTTGTGATGGCTTATAATGTAGTACTTTAGGTATAGTGATTTTTGGAGTTTTTTTGGATGCTTGATTTTATGAGTTTTTTTTTTCAAGAACACTTTTAGACTAAAATCTTCAAAAAGTTTGGGTGAAACAATGCAACACAAAATGAGGCATAAGTTTTTCATAAATTGTCTCCTTTATGATCGGATCACACATACATGAAGCTAACTTCCCATAAAAAATTCAGTAAAAAAATCACACTACAAAAAGTGCATGACGGATGAGAAACTATGGATGAAATCTGTACATCAAGCAAAATATGCATGGTTGGGCGGTTAGGGGTTAAAGGGTTGGTATGTTCAAGGGTTAATGAAAGCACAATATAGCGACAAATTTGCACCCCGGAGTCTAAACGCACTTGGAAAGTACACGCTTAGAACTGATACCCTTCTGCCCTTTTGCATGGGCTTGGTGATGAGTGTCAACATCAGGTAGATATATCAGTTTTCCTGATGCAGCATCTGACATTTCGCACAAATAACAAAAAATCCCTTCGTCAAAAAAGACACCAGTAGTGGTAACACTGATATGACACATGGAGCTTCAGATAATGTATCTTGATGATGATGCTGCTTTAAATTCTGGAAAGTAGTTGTAAGGTAGACACACCCATAACCGACAGGTGACCAAAAACCGATATATTCTAATTTCTAGATTGTGAAAGAACAGATGTACCTCATTTGTACATATCGGTTATGGGTTTTGAAGTACTTTTCACTTTGAAAAATTGTACAAATTTCAATATTGGGAAATAATTCATGGAAAATTTTGCATTCTCCGCAAAAACTAACTTCCAACCCGGGAAAATATCACCCTATTAATAGCTGGTCCAGAAATAGTGTAGGTAGCTTAAGTTATCGGTTTTAGGTGTCTCGACCTTATGTGTTTACTTTGCATGTGTGCCTAGGTTTTACAATGTTCAATTTATCCCCTATTTTGTGGGTGTGTAAGGCCCTACTCCCATACTCCCAAGTTTAGACAACCTATCCAACAACGGACTTTTAGAGGTGAACTTTAGATTTGCTTCGCTTATATTAACAAATGAAAGAGGATTTCATGGCATTTTAATATTCATTATTCAAATTTTGTACGAATAAGGAGCGTTCTTTTTAGGAAATTGTAACTCTTTCACTATCTCATTTCAATATAAAGTTGTGATTGTATAGGTCCAAATCTATACATCCAAAAAGCACCACGGGAATAAGTTGTAAAGTTTCAAACTCCTACATATAGTGTACTACAAGTCGACTCTATTTGACTTTGATATTTAGATGGAGTATGAATATCTTGATATAACTAAATTCTAGCAAATGATACAATACAAATAATGACAATTGTGAATACATTTATCTTAATGCACTTAGAAAAGTTTATCTTGGAGGGTTAGAGCTTCAAGTTAGATATAGGATACAACACACTACAATAGTGTGCGGAAAATATTACACACAACAAACTTAAGGTAGAAAACCAAGTGCTTGTGCAAAATTATTTTAAATTCCTAAAGAACCGTGTTGCCCGGTAATGATTATATTTATTTTTAGGGTTTTAGCAACTTAAAGAAGGTGACCTTGGTTAAGAAATTTATTTCTCAAGGGTTGAAATTACTTTCCTTGTGCGCTAAGGGTTGGAATCATTTTTAACATGAATGCACTTAAATTTTCAACCCAGCCCTTATACACCTCCCCCTAAAGTTGGAAGAATTCACTATCCATATCTTCATATCTTTTCTTCTATGCAAACCTTTTTAAGCTGGCAAAATATAGTTAGAATGAAAAGTTATTTATTGGAATAGCTAAATTTAAAGCAGTAATCGTTCTTTTATCGCTAAAATATTCGTTCATTAGTTTCATCAATTGGAGCAACTTTTCCTTCAATTGCGATGTCTTCATTTGAAATCTAGATAAAAGTGCTACATTGTTTGATTCATTGGTGTTGTATGTTTGATAAATGAAAAAATGCAGAACTAGTCCCTATTTCAATGCCTACAGTGTTTGAATTTATTAAAAGATTGAATCCGTATAGGTTTAATTAGCCAAAATTAGTGCAATGTACTTCATTGGTAGATTGTTCAAAGATGAGAAGAAATAGTGTCACTACAATACATAGGAGTTTGCTACTTATCATTCCTACTTCCACTATAAGTACCATGTTCTTTTGAAGTGATGAGAGTGACATGAGCTCGCATGCTATGCTTATTGTAAAGTTGACATCAGAACACTACATCCATAAGGTTTACTTGAAGTTTTAATCATTTTAAATTTTGCAATAATTTTGTTTTTTTACAAAGACACAATAAAGTTATCCGCAAAGTTTGCAAAAGTTTGAAAAGTACCAAGAACTTTGCTTTAATATACTCTCAGTTATTCACTTCAAATAGTTAACCCTTTGATATCCAAACCTACCACTAGTTTCAAAGATGTGTTATAAAATGTTTGATGCATCACGGAAATGGAGTTGATATATAAAAGTTGTAAATCTCAATGTGTAGATCAAACTTGCATAGTCGGATTTATCATATCTTTTTATTAAATAGCTTTTAATTAAAATTTCAAGGCTTTCTTTTGAATCTCACTATAAAATCCCAATTTTATAAAAAAAATTAAAAAGTGTTCTAAGGAATTTGAAATAGTATGCACTATGAGAAGGTATAATTTCCATTATTTTGATTCTACTTCTTGTGGAAAATCATTGTTAAGGTCTCACTTTTTGAACTAAGAATGAACTTGACATGAACCAAATTTTTTATGAAAAAAAAATCAATATATCTTATTTTGAAAATCCACAGTGTAAAAATAGTAGTTAACTAGCACAAAAATAAGGAAAATTTGAATGGATGAAATTTTTTACATGCAATAGTCAAGAAAAGGTTTACAATTTGTTTATCGTTCATTCCATGAACACATGAACGCCAAATAATTAAAAGGTATGGAAGAGCTTAGTGGTATTGTAATTAAAACCTCTATTAAATATAGAAGAGCTCGATGGTCTTCAAATTCAAGGAATTTTTTTAGCTCCTTCTTTAATGGCAATTTTTTTAATTTATTTTTATTTTATTTTTATTTTAATTTATTTATTTTTGGCTATTGATTTGAAGACCACCAAGATCTTCACACTTTATAATGATAAATCACGAAGCACTTACATACCTTTTAACGATTTGGAGTGAACAAATAACAATATATTAACCCATAAAAGCCCGAGGGGTATTAAACAAAACATAGACGTGTTATAATATGTGCCTTCCATATGTTTGATGAAAGTTGGTTCAAGAGACAAAAAGTTGAGTATCATCTCTTCAAATTATCCATGCAGTCAAACTTCTAAAAATAACATTAGATCATTTTTTGATGAATTTAAAAGCATTAATCTTTGAAAATTTGTATAAATTATAATTTTCAATTTTAGAGTTCAAAATTTAGTGTGATTGGTTAAAGTTCGGCTATCTATTTTAAACTTCAAATAAACAAAAGAAATGATGGAGGGATCATCATTACTTTACCCAAATAGCAAATTTTATAACACTAAGACGATGTTGAGGTGATCTACTTTGAATCATTATCCCGGGTGGAGTTCAACTCGGATTGACAAAATTCAAACTGGGTTGGAAAGTAGACTTGATGTTGTATTTTTTTCGATTTATTTTTTTCCAGACAGCCCGTTAGATTTGGGCAGTGACCAGAATATGGTCATTTGAGCGCTTAGGGATTAAAGCAAAAAACTTGGTATCTTGTTCAAACTTTGAAGGACTTTGCGGATAAATATAATATCTTCAAAAATTCATGGGGTAGCCGTGTTAAATTGTTCAATTTAAAAAAAAAAATCAATTTTTTGACACAAACAAAGGGAACCCTTCATTGGAAGTAAGAAAAAAGAAGCCACGGGTAACAAATACAAACCAACCCCGCCAGGATCGGCGAAGCCAGGGGACACTTAGACCTAGACCATACTAAGGGAACTAAATCTAGGACCAAAAATTGTTCAAAAATTTCAAAAATAATCCATTGGACCCTTAAACAAACAATGTTTAAAAAAATAATATGGGCCACCCTCAAAGGTATTGGCCGGAGATTTGAGGGATTGGACCAATAGAATGGAGCCATAGGCCCTAGAACTTCGATCAGCCGACATCCCACTCCACCAATCCTCTTCGGCTTTGTAGCCGTTTTAATTGTTTATCATATCTTGATCTAAGAAGGTGCCTTTGCTCATTGGCTGCCAACCTTATTTTTGGGGTCCCAAAGTTCCACTATACATGGGCACTTTAGTACATATCATTGAGATTCTCAATGTGAAGAAAACTGGGGAGTGAGTGAGTGAGTGCTTCCGTTATTTGCGCTCCAAAAACAACTCCAAAAACAACTCCTAGTGACTCAGTGCATTGACTTCCATACTATTTGTGTTGAAAAAATTAGTAAACTCATTAAATTGCCCGCTTTACGTGGCAGAGACGAATAACAGATGAAAGTATGTGGATGAAAGTAGATGGTTGGATGAGATGCTGACTGGTCCCTGCTTTTTATACGGATGGGTGCAAATGGAAGCATAATTTTATTTCAAAAGAGAAGTTAGTAACAATATAGTTATTCCACGTGGGGTAAAAATTGAAAATATGACATAGCCGATTGGTATACTGGTTTCAAGTCAATCATTTGGTATTTCTTTTTCTTTTTGTTTATTTATTTAATGTTTTGTTTTTGTTTGTTTTTTTAAACGAATGGATGCTTAATTTCCATTGCACGCTGTGAATGAAGAGAGCACTTTTCCAGTACTTCTCTGTGGGTAATTTCTTTTGGGGGTTTTTCTTCCTACAATATCTCGATTAGACTCAAAGCTCCTAATCATTTCTTACTACGAGCAATGTCCCCACCGTAACATGAGGTTCAGGAGCTATTCATGTCATGCTCAAGGTTCCTATAAAGCAAGGAAGTAGTAACCTTCACGACGTGCCAATTTAACCGAAATTGAACCCCGGCCCTCTTCAGTGCTAATAAGCACTTTTAAGGGAGCCCACCTCCTGACTATCACGTATGTAGTTTAAGGTCATTCCGGACTATTTGGTAAATGTTTGTTGAATAGAATCCAAATGTCTAATGATTAAAAAAGGTTTGGATATTTAGCCTCTAAACGACATATTGTAGTCGCTTTGCCTTGCCCCACACTAGATGGTGCAACATATTTTACACTCATCAAGATCAAACAAGTACACATAATAGTGTGCTTAGTGTACGGGACACTATTTCTTAAACTCTATTTAATTTTAGAGAGGTATAGTGTCCTCGTAAGAAAAAATTGAATGTAGTTTTCTGACGAGATTTGGCAACTTAAAACATATACAACATGCCACCTCATGTTAATCTCATTACTTAAAAAGAACATAACACTCTCAATGAAAGTGGTAATGACAAGTAGCAAACTCCTATGTATAATTGTCAAGGGACACTATTTTTCTTTACCTTTGAATGAATTGTGGTAAATGACACCAATTATCTTTGCACAATAAATACGCCATTCAGTGTAGCTAATTGGACATGTGGAGTTTTAAAATGATGGATGAAGGAAAGGCAGAGAGCATGAAGGCTATTCAATGTTATCATAGCTTTTGACCCAAAACATTGTAATTTCAGTAGGGCGGATCACCTTTTTAGTACACAATACAATACTTTCACCCTTACCAAGAATTTACCATCATTCTTGTACCCATTATTGCTTGGTAATATAGTCCGGCTTCCTTGAGTCAGATATGTCAAGTGATTTCTTATGTATGAGTTGAAAGATTTAAGAAATTTAGATTTTTTTTTTGTATAAAATGGCAATCAAATATTTTAAAGGTTTATTTATTTATTTTTAAACTTGATAGAAAATGAATTATTTGGTTTAAAAATCATTTTAATATTATAGAAAATTTAAGCATCTTGAGCACAAAATTTCAAAGACAATAAAATTGTAAAACGTTATATATTTCTTGGAGGAAAATTGTCAATTATATCAAGAATTTCAAACTTAATACATATAGATAAAAGGAACTACACTTGATTCAATGATATCACTTCGACTAGAGCTACATTGCATGAGCGGGGAGAGAGGAGGAGGCGTTGCGTGTATGGAATGCTGCTAATGTGTTGCATGGCGGTCGTTGTACGTGAGATGTGTGTGTAAGCTTGAGTATCAGGAGCTAGGAGGGTGATGTTGAGCTCCCCCTTTGCAGTGATTGTGAGTAGTTTTGGTAACGCAAGTTGAGGTGTTGTGTAGATTCAGATCTGTAAGCGGAGTGCATATTTCTGCAGATCTGACCATCAGAAGCGGGCTGGGAGCAAAGCTTGGGAAGCTTTGTTGTGTTGGACCCTGTTCTTACTGGATCGGGAAGGGTGAGGCACAAACACAACTACAGATCTAGTCCCCACACATATCTCGTTTGTGATTAACCAACTCTCATCAATCACAGAGACTCATTCCTCCCCTCCATGTCCTGCACCTCCGTCCTTAGTAACCCTGATAGCATCTCCGCTTCACCACTTGTTTTCCTTCGCAAGCGCCTATCTTAGCACGCAGTTTTCAGTTTCAATCAATCAGATCTGTTCTCTTCTCAGCACTCACCATCATTCCACCCCTCCAACTTCGTAGCATTCTAGTAAAGATCGCCCTTGTTAGCCATCTCATGCTTGTCTCTTTACAGTAACCTATAAGTTCAGATTGACACCGTAGCAGATTTTTATCCTGCTTATCAGCTCTCCTACAATATCTTATTCGTCTTTTTTGCCAAGGCGTATCATTTCCTACGCCAGCCGATCCGCATCATCAACGTTACTCACCGGATCCTCAACGTGTAGATAGCTCTGGACCCTCGCATCCATTGATGCAGTAAGGCCCAGCTCGCAACACCAACTAAGGATAATACCGGCGCAGCAGATCGGCATCTCAGCAACAATCTCGGCCTAGCACAGGAGTGACGGAGGCATCATCTAAGCTTCCCTAATCGGATCTCCAGTGGTAGCTCAAATTCGTTGCTTTCAAGGCTCAGCATTCACCTGCTTGTCATTCTACAAGCTGAATCTGCACCATCAACACCAAAGAGGTAAGCATTCTCACCCGATCCCTACATTTGCTTGTTTTTCTCATTTCCTTTCCTTGCCCAAAACTCTTGCCTTTCCCATTCACTTTATCCCAATATGTGAGCAACGCCACAAGATTTTTGTCCAGATCTACTTAACCATACATCCCAATAGCATAAAATGCGTGGGTTGTAGTATGTGTCATCAAAACAACAAGAAACCATTTGGAGGCCGAATAGAAGATCCCAGCGGTTTTGCAGAAGGAGCTGTAATCTACAGACACAAGAATAGAGACTGCATAGATAGCTCCAAGAACAAGTGCGGTCGCTGTATATGCATGCTTGGAAAGGGCGGGGACCTGCTCAGAAGCAATCAAGGCCACAACAACTTTAATCAAGGCTGCTAATTCAAAATCAGGGGCCGGTGATTGCAACAGGGGAAGCAACCTCGGCGAAGTCAACACCAACAACGAAGCGGCCGAATTAAAGAGGAGCAGAAGCAAGAAAAAACAAAAGTCTCACGCTGTGCCTGTGGCCTCCCCAAACACCCGCAGGCTAAGATATTCTTTGTGTAGTAGAAACGAAGCTCAACAAGACACCGACTAGACAACATCAAATAAGACCTCTTACCAAATTTTGAACTCCAACCCTATTTCAATTCATTTTTTTCAATTTACTTGTATCCCTAGTGCCCTGCATTGCAATTTGTTTACAGAGGCCACTATGGAAACGAGACTATCGGCATAGACCCGCCCCACAGAAGAGAGACAAACGAAAAACATGGAAGTTGACTCCCCATCTGCAAATCTAAAGAGGCTGCTTGAAGAAAAAGCCATCAGAGACGCCAAAAAAAAGAACAAGAGTACCACCGAAAACACTGAGAAGAACATTGACATGGAAGAAGACACTGTCATGGTGTCTAGCGATTACGAAGAGGACCAGAGCAATGCAACGCGTACCCATCACGATGGAGATAGTAGGCGCGAACGCAACAGAAAAGAGTCAGTTGACGGAACCGCCGCAAAACAAAGGACGGCGTATACAATCGATGCAGAAACGGAGGAAGGAGCGCAGATAAGCAAATCAGGAAAAGGGGCCGCAGCAAAAGTGCGAGTCGTAAGGAGTCAGGCAGTTTCGGCTACGGAAAGGTGAGCACGAGCAAATAGGCTGCAAGGTACGGCAACGACAAAGGTAAAACCACAGGTAATCAGACTAAAGGCAAAGGCGAAGCCCGAGGGAAGAGTTTGAGTGGCAGACAAGTAGCAAGAGACGGCGGCGACCAAGCCAAGAAAGCGACCATGTAAGGAGGAAACGGCGACGGAGCTCGTATCGGCAGCGCAAGAGGGAACGACGGAGCTCATAACGGCAGCGCAAGAGGGAACGACGGAGCCCATATCGGCAACGGAGGCAGGAGCGACGGAGCCCGTATCAGCAGCACATGTGGGAACAACTACACCAAGAACGGAAATGACGGCAACGACACACCCACAGCCAGCAGACGAAGCGGGAGCGGTGGTGACAAACAAAAGGCCAGTGGGAAGGAGCCGGAACAATCAAGAGGAGATACGAGTTCGCAGCAAGATGAGAATATGCAGCAGGGCGACAATGAAACAAGGGAGGAAGAAGACACCCAAGCCAGTGACTCCGACCCTCCCAGCCACCAAGAACCTGTGAGCTCTAACAAAGGTAACAATAAAGTAACCCTTGGCCCAAGTAACCCCAAGTTTTGGCTTGGTTTCAACACCATGGAAAAATTAGGTATTGATAACAATGAGGATGAAATTTTTATGGCCGAGACAGTAGATGACATGGTTACTAGAGGAGTCTCCCATAACGAAGCCCTAGAAATGATAGAGGCAACCGTAGCATACCCACGTACACCGCAATTGCTATATCCAAAGGAAAGAGATGATGGGATTGTAGGACAACACTACAATCTCACTCAAATTCCTTTTGATATACCAACTAACCCGGACACGGGACTAGCCCTTGACTTTCACGTGGAAGTCCATTTCGAAATGCATATTAAATGTCCCATTCTTCATGATGAGGCTAAGGAAATGATCACTAATAGGCTCATTGACATGAAAATCCCCCTTGGCACGGGTATCATAGACCCGGTTGCGGTGCTTTGCTTTAGCGCCAAGCGAGGGGGACAAAGAGGGGTTTGAAACGGTGTAGTAAAACTACACCTTCTAAACCCTGAAATTGACGGTATTAGGATGTTAAAAGGGCTACGCCCCTTTTTATTCTATCCCAAACCACTATTGACGAGAAAACTAATTTCCCTTTCCCTAAAACCTTCTTAGGGAAGGTTTGTAAGAGTTACCATAGTGTAGCTAGGAATGACAACCTCTCTGTTAAAATCAAGAGTGAGAACTTGATTGGCATGACCCCGGGTGCTCTTTTTTATGACATTTTGAGGAATAGCTTTCTTAGAAAGCATGACCATGAAACTGTTGATGTCCAAAAGAAGACCCACGAAAGTCACGCCTTCATCATGGCACCAACACCCAAGCAAACGGAGAACATACGACTTCACCACGTGGCGGCCAATCAAGAGATCATCGCACCTCAAAGGAAGTTCCACTCTACTCCACGTATCTGTCCCGAATTCAAAGCTAAGAAAGACGCCCTTTCCCTTACTCTTTCTCATTTGCCTATTTTGATGTCAATTGTGGATACTACCGAAGCCATTGTTAAGACTATGGATAGCAAGAATGTGGCCTCAATATGGTTTCATAGAGAATTGGGGACTATGCATAACGGTAGTGCCAATGTGCAATGTACTAACCCTATAGTTTATAGGTCCTTTGTTAACAAGACACACATTATCGGTGGGCACTATGTTAATTTTGCTCCCCATAGGAGGAACTTGGATGGGTTGGAACCTCCTTCCAAGGAGAAAGTAGAAGAATGGGGGTTCAATGATGTTAACAAAGCTTTGATCAATACCATGACCAGTTTGGTAGCTTCAACATCAACCATAACCAAGGAGGAGGTGATTTCTATCATGGAGGCTAGCAACAAAAAGATGAGAAAGGAGCACAAGAAGATTAGAGAAGAAATTGAAGGATTGAACAACGTGACAACACTTGCTACTACAACACCATCCATCACCAAAGAGGACGTCTTATTAATCATGGAAGTGAATCACAAAGCCATCAAAGAAGAAAATATGAAGATAAGAGAGGAGATGGAGAAGACAATTGAAGCAAAAAGGAGGGAAGATAGACTCCACAATGAAGCCAAGCATGAAGAACTCAAGCAACAAATTGCCTTTGTTCAAAACTCACTTCTACAGTGGTCAGCAGAAGTGTTCGGACAGGACGCTTCCACTTCCAATATGAGCTAGTTTTCCTACATAACTCACATTCAAGTTGTAAAAATTTAAACATACAATCACATAGTTACAACAAACATGTAACATAACATTCATAATCAAAAATGTCAATCAAGAAATCAATCGAAAATAAAACACATGATGTGGGTGTCCAATTCTTTATGCAAAAAGTGAAGTGGTTATCTATTTACATGGGAAACAAAGCCATGAGCTACAAAATCAAGCTAAAAACTTGAATGTAGAATCATGATGACTACCTAAAAACTTGAATGTACAATCATAATGACTACCATCGTGTATAGCCACCTTTTGCTTGATAAACATCTGCAGCTCTCTCAGGCATAGATATGATCAATTTCCTCACAGTATCAATCTCAATGCTATACCAAATTTCTTGCAATTTCTCCCACAAATCCTTCTTGTTAGTGGGTTTCTTCTCCGACATTCTCATACGACGATCTACTTTATTCCAAAGGTGTTCTATAGGATTCAAGTCAGGAGATTGAGCCGGATGCCAAATTAGTTGAAACTCCTGTGCTAACAACCAATCTGTGACATACTTAGAAGTATGTTTGGGATCGTCGTCGTGCTGAAAAATAACATTCTCCTCTCCTAAATCATGCATGTGTATAGTATTCATGAGCTCCATCTCCAAAATTTCCCGATACACAAACTTATCCATGTTCCCTTCTATAAGACGAAGGTTGCCAACTCCCTCCCGAGTCATACATCCCCAAACCATAATGTTTCCACCCCCAAATTTGATAGTAGGTTGCACATGCTGATCTAAAAGATGCTCTCCTCTCTTCCTCCAACAATACTGCCTCCCATCTGAGCCAAACAAATTGAATTTTGACTCATCTGAAAAAATCACATAACTCCAATCCATCCAACTTGCATGCCTACACTTCTTTGCCCATGCATATCGACGTGCTTTGTGTTTTTTTGACAAGAATGGCTTCTTAGTTTTCACTCGTGCTCTCACTACTAAAGAGTGCGTAAAACCAAGACAAAACCAACACACATCTGTTGGAACCAACAGAGAATGGGTTTAACGTAGCAAACATTTAGTCATCTGCACAGAACCAACAAATTCCTGTTGATTTCTGTTGGAACCAACAAGTTCCTGTTGATTTTCCTCTTGGAACCAACAAGTTCCTGTTGATTCACTACTAGAGAGTGCGTCAAAACCAAGACAGAACCAAGACACACCTCTTGGAACCAATAGAGATTGGGTTTAACGTTGCAAAACCGAATTCACAGCACAGAACCAATAGATTCTCTCTTGGAACCAACAAGTTTTCTCTTAGAAAAAAAAAACTCTACAGAACCAACAGGTTCTCTCTTGGAAAAAAACACAGCTCCAGCCTTCAAGATTTTGTCAAAAAAAAAAAAAATTCAAAAAAATTTGAATTTTTTTCTATATACAGAAAAATCCCTGCATATAATACTGCAGAAAAAAAATTTGAAAAAAAAGTTTTTTTTACATCGTTAAAAATATTCAAAGATTGCTGGGAAAAAAAAACAGCTCCAGCCTTCAAGATTTTGTCCAAAAAAAAAAAATTCAAAAAAATTTGAAATTTTTTCTAGATACAAAAAAATCCCTGCATATAATACTGCAAAAAAAAATTGAAAAAAAAGTTTTTTTTACATCGTTAAAAATATTCAAAGACTGCTGGGAAAAAAAAACAGCTCCAGCCTTCAAGATTTTGTCCAAAAAAAAAAAAACTCAAAAAAATCTGAATTTTTTTGTACATACAGAAAAATCCCTGTATGAAATAGTGTAAAAAAAAAATTGAAAAAAAAGCTTTTTGTACATGGCAATCGAATCGCCAATGGTTAAGTTCTCTTATAATTAACAAGATAATTCTCATACTTGCATGAGCGTGTGTATGTGGTGTGGTGGTTTAGTAAGTGGTTGGGGGTTAGAAGGTCTTGTGTTCGAATCTGGCCGTTGGGAATTGGTCTTCGGTTAACCATGGTGGGCCCTATGGTGGTGGTCGGGGTTCTTGGCCCTAGCTGTCAATTTTTTTTTTCCGGGCAGCTACTTTTCCTCGGGCAGGCCAGAAAAAATGAATGCTAGATTAGAAACATTCTTTATCTGTATACTTGGACATTGAAGCAACACCGAACCAAGACATTTTCTGTTGATTGTGATCTGGAATCAACTGTTCCTAACCCGCACACGAACCAGCAGAATTTCTGTTGATTTTCTCCTACACCGGAACCCCATTTCTCTAGTAGTGTCTCAATCCCTGCCTCCGAAGACATCTTCTAACTGTATCATCACTCAAATCCAATCCTTGAGATCGCATTTCTCTACCCACTGCTGCAGCTGTACCATTAGATGATGCATTCAACAACCTTACAACCTCACGATCACCACGTTCATCAAGAATTCGAGGTCTCCCTTGTGAAGGAGCATCTCTCAAATGACCTCTCATTGTAAACCTCCGCACAATAGCATGGCAAGTGCTTCGAGAGATGCCTAAAACCGCTGAAATTTCAGAGTACGAATTCCCTCTCTCATGCATCTGAAGAACTAACTCACGTTCAGCAAGAGACCTTTTAGGAGCCATAGCTAATCAAGAGCAATCTTACTCAATCACAATGAATCATGAAATGCAAGAGGTCTCCATAAATACATGTTCATTCTCAAGATTTTTTAGATGCACAACTTGTGTGCATAATGAATTGGACACCCATGATTGACACATTATGAACTGCTGCCCTTGCAAGTGGCTCAATGTCAATGATGGTACTCTTTCTAGTTTACAAATGGCTCTTTAGTTATAATTAGCTGAAAAAATCAGCACCTACCTACCAAACTTGACAAGTGTTACTACTAAACTGAGATTGTCATTACTGTCCAAACACTTTTGCTAACCATTGCATAAGCTCTCCAAGGCATCCAAAACATCAACAAAAATACTTCCCATAGAAACGTGGATTGACAAAGGACCACACAGTAGAATACTTAGTATTCAATAAGTATATAGTTATAGTACTTTGTACGGTATATAAGTACAAAATACCTACAGTATACATATCCCAATACAAAAGTATTTCTAGGAATACTATTACGCAGTATAATATGGCAGTATTTATACAATATTTATACGGTAGAATGTATAGTACTATATAGTATAAAAATACCAAATACATATATATACCATTTTGGTATACATATACTGTAAGAATACTATACACCAAAAATAAAAAGGTATATACTAATACCAAAAAAAACATATACGATTATACAATACTTTTTTGTACAAATAGCAATACAAATACAAATACCAATACCAATACACATATCAATACCAATACAAATACCACTACAAATACCATTACAAATACCACTAACAATACAAATACCACTACAAATACCAAGTTAAAAACCAATAAAAATACCTATAAAAATACCAATACAAACACCAATACCAATACCAATATCAATACTAATACCAAAATCAATACCAACAACATAACCAAAACAAATAAACATGAAAAAATAAACTTTTACAAAAACAAACACCATACAAAATACATAACACACAAAACAAAAAGAAATATCAAAAACTTCAAAAACAAATATCACAACAAAAATAAAAAACCAACAAACAAAATAAATGGACTCTGCCTAATGGCCTCGTCCAAAAAAGAAAACACCAACAACAATGAACTCGCCTACCGGCCTCATCCAAAATAAACAAAGAAAAAAGAAAAAATAGCCCAAAATCTTCTCTAAAAGAAACTTTTCACACCAAATATTAATATTATGCGGGGACATCGAAACAAACCCCGGGCCCATGCTCGACTTACTAAAAACACACCCACCTACACATAAAAGAAGATCCAGAACATGCTTTATACCAAGCACGATTAAACTTCAACCAGAATATCAACATTTAGCAAAACAATTCTCACCAATCCAAAACATAACACATCCAAATCATGCAGAAGCTAGCAACGACTACCCACACATATCAAACTATATTTACCAAAATCAACATCATCCATCTCCAAGAATACTATACGCATTCATCATCACAATCAGTCCATCAAAAGAAACATGTGACCAACTCCTAATAAAAACTCCAAACCCTGATTGGACAACACTCCTACTAGAAAAAATGTCCTTATTACAACACCCTCCTGAAAGACACATCTTAACTAAACATCCATACACAAAATTACCCATACACAAAATTCATAGAAAATAAACAAAACTTAATAAACCCACCAAACACCATCCACAAAGAAATCTACAATTTTATTCATCAACACAATGATACTATAACTCTCCAAATCATGACTGATAAATTCCCTTTTCTCCCTATCAACTTATTAGAAGAAACCTTTAAAATGTACGAACCACTACATAAATATATTCATCCCCCACCACTTCCAAATATACCCACAATACAACCACAAGAAATGTATACAACAAATTATTATACGAGATTTATTACATGGAATGCCTCATCACTAAATACGGCTCTTTCAAACCTACATGAACTAATTGCCAACACACCTGATGAACCCGCCATCATCACAATACAAGAAACTAATTTAACTGCTACAAAATCCACCAAATACATACAAAACCTATTTCCAAAATACAAATTAATGTTTAACAATACACACGCACTAACAAAATGTATGCAACAAAGAATGCCATACATTCTCGCAAGAGGAGGTCTCCTCACACTGATACATCAAAAATACGCATACCGCGGCAATATCACTAAAATCCCAAGCCCCAAAGAAATATCACCCTATCTACAAATAATAAAAATACACAACAAACCACTACAAACTTGGTTAATTCTTCACATATATATGCAATCACATGTAGAGGACATCCAATACATACCAATGATCCAACAAAACATAACACAACAAATCAATGCACATCCAAATACCACACACATACTGTGCGGTGACTTTAACAGAGACATAGCACTTATTGGACGACAAAATGGAATCGACACGACCCCACCACAAATAGAAGACATAGAATGGAGAACGTTTACAAATACTCTCCAATTAGAATACATCCCAACAGATTGCCCATACTCCAGACAAGGGGGAAAAAACTATAACCAAACCAGCTTAATAGATGGATACTACATTAAAATACCAGATAATACTTTATACATATCAACTACAGACAATGACCACAACCTCAACTCTGACCACTCACTAGTAACATTATACATACCAACAAACACTTTACTAGCAAAACTTATACCAATAACAAACAAAACAACGAGAATACTAAACCCCATACCACAAGAAAATATTGAAAAATTCAAAATAGAATACTTTGAAGAAAATGCACTGCAAATAAATGAACTCATCACAATACTATCAAATGATCAATTAAAAGACGACCAATGGCTACATCATGTTCAAAACTAGATCACATGATACAAAAAATATCAGACAAAATTCAAGAAACTTGTAGTGCAACACCGCTCCCGACATTAACAAATCGTACCTCCCAACAAGGAGGCTTCTTACCAAGAAAACTACAAAAAGCATGGAAAAACACCTATCTACCTATCATTTAATTAGAAAAACAATTTACATAACAAAAAATACACAAAATTGGCAAACACATCCAATAATCGAAGATTTAAAAACCCACAAAAATGTAACCATCCCACCACTCCCAACCTATGAACAAAATCAACAAGAATGGATCAAATCGCTAGTGAAAATAGCCAAAACAAAAAAAATACAAGCCCGTAAAATCACCACAAAATATACCCAAAGCTGTATAATAAAAGCAATTCTAAAATACAGACAACTATACAACAAAAGTCCAAAGAAAATAAACAAAAAAGTTTTCAAAAATCAAGAAACACCACCATTAGACTGCATTTTGGATAGAAACAACAACATACTAACCAGCCCAGAAGACATAGCAAATGAAATACACATACAACAATCAATTAGCAATAGACCTACAGTACCAACATGTTACTACCAACCCGAACACCCAGTACAATGCACTTGCGGAGTTAGACAATACCCATGGCACGACCTTGATGGCCTTGTAATAGAAAAAAGAGGAAATCCACAAATACCATTGCATAACCACTTTGATCAAGAAACATATGAAATGTGTCTCAAACACCTATCTAACAACAAAACACCAAGCCCAGACAAAATCCCCAACTCAATACTAAAAAACATGCTCGAAAGCTTCCATAAATTACTCTTTTTATTTTTCTCTCATTGCTACAAACAAAAACAAATCCCAGCCTCATGGAAAATAAGTTTAACCATACTACTCTATAAAAAAGGAAATCCCGCACAACTGCCAAACCACAGACCAGTAGCACTTGCAAATACAATATACAAATTCTTCACCAGTACACTAACACACATACTATCAGCATACGGTGGAAAATTCCAAATTCTACACGATAGTCAAGAAGGATTCAGAGCAGAAAGAAGTACAGCAAGACAACTACAATTCCTCATAGCAGCACTAGAGGATACACAATTTACAAATCAAGACATATACCTACTATATATAGACTATAAAAATGAATTTGGCTCATTAGATCACGCAAGACTCTTAGCTATAATGAAAGACCTTGGATACCCAGAAGATGCAATAATGCTAGTTGGAAACATCTACTCCCATTCAAACACCATATTTACTGGTGAACACTTTGGCAAAACAAAACCAATACCGATTCAAAGAGGAACCATACAAGGAGACACACTTAGCCCATATCTCTTCATAATTTTTCCAGAACCACTCTTAAGATGGCTACAAAGAGGGGAAATGGATACACATTTGGTACATCAAAAATAAAAATCAGCTCTGCAGCATACGCAAATGACTTGGTAGCTATATCAAATAATATAAAATCACTACAAACACAAATAAATAAAATTGACAAATTCTGTGAATGGGCAGGCATGGACTTGGGAGTTACAAAATGTGATGTCACCGGTTGCCCGAATAAAACCAAAATGCAACCAAACAAATTTAAAACCCACATGACAAACCAAAAAATGAGTTATAGAGACCAAACACTACCACTACTCTATCAAAATGAACCTTATGTCTACTTGGGCATATAATTAGTTCCATCACTAAAATGGAAACTCCAAACACAACTAAAATAATAGACAAATGTAAACAACTATCAAAATGCCCTTTCACTATTAAACAAAGAATCAGTATGGTGGACACAGTGATCAGAGCAGGCATAGCCTACATCTTCTTTGCAGTCCCATACTCACTACCAACCATTAAAAAACTGGACAAGAAAATTATTGCAATCCAACAAACAATATGCGGACTACCTAAAAGTACCGCAAACATAATAACTCAACTTCTTCATGATTTATTTGGACTAGAAGCCTTCTCTCTAAAAAATGCCTACCTTAAGTGCATTGGGGAACAACTTCGAAATGCACTTAACGATAAAGGGAGACTATGAATAATACATAAAGGACTAATACAACACATACTTGCTAAAGCTGGAGGTGCCGAAGACATCCCAAGAATAAAACGCCAAAATTGCATTACGTCACCTACAACACGAACATTATTCCTTCTGAAAACAGCAGGTGGTATACACCTAAAAAGTACAGAAGAAAACTTCCAACTCCACATGACCGAACTAGAACGAGAATGGCGATCTACAGTCATAAACGAACTACCACAGTTAGATCCAAAACTCTCCATCAAATTATTATACAAATTAATCGCACACAAAATCTACAATATAAATCAAATCATCCTTCCCAACGGCACAAAACTAATGTCACTAGTGAATTTAAAATATACTATCAAAATCCAACTAAACTAGACAAAAGTGCACTAAACATAGCATAACAACTCTTCTGTGAACGAAAATGTACCCTAGATTGCCCAAATCCATGCCAAATACACTTACCACCCCGAACACTAAAAGAAAAATATAAAATATATAACCACAGAATAATACCAAGAATACCAATAAACCCCGTACAATTCCCTCAACCTCCATAACCACAACAACCAGCCCCACCACAAAACATAAAAAACGATCCAATAAGATTCCCCATTCACAAAATATTAAACCACAAAACAATTACAACAAAAGACAAATATAAAATATCAAAAAAATACAACACCTATCTATGTCAATGGATAGATTCAAACCACATAACTTACAATAAATGGTTAGAACAACGCGAATTATTTCTACTAAATCTACCAACAGTAATAAATCATAATCTAAACCTACTTACAATATATTACACAGATTATAAAAACAAACAATATCTGTGAGAGCACGATACTGCTCTCTTGTTTTGTTATTGTTTATTTGTTACTTTTATAAATATAATGTTAACAAGCAATGTCATCTTGAGGTAATTTGACGAAATTTAAGTTAATTAAGTTGTGAATACAATATGCATGTTAGAGGATAGTTGTTGCAAGGCCTTGGGTAGGTCGTTTGGCACTAATTTAAGCTTTAAGTTAGATTTAGTGTGGAAGGACTAGGGAAGGTTTAGCCCCCTAGTGGATCCAATGAAGGATGGAGAAGGACTAGAGGAGGGAAGAATCCCCCTAGTGAATCCTAAAATTAGGAATAGGGGTAGTTGCTTAATTTAGAGTTGAGTGTTTTACCGTGGACCTTGCGCAATTAGCTTTTAATGTTCATGTTTGTGTTTATGGCGTGATTGTCTTGGTTTCGTTCATTTAACTTCGTGGTGGTATTTGTGAGTTACATTCATTCGTGGAAGTGCTTCAAGATGGAGCGCCGTGGAGGTTGGAGCTTCATTCATCAGTCATTCCGTCAACGCCTTAGGTTAGGGCTTTTAAACCTTAGGGTTAGGGTGAGCCGCCTCTTTGGCGGCTCCTTCTTTTGTACTTAAGAACTTGTTTTCAAACTTCAAAATGAATCCCTCTCATTGTTTATCAATGCATCTTGTTTCTCATTCTTCTCTCTTTGTGATGGCTAATTGATATGAGAAGGAAGGCCTTAGGCCTCCTTCTCACTGCTCTTGACCTCCTCCTCCATTGTGTTAGTAGTTGCTTTGAACTCAAGTAGAGTTTGATGTCTTTTGTCAATCTCCATTGAAGGTCTCTCGGTTTATTCTCCATCAGTCCCTCGTTTCTTGTCCAAGTTCTTTGAGATTTCTAGGGTAGGTAGCTTGTGAGTAGAGCTTTCCATCGGTATATGGCACGTCCAATTCCGAGTTATAGGGAGTGAGATATTGCCTCCCAAAGTTGGGGGTGTCAAAGGAGTTTCCCAACCGGCGGTTAGAAGAAATAGCCTCAGTTTTTTAGCAATCAGTCCTAGGGTTTTGATCCTATGCATTTGAGATTTTGAGGGTGAATGCACAATCAACTTAGCTTTCTAAAAAGCTAAGGCACGCCCCGATCCGAGCTAGGATGGAGAAATGGCGACCTAAAAACTGAAAGGCACTTCTATGTGGTCCGGGGGGTCTTTCCTTCTCATTTTCTTCTTGTTCCCCATCTTCTTCTTGTCTTCTTCTCTCCCTTGTTCTACTCTTCATGTAATTTTGTTTTAATAACCCCTTGTGATCGAATTCCACCTCCATGGTGGTTTTTGAGCTCACAATATCAAAATATCACAAATACACAATTTACACCCGAACAAAATAGACACAAGATACATCCCACCTCCAACAATAATCCCCTACATTAAAACATCCACAATTGAATGTAACTCAGAAAGAGACATAGACACAAACAAGTACACCATTCAAACACAAAATGATAAAACCCACATATATAACGACACCGGTAATATATCACCACCATTCCGACTACAAGAATAAAATGGTTATAGCAACGATACAGCAACAACAAATACAACATCCATAGACTAATACCTGCTATACAAACATTTGAAACAGAAGTAGTCTGGTTATACCAAAGATACGAACATAAAAACCACAAAAAGAATACAATAAAGACACCACACCATACCATTCCATCCAACATTCTAGACACACTAATAATAACATTTAATATAACACACTCGTACTTTTCCTCACCAATAACATGTTCCATGAAATCTACCCAATTCTACTCAACATTCGCCAGAGATAAGATTTTTGGCTCACTAGGGACAACCTTTCAATACAAATGGAAAGGTATCGGATATGTACACCCAAATGACGCCGAAACACCACAACAAGCAATACATTGGGCAAGACTAGCAGCAAAACGAGACCCTAAAACTGTCACCATTTTAGCAATCCCAGACACCAACTGGTACCAAAATCTATCACCATACAACGGACCATTTTCGGATACGCACGCCATTATACATTTTGCCGCGGTTTAGGACACCATTAAATATGACGAACCAACAATACCACTAGTACCGAACAAAACCCGAAACAAACCACTTGCAATGCACATATGGTGTATTCACCATCAAAACAACAACATTGGCACGATAAACCAAATAGACACCATAAACACAACAATAGAAAATCTACAAATTTCACAATACCATACACAAACAGCACCACCCACACCGCCAAACACAAAAGTTAACAAAAACACAAAATGGAACAATCTAATATACCCACCATACAATAATCCACAAAACATTGACATAATACTCCTACCAAACTTTGAAATAAACATTACACTAAAATTAAATTCCAGAATATAGCTACTACACAGATGGTTCTTTTTTACCGCCAAAAGAAGCAGATGATGGCCACTGGAAAAAAAGAAAAAGCAGGATATGGAATATACAACTCATCTAAACCAAATGTACAAATATCAAAAAGACTGCCTGGATTACAAACATGCTTTAGAGCAGAACTAATGGCCATACATGAAACACTTTCACTGATCACCATTAAATACATAAACGAACCTGCACATATTTTACTCATTGTCTAAATTGTATACACGTTCTAAACACACAACTAAAACACCCAACCCAGCAAAACAACCATGCCGATAAAACCATATTAGAAGCAATGGTAAAAATGCTAAAAAAGCGAACACAACCCACCACAATATATAAAGTAAAAGCACACGCCAGAATTAACAGAAATGAACACGCAGATCAACTCGCGAAAGAAGGAACCATGAAAAGAGGTTATCAATTTGCAGCAAATCCACACGAATTTGCACATATCACACCATACTACTACCAAAAAGACACATGCCCCGATCGTATCAAACGACCAGACAAAGAACCAGTTAGATGTTTGGAGGAATACATAAAACAATATGACCGTGAAAATAACCTAGAAATATTCGCAGAAGACTTTCCCAACATTAACAAATGGACAACAAACTCCATCATAGATAATGAAATGTCCAATGACTTTTGGAATAATCCAAAAATAACAGATTCACAAAAAACAAGCATACTAAAATTTAGAACCGGCCGATACATGGGTAATGCCAGAAAGCAACTAATTTTTGGCATACAAAGATTCCCCTCAAAAACATGTCCCATCTGTAATTCACAAGATGCAGATACATGGCTACATGTACTTTTACTATGCAAACAACACCATATACACACACTAAGAACCAAAAGACACAACAAAGCAGTATGGGAATTAACCCCTAAAGGACCGGAGTGTTTTTCCTCCAAAAACACTCTAATGCTGCCATTTTTACTCCCCCATGCAAAAAATCCAAAAGAATGTTATTTTTTACCTTCTAACCGTAAGATCTTGTCCTAAACTATTTGAAAAACATACATAACAAATTTCGTTCATTTTGACTGCACGGATTGCAAGATAATTGCGTTTGATGGAAAAAAACACCCCAAAAAAACACATGCCCGAAAAGTTCAGATGCGTTTGACCACATCTACATCAAAAAAACCTCACTACCGAAACTTGTCGCACTTCACTTTCACATTCTATATGATGTTACTTAGTTGTGTACCAATTTTCGTTGAGTTTGGAGATGTTTAGGATGTTGAATAACACCTTGCACTTGTTGGGGGTTTAAAAGTTCAGAAAAGACTATATGTTTTTGGAATTGCAATATTTTCGACTTTCTTTATTTAAAATACAAATCCGAGCGGTGAAACACAAGTGCATTCCACCCTCTACAAAATGGCGAATTTTTTTTTGAAAAAAAAATAAATCTCCAAGTTTTAGAAGACATGTAGCACATTTTCTAAGAATTTTGGGGGGAAATAAAGGGTGGAGGAAGGGAATTGAAGTGCCAACCCATTCCAATGTTCATGACCCCACTAACTCTCAAGGTACACTGCCACGTGGCAGCCCCTCATTGCACGATTTTTATTTTTTATTTTTTATTTTTTAAAATATTTTTATTTTTCAAATTTTTAAATAATATTTTTAATTATGAAATTGAACTTTTAGTTTAAAATAATTTTTAAAATTTAAAATAATACTTTTCAGTTTAAAATAATAATTTTTTAATTAAAAAAAATTTAAAAATTTAAAAATATATTTTAATTTTTTTTATGAGCTTGGAAAACGGGGTGGTCTTCTGCCCCTACAGTCCACCCCATTTTCCACACACCGCCCATCTTGATGCCCCCCCCCCCTAAAATTCAACTATTTCTCTATTGCCCCGCTGCCCTTTCTCCCGAAAAAAACACATTTCCCCTCATAACTTTCACATACAGTGTCGGAATTCAAAAAAAAAAGAATCCCCATTTTCGTGGTACATTGGGGAATCTACTATTAAATTTCCTTCAAAATTCGATTAAAAATGTGTTCACCGGAACCTACCCGATTCTCTAAATGTCCTAGTTAGGACACTTGGTCCTTTAGGGGTTAAGAAAATTAATACTATCCTCAAATAAATCTAGATGCTACACTCTCATGAATGCGGGCATATTCAACAATAATCCACAAGAAAACACAGTTCCTCCATGGTTATTACCATGTACTTGTAATCAACAAAGATGTCAATGTAATGCCAGATTCAAACCAGACATATTGTGCATTAAAGGCCTCCCATACCAAAGTCCACCTCCTCTAAACCCCGATGATAACCTAACCATACAATTTATAGAATTCACATACACTAACGATAGATTTTCACCAGAAACAATTGGCATGAAAATTTTAAAATATCAACCCTTAATTAATAACATCATACAACAAGGTTGGAAAGTAGATCCTATCATAGTCATTATAGTTGGAGCCAGAGGAACCACACACGTCTCCTCAATGAAACAACTAGAAACAAAATTCAACATTTGCGAAACTTCCATAAAACACACATTCAAAGCAATAAATGCCATTGCCATACAATATGCCGGATCTATCCTTTTACATGAAAGACGTATAGAGAATAATCAAACAATACCAACAGACGTAGTACATTAAAAGAGGGGGGGGTAGTGGTGAAAACCACTGCTAGCCACTCTTTTCAAACAACTAGCTCAACTTGTCTCAGGGGATAGGACGGGCCGTTTGGTTGGTACAACTTTCCTGCCATGATAACTCGCTAGCAGCACCAAGCTATATGTAACACACCACTGCTCAACGAGCCCAATTGGTTTCGAACCCGGACCACATGATTGTGATACAACGCCCTTCACCAACCAACGAAAGAACTCATGACTTGGTGATAAAACTCAACACTTAACATACCTTTATACAAACTAACACTCAATCATCATTACTTCACTTTTCTCCTTTGTTACTGTTATTGTTACTCTGTTTTGGTTACTATAGTGTCCATCCTCGAAAGGGGAGAGTAGTATTGTTCCAATGTCCCTTTGTCCGGTGGGCATCGAGTCATTGACATTATGAACGGACACTTTATTCACGCCGGCCCTTTCCTCATGGCTCGTGTTTCTATCTATCTATCTGGACTAGAGCTAAACTTTACCAAAGGATTTGATTGTGCCTTGTAGATTACGGGCGAGCAGATTGGGCAGCTACGACCAGAGTCCCCAGTAGCGTAAAAAGTTACTGAATAATTTCAAAACTAGTTGGTGCATAGAGGATGTGTTTGCGTCGATGGTCGACGACTGGCCTCAGTAGGTGCTCGTGAGTCCATATAATTCGTTAGTGTTGAGTTAGAATGGGGTACCGTGGGACCGGCACCTAGATGCCTTTGGTTGCTTGTCTTTGTTTGGTCTATCCATCATCCCTCCATGCCAATTCCTTCTAGGGTGGTTGTGTCTTAGGGCCTCTTTATAATAGAGGCGAGAAGCCGTGAGGAGAGAAATTTTAGCCAATGAGAGGCCTAAAAACCAAGAAGACCAATTCCTCATTGGCTGATATATCTCTCCTCATAACTTCTCGCCTCTAGTGTAAAGAGGCCCTTATCCTTTTCTACAATGGAATTCGTTCTATTTGTGTCAAAAATAAAATAAAATAAAATAAATTTAACACAAATTGAATTTCAATTGCATAAAAAAGTGGTACAAGAGGAGCAGCCAAGTCTGGCAACAACCTGAGGAGACCAAAGTAACTAGAGACTAGTAAGAGTGTAATCAGAAACAGGGCCCGTGAGCATCCACTGGACTTTGTTAGCATTGGCGTCCAGGTTGCCAATGATGTTGTGGTGTCAAAAAAAAATTGAAATGAAAATAAACATATTTTTACTACAAAGATTTATTATTAATTATTTTTTCTCTTTGTTCACTGGAATCTGGCCAGGGTCTTCAATCATGGAAGGCGGGAATATTGTGGGCAACTGGAAATTGGGCACTGGCTCCAGAAAAGAGAGATTGGGTTGATTTGATATCTGGGAAAAATAGATAAAAAAGAAAAGACTGTAGAGAGGATAAGACAAAGGAAAAGTGAGCTCCGTGCCTTTATGCCTTTTGATGGACACGCGCGCGCGGTTTGCCGCACGGTTCTTCACAGCGTAGGTTCTGTGCTCACGGAACCCAATTCACACTAGGGGCCCCAAGAATGCCTTTTACACCACTCCCATTGGATAGAGCCCAAGTACGGCCCTTCCTTATTCCTATACCCACTTTCCATGAGGGCCCAATGGTTAGCCCGGCCCAATTGTGAACCAACAGCATTGGGCCATCTATTTTTAGACTACATAACATTCAGTAGCCTTCAAGAAGACTGCTTTTTAGTTTCATAAAAATAAAATAAAACTCCAAACCAAGTGGTCGGCGTGAATAAAGTATTTGTTCGTCCTGCCGTTGGCGCAATGTCCACAAGACAAGTTTCATCTACCTTTATAGATGGAATGACCATTGATTTGTAATTGAACGAGCTATTGAATCAAATAAACAACTACAAGACATTGTTGAATTGTAGCTGAGTGAGAGCTTTGCATTATTGTTCACCATGGTAAATTGTTGTTACTTAATTCCTGATGTTCTTACAGCTACTGATGTGATGTAAAATATGGTTTCATTGGGGGAAGTTTCCACATCATTTTGTTGGAAGAAGGCATCATTCACAGAGGCTACTGAATGTTATGTAGAAAGTCGACATGCAAGTGAATGAAGGTGACTATGTGACCAATTGACCACTTTATTTTTTAGTTGAAAACTTGGTGAAAAATCTATGTTTTTTTAATACATCATATCTTTTTCATTCAACATAGTAGCCTTTAGCAAAACCCTTGACTCATTGTGACTTTTTCATCCAACATCTTGGCCTTTCCATATAGTGCATTTAGTTCACGAAGTCCTAGTTTGGTATGCAAGCAACGCGTGCCATTGCCTCAGTAGCTACATGAGGTAACATTTTCTCATTATGTTCTTATATGGCAATTCTCCTAGTAGAATTTTGAAGAATTTGCTCTAAATTGTCCATAAAAAACTATAAATAGTGTCGCTCAAGTTAAGTAAATTGAATTGAAGGTCTTTACACGAAGGCTTGACAAAAAATTACCTAATCGTATGTGGTTGTCTACATGGCCCTAAAATTTGGGTCAACTCAAAGAAATTTGATTGAGGTTTTTCAAATTCACAACTTGGATCAAATGCACCTTTGTCATTAGACTTAATGCATATCTATCATATGTACGACCATTGGCCCAATTTTCTTGTCATTTGAGTTCGGGCAACAATTTGATCAACTCTCAATGTAAAGTGGGCGTTAAAGCATCCACACCCTACCACTCAAAGCAGGAGATTTTCTATAAATTGGACAAAAAATGATTGGGAGAATCAAGACATGTGAGAGAGCCACGGGATATGAGCACGTTGTAGTGATATCTGAATACGTTTAGTTAAGATCTTGGTATTCTAGATTGATGAACAATAATGATTACACATGTATGTGATTGTGATTGGTTCACCAATTATATAGAGGGGCATATAGCGGTTCAACGGTGTGAAGACAATAGCTTGTGGCACCAAATTTTAAATGTGATTAATTGATCAAGGGTTGAATTGAAAGGAGAAGTGTGCAGATGCTCTTTGGTTCACTTTACATTAGGACCCGACTTGATTGTTGGCCCAAATTAAATTGACAAACATTTGAGTCAATAATCATACAAATGGTAAAGATGTGTGAGATCCAATGCCATGAGGGTGCATTTGAGGTTTAGGTCCAATGCAAATTGCAAACTTTAGAATCAAAGAAAATCCTTGACCTAAAATCCTTGAGCCAACTCAAAATTTTAATGCCAAATTTGTGCCATGTAGGATGAAGAGAACTTTGGGTTGGGTCCTAGTATAAAAAGCCCTTTGGTCCAATTTGCCATATTTGAGTCATTAGAAGAAATTTCAGGCCTCCAAAAGGTTGCAAGTTCAGCCAAAGTGCCATGAAATTAATAATAATAATAATTTTAAAAAAATAAAAAAATCCAATCTGAAGTGCGTGAGACTCGGCCACATTAGATTTTTTATTTTTTTATTTTTTAAATATTAATTTATCTGCATGGCAATTTCAACAGCCTTTCAAAGGCCTCAAAATGTTTGTAATGGATCGTATTAGTTAAAATGTGTGAAGTTTGAGTTAGGCCAACAACCAAATTCTAATGTACAGTGGACCTATGACTATATATAACCTTATAAGACAAAACAAGTCACATGGGCTTGCAAGAGCTTAGGTTTGATTTTGGTGAGATATTATTATTGTTAGTGAAAAGACTCTAAAGCCTCATAGAAGATGACTTTTCTTGCTTCAAAATTGAAGAGTCTCAAGACGGGTTCCACTCCAATAAAGTTATTTGAAAACAGACCTTGTAATTTCTAACTTGTAAAGTGAGCCTCCGTCTCAATAATAACTAATTCTGACAAACGTTGTGCATGAATAGTCTCTTGGTCCTTTCATGAATAGTCCCTTAAGCTTGGGGGAACTTGTGGAAACTCTCTCCTAGCATTGGGGAGGTCATGAGTTCGATACCCTACGGCGGCGTAAAGAGTAAGAACTTTAGATGATGATTATGATGATTATTATTATTATTATTATTGTTGTTGTTGTTGTTATTATTATTATTATTATTATTTTAACACAAATAAAGGGAAACCTTTTACTGCACAGAGAGCAAAGAAACATACAAACCCGTCACGCCAGGTCCTGCGAGACCGGTAGACCCCTAGACCTCGCTAATCGAGCTAAAACTAAGACCTGAAAGATTCCAACATAGTTGAATCCCATCCCACTTAGCAAACAACTTCTTCTTTCACAACTTTTTTATTATTCTCCAACTCACCTTAAAGTCTTAGACTAGTTTTGTAGTCTTTTTAAACTCAAAACGAGTTTATTTATTTATTTATTTTTGATACAAATAAAGGGAACCTTTACTGCACAAGAGAGCAAATAAACATACAAACCCACCCCGCCATGACTGACGAGGCCGGTGAACAAAACGAGTTTAAGGCGAGTTCAATGAGAGTTTCCACTTTGAGAGACTCTTTTTGGTTAACTCTAATGCTGCCCAATAATCAACCCAGATTCAGGAAAATTTTGTACCTGAAATATGGTCTTGAGACCTTTATACTGCATACCCTACCTACCCGTCAGAGAATATGCTTTTTGGGCCATAACTTTGATGAGCTTATATAAGAATGTTAATAAATTCCAAGAGATGAAGCAAACCCTCACTTGTCGGCACTTTTCCGCTCCCACTTAACTTAATTTAGAATTGCTTCACAACAGTTTGAATGAATGAAATAAATCAACAGTGGCAATGAAATAAATCAACAGATCATGCATAGGCATGCTATCAGCTGACACAATGAGTGTGTCAGTTACCCCTTCAAATTCACAGATCCCAAAATGAAAAAACAATGACAATAGAGATATCCGCAAAGTCCTTTTGATGAGGAAAGAATTTGCAAACTTGGGTCTAAACTTCAACACTGCTAAGAATAGATAAAAAATAATTTCATCTCAAATTTTCTGCACCAATGAGAAGTAGAAGCGAGGTCAGTGGGATTTGAACTTGAGACTTACCTAATTCAAGGCCATGTTCTCCTAATCCAAGCCCACGCTCCCATTTGTATGTTCCCCCACACCTGTTTACATGTAGTTAAAAATAGTGTGAAGTGGTCTTTGAGTGCCAAACGATAATTATAGTCCTCTAATTATTATGTCATATTTTATCAAGGAAGTACCAAACATCCAAACATCCTTCTCTTGAATTAAAGGTTAAGAAATATAATTTGAGTTATGACTTTTGGTAATTTTAACTTTTGCAATATTTATTAGAATAAACTCATAATACAAACCTTTCTATGAAAAATATATCTTAGATGATATATTGTAAAAATCTCATAAAACAAAGTTCACTAATACTATATCACTGACGTATGCCTACAGTAGTAGAAAATGAATATTTGGAACATCAAACAACATTGCCATAGATCCATTTGGACATGAAGCATGGTATTGTGGCACCATGCTTTGGTAGTATAGCTTGGTGCTCCAAGTACACCTTTCTACTATAATAGTACTAAAATCTTTAAAAGCCCTTTTTGAAACTCTTGGGTTGTTAGAGGATAGTATTGTTGAGGTATAAATTAGCACTAGTAGTACCCACACAAATTGCTTTGCAACTTGCAGCATGCAAATAAATAGTTCTCTGTAATCCATAATAGGGGAATTTCCATCAAGAAGAGTGACAATTTTAATGCTGGAATCATAATGGCAACCTCTTAGATACAAAAGGATGGTCTTTGAGTACCAACGAATAGTGTCAGAGCACCACTGGCTCTGGCACTATTGCTTGGTGCTTATTCCTTGGTGCGCACCAACCTTTCTACAACTCCGATTATTGCCATTACTGTGGCTTACAGTACAAGTGTGGGACTTTATACCAATCCCCACACAATAATTTCAGTACATACATCTAAAATGTACATTACTGTAAGAATTTTCAAAAATACTCTCAATTACTGTGACTTACACTTTTGTTCTAATGCCACAATTACTATCAGAATACCACATTATTGTGAATCACAATAATGGCATCAATCGGTGTAGTGTATATCCATTTCAAAATGAGCTGATTTTCGTTTTTACACTCAATTAAATATTATGAAGCACATTCTAGCACTTCGTACTCCCTCTGTCCCATATTAAGCTCCTTCAATGCCTTGTAAATTTGTGTGACATTAAGCTTCTTCTTTGCTCAAACTACTACTTCTATTGGCTTAGGATCCACACAGTTATGCTCATGGTCTACAACATTGGACTAGTCAACTCCTAAACGTCACAACGTTCAGTTTTGGGCAAGTAATAGATTCAAACTCACCCTACATTCATATCAATCTTGAGATGAAAGTCATCCAATTGTTTGGAGATACTTCATCAAGCTGTTATCATTTCTAATGGTTGGATTTAGTGTTACATAAGTACATATTTTTCTAAAATGACAAATGTAGAAGTATGTCAAGTTGTTGATTAAGCCAAAATTACATTAACTGTAGTTCAAAAGTGCTTTGCAAAAATGAGGTCATAGATTTAAGGAAAACAAAAATTTCAAAGAATTGCCACATTTAAGATTATCTCATTTCAAATTCATTCCAACAAATTTTACTCAAAAAATATTAATGTTTTTTATAGTCAATTTTTTTAACTTTAACTTTCAAAATTTATAATTAAATGTTGGTGATAGTATTGGTGAATCTAACCGTATAAATGGGATCTAAAACTCAAAATCTAAAACTTTCAGTTGTATATCAATTCCAAAATATTCTTCTAAATAGTACTTTACAATGATTTTTCTAGAATTGTCAAATTCTAAGGATACCCAGGTATGTTTTGGGGGTTAACCCCTAAACGTCCCATGGGGATAGTATATACGCTGTCGTATAATTGGGATTTAATACCAACAAGAAACTATAAATTGGGATCTCAATAGCTCACTAGAATCGCATTGATCTAAATTCCAACTTTTGTTTTGAGCTCAAACCCATTAAAGGTGTGGATTCATTCCAAATACAACCAAAATAAAACGTATTCTACTGGTCGCAAAGGCACATTCAGACGTTTAGGGGTTAAGTGACTTAAGTCGTGTATTTTCAGGGTACAAGAAGCTTAAGGGCCTCTTTACACTAGAGGCGAGAAGCCGTGAGGAGAGAAATTTTAGCCAATGAGAAATTGGTCTTCTCGATTTCTAAGTCTCCCATTGGCTGAAATTTCTCTCACGGCTTCTCGCCTCTAGTATAAAGAGGCCCTAAGTTAATATGGGACAGAGGAGTACTAATTAGCAACCCAAAATTGGAGAGATGGTGAATCAGTTGCCACGTACTCAGCCTGCAGTCTCACACTTGATAGACTCCAGAACAAACGACGCTGCAGCTGTGCAGGACAGGAAATTCCGCTTCAGCTGGGTTCGTTAACCAATACGAAACGCCGCAACTGAGCACTGACGATGAGTAGCCTCGCAAAATTCTACCCAGGGCCCCAAAAATCGCCCACCTTTATAATACCGGTATCCCGGCATTTTAATCTCAGGGCAATATTAGAAAATTGCCCACTTTGCCGTTCTCCCAGAGCTGATCTGACCCGCCAGCTGCCCGAGATACAGAACCTTCTGGGTAGTAAACTAAGATTTTAAACCAAGTCAATTTTCTTACTCCTCCAACTCTTATTAACTGTAGTTTAACAAAAAGCTATCCAAAAGTAATAATAATAGTATTATACAGTAGTATGTAAATAGTCTTGAAAAAGGGAACTTCATCCAGTTGCTGAGAATCTCGCAGCAGCATCAGCTCTACACGCGCTGGCCATCAGTACTAGACTAGCACCTGCCGTGCCTGTCACTGACGAGTGACGACCCCTCCTCGCAACGAAACCAGTTTCACGTACAAGTTGGCTGTTGCACGCTTTTCCTCGTCATTGTTCTGGTAGCTCAAGGTAGACGGAGGTACTACTGTAAGCTTTGGGACCCAGAGGTACCAAGCGCTCTTGAATCCTGTGAATCAAAGGATCAGCCCGATGGCGATGGATTGAGCTTGACAGAATCTGATTGCGAACGGGAGACTGCTCAAGTTTGGTTCTATGAATTTGTCGATATAAAAGAATGGCTTATGGTTTGTAGAGGAGTTCGGGTTTTGGAATTTGAAACGAGTTTGAATGGGCTATGGTTGTGGGTTTAGTGAGCTAGATTGTAACAGTGCGCATTGATTAGTGTTGGTGAGAGTAGCAGCTAGTGATTGCACGAGATGGCGACGAAGGGAGAGGTGAGGACCGCAATGGCCATCGCGGGGCGCGCGTCGCGGGCGTGCGACGTGTGCGCGAGCAAGAGCGCCAGCTGGTACTGCGGCGCGGACGCGGCGTACCTGTGCGACCGGTGCGACACGCAGGTGCATTCCGCGAACTCGCTCTCGCTCCGTCACGAGCGCGCGCGCCTCACTCCGAGCGGTCACGCCCCGTCATCGCGCAAAAAACCCACAAACTCCGACGCGTCCCCACCCCCTCGCAAGCGCTCCATGTCCAAAATCCTGCACGCTGGCGCCACGCCCGTCCCGCAAGTCCTCCTCCCCTCGCGCAAACGCTCGCGCACCACGCGCCCCCGCCCCCACCCCCACCATCGCCCGCAACAGAAACAGCTCGCGAATCCCGAATCGAAACAACAGAGCATCCCCACCGAGGCGGAGGAGCTGCTCACATTCGACGACCTGTTCGACACGGAGGATTTCTTCGTGGTCGACGACGGGGACGCCGTGCAAGAAGTGCCCAACCTCAGTCAGATGACCGTGGCGTCGCAGTCTGACAATTACAGCTCCTCTTCGTTCGACATCTTCTCCCCGGATTTCAGCTCGCCGTCTGAAGACGTCTCCAACCTCGCGGCGTGCTTCAAAGGGAACGCGGCGCACGATGACGACCACTTCCTGGTGCCGGACAATGGATTGGACGCTGGATTAATCGACCCGCTCTCGTGCGACGTGGATGGGGGCATTCCCGAGGCGTGCTTCATTCCGGGCGACATTCCAGACTTGGACGGGTTCGAGGATTTCGGTGGTAGCTTGAGATTCGACCTGGAGCTACCTGCAGACGAAGCTGGTATGGAACTCTTCCAATGCAGCAATGTCGTCGTAATGCGGCGTCTAGACTCTGTCTCTCTTCTTATGCTTCTCTTGTGCTTGTACATGAAACTTCCTGTCTGTATTTCAGCAAGAGTAATCCTATGCCAGGTTTTTGAACCTTTTCGCATTTCACCCCTGGAAAAATAACACCACATTCTACTAGTGGTTTAATATAATCAATAGGAAAAAATACATTTTTATGTATGTCTGGTGCTGATCATTGAATCATGTGCTGCAGGAAGCGATTCCTCGTCGCCGAGCAATGTGGTGGAAACTGAGACTGTAGACCGATTTGCGAACGGACCGTTCGCGAAGTTTTTTGCATCACGGGCGACGACGACGCCGCCGCAATTGAGTCCTGAGAGTATTAAGTGTGAGGCGAAGGAGATTCTGCGCTGCTGTAGGGAGGGGATGTCCGAGGAAGATCTGCGCGCGGTGCCCAGTTTGCAATTGAACTACGACGATGTGATTACGGCGTGGTCCGACCGGGGCGAACCGTGGGTCAACCCCGACGGCCTCGTGCCGGACATGAGCCCTGGCCGCGAAGCGCGCGTCCTGCGTTACAAGGAGAAGCGCCGTAGCCGCTTGTTCTCCAAAACCATCCGCTACGAGGTTCGCAAGCTTAACGCCGAGAGACGACCCCGCATGAAGGTCTGTCCATTATTTTACTCCCATAAGCCCTCTTTTTTTCTTGTGAATTTATGGCTCATCTAGAAACACACATTCCAATGTGTTTCTTGGAAACTAGAAATAGAAGGAGCAGTGATCCCAGAACCACTTTATGATATTTAGAACATTATGCGACCTCCCACATAAATGGTATCTACTTTTGCTACCCAGTGCATACAATACTCACGATACCCCTATAATATCCGGAAATACCCTTGATATATTAAGGTGACATCGTGATGATATCCGCAGATATCACCTCATGAAGTTGCTACATATTTATACCATGATGAGCATTCTCGCTACATTTCAACTTTTTTTTTCATTTTCTTTCTTTGTATGTTTAGCAGCCCCATTTTTTTGGTAGAAATCTAGCTAACTTTAGCCAGTTTTGAGGAGTTAGATGTGTTTATGGCTCATCTAAAAACACACAGACACACACTCCAATGTGTTCCTTGAAAACTGGAAGTAGATATGAGTTACAGTAGCTCATTTAGAAACACACATTCCGATGCGGTGAAAACTGGAATTAGATATGAGTTTGGTGGTGGATGCCATTACTACTTTTTTCTATATTCTGATGGTCTGGTGTGGAAATGCAGGGTCGGTTTGTGAAGAGGACGGGCAGCTCGTGAGACTTTACATCAGCAAGCTTTTTTTATTGCTTGCGTTCATCTTTGTAGTTTACAGGACCCTGGTACATGAATAAGCATCATGCTCAGTCCCATTGAGGGAGGGGTGTGAGTAAAGGATTTGGAACAAATTTGTAAACATGTGTGAGAGTTGAAGGTAACGGGAGATAGTGATGGCGGCAGCAGCTAGAATAGAATAGTTGCTGGAACTTGTTTATAGTGAAGCTTTTGTATGTGAAGATGAGTGAGTTGAGTACATCTTTTTTGATGATGTCCAGAGGAGGGAAGGTTGCCCAAACAAGGAGCACGACGGTAATGGTATCCTCCAGAGTTTGAGAATTAATGGTACATGAGAATTCGAGGAGGTTTTTTTTTTTTTTTTTTTTTCTTTCTTTTTTGTTACTGATTGTGTAGTGATCCTCACTGCGGTGGTTACGTTACTACTGTGGGTTGTAGAGGAGGGTCCCTACCAATCCTTGTTGAGTTCCTTACACTTGAGCGCTAATTTGGTTAGCAGCTCTATAAAATTTTGTTGAACAAACATGGTCTGTCTTGTTGTGCTAAAATGCATGGATGGCAAGTTTGCTAGACGGGAATGGTACGGTTTGCCAGTCTCTGCGCACCTGGTTGTTAAATGTTGGAATTCTCACAAGATGGTTTGGTTAACTCTGCTGGAACTTGGATGAATATTGTTGCACATTGGATAATAGTTGAAGTCTTCATGACTCAAAATGCAAATGATGTCACGGTCTGCACATGTTTGCCATGGTAGAAAATTTCAGAATTTTTGGAGCACTTTTTATCAACCCAATTTCAGCATATGTACAAATAACCTGAAGAAGTTTCATCAATTTTTTCAACGGTGACATTTTCTCAAAAATTGTGCGATTTTGTTGGGTCTTTTTTTCATACAAAAGCTATGTAAGTCTTCTTTAAATTCAACGGTGCCGATCGTCAAAATTAACCCACACCAATGAGAAATTGAAGAAATTGAGCTTGTTATAAGAACTAGTCAAGAAAACAAGAGTTAAGCTAAAACCCCGTCCTTTAGGGGTTCAATCCTACAAACCACTTCAGGAAAATCTTCTGTGAGTGAAGACTCTCACTTAGTGCTATCAAAAGGTTAAAACATTCAATGTGGCAAACAAAGATGGTGAGTTCTATTATAAACTGGGGTATCCATTGTCTCCAATCGCAACCCTTGGTTATAATTTGCTTAAATCTGATCCTTTGAGTGGTAGGCCATGTGTAGCTCAGATTGTTTTTGATGAATATCTGTCTAAGTTACCTGTCAGGACTGCACTGTCCATTGAAGTGATACTCCATGCAAGTGCCAACCTGAGGTACAGACAATTACAGTACTGCACCTAGAAGTCTGAAAGGAGAAAAAGACATCATGCCAAAGTACACTCAGACAATGGAGCTGAAAGTCCAACCTCTGAGGCAGTGTTTTTCTGGACGATCTATCCCTAAATTCCTATACAAAAAATATTGTCCAAAAATGGACTACATTACACTAATATGGCAATTTATTAGAGTTAACTGAAAAGCGTATCTCAAAGTGGAAACTCTTGTTGAACTCACTTTAAACTTGTTTTGAGTTCAAAAGGACTGCAAGTCTATGATGAGTTGGAGAATATTAATCCTTAACTTCCTGAACCATTTTGAGTGCGTTTTGGACCCTGATTTTTTTCGGTTAGAGATACATGTTGCTCAGAATTATGTAGCTCATTTTTTTACGAAATCAACTGTAAGATCCGGGGTAAGATCTTGTAGATATGCTAGTCACCTTCATCTTTACAAAGTTTGGTATCAATCTGAGTTATAGGTTGCTTGGATGGGACACAAAAGTGAAGGGTACTCCAAGAAATTCACTGTTTTCTCACTGTTGAATATGAGCTTTGACAAACTCTCTTGGGTGGACTCTCTTGGGCACATACTATTTTAGAAAGTTGGTGGCTTCTTGTCATTCTGAAGATAATCAAGTTCCCTATCCATGACAACAAGTTTTGTATTTTTAGGATAAAAAATGAGTGAGAAAGAGGCCTTGATATGACATCCACTTTTTACTAGTTCACTTGTGACTTTGAGAGAAATCTTACGACTTCCTACAAATCTGATCTTCCATTGCAAAATCAGACACGGTAGGTTGAAAGTACACAAAAGAACACATATAGTAGGAAAAAGAATTTTGGATAAAAGGTGAAATCCAAGTGCAAGATTTGCATTTCAATAGTTACACCCACCCACAAGCCACCCTCCCAAATGGAACACGTGGCAACTCGTCATTCGCATGTCACTCTCTTCAGTTGACTTTTCTTCCTCGGTTTTGTGACCACCAGCACTTGTGGATTTTTGTAAAATTGACAATGTGCATTTCTCCAAATCAGACTACACTATTGGATAGCTGACTCGTTTCTACACAAAATTGGCCCAAATTTTGAATCATTCGGGCACTCTTTCCTCAAGATATTTTCAGTTCTAAAAATAGCGCGACCTATTTTGCGTCGCCCAGGAAGTTAAGGGTTAATCTAAAGCAAGGTCTTATATTGATGTGGGGTATGGAACTTGTAGATGCCCCACCACTCAATTTAGCACACAACTTGACTATACAAATCATCGAATTCACATACTGCAATGACGGATTCTCACAAGAAACCATCAATAACTAGATGCATAACTACCAGCCATTAATAAATAGCATAATTAACCACGGTTGGAAAGTCGATTCACTCATAGTCATTACAGTTGATGTTAGAGGAACAACACACACCCCCTCAACGAAACATCTTGAAAAAAAACTAAAATTACCCGAATCCTCTATCAAACAAATTTTCAAAAAAAATGCTAATGCTATACACCATGTTGCATCAATTATACTACATAAATGAAAACTTAAGAACAAGCAACTCTTGCGACTCCACTTTGAGCAATTAAAAAAAAAGGTGGAAGGGGGGGTAGTGGTTAAGACCACTCTTTACTGTTAGTGCAATGTCTGAAGTAGGTAGGACGGAGCCAGTTGGTTAGTACAATCTTTTGAGCCTATAATAACTTATTAGCAGGACCAAGTCATGTATATTACAACGTTGTTCAAACGGACCCATCCGGAATTGACCCGGACCATCTTATTGTAATACAATTCTCCTCACCAACCAACCTTGGAACTCATGACTTGGCAACCACCAAACACACACACTTTGTGTTTTACTCAACAAACTATCCATTCACTAGACTGCGGTCATTTTTGTTATTTGTTACTTCTAGTTACTTGAGTGTTATGGTCACGAAAGTATCTCTTTCCAATAGAGGAGAGTAATTTTGTTCCAACTCCCTTTGTCTGGTAGGCACTAGATCCTTGTTATTACAAAGACACTTTATTAAAGTTGGTTTTGAAAAAGGACTGAAGTTTCTATCTATTTATCTATGGAACTTGTGACCTCCCCAATGCTCAAAGAGAGTTTGTACATATTCTCTAAGCCTAAGAGAGCTGACCGTAGAGCCGACCAAGGGACTATTTATGAACAATGCTTGTCAAAAATTGTACTTATAGGGAGCAAAGTCCACTTGAATTCCACTCGAAATCCACTCTTATTCCACTATAACTCTAGTGTTTGAAAGACTATTTATCAATACGGACGCTATTGAATTTTTGGGAGATATATATAGTATCTTTGTAAAAAAGAATTACTATAAATTCAAAATTATAAAAACTTCAAGTGAACCTTCTAGATGTAGTGTTCTAATGACAAATGAATTTATTTTATAATAAACATGGTATACTAGCCCATGTCACTCTCATTACTTGAAAGGAACATGGCATTCTAATATGAAGTGAAAATGACAAGTGACAAACTCCCATGTACTATAAGGACACTACTTCTCCTCACCTTTGAACAATGTTGAAGTAGGATGATTGCGTGGGCTGAAGTTGCTCATAGCCATGCGCATTAGCTAGAGTAGATGATGCGAATGAGCTAGACTTGCAACTAGAGAAGTGGTACTAGTTAGAAGTAATGAGAATTGGGTCTCCCAAGTGATATGGGCTGATCCTAGTGTACTAGGAGTGGAGTATGGGCTGATGTCCCATATGGTTTGCCAAGGGGACTCCCTTGGGTGTGCTACTTAAGAGGGGCAGCCCATGAGTAAAGATCATCTCTTTCCTATGCATTCCAAGTGTTTGTGTGAGGCTTTGGCATTCTAATCTAACCTTCAATAGGTTATGGGCCCACTCATGTGTTTTGCGTGAGTCAAAGATTAGATTGCTCATTGTGTGGAGGTCGTGCGTTGGAGCGCTGATTTTGGAGTATTGGAGCGCTGATTTGGAACTTTGGAGGGCTGAATTCGAGCTTTGGTGGGCTGATTTCGACATTGGGAGGTATTACAATCTTCCTACCTTTGATCTACGTGTTGGAGGGCTGAATTCGCACTTTGGAGCTATCATTTGTTGATTTGGAGCTTTTGGAGCACTTTGGAGCACTTTTGGAGTTTATACACGTCTACAAGGGCTGAATTGGAGCTTTGGAGCTTATTGGTGCTTGTTGGAGTATATTGGAGCTGATTGGAGCTTATTGGAGCTTATTGGAGCTTATTGGCTCAATTTGTGCTCAATTTGTGCACTTGTGTTGTTGCAAGGCACTTTTATGCTTTGAGGCTCTTGGGGTGAGTCTACAATCTGATTTTGGTATTGCAATTCTTGCACAAGGGTTTGGAATGTGAGTTATGCCCTTGGAGTGCTCAAAATTAGAGTTTGGGTTAGTGAATGCACAACGGGGCTGATTTGATGAATTTCAATGCAATTAGGACTTGAAGGGGCTGAATTTGCATTGATTGAGAGTCCTTGGAAGGCACAAGGGTGTCCATAGGGTGCATTACGTGTTGTGAAGCACAAGGGTGCTGATTTGAGTGGATTTGAGCCAACGAGTGCGCAATTCTCCTAGTTAGGGTGTTGTGGTATGATCTTGTGCAAATTCACTAAGAACCATCACGATTGAGTGTTGTGAGGTTGATGTGTAGCACAAAGGTGCTGATTTAGTGTTTGGAATTAGTTTGGAGGCATTAGAAGCACGTACGTGTGCAATTTGCCTCACAAATCACAAAATTGTCAAAAATCATAAAAACAATTTTTCTTAGCTTTCTAGGGGCTGAATTTTGTGAGCGTACGTCCTTCAATCAAGGATATGGCTACATTTGAGGGTGAAGGTGCTAAGGTTGTAGACAAGTTCGATGGCGTCAACTTCCACTTGTGGAAATTCAAGATGGAAATGGTCATGGCCGAAAAAGAATTGTGGGAGATAGTTGAGGGTAGTGAGGAACCGCCTTCATCCGACGCCGAAGCTAGGGTACGAACTGCGTACACTCGGCGAGAGAAAAAGGCCTTTGCGATTTTGGCTCTTAATCTTTCTGATTCCCAGCTTTCTCATATTCGGTCGTGCAAGACTCCCGCCGAGGCATGGGCCAAGCTTTGCAATATTCATGAGGCAAAGAGCTTGGTCAATATCTTGTTTTTGAGGCGCAAGTTTTTCACCATCAAGATGGAAGAAAACGACGACATGTTGGCGCACATCAACAAAGTCAAGGCTCTTGCGGATCAGCTCAACGGCGCAGACGTCAACATTACGGACGGTGATATCGTTATGACGCTCCTCGAGAGTTTGCCGCCGTCGTACGAGTATCTTATCGTTGCTATGGAGAGTAGGCCCATTAGCGAGCTCACTCTTGATTATGTGACATCACGGTTGTTGCATGAACTCTCGCGGCGCAAAGAGAACGAGACTCGTGGCGATAGCGCGGCGCTTATGGCGAAGCAATCCAAGAGCGGTGCCAGTGGGAGCTCTACAGACAAGGTATGCTACTATTGCGGTAAGAAGGGCCACTTGGCAAAATTTTGCTACAAACGCAAGAGAGAGGAAAGTGCCAACAATACAAAGGTCAACGATGCAGGTGATGAGTACGCATTTATGACTAGCGTCTCTTCTTGTAGTGATGACGGGGACGAGTATGCAATGATGGCAAGTGACGTGTCATGCAATGGTAGTGTGATCGATTGGATTGTTGATTCGGGAGCCTCGAGTCACATGGCGCCCATTAGGACTTGTTTCCAATCATATCACGTCATATCTCCAAAGAATGTCATTTTGGGTGATGATACGGTTCTTCAAGCCGTGGGTAAAGGATCCATCGTCGTAGACACCGAGGTGAAGGGTCGTGTGAAGACAATTACCATCCATGATGTCCTCCACGTTCCCAAGTTGAAGGCAAATCTTTTATCGGTGCGACATTTGGTGATGAAGCATTTGCGAGTGGAATTTAGCGACCAAGGGTGTTTTGTGTTGTCTCCAAGTCGTGAGGAGGTGGCCATTATACACGAAGTCAACGGCTTGTACCAAATCAAGTTTTCCAAGATGCACGCGGCGGAATCGGCAACGTTGGTGCAATCGAGTTCAAACGAAGACAAGTTGGCGTTGTGGCATCGTCGTCTCGGGCATTTGAATGTCAAGAGTGTGAAAGCACTGCGTGGAATGGTAAGTGGCATGGATCTTGCACAATCACACGTCGCACCTAGTTCATTCACATGTGAGGGTTGTATTGAAGGCAAGCAACAACGCTCACCGTTTCCAGTTGATGGGGCAACTCGTGCAACCAAGGTTCTTGAGATTGTGCATTCCGACGTGTGTGGTCCAATGAAGACCACGTCTATGGGGGGTTGCAAGTATTTTGTGACGTTCATTGATGATTTTTCGAGGAAGATATGGTTGTATCCGATCAAAGCAAAGAGCGAGTGTTTTGAGAAGTTCAAAGAGTCCAAGGCGTTGGTTGAGAAGCAATCCGAGCACAAGATCAAGATGTTTCGATCGGATAATGGCGGCGAGTTCATGTCCAACCAATTTGGAGAGTTATTGAAGAAAGAAGGCATTGCTAGACAAACCACAACGCCATATACACCACAACAAAACGGAGTTGCAGAGCGTGCAAATCGAACAATTGTGGAAATGGCAAGGAGTATGTTGCATGCACAAAATTTGGGTTTGGACCTTTGGGCGGAAGCGGTGGTGACTGCGGTGTACACACGCAACCGATGCCCGACGAGTGCGGTTCAAAACATGACACCAGAGCAAGCGTGGAGTGGGAGGCCACCCCGCGTGGAGCACATGCGCACATTTGGATGCATCGCATTTGCAAAGGTACCCGATTCTCAAAGAACCAAACTTGAGGCCAAGGCAACAAAATGTGTGTTTCTTGGATATTGTGAAGGTACCAAGGCGTACAGGCTCATGTCGCTCGAGACCAAGAAGATCATTCGAGCTCGTGATGTGACATTTTGCGAGAATTCCAAGGTTGAAGACAATTTGGACGATGGTCCAAGTGGGAGAAGTGGCGATAAACCGGCGATTGTGGACCAATCTTCCAAATCTCCCGTTATTGATATTGTTGATGAAGACGAAGATGACGAAGATGGTGGTGATGAGGAACATATTGAGGAGCGACCTTTGAAGACGAAGAATGGCGAGAAAAAGGCACAAGCAACGGCGGTTGAAGACAATGCATCCTCGAGCGATCGTCGTTATCCAGAGAGAAATCGTAGACCACTTGGCGAGTGGTGGAAGAATCATATTCTCCCTCAAGGTGAGGAGGAGCATGCAAACGTTGCACTTTTAGATGCTCCATTGACGATTCGTGAAGCGTTGAGTTGTGATGATGCAAACAAGTGGGAGCAAGCCATGCAAGAGGAGTACAAATCGTTGATGGACAATGGCACTTGGGAATTGACTCCCCTCCCCAAGAATCGCAACGCTATCGGTTGTAAGTGGGTATTTCGTGCAAAGAGAGATGCAACGGGTGATGTGGTTCGTTATAAGGCAAGATTGGTGGCAAAGGGCTTTTCACAAATCGAAGGTGTTGATTTTCATGAGACCTTTGCACCGGTGGCGAAATTCACCACTATTCGATGCATTTTGGCCATCGGGGCTGCCATGGATTTGGAAATGCATCAAATGGATGTGAAGACGGCGTTCTTGAACGGCGAGTTGGACGAGGACATCTACATGGTACAACCCGAAGGATTTGTGCAACGAGGTAATGAGAACCTTGTTTGCAAGTTGAACAAGTCATTGTATGGGTTGAAGCAATCTCCACGCGCATGGTATCAAAAGATTGACACGTTTCTTGTTCATATCGGGTTCACAAGGAGCATCGCTGATCACAGCTTGTATTTCATGCAAAAGGGGCAACATGTGGTCATCGTGATCATATATGTGGATGATTTGATCATCCTTGCAAGTTGTATGAGCTCTTTGAAGGCATTGAAGGCAATGCTTGAGAACGAGTACGAGATGAGTGATCTGGGTGAGTTGCACTTTTGTCTAGGAGTTGAGTTTGTGCGAGATAGAGCAACACGCACCATAACAATGAATCAAAGCAAGTATGTTATGGATGTTCTCAAACGCTTTGGCATGGAGGATTGCAAACCGGTTGGCACTCCATTGGATGTGAATTCCAAACTCGTGAAACTCACCGATGAGGAGTATGCATTAGAGGCTCAATCTATGGTGGATGTGCCATACAAGCAAGCTGTAGGGTCATTGATGTATGCTATGATTGCAACAAGGCCGGACCTTGCGTATCCAATCAGCGTTGTGAGTCAACACATGGCAAGACCGGGTTCAAGTCATTGGGTTGCGGTCAAGAGGATCATGCGGTACTTGAAAGGCACAAGTGATGTGAGGTTGTGTCTTGGAGGTGACAACATTGTGTTGAGTGGGTATTGTGATGCGGATTATGCGGGTGATACCAATGATCGTAGATCCACCACGGGGTACATGTTCAAAGTTGGATCGGGGGTCGTTTCATGGAATAGCAAGCGCCAACAAACCACGGCCACGTCAACGGTTGAGGCGGAGTACATGGCGACGAGCCACGGTACGAAGGAGGCCATTTGGTTGAGGCAACTAATGGCGGATGTGAGATGCACTCAAGAGGAGGCTACAACAATCATGTGTGACAACCAAGGGAGTATGTCATTGGCGAAGAATCCAACGCATCACTCACGTACAAAGCACATTGATGTGCAATATCACTTCATTCGAGAGAAGTTAGAGATGAAGGTCATAGAGTTGAAGTATTGTCCAACGGAGCACATGGTGGCGGACGTGCTCACAAAGGCTCTTGCGAGAGATCGACATCAAAGACTAGTGGTGGCATTTGGGCTCGAAGGCTTTGGCTATTCGCAAAGTGGGAGTGTTGAAGTAGGATGATTGCGTGGGCTGAAGTTGCTCATAGCCATGCGCATTAGCTAGAGTAGATGATGCGAATGAGCTAGACTTGCAACTAGAGAAGTGGTACTAGTTAGAAGTAATGAGAATTGGGTCTCCCAAGTGATATGGGCTGATCCTAGTGTACTAGGAGTGGAGTATGGGCTGATGTCCCATATGGTTTGCCAAGGGGACTCCCTTGGGTGTGCTACTTAAGAGGGGCAGCCCATGAGTAAAGATCATCTCTTTCCTATGCATTCCAAGTGTTTGTGTGAGGCTTTGGCATTCTAATCTAACCTTCAATAAACAAAATGTGGTAAAAGATATCAATTCTCTTTGGACACTAAATTACAATTTTAGTGTATTGAAATGTCAAAAGAAAATAATGCCAGAATTGCAAAAAAGATATAATGCAAGGGGATATATTGCTACATTTTGAATGAATGTAAATGATTTTGGATGAATAAATAATAGTTAAACTATATTTCACGTGTATCATCCAAATTATGGATGTAAGCAGCTTCATCATTTCACATTTCATCATTTCACAGCTTCATCATTCCTTTTATGAACGCCACTTGCACTATTTGAAAAAAAAGTCTCTTCATGTATATTTTGAAAGCCCCTTATAAATTGTTCTTGTTAACCCTTTAACGTCCCCATTCAACACCTTTTTCAAAGAAGCGTTATAAAATGTTTGATGAAAATAAAATATGGGGTTGATGGTCAAAGAAAAGTTGTAAATGTCAATTTAAAGATCACATTTGAACGGTTGGATTCATTTAATTTTTTTTTAATATTATAAATTAATTTTGCAATGTTTTCTCTCAAAATTCAATTTAAAATCCCAAAATAAGCACAATTTAAAAAAAAATGGTAATGAAATTGGAATAACATGCACTACGAGATGGTATGGTTTCCATTATTTGATTTTATTTAGGAAAATCATATATAAAGTCCCACTTTTTGAACTAAGAATGAAACTTGACATAAACCAATTTTGTTGTTTTTCTAAAAATCATACTAATCTATTTTGAAAATCCAAACCGTACAAAAGATAGTCAACTTGCTCAAAAACCAAGAGAATTTTTAGTGAATGAAAACTGTCCAATTTGAATGAGAATTTAGTAATTTCAATTTGTGCGTCGTCCACATAGTGGTCGCTGGTGCGTTAAAGGGTTAAAAATCTGTGAGGTCCTAAATTCTTAATGTAGACCCTTTGAATTTCATGCAAATTTGGGAAGAACTAATAATAGTCCCCTCTATTTTGAAATCATGCTCTAAATGCGTCGTTGCTAGTTACTGTAGTACTATAGCTGGGTCGCCACTCTATAGACAAAATATTTAATATTTTTTGAAAAATTAGGTTTGTTTTTCAAAAAATGAATTTCTTGATTTTTGTCTATGAGAAAAAAAAATGATTAAAAATGGCCCAAAATGACCCAAAGTAGCTTAGAAGTATGAAACTAGCAATAAAATTAATTTATTCTATTTTTATTTTTCCTCATAATTTACGGTATTTCACGTTTTTTTTTTGGAATTATTTTTTGGCGACCCAACTATGACGGTACGATTTGTCTTATTTAAGATCTTAACCAATCTCTACTATTTTCATAAGGATGATTTTTTCATATGATGTTTTGAAATTCAACCGGTGAAGTGTCAATTAATTTTGTTTACAATTGATTAAATAATTTCAGAGGTCAGCTCGGGCAGAGTTCGCAAGAATGCTGAAATTAGGGTTTCGAAACAGAGACCAAAATCTCTGTAGCAGCATTCAATTCATAGATGCGATGGATCATTTGAGCTGCGGATGAGCTGTGATTGACGTTTTCCGGAATCGGTTTCTATCGCTGTCATGAATTTTCTTTCCAGAAAAGATGATCACCATTTCTGATTCTGACTGAGACTTTGCTTGCTTCAGCTTTTTAATTGAAACGCAAGCCACAAACTTTTTGCACAGGTTAGCGTTATGCTACTATCACAGTTATCATTTCGGTTTTGGAGTCGTTTTCTTCTCTTACATTTGATTTAGTCCACGGCCCCTGCGATTTTTCACGTGAATCGATCAAATTTAGGGCGTAGTTGATCGATCTGGAAGCTTTAGGCAATTTCTCGTGATGTTCAATAGCTGGTGGTCAATTTGTAGAAGCATGATATTTTTTTGAAGGTTGAGTGATTTTACAAGTAAGAAAGGAGCTGCAGGTTTGATTGTAGTGTTGCATTGTCTTTTTGTCCCAGTCTGTGAAAATATTTAGGCACTGAGTTTCGTTTTGCTTTGTGGATGAAGGCGAAAGAAGCTGAACAGGATTTCGTTTTGTTCCAATTGATTGAACAATGAAGATAAGTGATGCAGTTTTAAGACAGATAGTTAAGAATGGACATGAATGCAGCCATGTAGCGATCTCCCGCATTGTCCAGTAAGACCAATTTAGGTTTAGGGTTGCGTTATCTAGTGTTCTGGCCCTATTCTATCATGACGACTGTCCATGGGCAAGTCGAGGCCGAGGTGGAGGCTCAGATTGCTGCAGACTTGAACATCACTTGGGAGACTCCTTCGACTCCCGCGAGTCCAGACGACTATGTCATCATCAATGGTATTCCTTTCCTGTTTATGTTTCGTGTGGATTATGTTTTCAGTTTCTGCACAAATGCATTTTTGTATTGGTTCCTCTCATCGTAGTCTGCGTTTGATCTCAAGGGGTACTTCACAATGTAGTGTAACCTGAGAATTCTAATGCAAGGGGCACCGTTTAATAGATCTGAGTTCAGACGTTTGCACTGCATAGAAGGATAAAGATTAAGGAGAGTTATTGTCTTTGCTGAAAGATTAAGAATCAACTTCTTCATGGTAAGACCGTGATAGAAAAATGGGCACATTAATGTGGGCACAGGATCGCGGATGGTGCGCCCTTACTTCTTTGAATTCCTTGCCCATGTGCGTTTCTAAACCTTCGATTTTTTCATGTGCCTTTTGAACGAACATATCTTTTTAAGCAAATATGTTGCTGGCTTTTCATTCTGTTGGATTTTGTTTTTCTCTACAAGGATATCACGAAGGAAAGTTCACCTAGCTTTGTAGAAGAGGAAGATATTTAATGTCCTTGCAGATTTCTGAGATACGACTGGCTGGTTGCAGGTCAAGAGACGATGGGCAGGGAAAACTGTGGTGGATCTGTTTGCACAAGAGTTCCGGCAGCGTCCTCGCGAATACTATGTGCGGCCACTTTTTACTTCTCCCCTCTTTTTACTGTTTTTGGCACTGCCAACAATTACAGAAGAGTTTGTAATTATAAAACTTTCATTGCTTGTTGAGAGGCAAATATCGTTTGCTTGAAGTGTTCTCAGTTGACTTTAGACTGTTTCAATATCCTGGGCATGTGGGGTGTATGGATTTCCTTGGATGCAATATTAGATCCTTCATCTCATGGACATAGTTCTTGAAGACTTGCAATGCTTACAAGGATTTATTCAAACTACCTGAGAATTATACCTTGTTATTTGCTAATTGAAGTGAAGGGCAATCTAATTTTCCCAGGTAATAAGTTCATTATATTCACATATGTAGGAGGAAGCAGTCAAGCTGGGTCGCATCCGAGTGGAAGGAAAGATGGTGGCACCTTCGTACGTGGTCCGCGACTCAGAAACAATGAGTCATTTTGTTCACAGGTCGATAAACTCAGCACTTATTTTTTCGTTATTGAAATTGGTATTCATGGGACTTCAGGTTGATGCATTCCTGGAGCTTTGGACAGTTTGTGGCAGGGGCCCTTTGCACATTCTATTACTTTCAAGGACTGCTATTGTGTCTTACAACTATTTGTGGGTCACGTCTTTTGATCGAGCAGACATGAACCACCTGTATTTGCGGGAGCAGTGACTGTCCTGGAAGAAGGACCAGATGTCATTACTGTCTGCAAACCAGCTTCAGTTCCTGTAACGTTCTTTCTTGTTCATCTTGCCCACGTATTGATGTTTAGGATTCATTTCTTTGGATTGAAATGTTTGTACTGAAATGAAAAGGTCAAAAGGATGAGTAGTGAAGAGGGACAGCTAATATTTGCTAGAGATTATTTGACGATCGTATGAGACTTGAACTTGTCTTAGAAATTTGACTGTACAATTTTAGATAATCTCGCTTTCTACCAATGAGCTCTAAAATAAAGCTTCATGCCAAAGTTTTAAGCACCCTATGTGGTGCAGCATGATCTTAAACAGGACCGATGCCATCGTGATGCCTTTTGTCTGTGCAGGTGCATCCATGTGGACAATATCGCAAGAATACGGTGATGAGCATTTTGGAGGCTGAGCATAAGACTGGCCAACTTTTTCGTATCCTATTAAGAAGTCCGGTAGAATTCAAAGTTACTGGTTCACTCCATCCAAGTTCTCTAATCTAGTGTTAAGTTCTCTTAATTTAGCGGTATATCGTTCTGTCTTTGCAGAAAATTTGTGATGTTGTATTGAAGTGTTTTATTTTGTAGCAAGGATGAAATGAAGCTCCTTCACTACTGGAACTTGTGAAAAGCTGTGCACCGTTTGGATCGATTAGTTTCAGGGCTCCTCATCTTGGCACGAAATTCTCGCACAGCAGATTTTTTTCGACAAGAGGTATCACAACACTTTTCAGTATTTTTCAATTTCTCTTTCTATTTCACTGCATTCGCATGGTCGGTTTTCAATTCAGGAAGTTGTGCTCACTCATTTAGTCCTATTGGTAGTTTGTTTCTGCCTTTATCCTATTTTGTGTCTCATAAGGTTGTTTGAAATTGGCAGATTGAAGCTGGAGTCGTTCAGAAGCAATATGTGGCCAAGGTGAAGGGCGTTTTCCCAGCAGAGGAGGTAAATTCTATCCCCTAACTGCTGGCGATCTTCTACATTGCTTTATATGTAACATCAGAATAGAGGGCTAGAAGCTCATATGCATATTGTTGTGAGAAAAAATTTAATCACATTGTAGTGATATTAAGAAAGTGTTGCACAGGTGGAGTTGAATGCAGCAGTACTTTACGATCCCCGTGAAGGCAGGAGTTTTGTGGAGGTACAAGGTTGTCTATTAGTGGATCACGTGTCAAGGCGTGTGCATATATTATGTGTCATTTAGCAAATACCTTGATTTGTGAGGCAGTCCTTTGCGATTGTTAGTGAACTATATCCTCCAGGTTTTGAATTTCTGCACGATCATTTTGTGAATCCAGCGCAGTTTATGCTCCAATCAATTTGGATATAGCATGCTTATTGAGAAATCTGTTCAATTGTTTTAGGTACTGTTTGTATATCTAGTGATCCGATATCCCTATCTCGTGACATGGAGTTCTCTACTTTGTGACTGGATTGTCAGGTTGGAACTCCAGCAGCAGAAGTTGTAGCTGAGCTGGAATCAGCTCTTAAAGAAGCTCCCAGAAAAGCTCCAGGATGTGACGCAAAGGGCAAGGAGTCATGTACAAGGTTTCAGAGATTGAGTACCAACGGTGTTGAAAGTATTGTACGTTGCATGCCACAAACAGGCCGCACGCATCAGGTGAGATTCCTCGATGGCTAACTGTACTTTCAATCTTTATGATAGAGATGAAATCTACTAAAATGTAGCTCTTTCAACTTGTTTTAAACTATTCCTGTACATCAGATGTCTAAATGTTTTTTTCCACTAGAAGCTACCACTCAGCAGTTTTTTGAGTCGCAGTAGTCTGTCTTGGTCAACTAGTGTCGAAATTGCTAAGGGTTGCAATGCGTGACTTGCCTAAGTCCTATGATAACGAGTTCCTCTGTTTTATATTCACATTGCTGGCTTCTAATTGATAACAATGGGATCTTACTGTAGATTCGTGTGCACTTACAACATTTGGGCTTCCCAATAGCAAATGATGCCCTATACCTTCACTCTAACGTTGCCAAGCGGTCAAAGAGGAATACAACTGCTGATAGAGCTGCTAAACTTACAGAGTTCTCAGAAGCTTTGTCAAGAGTAGAGAAGACCTCTGGTATGACTCTATCTACTGCCGAGGTGATTAATAATGATGGGGAATTAGGTTCAAGCAGAAATACCGCACTGGCAGATGTAACAATTGCCACACAGGGTGGAGTTATTAATGACAGTGAACGAGAGCAACATGAGAAGCTCCATAAGAGTAACGACGATGTTGACTGCCAAGGAAGTGTAGTTTTGTGCAAAGATGGTGATCCACAAGGCGTTTCTAAGAGCACAAATACAGACTTCGTGGTCGATCCTCTTTGTACCCACTGCCCCAACTTGGAACCTTCTGGGTGCGTTTCACCTGAACCGTTCTATGTAGATAAACTACTTGTAGATGCTAATATATCACTCATTCATTGGACCTTGTTTGGTGATTCTAAGAGGTATTGACAGTCAGGTGATGGATGCAGGTACACTGGTGACGACGAGGGACTGTGGTTGCATTGCATCCGCTATTCAGGCACTAATTGGGTTTATGAGTGTCCTCTGCCCCAATGGGCTCTATGATAAGGGTCATTGGGCCTTCGGGTTGCTTGTTTTTCCACCATACAAAAATACTTTTTAGAAAAACAAAATTCCTAGAAAAGTTATTTCAAGTGTACCAAGTTCAACCACATCCCTTTTCAACGTTTATTCCTCAAATTTTGAAACTAAGTAACAAATATAAGTTGCACAGCTTATACGATCTTGCTATATGGGTATGGTATGAGGTGCATAAATAGTTTACTATGACCCCAAAATTGCAAGTTCTGTGCCTTCGGGAGAAGCGGAGGATGCGGAGGAAGAAATCACAAAGGGGTCCATGTGTCCATGCATCACTGGATGGCTGAAGAGGGATGAATGATGAAAAATTAGGATGAATGTGGATGAAGCCCTATAAACCCTAAAACGTAATTTGTACGCATGAGAGACGGAGGCATCATCTTGCGGAGGTTTAGGTTTCTGAAATGGTGTTGATGTTACATCTTGCATTTGCACGGCGTTTTGATCTTAGCATCGGTGAGGTTGTTGGTGACAACAAAGTTTCTGAAGAATGCACACGGCAACAATGCGGCCCGATTTTCGTCTATAATGGTGAGACGATGTGCAATTGTGGCAGCATCTGAACAGGTTCTTGTTCAAGTCTACGAGGATCGTGTACAAGGGGAGGACAGCCAGGAGAGCTTGGCGATATTTTACGTCGGTTGACAGTCTCATGAATGTCACCAGGTAAGACAAATTAAAGTATATCACCTTCAGGTTTGTAAGTAAACATCGGTTGTGTTCTCAAACCCTAAGGAGTTGTGAATCCAAATGGCAAACGTGTAATGAGCAACAATCAAACTTCAGGCATTGCATTGGCGAAAATGGAATGAGCAGCCTCTGTAAGAGCTTCGGAACCCTCAAGACATTGCATTGGCAAACATGGAATGAGTGATTCACGATGCAATGTAAGGATATTAACCCCTAAGCGTCTGTGACTCTATTTTTTTATAATGTTGGAAAGCATCTATATGTGAGAAAATGACTTCAGTTTGACACGATTGACATTGTTGATCTTGTAGTGTAGAACAAGGAGTACAAGGAGTTAAAGCTTGTACCATATGTGAGTTGTGAGTTGTAGAAGTTCATTCTCAGCCAATTTGCTCAAGAGGAATAGGTTGTGATGATTTGCCTCTTTCAGGTCCATTTGTAAACTTTGTGGAGTTTACTGTGACCTCCTTTTGAACTAAATCATGCTTTTGAATTTCTTCCAGTTAGTTGGAATTTGTAGGTTAAAGTTTTTTAAGCTACCTTTTGGGTACCTAATCGATAATACTTGACTTTCGGTGTATTTTTTGAAATTCTGAGTATTTTTTGAATTTTTGATTATTTTACACGTGGATGTGCCCACAAGTTGCCACATAGACCCATATAGCACCCTCCTTGATCAATTCCAGTGACGACGAAGGTCGGAGCCGGTTTAGCATGCATGGGATGGTAGGTTCGTCGTCAGGACAATTCCATTTCGTCACCATGACTGATTCTATTTCGTCTCGTCTACACGACCATTCCAACTATTTCCACAACAGTTTCAACAGTTCACAGCCCTGTTCACATTCTCAGCCAGTTCGCATTCAAACCATTTCTTTTCTTTTTCAGGGCATTCGGCTGGCGACACCTCTTTCGCTCGGCGTTGAGCACCCATCTCTATTAGGGAAGAGTGCAATGTCTAATGGGTTTTATAGCAGGAGTCTCTGCAAGAGCTGGCAAACGAGGTGGGATAATTGGGAGTGAATAAGACGCAATTCGACTGCCTTTCCATCTTCCTCATTTTTTTTGTGTGGCGACTTTGTTGCTGGCATTTTATTCACGTTTGCATTTCGTCTATGGAAATTCACTGCAATGGAAGCCGACCAGCGCGATTCCAGCATTCTGGATCGATTTGCGAGTTTTTTTGTGGCTCGGGCGTGGAGACCGAGGTGCAGCCGAGAGGGTGTTCAAGGCAGCCATGGCCGCTGACCCGGCGAGCTCCTACAACGCAGGCAACTACACTCATTTCTTGTGACATGCCGGCGATGGCGACAATAACAGCCACGGTTGTATGGCATGAGCCCCAACATTCTATACAAAGCAAGCTAAGGGTGCTGCAAAACAAAGGCAAGGAATCACCTCTTTTGTGAGACAACGAAACCTTAAGTCATTTCATCCTTCTAGAGGATCATTCTTTCCGATACTCCGATTCTCTTAAAGTTAAAGGGATACTTCTGCAAGAATGATGTGGTCATGTGAGCCCACTTAGTGGACCAATAGTGAGAGTTTCTTGGAGGAAATTTTCTCCATTGTGTAGAATTGGAAGTGCACACGCTGTTGCAATTGCAGCACTAAGGATTTAGCAGAAAAGAAAATGAGCATGGGGCTACTCTGGAAATTGCGTGCATTCCAAGACTGTACTGTACATCTTGCCTCCCTCAATATGAAGGTGCTGCATGGAACTGTGTTCATGCAGGTTGCTGTTTCTTTGTTTAACCCCAACTTAGCTGCAGATGTCGACCATGCAGCTTCCCATGCACCTTAAGACAGTGAAGCTCACTCAGGTGCGGGCACCAAAAGGCTGGTAGTGATAATTTATCATCACCGTGTCTTGGTGTGGTGGGACTATATGTTGACTTCGGCTTTGCTGTATTTGGCCCAGGTTTTACATACCAGGGTATCTTCACACAAGTTGGAAGCCCATAAGGATTGGCGGAGTGTTTCATATCGTGGATATGATACTCAATGGATAGGAGTTGTGCATCTGGGCGGGGCAGCGTCCGTCTGTAACCCGAGCGGGGGAAGGAGGATGAGGACGTGGGGCACTCGGGATGCGCCTGCGATGGCATGTAGATAGCCTGCCCACTCTAAGCATGGAGTCATCGTGGTAACCTGGCCGGAGGGTTGGGTTACCACGGTGTTAGAGAGGAGGGTATCGCGTGAGGCGGGCAACCGAGCAGCGTTCACTTCCCGCTCTGTGTAGTGGAGGGATCACGGGCTTGAATGTTTTTCGCAGATCACTCACCTTAGCATGCTCCCACTGACCATCTTCCCTTTTTGCTCTCTCATTTCTTCCATCTTCCATAATGTGATGACAATATTTTTTTCTCATCCCTTTTCACCAATTTTCCAACTGCGAGATTCTTCTGTCAGTGTACTTGCTCCTTACGAAAACCGATCCTTGAGGACACTATCCAAAAACAGAAGAGATGACAGTCACGTGTTAGAAAGCTCCAAACACAACACCCTGTTTGCAACTGTGCCATAATTGATCACCTTCGCTGACTTACAGTGCAGTGAAAGTGCTTTCACAGCTTACGACCCCGTCAGGTTACTTCAGCCAAAAATCGACCAGAAACGCGACTCTGCCCCCGATTGGCATGTTCAGCATCATCTTCTCTCTACACGGAAGGTGCCGTATCTTAACTCCTGGGGCTGGGAGTCTCCGCATTCCCTCTTTGCGTTGGGGATGCATTACGACTATCTCTACTGATTTTCTGTTTTAAGTTCAATTTGGGTACCTCGAACGAGGTGTGGAGGGCTGCGCTGGCCAAGGAGGTAGTGCAAGACCAAGGCAACGCTCTCGGGGCCGGGCAGCAAGCTGCCGGATGGACCCGCAACCGCTAAAAAATTAGATTAATATCATGGGGATCGATGATCCCCGTATCAGATATTAAACTGATAAGAACAGATACTACACTTGATCTTAGCCAAAAGGCCGAGAAAGGTATGCCAATCAACCCTCAACTCGCCCTTCTTGTACCCCTACTCTGTCTTGACGACCTTCGCCAGAACGTATGGGACAAACACTACACTAGCTCGTGGAGCTAGTACTCCCTCCTACTTTACTTCTATCGGGAAAATCCCCGCCGTCTCGGATGTTGATCTACACCGATCCTTTTTTGTTTGATTGAGCCTTACAGAAAGCAAATTTTCATAGTTGGACTTTCAGTTTTGACTCGTGGTTTTGTAGGGTATCACAGACTCGTATCCTGCATTTCCGTCACAGGGAACCTTGACCGATTCACTGCCAAGTAAATGGTGCAAGAATGATGGTGAATTCGTGGTGAATTCGTGGTGAACACTTGCTAAATTGAGCAATTGAGAAATTTAGCAAGTGTTCACAACGAATTCACCATCATTCTTGTACCATTTACTACCTGGTGAATGTGTCAAGGTGCCCTGTGGCGTGAGGTAAGTATTTCCCAAGTTGACTGTTAAATTTGATGAAATTGGGAGAGAAAAGCAGGATGATTTGTACACGGTGGCAAGCTAATGCTTCAATTTGTTTACGGTAAAATCTTGTGGACTTGCTCAACAAGTTAGAAGCAGATGAAAACTTTGTGGCTCAACAAGTTAGAAGCAAATAATCGAAGATCAAGTACTTTGCTCATCAGACTAGTACTAAACTGCATTTAACAAAAGTAGTGGTAAACTATGCTCGTTTTATGCAATTCAATACTACAACACCTAAGGATCAAAGCTAGTATCTGCAACCCAACTGCAATGGTTTCTATTTTCCAATGTATCATAATATATCATTCGTCACTGGTATTGCGAAGAGCAGCGAAGCCCTAGTTAATTAATTGGAAAACCACATTGATGACACAATGACCCACAATGACACTATCACCCCATCTATTATACAATACAACATGGTTTGTCTCACTTGACCGTTCCGCGTTGAAATCCGTCGAGGAGACAACCCAAGCTCAATGTGATCAACGACACGGGTCTCACTAGTCTATTATACAATACAACTCGCTTTGTTTCACTCGACCATTCCGTGCTGGAATCCATCGAGGAGACAACCCAAGCTCAATGTGCTCGACGGCACGGGTCCCACTAGTTAAAATATAATTAAAAAAGACGGATCTGACGCATGGTGCCTCCACCTAATATCCAAAATTCCAAATGGTGTTGAGTAATTTAATCATGAATTGTTTTTAAGGAAATGGAATTATTACTTGGAACTAATGAACTAATGTACTTTGCTAGTAGTGCTAATAATAACAAATATTAAGAAGAAGAAAGCTTGTGTCATAGATGTTGAAACTCACTCATTTGACAAATGCACATCCTACTGCATGATCCAATTCAAAGTATTAAATTAATGATACAATGACAGAGTTAAATACCAGTGATCACTCCATGCATGCTGCAGAGGAGAATACACAAAGTGGTAATCGCAGTAACAGATGTCGCCATAGTTGCATTTTAAAGGAAGATGTGGACAGGCACAAGTGAGATGAGTTGACAGAGAAATGCATGCGCATTGATTGATTAAAAATGACACATCTCAGCTACAAATATATATTGATGAGAAGAGGGCTAGTCTCTCATTTTTTGTCTTTCCATTGGATGACGAAGTCTGCGTGGGCTTTGAAACAACAAAGTTGAAAGCCTTTGCAACCATATTTTCTGCTTTGGATCAACAAAGTCTGCAACTAGCGTTCGTGCAAACTCATGGTGGGACAGAGGTTTATTGGAAGAAACAAAAACAAAAGTTCTTAGATGCGGGCTGTGTAGATAGACTTGTCCTGTCCAGTACATTTACCACAGTAGATACGTACAAATTAAAAAAGAAGAAGAAAAGAAGTATATTCAGCAGTACTACTCATGTCCCATAGGTAAGGTTGGATAACCTATTACCACCAACTTAAGCAATCTGGCCTATTTTTGGCAGTGCTAAATTCCCCAAAAAAATATGACTGCATTCGAAATAGGTTTTGATGAGGATTGCAAAAATTTGCAACATCTAATTCGCATTTGTCAATTTTATACAAAATTCCAAAGTGGAAAGTAACCTTTTACCCATACATCACATACCAATTTCCTAAGTTCACACTTTGTTGTTCCTAGATATGCTCATGAGCTAACCCAAAACCACCAACTACTTCTTTGCAATTCTTGGCATGCCATTGGTCTACTTGAATAGTGAAATTGGTGGTTTTGGGTCTCAATTGTGGTGGCTCCAAGAAAGTTGTACATGTCATAATTGGAGGAGGTGGTGGTAATAGGTTATCCAACCCTAGTGTGTCTCCTTATCCTTGTGGAACTTCATGAACTGATCATACGGATCCATCATAGTCTCTTCCGTCTATCTAAGGATAACCTATTACCACCACCAACCCCAGAACCGGGCTGCCTTATGTGTTCCAAAATCACCAGCCGGCCACCCCATTTCCATGACTTTTGGCAAGTCAATTTATAATTGGATAGGTAAGGAGCGGATTTTAATGAGTGAGTCAAGCCGCCAGTATGGGTCGACGTTGTGAACATATCTCCAACTAGTCAAGTTATGTAAAATAGCAGTATTTGATATCAAAACGTCGTGAACATATCTCTAACTGGTCGTGGTGGTTTTAGGTTGCAGCCAACTCGACTTTGGTTATCAGTAGAGTAGTTTTCAATTTTCAAAATTCTCGGTTTTTAGTCTCTTGTGTTCACAGTGACGGGTACTTTCACAAGTGGTCATTATCACAACTTAGTGTGGAAGTAGGGAGTTTTGTATGTCGAGGAATGGGTCACGGCTTACTTTCCACTTTGCAAATTTGTAGCAATTTCAATATGAAGAAATAAATGGTCGCGACAATTGCTGTATTCATGAAATCCTATTTTGAATCCACAAAAAGTTCTTACCACGTATCATTAACCCCTAACCGCCCAACCATGCATATTTTGCATGATGTATGGATTTGAACTCCGATTTCTCATCCTTCATGCACTTTTTGCAGTGTGGATTTTTTATTGAAACTTTTATGGGAAGTTAGCTCCGTGCATGTGTGATCCGATTAAAAAGGGGATGATTTGTAAAAATTTTGTGCCTCATTTCATGTTGTAGTGTTCCACCCAAAATTTCAAAGATTTTAGTCTAAAAGTGCTCTCGAAAAAGTCAACTACTAAAATTAAGCAATCAAAAAATCTCCAAAAATCACTATACTCAGAGTATTACATTTCAACCCATCCCAAAAAATTTCATTATTAGATTGTCAATATCTTATTTGTAATCATATTACGAAAGAGCTCTAAATTTTAAGTTTGAAAATTTATACACAAATATTGGTGATAGCAATCACAAATCTAATCGTATGGATAGAATCTAAAATTCATAATATACAACTTTTATTCATTCATCAAGTTGAAAATATCCCTTTTAATTGCATTTTATAATGCATCTTTGAAAAATTGCCAAATCTGAAAAGGGTGAGAATGTTTAGGGGTTAAGAGAAATCTGGGGTCCCAAAGGGGCTTCTTGTTCTGGCACGTGCAGAAAAATATGGGGCATGCCCGCACGTTTTCCGCACTGTCACCAATGGTGCCACGACACTGCTAGCAGTGTAGTTCCTTGGGTCGAGCCAATCGACGCTGCCAGCACTGCGACTTCCGACACTGTCAGTGGGCAGCGACCTTCACCAATGGTATTACAAAAAGAGGGGTGTTTGGACAGCTTATTCACCTAACCCGGGTTGCCTTACAGGGGCCCTGTGGGACCCCACATTTCCCCTAATGAGAATCGCTATAAATAGATCAACAAACTTAAGTTGGTGGTTATAGGTCATCCAACCTTATTGTACTGTACATTGGTAGAAAAGGTGGCACCGTTGGAGGAGATGTCCAAACAAGTATAGAGAAAGGCCCATAAACCAACGCTTTAAGCTTTTCATCCAAATCTAGTGCCAGTATAGAATTAGAAGCTTTCAATGAACACTTGTTGAAGATATTTTGGTTTATGGTACACATTGGTTATTGAGTCATCTACCTTATTGCCCAATTCCACGCATGCATAGTGATTTTGCCTAGGCATGTCCCTAGGAGCGCCACCTTTTCACTCTAGTAGTAGAACCTCTAAAAAAAAACACATGTAAACATTCCTCAACAACTAACGTTCTAGAACAATACACTTTGTAAAATAGTCATTAGCTGTACTGAATAATCAATGCCAGATTATCTACAATTAATCTTGCTTAGTTGTAGCTTTAGGTTAATATGCATGTTCAAGACCCACGGGGAGGTTACATACTACATACTTTTGTAAACCACGTGCGGTCGAGGGTCAATTATAGGTGGGCTATTTATCTAAATTTCCTAAATAATTTGCACCCTATTAGTAGATAAAATGGTACCTTGAGGTATTTTTCAAGACCCTATAGGTAAATATAATTTCCACCATTAAGTTATTTTATAGACCCTATTTTATTTATAAATTGAACTGTTTATCAAAATTCTGGAATTTTAGAATAAATTGAACTTAATCAGACATAAAAAACCGACAACAATACATGAACGTAACTTTTAAAGAATAACAACTGTGCTTAGTGCCTAAAATGTCCGAAAGTATGTTTAAGTGAGAAATGCATGTTGTAAGAGGAAGCATGCGGCACTACCACCCCACCCTAACCTCGTGAACCTCATTGGTCACCTAATGTTAAAATTCATCATAACGAGACTTTCCCATGAAGCCAAATAATTCAACCTTCATTTGTGGTTCATTTCTAACCATTAGCTAACTTCGACAATTTTTAATCAATTGAGGCAATTCTCATTCAATCCAAGAATTTTCATTAGAACTCACATAAATTCTTCGTTCCTCTAAATATTTGAGACCCTACTTTATTAATAAAAATAGAATACTACCTATGCTTTTCAACTATCCTACTTTAGATATAATACCGTATAGGCCATTTCATTCAGGCTATGGTATTACTAAAATTTGTATAAATTTTTGCTCTAATGAATTAAATGTACCCTATAATTTTTCTCACGTGGTTTAATAAAGTTTTGACAGTGACCTCCCCGCATCAAGACCTCAAACAAACAACAAGCTAAAAGTTCTCAAAATAAGGATTTAGTAGATAGATAGAAACACCAGCCCAAAGACATTGGGCCGGCGTGAATAAAGTGTCCGTTCGTAATGTCAATGACCCGATGCCCATAGGACAAAGGGACATTGGAACAATACTACTCTCCTCTTTCGAGGATGGACACTATAGTAACCAAACAGAGTAACAGTAACAGTAACAGGAGGAAAAAACGAGGAGATGACGGTTGAGTGTTAGTTGTATAAGGGTTTGTTTGGTATTAATTATTATCACCAACTCATGAGTTCTTTGGTTGGTTGGTGAAGGGCGTTGTATCACGATTATGTGGTCCGAGTTCAAAACCAGTTGGGCTCGTTGAGCAGTGGTGTGATACGCATGGCTTGGTGCTGCTAGTGAGTTATCGTGGCAGGAAAGTTGTACCAACCAACTGGCCCGTCCTATCCCCTGAGACAAGCTGAGCTAGTTGTTTGAAAAAGAGTGGCTAGCAGTGGTTTTCACCACTACTCCCCCCCCCCCCCCTCTTTTAATGTACTACGTCTGTTGGTATTGTTTGATTATTTTCTATACGTCTTTTATATAAAAGGATAGATCCGGCGTACTGTATGGCAATGGTATTTATTGCTTTGAATGTGTGTTTTATGGAGGTTTCACAGATGTTGAATTTAGTTTCAAGTAGTTTTATTGAGGGGGCGTGTATTGTTCCTCTAGCACCAACTGTAATGACTATGATGGGGTCCACTTTCCAACCTTGTTGTATGATATTGTTAATTAGGGGTTGGTATTTTAAAAGTTTTCTGCCAATTGTTTCTGGTGAAAATCTGTCGTTTGTGTATGTGAATTCTATAAATTGTACAGTAAAGTTATCATCAGGGTTTAGAGGCAGCGGGCTTTGGTATGGGAGACCTTTAATGCATAGAATATCTGGTTTGAATCTGGCATTACATTGACATCTTTGTTGATTACAAGTACATGGTAATAACCATGGAGGAACTGTATTTTCTTGTGGGTTATTGTTGAATGTGCCCGCATTCATGAGAGTGTAGCATCTTGATTTGTTTGAGGATAATATTAATTTTCTTAGTTCCCATACTGCTTTATTGTGTCTTTTGGTTCTTAGTGCTTGTATGTGGTATTGTTTGTATATTAGAAGTACATGTAGCCATGTATCTGCATCTTGTGAATTACATATGGGACATGTTTTTGAGGGGAATCTTTGTATGTCGAAAATTAATTGTTTTCATGCATTACCCATGTATTGACCGGTTCTAAATTTTAGTATGCTTTTTTTTTGTGTGTCTGTTATTTCTGGGTTTTTCCAAAAGTCATTGGACATTTCATTTTCTATGATGGGGTTTGTTGTCCATTTGTTGATATTGGGGAAGTGTTCTGCCTGTAGTTCGAGGTTATGTTCACGGTCATGTTTCTTGATGTATTCTTCCAAGCATCTAACTGGACCTTTGTCTGGTCGTTTGATACGACCTGGCCATGTATCTTTTTGGAAGTAGTAAGGTGTGGTATGTGCAAATTCGTGTGGATTTGCTGCTGGTTGATAGCCTTTTTTCATGGTTCCTTCTTTTGCGAGTTGGTTTGCGTGTTCATTTCCGTTGATTTTGGTGTGTGCTTTAACTTTGTAGATTGTGGTGGGTTGTGTACGCTTTTGTAGCATTTCAACCATTTCTTTTAATATGGTTTTATCTGCGTGGTTATTTTGTTGGGTAGGGTGTTTTAGTTGTGTGTTTAGAACATGTATACAATTGAGGCAATCAGTAAAAATATGTGCAGGTTCGTTCATATATCGAGTGGTGATTAGTGAAAGTGTTTCGTGTATGGCCATTAATTTTGCTTTGAAGCATGTTTGTAGTCTAGGCAGTCTTTTTGATATTTGTACATCTAGTTTTGTTGAGTTGTATATGCCATATCCAGCTTTTTCTTTTTTCCAATGGCCATCATCCGCTTCTTTAGGTGGTAAAAAGGATCCATCTGTGTAATAGCTATATTGTGGTAGAAATTTTAGTGTAGTGTTTATTTCGAAGTTTGGAAGGGGATCGATCCACGTGTTTTGTAGATTGTTATAGGATGGGTATAGAAGTTTGTTCCATTTTGTGCTTTTATTAACTTTTGTGTTTGATGGTGTTGGTGGTGCTGTTTGTGTATGGTATTGTGTAATTTGTAGATTTTCAATTACTGTGTTTATGGTGTTTATTTGGTTTATTGTGCTAATGTTGTTGTTTTGATGATGAATACACCATATGTATATTGCAAGTGGTTCGTTTCGGGTTTTGTTGGGTACTAGTGGTATTGTTGGTTCGTCATATGTGATGGTGTCCGCGGCAAAGTGTATAATGGCGTGGGTATCCGGAAAGGGTCCGTTGTACGGTGATAGGTTTTGGTACCAATTGGTGTCCGGGGTTGCTAAAATGGTGACAGTTTCTGGGTCTTGTTTTGCTGCTAGTCTAGCCCAGTGTATTGCTTGTTGTGCTGTTTTGGCGTCATTTGGGTGAGCAGGGCCATCGCATGCTACGGTCGTCTCTTGGCCATTATGTACAAACAGTACAAACCAAGTACAAATTTTACCAACTGTACAAAACGCACAACGTGCAATATTCCAGCACCGACCAACAACACCATAGATTGCTCGACACGTCAGGTGGATTCTAATTCGAATGCCACACGGTAGGTGATGATTTGTCTATATTGTACAAAATGTACAAATAGTAGAAAATCAAGTACACACCTGTACAAAACGAATCTATAGAGGATTTTGAAGGGCCAAAGTTTATTTTTAGGCAAAATTCTTTGATGTGCCAAATGGAAGTGAAAATTTTAGTTTCATCAAAATTGAATTTTTGGCCCCTCTGCACCATTAAGTCTTATACTCAAATTCCAAAAAAAAAATTTAAAAATTGAATTTAACCTCATGTTTGGGGCCCCAACAAAAAAGCCCATATTTATCAAAGTTTTCAAATATATACTAACATTTAGTATAATCAAATAGTTAGGCATGGTAGTTAAAGAGTAGAAGATTGCCTAAAACTCTTTCAAATGTACGAATCAAAAGTGTACGTTGAAAAAATGAGTACAAACATGTAAATTTTAATTTGTGACAATACATATTTTGTAATTTTTTACTCATAATGATGCATATTTTGCATGCAAATTAAATTTTTGTGTGCAGTCTTCAATGTATGCAAGATGTAAGACTATGCCTATTTATTATTTTAACACAAAGTAGAAGTAATTAGGGTGAATTTGGGTCTAAACCTTTACCATGCCTTGAAACTATGCCGTGACTACAAATTTGTACAACCGTAGTGTGCTTTCACCCAGCATATCCAATACCTTTCCATTTGTATTGAAAGGTTGTTCCTAGTGAGCCAAAAATCTTATCTCTAGCGAATGTAGAGAAGAATTGGGTAGATTTCATGGAACATGTAATTGGTGAGGAGAAGTATGAGTGTGTTATATTAAATGTTGTTATTAGTGTGTCTAGAATGTTGGATGGAATGGCATGGTGTGGTGTTTTTATTGTATTCTTTTTGTGGTTTTTGTGTTCGTATCTTTGGTGTAACCAGACTACTTCCGTTTCAAATGGTTGTATAGCAGGGATTAGTCTTTGATTGTTGTGTTTATTGTTGTTATATTGTTGCTATAACCATTTTATTCTTGTAGTTGGAATGGTGGTGATATATTTATCGATGTCATTATATATGTGGGTTTTTTCATTTTGTGTTTGAATGGTATACTCGTTTGTGTCTATGTCTCTGTCTGGGTTGTATTCAATTGTGGATGTTTTTATGTAGGGAGTTATTGTTGGGGGTGGGATGTGTCTAGTGTCTTTGTTTTGTTCGAGTGTAAATTGTGTTTTTATAATATTTTGATAGTGTTTGTTTTTAAGATCTGTATAGTAATTTGTAAGTAGGTTTATATTATGATGTATTACTGTTGGTAGATTTAGTGGGAATAGTTCGCGTTGTACTAACCATTTATTATATTTTATATGGTTTGAGTCTATCCATTGACATAGATAGGTGTTGTATTTTTTTGGTATTTTATATTTGTCTTTAGTGGTAATTGTTTTGTGGTTTAATATTGTGTGAATGGGGAATCTTATGGGGTCGTTTTTTATGTTTTGTGGTGGGGCTGGTTGTTGTGGAGGTTGAGGGACTTGTACGGGATTTGTTGGTGTTCTTGGTATTATACTATGGTTGTATATTTTGTATTTATTTTTTAGAGTACGAGGTGGTAAGTGAATTTGACATGGGTTTGGGCAATCTTCGTCACATTTTGGTTCACAGAAGAGTTGTTCTCCTATGTTTAGTGCACTTTTGTCTAGTTTAGTTGGATTTTGATAGTATATTTTAAATTCTTCTGATGACATTAGTTTTGTGCGGTTGGGAAGGATGATTTGATTAATATTGTAGATTTTGTGTGCCATTAATTTATATAATAATTTGATGGAGAGTTTTGGGTCTAATTGTGGTAGGTCATTTATGACTGCAGAACGCCATTCGCGTTCTAGTTTAGTCATATCGAGTTGAAAGTTCTCTTCTGTGCTTTTAAGGTGTATACCAACTTCTGTTTTCAGAAGGAATAATGTACGTGTTGTAGGTGATGTAATGCAATCTTGGCGCTTAATTCGTGGGATGTTTTCGGCACCGCCGGCTTTAACAAGTATGTGTTGTATTAGTCCTTTATATATTATTCCAAGCCTCCCTTTGTCGTTAAGTGCATTTCGAAGTTGTTCACCAATGCATCTCAGGTAGGCATTTTTAGAGAGAAGGCTTCTAGTCCAAATAAATCATGGGGTAATTGTGTTATTATGTTTGCAGTGCTTTTAGGTAGTCCACATATTGTTTTTTGGATTGCAATAATTTTCTTGTCCAGTTTTTTAATCGTTGGTAGTGAATATGGGACTGCATAGAAGCTGTAGCTATGCCTGCTCTGATTACTGTGTCCACCACACTGATTCTCTATTTGATGGTGGCAGGGCATTTTGACAATTGTGTACATTGGTCTATTATTTTAGTTGTGGTCATATGTGTTTGGAGTTTCCATTTTAGTGAAGGAACTAATTGTATGCCTAAGTATACATACGGTTCATTTTGATGGAGTACTAGTAATGTCTGGTCTCTGTATTTGATTTTTTGGTTTGTGATGTGGGTTTTAAATTTGTTTGGTGGTATTTTGGATTTATTTGGTGGTATTTTGGATTTATTTGGGCAACCGGTAACAGCGCATTTTGTGACTCCCAAGTCCATGCCCACCCATTCACAGAATTTGTCGATTTTGTTTAGTTGTATTTGTAGTGCTTTTGTATTGTTTGATATAGCTGCTAAATCGTCCGCGTATGCTGCAGAGCTAATTTAGATTTCTGATGTACCAAATTTGTATCCATTTTTCCCTCTTTGTAGCCATCTCAAGAGTGGTTCTAGAAAAATTATGAAAAGATATGGGCTAAGTGTATCTCCTTGTATGGTTCCTCTTTGAATTGGTATTGGTTTTGTTTTGCCAAAGTGTTCACCGGTAAAAATGGTGTTTGAATGAGAGTAGATGTTGCCAACTAGCATAATTGCATCTTCTGGGTATCCAAGGTCTTTCATTATAGTTAGGAGTCTTGGATGGTCTAGTGAACCAAATGCGTTTTTGAAGTCTATATAAAGTAGATATATGTCTTGGTTTGTAAATTTTGCATCTTCTAGTGTTGCTATGAGGAGTTGTAATTGTCTTGCTGTACTTCTTTCTGCTCTGAATCCTTCTTGACTATCATGTAGGATTTGGTATTTTTCACTGTATGCTGATAATATGTATGTTAGCGTACTGGTGAAGAGTTTTTATATTGTGTTTGCAAGTGCTATTGGTCTGTGGTTTGGCAGTTGTGCTGGGTTTCCTTTTTTATAAAGTAGTATGGTTAAACTAATTTTCCATGAGGCTGGGATTTGTTTTTGTTTATAGCAATGAGTAAAAAATAAAAGAGTAGTTTTTGAAAGTTTTCGGGCATGTTTTTTAGTATTGAGTTGGGGATTTTGTCTGGGCCAGGTGTTTTGTTGTTGGATAGGTTTTTAAGACATATTTCATATATTTCCTTATCAAAGTGTTTATAAAGTGGTGTTTGTGGATGTCCTCTTTTTTCTATTACAAAACCATCAAGGTCGTGCTATGGGTATTGTCTAACTCCGCAAGTGCATTGTACTGTGTGATCAGGTTGGTAGTAATATGTTGGTACTGTAGGTCTATTGCTAATTGATTGTTGTATGTGGATTTTGTTTGCTATGTCTTCTGGGTTGGTCAGTATGTTGTTGTTTCTGTCCATAATGCAGTCTAGTGGTGATGTTTCTTGATTTTTGAAAACTTTCTTGTTTATTTTCTTTGGGCTTTTGTCGTATAGTTGTCTGTATTTTTGAATTGTCTTTTTTATACAGCTTTGGGTATATTTTGTAGTGATTTTACGTGCTTGTATTTTTGCTGTTTTGGCTATTTCTACTAATGCTTGGATCCATTCTATTTGGTCATGTTCTTGGATTGGGAGTGGTGGGATGTTTACATTTGTATGGGTTTTTAATTCTTCAATTATTGGATGTGTTTGTCAGTTTTGTGTATTTTTTGTTATGTAAATTGTTTTTCTAATTAGATGGTAGGTGGATAGGTGTTTTTTCCATGATTTTTGTAGTTTTCTCAGTAAGAAGCCCCCTTGTTGAGAGGTGCGGTTTGTTAGTGTTGGGAGTGGTAGAGCACTGCAGGTTTCTTGAATTTTGTCTGATATTTTTTGTATTAAGTGATCTAGTTTTGAACATGATATTTTCCATTGGACGTCTGTTAGTTGATCGTTTGATAGTATTGTGATGAGTTCATTTATTTGTAGAGCATTTTCTTTAAAATATTCTATTTTGAATTTTTCCATATTTTCTTGTGGTATAGGATTTAGAATTCTTGTTGTTTTATTTGTTGTTGGAATGGGTCTTGCTAATAAGGCGTTCGGTGGTATGTGTAGTGCTACTGGCGAGTGGTCAGAGTTAAGGTTGTGGTCGTTGTCTGTGGTTGATGTGTATACAGTATTATCTAGTGTTTTGATATAGTATCCATCTATTAGGTTGGTTTGATTATAGTTTTGACCCCCTTGTCTGGAATATGGGTAGTTTGTTGGGATGTATTCTAATTGGAGATTATTTGTAAATGTTCTCCATTCTATGTCTTCTATTCGTGGTAGAGTTGTGTCAGTATTATTTTTACATCCAATAAGTGCTATGTCCCCGGGTACGCAACTCCCATATTATACGCAGGGGGCATCGGCATTAAAACAGCTTAGAGGACGGCTTTTATAAAAATTATACGAAATTATACAAAAATAAAAGGACTAAAAAGTTGGGTGAAGACCAAATTAAATAAAATGAGATGTTGAAAAATTTGGGTTGTATATTTAATAAAAAAAAAACCTCCACAACATATATAAAGAATTGAAACACCTATGCATAATTTAAAAAAATCAAGACAAGAAGTTGCCTCCAAGTAAAATTAAAAGTCATTGGCAATGTTTTATTTATAATAAAAAAATCTTAAAATTTTATTAAAACGCCCAAAAAGTTGGGTGGTTTGGCCTATGGTACATGTATTAAAAAAACTCATATAATTAGGTTTTTAATGCTATTATATGCTTCAAGGAGTATTCATTTTTTATATATAATTACATTTTTGGATTCCTTGTTAGAAGGTCTACAAGAAATTCCCGTATTAAAAAAAATTATCACTTGAGATTGGACTAAAATGCATTATAAGTGATTATAATCAGGTCCATATAATACGGGAGTTGCGTACCCGGGGCTATGTCTCTATTAAAATCTCCACATAGTATATATGTGGTATCTGGATGTGCATTGATTTGTTGTGTTATGTTTTGTTGGATCAATGGTATATATTGTGTGTCTTCTACATGAGACGGCATATACATGTGCATAATTAGCCAAGTTTGTAGTGGATTATTGTCTATTTTTATTATTTGTAAATATGGTGATATTTCCTTGGGAGTTGGGATTTTAGTGATGTTACCGGGATAAGCGTATTTTTGGTGAATTAGTGTGAGGAGACCTCCTCTTGCGGGTACGTATGGCATTCGTTGTTGCATGCATCTTGTTAGGGCGTGTGTGTTGTTAAAAATTAACTTGTATTTTGGAAATAGGTTTTGTATGTATTTGGTGGGTTTTGTAGCAGTTATTTTAGTTTCTTGTATTGTGATGATAGCGGGTTCATCCGGTGTGTTGATTAGTTCCTGAAGGTTTGGAAGGGCCGTATTTAGTGAGGAGGCATTCCATGTAATGAATCTTGTATTGTGGTTTGTTGTATGTATTTCTTGTGGTTGTATTATAGGTATGTTTGGAAGTGGAGGGGGGTGAGTGTATTCTTGTAATGGTTCATGTATTTTTAATGTTTCTTTTAATAAATTTATGGGAAGAAATGGGAATTCATCAGTCATGTTTTGAAGGTTTATTGGACCGTTATGTTGATGCATAAAAGCATATATTTCTTTATGAATTGTATTTGGTGGGTTTATTATATTTTGATTATTATTTATAAATTCTGTATATGGGTGTGTAGTCAATATGTGCCTCTCTGGTGGATTTTGGAGTGAGGATATTTTTTCTAGCAGTAATGTTGTCCAATCGGGATTGGGGATTTGTCTAAGGAGTTGGTCACATGATTCTTTTGATGGACTTACTGTAACTATGAGTGCGTATAGAATTCTTGGTGATGGATGGTGTTGGTTTTGGTAAATATAATTTGCTATGTGTGGATAATCGTTACTGGCTTCCGCATGGTTTGGATGGGTTATATTTAGGATAGGTGCAAATTTTTTTGCTAAATGTTGGTACTCGGGTTGTAATTTAATCATGCTTGGAATAAAGTATGTTTTGGATCTTCTTTTATGAGTAGATGGATGTGTTTTTAGTAAGTCTGGCATAGGCCCGGGGTTGGATTCTATGTCCCCGCATAATAATAATAATTTAGTACTACTAGGTGATTCCAAGGTATAGGTAGTCTTTTGGATTACTTTTTGGTTATTATTGAATGCATGGGAAACTTTAGTAAGTTTGATGAAGGTCAAGTCTATTTATATTGCTCTTTGAAAATATTTTGTTTCGTAAAATAAGAGCATTGTAGGAAAATTGGATACCTAACTCTGTTCAGATGGGGAGCACTCCCCATCACTTTTCTAATTTGGATACAACAGATTGTTTAATTTTACTTAAATGCGTGTACTAACCTTTCAAGTATCACCAATATGGTAGATACGCTTAAAATGGTCAAAAATAGCAATCAAACATAGTTGACTAAGATAAGGGCGTTTTTTCCAAAATAAAATATTTTGTACTTTAGTTCAGCTCAAAAAAATCCACTCCCAAAAGAATTGATTCATATTATGCTCATTTTGTTCCAAATTCCATCAGCTTCTTATATGCTTGAAAAGGTCACAAAATGAAAATGAATGTACAATTATTTGAAGGAAAAATAAGCGTTTATTGAGAAAATATTCGCATTTGAAACTTTAAAACCAATTTTACAACTGTTCTAATTTAAAGTTTAAAAAAAATTCAAATAAAAAGTTGGATTGAAGAATACTAAAAATCTAAGATTAGGAATTTTCTTCCTTGATTGGAGAAAAAACTTGGAAGTTTGGGAAATCACTTAATCTGAATTTTGGAATACATGAGTGAACATAGAGTATTTAATAGGAGGCTATGAAATAATTGGAATATTATAATATTTATAATATATTCATGGTATATTTATGATATATTTTAATAATATTTCCAAATTGGTTTTAAAACACGCTATATAACTTCTAGAAAATTATAAATTTGATCTCAAATGAATATAAGAGACCCTATATTTGTTCTCTAATGGTTACTTAAATTTTTGACAGTGACTTCCTTGCGCCCGGAGGGCGCATTGTAATAAACACGTGCAAGTATACCTGAGTGCATGAGAGGGGTTTCCGGAGGGCGCATTGTACTAAACACGTGCAAATTTACCTGAATGCATAAGAGTGGTATTAATCTGAACACTGCCATATGACATATACCTCTATATTGGAAGCAATTCTTTACTAAAACAAATGTAGCTTGAATCCTCCATTGTCAGCATTCTAAAAGTGTAATTACTATCAAATTTGAAGTGAAATTATTTAATAGACTATGCATTATATTTGGAATGGATGTTTTTGAGCACATCTCTATTAGCAATTAAAAATGATGATATTTTTTTTATTCTAATAGATTTTTATTTATTTTTTGAATAAGTCACATGATTGTTATAAATTTCCAAAAAGAAAGTTTCTTACATTTTTCAAACCGTCTCATTAATTTATACATAACGTTCTCTAGAGGCCCATTGTTGCACCTTCAAATTTGAAGCATTATTAAGAGATTAGAGGAATCATAGAGAATTTTTTCTAACTTCAGCTCGTTCAAGCAAAGAGGGTTGGAGAGTCGGACAATTTTATTAGTACGAGTATTAGTAGTTTCTCTGCAATTTTGCTACAGGTGTATTACAGCAAGGACTACAGGCGTAATACAACAAGGGCTAAAGAATGTTATGTTCAAACTCAATCGATGACAGTTAAGTTTGGAGATACTTTAACCCCTAAAGAACCATGCTCATTCCTAAAATTTTATCACTTTCTCGTCACGCTTTCAGAAAGGCAATTGTATCTCTTGATTGGTATTCATGTAGAAAACTTCGCCGTTGAAGTTCATAAAGGGCTTAGTCATAAGACTGTACATTAATTTTCAGAACAATCTACCGTATATATTACATGATTATAAGGTTTGATCATAAGTTGATTTTTAAAAAATTTGAATAAAACCAACAGGTCATTCATTTCAAACTTTCTCATAAATTTAGAAACCATGATTAGCGTTTGAAAGTTTAGGAGCATACAAAGATGTACTATATCTAGGTGCCCACAAAAAATGGTGTTCTAAAGCTAAATACAACAACAATTATCGATTCTCAAAGATTTATGTTTGGGTGAGGTGACTTGTTGGTGACTCGTTGAGCCAGTGTTTGTGATCGTTATTAATTTTTACAGAATTCAAATATATATTTGGAATATTCCAAAAATTCCAATATAATATAAAATATGTAGAAAAGATTCCAATTATTTTGAAAAGATTCCATTTAAAATATATTTAAACATTTTCCGTAATTATTTTATAGTGTTAAATGATGCAGTATTGAAAAATATTTTACATACTGGACACTTCTTCTTTTTTACAAATGTGACATCCAAGTGTGAAAACGCCCTCCAAGTCATCAACCGCCCTAACTACTATGTCCCAAGTTCACCTACGTTGACGTTTTAGTTTTTTCCCAATGAATCAATCAACGTAATTGCAAATCTTGAAGTTTTTTTGTGTTCTTGAAACGATCATTTTCAATTCTCTAGTTAACATTGAGTCAAAATTATGAAATCCAAACAAATTATTCAAGTAATGAAATTATTCGTGTACACAATGTGTCCTCATGGTCCTTTAGGGGTGAAGCTCACTTTATGAGATGGTTTCGGAGCACATCTACAATGGGTGCATTAATGAAATCGAGTGTTTCTACTTTGCTCCATGAATACATGGTACAATACCTACCAATAAGTTTACATTCGTTCAGCTTTCCAAAGAATTGAATCATATAATAAAATTTATAAAAATATCAGTATTAATGTTAAAATATATTAAACCATTTGAAGTGTGAAAATTTACTTCTTTGGACAATCGTTGGATCAAATATTAAAAAATTACAAAATTTATATTCAAACTAAACATTTTTGAACTAAAAACTTCAAACATTGAAATTTTAGTAAATATGACCCAAAACTCATGATTTTTTTTTTTCCACATGATTCTACAAAGGATTTGCATTCTTTTCATTGAAAGTTTTATAAACCATAAGTAACAAAATTTGTATTCATAGCTGTTTGAATCAAGGGTAAAAAAGGAAGGTTTGCATTTCAAATAAAAATCTTTTATTATCAAAACTCAATTGTATGTGTGATTCATCTTGTGCACTACAATTTGTTCAAATTAGGCTCAAAGCTTATAATTTTTGTAATTTTTATTGACAATTTTATGAAGAGCTGAATGAACGTAAACTTGTTGATGGGTACTGTACAAATGAATGCTAAGTAATAGTATTCCTAATGACGTGGAATTTTCATTTTCAGGGGTCCGGTAGCCAACATCAACAAAGCTTCTAGCACCTCCTTTTCGTCCTCCGTCAGTTCCTCGTTCTTCGTCTGTGCCTCGTCCTTCGTCAATTCTGCGTCCTTTGCCAGTTCCTCGTCCTTCATCAGCGCCTCATCGTCTTCTGTGACTAGAGTATATTGCCTGTCGTCTTGGGTGCGTAGAGTAGATTGCCTACACATTAAAACACCAGTCCAATATTAATTATATAATATTCCATCCTAAACCCACTAATTCCAGCTCTGCAGACTTGTTTCTGAAATTATCTCATTTTAAAATTATTTTTAAACCACACCCAACCTCACCGATTATCATTGGTTGAGTTAGGATTTTTTTTAGGGATTGTATTGGTATGTGAGAACAAATAATCATTGCCATCTAAAAAGAGCAACAGTGCACTTGTAAAAAAAAAGTGATCTTGGGGCACCAAGCTACAATGCCACATAATCATGTGGGCATTGTCACAGGAAGTTTTGGAGCTGTTAGCCTCCGGGGCTAAACCGGCGGGGGGCTAATCTTTGGCACTTTAGCCCCGGCTAAACATGTCCTTCCTTCCAGTTCGCGAAAGATTAGCCCCGGTAATGGGACCATTTTGGGGGCTAAAGTCCAAAGTAGAAAGAAATCTCAGATTTTTTGCCGCGTGTGTAAAGGAGGGCTAATCAGGGGGCTAACGCACACTGCGTTAGCCCGGCTAATGTCTTGGAAACTTCTTGTGTGTCTAGGTCGGTGTTCAACTGGTCCTACACTAGTAGAAAAGGTGGCACTGCCCAGGAAGATGCCCAGGCAAGTAGTGTTCAATTCCAAGCATACACAATGATTTTGCCCGAGGAGCACCACCTTTTCTACTAGTGCTGTGAGACCATGCTCTAGCACTATAGTTCGGTGCCTCAATATCACTTTTCTACTTGTGGTGTGTAACCGTTGACAAACATAACATTTAGTAGCATGTACTATTTCTACCTTATCTCTACAAGAAATGGTGTGGATTATTCCACACCCAATAATACTTCATCAGTAGCTACTTAGTGAACAAGTGGAGGCTCAAAGTGATGAGCAGAGTGCATGGAAGAAAGGCAGTGGGCATGAAGGCTACTGAATGTTATGAAAGATGAAGCAAACGAGGACTCTGAAATTCATTTCCAAGCACTGCAGAGTTCTTGAGAATAGAGCTCTACCTTTTCCGAGTTCCAGTGAGGGAGGGGGTGACTGGTGCTGCAACTGAAGCAAGCTGCTCAGGATTATCAGCTTGGGCAACACGTGCCAAATTTGCAGTAGTTTGCAAATCTTCACCCATTAATTCTTCGTCGTCCTCGCCCTCATCCTCGCCTTCCGACGCACATGGGTGGTGATTGAATTCCTCCTCATCGCTATCGTAGTAGCTGGTTGACCAACATCCGGATGAATATTATTAATTAGAAGTTTACAACGTGTTACTAGTCAGTTATATATCTCATGGACTGTCATAGGGGTCCCAAACATTTTTGCCAGGGTAAAAAATGGATGGTTTGGTCCCATTTTTTTTACCCCATTCAGCATTGTGTTCAAAAGTGTAGATTGGGAGTCAAACTTTGACTCCCGTTTTGAAACCTTTACCGGGTAAAACATGTTTTACTAGGATAAAACCATGGTGCTTTTGACCGGCATGGGGGCAAAAAAAAACTGCCCCGGGGTAAAAATCTCTCACTTTTACCCCACCCCAAGTTTAGTTTAGCCATGGGGTCAAATTGTGAGGGTTCCCTGTGGAGATGGATCGATAGTTTTTGAAGTCGACGTAATTTAAAAGAATGTAAACTACAACTGCTTAGATTGATGTGCGTGGCCTCAGTCTTACTCTTTGAAAGTCCGTTTCTTATTCTTCGGTTTCAAGTTTGTGGACTTCGGCACTGTAGGCTTGGACAACTTGCTAGTATCCTTGGAACTGGGCACTGTAGGCTTGGACAGCTTTCTAGTACCCTTGGAAGTGGTCTTAGGGGCGGGAATTGCTAAACGAGTCTCTTCCGGCTTCACGTTTCCATTAGCCTCCTCCTCAGCCCAGAACTTGAGCAGACCTGAAAATCATGCATGTGGATGAATCATGAGTTACATATTAATCTCGCGATGATGGTCTGCTTGGATCATAGACAGTTCTCTAATGGATGATTCCATGAGTTCACTCAATGAATAATTAGTGTTAAAGGGTCACATAAAGTGGGAAAGAATCTCACAAGGAGTTGGCGCGTATCTTTTGTATGTCTCACGGCTCTCTCCACGTAAGTAATTCAGGAATTCAGCAGTGGTGAGCGAGTTCCTCTGCAGTACCAATGCCTCAGAGAGTCTGTTAATGGAATTGTGCAAACAAGATCATGCATAAATTGGACCTTATTAAAGGGGTGATGGCCCAGGTGATATGGGTACCCCTCCTGAATTAGTGTGATTATAGAAAAAAAATCTTTTTGGTAAGGAAAAAATATTGAAAAATTATAAAAATTAGATGGTGTTGTAGAGGGCATAGTAGGAGCTGCATACATTGTGTTAAAAACAAAAAAATTGGCACGCATAAAATGAGTTACACACATACACACATATGGTTACACGTAACCAGGGTACCCATATCAAACCATTACCAAGGAACAGCTTGGACTCACCTGCCTTCGGACTGTACGAGAGATCATTGTCCATGATTACGTACGAAATCGATCATGTAAGTTCCAAAAAGCTGGCACGTACTCGCATATGATCGGCATCACAATTAAAGAGCATGCATGCAGCTGGACTCATAACTGTCAAGAATCAAATGTGGAGACTGATGGATTGAGATACCAGGTGCTCGTCTTCGTTGTAATCATCTCTGTCGAAATTCAGTTTTACCTTTCCTTTCGACTCACGCTCCAATTTCAGCAAGGCTCGGTCTTGGCATCTGGCAAGATTAAGACAAGGTCATATGAACCAGCTAGGTCACTCAAGCCTGTTCGTATGCCGCTAGCTAGCGATCGATCGTTTGCAACATTTTAGTGCATGCCTACATGGAATTTTAATTTACTGCTGCATGCTGCAACTATTGTTTTAAATAATCAACAATTCAAGATGTAGAATGCTTGTTCAAGTTCGAAGGATGAACCCCAACTGATAGGCGAAGTACAGAAAGTCGACGATCAGTACCTCGCTGCCAATCTCTCCGTCAAATGTGTGCCTTTAAAAGGAGCAAGAACACAAATAATTAGCAAGGTGAAAAACTCAGGCAAATTCCTGTCCCTTTGTACGAAACAACCGGTCCCACATGACGAAATCTAAGAAATACATTGAAAACATCCCTACTATTCTCAATAAGGAGAGCTCTACATGATGTTACTGACAGACATGACGTCCATTTTTCCGTCTGTCATGTACGAAAATCCTGGAGACTAGTAATCTGGTCGGAGCTAAAAAAACACAGAAACACATTGTTGCGAAGATTAATGGAATGATCCAATAGAGTTCTTAGATGGAAAGAAACCCTAAGACCGTGCCAGTGAAATCCCAACCAAGACCGTGCCGGCGACTTCTGCTTTATTTTATCTTTTTTTGGGTGCTGTGTATCTGTGCTTACCCCCATAATTTAAAAAAAAAAAAAAAAACTAGCGCTTTTGTGCAAAAGCATAATTTCTGATCGAATGTAAAAGATCATGTTTCCACATTTTTCGACTGTGCACAACTACAGAATAATGTTTCACAAGTTAGGTCGCAGAAACGTACCAAGAAATAGACGCTTTCCTCCAGGCTTCGGCTCTCTGCCACACATTTGGCAAGGTCGTTGACTGTTAGAACGACGGACAGCGAAATACAATTGATCTCGTTTTATTCCAAGCGTCACAGGGAGATCCTCTCAATTCCCTAATTAATACACATGTGGGAGATTAAACCAAATTCCCTTGTAGGAATGGACATGTAAACCGGATTCTGATTTTCCCTATTAGACGTGTATATGGGAATTTTAATTTCCCTCCTAAACACCGATTTGCAATTCATTTCTTCCCAAATTCCCTTAGCAAATCCTTTATGCATCAAAAGTCCCTCGTACACTATGCGAGAACTGCCCATTTTTTCACACATTGCCACATTCCCTCATAAGTATAATTGGAAGAGGGAAATAACATGGAAAAACCAAGCTATTTCCCATATGGGACACCCACAGAATCTCCCTGTGCGACTTCTGATCGAATAATGTCCCTCGATTGTGATAAGTTGATAAACCCTCACCTGGGGTTTTACAAAAAGCAAACTTGCGCAATAACAAACATGAAGATGATCCATGTTTGAAGAATTAAGCTAATTAAGATTCCAGCGAGCTAATTGTACGGCTTAATTACCTCACCCAAGCGCCCCATCGGCCTCCTTCATACAAATGGACATGAATGTACTTGTCCGACTTGCGAGTCGGTGAACTTGAAGATTCTTCCCTCTTCGGAACCATGATGCTCGTACAGTTCTAAACCCTGGCTATACATCGATCTCGCTCGGCCGTGTAGTTGAATGTCTTCAAGTAATTCCACAGAACAGTCACGGTGGACGACACTAATGCCAATCACGAGGACCAAAAAAGAGTCTAGACAAGAAAGCTTAGCAAGCTGAAGTGAGCCTCGCCACCAATTAATTTATATGTGAGGTCGTCCTGCACCCGCCACCGAGACGACTTGGAACTGAATGCGTTTGAGTCTCGACCGGAAGTGCCAAGTCCATATATCTCGGTACTAGGAGGACTTTGCTTGTTTCTGATACATCCTTGTTTCAGCTTGGAATTAATTAATTGTGAAAGAGAAGCTTGATCGAGAGGTAGCGCTCTGGCTACGTACTGTGGAGATCAACATTGAACAACGACGCGATGTGCATGCATTGTGTATGTGCCCTCATCTGTTATATTAAGTACAGAGCGGCACAGTAACTTGTCACTACTCTGCTTAGTATCCATCACGATACCATGTTCATGAAATCATCCACATTTTACTCCCTAGCCTTCCTTTCATGTTTCCTAGCGTTCTCTTCATGTTCCCTAATGTTCCCATGTTCCTTTGTGTTCTCAATTGATTCCCATGTTCCTAATGCAATGTTGGTGCATTGCAACAGGGTATATGCTAATATTTGTTAAGATAATTATGGCTTTTTTTAGAGCTTCAAAACTGTGACGTTGAAGTACTCCGAGGTCTAAATACAAGGACAAGATCTAAATACAAGGACAGGTCTAGATCTGAGGTTTCAATTGGGCATAAATTGCCCGGTATATTGTTCAAAACTATGTCAATGTCACTAAAATAGAGGTTATTCCATCTTACTATTAAAAGAGGTTGTTTGTTTGTTTGTTTTGTTTGTTTAGTTGTAAGTAACTTTGAGATCTCCTGGGCCGGGCTGTCGGCCGTATTCTTAGTATTGTTGAAAAGCTCTTGACGAAGAGGGGTGCATCAAAGTGGTTTCGTCACATTTGAACGTACGGTGTGTGAGTAATGAATTTTTGAGTGATTTTTGTCACCATACATTGAATTAAATTATGATAAATGGAATAGGGGAGTTTTTGATGTTCCTCTTGGCATCGTTGAAAAGCTCTTAGCGAGTTGGGGTGCACCAAAGTCATTTAATAGCTTTTGGACCAAAAGTGTGAAAGTTATAGATTTTAATCAAATCATGTCACCATGAGACTATTGTTATGAATTAATTATAAGACTAGTTCATTTAGATTAGTGTGGTCCCGTGCCGTTGGAGAAGGTTGTTTTTTTTGTTTTTTTGTTTGTTTTTTTGTTTTGTTTTGATTTGTATATAACATTGAGATCTTCCCAACCATTTGCCTGCATGACATGTTTTTAGTATAGTTAGAAAGCTCTCGACAAGGAGGGGTACATAATTGAAGTCGTTTTGTCCCTTCTAACATAAAGTGTGAGAAAATTTATGGATTTTCAAGTGATTTTTGTCATCATATATTGAATTAAATTATGAAAAATGATATATGAGATTTTTTGATGTCATTCTTGGCATCATCGGAATGCTCTTGACAAGTAATTGTGCATCAATGTTGTTTCGTAACTTTTGAACTTATGGTGTGAATGTTATAGATTTGTCCAAAAATAAAATAAAATTATAGATTTCTAATCAAATTTTGTCATCATAAGATGAATTAAATCATGAATAAATTATTCTTAAAAACAAATAAAAAACAAAAAAACAAAACATGACTATATCACTTGAAACATTGGACCAACGGCATGTGACCACCACACTAGTCTAAATGAATATGAGTTTATTCCTATCATGGTCTGTACGTTCTACACAATTGAGTCATAAGGTGGTTGTTTCATAGGCTTGAGAAGAACTCTTTCATAGTGCTTTTAGAGGAAACGAATTATGTTAAAAGGAGGCCAGACCGTGGAACTTATAGATTTTCATACTAGTTAAAATAGCAAAATTTCAAGAGACTCACACTTTCCTAAGTACCCATCCGGAATCTCAGTCTCTGTGCATGTTTAGCCACTACTAGCAAAGGCGTGGTTTCTCAATCAAAACAATGTCAGAGTCCACAGTACACACTTGTCCTACGCAATAAATGGCACTCACCAAGTTTTGAGCACGGGGTGCACTGTACTAAACACGTACAAGTATACATGAATACACATGAGGGGTATTAATTTGAACATTGCCGTATTATGTATACATACAATAAACACATTAGATGATATCCGCATGGACTTGTGCGTTTGCATAATGTTACATCCTGCAACTTATATTCGTTACTCTTAAATTAAGAAAGATAATGTGCACAAAAGGTAAACAATGTTTATTACGTGACTTGCCACTCAAACATAGAAGTGAGATCTTGTCCAATAGACGATGGTATCTCCTTCACCCACCAAGCCACACTTATAGTCCTAATAGCGTCTGTTTACATACTTAGAATATGTAAAAACTAACTAGACTATTACTTTGGTGTTCTAACTAACTTGAGTCATAGACTTTTGGTTCTTTTCAGTTCATTCATAAGTAACTTAATTACCATATGAATAACTTAGGCATAGACCCTTGGTCTATTAGTTCCCGCATGAGTAACTTAATTCCAACAGTTACTTGATTACAAAATTTGAGGAATGAACATTGAAAAAGAATGTGGTTGAACTTGGTACGGACAACCCATTATGGTATCTAATTACGTTGATCACAACCATAGCATTGGCCTGAAGACCAAGTCCGTTGACGGGGTAGTTTATCTGCCCATGCCTCAGACTTCATTTAATTACCTTAATCACCTAAGAAATGAAATGACAAACATTGAAGAACATACAAAATTATTCAGAACTTGATCATCAAATCAACATTAAAAAGCATGGTGTTATTATCCATGTGTGTTTACTTTTATTTCAACATGGTGTTATTATCCAAGTGGGAGAGGAAAAAACAAGTTTAACATTGAAGACTTTACACATATATCACCATTATGATAGGAGTAAAGGTAGCCACTGACACATATATCACCATTGTAACTCATTTTTTTCACTTACAGTTTCTAGTTCTAAGTCATAGCACAGATGAACCCTAAGAACGAGAGCTTACAAGTGCAAAACTTGTACAAAATTATTTACATTTGAGTGTACATTTCATTTCCATCTGCTGGAACCCCACGAAGACCAAGAATGAAAACACCATCCCCTTCAATGCATCTAAGGTAGACGACCTGTTTCTGATCAGGCAATATAGGGCGACCTATTTCCGTGAAGCAGCCTGCATTATTTTCGAGTTCATTCGTAAACGGTGATGGAAACATGTTTCTTCTTAATATGGAATGGTTGGTGCCGAGAATAGAAATTTGTTACCGAGTTAGTATGATATCATGTGTTCTCGAAATTTAGTTTTACAGTTCTTGGAAATAGGTCAGCCTATATTGCGAGAACGGGTTGGAGAGAATCTTCACTTTGAAAATTTGAAGTAAATTCAATATTGCCCGAAAATTTGTTCAAAAATATGTGACCTTCTTCAAATCTATTTCCCTACACTGCAAAATTATTTGCCTATTCGTTACTCCACTGGAAGTATGCTGAATTGCTTAAGGTGATCGGAAACAGGTCGTCTACCTTAAATTTGCGGCCTCCAACTCTTTGATCGTGACAATAACTTCGTGAATTTGTATGAAGGGGTTCTTCGTTAAATTCAGGAATCGAAACAATCAAGAGACAACTGGGATTGATACCAAGGCTATTCTCGCAAGACTCTCATACATAAACTCTCAAATTGGGGCCTTCCTTATGGTTGTATGCCCCAGGTGACCCCGTTACAGTTGCAGAATAGTTCGCTAAAAAATATCGGTACAAGCTCCATCAAGCAGCTTCAACTCCGAACTCCACATTTCCATCAGCTTCTGCATCATCCTCATCCTCTGCGTACAACTTCTCTTCTTCGTTCTACATAATTACACCTACCTCAGCTATGCCATCATCATCACCACCTTTAGCATACATCATTCTACACGTATTGTTGACATCGTCTTCCTCTTCGCCATGTTCCTCGATTTCGTTTCCTCTGTACTCAATCCCAACCAAGGCACACTTTTCTCTCATGAGATAGCTCAAGTCCATTGAGTTTCGAATCAGCTCAAAGCTATGGCGGAACCACTTCCTCTTTCTCAGAAACCATTCCAGGACGACGTTCACAGCCTGATAGATTATCAGCTTGTTGAATTCTCGTGACACCAGCACGGCCCCAGTGGCCTCCTGATAACATAGGAACAACAGCACAGCTGAATAAGTTACTGCTCGGAGATTTTCATAGCTTGTACTCCCTCCGTCCCAAAGTTATTGCCCAACTTGTTTGCTTGGTATTTCTTTGAGCCAATTTCATTGATCATATTGTAAGAAACATGATTAAAAAAGGTTCCAAATTATGTCATTAAAATGATTAAAGAACATTGCATGTGTTCATTGCAACCTAAATAAAATTAGCCACAAGGAAGTATTTTTTTTACCTACTTTAAAAAGCACTTTCAGACATAACTTTCAAACATGACAATAACTTTGGGACGGAGGGAGTACCACGTTGGCGAATCACACATGTTAAGAGCTGGGAAACCAGCAAAAGTGACAAGCAAATTCCAACTTCATGGCACAATCCACACAGCCTATGACGAAAAGCGCAGATGTGTATGTTATCCGAACGTGACCGAAAACCACACCGCAAAGATATGAGATGGAATTAGGGTTTAGGGTTTGCACGCACCGTTTCAGTCTTTCCTCTTGTGTCGGACGCCGGAAACTGCTTTGGAGATGCTCTGCTCGCGGAAGACGCAGTAAGCGGAAACAGCGAATGCAGGCCCGAAAACGCAAGCACCGACGAATTCTACCAGCGCGATTAGGATCCCGTCTTCGAGCGCCGTGAGGTAGAGGAAAGACAGGAACAGAGAGACGACGTCGATCAACAAGAAGTAAACGGGCCACTCTTCGGATCGGAAAGAGGAAAACAGGTGGAGGATCCGGCTGGGAAGCTCCGGGTCGCGGATCACGTACAAGACGGCCACGAGGTGCCAAGCGAGGCCGAATCCGGCTTGCAGGAGATGGAGCGCAATGACGCCCTTGTGCCCCTTCTGCTGCGGCGCGTCAGGGGAGGTCGAGAACGGCAGATAAAGAAGGGTAACGGCCGCGGGCATGGCCAGGAAAAGCAAGCACGCCAGCTGCTTCTGGTCCGTCCTGAGCGGGAAGAAGAGCGCGATGGAATTCAACCACAAAAACAAGAAGGCGATGGCGATGGCGGCAACTCTTGGCAGGGAGATTTTCTTCTTCCAGATTTTCTCAGGGTCCCGATTCGCCCCGTCCGTGAGGAAGTACGTGGGGAGCCAGAGGAGCGGGAAGGAGACCGAAACGCCCGTGAGTTGCAACACGATTCCGTGGATCCAGGTCGTGGACAGGAAGACTCCAGACTTGATCCGAGAGCCTTCCACGGCCATGAAGGTCAGCACGGACACGAGCAGCGTGCCGATGTAGCCCGTGACGAATTTCCCCTCGTCCGAACTCTGCGCGCGGACGAAGAAATCCACAAGCAGACACAATCCTCTGTCTACCGCGGGAATGTTGGACCTCCATGAATACGCGGCTTTGTCAGGGCAGCCTTTCGCTAGAAGCGCCATCCCATGCTCCGCGTTTCGGAACAGCAAAGCGCCCGTGAGAATTGCCCATGCTACCATGGGCAACGACACCGCCGCTCGCATCGCCATCGACTGCGCCATTGTCTGTCACAAGCCAAAAACGAATTGAGTAGTTCAATCCCAAAACCGGCTCAAAAATCTCACAAAACACAATTCCCTAGAATCCCTAAACCATGATTTCTTTCGAAAACCTCGGCGTTAACTTAACCTAGATCCTCACTCACGGACAAATTGACTCAAAGGAAAACACAAACCAAAAACTAATTAATCGCAAAACCTCACCAAAAACTGTTGCAGAAGTGAATCCCTAAACCATGAATTCTAAAAATAAAAAAAACCTCAACTTTAACTTAAACTTAAGCATCTAAAACGCCCAATATGGCCATCTGCATCACTGAACTTAGCAACGGTGGTATTTTCTCATTTTAACTCGGTTTTCTGACTGCAATACATCATTTTAAAGCTCTTGTTCTATACTACAAGATCAACAGTGTTGATCGTGTCAAACTGAATTCGTTTTCACAAAAACAGATGCTTTCCAGCAGGGGGTCCAATTTTCCTACACAGTAGACGCTTAGGGGTTAAACCTAGATCCTCAATCATAGACAGATTGACTCAAACGAAGACACCAACTAGAGAGTAATCATGTCATGTTAGGCAAAAAAATGATCGCACCAGGTGCTCGATCTTCACCGCACTAGAGAAGGTGATCACATGCTTACTCAGATTGTGGCAACCACGGAACATAGACGGGGGGAAGAGATGGTGTCGGGAATGAAGATGCGAGTCATTGGACTGGACGGTTTGAGATCTGAGTCAGCGTGGCCAACTAGGCGTTTTCTGGTTGGCTGAGAGCCAGGTAATCTCTCCTGAGTCTGTGGTTAAGGATATGCCGACTTGGTTGAGTCTGGTTAGGCCACGTGGCCGACTCTGTAGGAGATCTTGAGTGTGTACCATTGGACGCAAATTGGTACGGAGCACAAGCCGATAGGACTGTATGATAGAATCACTTGTTTTTATAATTTGTAATTTTAACTTTTTAACGTTCCGATTCGACCCTATTTTTCAAAGATTCGTTATAAAATGTTTGATGAAAAATAAAAATGCATTTGTTATATTTAAATTGATTTTGCAAGGTTTTCTCTTGAAATTCAATTAAAAATCTCAAATTCACACAATTTGTTTTAAAAAAAAAAAATTGTAATGAAATTGGAATTACATGCACTACGAGATGGTATGGTTTACATTATTTGATTCTAGTTGTTTTGGAAAATCATGTTTAAAGTTTCATTTTTTGATTTAAGAATGTAACTTGATATAAACCAGTTGTATTGTTTTCCAAAAATCATAATATCTTTTTTTGAAGATCTATAATGGGTTTCTTTTCACATATTTAAACATCACATTATTCAGTATCATAGCGGGGCACGGAAACTAAACAATATACAAAAACATTGCACTGAAACACTCCATGACATTCTCATTGCACAACTGCATGTAGGCACCTCAATGAAAGTAGAGGCAACCATGAAAAAATGAAGATATATTTAGATTCTTTTCGTAATTCTATGAATGATCACACTTGAAACATGGACTGAATAGAACATGTCATAGCTCCGTGAGATTTGAAGTGATCCACAGCAAGCCGCATGCAATCTAAGGTACAACGCGAACCGTATAAACGGCATTTGGAAAGACGTCAATTGAAACGATGTTGTTGTTGAATGAACATCCCAGATGTTTTTTGAAATGTCCATAGGGTCACGCAAATACTTTTTGGAACGTCCACAGGACATCTTGAAGTTGATGTAGTTTCCAGTCCCACCTTTGAAGCATAATCAATGTATGCAGTGGAGGATCATGGCTCTATGCTTATGCACCATTAGAACATAGTCAGAGATAGCATATGTTCGTCCCATTGGAACTATACTTTGGATATGTAGCACACGTTAGTGTAAATGCCAATTCCATTGTTCATGAAAATATTTTGAATCGCATCCTTGAGGTGTTGCCCATGTGCAGACTTGTACGATCGCCGATGATATTTCACATATTAGCAGAGCATTGATAGCAAGCAGCCGACATTGAAATGAGACAAATGCAATTGTTGGTAAAAACCAAATTAAGTGCGGTGTGTAGAGTTTGTGCATTTTATGCGGCATATTTCACTTACAAACAATGGAGATATCATTTTGAACTCTAATGTTGCAATATATTATGTGTATGCAAGAATACATGTTTGTGATGCTAAGCCCTAAAATCCAATGTACATACGGTATATTGTGTTATACCGTAGTACCATAGCAGGTTCGTCCTAAAATAGTTCTAAAAATAAAAAACGCAAAAATTAGAAAATTCTGAAGACAGAAAAACGAAAATAGAATAAATTAGTTTTTGAAATATTTTGTCATTTCTAAGCTATTTAAGGTCATTTTTACTGATTTTTTTGCTAAAAAACGAAAATTGAGAAATTCAGTTTTCGAGAGGCGAACCTTATTTTTTCAAAAAAAATAAATATTCATTTGCCAGGTGGCGAACCTGCTATAGTGTTACGGTATCCAACGTCCAATAAAACGTCATGTCATAACTTACACTAGTAGAAAACTATGCTAAAAATAATCACAGTCAAAATCATTTGCAATTCTTTCACTATAAAAAAAATCGAAAAAAAGCACAGCTGAAATTGGCTACGTGCAAAGCTTAATTGTCAATGGTGAATGAGTGCTATTGAAAATGATGGTTTTACTTTGGAACAAAATTTAAGACAATATCATGGTCTATTCGTGGGAGGGAGTATTATTCAATTTTCATTATTCTGTTGTGTAGTACATCTTACCCTCCTTAGAAAAACTAAATTGACTAAAAATAAAATTTGGGGTGATCAAACTTAGTGCAGAAGATATTGTTCACGTATCAAGGGAATTTTTGTGTTTCTTAAATCTATTACCTCATTTTTGTAAGGTCACTTTTGAACTACAGTGGATGCAATTTTGGGTTGATCAACAACTTGACATATTTCTACATTTGTAATTTTAGAAAAATATGTACTCAAGTATCACTAAATCCAACCATTAGATAGGGCAACAACTTGGTGAAGTATCTCCAAAAAATAGAATGATTTTCATCCAAGCATTGATGTGAATGTAGGATGAGTTTGAATCTGTTAATTGTTCAGAAACTAAATGCTGTGACGTTTAGGGGATAAATTGGATTCCACAGAATATTTGTTTGTCTAACTCTATTTTTAAACATAATTAAATATTAGGACAAGAAGTTGCCAAATATTAGTACCGGTGGATACAAACACTGCTCAAATGGACTCATCAGGAATCAAACCCGGACCACCCATTTGTAATACAACATCTTCCACCAACCAACCATAGAACTCACATGTGGCTTGACGACCACCAGACAAACAAACTTCGTATTATACCCAAAACAATGACAAAACTTACTTGCATGTGTTTCTAGGCAGTTTTCGGTCCCTCCTTTTGTGTTTATCGATTACTATAAGGTAACTATATCTAAAAGCGACCATTTCCTTAATAAGTAGATTCCGACACCCTATTGTTGATGAGAATGTGCACAATCTGAACATCATAGTTTAGGGGTCGCTTTAAGATCAACCTGTAGTCAACACTTTTTTTTTTTTTTTTTTTTTTTTTTTTTTTTGACACAAATAAAAGGAACCCTTTACTGCAAGAAAAAAGAAACAAAGAGCACAAATACAAGCCAACCCCGCCAGGTCCGGCGATGTAGTCAACACTTTGGAAATTCATAACTTATTCATATTGTGTCCAAATAATGCATTCTAAAGTGCATTGGGATCCTCTTGAACTTGCTATCAAGGCACACTACAAATATTTTCTGTTTTATTTGTGTAAATAGGCTAAGTTGGTAAGATGAACTCTTTAAAGTATAGTTATCTTAGTGTTCATTCCCGATAGAGAAGAGTAGTTTTGTTTCAATGACCCTTTGCCTGGTGGTCACTGCATCATGAACAGACAGTTCACGCCGGCCTCACAAGAGGCTTGGAGTTTCCATCTATCTAAGGTGGTTACCCCATTCCCAACTGAATAAGAAATACGGATAGGAGGCACCGAAGTTATTTAGTGTTATTATTTTTTAGAGATAGGCAAGAAGAATTAGATTCCAACGCAAGTTGAAACATAATTTTTGGGTGAAGAATGAATTAGTTACAAATTTTCAAAGTTGAAGTATGACGCATCCCATTCACGTCATATAGGTACACCTCTTTCTGTCTAAAGAAGCTTTGTATTGCACACACTAAAGATGCTTGAACCAACAACAACGAACCCATAACCACACTTACACATACTAGAACCAACAAGAGAGAACCCATTACCAACTGTAACTCATGCTACAACCAACACCGTTGGAGCAGTGATTGTGGATAATGCCCCTACCTGTTGGTAAAAGGAGCCAGTTGGGAATGGGGTAACCACCTTACCGGTAGTAGCCAGGTAAACTACGGTGGTTCCAACAAGGGTCTTTACCGAAGCTCGCTGATTCCGAGCGAAATGCACAGAAATGCGGTGAAAGCTCCGGGGCTGTGGACAGAGTGAGCGACAACTGAAGGGTGCTGGCGATGCTCAATCCGTGCAACATGCGCTCTGCTTCGATCGCCGAATCCCCGTGGTCACCACTGCGCTGGGCCATCGGTGCGGTGTTCTTGCCTGCCCTTGCTGCATTTTAGGGTTTAGGGTTTAAAGGGTTTGGAAGCACGAAGAAGCTCTGTACGTGTATGAATGAATGAAGAGCTCATGTTTCTTTCTGCGATCAACGATGCAGCATTGCATGGACGACGGTGCGCGCATGCCGTTCTCCGCCACGACCGCTTGGCAGCTCCAAAGCTGCGAGGCATTTTGCATAACGTGGACTTGGTCTTGAGGGACCTGAAAGGTTAGTTCGCCGTTTTCCATTTCTATGATAGTCATGGACTCTTAATAACTTGTATATGCAGTGAATTGAATCCTCATGAGAGTGGTTTTTCTGTAGCTCAGATGTTATTGCGCAGGACGACCACTTCTGGAACTGATTGAGGCTCTCTTGAAGGCTGCGGTGCAAATGAAGAACATGCATGTCACCAAAGAGCTCATTGGACTCGTGGATCTTCGCGAGAACCAAATGCATTGGCGAGGGTAGCGATGCGGCCTGGACTATCGATAAATCCTTCAGTATGTGCTGAAAGAGAAAGAGTTCCTTTACAATTACTGCCTGGTCTGCCCTTACCCACTTCAAAATACGATTTGCAACCAGAGTTGTGAAAGTGATGATCGCTGTGAATGGTTAATGAAGCAATCTTTATAGTTGTAGTCATGGTACTGGGGCAATCGCAGGAGCCGGGCTTTTGTCTATAATTGCTTATCGAGTTACTATGAGTCCGGTACTGACAGAACTAGGATTTGAACAGATTGCAAGTATGGCGACTTAGGCCTTTGCAATAATGTCGGAATCAGAGATTTTGGCTGAAGAACTCTGCAGAGAGATGGTTTGACAGGTAAGAAGAGATTCGATCAAAATAGTTTTTTGTGTTGTCGAATTTTTGTTTGTCCATAATGATTTTGACAGTTTACATATATCAATTAGTTTCATTAAGCCGGCCTCCTTTGCAGGCAGCGATCATAGGGACTACCATGCAATAGCGTGAGATGCTGTGACCATAGAGAGACCTTCCCATGAATCATGGTGAGCATTCTCTTTATGATGTTGTCTCCATGTTCCTCAAATCGTTTAATTTTCCAGAAAATCTTGTTAAGAGGGTATTAAATTGGGTTTAAGAAACGCATCAAATTCATTGCCTTTTTGTTTCATCAGTTTCCAACACCAATTCATCGGTGGTATCTTCCGAGGTTGTGTAGAAAGACACTCCAATGGTATTTCATATTGATGAATTGTGGAAATCTTTGTATCTATTTCGAGTTTTGGCTGATTTCACAGGGATGCAGTTTAGCGGCAACAAGGTCCGGAAGCCTGAGTTTCTCTTTCGTGTTGTGTTATTATCCTGAAGTTTTTGGATGACTTGATATGTTTTCGTTCTCTGGAGGATTTTTCTTCCAAGTGACTTTGAGCGTTCTTATTGGTACACATTACTTCATGTACACGAGACTTGAGCTTTTGTTCAAGAATTTTGTTGGGTTTTGCAGACAATTGTAAAAGACGCTATAAAGCCTGTGAGTAGTCTTTAAAATCAAATATCAGTGCATATCTGCGCTCACTGCTCGCCTGCAAGCGTTGTTGCAGGATTTACTGAAAACCTAATATTCTGTATTATTTCTCTCAAGTTTTTTGTTTTAGTTGGTTGAATGTGGAGCACCATTTTGTGAATGAGGGGTCTTGTTTTGTTTTTTTTTGCCCCTTCCATAGTAGGATGCTATGACTATCAACTTTGATAAATTACAACTAATTCTACAAGTGTCCAAAGATTCTGGTCCAAAGTGCATTGTTCTTATTTGTGTTTCATCTTTATCCCAATATTCATCCAAAAGTACTTGGACCGATAAATGTATGTTCAACCTCCTATTTTACAACCATGAAATTATCTTGCATTGCGATTAGTAATAAGGGTCGCTTTACACTATGGACCAAGAGCCATGACCAAGAGCCGTGACCATGAAAAATCAAAAATGGATTTTTGAGTGGCTTGGTCACTCTTGTAGTGTAAAGTGGATTTGGACTGGGACAACTTTGGGCTGATATTTTTAATATAAATTTAAAAATCAGGGAAAAAAATATTAAAAAAAAATTCGGCCAATGGCTGACTTTCAGCGTTACGGCTCCCTTGATTTCCGTTGAGTCGAGCATTTTGCCTCGACTCAACGGAAAACCCGTTGGACCGTGGCACATTATCCAAATGGCAGATGTTAGTAGTTTTTGGGGACCTCAAAGTTAGTGGTCATTCTCCTTTTTTCAAGGTAGTGTAAAGCCAAATGGGACCAAGAGCTCTTTTTGGGCCAATCATAGATTTTAGAATTCCATGGTCATGGCTCTTGGTCCATAGTGTAAAGCGACCCTAAGGCATTGAACGTAATTCCACAAACTTTTCTAATATATAATTGATTAAGATTTCTATGTAACAAGTTTGTTGAATTTCGTCCATCACAAACTCTTCATTCACAATGGTCTTTTAGGCCAGGGTTATTATTATTATTCTTAAATGCACGACCGGAAACAACAGGCATGGAAGAGCGGAACTCTCTCATAGCATGTGTTTGCTTTTCTCCAGGATTTATTTGTACTTGAATGGAGTTTTGAGAAGATGAAGTGAGAATAAATAGTTTTTGAATTCATTCAGTTTTCACTCAATTGAAATACACTGGGAATTGGATGAAAAGTGATATACATATCTCATCATAAATTCTCCATTTCACATTGGTTTTCCAACCGGTGGTATCCTTTTTTTCAACCCGTGACTGCCCTAAGGCATATGTAGACAAACCATCCCCAATGGACTCTATTCACAATGGTCTTTAACCCCTAAATGCCCAAGGGTTTTCTTGAAATGCTAGATGTGTCATAATGTCCATCTTACTCAACTTTTATGATCTTCAATTTTTTAACATGTGTAGAACACTACAGTAAGACAACATCCATACGGTTAAATTTTGGAAAAATGATACGAATTATTTAATAATCAATTTATAAGAATTTTCTTTGAAAATTCATAAAAACTACATGTTTAGTCATTTTGAGTTGGAATCAAGTATGATAGGTCAAAAACATTGGTTTTATATGGTCGTTACCTTGTTCATGTTAGAACTAATCTTATTTGGTAAAAAACTTAAAGATTCCATTCCGGGCAAATTTTCAAAATTGTGACAATTTGAGATGCTGTCACTTCGAGGGCTTTAGAGGAAAATTGGTAAAAGTTTTTTCAAAATTTCTTTTTAGAAAAGATGCTCAGTTTCAATATCTACAAGTGAAAAAAAATTACGCTCAAAAATTGTTATTTTTGCAAAAGTTATGGGCGTTTAAAGTGGGCTAAACGTTTTTTAAACCCTGAAATTTTTGACCGACCATATATGGTCGCTTAGGCAGTTAGGGGTTAAACCAATGTTAGGATTATTCTTCTTGTGTTTGACAGTCTAAAATTAGCACAACGTCTATTTGATGTAAAGGAGGGGGGTGTACATTCCCTGTACTCATTAGAATTAATAAAAAACATAACCTTTATTTTGTAACATCTATGGTGAGTTTGCATCCCAATATTATTTGTCCCATCCTTTGGTCAACTCTCTTAGGCTTGGGGGACCTTGTGGGAACTCTCTTTTAGAATTGAAGAGGTCATGAGATCCATGTTCCATAGCCATACAAGGCCTTGCTTAAAATTATTCTCCAGGCAACTCACCATAAGGTAGAAGAACCTAATTATGACACTTTATCTTGAAATTTGTGATCTATGACTCACGTAGAAAAGTGTTCTGAAATGAAGACCATTCTTAAAATTTGTCACAATTAGGTAAGTGTCACAATTAGGTGCTTCTTCCTTAAACTAGTTTTGCAGTATTTTGGAACCGAAAACAAGTTTAAAGTGAGTTTCCACTTCGAGACGCTCTTTTTGGTTAACTCTATTGTGCAAGATTTTTGGAGTGTAGCATTCAGGTAAGCGTCGCAATTAGGTCAATAGTTGTGGTTCCCCTAAGGTAGACAACCTGTTTCCGATCAGGCCCCCAATCACGCAATATAGGGCGACCTATTTTCGTGAATAGGCCTACATTATTTTTGAATTCATTTGTAAACGGTGACAAAAACATGTTTCTTCTTAATATGGAATGGTTGGCGCCAAGAATGGAAACTTGTGGCCGAGTTAGTATGATATCATGTGTTCTCGAAATCTAGTTTTATAGTTCTTGGAAATAGGTCAGCCTATATTGCGAGAACGGGTTGGAGAGAATCTTCACTTTGAAAATTTGTAGTAAATTGAATATTGCCCCAAAATTTGTTCAAAAATATGTAACCTTCTTCAAATCTATTTCCCTACACTGCAAAATTATTTGCCTATTCGTTACTCCACCGGAAATATGTTGAATTGCTTAACGTGATCGGAAACAGGTCGTCTACCTTAACTTACCTCAGAAACTGCGTATTCGTGTGGTTGCTGCAGGACATTCCAGCTTGTTTCTTCATCCCAGCTGGTTGACAGGTTCTTTATGAGATTGCAGGGTCAGTAACCTAGTGGGGGAAGTGTCGACGATGATAAATACATTTTCAATACTATAATAAAATAAAATTTAAATGGAAGTAGTTGTTTTTTTCCTCACTTTGAACGTGACTGTCCATTTACAGAAAAGTTAACAACCAGATATACGGCATTCAAGCTTGGCTCCCGGTCCTAGCCTTTGTTTGTGTCAGGAAGAAAAAAAAAACAAAACAAAACAAAGCTTGGCTCCCTGCCTGGTGTGGGTTAGCCTAAGAGCATCCGCACCGGGACTCGGGAAAATGGCCCACGACCCCGGATGGCGAGCCCGAGCAGCCCAACGTCCCCCACCGGAACTCTGAAAACAGTCGGTGTGAGCACGGCCTCACCAAAATTCTCGTCTTTCTCGCCATTTTTCCGAGTCTGTGCAATTCTCTAGCGCGCCCGTAGTGCGGAATTTCCGACAGAGATATTGTCTATTTTGACCAGCCGGCCACCATTGCACGCCACATCGACACTTCGGGCCTTGTACTGTATGGCCGGGCCACCTCAGCCCACGCGGCCAGCTCACCTCGCGTCTGCAGCAAACGGCCCCCGAAATAGCCTGACGGCCCTAATTTCCAGCAAACCGCCTTGATTTCCAACCATGGCGCGTCGAAGTCGCGAGTGCGGGTGAGGGACACCATTTTTCTCGAGTCCCAAGATTACTGTAGCGCCCTCGAAAGGCCATGTAGCGCGCCAGATTTAGAGAGTCCCCGTGCGGATGCTCTAAAGCTTGGTGTCTTCTGAGGTGAAACGCCAAGTGAAACGTGTTTCTAAAGTGTGTGACAGTGGGATATGAATAGCAATGTGACAGTGAGACGAGGTAGGAACAAGTGGGAGCAGCTTCCGTCAATGACAGACACTATCGATCTCTTTGCAATAAAATGGAATTATATATTTAAACTGGCAGCAGCTTACTTCCATCACCGGGTTCATATCACTCAGTGGGCTGGTCATCTCATCGAGGAATTCACCCGTTTTTGAAATTCAGGCCCATGTGCAACACAAGATACCGGTATAGTAACCAGTTTTGAACGTACCAACCATGCATGCTGAAACTGTGGAATGGCTGGAAACTGGCCGGTCTACTACAAGGAGAAGGCGTTGCTTTTCACTCGGTAGGCGAAAGCCCATTCACATCCACCAACTTTGACGCACGCATGCGTCATATAACTTTGAAGGAATATGAGGTCAAAAGAATAATATAAAATATGTGAAGAAGAATTACTCCACCGCATGTTAGGAAGCAACACAACGCAAAAAACGAACATGACTCTAGTTGCGGCATCAGAACACAGTGCTTTGTGAATATTTTTTGTTTCTTCATTCTACCTCCCATCCTTTTAGGAACGCAAACGCAACAATGGCGTGGGCCTGGTGTGAATGGACCATGAGTCAAACGGCGTCACTTCGCACGCAGTGTGCGATTTGTCACGTAGGACAAGTGTGTACAGTGAACTTTAACATTGTTTTGAGTGAGAAGCGATACCTTTGCTAGTACTGTTGCATGCCGCCCCTCATTTGGGACTGGCTGATTTGCTTTTTGCACTCAATCAATTTTTTATTTAAATTTTGAAATGAAAACCATAGAATTAAGTGCAGAAAGGAGAAAAAAACAATCAGCCCGGGTCCCAAGAGAGGGGCGGGCGAAAAGTGGCGATTGGTTCTCACTCTATCAAAGAAAAAAAAAAAGTGACCGACTGTAATGTGGACCATATCTGTATAGACTAAACATAAATTATGTATATATGAGGATTATAAAGAAGCTCAGGTAGCTCGATTCGATTAAAAAAAACAACAACATATGCTACATTCTTTAGCTTTTCTGCACAACCCAGCAGTCTTCACAGACTTTCTTTTGTCCTCTCTCGCTTGCGTGGCTTCCGAGAGCATCCCCACACGTGCCCTGGTAGGTCATTTACACAGGAAAACTGCATGAAAAATGCTCCCGGCCCTTCCAAATTATAATTATCCTCTGGGCCCTCAATCATAGCGTGTTAGAGCATCAATCGTCGTCTGTGAACATCATATTGAACTCTCCATATCACTACAAGCAAATTTGTCGCTTTTCACTGACTGAAATCAAGGAAACCCTTGACATATGTGACCAAAAGCACTCACCAACTCTGGAATGGCTCAAAATAGCAGTGAGAAGTGACCAGTTTCCTTGCAGTGTATCTTGTTTGATGGGGTTGATATCTCAAAATCTAAGTCCCTCAAGCACTAGTAGGAATTTTTATTTTTATTTTTTTGAAATCTGAGTCCCTCAAGCACCAGTAGCGGAATTTTTTGTTTTTATTTTTTTGAAATGGAAATATGGAATTTTATTATTTTAAACTAGTTCTTTGTGACTAAATTGGTCCTTTGTCACTTGATTCTTGTCCCTCGTGACCACTAAAGTCACAAGGGACCACGTTTCTAATAGTATTCATGCCACTCTCTCCATCTTTGATCACACCATACGGCTCACCCTAAAGATGAATTTGATATAAATAGGTCGACATGTAAGATATTTGGGACATAATTGTGGAGTTGGAGGTTGCCTCAAGGGATGTTCTCGTCTCTACATCTTATCAAGACATAGCTCACATTTAAAGTGGTTTGTTTACTTTTGTTTTTCGCCATATCTATGGTGCGGCACGAGTAAGGTTGGAACCTCACAAGGTGACGGCCTCTCAAAAGGAAGTTTGGGTCGGACGGGAATGGAAACCCAAACTATGGTCGAGAGGCGGTCGGTTTCTTTTCATAAAAAATGAAAACTATATTTTTTTTTTTGCCTATTTTCAGTAGATTTCTTTGGACTCTCAACAAAGTTTGCACTCTCAATCCCACGGCCTCTCGACTTGGACGGCCATAGTGTGAAGCGGCCCTCAGGGTGCAAGATGCTGTGCATGGACTGGTTGATGGCGGAACTTGCACGTGGAATCACATTGTTGTGAACCCAATGATTGCCGCTGCGTGCACATAATTTGAAAGATTCTAACTCACTCACAGTCAGGGATCCTACTGCAGCGGTGACGTCGTCGATAAAGAGTAACTTACTAGGTTGGATTGATGCATTCGTGATGTGCCATCGTCACAGCTAGCCTCTGACTGGCAGCTTCGGCATGCAATGCAACGAACGAGACTGAACCGCCAGATCGATGCTTACTTTACTTTGCTATTCTTAACCATAAGAAGAGTACTACTACTGCTACAGCTACGGTACTAGCTTCCCCGCTACGTGATCAGCTTTGGCATTTTGGGGGATCCTTGCGTCATAACAATATTAAATTGCCAAGAATATATTTTGGCTTATTCACCCGTGCGTGGACATCTGAAGCTCAGGGGGGTTTCACACTATGGTCGAAGGTCGAGAGTCCGTCGGTTTCCACCAATCGAATTGCAAGAAACCATGGTTTCGGCCTCTCCATCCTTCACACTAGAGGTCAAAGTCCAAAGGCCGTGGACCTTCAAAATGCTTACATGGCAACACTTTTTGACCAAGGTGACGGCCTCTCAAGAGGTAGTTTGGGTCCTACATTTTGCAAGACCCGTCACCATGGTCGAGAGGCCGTCGATTTCTTTTCATAAAAAATGAAAACTATATTTTATGCCTATTTTCAGTAGATTTCTTTGGACTCTCAACAAAGTTTGGATTCTCAATTCCCACGGCCTCTCGACTTGACGGCCATAGTGTGAAGCGGCCCTCAGGGCCGCTTCACACTATGGCCAAAGGTCAAGAGTCCGTCGGTTTCCACCAATCAAATTGCAAGAAACTATGGTTTCGGCCTCTCGACCCTTCACACTAGAGGCCAAAGTCCGAAGGCCGTGGACCTTCAAAATGCTTGCATGGCAACACTTTTTGACCAAGGTGACGGCCTCTCGAGAGGAAGTTTGGGTCCTACATTTTGCAAGACCCGTCACTATGGTCGAGAGGACGTCGATTTCTTTTCATAAAAAATGAAAACTATATTTAATTCCTATTTTCAGTAGATTTCTTTGGACTCTCAACAAAGTTTGGACTCTCAATTCCCACGGCCTCTCGACTTGGACGGCCATAGTGTGAAGCCGCCCTCAGTGATAGTACAGTTGAATTAACCGAAAACGAGGAGGGTTCCTGTACATAGGCTACGCGGAGGCAACAATCTTAGAGCATATCCACCCTTGCTCGCCAATTCAGACTCTGCAAAGGACAAGTTCAGGGCTCAAAATGGGCGCAGGGACTCGCTAAATTAATTGAGCCTCACCCTCGCGCAAGCAAAAGACTCTGGACCAGGGGCCACGTATCCAGTTGCAAGTGGAATTAGGAAAAGTTGCCGAAGACCGGGAATCCGGCTGTCAGGGATCCGTGCCACGTAATGCATGGGCTGACCCAACCACGAGGCTTTTATTAAATACACCGCAAAATGGGCGCGCTGAAGGAAGGCGTTCACTCTGAACAATGGCGAGCGAAGGACAGTAAGGTAGGGACACCCATTCCCGTGACTTTAAGCAGATTATTATACTTCTGAATGAGCAGTTTGTAAGGTAATTATATCAAGGGAAAGGCAATTAGATATTAATCTAGACTGCATCGACAAAGTCATGTTATTGTAGAAATTGTGTACGTTCTCGATAGTCAAAGCCAAAAAATGATTTGCACATTTTGATTGTGTTTGAATGCACTTGATTCCGTGACTTGGAGAAGCAACTTCTGCCATGAAAAGTTCCTTACAATAGCAAATTTCTTCAACCACCCAAGATCAGAGTTTCTCGGATTGAGGTGCCCTGTATGCAGACGGGAATGGGTGCAGTCACGGGAATGGGTGTCCTTACCTTATTTGAAGAGCCCGCAAGGCAAAAAGTCGTTGGGCAAGCAAGGGTGGAGGACTGAAACATGCGCGAGCCCGCCACAGGTGCTTGCGGCCACATATACAGAGGGAGGGTGGAGATGCTCTTATATAAGCAATTTTTAACGCTTGAATAGTCTCATGAATAGAGTCATAAGATGGGGGAACATGTGGGAGCTCTCTTTTAAGGTAGGAGCACCCAATCCCGACAGTGTACCTACTGCTGATAATTTCTAAACACGGTAGTCATTCTAGAACGTAAATCTAGGTGGACCATAGATAGCTTAATATCATTTTTTGTCAATAAACCATAAAGGCTCTATGATGTGGTTAGATTTGCATTTTAAAACGAATGCCTTGTTTATAACTTATTGGCATTAGGTATTATGTGGGAATTGGGTGCTTCTACCTTAGCATTTAGGGAGGTCATGAGTTCCATCCCCATGGGTGGTGCATGACCGAGTTTATGATAATTCTTCAACTCACAATAAACTACTTTTGTCGTCTCATATAGCAAGAAAAGACAAGGCTTTGAATTTTTTTGTTTCTCAATTTTATCTTCCTTCATTTTGAGTATGCATATACAAGTGCGGCAGGGCCTTGGTGTGAATGGACCACAATGGCCCATTCACATACACCAATGTTGCCGCCTGCATGCATGCATCAAGTAACTTTAAGTGAATACGTTGTCAACCAAGAAATATAATAAGGCAATTAGAAATTACTCTAATGCATGACACAAAGAAACGCAACGCAAAAAAGGAACATGACTCTACTTGCAACATTGCATTACACTTGCAGTGCTTGAACAATAGTTGCATCAAGAAAAGACAACTGAGGCTTTTTAATATTTTTTTTGTTTCTTGGTTTTACCTTCGTCCGTTTCGGGAATGCAAATGCAAGTGCGGTAGGGGCTTCGTGTGAATGGGGCATGAGTCGCTTCTTTGTTTCCTCAGTTCATAATTATCATACTTCTTCTGTTGGTTCCCTCTACCAAGCCACAAGTGGCTAGTTGGTTTATATTGTGCCTCTTTGCAAGAGCCTCTGGGGGTTGGCTCAGTGGTTGAGCCTCTGGCATCCCAATGGGGTGACCGGGGTTCAAATTATCCCAATGCCGCCTGGTGGCTCTATCACCATTGGTCAATCCAACCATGGTGGGATCTATTGACCTTGTTGTATGGGTACCCTAAAAATGTCCTAAGGGGAGAGAACATGTCCGTTCTTCCTAATGGTATTTAGTTTTAAACTAAGTAGTTATAGGGTCCACCTTCGAAGAAAGGCATCAAGGTTAGCATGCACTATGTAGGTCCTGGTGGCATACTTAGTATCACTATCCCCAACGGACACTTAATTCATGTGAGCCTTCGGCCCGCATTACTCTTCTTCTTTGCCTCTTTGCAATGAAATTTCGTTTCATTTGTTTCAAAAAATTTTAAAAAAAATTAAAAATCATCATGATCATAGTTTCCAAGTAAAGTGGGGACATCCAGAATCGCCACTCAGCTTTCCTTCTCAGCACAGTTTCTATTATAAAAATAATAGTATTTTCTATTTCCTTTTTAAGTAGGGGCAGCTAGAGTCCACTGCATGCGATAAAAGGAAGTAAAGTTTTGTGCCAAAAAAGAAAAGGAAGTAAAGCTCGCAACAAAGGTGAGCATGAAGCCCTCACCAGCAGTCACCTAAGGTAAGGACACCCATTCCCGTGACTGCACCCATTCCCGTCTGCATACAGGGCACCTCAATCCGAGAAACTCTGATCTTGGGTGGTTGAAGAAATTTGCTATTGTAAGGAACTTTTCATGGCAGAAGTTGCTTCTCCAAGTCACGGAATCAAGTGCATTCAAACACAATCAAAATGTGCAAATCATTTTTTGGCTTTGACTATCGAGAACGTACACAATTTCTACAATAACATGACTTTGTCGATGCAGTCTAGATTAATATCTAATTGCCTTTCCCTTGATATAATTACCTTACAAACTGCTCATTCAGAAGTATAATAATCTGCTTAAAGTCACGGGAATGGGTGTCCCTACCTTAAAACCTGTACAAGTATCAAAATCTTGGTTTCCGCAGTAAAGGACTCCCTTTATTTGTGTAAAAATAATAAATCTTGGTTTCCAATTAAGGTGGTGAAACGAGCACTGGCCCGGTTTCAAGTCAATTCACCTCATTCCATTTAACCCTTGAACGTCCACACTACATTTTTGTAATTACTAAGAAATTGTGAATTGGACTAGAGAGTAGTAAACAACTCCCATACATTTTTCGTTGGGACCAATTTCATTTGAAATTAGGAACTAGATGAAAATTAGTGTTTGAATGAAAAATGATCAAACATGGCCCCTCGAGGCTCCTTGCAAGCTTAACCCTTAAAGGACATGGGCTCACATTGGGGGCAGCCCGGAGGAATCAAATATGTTTTTTGGCTCGCTGGGCACCCGTGCCCATGTTGCCCCCATGCACGAAATTTGAATAAAAGTTGTATCTAAACCGCTCCCTTGTACACCCGGGCTGGCATGGGGCGTTTAACCCGCCATGTGGCGGCGCGGGGGAACCGCCCCAAGGTGACAGCCCCGAGCAGTCAGCCTGGGTTGCCGGCCCAAGCTATCCCAAGAGCTATCCACAAACTATCATTTTCTAATTTGTAATCGAATTACAAAAGAATTATGAATTTAAAAAATAAAATTTCATACAAAGTTATTGGTGATTGCAATCATAGGTCTTATCATATGGATAGAGTCTAAAATTCATAATGTACAACTTTTATCCTTACATCAAGTACAAAATATCCCTTTTAGTTGCATTTTATAATGCATCTTTGCAATTCTCCAAATTTGGAGAGGGTTGTAGGAATTTATTGAATAAAATATCTAAACATTTTATTTTTAAAATATTTGGGTATTTTACTTTAAAGTAAATATCATGTGTCACTAATGTCACTAACCTCTATTTTTGGGGTTAGTGAGGTTAGTGACACATGATATTTGTATTTTAAAAAAACCCATGATTGAGGCTTTTTGATATGTAATGGCCAAAGAATATGTGTAAAATCATCTCCTTGTTTAGCAAGTTCATCTTATGCTATTTTTTGGTGTGAACAAATATAGATTTTAGAACACATGTTTCTCACTCCACGTTTTCTATTGGAATAAATATACAAATGTTTAAAAAGAAAATTAAAGAAGTTTGATGTGAATTATATCCACAAATTCAAAATCATTTTATCACTCATATTGTGTTTGGGGTGAATGATCTGTCACCTCCTTTGTGCCACCTTTGGGTGTTTTATAAGTTGATTCACCCCCGCCCCACAATGACATATATATATATATATATATATATATATATATATATATATATATATATATATATATATATATATATATATATATATATATATATATATATATATAGTCAGAAATTAAAGGTTTTCAATTGCAAAAGAAAAGGTACAAAAGGAGCAGCCAAAACTAGCTGCAGCCTCAAGAGACTCACCGGTTGCGGCTTGTTTGGAGCCGCCCCGCCATGGTCAATGAACCTTTCCAACCGGCCCAAGCCAACCAGCCTGAGCTGATAGCCCGTCCACTCACTCCGCAATGATTATCCTAAACCGACCTGACAACCCGTCCGTCCGCTTGCTAATTTCCATTTAAAATAAACCGCATGGCTTCCACCAGCCTAGCTAGGTTCTGGTTATGCCCGCCCACACCCCGCTCATGCCCGACAGCCCAAAAATAGCTGCCCACAAATATTCGTGTCCCCCCCGATCCACACTTTCAATTCTTGCCGGCTTCACACTCCACCAAATTAGGCGCAAGAAGGGAATCTAATCTCGCATTTTCAAGAGCTTTCCAAAACACCATTCTTTTATTTTTTGGTTGAGAAAAAGTAAAGTTTTCTCCTTTATTCTCTCGAAACTAAGCCCGACGGGCTTAGTATGTCCTTTAAGCCCGTAAAAGTCAAGGTATGCCCCATGGGCTTACTTTTGAGAGAATAATCAAGAAAAAAATGGATTTTCTCAACCAAATCAAGCAAAGATTGGTGTGTTGGAAAGCTAGTTAAAAACAATCTAGATTCTAAATTTGTGCCTCATTTGGGAGATTGTGGAAACATTGACAAACATTTAAAGTTATCAAAACGAGCAGGAGTTGAGGTTTGGGCAGATGAGGTCGTTTTTTAAAAAGTGCAGCACTGCTACAGTGCTGACCAAAAGTGGCTAGCATAGTCGATTTTCCAATTATTTTGTTTTTTTATTTTGTTTTTTTTCCCCTCCGAAAATTTAAATGCCTTCCGGGCTGCCCCGCATAGGGCTTCTTGACGTTTAAGGGTTAAGGGTTATACTCACTTGACTCACCGTGTCCCCACTCTGGCTTCAAGCTCTCGCAAAGCTGACTGCTTGACTGGTTGTATTTGATGTTGATAGTGAAATTTATTTAAGACACAAAAATTCTAGGCAACAAACAGGGTAGCCCAAGACAACTTCACAAATAACTCAAATTCAAATATTGAGCTCAATGCAAATATACATAAACATTAAAAGTCGGTTTACACTATAGTAGTCCAAGTTGAGAGGTTATAGGGATTTGTGGCCAATTCTTTTGAGAGTCCTAAAGCTTAGGCTTGAAATATAAAACAAAATATAGAAATCCGAGCCTTTGGCTAGCCATAGTGTGAAGCCCTATTATAAAAGTTCAAAAGTCAAGCTTTCGGTTGACTATAATGTGAAGACCTATTTTGGAAGTTCAAAGCCTAAGCATTTGACTAGCCATAGTGTGAAGCCTCAAAGGCCAAATTCAAAGTCCAAGCCTTTAATGGCCAAGACTTTGATAAAATAAAAAAATCCCATTAGTTTATCAAAAGAATTTGACGGCGCCTCTCTTGGCCATGAATTGGTTTTCCAACTTTCCATTTTTTTTGACCCAATCCCCCTTTCAGACTTTTAGAGTCCATCTCCTGGCGCCAAAATGGTCAAATAAATTTGACTAACTGGGCTCAACTTTTACGAACCATTCTTGCAAAATGGCACGGTGTGTTACCGGAGGCTTGCGCGTCGTGCTAGTGTAAACTTTGGTACAAAAATCGGCCCCAAGCTCCACTCGTCTCTAACTTAACTATTTTACAAATCACATCCGTGTTGCCTAGTTGAAAACGCAGTAATTTGTGGAATTCACTCAACTAAGGCAAAGAGGTTTTACACAAAATTTGATCACACTTGGCTTCAGTCCAATTTTTTTGCCACTCGGCAAGGTTCTGATTAATGTGGGCGTTGAAGCAGCCCAACACGGGTCAATTTGTATAGCTATCTTAGAAAATTAAAAATTCTCTCACCGGGGCTCTTTGCTCTTGGTTCATTGCGATGTTTTTTCTTTCAACAGAATAAAACGTCATGCTATTTAAAAAAAACGGTCAAAAAATTATTGCCATGTAGGTATTTTGGAAGGTGATGGCCTTTGAACTTTTGCCTCAATATTTGTGAAGGGTCAAGAGGCCAATTTATAACTTTCTTGCATGTGATTGGTGGAATTCGGCTTGCCTCTCGTGGGGAGTGGCCCTAGTGTGAAGCAACCCTAAAACTCATGTCCATTTTGAGTCATCCTACCCAAAATTGTTTTGCATCTCGCTTGGTGGGATACCATCCACGCCGACATTGATAGCTTGTAGGAGCACACTAGTAGGAAAGGTGGCGTTGGTGCATGTGTGAAATTGGGCACCACATGCCTTGGCAACTCCCTCGGCAATGCCACCTTTTCTACTACACTAAATAGGTAGATTAGTGTTAGATAATTATAAGATTTGAAAATATTATAGATTTTTACTCTCGAATTTTTTTTTACCAAAGACATTGATTCCAATACTATTGAAAGATCTCCATCTTGACCAATGTAGAGGGTTAAAAAATTGGTCAACAGTAAAAACTTACAACATGTTATGTAAATTAGTGTATCTAACACTCATCTACCTATTTAGTGTAGTGACAAGAAATAAGCCGCACTAAAAGAGCTTCTCTACTTGGTGCGTGAACAATAATTTCTGCACTAGTAGCTTGCTAGATGGAAGTTAGCTCCTACAGTCACTGCTCTCCCGCCCCTCTCTTGGGACCCGGGTTGATTGTTTTTCCTCCTTTCTGCACACAAATCCATAGTTTCTATTTCAAAAATAAATAAAAATGTTTTGCATCTTTATAACTTTTGCTAAATAATGTCTAAATAAAACATGATTTACTAGAGTTACCTTGATATTTGCTGACAATAATTTATTCAAAAGTGTCCAGTATAATAAAAGGAACTACACCTCTGGCTCTCTCGTTGGAGAACTCACGTCCAACCTTGCGGTAAGCATGGCCCGGTGAAGCTGGTGAAGGCATGCACGGGTAACACCTTTGCAACCTATTTGCATGGCCGGGTGACAGTGATACCGGCTGTCATTTCTCTACAACTGAAGAGTTAGGGCAGGCTTCCATGTGGGGATCGGTTGGGTGAAAGGCACTAGAAGACAAGAAATGAGGTCTCAAGAACCATCCATATATTCCACCCATTTTGTTACAAATGAAATATACACTCGAGTTTTCTTGGTTTCACCCATTTTGGTAGAGTTTCTTCCTTTTGAGGACCGGCCACCCATATATGGAAGCCTAACCTTAGTAGGTCTAGTCATTCAAGTCTTGCATGGTTTTGGAAGCCATACATCAATTGAATTTCTCATGGCCCATTCACACCAGCCTCCTGCCATTGTTGCGTTTGCGTTCCTGGAATGGAGAAAAGTGAAACCCAGAAACAAAAAAATATTGAAAGCCTTGTCTTTTCTTGCTGCAACTAGTGTGCAATAGCATTACACTACCCCATGTAAAGCCATGCTCCTTTTTTGCGTTGTGTTCCTTTCTGTCATGCGTTTGAGTAATCTCTCGTTTCATATTTTATATTTATTGGCTACCACCAGATCAGGGCCCGGGAAGAACTGACAGTCAGTTACAAGTTAGCCGATTAATTTTTGGAAATGGCTGGTTGATTTTCAAGAGTAGAGGCAAACCACCGAACTAAATAACTAAAAAAATAATTATACTTAGTATTCATAGACGAAATATATAGGATATAATCTTTAAAAACCGGTTGCTTTTGGAAAATAAAGGACATTGACTGGTTGCCTCAAAAATCTTCCCGAACAGTGCACCAGATTCCCTCAAAGTTACATGACGCATGCATGCATGTGGGAGCACTGCTGTATGTGAATGGGCCTTCACTTAGAAGCCTGGATCCTGGCAATACGAGCTCTCCACGTACACTACACAATTGTGTTGTCTATCGTGTGTTGTCCACATGTGCTCCGACACGATAAAGCCTGTACCGAATATAATTATGTAGGGCTTTTATCGAGCCAGGGCCACCCGGTACCGGTACAATTGTTTCCTTGATAGAGTAGGGCCAAAATTCAAGTGAGTGAGTGAAACAAATCAGCCCAGGTCCCAAATGAGGGCCGGCAGACAAGGGAGGTATAATTGTCTCTGATCAGCCCGACTGAATGATAGTAGCGGCCCCACAGTCCCATATATAAAACAGTTAATGACCTTCACGGTCAAGCTCTGATTTGCTGTCAGGCCCTCGGCCATGCGGACGTTGACTCGTGGGGTGGACTTCCGGGGCTGACTCCGGTGACGAAGTCCGCATGGTCCAGCGGGGCCATATCTCTGCCAAGCTTCTCGCTCCTAAATCAGCGGTCACATCATTCACATAATTCGCCACGAATTTCCGGGTAGGACTGTTTTAGTTCCATGCCAGGAAGAGACAAATTTTTCAATCTCTTTTAGACTTGGCAGTCCCGCACTAACTTAGGCCCTCTTTACACTAGAGACCAGAAGCGGTGGAGAAAACCGCACAATGGCCATGGCTCATTCTTGAGAAGCCACCCTTTGAATTTGATGGCCTTTGGATACACTGTAAAGTGAGAAGGGTCACAAAATAATGTACTGATCTTTGAAAATGAAGTTCTATAATATTCTTAAGAAATAAAAAATGGTTGGATGTGAGAATTTTGGCGAAATGGTCCCCTAGATTTGAGTTAGACCCACCTCTTGAAGTGAGCTTGACGCAAAATCTGGAGGCCTTCAAAAATGTGCACTTTTGTTGCCACAAAGAACAAAAGTATTGTCCATGTCATTTTCTCCTTTCGTCCCTTGGACTGAAAATTTCGGGTGTATAATGACATTTTTTTGGTCTTCTCGGTTTCTAAGGTGAAATTCTCTCCTCACGGCTTCTCGTCTCTAGTGTAAAGAGGCCCTTAGATAATGAGAGTTTACAACCGGAAGTAATCTCAATTCTTCATTTTTTCACTTAATCGATTGGTTTCCACTCTTTGAATTCCTTATTTTTAATTGATTTTCTCTTGGAATCAGAAGTGTTCATTGTAAACAAAAAGGAAAGAAGAAAAGCACGAGTACTAGGGTTGGATAACCTATTACCACCACCTCCCCCATTTATGACAGGTACAACTTTCTTGGAGCCACCACAATTGAGACCCAAAACCACCAATTTCACTATTCAAGTAGACCAATGGCATGTCAAGAATTGTGAAGAAATAGCTGGTGGTTTTGGGTTAGCTCATGCGTGGATCTAGGAACAACAAAGTGTGAACTTAGGAAATTGGTATGTGATGTATGGGTAAAAGGTTACTTTCCACTTTGGAATTTTGTATAAAATTGACAAATGCGAATTAGATGTTGCAAATTTTTGCAATCCTCATCAAAACCTATTTCGAATGCAGTCATATTTTTTTGGGGAATCTAGCACTGCCAAAAATAGGCCAGATTGCTTATGTTGGTGGTAATAGATTATCCAACCCTAGTTCAACCTAGGGGAGAACAAATTCTTGTATCAGAAAACCTTATCAACATACCGAGTGGAACTTAACGTTTCTGCGAAGGCAGCTTGACACGCATCTCTACACTTGTCAATGAAACTAAGAATTATGTGGATACATTCAGAGCGCATGGATAGCGTGCCGCCAGGCCCGGTGATAATTGGATGGGAAATCTTCAGTTAGTCGGAACCGTGTGCACCACAAGTCCACACTAGCTTGCCAAATGTTATCGACTCTGCGCGGGCACGGTACCTTAAAATGCAAGGCACTTAAGTTACGCAGATAATTCAAACTTGGAGCTCAAGCTTTTGTTTCTTTTCAAATGATATGTCGGTAGATCTTTCGGGGCTGGTCCACGATCTGAAGGAATGGAGCCTCGTACCACGTACGGCGTGAGTCGTAAGTGGAAAGAGTGGGGACGACAGAATGTTCGCTGCTGCAATCAGTGTACTATTGAATACTTCTCAGGTTTTGCATGGAGGCTTTTTCTTCGGAGTTCGTTGACATCTGCATCAAAGTCTTCCACCAGATGAAAATTTCCGTTTCAATCAATAACTTACTCCACTCACAGATGTTTTGGAGACGTTGATTGTGCGTATACTAGTGCAGTGCTATACTGTTACTATGTAGAACTCCTGTATTACAATTGACGTGAATAAAGAGTCCTTTCCTCCACGGTAAGAATGCTCAATGCTGTTGGTAGGCCCCGTGGCCTAGACAGACCCTTCTTTGGAGTGCTGCCACCTTTTTAGTGTTGGGATTCTATAAATTACAATCTACTTGTTGTAAGTGATATAAACAAGCGACTAGTCGTGTAGTCTTTGCCTTCTTATTTACCCTACATTTACTTTTACACGTTGTTTGACATGTCCACCCATGTAACTCCTTAAAAACGAAGCGTTTCCGTAGTCTCTCCCCTCGTGGGGCAGAGACAATAAAATATACTACTAATCCTAGATATAATGAAATATACTACTAATCCTAGATACAATTATAAACGGTATTGATATATAGGTTATTGTAAAAGATATTTATGATGATGAAGTGTATGTGTATGCTTTCTCCCAATGGCCTTTTGTCCGGGGGGCACTCGGTCATTGACATTACGAACAAACACTTTATTCACGCCGGCCACGAAAAAGGACCGAAGTTTCTATCTATTTATATGTATATGCTTTAAAATATTGCAGCTGGAATATTTGTACACCTATATGTGGATATACTTAGCAATGTTGTTTAGTGTCGATAGTTGGTTGAATATTGTAAGTCCGGGTTCGATTCCCTTGGTTGGACTTGAGTGGCATATGATATTTATTTGGTATTGATACCCGACATAGGATGTTATTTGAGAACCTTGAGGTTTTAACAAGAATTTGTTTATAAAAATTTAGGTATAGACAACGGTGTTATCCTTGTGAGCTAAATTTATGTTTCATGCATTGATTGTAAATGCACCCCGTCCCCCTTGTTGTGCGTGTAATTTGATTCGGACTGGTTTTGGTGTCTTGATTTGATTTACTGGTGGTTTGCTATACTGTTGCACATGGAGACCGGTGGTTCTACCCAAGGCATCTTATATGCGATTCCCTGTATATTCCCTTCTAGTCTCACGGATGTTTAGGGCCGGTTTAGACTACGGTGGAGAAGTCCACCGGTCATGAAAAAAAGGGCGATTCTAAACTGTGATTGGCCGAAATTGCAATTCTTCACCGGAAGGTGTTTACACTAGGTGAAGACAAGAATGGTGGTGAAGATTTCTCATGGATGATAAAATGACATGGCCGCCTACATGGCAACACTTTTTGGACTTGGGCTTCTCCGGAGGAGGAGTTTCTTGTCTGGCCTCTTGAGGCCGGAGAAGAAACTCCTCCTCCGGAGAAGCCCAAGTGATTAAAAATATTTTATTGCCTTTCATTCTTCTCTGGCACATCCACCATTTGCCTCATATAACCATGTCTTGGCCAAGCATTCTTGACCGACCGGAGGCCTTCTCCACTGTAGTGTAAACCGGCCCTTAGAGTAAGACTTTTCCGACGACCGACCAACTTAGAAAGAAAGTTTATCAGGTGGCATCCAGCAAGTATTGAGATTGGTAGGGAAATGTGAGAATCAAAGGAAAATGAATGTAGATTCCGCACAAGGAACCCACTACATGAGAATCTGATATTAGTAATTTATGAATTTAACTTGTGCTAGCACTACAAGTAGAGATATCGTTTCTCACTCTTGAGGATCCTATTCATTGTCGCTTTTTTGTGTATACATTTGTCCTATGTGATAAATAGCAGTCATCTAGTTGAACCAAAAAATTGGTGAGTGCAAAGTGTTGCCATTTGACTTGCAAGAGTGAAAAGCGACGTCTTCTCCTTGTAGTGTAGGAAGAATGAATCGATGAAATCGGTTATTGAACTTATTTGTAACATCATATAAATTGATGGCTTTGAGGTTTTGCAATGACAAAGGCTATATCTTGAGTAAATTTGAGGAAACTTCGGTATGAATAGGGTGGCACTACTCAAAAAGCAAGCCAATGTAACAGAGTGTATAATTGGACAACAACGTATTGTGGAGAGAGACAAAAGCATTTTTTATTTTTTAAAGAAAAAATGCTGCCCAATAGCACCTGTTAACCAACGCCTACGGCACACTAGCATTTTTATTTTATTTTTTCTCTTTCTTTGGCAAAACTGCTACTATAGACTTTCGGAAATGCTCTTTAGGTTGTCCTCCAAGGACCCTCTTGACATTAAAATGTTAAGTAACGAAAAAGAATCCAAAGCAACAGAAAATCAAATCAAATCAAACGCAGCACTCTTTGAAAGTAGTCAAAACTCACTTTTTTTCACTGTAGAAGGCAACCAACAATACAGATTCAAAAAGTTTAACATAATTCACTATAGAGCATGTAGTCATGTACAACACTTAGTAAAAAAACATATGAAGACTATGAAGACTATGACTGCACATGGCCATCTCGTCATCTCGTTGAAATGGCCAGGCTGGAACTATAAGAAATTAGAATTATACGAAGAGAACTATACTTGAACTCCATTTGATAACCAATTTTGTTTTCTGATAACTCTATCAATGAATACCATAATTTATTCAAACTTTGGATCTCGTGCTAGTCACTTGTGGACTGGCCAATTATTTGGCTTGATTTACTATTCAGTGAAAAGCTTTTTGATAGTAATTCCAAGGTACACAATACAATAAAAAAAGAATTCATTTATTTACTCTATGTTACACTATTTTGGTGTTACGTTATGTCTTGTATGACACAAAGTCACTAAATAAAATCACAAGTGTGGCATCTAACTTCTATGATTCTCTGTGTAATTTTTGGTACTTCCTACATGAAATTAGGACCTCTTTACACTAGAGACAAGAAGCCATGAGGAGAGAAATTTCAGCCAATGGGAGGCTCAGAATCCGAGAAGACCAATTTCTCATTGGCTAAAAAAATTTATCCTCACGACTTCTCGCCTCTTCTCGCCTCTAGTGTAAAGAGGCCCTGAGCTGATTCAAGACTATGTGAACAAAAAGTCTGGTTCTTTTTCCAAGGGTGTTGAGGTGGCTCATCAGTGTTCAAATCAAAATTTTGGAGGGCTGGGGTTGGATCTCGTCATCTCGTTGAAATGGCCAGGCTGGAACTGGAGCAATGGTCCATTCATGGTAACTACAGTCCCGACTGCAGTATACGGTATCATGTACATTTAATTACCTGCAGTTAAGATACGTGGCTGGATCAATACAGTAGACGAAAGTAACGTAACTTGGTACAGTAGCCTGCGAGATCACAATTAATTACTTACTAGCTGGCAGATTCCCGACGGACATTTCAAGGATTTTTATCGACTGAGTAAATCCACAACGAAGAGATGATCTTCTTCTTTAGTGATAACATGTGAAGGATACCTTACTGAAGTTTAATGATCTCGGAGTATTATATCATTTCCCCATGCTTTTGCCAGCTTAACGTTTTTTGTTTCAGGAAAACACGCGCTACGCACGTCCGGGGAGGGCTTTAGTGCTATTTGTGGTGCTTCGTTGACATACATGCATTGACTTGTGTCACTGGTAGCCGGCCCCGTCCATCGGCGTCCTTGAGGACGACTGTGGTTCCACATGGACGCTGGAGCGTCAAGTGCCATTCTAGGTCTCACTGGTGCTTTTCTAGAAACGTACATGTCAAACGTGCAAGTCTCCATGCTTGTACTAAGCTTGCCTCCCGACTCCAGACCTGTGGCTCACGTGCCAATTGTGATCCGCGAAGTTTCTAACCGATCCCAATAACCTCTCAACATCTGCTCATTTCGCAACGGTAAATGGTTTTCAAAATATCGCACTGTTTCGACTGATCGATCGATGCTCCAGCCTGCTCCACACCGGATCTGTCGTCTTGCAGATTTCGACGCTAGCTAGGCTTTCGTGCAATGGTTGTAGTACTTGTGGTGAGAGGATAGCAGAGCTTTGCGTTTGCTGACTTTCTGAACCTCTTTTTGTTCTATGGATCCAGTTGCTGGATCTAGCCCCAATGAGCAATCTGAGCCACCTTCTGTAATAGCGTCAGAGATGGCCATGTGCAGTGTTGGTATTGGTAGCTCTTCACCGCAACGACGGGCGTCTTCTTCTTCTTCTGCAGGAGTCGATTCTCCAGGGAAGAGCGTACGAAGGCTTGTCAACGACGGATCTGACCTGTGTGACATGGATCGAGAACCCGGAAGCAGTCACCGACACCAAGTTTTAGGACTGTCCGACATGGATAATCTGCAGGACTCATCGGAGATTTTAGCGCAATGGGCGCAACTCATTCCCGACGAAGCCTTTGAGCAGTGTTTTCAATTGGACGACCTGGACTCTCTCCTGGAGAATTGCGCCGGCGTCGTAGACTTCCCGAACCAAGAACCGCAGTTTTTGAGCAGCTCGGATTCGGGGACCCCGGAGAACTCCACGGAGACTATGTCACAATCTGTTAGTAATATTGGAGATAGAGAGTTCAGGGATGATCAAACCATTGTCACGACTAGTAGTGATTCCGTGGGTACATCCACACGTAGGTCACCCGGAAAGAGGAAAAGTCGGGAGCGAAATGTTGAAGCTGCGGGAGATGATGTTGACGATGGCGGTGAGCCGGGAACCCGACCAAAACCTTCAATGTAAGCACCCTCTAAAGATTTTCTCTGCATTTAGGTTTACACTAGTCGACTGGCGCTCACTCAATGCTTCGAGATTCTTGATGAAAATATTTCAAAGGTAGCACTCACTACTTGGTTCACTTCCTAATAAAATCATATGATTTTCATGGGAACCAGTGTAACGAAGCTATGAAACGTGGTTGCCTCAATATTCCGTGGTGTTCTTGTTGAGCTTTCAATGTTAAACTCATGCAACAATGTCAGACTGGAATACTGTAGTAATATCATCTAGGGGATTTGCAGGAACGCTGATGTGCAGGAGAGGCACCTCAGAAAGAGGCTTTCCAGCTCTGACAAGTCCACGCGATACGCTATCCAAACTAGAACCGATGTTGACATTATAGACGATGGGTACAGATGGCGCAAGTATGGCCAAAAGCCTGTGAAAAACAGTGATCATCCGAGGTACGTCTTGCAAATAATTCCAGTCTTCATATAATAGTACTACAATTTACTGTTTGGAAGCCAGAGATCGAAACTTTCCTGTTGTCAGTGATCGATCACTGTTTGAATATGAATTACAATGCATAATTAATATATGTAATTATGGTTGCAGAAATTACTACCGTTGCACGACTCCGAATTGCCCGGTTCGGAAGCAAGTGGAGCGCTGCACGGAGAATCCACGCAACGTGCTCACAACCTACGACGGCAATCACAATCACCCGAAGAATCCAAGTCACAGCCTGAGGGAATCTATTGCTGGTGAAAATCATGTGCCAATCCGCCAGCAGCCCGACGGATCACCCAGGTTACCGCCCACCAATTACATGTCCCATTCTCTTGTAGACCACATGCTGACAGGGGCTCTATTAGATAGGTCACGGTGGCCGAAACCCCCACCACCGCAAGGGGCCAGCCCCCTTTCGCACAGAAATATCAATATGCTTAGAGCGCAACAGTTGTTTATGCTACAGTACCAAACGCAGTACCCCTTCTTATCTAGTATGCTGAACCTAATGCAGAATTATTCCCTAGCGCAGTCGCCCTTTCTAGACCCCAGCTTCCAGGCGTTACTGGCAGCTCAAAACTACGGCATGAGGTTACGGGCACATTCAGACTTGTCGATTAGGTCTGCAGCCGCGGCTGCTAATGCCGCTCTCAGTCAGCAGCAGCAGCAGCAGAGGACATCCACGGCGGCCCCGTTATCAAGATCGCAGCACCGAATTCTGCGGATGCAGGAATTGATGGGCGAGAAGGTGCACCTGAGTCAACCTGCCCAACCGTGTGAGCCTACAAGCTCCTCACATCGTGAAAGCCCCCTCGAGAATCTAGATTTAGGGGATCATACTTGAACACGCCACGCCTCTGTGAATATTATTTTCCTGATTTTTCTGTTAATATTGATTCTCAATTGCGAAGAAAATTGTTGCCACTTCCCGGCTTTTCTGCACAGCTTCTTCTGCCTCCCCCAACGCCGCTGCTTGTTACTTACCCCAATTGTCAATGCTCACTACCTACAGGATCTCAATGATAATATCGATCCAAGCGTACTACTAGGCTAGAGACTTTCTTTCTCACGGGATTCAACGAAATTATTGATGCAGTGAAGAAAACAATGGGGTACATATATGTACGTGCCTGTCCAGACGCAACTGCAATTTTTTTAATAATTTTAGAATTGTATTGAACTTACTGCTGTGTAAGGGACAATCTTGTAGTCATAAAATTCATAGGCTGATTGATCAAGGGTGATTGATTCTGAGATGGATGGACAGTAGTGAGTTACGGGGCATAGCATGGCATGGAAGTCTTCGGCCAGGATATTCACCATTTACCGGATATTCCTGCATACAGTACTACTTAACGTAGTTTGATTGAGGCTGCGCCACTGGGCACCAATATAATGGGACCTTCGGCTTCGTGGAGACCATACGGTCGTCCACGTGTACGCTCACCGACAAAGTCAACAACTGAACGCTATTTGCAGGTTCGGCTGTTTGACCAGGTTTGACGTACTCAGGTCTTCAGAGCATTCACACCCATGCTCGCTACAGCCTGACGCGGTGAAATTATTATTAGTATGTTTTTTGAAACAAATTGAAGAACTTCAATTGCAAGGAAAAAAAACAGGGAAACAGGAGGACCCAGCTGGAAACCGGCCAGAGCAAGAAGAAAACTAGACGGTGACTTATGGGTTAGGCACTGAAATTATTCATCCACATTTGAAAAGCCTTTTGTACTTAGAGCATCCTCACCCATCCTCAAGAAGAGAGGCTCGCAATAGGGTCTCTTGGAGGCCGTGGAGACTCGCCAAAAGTTCTGGCCCTCACCGTTGCTCGGGAAATCGGGCTCTTAGACTTGAAGCCACTTTTCATGCCATCTCTTGCATACTTTTTTTTTAAAAAAATTCCATTTTAGAACTCTTGATGTTATTAGCTAGGGTCTTTCACTAGTAGAAAAGGTGGCGCTCTCCAGGGAGATATCCAAGAAAAATCACTGTGCGTAGGAGGAATTGGGGCACTACTGCATGGGCATCTTCTTCGGTAGTGCCACCTTTTCTACTACTGTTTGCTCACATTAATCACATCATTGATTGAAGTTACATGCAATCTGTAGCGCTATAGGTATCGTAGAGCAATAAAGTTAACCGAAAAGAGTGTCTCAAAGAGAGAAAAAGGCCTTAAATTGACCTTAGACTCGTTTTGAGTTCAAAAAGATTGCATAACTAGTCTATGGTGAGTTGGAGAAAATTCTAAAGCAAGGCCCTACATGGCCATGGAGTGCGGAACTCTTCACCTCCACGCAATTTCAAATGAAAAAAATTTCGCTGAGGCCCCTAGAGGCTAGGGGCACCCAAATTTTATCTTGGATTCCCCGATTTATCGTCACGAGCTGTAAATTTAGCAACTTTGGCATAAATGATCAAATTTGATGTAGATTTCCGAAAATTCAAAATAAAAATAACTCGTTGCGGCTCCTTTGCGTTAAGGGTATCAAGATTTTAAAGTTGAGATCGGAGATGTATTGTCAAAACTGCTGGTAAATGTAGCCGATTTTCCCTATTGAACATAAATTATGGGTCAATTGAACGTAGAAGCCCCTTATTTTGTTAAAGTAAGAAAACAATTATAGAATGTGATAATTGTTGCCAAAGTAGATTAAATAGTAGAGTTATTTGTAAAGTCCCTCAAAACCTAAGTTTTTGACCTGTAATTTGGAAAGGACAATATCGGCATGATCTCACTGTAGACCCAGAATAGAACACTGGATAGATTGAAATTTTTATTTATAAAAATTTGGAGGGAGGGAGAAGAATTGGGTAGTGGGGTGGGACCGTGAGGAGGAGTGGTGTCAGATTGATGACGATCAGCTCTGGTACCAGCTCCGGTCTATGAAAAAAGGAGGACAAAAGACCGGATGCCAATACAAATAACTCTAGTAACTTCAGAAGGTTTTAAAGAAACGTAAAATAAATTACTTTAGAGGAAATTAGATGACTTTTTTTTTCAAGCATGGAGTTCTTTTACTTTTATATAATAGATATCTTTTAATTTGGAGGAATAATTTGCTTTTACTTGAATGTAAAATAAGGGACTCAAAAGGCATGTAGGAAATGCATATAATCAAGCTAGAAGGCTATGAATTTAAATATTTTGAAACCACACTTCTTATGTTTTGTATCTTCTAATTATGTTAAGTATTTTTCAATAAGATTTTATTTTTTAATTCTATAAATCTCCTAAGGTAATTATGATTTTTTTTTTTTTAAATCATTATTTGTTGTGTTTATGTTTTACTCAACTATTCTTTTACTACTTCAATGCATGTTAATATTGATCAATGTTCAACACAATTTAAAGGCTTCAAGTATTACTTGTATTTTGATTTGTTTTCTTTGTACAGTTATGGTGCTTAAGACTCTCAACCAATGGAAAAAACACGGATGGTGGATTGAGGCCGAAAATCTATTCATGCCCATGTTGTGGATCACAACGCATGCCATACTATAGGAACGACGTTGGGCAACGTTAGGTACAGTGTTTTGGCAGATACTTTCTATTGGTACTGCACCAAACAATGTGTTGGTATTCTTTGTGACAACAAAGAATCAACTAATGACAAAGATCAGGTTGCAAAGGAAGTTCCCGATGGCCTTTGTTCGAGGAGCTGGCAATTAGGAACTTCCTTTGCAACCTGATCTTTGTCATTGGTTGATTCTCTGCTATCACAAAGAATACTATCACATCGTTTGGTGCAGTATCAATAGAAAGTATCTGCCAAAACACTATACCTAACGTTGCCCAACGTCGTTCCTATAGTATGGCATGCGTTGTGATCCACAACATGGGCATGAATAGATTTTCGGCCTCAATCCACCATCCGTGTTCTTTCCATTGGTTGAGAGTCTTAAGCGCCATAAGTGTACAAAGAAAACAAATCAAAACACAATTAATACTTGAAGCCTTTAAATTGTGTTGAACATTGATCAATATTAACATGCATTGAAGAGTATAAGAATAGTTGATGAAAACATAAACACTTAATAAAAATACTGAATAAAATCAGAAGATACAAAACATAAGAAGTGTAGTTTCAAAATATTTAAATTCATAGCCTTCTAGCTTGATTATATGCATTTCCTACATGCCTTTCAAGCCCCTTATTTTACATTCAAGTAAAAGCAAATTATTCCTCCAAATTAAAAGATATCTATTATATAAAAGTAAAAGAACTCCATGCTTGAAAAAAAAAAGTCATCTAATTTCCTCTAAAGTAATTTCTTTTACATTTTTATAAAACCTTCTAAAATTACTATTCAATCTACTTTGGCAACAATTATCACATTCTATAATTGTTTTCTTACTTTAAAAAAATAAGGGGCCTCTACGATTAATTGACCCATAATTTATAATCAACGAGGAAAATCGGCTACATTTACTAGCTTTTGACAATACATCTCCGAGCTTGACTTTACAATCGCGATGCCCCTAACACGTAGGAGCTGCAATGGATTATTTGTAATTTGAATTTTGGAAATCTACATCAAATTTGATCATTTATGCCAAAGTTGCTAAATTTACAGATTGTGACAATAAATCAAGGAACCCAACATGAAATTTGGGTGCCCCTAACCTCTAGGGGCCCCAACAAATTTTTTGTCACTTGAAATTGCGGGGAGATCGATTTCTTAATGAAATGAAATGAATTGTCAACATTAACATTCATTGAGAGACCCATGGCCCAAAGGATTAGCAAACGTAAAAATGAGTACTTTGTGCTCGATGCTCAATGACATGCTTTAAAAATTTATTGATTTGCTTTTAACAATTTGATGTGAAAAATTTATTGAGGTTTTCTGTTGTGTTAGGTGTATGACGATCAAGATGTTTTAGTCTTCTGTTATCATAGTAGGGGTACTAAAGATAAAATGGGATTCAGACTTCATTTCATAGTCTAGATTCTTTTGGTATGTTATGTTGTTGTCCAACTTCTACCTCTAATTTGTGGTTTGATGTCCTAAATGTTGCGATAGCATGCAGTGGATCTCAGTGAGGTATAGTTCCAATTTATAATCTTCATTGTCTTTGAATTCAAGATAGTGGTCTTTCTTGCCTATTAACCCCTAAACGTTCTCACCATTTTCAAATTTGGCAGTTTTCCAAAGATGCATTATAATTTAATGCAACTAAGAGGAATATTTTCAACTTGGTGAGTGGATAAATGTTGTACATTATACATTTTAGATTCTATCCATGCAATCAGATTTTCCATTGCTATCACTAATATTTGTGTATAAAATTTAAAACTTAATATTTAAAACTCTTTTGTAATATGATAACAAACAAGATATTGACAATCTCATAATGAAATTTTTATTTGATGGGTTGAAATATAATACTCTAAGTGTAGTGATTTTTGAAGATTTTTTGGTTGCTTATTAAATTTAGTAGTAGACCTTTTTCAAAAGTACTTTTAGACTAAAATCTTTTCAATTTTGGGTGGAACACTACAGCATGATATGAGGCATAAAATTTTCACAAATCATCCCCTTTCTAATCGGATCACACATGCATGAAGCTAACTTCCCATTAAAGTTTCAGGAAAAAAAATCCATACTGTAAAAAGTGCACGATGGATGAGAAAACGGATTTCAAATCTGTACATCATACAAAATATGCATGGTTGGGCGGTTAGGGGTTAACATTGAGGGTTCTATTCCTTTGCTAAATAGATTGCGAAAATGTCAGCATTAGTAGTCTCCCGGTTAGAGTGGTGTCTAAATGGAAAACATTCTATGTTTGTATCCATGAGTGATGCTTCAACAATTTATAACCGTTATAAGTGAAACTATGAATGCATGAAAATGCCATCCTCAATGTTGAAATTACAAATATCTTGGTCAAAAGCCATAAATTACGACTAAAAAGTTTTATATTTTAGTTCTAATTTTTTTATGCACTAATATTGTACATCATTTTTTCATCATCCTTTGTGTTGTAGGAGATATGAGAGATGTTGCGACGGATTTTGTATGTGAATTGTGAGAGTTATTTATGCATAGTTCCCAGAAGTTGTCTTATTGCGAACATTTAAGTTGATGTTCAACATGTTATGAAAGGCATCATCATGACACATGCTCCCATCACTAAGCGTTTACACCCTACTATATAAACGCCCATCTCAATGTCGTTGTAGATATCACATTCAACAAGTGATGTTTTCCTGAAAGACTATTTAAACGTCCCATAATATTACTGCAGCTCTAAAGTCGTGTTATAATTATATGACATTGGAATGAATGTTTGACGTGTTGAAGACATCATATTGGACATTTGTTCATCTCACTAAACATGCACACCTGACATACAATCGTCCATCTCACTATCATTGTAGTTACTGCATTCAACAAGCCATGTTTTTTGGATGTCTCTTCAAACATTTTGTATAATTTTCGTGTCCCTAATGAGGTAATATATTGAATGTTTGAGTGGATGTTCGACATGTTACGGAAGACATCATCATAGACACAAGCTCGTCTCACGTAGCATGTCAAATAATGGTTGATCCCTATGTACAATCACCTATAGAAAGTAAGGTAACTCCACAATCCACCATTCACTAAAACGCTTCCCAAACTCACTACAATGGTTTGCTAATCACCAAAAAAATTCTACAATACAATTGGTTTATAAAGCACTTTCGTGCCAAATTTGGTACAAGGAAGATGAATGGAAGTTGCATTAATATCAATTTACCAACTTTTATGCTTGATGTGAAAAAAAATGCATATCAATTACACAAAAGCTTTCAAGGATCCAAATCTTTTGTAAAAGGTAGAAGTCATAGTAAGGAACAATATGGTGTTATAAAAAAGAATGGTACTCTAAGGTATTTTTAAATTGAATGGTGTCCGCATGCAATTCAAAATTTAAAATGTAAGGCCAATTTTTTTGTTTAATTATATAATAAAGTAATTGATCTATTTTTGTCATTTTTTAAAATGACATTATGTTGTTCCTAATTGTGACAATACGGTCTCACAAAAAAGTGACAAAAGTAGGCTAATTACTTTATTATATAATTACACTAAAATTTGGCCTTACATTTTTTGATTTTGAATTGCACGTAATCACCATTAAATTTTAAAATACTTAGAAATACTGTTCTTTTTTATAACACCATATTGTTCCTTACTGTGACTTCTACCTTCTATAAAAAATTTGGATCCTTGGAAGCTTTTGCGTAATTAATATGCACTTTTTTCACATTAGACAAAAAAGTTGGTAAATTGACATTATCGCCACTTCCGGTCATCTTCCTTGCACCAAATTTGGCACAAAATTACATCATACACAAGCAGTGTTATGAGAAAATTTTGGTGATTGGCAAATCATTTTAATGAGTTTGATAGTATTTTAGAGAATGGAGGATTGTGGGGTTACCTTACTTTCTATAGGTGACTGTACATTGTTATTAAGACATGACATTTCATCAGACGTTTCATGCCATTGAGTAAACATGTACACTTGATTTCACGTCTTACGGTCACAATTTATACATATTATATTCATATTCATATGTAAACATAATACTTCGCAACGTCAAGTTACTCATATCTCCATCGTGTTTTTGAGAGACATGACCCAAAAAGTACAAAACTCTACACAATGCATAGTTATGGTGAAAACGCACGTGGTTTGGTCCACATGTACTACATGCTAAAAAAATTGGTGTTCCTTTTTATGCCTCATTTGCTCCATCACATTGCACATCATTTGGTTGTATCACAACATAACATTCTCATTGCTCCAATGTCAATTGTTCACTATCGGTGCAACGCTAAAACTAGTACTTCGGCGTACACACAATTCTACACATTGACAACATCCTAAAGACATGAGTCAAAAGAGAGGCACAAACGGGGAACTCCCCCAAAATCCAACAAAGGATCGCATTTTTTATATGTTGAAATTGGCATGGACATTAAACTATGAAATTCAAAGTAAAATTTGGATGGAAGGAACATATAGCATCATTGCCTATAGTGGCAATTTTGAATTAAGATGGTTGTGGCGAAGACTTGTAGTAGAATTCAACATGATTTGTGACAGAATGGGTTGTAAAATTTTCCATGGAAGCCACCTAATCCGTTGCTCAATGTCGGATAAGGTTCCACATGGAAACATGCCCTTAGGCTTACGATGAGGTAGAATATTTCTATGGGATTATGAGCCACTCCAATGAATTCAATATTTAGGAGATGCTTTCAAACATCAAAACTAAGTTTCAAATTGCAACACATTGCATCAATTTTAGTTTTTGACCCTTTGACCTGTCTGCATCCATGAAATGAACGGCAAAAAGATTGCAACCTTTTTCAACACTACATCATGTACAATTTTTCATTCATCCAAATTTCTCTTGGTTCTTGTGCTAGTTGACTGTCATTTATATAGTATGGATCTTCAAAATAAGATATTGTGATTTAAAGAAAAACATCACAATTGGTTTTGTCAAGTTTCATTCTTAATTCAAAAAGTGAGACCTTAAACATGATTTTTAAAAATAAGTAGAATCAAATAAGGGAAACCATACCATCTCTAGAGCATGTTGTTCTAATTTCATTACAATGTTTTCTAATATTTTGTGTTAATTTGGGATTCTTAATTGAATTTTAAGATAAAACCTTGCAAAGCTATTTTTAAAATATAATGAATCCAACTGTACAGATGTGATCTTCCTGATTTTGCTATGAACATCATCTCTATTCTTAACCCCATATTCATTAAATTGGCCAATCTTGATTATATTGGTCGCTCAAATAGTGTGATTTCAGTTCATTTACTCTCTTTATTTGAATAGTTTGGCGGCCAATATAATTAAGATTGGCCAATTTAATGAATATGGGGTTTCTTGTTTATCATTAAACGTTTTATAATGTATCTTTAAAAACAATGTTGAGTTGGGACGTTAAAAAGTTAACCCCTCTAATCACAAACTCATAGTACCAACTATACACTCACAAGAAGCGTGAACAAGCAATTCCCCATTTTGCACTTGGCCAAGTGCAATCATTTTGGGACCTAATTGTGCTAAAACAAACAAACTTATAAAAAAAATTGACAAAAAAAACATTTGATTTCTTTCTTTGTTGCAACTTTTAGTATAATGCAATAAAACACTAATATTTCAAAATTTTCATAACTAAATTTGAATTTCATTCATTTTAAAAATTGCAAGATTGATTATTTAAAAACTATTACAAAGTATGAATAGATTAAGACACTATAACACCAGTGCCAAAGTGTATGGGAGAAGACATGGTTTATTTTTATTTTTTTTCCTTTTTTGTATTTCTTTTTATGTATGCCAAAAAGCACATAAAGGTACGTGGCTCCTTCCTCCATCCTTAAAAACAACATTCAAATGCTCTCCAACACACTTTCAATTACACATCATTCATCAGTACATTAAATGGCTATGAAAGGGTATGGAAGAACGTATGCATGTTCTCTTGAGGGATGTAGGACGGAGGGTGCGCTACCCCGTACCCTCAGCCCCTCTAACATGCCTAAAAAATCAAAAAATAAAAAATCCATTTTATTTTATTTATAAATTCATTTATTTTTTGAATTTTCCGGATTTTGAAAGTTTTCTAAGGCTAAAGGTCGACCCCGCACGCGCGGACCCTCTTTTGTCCCTCTTCAGGAGAACTCCAATGAATATGTTCTTCCAGGCTCCCATGGCCACCTTACATATGCATGTTCTTTTGAGGGCTAGAGGATGGAGGGTGCACTGTTGAATAGCCTCAGCTCCTTCACCACACTCAAAATAAATAAATAAAATTCCAAGTTTTCCGAGACAAAAGATCCGCGAGCGCGGACCCTCTTTTTTGCTCAAAAGAACATCAATGAATATGTTTTTGTGTGGCTACCTTATGTACTCATAAGGCAGCTATGAGAGGATATGAAAGAACATATGCATTTTCTCTTGAGGGTTCAAAGACAGAGGGTGCATTGCTGCACATCCTCAGCTCCTCCGCCACGCCTATTTTATTTTTATTTTTATTTTTATTTTTGGATTTTCTGGGGTTGAGATTTTGTGCGTGCAAATCCTTTTTCGTTCGCTCTTCAAGAGAACATCAATGAATATGTTCTCCCATGCTCCCATTACCGCTATATATATTGATTTAGCTATGAGAAGGTATGGAAGAACATATGCATGTTCTTTTGAAGGTCAAAGGACGAAGAGTACGCTGTTGCATACCCTTAGCCCCTCCACCACACCCGAATATATATATATATATTTATTTATTTTTATTTTTATTTTTATTTTTTATTTTTTTTAACTATTGTTATTATTGTTATTTTTTTGGGTTTTCCGGGGTTAAGGTCTACGCGCGCGGATCTTCTTTTGTTCTCTTTTTAAGAGAACATCAATGAGTATGTTCTCCCATGCTCCCATAGTCACATTATATACTCATGAGGCAACTATGAGAGGGTATAGAACATACGCATGTTCTCTTGAGGGCTAGAGGTCGAAGAATGTGTTGCCGCATACTCCTAGCCCCTTCGCCACGTCCAAATTTATCTATTTATCTATATGTTTTTTCTGGGTTTTCTAGGGTTGAGGATCCGCACGTAAAGACCCGCTTTCATCGTCTCCTCAAGAATATATCAACATGTTCTCCCATACTCCCATGGCCACGGAAATAAGAAAAGCAGCAACTATGCATCATTAGCGACTGGAAAAAAGTATAAATGGATGGATAGATGGATAGATGTTTATTGATTTTTTGTTTTATTTGTGTGCAAGTCATTGAAGGTACATAGTCACACATTCTTTTTCCTCCTTTTCTTAGTGCATTTGGAAGCCCTATTAGAGTTGACAATGATGTTGTTCATGTGGAATCCCATAGACTTTGTATAAGGGAATGAATCGCTCAGCTTGTTGTTCTCACGAGTTTGTTCCAAGAGGTTGAAAAATCTATTTTGATAACAGAGTAAAGAAATGTCATGTTCGAGTTGCTATTTGGAGGGAAGAAGCAACAACTGCAACAAAGACACTACATGATTACGTGTGGATGAAGCAAATCACTATTTCAAATGAAGCAAAGTCGCACATACTTGAATATGTTGCAATGCAAATTGAAGGCATAGGAGACAAGAGGTTGTAGAATGAACTAGATGCTTATTAGAGTAGATGAGTTCATTACTATATAGTATGTGGTTTTCTAGTTTAGTTGTCAATTTAAAAGTTTGTACTGTTTTTATAAATTGTATATGTAAAGTTTTTTTGTGTACTAATAAAAAGAATATCTAAAACATATTTGTTTATTTGTGCCCTACTTCCAATTGCTTACATTATGTTTGTAAGATGTGTATTTAACTTGTTGTTTGGGAACTCTAACCTCATGTACTTTTCTAACATACTATGTGTCAAGATCAACTTCAAAAGAGAGTTTTGTTGCGTATAAAATCCAATTCAAAATTATTTAAAGCACAAAGAATGGCTTTTTTCAAAAATAAGACTTGACAATTTTTAAAAATTTACAATTTATCCTTTTGCGACCAAATTTGTGGAAGAAAAAAACTAGCCAAAGTTTTCATGCAATTTCTACCACTTTGAAATTTTTAGTGTGCCCGGAAGCCAAGTGCATGATTATATGGCCAAGTGCAAAAATAGAGAATTGGATATTGGTGTTGAAAAGGATTGTTTTTTTTTTTTTTTTAAATTGACACAAATAAAAGGAGCCTTTTACTGCAAGAAGAGAGAGATAAAATACAAGCCGCCCCGCCAGGTCCGGCGAGGCGGGGACACCTAAGTCTCGCTAATCGAGCTAAACCTAGGACCTTTCAAGTTCCAGCATGGCTAGATGCCATCCCACTTGGCAAACAACCGTTTCTTACACCAAAGCGATGAGAATTGCTTCAACATCTGGGCGACTTTTGTTGAAAAGGAAATATTTTAACACTGTGCAGTGTAGAATATAATTAACTATTAGAGTTAACGGAAAAGAAGGCCATGGAACCTCCCTTTTCAACCTCCTTCTAACCTCTCTTATCAGCTATAGTTGGGTTGAATAGTGTTGTGTCATAACTTGTCCCTTTATGGACCATGGGCTTAGAGCTTCGGTAGGAGGTGGGGGAGTCACCATGAGGTGTAGAGAATAATGACAGTGGCTTGCTTTAGATTGTCTCCCAACTCATCGTGAACTAGTTTTTTGTCTATTTATATCTCCATATGAGTTCAAGAGGAGTTCAAGAGGAGTTTGCTAAAACTTTCCTCTTTGAGCTGACTTTTCGGTTAACTCTATCAATTGGCAGGATAAAAATTCTCTCCAAGGTCAAGAGGTTGTTTTGGCAAAGGCTGGAAACACCACTTTTAAGGGGCAAGCAAGAGTCAATAAGAGGCTACAATTTCTTTGGAAGCTTAAATATCCTCAGTATTTCTTTTCAATATATATAAAATTATAATCCTTTGGGGTGAAACATAACCTTCAAAAATTTTAAATATATCTTGGTATGAAGTTTCATGTAGCCCATTGGATCACTAGCAGGAAAGGTGGCACTACCAAAGGAGATGCCCAAGCAAGTAGTGCCCAATTCCAGGCATGCACAACAATTTTGTCTGGGCATATTCCTGGGGAGTGCCACCTTTTCTACCAGTGGATTTAGAGTGAAGAATTTTCACCTTAGAATGAACCATAAGGTGAATCTAAAATCTTGGCTTTTTCAACTTTATATTTCTCCTTTTGATATGAATGTAACTTAGAAGAGAATGGTCTTTTTTTTAATAAAGGATAAGAAGCAAAAATGGAGAACACTCCATGCTTACATTAAAAAAAGATGAATTCCTACTAGAAACATGGGTAGGTTGAACAAACACTTTATTCATGCCAAACTTGAAAGGAGACCGGAGTTCTTACTACTATTAGAGTTATCCGCAAAGTTTGTAAAAGAGGGATGATTGGACCAAAGTTTGTGAAAACTACAGTTGATAAATCAATAAAAATTAACGTGTTAGTTGCTTTAACCCCTAAAGGCCCTTAAAAGCCAAAATGGCTTTTTGTTGTTTCGGGCAGCCTAGGTGACGGGTTTAACTTTAGTATTTTGGGTTAAACTTTGGTGTGGGTGTGGTAATACATACATACTATATGTGGTAAAATTTGGGCAGCCAAATTCAAGTTTTAGAATTTTATTATGCAAAATTTTGTTTTCAAGCCCAACTGGGGCAGCAAAAATAAATAAAAAAATAGTGTTTTTTTGAATTTTTTTTTTTGGAAATATGTTTATAATAATACTACTACACACATTTAAAAAAAATCCAAGTTGAAAGTTTTAACAATTTTACATGGGCAGCCTTCAAAATTTACAAGAGCAAGCTTCAAAGTTTTTTGTAATTTTACATTTTTTTCTTTCAAAAATTGTCAAAATTTGAGATTTAGGAATTTTTCGATTTTTTTTTTCTCTAAAATTCACAAACTCATAGATGTAACTTTTCACCGTTCACTTTTTTACTAAACCAAAAACCTTTAACGTTATTCAAGTTTTACCATATTGTGGTTTTTGAACCTTCTTCTGGAAAATAATTTGCATGAAGGCCAAAAAAGCATAATCAGTCTCTAAAATTTTGCATAGAGGTGCCTAACTTAGTTACCTACATGGAAAAAAATATGAGCAAAATGTTTGGGGTAATAATCATCAAGTCCCCCTTTGCACCATTTAGACTATGCCTTTTGGGTAAAGCCCAAAAAAACTTTTGAATCAACTTTGAATGTTATAAACTCACTAATGGTAAAGATCCAACAGTTGAAATTTAACATGGTGTTAGTGCAAGTAGTTGGGTTGAAGATCTTACGGTTGGAAGTACAAAAAAAGTTAAAACATATTGAAACATACATCAACTTCCACAAGGTGCTCAAAAATCGCAGTTTTTGGTTTTGGAGGTCCCAAAACACCTTGGGCCTTTAGGGGTTAAAAGAAGCTGGAGGTGTGAAGTTTCAATTCATCAAGATAAAATTCAAGATCCTAATCATCCAAGTATGGTTACTCTTTACTTTTTACACTTGAGAAACAAATAACATTTCATATTTACAATTTTAGATTATAAATTCAAACAAAAAATACCAAAGAAAAGGCATCTGGATTTTTAACCCAATTTTAACATATAGTGGTGTTCACTCCAACTTTGCACAAAAACCTTAGAGCGTCCCTTGTTGGTTTGGCTAAATATGGTCCACGCATTGACCATGCGGCAAGACCATTTGGGTATCAAGCTAGTGCCAAGATGATCTTATGTCGCTATAGCTTGGTGCCACAATATCATGTTTTTACTAGCGTATAGAAAGGTATTTTTTCCTTTGAAAAGGAGTTGTGTATTGAAACAAGGATAAAAATACAAGTAAAAATTTAGTGAGGATCCCAAATAAAATAAGAGATTGGAACTAAATGAGAAGGAGAGAGTCTCCATATGGGAAGGTATTCTAGACTGTTGTGGGGTTGTGCTTCTAATTAGAAAAACGTAAACATAATAGCATAAGATAGAATATTCTATAATAGCTTTCTTCACACCATGCAAAACATTTTTCAACAATCCTAACCATTTCCTTAGAGCATCCAAAATAGAGACACATAGAAAGGGAGATTGTTGCAAATGCTAATAGAATGAAGTCAATGTGATGCAATTTGAGGGACGATAAAGCACATGAGAGATACAAAATGTGAATTGGTACAAAAATTGGTGCGTGAATTGACATGCACGTGAGTGAATTAGTTCAGCTGAAAATAAAAACTTAACTCCAACACCCCGTTGGTATGCAACAACAATAGAGGAAAGCACAAGAATTGCATCACAAACATGGGAATCAATTGGGAACATGACAAAAACTTTTGGGGAACATAATGGTAAATGTAGAGAATGTTTTGGGAACATGATGTAAATTATGGATGAAAAAATTGGATGATTTTGTGAGATGCTATTGTGACACTGTGTACTTTACCCTAAAAAAGCCCCATAGGCTTATTTATAAGAAAATAATGGAGAAAAAAGTGTATTTTCTCAACCAAATTTGAAATGGATTGGTATTTGGAAAGGTAATGAAAAAGTGAGGCTAAATGTAGCAAATACGCTTAAATTAAACAATTGTGAAAATCAAATGAAGGAATCACAAGTAGGAGGGAGATGTGATTGGGCAACAATTGTGGAGAGAGACAAAAAAAAAATTATCTTTAAAAAGAGAAAAAATGTTGGCTAGCGATGACGACATGCTAGCACATTGGCAATTTTTTTTTGCAACAACAACAACTTATAAACTTTTGAAGATACTCTTTGGATTGCCCTCTTCATATAATATTACATTTAAGGATTAATGTAATAAATATATCACTATATGTTTCAACCCAAAACTTTAGACTCTCGGTAGGAATTGGGTTTGGACTACACAGCCCTCTCGCCTTTGATAGCATGAACTAAGCCGTGTACTGTGTAAAATAATAAAAATGTGGAAAAGATGACCTCTTCACTGGGTGACCAATCTATGTTTGAATAATCCTGGAAAATCATTTTCTCGTCTGCGGTTTGTGGAGTTTGTTTGATGTTGTGTACCGTGTTTCAGAATTGTCAGGCGGAGATGAGATGTGCGTACCCTGCCATGATAATTTACCACGTGCATGTCAAATGAGATACATACACGGATAAGCTTCACATGTGTCATATCTCAAAAATCGGTAAGAAATGGTGAAAGCTTGTCTGCCGCCCCTTTTCTGGGACCCCGGCTGATTGTTTTTTTTCTCGCATTTTAATGAATAGGTTTCACTCTTTTTATTAAAAAAAAAAAGGTGGCGCTCCCCTGGGAGATGCATATGTGCATGCGTGGAATTGGGCACCGCCAGCATGGGTATCGCCCTCGACAGTGCCATCTTTTCTACTGGTGAAAAAAGGTAAAAAAGGAACATGGGAAGTGACGGAGGATTTGGGAAGAAACAACAATAATCCCTCTTATTTTGAAATCATTTAGTCATAGGCTCCAAGGATGTACCGATTGTTGTGTTTGTTTTAGGGATCCCAACCAACTTGTACATAACATATGTCACTTTTCATAAGTTTATATTGGTTTTTTTTTTCTTTCTAAAGTTTGAAAATTCAACCGACCAAGTGTCAATTTTGATTGGTCAATTTTGGTTGATTCTCCCCATTAGTTCAATAAAAATAATATCCAGAGGTTTGGACTCACTCAGGTAAAGTGAGTGCTAGCTTGACAAGTTCAGTTCGTAAGCACAAAAGTCCATCACCAGTGTCTTAAATTTCCATAAAGATTTAGCTTTAAAATATAATGCCACTAGAATGAAAGGCACTTCTGTCAATCAGGGAGGATTCCCTCAACATGCATGGATTTGGTGTTTGGATGATAAAGTCACCCACATTGGATGATAACATTACCCACATTGGATGATAACATTACCCACATTGGATGATAACATTACCCACATTGGATGATAACATTACCCACATTGGATGACAAAATCATTCACACAATCTTTACATATATCCATAATTATTATTAAATGAACATTGTCACACAATCTGTCACAGAATCCGCCATGTTTTCATCCTAAATGTTTCATCCTGTCATCCCGAATGCTTTTCCTCCGGTTACGTAAGACTTCAACAGCTATCCAATTCACATTCTCTTATGTTCAATGTTGCACTGCAACAAGTCTATGCTAGTATTTATTTATTTATTGTGAGAATCCATCAATAACATTATTCACTTGTGAACATCTCCAAGTTACAAGCATGTGATTAGTACCGATTTTTAGATATACCATATTTAGGTACACCACTCTATTTGAGTATACACATATTTGTTGTCTACATCATAGTATTCCAATATATTAGAAAATATACCAGCATACATATGGAGTCCGAGTAACATTTAGGGATTAACCAATGCAAATGGAGTGTTGAATTAAATATAGTTTATTGGTCTCATTTTGATTAGGACTATAAGAGAAGCAAAAGATTCTACCTCTACATTTGTTGTGAAGGAGCCTTTCAATTCTCCGAATAATGTTACGTTGCTCATCTTTTGTTCTCATCTTTGAAAATAATATTTCTTATTTGGTCACGCTTTCATAATACAAGACTAATTTTAAGAAAAAAAACACTAAAAACCGGAAATTATAACGACCAAAAAACAAAAAATAGAATGAATTAGTTTAAACTATATTTTGATATTTAAAGCTATATTGGGCCATTTTAAAATATTATTTTTCTTATGAAGAAAAACTGAGAATTCATTTTTTATGAACAAACCTTATTTTTCAAAAAACTCATTCCTTTATGGAGTGGCGGTCCGGCTATTGCACTATGGTAGTAAATTATAATTGGTCTGCTTACAAGTTTTATTAAGTTCTTGTAAGAAGCTTTTATATTGGTAGTGTTGCTTTAATAATTGCATACATGATAATACATCACAATTTGACTACCAAATACATCACAATTTGAGCTAGCCAAGGATTTTTCACATCTACGTAACTCATTGATAAAAATACAATGGACTTTCTAAAAGCTATATTTGGATAATTTATGATTTCAGATTCAAATTTGTAGACATCCTATGATTGTTAAATTAAAAGGGTTGTTAAATTAAAATGACAAGTATTGTAATTATGAAATGATCAATCAACTACCTCAAGGGCAATGGTGTGATATGGGGATCTTGAAAAGCCCTTTTAACTCTTAAATCAACTTGTATGGCGACTTTGAATGATTCCCTTTTTAAAACAAAATAAAAATGAAAGTGATTTGGATCGGATGTGGTTTTGATTTCCTACACTCGTGAAGTACAAAAACAAAATCACCTAAAAATTAAAGCATTTTAAAGATTTTAAAAGAGACTTTTTGTATAAAAATCAAAGTTTGTCCCAACTACTTTAAAACATCCAATATATTTGTCTCAACTGTGCTATTTTATTAAAAAAAAGGATTACATATATTATTATATACCTTTCTATTATATGAAATGAATGTCTCATATTATTTGGATGATGCCTACACACCACCCATGGCCTTTTATATTATTACATGCATCTATATATCACATGAAACACATGTCTCACATTATTTGGATGATGCCCGTACCTCACTTATGTATTTTTTATGAATAACTATCATGGCCTAAATATATTATTATATGCCTTCATAACATATCAAACGCTTGTCTCTTATTATTTGGATGATACCCACATATTACCCTTGGCATTTTACAAATAACTATGGCTTTTGAATTTTCTTATATGATCTTATATGGACAATGGTCATGTCATGGTGTGACGTGTGTTTTACATGATATAAGGGCATATAAGAATATACAAAGCCAGTTATTTATAAAATGCCATTGGTGATGTGTAACTATCATTCAAAAAACATGAGATATGCATTTCATATTATACAAGAGTGTACAAAAACATATAGAAGCCATGGTTATTTGTAAATTGTCATAGGCGATGTGTGGGCATCATCCAAATAACATGAGACATGCATTTCATATGATATAAAGGCACATATTAATATATGTAGCCCTCTGTTATTTATAGAATGGTAGGGTTCAAGTGTAGACATCATTCAAATAATGTAAGGCATGTGTATCATATGACATAAGGGCATATAAGAACATACAAAGGCCATACTTATTTGTAAAATATTGCAGGTGAGATGTGAACATCAACCAAATAACATGATTGAGATGTTTATTTCATATAATGTAAAAGCATATAATAAAATACATAGGACATAGTTACTTATAAAATTCCATGGATGAGATGTTGGCATCATTCAAATAATATGAAACATTTGATTTATGTGATTTATAGCTTTTGAATTTTTTTTGGTTCTTTAAACTTTTCGCCAAAAAAACTAAAAAAATTAAGCTTTGTAGTGTTCAATTTCCAATGTTCATGTGTTCATTTAATATTATTATAATTTTAGAAAAAATTGGATGATTTTTGAAGCGGCATGTGAGTTTTAATGTGATTTTTAGTACGTTGTAACAAATGTGATTAATGTGACTAATGTGACTATTGCCTCAAAATATGTACGTATGTTTTAGATAGATAGATAGAAACACCAACCCAATGAAATGGGCCGGCGTGAATAAAGTGTCCGTTTGTAATGTCAATGACCCGATGCCCACAGGACAAAGGGACATTGGAACAATACTACTCTCCTCTTTCGAGGATGGACACTATAGTAACCAAAACAAAGTAACAGTAACAGTAACAACGAACTGATGGGTGAGTTCTAGTTTGTATAAAGGTATGTTTAGTGTTAAGTTTTATCACCAAGTCATGAGTTCTTTGGTTGGTTGGTGAAGGCCGTTGTATCACGATTATGTGGTCCGGGTTTGAAATCAGTTGGGCTCGTTGAGCAGTGGTGTGATACACATGGCTTGGTGCTGCTAGTGAACTATCATGGCACGGAAGTTGTACAATGTTTTACATTATATAAGACACTTTTATTTGAATTTCTCAATGCATTAAATGCTTTTATGACTTTTAACGATTTGTCTTTTTTAAGGATTCTATTAACTGTAGTCCAAAACTAGAAATTGGTCGCTTTTACTGGTGAGAGTGTATTTATTGACTTCGTTTTGTAGGTTGAAATTTTTGTGTGATTTATTCCGCTATAACCAAAGTGTTGATGTTTTTAATTTTTTTACTAGTGGGCTTTCACTCCAAGTTCCAATCTTCTCATTCCTCTGGTTCTATGTGAGTTTCCTCAATTTCATTTGATGAAGTTTTGTAGTTTTGTTTCTAAGAAAAAAATTCACAAATTGTTTATGCAACAAAATTAATTAAAGAAAAATAAATAAATAATTATGACAAAATGAAGAGTATTTGAGGAGCAGTCGGGATGGGGCAGTCAAGTTTGGGTGGTAGAAAGGGAAGAAGGGCCCAGGCAATCATGGTCAATTGGATTGTGGCTATTGAAGAGGGCCTTTGGATCAAGGGCTATTGGGGGTCCATTGGAAGGAAGAAATAAAGAGTTAAGAACAGTTAGAGGGGAATTGGGTTAAGGTTGTTGGGGCGATAAAGAGTAGTGAAAGGTTTTAGTTGAGTGATAGTAATCAAAGGGGGATGGAACTGAATTGAGGGGATAGTTGAAGGTCTTCGGATTGGGTCAGTTGGGTCAAGGTTGTAGATGGATAGCCAAGGGTTGACGAGTAGTAGGGGTAGAGAGGTAATTGCCTTTGAAACTAAAACTAAAAAACCTATTTTGTCTTGTGTTTTCTCTTCAAGTAATATTTTGCTAAATTTTACGGATAACTCTATTATTCAACCTACTGGTTGTAAAAAAAGTAGTATTTAGAAATATTTGTAAAGAGAACCGGTCTTTTGCCCTCCTTTTTTCATGGAAAAGAAAATCTAAACTGTATTTGAGTGTAGCCGCAAGGTAATCATGTGAAATAAGCTTAAGATTTGAGTGTTTTATGGAGGTGTCGTCGTGTCGGTTGCCACAAATGTTACAAATCTCCATCAAAAAAATCTCCACAAATGGCACAAATCTTTGCTTACACCACTACCTCCCTCATTTAGATCTGAGATTCAACTTTAAAAACCAAGTCCCTTTCATCAATCAACGTCCCTCAACTCACAACCAACGTCTTAGACACCACCATACAAGGAACTTGTGACTTGACTTGGCGTTCGGTAAAATCTAAGACAAAATCGGTGTTTTGGAATTCTTGACGGCTGAATTGAGTCATTCTTGAGTTCTTTTTCTGGTCTATAGTGAAACCTTGCCAGTGGCATCGGCGACCCTGTGCTTTTCAATTTAGAGGTTACAAACCCAGGATTTGGAATACTTTGCGGATAATTCTTTTGTGGGGATTGCACAACCCAAAAAAAAAAAATGGCATTTTACTAAGACAAGGAGAATATATTTTGGGTCCAAGCATTAATTGCTTGTTTTTCATGCAGAATATGCAGTCATCCATTTTGAAGGACGGGCGGCATGCTCTAACTTGGGCAGAACAAAATAGACCAGAATGGTCAGCTTAATATTGAAAACTCCATCTCAAGTTGTTTTTGGAATCCATGTGTTCCGCCATCCACAAGGTAGTGGCAACATTGCCAGTGGCTGTGGGGGCAGTGTGAATTCGGATCATTTGTGCCCCAAAAAGAATACAAAAAAAAAAAAAAAAAACAAAAAACACAGTACATCCCCAGTACTTCTCCACTTGCGTCTTGTTTGAATATAACCTAGAAGAAAAGTGGAGGGAAGGGAAAAAAAAAACGAAAACAAAATGAAAAAAAAGTGATAGCGCCCATATCATATGTGCTTTCAATATAACCAACATATAAAAGAAATGTTATAGAAATATATAAAAACACACAGAGAGTGCACCTGAAGATAGAAAGAAACTGAGTTAATTGACTCAGAGTCGCACATCTCCGGATATCCTCGTCCGCCACCGCCAAGTTTAAGGAGGGTCTGTCTACCTTCCAACCGCGTGAACTTTGAATACTGTACCACGTCAAGATCTGGTTCTTCTGTAGACTTCTCAACTTAAGTTAGCCTGTGGCCACCTCGGATAATTATTTAACTGCGGCAAAGCGCACTCCACTCGGGAAAACCCTGAGCGAAATAACACACTCTGCAGAGAGCTGCCCTCTACAGTAACTTAAGCTAGCAAGCGCATAGATTAAAACACCAGGGCTCTGCAATCACCCTCAGTTTTGGAATTGCAGGCTCTACCTGAGGCGGGCGCAGCCAGAGCAGGTTGCTTCAAGTTTGTAGTAGTTTAAATCACGTAGCGCGAGACCTACAGCTCGGTCTGACTGAAGCAAGACCGCAGTCTTCTCCTTGGGCTCTCGATGGCCCGGGCGTCCGAACGGAAGGGGATGATGGAAGGTGAGAAGATTACTAACAATTCCGGCGACGATCACGCAGCGGCCACCTTGGAAGCTGCGGACTCACCGAAAGACCAGTTAGCCTGGGCGCAGTTTATGCACGACGCACAATACTTCGATTTGAGTTCGTTTTCTCCCCGGGGGTTGACAATCTCGCCTCGCGGCGAGATGGGCGGGTTCCCGGACTTGGGCATGATGTGTTCGTCGCCGTTGTTTTCCGATCAGTTGAAGTTTCTGCAGACCTGGAGCGCTGCGACTCCCAAGGTGAACAATTCCGAGTCGTCTGTGGCTCCAGCGGCCGCCGTGGCTCCATTGGCTACTGCTGCGGCGCCGTTGCCCGCAGCCAATCAGGTGAAGCAGATGCAAAGCTTGGACTTGACCAGGGTCAGCAACTCCGAGTGTGTGTCGACTTCCGTCAGCGCTGACAGCCAGCCGTGTAGTAGTAGTGAGCTCTGCAAGGTGGGCACCAGTGAATCGACTGGCTCCGGAGAGGATGCAGCTGGGAAGAGACGCAAGCGGAAGTCTGTTGAGAGAGATGAAGAGACGCATCCTGGTAGCGAAGGTGAAGATATGGACGGGGAAGATATGGAAGTCGAAAACCGAGTTCATAAGTCGTGAGTTGGCTGGTTCTTCGCTTCGAATTCCCGTGAAAGTAATTGGATCATTCAGTAGTGTAGTCTATGATCGATTCTGGGATCTGTAAGTTGCGGTTGCATATCAGATGGGTTCTTACTTTCTTCAATTTGCGTTGTGGCATGACAGGGTTAAGCAGCAGAAGATGAAGGGTCCCAAGAGACTGCGGGAGCCTCGTTACTCGATCAAAACAAGAACTGAGGTTGACATCATGGACGACGGCTACAAATGGCGCAAGTATGGCCAGAAGCCTGTGAAGAACAGCCCTCATCCAAGGTACTTTTCACAGCTAAACCAGGTCTCTCAGTAAATCAGTTATGATGAGATTCATGAGTAATCTGCATCTAGATCGTCTGCAAACTATCTTACAAAGAAGTTTACTTGCCGATTTGACTTTAAAGACCGGTCCATAAAGATTGGTCGAATGTGATGGTTTTGTAAGTTAAACGGCATGTTTCAGTGCGAATCTCAGCACAGATCGCGTGTAGATCTGGAGTCCCAGACAGTGGAAAAGTAGCAATCTTCTGGAGTTTGGACAGTTAATTAATATGACGACTAGAAGCTTGACGTTTACGCTCGTTCAGAACTTCTCAGATTCTCATTCAATAAGGAGATCTAGAAGCTAGTTTGAACCATTTCACCACTACAGTACTCAGACCCGAATATATCTTAAGTAAGGGTGTGTCTTTACATCACATTTTCGTAGTGTCAAATAGGAGTCCTCAAATCGATGTCACATGTATAATTGCAACGTCGACCAGGTCAATCACAGTTAGTACCTCAAATCAGAGGTCGAATTCAGTTTTCTACTGATCGAAATCCGCTGTGTCGACTTGTTCATTCTGACTGGTTCTCAAACGTCATGGATTGGAAGATTAACCATTTGTGCTGATAATGTGCAGAAACTATTACCGCTGCACAACGGCGAATTGTCCTGTGCGAAAACGAGTGGAAAGGTCGACGGAGGATCCAGGGCTTGTGGTGACGAGTTACGAAGGCACTCACACGCACCCCAAAGTGACGCAACCGAAACGGACTCCATCCGGCAGCTACGCGCCTTACGAGCCAGCCGAAAGCCTGTCCGACGCGTTGAACCAGCTCAACAACAGACAACAGCAAGCGGCGACGAATTCGACCCCGCCGCTTGCCCCGAGCAACTTGGGTCTTCCTAATCTGAGCCAACTGTTCCCAGGATGGGGCCAGCTCATGAACCGGCCAGCAGCCATGCCACCCGCGCCCTCTCTTCACGACAACGTGGGTCTCATGATGGCGTACCAGATCGTGAGGTTGCAGTGGGAGTTGCAGGCCAAAGTCCAGCAGTTCATGAGTTACAATGCCCAGCAAGGCTTCGGAGGCGCCCTGCCCAAGATGAACCCGTTCATGAATCCCTTTCTGGATCCTCTTGCAGGTTCCGCTATACCCGATTTCAATGCCTTGCTTTCGAACTACGGCGAGGGTTCCGAATCGGAAGATCAGTTCCATGAGCGACCTAGTTTGCCGAAAGTGCCCGAAACCTTGACTAGTAGCCTTCTTTCTAGACGTGCTTTGCGAACTGGCAGCCCCCTCAATCCCAATTTGCACAACGCGATGAAGATGCAGCAGCTTATGAGCCAGGCGATGGCAGGGTTCCACCAAGCAGCACTTGATCAACAGGAGAGTTTGGGTGAAATAGCTGATCAGGGCCTTGCCCCCGAGCGTCGTAGTCAATAATTTGATCACATTACGGTAGGACTAGCTCAATTGTATATAATTCTTTTTGATCAAATGACATTTGAGAACCCATTCATTTTCCCATTCCATGTCCTGGCTTCACATTCCAGAACGTGGCAGTTCCATGGAATGATGATCGATCAACGTCCAGTGATCAGGTGTGCGAGCATCATTTTTTAAATAATGAAAGGTGTGGTACCCTAGAGAAAATGAGTGCTGTGCAATTGACATCAGCTTTATATGCAAAAAGCTGGGCTGTACCCAGCGAATAGTTATTATATCTTGGTAGGATCATATGCATGAAAAGTTGTAGAGGCTCATTGATATATGCATCTCGACTATGGTTCACCATTCATAGCCCCATTTATCATACAGAGAGTTACTGGTTTGATCGATCTGCCACTTCGTCTTCAACGAATTTACAAGTAATCCAATGACCAAGAAGGAGACGTCTTTGTCTTACTCATCTGACTGGCGTGGTTGGATGAAATTTGTGACCACTGGGTGAAAAAGCGGTGCCAACGTGTTTCCATCAGGTGCGTAATCTAATATTTCTATCCATCAATAATATTATAATCTTCAAAATGCACTCTATAGATTATTATTAATTTTTTTTTTTGGCACAAATTGAAAGAATCAATTGCAAAGAATAAAATACAGAGCCAAAGCACCAGAACCGATGCAAGGCAAGAACTTAGGCCTAAACTAAAACTAGCTAAAGGAAGTAAGCACTCTGTAGATTATCACAGTAGAGTAGGGGCCTTCACAAATCCACTTTTCTAAGTAATGAAGGAATGTCATTTGTATTTCATAAATTTTGGGACTACAGTGTCATTACCACATAAAGTTATTGTAACTAGACTGTGATCCCATTATCAAAAGGGCGTTGGCTCCCATTGCTCTATTAACTTATGCTATGATAAAATTGAGACGCATTCTGCGCACGATACAGGAGGGTTGCTGCAATAGGAATTCCAGTTCCATACTTCATGGCCTACCCCCTATTTTAGGCTCCACTACCGTGTAATGGCAGTCAGATTCTGCCTCGCACGCGGGGCCCTCCCAACACGCTACAATTCTTTATTGCGGCTCCGTATTCCCAGATTAATGCTGGGAAAATGGGAATGTGTGACAGTCTGATACTCTGATGTGATATCATACTAAAACTAAACGATTTGCAAATCATGTTCTATAATTGAGTCTGATTAACTTTGGACGTAACATGAATTCCAGATGTTCTATCCAATCAATATAACAAATTAAAGGTCAGCATTTCATTTTATTAATGTTCATGTTCAGTCCTTTTGGACCATTTGCAGGAAGTCCCTCTTTTTTGAGGTGGATCAAATGAGCATCTTTTAATGAGATCCAGTTTTCACCTTCTAGACTTTTGCAACAAGTCATATCATTGGCAGTTGGTGGTTCTAAGCACGTTCAAAAGCCATGCCAAGAACTTGTTCAGTACAAATCTCGTAGTCATTCAATAAGATCAAAAAGATAAGATCAAAAAGCACTCTTTATAAAAACATTCATACTAAAGTGCAAAAGAGTGTGTTAGTGTGTTTGATAGAAGAACTGTGGAAGAATGCAAAGTGTGATTTTTCGTACATCACACGATAAATAATATGATTTGTTTGGCTGATTCAATCATAAGAGAGAGACATTGTGCACTACCAATACAAATAAACAATAAAAACACTAGACGATTTAAAGAAACTATTGAAACAAATAAAGAAAATAAGTATTGTCTCCAATCTTATCCCTTATCAGATTTTAAAATTTAGCTTTACGACTTTGCCATACCTCACCTCACCAAATGTCCTCATAGCTACTGAGATATTCCTCATGACCCCTAATATTCCACATCATTTCATTGAGGAGAGACCGTAGCTACTGAATGTTATATAGTTTCTTTTTTTTTTCTTTTTTGTATTTGGGTATTATTTTGCTTTACGTTGAAAAGTTTCTGCAAGGCCACTAAAGTCAGTGCGGGCAGCACCAAATAAGGAAAGTGATGCCCTGTTTTCTGCAGTGGGAATCGAACCTTTTATTTTTTCCTTGGAGTCTGATGCAGGCTTGTGGTGGAGATGCTGAAATTACTGAACTCGTGGATTATTATATTAGCAATCAGGGAGGCTCGACGACCCATGAGTCCACGACACTTGTCCGGAAACCGGGCATACTGTATACAGAGTATGCATTGTTCACTGAGAATTTACTCATGGACGGGCCGTGGGCCAAAAATTAGTTGGTAGCAAACATTTTTGCCCTTGGCTAATACTGTTCATGAGAAACAAGAATTTCTTCTATGTATTGGATTTTACTTCTTGGACCATATTACTTCATTTCCTCTTAACACTACACTAAATAGTGTATTTAGTGTGAGGCACTGTAATTGCGAACATCACTCTAAATATCAAAATACCTACTTTTGTAAAAACACTAAATGTGAATTCTCACACTATTTATGAAGAATAGTAACGTTTTGACATTGTGATCTTTTGAGATATGGATATTTAGTGTGAGTAAGGAATGAAACTTGAGATGAAAGTTTAGATGGAAAAACTGAAATTTTAGAAATGGAATGAATCAAATTGGATGATAACCGCCAACACTAATTACCCACAAATTGACAATTAGTGTTAGACAAGTAGTAGGGGTAAGCACATTATTCATCACCTCGCACTAAATACACTGTTTAGTGTACCGATATATTGGATATTCTTCTTAACCCCTAAACGGCCCAGGTTCCAGAAACTGGATCACAAACAGATTAAGAGCCTTGTAACTTTCTCATACAATCTCGGATGACTTTCATCCAAGTCATCTTTGCAAGCCTATCAGGTCCTTAATACCAATTAAAGTAAATTTGTTGTGATGGAGAGATGTTGATAATATTAGAGAAGCTTTCAAATGCAAGTATATCAAAAAAATTGGGCAGATTTTATGCTTGCAATAGACCTCTCATGTACCCTCATGTACATTTGAGCCATGCTAATATCTATTTCTGAAGCAACATCTACTTCTGTTCAAAGGGTTTGTACGTTTAGGGGTTAAGAATCCATTTGTTGTCTAATAGTATAGTTAGCAATAAATATTGTATTCAATGTCTATTCAGTGTATTTACTGATGGCCAGTCACTTGAACGCGCTTGCGTCGAGAATCGAGGTAAATGGATGAAATGGATAGTGAAAATAAATCATAGTTTAATGCAAGCTACATTGGTGAAGTCGCAAATAAATTGTCTCATAATGCAAAAGAGGAATGGCAGTGAACTTGCGGCAACAGAATGCAGTTGAATAGTGTTTGAAGCAAGATAAGACAAGTCCCGAATAATATAAATCGTTTCTTTAAGTTATCCACCCAAAATTCAAGAACGCAAACGAACGTGCGTTTCGATATTTGGTGTGAATGGGCTATGATAAGTACATGAATTGTTCAATATATCATAGCATAATAAAGCAGTGCAATGGAGCATAACCTTCTTTTCTTTTCTTTTTTGGCACAAATAGAAATCATCTATTGCAAAAATGGAGCACCCTTTTGAAAATTGGATGGAAAGAGAATCTTCATTTCAATCCACTTTTCTAAGTAATAGAGTTGTCCGCAAAGTCATTGAAAAGTGAGTGATTCGACCGAACTTTAAGTGAATAGTAGATATATTCTTCAGAATATATTCCTAAGAACGTGTGTTAGGAACTAAAAACAAATGTTGGGTGCAAAGTTTGAAAGCACCAAAAACGGTGCTCAATAACTTTGGCCCAAGTTTCTAGCGCGCCCCGGAGTTTCTGGGAGCATTCCTAAAAGTGGAAGTATCTATTGCACAAAGAGGGTGGTAGTGCATTCAAACCATTGCCACGGACACCATTACTACAGATATCATTACATACAGTACCTCTAATTCATACTAAATCAAGCATGTGGCCTAGCCTTTCTCTCCCTAGGAAAAAATGAGGTTCAATTTACGTTTCCAAGAATTTTGTCATCATACAGGCCCACTCAACCAACAACTTTACAGATAACTCAAATGACCTCACGAGTTTGTGCCATTTGAATTCCATAAATTTTAGAACTACCATAAGCTTACTAGTTTCTAATTATAGCTAGTATGTGGACCCATTGCAAATGGTGTTGCCTCCCATGCTATGATTTATCACATTGATACTGGAGTTTTCCACAAACTCATCTTCCCTGTGAGACTGAGTTTTTGTGAAAATGTAGGAAACATAAACTCAATAGGCGTTTTTCTATGGACCCAAAATTGACTTGCAACATGTCAAGGCTGACACTTCGATCAGCTAAAATGCCCCTTCCTCTCCACTCCTGCCTTGGTCGAACGTTCCAGTTTAGCCTGTCAGACTGGCGTGCAGGAAACTGAGGTTGTGAAATCAAAAGGCACCGTTTTTGGTCCCTCCAAACTTCAGACCTGTAATTTTTTTCAAGCAACTGACACGCCTACTTTAAATGGGAACTGAACCTCTTTTTTTGAAAACTGTGGTTCAGTCACCCTACTTTGGACGACTTTGCGGATAACTCTACTATAAAGTTAGTTGAGTCCAGAAATTAATTAGCGATTGCCATACTGTGCTGAGTTTGACTCCTTTATTTGACTTTGTGGCCTGCCTATGTAGACGCAAGTCTCAAGTTCCACTTCCCTTCAAAGTCCTACTTCAAGGTCAAGTTTCAGTTCTCTTGGTACAATAAATGACAGTAGATGTGGGATTTGGACGAGAATTTGCGTTAATCCAAAATGAAATCATCTGTTTTTCTTAAGCTTCACTTCTCTTTATGTCAAAACCTAAACCTTTAAAAAAGCGTTACTATGTAAGAAAGTGAAACTTAGGAATAAAATCTAGAGGAAATTTATAACTTCTATTTAATTTTAGTGCTCTAATCAATTAAAACTGAGAGAAGAACAAAATTTGGGACTTATGTAGTCTAAAGTGTCTCCTTACATGTTTTACTCCCGAAAGGATGCATTAAGGGTAGCATACGCGGACTATGTCCTAGTAGACTCATCATCTACGTTAGCTATCCACAGCCAAATTTTTTCTCTCTCTCGCCCTTCTATAAATAGTACAATAGTACAAAAAAGTTTGGACCTTCGGACATGTAGATAATGCAAAAACGTTTAGCTTAAGATGTCATTCTTAACTAAATAAGCTATACGGTTTCTACAAAGTGCATACTCATCCTCAATATTCTCTTGATAAAAAAAACGAGATAACAAGTAAAGCATTTTGACACTGCGTAATTTGGCACAATTAAAAAGACTAAATAACCACTACATTGTAACATTGTGAAAAGTAAAAGTGAAATTAACTCCAAGACAAGGCACTTATCCATCAACTACAGTAGTATATATATATATATAAATATAAATAAATAAATAAATATATATATATATATATATATTTATATTTATATTTATATTTATACATACATACAGTGTAATTTATTCAAATTTGATTCAACCATTATAACCAAATAGCAAAAATTGGCATACAACATAACATTCAATAGCCTTCAAGAAGGCTCCCTGTAAGCTTCATACACCTTTATATTTGAAGTGACGAGTGATTTGTAATTGAATGGAGACTATTGAATCAAACAAAAAAAATTACAAGACATTGTTGAATCGTGACTAAGTGAGTGCCTTCAATTGTTATTCAATGTGGTTAATTGTTCTTGCTTAATGCCACTGCTTCCATAGATACTAATGTGATGTGGAATATCCGACATCATTTCCTTGAAGGATAAAATGATGTGGAATATTCCACATCATTTTGTTGGGACAATGAAGCTGTTATAGAAGCTACTTAACCTCTAAAGTTGGTTGCATGCCAAAAAGGGTTGCAACTATTCATCTAAATGGTATTTAAGTATTTAACTACAAAGACTGTGGTATTGATAGAAATTTCAACTATGAAAAATGGGGCTTGAAATGGGAACTAAATATACAAAAAGTTATTTAATAATACGTAATATGGAAAAAAAAAAAAAAAACAGATATAGCTACTCAAAGGGCGTTATCTACGTATTTTGAGACATGCACTAGGAAAATACATAATTGTTTTACGATTCCACAACGGATGGAAGTGCTCTTGAAAATCACCATATGCACCTCCTCAAAAAATCTCCCCTCCAAATTCGCACATTTACACCCCTTAGCATCACTTGTATATCCATACTACTAGGGTATAAAATACCCCAACATTCTTTAGGGGTTAATGTTATGAGTACACTTATCCCACATCCAAACTTTCTAAACATGTCAAGCATGTGGATTATTCGATTAGACGGATTGGTGGAAAAAGTGAACAAGCCAAATTTTTCTACTGCGGGTAAAGGCTTCCAAGCCGCCCTAGTGTGGACGAACATTAATCCGAACTAAGGTAAACATACTTCAAACCACCACGACACCTAAAACCACCAACTTCTACATCCCTCTTCCATTTCACGAAGAAAATGTAGGTTTTCATTACATGACTTATGCATCAATTGCTCAAAAGTGAAGACATATACCGACAACGTACATTTCCTCCCTAAAGTGTGTAGAAGTTGGTGGCTTTAGCTGCTGTAGTGGTTTAAGATACGTCTACCTTACAATGACTCTGCAAAAGGGTTCACATCATCAGGAGGCATATTCTAAAGCTGATGCTTGAGGTGAATGATGCTGGAGCATATCACTCTGTGCTGTCGATACGAACTTTCCGATCCGCCCATGCGCGAAAGTGATATTTCGTGTACTGCCGCAAATTGATTCCTGAAGTAAGTTAGACCAGCCCTGCCCCGCCCTCACCTGCCAGGTTGATGATCGCTCGATCGAATTGAGCAATCGATCATCGCCCATTCACACAAGCCCCTGCCGCAGTTGCATCTGCTTTCCCGAAATGGAGAAAAGGTAAAACCGCGAAAAAATAAATATTCATAACCTTGTCTGTCTCTTGCTGAAATCAGTTACTGTGAAACTGCATTATAGTGCCGCAGGTAGAACCCTGCTCCTTATTAATTTGTGTGTAATCAGTTTCTGTGAAATTGCATTATAAGTTAGTGCCGCAAGTAGAACCCTGCTCCTTATTTGCGTTGTCATACGTTAGAGTAGCTTGTATTTTATTTTTTCTTTACAATGGAATTCGTTCTATTTGTGTAAAAACAAGAAAAATGTTAGAGTAACTTCTAATTGCGTATTTTCTATTTCTTTGTTAAGAACAAAGTTAACTGACGCAGCCTGCATACCTGCCTGCGTCAGCATTATTGGTGTTTGTGAATTTGGCATCAGAGAAGCATCTAGACAAACGTTCGATACAGTACGTTCATCTCCTGCAGCACGTGATAAACAGCATCCGGCCGCCTCACTTTCGGTACACTCGGTTTTTTTTTCTTTTTTTTTGGCACAAATTGAAAGAAAGTACACTCGGTTTTGGGTGGAACGATAAAAGCGAACCACAGCTTCAGGGCCGGGCACAAGTGTGAAATAGCCGTCGAGCTCCGTCTACGCAACTGTCGACATGGTGACACGCATTCAATGCGTCGATGACACCCAGATTACGGGGAGTTTTTAACGATTTCGATCTTTCACGGTTGAATCTCGACTGCTTTGTTGACACTCTAGTCCACCTGCAGCACAGCCGGAGATAGCCACTGTGGTAGCGATTTCCGGTAGGTAATTCTAGTAAGCGATCGGCAGAAAATCGGCTAATAAGCACCTTGCCAGTCCCTGGTGCGCTTAAAATGAGGGTTACGCGATTATCATTTTGTTTCGGCGGGTTTGGCAAGTACTATCTGGACAGCGGAGAATAGGTTTTCATGTGCCGTGCATGATTGACACAAGCCCACGAAGTCGTCCCGCTTGTGACGTCTGAGTCAAACTCCCTGGGCCCCCCGGTCTCACTTTTCTTAATTACAGAATGGCGGTATTTCTCAATCTACTGTAGGGTCAATGCATGCAGAGTCGTCTGTCAGCGTTTTAGTCCACGCCCTAAGTCGGAAAAGAAGATTGAGATCTGCTTTTTTCTCTTCCGAAGTTTGAAAAAGGATTGCATTCCGTTCCTCCTTTTTTGAAAATGGGACTGCCCTTTTTTCCTTTTATGCCTTCAGGCTGCCTTGGGTTAAATACTCTAATAAATGTTCTTCAAATATATGGTAGCGATGTTGGGAATACTAGTGGGACCCGTGCCAAAATAAAAACCATGAGCATGGGTTGTCTTCTCATCCCGTTCCGAAACGGTCAAATGAGACTTGTAACCCATGTGCAAATTTTATAATAGACTAGTGGGATTTGTGTTGTTGAACACGTTGATGTTGGTATAATGGATGTAATTTATTATACATTTGAGCATGGGTTGTTTAACTTGACCGGTTCCAGACTGAAACGGTCAAGTGAGACAAATCCGCGCTCAAATGTGTAGTAGATATATGATGACAATATGAGTAAAGATAAACGTTTAAAAAACACAACAGTGTAACTCACATATGACCATATGAAGATATATTCATTGAGAGATATGCTTCACTTAATAGTGTGTTTCACGCAATAGTATTACTATCATGTACTAAATTATTTTATACTACATAAGAGTCTACTTGTTGTAAATACCCTACGTCATGGTCAGTTTCGACATGGATTAATTATTTTTTATTCAAAAGTGCCATGTGTCATTTTATGATTGGTTTATGGTGACGTAGACCTCTCAAAATATGATGTGGAAATTAAATTTCGACACAATAGTGTCCAAATCTGACCCTCACATACGGTATGCAAAGATTGAGGATGTATAGAGTAGGTAAAGACTTACTAGATACAGAACAAGTAAGGATTTAGAAAGTATAGATTAGATAAATATTTATTATATATAGAATACGTTAAAACTTACAAGATATAGAATAAGTAAAGACTTACAAGGTATAGAATATGTAAAGACTCACAAAGTACATAATAGATAAAGACCTACAAGACACTTAAACTAGTATAGTTTATTGATAGGTGAAATCAACTGAATGTAAAGTGTACTACTAATGTATCCTACGAAGATTCAACAATGCAAGGTTCAAGATTGCATATTTTAAATTTAATTTTTTTTTTGAATTCACAAGAAAGTAATATATATGTTGTTTACAAAGTCAAACAAAAAGTTTTGAAAAAATCATCTTCAATGAATTTATATATGTTTATAAAATTTGAAAAAGTGCCTAATTTTTTTTTTAAAGTTGATCATTAATCAAGATTTTTTTAAAAATAAATAGGCTAAAAATGCATTAATTTTATTATTTAGTATTTTTATGCAACCCTTGACATCATGTTGAACTTCAAGAATATAAAAAAAGTCAAGTTAGAAATACTTAAGGTCATCAATTTACGTTTGAAACCATATATAGACATTTTTTTGAATGTCACATCTAGTGAATGTTTTTGAAAATCTACTTTTGAAACCGTGGATTTAAGTGTCTATAACAACAATAGAGGGCTCAATAATTTATTTATTTTAAAAAAGACATTTGGATATAATTTTATTGCGTTTGATAAAAAAACATTTGGATTTTGGGATCGATGACCAATTGTTTAGTACATAGTACTTTGTTTTTACCTTGATAGTAGAAGTTAAGAACTACCCTAGATCTATATTGTTCTAATTACCTCAGAGTCAATTAAATTCCAACACTTTCACTTAGTTGGACACCTATAATTTAACTAGGGCTTCGGTGCTCTCCGCACTACCAGTGACAATTGATATTTTATGATATGTATATATATATATAGAAATCACTATATATAATATTGTATAATACATATAATAGTAGTATTAATTATGGTTTCAAAATGAAAAATGTATAATTATATATAGAGAAATACACTATTTATTCAAAGATGTTTAATATATATTGTACGTGTAATAATAAAATATATTAAAGCATCATATTTTGACACAAAAATGATGGAACCATTTAAACCTTTCACGTGCTAGCATCCACTATGTGAACGACGCACAGATTGAAACTGCTAGATTCTCATCCAAATTGAACATTGTTCATCTACCATAATTTATCTTGGTTCTTGAGCAAGTTGATTATCCTTCGTATAGTTTGGATCTTCAAAATAGGTTATTAATATGATTTTTAGAAAAACAACAAACTTGGTTTATGTGAAGTTTCATTCTCAATTCAAAAAGCGGGACCTTAAATATGATTTTCCAAAAAAAAATGGAATCAAATAATTAAAACCATACCATCTCATAGTGCATATTATTCCAATTTCATTGCATTATTTTAAAATATTTTAGTGCTATTATGGGATCTTAAATTGAATTTTAAGAGAAAACCTTGCAAAATTGATTAAATAAATTAAATAAAATAGAATAAATCCAATCGTTCAAATGTGATCTTCATATTAACATTTACAACTTTGCTTTGACCATCAACCCCATTTTTGGTTTTCATCAAGCATTTTATAACACTTCTTTGAAAAAAATGTTGAATGGGTACATTAAATGGTTAAGGGCCGCTTCACACTATGGCCGTCCAAGTCGAGAGGCCGTGGGATTGAGAGTCCAAACTTTGTTGAGAGTCCAAAGAAATCTATTGAAAATAGGCAATAAAATATAGTTTTCATCTTTTATGAAAAGAAATCGACGACCTCTCGACCATAGTGACGGGTTTCCATTCTTGTCGAACCCAAACTTATTCTCGAGAGGCCGTCACATTGGTCAAAAAGTGTTGCCATGTACGCATTTTGGAGGTTCACGACCTTTGGATTTTGGCCTTTAGTGTGAAGGGTCGAGAGGCCGAACCCATGGTTTCTTGCAATTTGATTGGTGGAAATCGAGGTGGAAATCGACAGCCTCTCGACCTTTGGCCATAGTGTGAAGTGGCTCTCATACTTGATGTCCAGCAAAGTTACGACACTGGCCCCGTGCTTGCAATTTTCAAGTCTCGTAGAAGTACCAAACAAGATTAGGGCCGCTTCACACTATGGCCGTCCAAGTTGAGAGGCCGTGGGATTGAGAGTCCAAACTTTGTTGAAAGTCCAAAGAAATCTACTGAAAATAGGCATAAAACATAGTTTTAATTCTCAGGGGGTGCACTGTACTAAACATGTACGAGTATACGTGAGTGCACAAAAGGGGTATTAGTTTGAACACTACCGTATTACGTATACATACAATAAACACATTTAGAACTGAAAATATTCACGTATACTTACACTAAACATATATTTAAAACGGAATACATGTGTATACAAAGGTATTTTAGACATACAGTGGCGACCAGAAGTCTTCGCACAGTGGCCCATCACTTCAACAGGTGTTGACTATAGCTTAGTAAGTGGGTTTACAGGAGATTTTTTGGGTTAGCATTAATTGATACACCACATGGCACCTAATTAACATTGACTCCCCAAAACTTTGCCACTTGTAGAAATTATTCATGCAAAAATCGTGAAGCGGTGTGTACAACTTAATATGCACATCAGTTGTACACACCACTATCTTCTCATTAAAATTGCACTTGTGAGGCTTTTTGTTTTGGATTTTTTTTGTATGATTTGGAGAGGCCTTTGGTGATTCACTATGGCTCCTAGAAGGTCTGAGAATCAACGTAGGGCAGTTCTTGAGATGTATGAGCGAGGCAACTCATATGGCCAGATTTCTGCAGTTTTGGGCATTCCTCGAAGCACTTCTTCTGACATAGTGCGAAGGTTCCGTGAGAGAGAGAGTCTAACAGATAAAACTTCACCTCGTAGACCTAGAATTCTAGATGAACGCGGTGACCGTGGCATTGTGAGGAGATTAAATGATCCAAATACTAGCACAGCGGCAGCTATAGGAAGAGTGTTACGATCTGAGGGCTTCCAATTGAGTGATAATACGGTGAAAAGGAGTCTTCGGAGGCAAGGGTTGAGAGCATGCGTGAAGACCAAGAAGCCACTTTTGACAAAGAAACATCGAGCACGTCGTTTGCAGTGGGCAAAGAAGTGCAAGCATGCAGATTGGGAGTTTTGGGCTCATGTTATTTTTTCTGATGAGTCTAAATTCAATCTTTTTGGCTCAGATGGACGTTAGTATTGTTGGAGAAAGAGTGGAGATCGTCTTTTAGATCAGCATGTGCAATCTACAGTCAAACATGGAGGAGGAAACATAATGGTTTGGGGTTGTATGACTTGGGAAGGAGTTGGCAAGCTCCACCTGATTGAAGGGAAGATGGATAAATATGTATATCGCAACATTTTAGAGACGGAACTTATGGGTACTATACAGATGCAAGGTTTAGAAGAGGATGAGGTTATTTTCCAGCATGATAATGACCCAAAGCATACTGCACATTATGTTGTAGAGTGGTTGCGTGCTCAAAAATTTGAGCTTATTGGACACCCTCCACAATCACCTGATCTCAATCCAATAGAACATCTTTGGAATGAAGTAGATCGTCGTCTGAGAAGGTCTAAAAGGAAACCAACTAGTAAAAGTGATTTATGGGAGAAGATCCAAGAAATTTGGTACGGTATAGAGCCTGATGTTGTTAGGAAGTTAGTACGCTCTATGCCTCAAAGAGCTCTTGATGTCTACCATGCAAGAGGTGGCCACACACGGTGGTAATGTTTGTGAGTGCTTATGAGTTGAATCATTGAGTTATAAAGGTGTTTAGTAATTTTTAGTCTTATTTTCTATAGTTGATATGCAATAAAAATCAATTTGACCATAAAGAATTGTACAGGCTTGTTACACATTTGAATTATTGTGTGTTTTTCTAATTCATATTTTCATTGAAAAATTTGTGTTTTATGCCTGTTGCAACTATACGTGCTTGTGATTGTGTTCTTGTTATTTTATGAGAGTTCATGTAGATTTGGCAAGTATTTAAAAAAAAAAACTCCTCTTGTACAACTATTTGTGGTTGCCACTGTATAGCCTCTTGTATACAAAGGTTTTTTAGAAGGGGTCATGAACGCACGTGATTCTCAAACATAATGTAGAGTGCACCCCCGAGTTTTAATTTTTTATGAAAAGAAATCGACGGCCTCTCGACCATAGTGACGGGTCTTGCAAAATTTAGGATCCAAACTTCCTCTTGTGAGTCTGTCACCTTGGTCAAAAAGTGTTGCCATGTAAGCATTTTGAAGGTCCACGGCCTTTGGACTTTGGCCTTTAGTGTGAAGGGTCGAGAGGCAGAAACTATGGTTTTTTGCAATTTGATTGGTGGAAATCGACGGCCTCTCGACCTTTGGCCATATTGTGAAGCGACCCTTAGATTCCTACGGAAGTGCGACCTTAATGAAGTCTGCAGGTAATCCTGCTAGGTCACTTTTAGTGAAGTAGAGGCATCAATTCTCTGTATTCATGTTTTGCTGGAATTTGATGTATAGCTCGCCAATGGTGGTCTTCAAAAAATCGACCTTCCTTCTTATGTTTGCAGATAGATTAAACCCAACATCTCATAATCTCTGAGCTACAACAAGTGATATCATCTCCACCAATAAACATCCAAATTGCACTAGACATGAATGTGTCCCTTGAATGCGGTCCTCCATGGCTTGCGGAGGATCCACTTGCACATCATGTACTATGAACTCGCCTTTCAGTTTCCATGCCACAACAGCTAATTCACAACCACCACCCCAATAACCGAATCATCTCAAACCCTAAATCGGCACTGCCAATGCAAATTAGTCGACAATCACGCACCTTCTAATTGGATGTGTAATAATTGGATGTGTAATCTAATGTGAAACTCTAAGAGTACTACATCACTCTAATAATGGTCACAAAATCTCACAGATCACGGAAAGAATTAGGTCAAACCTACATGCATATGAAATCTTAGTGTAGAGAACTCTGGTGCATTTATGAAAATCAATGAGATCAAGCCCTTTTCATTAGACCATATGCAGAATGACCTTGTTACATGCTCTTCAAAGACGCTCAAAAATCACAAACCCTAGGGAAGAAGAAACCTCTTTAGTGTAAACTAGATAGGGTCCTCTTTAGTGTAAACTAGATAGGGTCCTCTTTAGTCTAAACTAGCCCAATGAATGAAAATTCAACAATCACAAATCTAATTGAATATGAGATGAGAGAAGGCGATCAACAATGGAATAAGGTCAAACCTACATGCATATGAAATCTCAGTATAGAGAATTCAGGTGTATTTATGAAAACCATCAAGCTCTTTCCATTAGACCATAAACAAAATGACCTTGATACCTACTCTTCAAAGACGCTCAAAAAATCACAAACCCTAGGGAAGAAGAAACCTACAGTATAAACTAGCTCTGTGTTCAAATGAAAATTCCATGATCACGGGTCTTAAGTCTTGATCAGCCATGATCAAGTATAGAAATTAACCCCTAAAGGACCGGAGTGTTTTTCCTCCAAAAAAACTCCAATGCTGCCATTTTTACTCCCCCATGCAAAAATCCAAAAAAAAATGTTATTTTTTACCTTCTAACCGTAAGATCTTGTCTTGAACTATTTGAAAAACATACACAACAAATTTCATTGATTTTAACCGCACGGATTGCTAGATAATTGCGTTTGACGGAAAAAAAACACCCCAAAAAAACACATGCCCGGAAATTTCAGATGCGTTTGACTATGGCTACATCAATAAATCCTCACTACCAAAACCTGCCGCACTTCACTTTCACATTCTATATGATGTTACTTAGTTGTGTACCAATTTTTGTTGCATTTGGAGATGTTTAGGATGTTGAAGAACACCTTGCACATGTTGGGGGTTTAAAAGTTCAGAAAAGACAATATGTTTTTGGAAGTGCAATATTTTCAACTTTCTTTATTTAAAATACAAATCCGAGTGGTGAAACACAAGTACATTCCACCCTCTATAGAATGGCGAAAAAAAATTTGAAAAAAAATAAAAATTTGAAGTTTTAGAAGACATGTAGCACATTTTTTTAGAATTTTGGGGGTTAGGGGGGAAATAAAGGGTGGAGGAAGGGAATTGAAGTGCCAATGTTCATGACCCCACTAACTCTCAAGGTAAACTGCCACGTGGCAGTCCCTCATTGGATGATTTTTATTTTTTATTTTTTTATTTTTTAATGATTTTTATTTTCAAAAATTTAAATAATATATTATAATTATAAAATTTGAACTTTTAGTTTAAAATAATATTTTTTAATTTAAAATAATAAATTTCAGTTTAAAATAATATTTTTATTTATAAAAAATATTTAAAATATTTAAAAATAATATTTTAACTTTTTTTGAATGAGTTTGGAAAATGTAGTGGTCTTCTCCCCCCTCCAGGCCACCCCATTTTCCACACACCGCCCATCTTGTTGCCCCCCTAAAATTCAACTATTTCTCTACTGCCCCATTGCCCTTTCTCCCGAAAAAAACACATTTCCCCTTATAACTTTCACATCCGATGTCGGAATTCAAAAAAAAAAGAACCCCGCATTTTCGTGGCACATTGGGGAATTTACTATTAAATTTTCTTCAAAGTTTGATTAAAAACCTGTTCACCGGAACCTACCCGATTCTCTAAATGTCCTAGTTAGGACACTTGGTCCTTTAGGGGTTAATTAGGTCAAAACTACATGCATCATTGGAAGAACCTCTTTCTCAGATATGGCACATAAGAGAATCCTCACCGCAATTCTGGATTCTGTATCTGGAAAGGGATGAGTCTTTTTCCGATTTCTAGATACAGTACTAGACACTGCACCGCGGACTCCTGGAAAAGTAAAAACTGCAAACCTTGTTTTAGCATGTTCCCTCTTCAAACCCAGATACAACACTTCGAAATCGCCGCGTAGGTGAAAACAAGTAAAAAAATTGGATAAAATGAGTGATGCGGATAGCAACTTTCAATCCTGGGAAACGAAGCAAGTATCCAGGATTCGGGATCCAGTCCGAGAAAATTTTCCCGATACGGGACTGCGGTGCGAAAGTTTTCACTAATATCTGGATGAACTTCGTCCAGATACAAATACGGGATCCCTCGCGGTGAGGATGCTCTAAGAGAGGTTTATGAGCAAGAATGTACTTGCTTGTAAAGACTGAAAATGGTTGGAAAAGTTTTCTTCTTTGCCAGATCTCCAGATGCACCGAGCACAACCAGAGGCAGCCTCACTCTTTGATTGAAGTGGCTGAACCGACATAAGGTTTCCAGAAACTGCGAGTGCAACGTTCTGACGGCTGGTGGTGAGCCCATCGGCTTGTTACACTGCTTGTCAATTGTTAGACCCTAAAGGACCAAGATAATTCACGATCATATTGTAAAAAAGGGAATTTCCGTGGGGACATATTTTATATCAGTGAATAGCATTGGATGTCTTGATGCAAAAAAAAGCATTGAATTGTTGGAGAAAAGAAAATGCTCATACGATTTGATTCAAAAATGCTAAGAAATGAGGGTTAAAGAATGGAAGAGACGCTTGCTTATAAATCGCCAAAAGAGCCACTCGCCACTTTCTTGTTGCATTTCTTGTTGCATTTGAGCTGATTAATGTCAATCTCTTAGAGCATCTCCACCCATGCTCGCTAAAGGTGACTCACTAAAATTATTCATCTATATTTGAAGAGCCCTTAAAAGCACACTCCCCTACCCTTAAATGCCCCTCAAGCATCAAAAGTGCACATCAAATAGTCAATGCACCAATCACAAGTAGAATGTCAGATTCAATTAACTAAACTTAGATTTGGAGGGCCATTTCTTAACACGCCAAAGTTGAAGGCCAAAAGGCATTTTTGAAGGGCCCTTAGCATTTTTCATCCACTTATTGCGTGTGTCAGACTCTTGGCGAGCATGGGTGTGGATGCTCTCAGTCATCGACGCTGAACTTCGACGGAGTTGCTGCACTGTTGTGTCCATTGTTGGGGTTTTGCAACCTAGAAGATTCGCGTCCCGTTGATGATGGAGAGGACGCTAGCAGTAGTAAGAGCACAATGCTCCAGGGTCTCCTGGCCATTGTTGCCACGCCATTGAGAGATCTGCACGACGAGAAGACCTTGCAAGACGAAGAGGGTGCTAGAGGTCTCCACTGCGATGAATACGGTGACTTGGGACCGTCCTCAATTGCGATGAACGAGCCAGGGCGACTTGGAACGGTCCTCTAAGTAGTCTAGAACAGTCTTGGTGACGAGACAAAATAGAACCAGTCATGGTGACGAAATGGAATTGTCATGACGACGAACCTACCATCCAATGCAGGCTAAACCAGCTCCGACTTTTGTCCTCATTGGAATTAAATATTTGTTCTTGAGGTAGCGACCCAGCTATGGTACTACGTTACCAAAACTTTTGTTCTCAAATAAAAGTTCTAAATCTGAATCTATTGTGAGTTGTAAGTGATATGCTAGAAAAAACAACTCATGATTATAGCTTCATAACCTGCTATTATGACAAGTAAGCCATAGCGAGCCTTGTCCTCGAGTGAGGTTGCTTCGAGTACCTTTGTGTGCCTCAGATGCTCGCTGCATTGTTTTGCGACCAACATTTGATCTTGCACTACAAGGAGAAGGTGTCGCTTTTCACTCGGAAGGTGAGTCAAACGACATCACTTCACACTCACAAATTTACCTTGAATGACAATCCATGAAAGAAAATTGACTTAATTCTTTTCCACAATTTTTCATAGTAGTCTAGTATAGTTTTGCATGGTTGATTTCTAAATGTAGCTTTTATGTTTCCATTTTTTCCAATGCACTTGGAAGAGTGTATTCAACAATTTTGTCAAACAAGGTTTGGTCTTTTAGAAGACAAACAAATAATTCATATACTAACAAAAATAATGTGCTACACAAAACCAAAATCTAAGGATTTGTAAACTTTGATGAGAAACAATAAAGTAACAACTTTGGTGAGACACAATATTTATATCTTGAAATTAATATGAAGTTTTGAAAAACAATAGAAGAAAATTTGGATAAAACTAAAAATATGATAAGAAAATCTAAATATTCTACATTCATTGTGTAAACCAATTTTTGGTGTAATAAGCATGCCTCATTTTGAACCATAAATTAGATACTAGTTTGATGATATATAGGAATATAAAAGTATTAGATCTGTTGTTAATTTGGAAGTTTAAAATATTAAAATTATAGGTCAAATTTTTAATAAAAGTTAGAAATTACATGTCAAAATAATATCGTGCATTTCAAATTCATTTCATAATATTTTCATGAGTTTCTTCTTTAAAAAATCAACGTAGAGTTTTACATTCATGCTTTAGGGTGTAGTTTGAACTTTAACTGAACTTATGTGGTTTTTTTTAAATTAATTTATGAAGTCCAACACTACCAACACATCATAATTGTCCTTGCCCATAAAAATATACAAGGGAATGAACAAGCCGACAAATTTGCAAAAAGAGGCACTGTAATGGAATATAAATTTGTTTCAAAAACATACGAATTTGCCCACACTACCCCATACTACTATCAAAAAGATGACTGGCCAGGACCACCACGACGACCAGATAAAGGCCCTGTCACATGTCTCGAAGAATACTTCAAAAAATACGACCAAAAGAAAACCTTATAAATAATGGCACGGCGCTTCCCTAACATCAATAAATGGACGTCAAACCCCGACATTGACAACGAACTCTCCAATGAATTCTGGAACAATCCCACCATCACAAATGCACAAAAAACTAATATATTAAAATTTAGAATTGGGCAATACATGGGCAATGCCAGAAAACAACTCTTATTTGGAATCGACAGATTCCCATCAATCACCTGCTCCATTTGCAACTCTCCAAAAACAAATACATGGCTACACGTACTCCTCAAATGTAACCAACATCACATACGTGCTCTTAGAGTTAAAAGACACAACAAAGCAGTTTGGGAACTAAGGAAATTAATACTATCCACATATAAATCTAGATAATACATTCTAATGAACGCAGGTACGTTTAACAACAACCCCCCAGAAAATACGCTAGTACCTCCATGGCTCCTCTCATGTACATGTGAAACACAGAGATGTCACTGCAATACTAGATTCAAACTTGACTTACTATACATCAAAGGTCTCCACCGTTACACCTGGAAAACTACTTATCCATCCAACTCATAGAATTCACCTACAGTAGTGATAGGTTCTCTCAAGAAATAATAATCAATAAAACTCAAAAATACCAACCGTTAATCAACAACATTATCAACCAGGGATGGAAAGTAGAACCTCACATCGTCATCACCGCCGGAGCCAGAGGCACAACACAAAATAGAAAATTTTGAAAAGGTCAAAAAAAGTAAAAATAAAATAAAAATATATTTTTTTTTAATTTTTTAATTTTTTTGCGGCTGCCATTTAGGGTTCAGCAGCACTCCCCAACCAAGAAGGAGGGATTTTTTAATTTTTTAATTTTTAATTCTTTTTTGTGCAACTGCCATTTGAGGTTCAGCAACACCCCACGGCCAATTTTATTTTGATTTTGATTTTTCTTTTTTTTCTTTTTTTTCTTTTGTTGGCTTGCTTCCATTGTTTAGGATTCAGCACCTCCAACTGAAGAAAAATTAGAAGAAGAAAAAGACAACGAAGACAAAAAGGAAGACAAGAAGAAAGACAAGAGGGAGACAAGAAAGAAATCAAGATAAAAAAGAAAAGATAAAAGAAAAGATAAAAGAAAATATAAAGATAAGAATAAAAAAATAATTAAAATAATTATTTGTTTACAATGTAAGGGATTGAAGAAAAACAACATTGATGTTTTTTAGAGAACTCTTTAGCCAAATTTTTTTAAAGTCAAATATGCTTATGAAATGAGCGCACTTGGCCAAGTGCATAAATAGTGAATTGCGTGTTCTAGCAGCATCAAGCCATGAAAATTACAATTGACTGCTCGAACAAATCCAACCAGATTTGAACCCAGACCACCCAATTGAAAATACAACATCCCTCACCAACCAACCAAGGGCCTCATGGCTTGACGACCATTACACAAATAAAACCGTATATCACTGAATAACAAAAGATTTTTTTTTTCTGGTCTTCCTCTTTTCTTTTTCTCATTTTCAGGTCTCTATAGTGTCTATCCTCGAAAGAGGAGAATAGTTTTGTTCCAATGGCCCTTTGCCCGGTGGGCATCGGATCACTGGCCTAACGAACAGACACTTTATTCACGCCAACCTCGAAAGAGGTCTAGAGTTCTTATCTATCTATCTATCTATCTATCTGTTATAAAATCCGGTTCTATCTGAATTATATTTGCCACAATACGATCAATTGAATTTATTATTTAAAAACTTTGAATCCTTTTTCCTTCAAGGATTAATTCCTAAGTGCTCAACCGTCTTTTTTTTGAACGATATACGGGTTTCATCGAGGTTTTCTCATCCATCATGCACTTTTTGCAAAGAAAAAATACTACAAAATTCTATGGCAAAACAACTTCATGCATGTGTGATCCGATTAGAAAGGGTACAATTTGTAAAATTTTAATGCCTCATTTCATGTTGTAGCGATTCACCCAAAATTTCGAAGATTTCATTGTAAAAGCGCTCTTAAAAATTCAACTCATAAAATTAAACAACCAAAAGTTCTTCAATAATCACTACACTTATAGTATTAAATTTCAACCAATCACAAAAATTTAATGTAGAAATTGTCAATATCTTATTTGTAATCAAACTATAAAAGAATTTTCAATTTCAAATTTCAAAATTTATACAAAATTATTGGTGATAGCAATCATAGATCTAACCACATGGATATAATTTAGAATTTATACTGTACAACTTTTATTCATTCATCAAGTTCAAAATATCCCTCTTAGTTGCATTTTATAATACATCTTTACCTCAATCTTTGCAAAACTACTGAATTTGAAGAGGGCTCTAGGCATTTAGGAGTTAACTCCTAAACGTTCTCACCCTTTTCAGATTTAGCAGTTTTTCAAAAATGCGTTATAAAATGCAACTAAGAGGGATGTTTTCAACTTGATGAATGAATAAAAGTTGTACATTATGAATTTTAGATTCTATCCATACGGTTAGATTTGCAATCGCTATCACCAATATTTGTGTAAAACTTTTCAAACTTAAAATTTAGAGCTCTTTTGTAATATGATTACCGATAAGATATTGACAAGAATATTTTTGGAATGAGTTGAAATGCAATACTCTAAGTGTAGTATTTTTGGAGATTTTTTGGTTGCTTCATTTTATTAGTTGATTTTTTCAAGAGCACTTTTAGACTAAAATCTTCGAAATTCTGGGTGGAACACCACAACATGAAATGAGGCATTAAAATTTCTTATCGGATCACACAAGCACAGAGCTAACTTCCCATAAAAGTTTCAGTAAAAAATCCACATTGCAAAAAGTGCATAATGGATGAGAAAACGGACTTCAAATCTGAACATCATGATGCAAAATATGCATGGTTGGGTGGTTAGGCGGGGTTAAGGGTTAACACCTAAACGTCCCAGCATCCAGAAACTAGATCACGAACGGATTCAAAACCTTCTCACGTTCTCATCAATGTTTGGATGAAACTCATCCAATTTTTTGGAGATTCTTCACCAAGTTGTTGTCTTATCTAATGGCTGGATTTAGTCATACTAGAGTACATATTTTTCTAAAATTACAAATGTAGAAGTATGTCAAGTCGTTGACCAAGCCAAAATTGCATTGACCCTAGTTCAAAAGTGGAATCATGAAAATGAGGTCATAGATTTAAGAAACACAAAAATTTCAAACAACCACCACATTTAAGAGTATCTCATTTCAAACTCATTCCAACAAATTATACTCAAAATATTGAAATTTAGTTTGTAATCGAATTTAGAAGGAATTTTTAATTTTAACTTTCAAATTTTATAATTAAATATTGGTGATTGTATTGGTGAATTAAACCGTACGGATGGAATCTAAAATTCAAAATCTAGAACTTTCATTTGTATATCAATTCCAGAATATTCTTCTAAATAGTAGTTTGTAATGCTTTTTCTCAAATTGTCGATTCCAGGGACACCCTGGTACGTTTAGGGGTTAAAGCGCACTGTTCTTCTTTCTTGCAGAGATGGATGAGAAACAATGGATGAATGACATACTGGGTCCGTCGTCTTCTCCAGGAAGGTGGAATCAGGGTCTGCGGGGAAGAGTTCGGGAGTTCATCATCGTCGTGTGTAAGCGAGCGACGATCTGAGCTTTCCACTGCTCATCATCGTCGACATCGGTTTAGGGTTTGGCGAAGTATTCGATCGAGTGCATTCACGACTGCTGAATCACATCATGTCGCAGAACTTGAGCATTCTCGGAGACCGGCAAACAGGCCAAGATGTCCGTTCTCAGAATGGTGCGTACCTGAACTCTCCATCCCTCTTACATTACATTTAGGGTTTCGTCATTTTCTTTCCGCTTTTCCTCGACGTGCATTACCGGTGAATCTTCGAGAGGTTTTGCGGTTCCGGCATGGTGCGATCGGTAGTGATTAGCGATTAGGGTTTAGCGTTGGTGGTTAGGGTTTGATTAGGGTTTAATCATCACAACTGATTAAGTGGCGATGGGTGAATTTGCAGTTATGGCCTGCCAGGCGATCGCCAACATTGTTAAAACTTCATTGGGGCCAGTTGGTCTTGATAAGGTGCGTGCAAGATTTATATCGAAATGGAGGCAATGTTTGCCTGAAATGAACAACGATAGGCCTACTTATTTGTCGACTTTTTGATGTACGGGAGATAATTTGTATTCTATCAATCCGTTAATTGTTGCCATGGTTCGAGAGCAGATGCTTGTGGATGACATTGGCGATGTGACTATAACTAATGATGGTGCCACTATTTTGAAAATGCTCGAGGTGGAGCATCCAGCTGCCAAGGTAAGTCCGTGTAGTAGTCATATTCAATGTGAGTCATTGGTCTTGTGTTCTTTCGCATAGATTGTGGCTCAATAATTTTAAGTGTTGGTGAAGCTCTATCCTCAGTCGAGAAAACTGGTACAGTTCTCCCTCTATTATGACATGTTTAGTAAGCCCTAACTTCAAGATGGCAGGCATGGATTAGGCACAAAATGCCTTGTCACATGTGTATTGCATGAAACAATAATATCGTCATATTATGGAGTGTCATATCATGGAGGGTAGACTGTAACATGGAGGTACAAGATACAATAGGCTCGTATTGGTATGTATCAAATTTGATGACGAGTGCAAATATTGATCAACCCTGGTGAGTTTCCATCAGGTACTGGTGGAGCTAGCCGAGCTTCAAGATCGGGAAGTTGGTGACGGAACTACCTCTGTTGTTATCATTGCTGCGGAGCTTCTCAAGGTCTCTTGACATATCTAATTTTCCTCATAAGCTCGTTTTATTAAGCTGTATGTATGTTGTTGTATATACAAGCTTTTGTTTCTGCACCAGGTTTTAATTCATACATGTATATGTTAGTCTTAGATATTTTAATGTCTTTCACCGTACAATACATTGCATCGAAGCTTTTTTATCCGTCACGAGGGACTTATGATGTCAATTTTTTGTTAACAGAGAGCAAATGATCTGGTTAGGATCAAGATACATCCAACGTCTATTATCAGTGGTTATCGAGTAAGTATTTTTTTACCTCTGTTCAGCTCCAGTGCCATTTGGCTATCATGTTAGTTAAAGTATATGGTCAATTACTTTTAAGTCACCGTACTAAAATGGTTAGATTTGGTTGTTAGCAAGATTCTATGACTCGGTTTCTCCAAAAGTTATCAAATTCTGATTAGTTTATTTTATTTGTGTTGTCAGCTTGCCATGCGTGAGGCGTGCAAGTATATTGACGCGAAGCTTGCCACCAAGGTATAATATTTGCATCTAACATGGGCCGTTGGGGTCTAGACTTAAATTGAGATAGGCAGTTGTACGATTCTTCCCTAAAGAAGTACGTTGACGGATGACAACTAACTTTAGGTTTCTAGAAGTGTTTCAGCTTCTCAACTTCAAGGCTATATTTGTGTGCTAACAACCTTACTAAAACGCAGGTTGAAAAGTTGGGAAAGGATACCTTGATTAACGTTGCAAAGACAAGCATGTCTTCAAAGATCATTGGGCCTGAATCTGACTTTTTTGCAAAGATGGTATGTACAAATATGTGCTCTTGTGACATGCGTGATTGCCGATAAGATTTAACGGTTGTGAATGCTTACGTTGTGTGACGCTTGTTGAATAGGACTGCTATCAAGATTTTTTTAGTGTATTCTTGGTTCTACGTCAAAGTGAATCTGCATAGATGCTCTCCACTCTCGGACATGATTCATATGTGATCAGAAAGCTTGCTGTATTTCATTGTTAGCTATACATTTGTGTTGTATTCATAATGCTTCTTCTTGTTGTGGATTTTCAGGTGGTTGATGCCGTACAAGCTGTTAAGGCTACTTCTGAAAGGGGCGACGTTAGATATCCCATTAAGGTCTCCCATCTATCTTGATAGAATTAGTGTGTTCCTCTGCATTGCTGGATCTCGATATACTTTTGCAGCCTGCGACTTGCTTGCTTTATGTAGTTCCAGTTGTTGTTGTATTAGACGATGATTGTTAGAGTATCTTTGTGTATATATTAACTTGCATTCTTTTGCTGGTAAATTTGACAGTCGATCAACATTCTGAAGGCTCACGGACAGAGTGCTAAAGAAAGTTACCTTCTCAACGGTTATGCTTTACCAATAGGGAGGGCTGCGCAGGGTATGCCTAAGCGAGTGGCACCAGCTCGCATAGCATGCCTAGATGTCAACTTGCAAAAGACAAAAATGCAAATGGGGGTACAGGTTCTTGTTACGGATCCTAGGGAACTGGAAAAAATTCGTCAGCGGTGAGTTTACCTCTCATTTAACATATCTGTCGTATGCTTTTCAAATACACAATTGTTGTGCATGATATAGACGGTGTTCATTTTTTCATAACTCTTTACTAGGTTCTTTTACCTTCCAAGGCTGTGCCAAATCTGGCTAAATGCAGCTGTATTTTTTTCCAATTGGGCATATTTCTTGAGTTGGGAATTGCCCTCTTTGAAAGGCATAGTATTTTGATCTTAATGTTTACAACGCATGGCTCCTGCAGAGAAGCAGACATCACCAAAGAGCGAATTGAGAAAATGCTGAAGGCAGGGGCTAATGTTATCCTTACTACAAAGGGTATTGACGATATGGCTCTAAAGGTATGTATTTTGGTGACCCATGCTTATAATGGAAATATTTTGGTATATGTCTCTGCTCACATATTGTAGCTAGATCTTAGGGTTTAATATTTTGATGTTATCTTTGATGCTAATTACTTATTAGTACGGATTATTTCTGGGTGGATGCAGTACTTTGTGGAAGCCAATGCTATTGCATTGCGGCGTGTAAGTAAGGAAGATATGCGTCACATTGCAAAGGCCACAGGTGCCACTCAGGTAAATACTAATTTAGTCTGAATTTTGTTTTCACATCTAATTTGCACTCTGCATTGCATTTGTTAATGTTAGTTGATATATGAAACAAAATCAGAGTCCATGAGATTATAATCAAAATATTGGTGAAGCTGGTATTTCTTCAGATTTTTCGAAGGTGCAAGGCGCAAACAAAGTACTCTAAGTTCGATGTATTTCATTTTGATGCAGGTCCTCACTTTTGCTGATATGGAAGGGGGTGAGACATTTGATGCTTCTCTACTAGGAAATGCGGACGAAGTCGTGGAAGAGCGAGTGTCTGATGATGATGTCATTCTTATCAAGGGTGCTAAGAGTTCAAGGGCGGTAAGTGAATAGTTGTATTGTCGCTACCGATTCCTAGTTATTGGAAACCTTTATTGTGTCTATCATTGTGTCTATCTATTATTTTCTGAGGTTTTGTGAATTAGTTTTTAACACGTCTGTAGAACATGTATGTGAGCTAGAGTTTATGATGCTACTTTCTGTTGTCTGGCAGGTTTCAATTGTGTTGAGAGGAGCCAATGATTATATGCTGGACGAGATGGAACGCTCCATTCACGATTCATTGAGTATTGTGAAACGTACCTTGGAATCAAATACTGTGAGTAGATTCCTAACCGTTCAAATATTTGGCATTCCTTCTACAGGTCCAAGCTGCAGTGCATTGTCGCTGCACCATAACATTTTGGAAAACTTGTCCCGACTACTTCAGGAATGTTTCTGAGGTCTTATGTACAAAGGCGATCGTCTGAGATGCAGTGTTCGTTACTTTTTTCTGTGGCAGGTGGTAGCAGGAGGTGGTGCAGTTGAGGCAGCACTGTCCGTTTATTTAGAAAATTTGGCAACAACCTTAGGGTCACGTGAGCAACTTGCTATAGCCGAATTTGCTGAGGCTCTGCTTGTTATTCCCAAGGTAAGCCCATTGTTTTTTCTTCCCTTACAAATAGCGATGGGATTTTATTGGGAGAAAGACAATAATTTCAACCCTTTTGACTGTGCTGTTTACTTTGTGTTCAAGGTATGTTTTGATGTTTAATGGAGTGGCCTAACCAATTTACGACTTCGTCACAAAAGTTTTCTACTTGTAGTGATTTTCTGCTCAAGCTTGAATCAGCACTACCTAAGTACATTCCTGGAACAAAACAGGTTCTGGCTGTGAATGCAGCGAAGGATTCAACAGAGCTGGTCGCTAAACTTCGTGCATACCATCATAATGCCCAAACAAAGGCCGATAAGCAGCACCTTGCTGGGTATGTATCTACGTTACTTGAGGTTACAATTTTTAATGCCATTTCCAGTTAATTGTGGTTGCGTCCTAGGGAGTTTTCACCTCATTGAGAGTTTCTTTTCATGTGCTCAAGCATTTACTTTCAAATGTGCTTGCCCGGGTAACAACATTGTCTATTGTACTGTACAGAACTGGGTTGGACTTGATCAAGGGTGTTGTTAGGAACAACATCGAAGCTGGTGTGGTTGAGCCAGCCATGAGCAAAGTGAAAATCATTCAGGTATGTATTAGGGTTTTTGTTTTTGTGCGTGAAGTTCTGTTTGTCTTGATTGCTCTTCTGGTTTAGGTAGCACATGCAGGACGTGCCATTCTACGTTGAATTTGAGGGTTGATGTCTAATTCGTCTCTGCTGATATGTTTTGTTTCAGTTTGCAACGGAAGCTGCAATCACAATTCTACGGATTGATGATATGATCAAATTATACAAGGAGGATGATGGTGAACATTAAATCTTCTGTTCAGAAAAATCTGGATTAGTTGTGGGATCTGAGAGTAGTTCAATTTTCTACAACTACAAGTGCTTGGAATCTCTTAGTGTAGCTACTGCGTTGCCATGACTTCATTTATAGAGACAAGAAAGTTTGATTCGTAGGGTATTTTATCCAACCCTTCTGCAGCGTAAAAAATGAGGGCTGATAAGTAGTGGATGACAATGTGCGATGTTAAGTGAGGGCCATAGGGCAGAGCACACGATTTTGAGTTCTTACGTCCTGTTTATTTTGAAAGGTATCAAAGGCATTCTTTTTAGTTCGAACTTTCCTATCATGTCATTGTGATGAAAGAGGATTCCTAGTTATCATTTTTTCTTTCAGGTTACAACATTCTTCTCTGGAGCAAATATCTACAGTAGAAATGTCTTTCTTTTTTATCTTTTTCTTGTTATTAATTACCACTTGTTCATTTTGTTATTGATTCTAATTAAATTTGGTCCATAAGGTTGTTTTTAGCCCTCATTCTTTTGCTGCACTGCATGAAAGATATAAATTTCAAAACATGTGATTCTTGATGACTTCCAACTCTCCATATCATTCTTAGGTGAAGAATGACGTGGAATGTCCAGCATTCTAGAATCCTCTATACTGATTCTATTGCAATGCTTCTTATTCCAAGGTACTACTCACAAGGGCTAAACAACCTTATGTCAGGCATAATGACTATCCATTATACCAGACAATTTTCCCAATACTTTCTTAATCAGCGATGGTATTATACCCAATACTCCTCCATTTCATTATTATGTCCTAGACTTTCTACCCCTACTAAAGTTTCCAAGATTTTTTTCGATGCTCTTGGATACTCTAAAATGCTCCATTCTTCACTTCTTGACCCCTAAACGTCTGAAAATGCCTTAGCAGCAAGTAGAATACAACACATATTTCTTGTATTTGGAATGGATCCACACCTTTATTGCGGATTGTGGATCAATGCGGTTCTAATGAAACTTAGATCAATGCGGTTCTAATGAGCTATTGAGATCCCAATTTAAAAGTTCTTGTTGGTAACAAATGCCAATCATACGAAATCAATGGAGAGAGATTTGAGCTCGGCTTCACGGCTTCGTCAAAAAATCACTTATTCCATGTACAAATTGTGATGGCTCTACATACAGACATACAAAAACACCCTTCTCCTTCATTACACATATTGACAGGACTACAAATGATGAAACTAACATAAAGACTACAAGAGCAAATAGATGATTTTAGATGCGCAACAGTGATTTTCTTTCCCAATCTTCCAAGATAGTCCAACTTGCAATTGATCTTTGATAGAGTGATGAAGCTATCTACATCCATATCGACCATTCTATACATTATTATATGTACATTTAATATCTCTACCCCACTAGGAGAGAGACTCCGAAAACGCTTTGTTTTCAAGGAGTTACATGGCTGAATAGTGTAAACAAGCTGTAAAAGTAAATCTAGAGTAAATACTAAGGCAGAGACTATGCAACTAGCCTCTTGTTCATCTAAACATATGTACATTCAGCCAACGTTTGGCAATATCACCCTTACTTTGAATATTGATTTTGGTGATTTCTAGCCATTTCATCACTAAAAACTGGAGAACATTTCACGAACTATTCCATTTTGTAGTTTAAGAATCGCTGATATCCGGGAGCTTTTTGTCATTCATGTATTCTGCAATCCATCTGGCAATGTGTGCGACCTCAATTGCGCGTTGCTCAACTAACCAATCTGGATCGATTTTGGTGGAAGCCCTCAGATCCAAGTGGTGAGCACCTGCAACAACAAAAATAAAATAAAATAAAATAAATAGATATCCAAAAATTTCAGTTAGTCTTGTACACTCTGAACTTATTGTTATCACTCTCCAATATCACATTCGCAGAGAGGTTACCAAAGGGGTGATATAAAAGAGTTTTGAGTATACCAAAAGTAACAGCATGATGAAAATCTGAACATTTTCTGAGAAAGTAGTGGCAAGAGGTTGTGGGTACCTTGAGGAGCCACCAAAGCAACAATGCTACTCGAGATGTTTTCAAGAACTCTGCAATCAGACATTGATTCAACGAAAGATCAGGTGCTGTTGAATTGAGCCACTTGAGCCAATTGAAAGCTACAATCACCCAAAGAAAAAATAAAAGGGAGGAGCACCGAATTGTGACTGTCCTTAGTTATGACTTGTTAAGATGTCAAAAGTCAAAAGTTAAATGCTTCTCCTAGATTGCGGGTGCACTGTCCCAATTGGGTGCTTCTACCTTAACCCCTAAAGGTCCATAAGGCCCCCAATGGGCCTCATGTTTTTCTTTTACAATTTTGAGTAGGTCTTATGTCGACTTCCTTTTCTTCAAATTTGTTTGTTTTTTTGACCAACACATGCAATGTTCTTCACCGGTCACATCTGAATCATATGTTTCACAATATGATAGTTTAAAGTCGTCATTTTAAAACCATGAATCCTTGGTCCCTTAGGGGTTAATAAAAGAGGTTTGGAAAAAAGTAATCAAGAAATTTCAGCTCACCCTCCCCCACTCCAGGGATCCAACAGCCCGTTTGAGAACACAATGTTGCTTCCGAAGTTCTTCAACACTTCCTTAATACTCTGCACAAACGGGTTTATCGTACACCGTGTAAGCCAGTGACAGTGGAGGACAAGCGTTCAGTTCTACTTCCTCTGTCCAGAAGGAAATATCTGTCCTAGTTTATTTGACAAAGATATGAAAAAGGGAAGAAAAAGAGTGACATACACATGGTGGAACAGTATTATTATTATTATTATTATTATGGCTTACCTTGCCACCATAATTTGTTGTAATCCAACTCGGTCTTGATTTTACACCATACGTCTCTGAACACGAGTCAACAAAACCATCCAAATCCCAGTCCCAGGGCGGGAACATGCTGTTGTTGGGGTTGCTGCTCATTGGCATCACCATTTCTGTACAGGCCTGCCAAAAAGCCGACAAGTTAGCTCGGAAAGACACACTATTTAGAGGCATGTCTACCACCAATACATACAGATACATTAAGAGTAATCAATATTTTTTTTTGCAAACTAGTGTTAAACTTCTAAAAAGTAACAAGTACAGGACGCACAAGTACTGTTCAGGAATGCCCACTAGTGGAAAGAGATACTCCCTCTATCCGGAAATAATTGTCCTAGTTTTTGGGTTGTTTTTTTGGCAATATCTGTCCTATGTTTTATACTTAAAAGGTGAGCCCTATCCACTTCAAATGGGGCAGACAATGAGAGAGACACAAAAACTACAACTCATAACATTCAGTAGCCTTTGTGATTGCTACCTTCCCCCAACAGAAATGATGTGGAATATCCCACATCATTTCATCCCTCCAATGAAATGATGTGGGATATTCCACATCACATCAGTTGCTATGGAGGCAGGTGGCATTAAGCAAGAGCAACTAACCATGGTGAACAATAATCAAAAGCACTCACTCAATCACAATTCAATAGTGTCATGTAAATGTTTATTTGATTCAATAGCCCATACTAAACACTTTATATATAATGGTAGATGAAACTAAAAGGCAGCCTTCTTGAAGGCTACTGAATGTTATGATACTATTAAGATGGACCATTTTTTGAATACTGGGAAGGCGTTTTTTTTCTTCCAAAAAAAGGGTTAAGTTAAACACGCCAAAAACTAGGACAGCTATTTCTGAGTCTGCCAAAAGAGTTGTTCGTGATTTTGTAAAAAAAAGGATGGAGGATAACCTGCCAATCCCACCCAGTCACTCCGAGGTCGTCATTGCCAGGATCGCTGGGTTGGAAGCAGTCCACCTGGCCAGTGTAATTGTAGTAGATACTGGCTCCCGCAAAAATGCGAGACAGCAGATCCGAGTCGTTGGGTAAACCATCCACAGCCCGACATATCTGCACAATTAAAACCCGCAGTCTAAAATACTCTGCAATACAGTGTGCATTTAAAACCGGGTGATACAGCATTATAACCTGCAAATAACACTAATTCTAGTTGATGAAATGCAGCACTCGTTTCCAAATCCACTTGCACCAAGCTGAAGAGGGGGATATACAGGACATCAATGCACGTCATTGGAACAGTAATATATAATCCAATAAAAAGAACATGTAAAACGAATCTTCGATTTCATGAGGCCCAACAATTTGTTCGTTCCAACAGTGTGTACCTCTCTTATGGGATAAGCTGGGAGAGGCGTGATGAAATTCGAGGGAATTGGGTAATCAACCATTGCAACATACGAGTAGGCTGATTCCAACCACTGTTGTAGCTCCCATGAAGCGTTTAAGTCTCTGAGAGTGGACCATGATATATCAACAACTTGTTGGAGCATAAAAATTGAAACCTCATCGAAAGAAAGCCAACAACCAACTTAGTATCTCTACTAGCAACTGCGTACTACCATACAAAAATTTGTATATATTTGTGTATATTTTGTATATATATATATGTAACTAATATACAAAAATCTCATGTTAGTAGTACAAGAAATTAACGTGTACCGGCACATGTGGAATTGGGTGCTGAGATCGTGTAGACCGCCATTTTGAGAAGCAATCTTGTCGATGACATCCCACGATTGTCGGATGTAATCGAAACAACTTGAACTTTCTAGCTGCACACGTCCAGATTTTAAAAACACTAAACAGCGAAAAGACTTTCAACTTGAAGTGAAATAATTATAAAAAAATACTCCCTCCGTTTCAAAACAAGAGTCCCACTTCAAACGTATGTATTTTTCTTAACATTTTTGTTGCCAAAAAAGAGTCGTCTCAGTACTCAAAAAATAATCTGTCTTAAATAGTAATATTTAGTTTTGTGTCACTCTGTTTGAAGTGGATAGGGTTCACGTTTGAAGTATAAAACATAGGACAAAACCCATGGAAAAAAACTTGCCAAAAACTAGGACTTATTTTGAAACGGAGGGAGTAGCAAAGATGAGACGAAAGACGATTACCTTGAAATCTGCGCTCACTATCCTGTAGAAGGTGTCTGTGGGGACGATATCCTCAAATTGCAAGATGGGCGCAGAAGCAGCCACAGCCCCGATCGCAATGTGAGGATACTTGAGCCGCATCCAAGCTGCCAACACTACATACATACATACAAAACAGATAATCATAAGAAACTCCTAAACAAGACTAAGGTATGTTCTCACTTGATTTCTAGACACTTTTGAACTAGATTCAATTTAATAAGACCACTCCTAACACCAAGTGCGAACTACCATAATCAGTAATAGGTAAGCACACCTATTTACAACGAGTACATTGATTGATTGATTGATTAACCCTTAAAGGATTTAGGGCATAGAAGATATAGAAGATATGTTGCCGTATATTTAACATTTGTTGTAAGTAGAAAGTTCCAAATTGAGATCCCAATAGCTTTTGAGACCATGTAGATATGAATTTTAACTTCACTTTTGATATGAAACTCTTAGGAGGTGTAGAACCATTCCAAATACAATGAAATAACTCCGTATAATACTGGCCGGAATGGCCAATCTGGACCTTTAAGGGTTAAAATCGTTGCGCAGTGAGTACATTGATTAATTTTGAGAATGTACATCATCAGAACTAGTGTCACTGGTTTTACATCATATAACACTTTTGCATATGGTATCCAATCAATGCATTGTATTCTTTGCTGCGTTGGAATTCTCATTGCTTAAAGTAAGTGTCGCAATGTACGGTAGGTGCAAACAACAAGAAAAATCTTGACAGGCAGTGACTTACTTCCGCCATACGAGCCACCGAATAGAACCACAGGGGAGGCTTCGGCCGACAAGTTTCGCTTCAAGTCAGTGACGAGAGTGGCAAAATCGGCAAGGGCCTGCTCGGAGGTCAAGGTGCTCAAAGTATCTGCATCTTTGTACGAGGCTTCCATGGTCCCGTAGGGCATGGATTTCCCATAATAACGGTGCTGCAAAACCACATATTCAATTGCAAGTTATGAAACAGAAAGGTTTGATGCCTGTAGTGTAAATTCTACATAACGCCACAAAATTGCAAAAGTACCTAAAGGACCAAGAAGCCCAAATTGGGCCTCATGTTTTTTATAGGTCCTATGTGAGCTTCCTTTTATTCAAATTTATTTGTCTTTTGATCAACACATGCAATGTTTTTCACTGATTTCGATGATATGAAATTTGTACCCATCTGAATTATATTTTTCAGAATATGATCGATTAAACTTGTCATTTTAAAACCACGAATCCTTGGTCCTTTAGGGGTTAACAAATAGAAAGAAGTGCATTTATAACGCTATCATAAGGGTGGCTTACTCACACATGCAGAAACCCTGGCCCTAGAGCAAAGCCCTAAAATTCCGAAAACAGAGGAAACAAGTGCACACACACAAATGGGTGCGGATTGATTGTATTTTTTCTTACAGCGACTTAATGAGCATGGTTGCCAATCTTTCAAGGAAAAAAAAGTTAAGAAAAAATGGGTGCTGACCTCGGGGAAGAGGATGAGGGCACCAAACTTCGGCGCAATCTCCCACAAGAAGCCGCGGTTGTGGGCAAACCATTCAACGTCGCCCTCGTTTCCGCAGTACATGAAAATGGGTCCGGCGTGCGCAGGCTTCCAGTGCTGCGTGTCGATCAAGTAGCGCTGCTGGAAGCTGCTCTCGGGGCGGAAACTGAAGTGATCGATGACCTGCGTGAAATACTCCACCGTGTACGTCACGGCCATTGAGCTCGCGTGGAAGGACCCGGGCGGCCCCGCATTGTGAGGGAACCTGGGTGGCCTCCGCGCTCCGGAAGCGAATTGGGCGAGAAGAAACGCACACAGGCACGCCCACAGGATGCGCGTCGTCGTCATGGCCGGCGATGAGGAAGCCGGAGTGCAAGAGGAAATTTACTAAGCCATGAGCTTCGTGATCTGAATGCCAATGCAAGTTGGGAGGAAGGAATGTCCGTTGTGGAGGTACAGGCAGAGATTAGTCCGCCATAAGCTTAGCTGCAAGCAATCTGCAGCGAAGAAGGTGAGATCCACTGCAAGCGAGCTTCAGGCTTTGCATTTCATTAGGGCCCACTGTTGCCCCGCCCTGAATTTTCCACATTTCGGACCAATACCGTCAGTAAGGTAGACGGTGCTTAACCCCTAAGCTCCCGAGCGACCATTTTCTGGTCGCTGCCCGGAAAAAACGGGCTGCCCAGAACAAAACAATATTTTTTTGAAAAAATAAAAAATATTTTAAAATACTACATCAAGTCTACTTTCCAACCCAATTTGAATTATGGCAATCCGAGTTAAACTCCACCCGGGAGAATTTTTCAAAGTAGATCACCTCAACATTGTCTTAGTGTTACAAAATTTGCTATTTGGGGAAAGTAATGATGATTCCTCCATCGTTTCTCTTGCTTTTTTGAAGTTTACGATAGATAGCCCAACTTTAACCAATCGTACTAAATTTTGAACTCTAAAATTGAAAATTATAATTTATACAAATTTTCGAAGGTTAATGCTTTTAAATTCATTAAAAAATGATCTAAAGATTATTTAGGAAGTTTGACCGTACGGATAATTTGTAAAGATGATACTCTACATTTTGTCTATTGAACCAACCTTCATCAAACATATGGAAGGCACATATTATAATACATCTATGTTTTGTCCAATACCCCTCGGGCTTTTAGGGGTTAATCCGTGCGTGTGCTAAACCCGTGCCCGTGGTCCAGCCAAAAAAACCGTGCACAGTGATACCCAAACCCGCCCAGCATTGTTCAAGTTCGTGTATCGACATTAGACACTGGGGTGCACGGTTTTCATCTTAGTATCACCTGGGCATAGCACAATTAGGGCGTGTTTGTGGGAATCTTGCACCCTTCTCTTTGACAATTTCTCAATAATTCAGGACTTCCGGTTCTGAATCGCAACAACTTGCAAACTGCCTCATTGATTCTTGCAACTAATTCTAAATTTTGTTCACAATTTTCTCACTTCGGGATATAGACGAAACCCTTATCTGTGCGGTTTTGCCACCGTCTCCCTTAAAAGTAGGGGTATCATTCTGATGTGAAAATGGTATGAAACTCAAATTGATGCTCATTAACCCTTAAAACGTACCACTCCTTTTTAGGAAAGTCAATTACACAATTTAGCCTTCAATCAAGGTTTATCAAAATATATTTTGTAATATTTTTCAATCATGGAATTGAATGTTTCCTATCAATCTTGAAATTTTCAGATTTTTTTGATTGAATACGGCCTTTTTAACAAATTTTTAAGTCAAATACTTCAAAAAATAAATTTTATTACAAAAAAGCTTTAAAATTTTAATATTTTTTTGGGAGTAGGTACAAATTACAATGGAGAATCACATGATATGTTTTCCATAGAAATTTTTTATTTAAATTTTGAAATTCGAAAGGTGAATATCCTATGTAGTGTAATTCAAACCTTGAGCTACAAAGCTTGCACAAGAAATAAAATACTCAATAATTGGAATTTTTAAGATTTGAAAAGTGGAATACAAACTAGACTTAATAAACTTCATTTTCTTAGTTGGGTGTATTAGCAACAAAAGTCATCTTCAAGATCAAAATTGGGTTTGACCAACAAACATCCAGTAACTAGATGCGTGGACGTTTTGGGGTTAAGGTAATTATATCTAAAAGGGAACATTTATCTTAAAGCGTGTGTATGTATTATATTGTGACATTACACACCTGAAATATCACACTGCAGTATATATGCACGCTTTAAGATAAATGCTCCCTTTTAGGTGTTGTTACCTTAGAACTAGTATGGACCTTGACATTGAAATCACACAAGATTTATGATTGCTGGAGTTTACAATGGAATGATGGCATGATTTCTGTGTTACAATGACATAGATATTCAATTAGGTAGTGATTGACTCCTTTGTGTCAAAAAAAAGAAGTAATTAGCACCTCCTTACACTACAGGCGAGAAGCCGTGAGAAGAGAAATTTCAACCAATGGGAGGCTTAGAAACCGAGAAGACTAATTTCTCAATGGCTAAAATTTCTCTCCTCATGGCTTCTCGCCTCAAGTGTAAAGAGGCCCTTAGTGCTTGCCAATGCAACATAAACCTCTGCATGTTACAAACTGTGCATGAGCTTTACTTGAAATCCATGTCAAAATGATGTTGCATGATTTTCACATGAAAAGCACACTACATTTATCTGCTCCAAGGTTTACTAGTGACTATCTAATTAATGTTGAAGGTGTAGTCAATCATTACTTTAGTGATGTAAATTCACAACTATGGAGCCCGTACTTATAAACATGTTTGTATCTTCCTTTGCAAATTTGTTTGTTCACTCTTCGCTTTGTTTCTTTTTCTCTTTTGCCAAACCCAATTCACAAAGATGAAGTCCAAGGCAATTTTCCTTGGCTTTTTTCTTATTTCATTCTCATTTCATCATGGTGGTGATGGAACAACTCCCATTCCCAAGTGGAAGGCCTCGCCCTCGCACTTGTTGTGAGGCCCCTTAGCTTGGCCCTTGTTGCCAACAACACCCACGAGATGAGTGTTGCAACAGACCATCACTACCACCTTAGCCAAACACCTGTTGTGGTGAGCCATTTAGGAGGGAACGAGATTTTTGTTGTGGCAACTTCAATGACAATTCCATTCAATGTTTTAGTGTACACCCTCCACCCACACCCCCTCCCGTGCATTTGGAATGCCGTCTCGAATACCAAGTGGTAGAGCTTTGGATATGTTGCGAGGATGCCAATTGTGATTAAAATAAGTTGAAAATAAAGATGTTTAAGCATTTAAATATATCTTTGTAGTTTTTGGGAAAAAAACTAAATTATAGTCGAAGCTTTTGTAAAGGTGGTTTAGGCGCCACCAATTTTGTTACCTCTTTGGCATGATTGCTTTTGGTGCATAATGTAAACTATAACCATGTTTTTTTTGTACAAACTTTCAAGACTAGTGTGAACCGTTTTTTATGACTTAGTTTTGTAGTTGAGACCTTCAAGAGTTAACCTACCATCTGGCTGCTCCATGGCCTTCCAACATGGTGCTCCAGGTCTGAACACACAAAGGATTGGAGTTTTGTTTTTAATTTCATCATTTTATGTTAATTTGTTTTCTGGCTCATATAATCAATCTCAACTAACTCAATCTGTTTCTTGTGTTCTAAAGAAGCGCCTCTGCCCTCGGGCATAGAGTTTCACAACCTTGAAATTGTACCTACCATGATTACATGAGATTGGTACAAATGAATAATTTAGTTATAGTATATTACTTCTGAGTATCATAAGTATATTACAGAACCTGAACAACCAATATACATTCAGTGAGTCCACACACTTTCACAAACTTTGCCTAGGAACTTTGTGTTATCTTATGATTTACAAGTAGTTAAAAAATGAAAATGAAGAAATTAAATAGAGATGCATGATTGGAGCATCCTAGAAAAGGCCTCTGTATTTTGAACACTTGAAATTCAAATTTCTCGACGGTGTAAATCTTCAAATGATGTCTATTCTCCAATCCCAACGATCAACAAATGTATCATAATTGAAACATTTAATGAAAACACCAACTCCAACAAAGCTAAAACACTTTATTTCTTGGACCATGGACCAAATCCATTCAAAAAATGAATAGTTCGACATTTAACCCCTAAAACCCCAAGGAGTATTGAACAAAACATAAATGTGTTATAATATATGCCTACCAAATAAGTGTTGAGTTACGACCCTTTGACATGCTATCCTACAACAATATCAGGGGCTTAAACGACCAAAGATTCATGGTTTTAAATGACGAATTCAATTGATCATGTTATGAAAAATATAACTCACATGGAACTAAAAATTTTTATCACCAGAATTACTAAAGAACATTGTATGTGTTGATCAAAAAAATAAACAATTTTGAATATGAATAGAATGAAGTCTACATAGGACTGTTAAAAAAAAACATGAGCCCCAATTCAGCCTTCTTGATCCTTTAGGGGTTAAGCATCAAGTCGTTTAAATTGATCAAAAGAGAACAAAAATCAACATACGTTCCCAGCAGGAAATTGAAGTAGCCCAGAAACTTCTTCGTATAATCAACACAAGATAGATAACATTCAAGCTCAACAGCCTCACTGCTCAATGAACGAATTCCTGCTCTAATCCTCAACACAATCATACCCAATTGTTTTGGATAATCAATACTTTCCCGCAAAAGAAATATTAACTCGTGAAGGGAAAAATCAAAAACTCCACCTTCACGAGGCTCCTCTAATGTCCTAATCCCAGTTAGTAATTTTGGTCAATAAAAAAATCTTAAGGTTACCTTGGATGTGAATGGCAAGAGCTCCAGAACTTACTGCTATTCGTCAGTGCCTGAAGCTCCTGTGAATTTGGTGAAATAAAAGGTCCAAGCTCCACGTAAAACTGACACCTCCGGCCTCTGAAACTTGAATGAAATGCTTCAGTGACTGGGACCTTGACAGCTCATGAAGCCACGAGCTTCCAAACCCTAAACCCTAAACCCTAAACCTCAACTGATTTGTCATCAGGACCATTCTCTTCAGCTCCAGTTCGCAAATGGTTCAATTGTTCTTCTACTTTCACCATCTCAGGACTTGCGTGGCCGGTTCGAGTTACGCACAGCCATTCTCTAGGAGAGGACACATCATCGCTACAGCTCTTTGGAATGTGCCAGGACCCACTCACAGATTCCTGTATGGAAAAATAATAATAACAAGCATCAGGAATTTAGCCTTGTGCTTTGATGTAGTTTTGGAATCTGTCGAGTAACTACCAAGTAAAGTAGAGCAACTCATAGAAAATTCCTACTCAAAATGACTCTAGCAACGAAGTATTTTGAATCAGAAATTTGCGATGTCACACAATTGTTCAACACATAATAACCCTTGTCCTCATTGAGCGTATTGCAATTCATAACAAGGAGAAACCATGCACCTGGATTAATATAGAATAAGGAGGCGGCATGTGGAAAACTGGACCCTCCTTGCTCAGAGAAAACCGAACCTGGTATCATTGTCACGCAACTGTTATCATAGCAAATTGGGCCTCATATCTTTTTTAAAGTAGTGTAAGTCGTATGTGGACTAACCTTCCTTTTGTTCAAAATGATTTGCTTTCCGACCAACACATGCAATGATCTTCACTGATTCCGGTAACATAAATTTGGTCCCATTTTAATTAAATTTGTTACTTTAAAATCTTTGATTCTCGAGAGGCTAGACTGAAGAGAGAATTAGACAGTGAGAGTATTTGTGACGCTAAAAGCAGAAAGTAATCACCTGATGTCGTTCTTTCCACTTAGGAAAAAAGTCGCTCCCGAGAAGCTGAAATAAGTGGTCACGCATCTCATCATTGGTCACAAGAATGCACTTGTATCGTACTGCAGCGTAGAGCCAATACCTGTCAATGCAAGAGGTATAATCTAAGATACAGATATACAAGGAAATGACCTTACAAAAAACAAAAATACCTTATTTGCACTAGGTATCAACTATCGGAGTTGGCAGCAAAATAATAGCTGTTAAAATATTGTTAGGCTTCCTTGTACACACCAGTCATCGTTTGAACCAGTTGGAGTGGTGTAGAGGGAATGCGTTTCTTGCCATCTGCTCAGCGATTTGATGGCAAAAGAAGAATTCGCTGGTCCTCCTCTGGTTCGTCTGTGGTGCAACAACACCAGTGGTTCCCTTTTTGAACCCACCTTTTCCTTAATCCCTTTCACCACGGAGTTTAGCTGCAATTGTACAGAACAGAGTGAATGGACTGCGTTTATTCCAATGTAAGCAATTCATGCTACACCATCATTCATACCAAATAATATGTTGTTATACTGCAGATGTGCACGCTCAAAAACAAATACCTGGTAGAAGTTGAAGCCACCTTCACCGAAGTTCTGGTTAAACAAACCAACGTTGGCTCCATCTACAATAACATCAAACGGTCCGTGCCGATCAAGCCATCCCTGATCAAGCAGCGTACGTGATCAGTGCCTGTTCTAAAACACAGGATAGGTTCTGTACTTCTAAATGCCAGAAAAAAGAAGACCACCAAGCTCTTACACACCTCTTACACACCTAATAATGATAAACCACCAAGATCTTCCACACCTTCTAAATATTTGGAGTGAAGAAATAAGAGTATAATAAAGAAAAATTCATGGTATCTTCTTCAAATTTGATGGACTTTAAGGATAACTCTAAAATTTGGAGTAAAATAAAGCAAAATTCTTTGTAGATTTATCAAACTCAAGGTGACTTTAAGGATAACTCTAGTTACCTGAAACTTTTTGAACTCGTTGTTTTTGCTCTCACGCTGGCAAGCTAATTCGGACAAGGACTTGGCAAACATCTCTGTCTCTTTTGGATCTATGTCAATTGTGACAAGCTGCTCCCCGCATTCTTGGCACACACCACTTGCATCAAGGACACTGGGTTTGACTTCCCAGGAGCCGCGGCCCAGCCAGCCTAGTCCATGCCACCCACCACCGCGGCTTTCGTAAGCTGCTTTCACTGTCTCCTGGCTGGGCAAAGAATCCCAATTTGAGCTGCCAACGTTCGTGCCAGCGCTGCTTTCAAACCACTCTTTGATCACACCTGCAGTCGACGGCGACAATCCCCGAACACTCGTCCGTATCCGATGCAAGATAGAATACACTTTGTCTTCAAGGCCTGCATCCGCGCTCAACGTCAGAAGCGCTTCCAATTCACCTTCTTCAGGCTGAACGCCCGCGGACTGCATGTGCTCATCAACCTCAAACGCCTTTTCAACATTCTTTAATTTGCAGTACGTGTGCAGTGCGGGACTATACGACCTCAGCCTGCATCACACAAAATGCAAAGTATATCAAAACCTGCTTCAATATTGCGCGAGCCAATACCATATCACACCACCAGCACAACCTTAACAAATTTCCAAAATGAAAAGTATATCAGAATCTGCTTCAATATTGCTGCACGTAAGGAGCAAGCCTATACCATATTACACCACCAGCACAACCTTAACAAGAGAAGAAAAGACCCCAAACGTATCAGGGTTTTGGCAAGCAGCACACACCAACACAAACAAAAAAATGAATCTACAGGCACAATGACCATCGAAGTTTGAAATGACATACTACAAGTTTGAGGCCCAGATATGTACCTGGGAGAGAGCTTAGCTGTTGCCATCTGCTTAACCATATCAAAGGCCAGATCTCCATCTTCCTTGGCCACTGCAAGTCGTGCTACTGCAGTAAAAGTGGCTTCATTCGGAGGCACTCCTTGCAATTTCATTGCTTCATAGACCGCAAAACCCCGCTGCAGACACACTTCCTTCTGTTCATCTGTCAAGACAACCTCTTCCTCACAGGCCTTCGGTTCAGCTGGAGCAGCACCTTCATGTACGTCGTTAGTCTGGTTTCCCTGCGCATTACCTGATGCACAGAAATTGAGTTAACCCTAACCGTCTAAAACGCCCAATATGGCCATCTGCATCACTGAACGGTGTCATTCTTTTCTCATTTTTCCTCGGTTTTCTGATTGCAATACATCATTTTAACCCTTAAAAAGCTGATGGGTATAGTAGATACGTTGGTGTATATTTGACATTAGTTGTAAATAGAAGGTTCCAAATTGAGATTTCAATAGCTCATTAAAATCATGCCGACGTGAATTTTAACTTCACTTTTGATCTTAAACCCATAGGAGGTATGGAACCATGTCAAATACAATGGAATATTGTTGTATAATACTGATCAGAAAGGGCTCTCTGGACCTTTTAAGGGTTAAAGCTCTTGTTCTATACGACAAGATCGATCGTGTCAAACTGAAGGCATTTTCACACAAATAAACAGATGATTTGCAGCAGGGGGTCCAATTTTCCTACACTACAGAAAATACACAGTGGACGCTTAGGGGTTAATCCTCACATACAAGGACATAAACCCTAAACCCTAAAAAAAACGAAGGAATTCAGGGACTCACTCTTGTGCTGTTTCTCGCTATTTCCGCTCTTGCCACGCTTGAGGGAGCCCGTGGCGCCGGAGGAGCACAAGTAGAGGAGCACATTGTAGCTATACTGATTGAACGAGGTCTTGCCTTCAGCCACCACCTTGTCGTAAGTGGCGATGGCGCCCATGGCATCGGCAAACTTGGAACACATGTCGATGGACCTCCGAAGCTCCGACTCCGCGGGATCCCTTTTCTTCTTCGGCTTTTTATGGCCATCTTGCTGGTCATCATTCGGGGGCGCAGGCCGCTTCTGCATCTTTAGGTCTTCGTCGCCCTGCAACGTCACTGCAGGCGCACAATGTAAGCTCAAAACAAAGAGTAAAATTCTACCAAAAAAACAAAATGAAATTGTATCATACCGAACGTTTTTGATCCCCAGCTCGAGCGGTACGTGCGGCTGCGGTATGTGCGCTTGTTGGAATACGCTTTCAATTCAAAACCCTCACTCCCGCTTGCCCTAATTCCAACTCGTGAGCTCACCAACGAAAACGGCAGAAGAATTCTGCTCCCGGCTTGCGAAAAACTACTCACTCCACTAAAAGCTCCCAGAGCCCGGAAAACTCCGGAATTCCTGAGCATCACGCACTCATGTAGCAATCCTTGGTGAGTTTTCTGTTGCAATGAGCTGCCCTTAGATATTCATCAGGGACCAAAATTGAGTAGTGGAGAAGAAGTTGAAGCAATTGTGTGTAATGCGGCAAACACCCTAAACCCACATAAACTATGCAAAGCAGGCTCATGAGAGCATCAATCCACAAAGCAAAGCCCACAAAGAGCCAAGTTCCATGGGTGAAGCATCTCACTAAAAGACAAAGAGCCAAGTTCCACGGGTGAAGCATCTCACTAAAAGACAAAGAGCCAAGTTCCATGGGTGAAGCATCTCACTAAAAGACAAGTTTTTAGGGACTTAGGGGACCAAGTCCCACATTTAAAGTGAGCTTTTGGGAAAAAGTGATGAAGAAGTTGTCACGAAATATGGGGATTCTCAAACTCTGAACTTCATGGCAACTTCTTCCTAACCAATTCAATTTGTTCATGTTTTACCATGTTCACGCGCAGAACTTCATGGACACAAACTTTCACTCTTTCCTAACCAATCCAATTTGTTCATGTTTCACCATATTCAAGTGCACAACTTCATGGTTGGGTATGATGCAAACCTTCACTTTTCTCCTCCTCCTGCTTATTTCCATGGGCAACTTTTCAAACCCACTACTATCTCAATGGGGGATTGTCACGACACTTTTAAGAAGTTGATTCTTTGAAGATTGAGAATATAGGGAGAGATTTCAGTAACCAATCTTGGTCATGACACTCTTTGAATGACATTAAAAAATCATGAGAAGCATAGTGAATTGAGGGAATCTATTTGCGGAGGAGACGAATGCAGCTTTTCAATCTTCGCACTCATTTTTCAACTAAGGAAGAGAGGAATGAAGCTTCTCAATCTTCATAGAATGGGTCCTCCACAATTCAAGGAGAAAGTGCCACCTACCCATTCTCTGAAGTTTGAGAATGAGAAGAAAGCGCTATGTCACCCCTTCTAATATAACAGACCTTAATAACTTTGAGATACACCAAGTCAAACTTGTATTGCAAACAATACACTGTCATAAAGAATTGTTGATTTTGACAATGTTTTTGACACTTTCAGTTTCAAAAACTGTTTTTCAATGCACACCCTGTTTTAAGTGTAGCCAAAACTCAGCACCCATTTTTGCCAGCTTTTTTGATATTGATATGTCACTGGCATGATCCACAAACCGACCTCCAAGAGGTATTATAGTAGTACCATGCCTCAAGGATGCACCATTAGTATCACCAAGGTTGCACACACATCAGTTACGGATGTTGAAATTTGGCAGTAGGGCAATGGCTTGATATGGGTACCGGTGAGATGCGTCTGAATATGTGACTTCTGTCTAACTCATTTTATGTGTATTAGAAATTTTGTCTTTAACACCATATATATAGCTGCAGCCATGGTGCCTATAACACTACTTAATTTTTGTAATTTTCCAATGCTTTTTTCTTATCGAAAGGATATTTCTCGAAAATCACACTATTTTTGGAGGGGGTACGCATATGAGGCCATCACCCACTAGTGCAAGGTTTTCAATGAGGTCATGAGGTTGCAGTTTCATGGAACACAAACCGATGTGGACTACTTGCAACTTTGGAAATTAAACCAGATTTGGGTAAAACTCAAATCTTCACTTGAGTTCTATTTCTCATAATCTGCTACCATTACTGTGCAATTTTGTTTATTTTTCATTTCTCTTTTTGAAAAAAAGAAAGAAATTGCGCAGTGATAGTAGCAGATTATTTCTTCTCACTGTGTTGCACTGACATCCATATCCTTCATCTGTTTGCAGTAAATTAAGCAGCCATGTTTAAGTGTACTGAAGCATCATCTGTAAGTGGGTTTATGACCTTATCCTCTGTCCACTAGTATTCTACATGTTTTTGTTTTACTCTAGTGATTGAGTAGAAAAATGTGGTGAAATGGTACCAGGAGAATGCATGTCTTTGTGAGAAGTATGACAAAGGAAAGGGATCCATTTACAAGATGAACAATCACTTATACTTCTCTATTACGGGTGATCCCGCAACACCTATTTGATTGGCAGCTCACAACTATGATAGACTGTAGTTGTAGGGTTGAAAATCTCACGGTTTTTTTATCCATGTAAGGCTAATCTTTCTCCTTACTATCGAGCTTGTCTACACATGACCTTCATTGCTACATACAGTAGTGAAGAAAACAATTACAGATAATGTAGCATTTATTATATACAATGTGCTATATGAATATCTGCTATCATTAGATAAGTAGAAGCGATCTGCGCAATGAGATGCTGTTTTTATTGACTCATTTTGAGTTTACTAAAAACAAAGAGGTCGGCTTTATTCTTTGAGTTGCAATTTTCATACTTATTGATCATGTGTACCATCTGCAAGTAAATATTACATTTACATCTTGTTGAGATTTTAGAACATTCAATAGGCATAACTTTCTTAAGTTGGGTTCAGTCTTTGAGTTCACACATCTTAATTCTTCACGTAACATTAAAAAAAAACAAGATAAGATTTGAATTCAATCTTTATGGTGACTGTGCAACAGTATGCTACTTATGTTTATTTACAAGTTTCAATGTTAGAGAGCTTTTGAAGTGACTAGTGACGGGAGCTTCTTCCTTGAACTCAAGATGTGAGAGGATGTGTTTCAAAGAAAAATGTCAGAAGATTAGAACATCTTGGATACCCTACATGCGAGGGGGTTAAGTTCTAAACATATGTATGTACAATGGTTGCCAAAGTGTGATATAAAAGAGTATAATTGGGCATGACTTTGTTCAAAATAATTCTTAGTTGACATTGTTTTCAAAAGGTTCTATGTCAGACACGTTTTTAGAAAATGGAATATTGTTTAGTTGTTTGGGGGAAAAAATGTTGTACCACTACTATTTAAAAATGTTATATAAGTGATTTGAGATTCTTGGAAACAAGACCCAAGTCAGTTTACTAGTAGGAAGTTAGGAACCACGTTGAGATGTTTATTTGGACACTTTTAAGTGTAAATACATACTTGAGTGTGTTATGAATCAACTTGTCAAGAGACTCTTTTGACATTTTAGGATTAGAGGTAAAATTTGCCCGGTGAGGGACAAAAGAACATGCAAAGTTAGAGGCACCTTGAACCATGAGTGCCCCTTGAAGAACAATCTAGACTTCCCCTATAGATGTAGCAAGGACCTCTTACAACAAAAATTAAATTATCTCGTCTGAATTTAGTGTGTTCAATCATTGCTTTTTCATTTTACCTTAAAAAGTTTATTCTTGAAGTTCATGTATTCACAAAATTCAGGAACAAGTACTTCACTTTTTCGTTATAGGCAAGCCTATTCAACAACTAAGGATGTTCTTACTTTTTGCTTTGAAAACATATATCAATTTCATCATTACACAAAAAGCTATGCAAAAATGTGCACTGTTCAAGGCCTCTTTTTCTTTATTCAAAAAAAAAAACTCCTTGATTACAACATTAGCAAACGTATGCCAAATCCTTTAACTTCACGGATCAAAGTGCCTCTACCTTAACATTGTTTGAAGTTGACATTGACATCAATAGTCTCGGCAATAGAAGCAATTCTTTCTCCTGTGGTTGCGAGGCGATCGCTGTGGTGAGCAAGAGCCGTGGCGAGGCGCTCAGATGTGTTAGTCATCATCTCACAGGTGTTGGTAATCCGATCGCCCTGCTGTGCCATCGTGGTCATCATATGATGGGCCATTTTCCCACTTTGATGAGCCATTGCTAAAGCTCCAAACACAACAGCGCCTGCTATCACTACACATCCCCAAAATGCACCTGCAGGTTCTGGAACTTGCATACTCGATCATCAACCTCAGTTTAATTGTCTTGACAATCCTGCAAACCACTGAGCTCTTTTCATCATATTCATTGTTCAAGCATAATATAGAAATACAATAAATCGAGAAAATAAGAAGTTTTGCATATTAAAAATGGGAGTCCAGGGAAGGAGTTATTTTTCAAAAAAGCATGAAGAGGCAATTCAATTCCATATTTTTATTCACAGTTGATAGTTTTATACAAATTTTCAAAGTGAAAAGTTTGTCAAATCTTTAAACTGTTTCCTAGACTAAACTTCAATAACCAAGTGTTTTAATAGACAATTTTGTGTTAGGAATCACCCAAAACCAATAGGTCATTCTGCCCATGAACTCTACCAATCTAATTCACAGATTAACTCAGTTTCAAAAAATATTCGCACTTTGAATTGTCACAGTTGTTAATTATTCTCGGAAATGAGTGAAGGATGTCTCCGGTCAGTAAAAGTCCATAGTTTGATTTGTGGGGTCCTCACAATTTTCCATATAATTTCTACCTTAATATCATTGTTAACACGGATTATGTTGAAACAAGAGGAACAAGAAAAAAACCTCCCAAATTAATCCTTTCAGAATTGTCCATGGTTCTTAATGAAATGAATAAATTAGAGTCATCATGAGGAGGAACAAATCTCAATCAGGTATTTAGAATGAAATCATTGTCCAAGGTTTGCCATACTATTCCACACTAGAACAAACCCTAATTTAGATGGATGGAGATGCAACTAACCTTGAAATGACATGACAACTATCCTCTTGTCCGCAAATGAAATCTTCCAGAATAATCATGAGCAGCACTGGGCACTCGTCGTTGCTTGCATCCTTACATAACATGACAGCTATTTAATTAGCGCTGTAACTGTTCTTGCCGCTGCTGAATTCTTTCACATTTTATAAAGCACTTAGGTCTTTTAACAACCCATATATCAGCTGTTGGCATAAATAACTACAGCCAATGCATGTTTGGGGAGAAATTGAGCCAAATCAAATCGTAGCCGAAGTTCTCTACAATTGATTGGTGGTTCATTAACATGTTTCAATTCTTCCTTACAATGATAAATTTTATAAAAGGTTAATTGGCTATACGCTTAAGGATTTCTTTATGAATCAGCTATTTGAGCAATGCATTGGCTCACTTGTAATTAGCCACCAATTCAACATCCAACGCTATGACATGTCTACATTGCCAAAAAAGAATTTCAAACATGCAGATATCTCAAACAAGTTGTACAGAAATAGGATTAAAAAAACAGCAAGATTATATGAACAGAAGGAAATTGTACATGAGGATCCAACCTAACTGTCATGACACTCCCTCGTACTGTTCAAAAGAATCAAATTGGGCATACTAAATAAATTGTCAGGCCATCTCACAATCCAATTGCAGCATGATTTCTAAATTCCATCAAGCAAAACAATATGAGAAACAAACCCTAATTGTAAGAAAAATCATGAGTAAAAAATTTTCACATCACAAAAGGCAATTTAATTTTAACACAAACATCATCATGGGTCATCTTTATATTGTACATACGTCCTCTTCAATTCTTGCGAGACTTCACTGGAGTTCATTTCTCTATACATTGCAATTTGACACATGAAAGGAAATTTGTTGGCCTTTTCTCTCAACCCCAACTCTGTCTGTGTGTTACCCTACCGACTGGTCTAACCTCGATTCTGCAACATCCCAGCAGTTCATTTCTTGTTGCTGTATAGAAATGCAACATTGTAATTGTCAAGATAAAAATTGTGTGATCAGAAAGTCTTCAAATTTTAGATGGGGTTAGGCTCCATGATGAATTTCCAAATCACTCTCGCCATCAATGATCTAATCTAGTAAGTTACTAACATTTGATGTTAACAAGTCCTAACCACTGGTCATCAAACTAAAGTTTATGACACTCAGTGCAAAATGGAACAAAATGAAGATCGATATCACAGGCAGCACTTTGGACCTTGGCTGAACAAGATCCACGTGAATAAGATTTCGAATCCTCATCGTTGTATACTATTAGGATCTCATCGTTGTATACTTCTCTTGCAAAACATCAGTTTTAGGAAGAAATTTGACTTGGAATGCACTTCATGATGCTTTACTGACTGTTAGAAAGTACTCAAAAGAAACCCAAACCTCTTTGATGTCCCAATTTACGTGCACAAAGTGCATGTCAGTATGTCACAATATAGTAATCTGTAGCATCAGCTAGAAATCTCTTTCAAAGTATCCTCCAGGCAGTATTTGGGTTTGCACGAATTCAGTGATCTGAAATCATATTCACATTTAGAAAATCTGGATGCAACTTCTTCCATGATAGGGGAAGCATGTGACATTGAAAAGGCCACGGTTTAGAAGTCCAAACTGGACATGCAACAGAGCTGCAAGCCTGCAACAACATACACGGATAGCGATGCTCACAGAACACGAGTTCATGATAAATTTCTTTCGCAGAATCAGATCTGCATAATCAACTTGCATGAATACAGCGAACACAGGCAATCCGCATATAAAAACAATGCCAAGCTCGAGCGCCAAACACCAGAGAGTGCACTCTTTTCTAACATGGTCGCAGATGCAACTCCAAGTGCAGTAGTGCACTCAGTTCTACGTTTGGCAACTAAGCTGGCTAAAAGAATTATGTTACTATATAATACTACTACCTGCTTACATTACAATGGGGGAGAATCCGAAACACAAGCTCAGTCTGCAAATTACCATGCAATCAACAGGAGCACTGGTCATCATCCAGAGAATGTCCTCTAGCTGCAGATGACCAGTGCTCCCACGGATTGGATGCAGCTCGCGCATCGCCCTCCTTACAAGACAAGTGAATCCTAGAAATAGGAGACCACACAATGTACTGTATATATTAGATTGCTGCAGCGCCGCTGATGGGGCCGAAGCTGTAAGGGGCGGTGATTACTGGCCATACCCGCACATGCCGAACTTGCAGGTAGTGGGGCACTTCTTCCCGCACGCGCCGCAGTGGTGGTTGTCGCTGCCGAACACGTCGATGCAGTAGCCGTGGCAGCACTTCTTCGCGTACCCGCAGCTCTTGCCGCACTTGCCACAATTGCGGTCGTCGTTCTTCACGTTCTTGCATGTCCCGTTGCAGCACGCGCTCCCGTACCCGCAACCCTTGTCGCACTTCCCACAGTTCCCGTTGTCGCACTTCACATTCACGCACTTGCCCTTGCAGCACGTCTCGCCGCTCCCGCACTTCTTATCCTTGCCGCATTGCGACGGCGTCGGCGTCACCTTCACGCACTTGCCCGACTTGCAGCAGTACCCCTTCGACCCATCACACGCTTTCCCGCACTGCCCGCAGTTCTTGCTGTCGCTCGCCATGCTCACGCACTTGCCCTTGCAGCACGTCTGCCCCGGTTTGCACTTCGTTTTGCTGCACTGCGATGAAGTCGGCTTCTTCACGCACTTGCCGGACTTGCAGCTGTACCCCTTCGTCGTCTCGCATTGCTTGTGGCACATGCCGCAGTTCTGGTTGTCGCTCGAAAAGCTCACGCACTTGCCCTTGCAGCATGATTGCCCACTCTTGCACTTCTTGTAGTCGCTACACTCAAGCGCCGCAGGCGGCGATGGGGCCGTCGGCTTGGCACACTTCCCAGACTTGCAGCGGAATCCGTTCTTGGTGTCGCACCCCTTGTCGCACTTCCCACAATGCCCAGGATTGTTCTTCAAATTCACGCACTTCCCCTTGCAGCACGTGTACCCATTCACACACTTCTTGTTCTTCCCGCACTGTACGGCCATCGTGGGCTTCGACGACTTCTGGCACTTGCCGGACTTGCAGCTGTAGCCCTGCTTGCAGCTCCTCCCGCACTGGCCACAGTTCTTGTTGTTACTCTCCAACTTCGCACATCTCCCCTTGCAGCAAGTGTACCCATTCGCGCACCTCTTGCTCTTGCCGCAAGACGTCGTGCTGCCTTTCTTCACAGGCGTCGGCTTCCTGCACTTGCCGGATGTGCAGCGGTACCCTTTTCTGGTGTTGCAGCACTTGCCACACTTGCCGCAATTCTTGCTGTCACTAGCCAAGTTCACGCACTTCTTCTTGCAGCACCCGGGCTTCTTGTAGAATTTCTTGCAGCTCCTGGTGCTCCAGCATTGCTTCGACGATCGTGAAGTCAGAATGCGAGCCAAAGGATGCGCTGGTGACAGAGCCTCTTCGTCATAACCATCCACATCAGGTTCCGCATCCGCAGCATCCACAACCGCATCAGCGTCCTCTTCTTCATCATCTTCGAGCTCCACTTCACCGACATCAGCATCCGCCTCTTCTTCATCCTGAGCCGCAATGGCGTCCCAGCTCTCGCCATCCACAACCGTAGCGGAATCAGCGAATGTCACAGCGCTGGAATCCGTACTGGCAATGGACGTAACGACCTCATCAGCGACCACGACGGCACCCAAAAGCGCCAGCAACAGAATGACAGTGCGGAGGGCCATCGAGACCAGCTGTGAGAGGAAATCACAACACAATTGTCAAGCCCCAATTAGCATGACAAAATACCTGTCTGAACTGGTGGTTACGAGCGGGATATATAGTACAGAAAGCTACTGTACACAAAAGATTGAGCGTGCATGGCTTCTGACGGACTCGATTAGATTCTGCGCAGTACAGTAGTTTCATCGGGGGAGCGGACAGTGCGGATGAATGGCCTTTTGCATAGTGGCCAGGGCGCCCGAAACAGGCGGATCGTATGAGGACTGGTGGTCGTGAGGGCTATTGCGCATTCCATGCCGACGCAGTGATGACATAACTTATTGCTCGCTTTCAGGAATTTGCGGGTGCCGTCGTGGAGCTCTCGTCAAGCGCAGGGTCCTTCATCGAACTACTCCCCTGCTACAGTCTAGCTTTAGTTCCGTTTGCTCTGCATGGAACTGTAGCCCTCAGTTCCCTCCAGAAGGCGGACAGCGGCAACTAGTTCTGACGGCCGCTATAGCCAGCGCCTGCTCGATCTTCGTTGATGAGAAACTTCAGCTCCGGAACTCTTTTTATTAGACCGTAGGATCACTTTGTCTGTATGAACATTCAAGTCTTTAGCTGCGTAATTTCTTCAAAGTGACGGTACGGTGTTCATTACGGGTATCACGGTGCTTAGGTACCAGCACAGGTAGGAAATGTGTCGAATTCACTTACTATAAATGAACCAAGAATGAAATCACGCCACGCACATGGGTTGTGTTAGTGTTGATGAGTAGTTTTGGTCACAAGAAAACAGAAACGTAAGTATAATATTCCGGTACTATTTACTGTTTCCACAAAATGTGGAATGAAAAATGACAGGTTTGCTACTAGTGGGTGTTCATTACAGGTATCATGGTGCTTAGGTATCATGGTGCGTAGGTACCAGCACTAGTAGGAAATGTATTGTTTTTCACTTGCTATAAATGAAAAAGGAATGAGATTGCGCCAGGCATATAGGTTATGTTAGTGCTAGTGAGTGGTTTTGGTCATAAGAAGACAAAAATAAAAGCATAATATTTAGCCATTGTTCACTGTTCTCACAAAATGGGGAATGAAAAACGAGAGGTCTTTTACTAGTGCAAGTACACAACTCCCATATTATATGCGGGAGGTATTTGCATTAAACAGTTTTTGTAAAAATTATGTCAAATCATATTAAAATAAAAGAACCAAAAAGTTGGGTGAAGACCAAATTAATTAAAATGAGATGTAGAATATGTTGTTTAGTTGCTTATTTTATTTTTTTAAAGTTCCACAACGTAAGTAAAGAATTGAAACACCTATACATAATTTAAAAAAATCCATATTAGAAGTTTCCTACAATTAAAATTAAAAGTCATTCACAAGGAGAGATAAAGACATTCCCACATGGGAATTCATATGGAAAGTGAGACAAAATTCCTACAATTGTAACTTTCCCGAGATAATTGTAGTGTACTTTTTATAAATTTGAGGGAAATTTGTCCGCGTTTCCCATATGGGAATTTTTTTTTATCTCCCTGTGATCGTGCCTGTGATTGCCAGTGCTTTATCTATAGTAATAAAATCTTAAATTTTTATTAAAAAGCCCAAAAAGTTGAATAACTTGGCCTATGCCACATGTATCAAAAACATTCATAGAATTAGCTTTTTAATGCTATTATTTTCTTCAAAGAATATTCAATTCTTGTATATAATCACATTTTTGGATTCCTTGTTATAAGGACCACAACAGTTTCCTACACTAAAACAAATCCGATCACTTGAGATTAGACTAAATTGCAATATAAGTGATTATAATTATGGCCATATAATACATGAGTTGCATACCCGAAGATGTTTACTGAAAGTTGGTTCTTTGAAGATTGAAAACCGAGGGAGAGAATTTAGAATCCAATCGTGGCCATTTTCAACAAATCAGGCCCTGAGACCCTGGAGTGCGTGTGAAGAATGAGAACACTAGCAAATTGGGAGAATTTACATGCGTACTTCACCTTAGTTAACGCGAATCCCATGACCAGCTATTAGCAAGTGGGGTGAAAGCTTCTCCACGGAGAATCAAAATCATCCCATTTCTCACTTCATGAAGAGAATCTTGAATGAAGCCTCTCAGATAATCCGTCCTCCACAATTCAAGGAGAAAGTGCCACGTACCCATTCTCGAATGAAAAGGAAGCACTTACTAGAAGCCGAGGGAGAAAAACAATTTCACGGTCACTTTGAAGTGAGACCCTGGATCAAGAAAAAGTTCAGTCAAGAACCCACCACTTGGGTTCAACTTTTTAGTGGTGTGTTTTTGGGGTGCCACCTAAGGATTACGGTATTGCTTTATGACCCTGGCCCTTCATCAAACTCAAAACTGGTCTCTACCAATTTGAGTTTAACATTCTTATATCAGCTTGTTTTCTAACCTTCGTCTGGTGTAGCAACTCTAGAATCATTCATTTTGGGTTCTAGAGTGCATATTCAGAATTAGGGCTGCTTCATACTATGGCTGAAGGTCGAGAGGCCATCGATTTCCACCAATCAAATTGTAAGAAACCATGGATTTGGCTTCTCGACCTTTCAAATTAGAGGCCAAAGTCTAACGGCCGTCGCTCTCCAAAATGCCTACATGACAGTACTTTTTGACTAAGGTGACGGCCTCTTAAAAAGAAGTTTGGGTCGGACGGTAATGGAAACCCAAACTATGGTCGAAAGGCCGTCGATTTGTTTTCATAAAAAATGAAAACTATATTTTAGTGCCTATTTCAGTAGATTTCTTTGGACTCTCAACAAAGTTTGAACTCTCAATCCCACGGCCTCTCGACTTAGACGGCTCTCGACTTGGACGGCCATAGTGTGAAGCGGCCCTTAATCCGGAAGATGAAACTTTCAATTTCATTCACTTTGATTCAAAAATCACTCTTGAGCTTTGGATGATTGATCGAAATAATTAATGCACTCTTCTCCCTATCACAGATTTCGTGGCTTTGAATCCAGTTGTAGATTTCAGGGCACAGGCCTGATTCAAATTCAGTTGCCGCCTCCATGTATCCCTAGCTGGCTCTCGGATCAAATTTTTGTGAAGAGGTCGGTGGCAACCGACACTAAAGAATGCAAAGTACGCAGCAGCCTGGCCCAGTTGGACGAAACGTCAGCTGGCAGCATTCATCCGCATATATTTCGATACTGTAGCTGTCAGGGATAAATTTAAAGTGCTCTGAGGCAACCATAGCTGCGGTTCAAATCTACAGATGATTATTGTTGCCATTCCTTTTCGTTCGGCCGAAACTTCGCCCACCTAAGCACTCCAGCAAATTTGTTGAATCCAGGCTCACTTTGTTACCAGATCGTTCGAAGAGGAGACGAATGAAAAATAGTAAGTTTCTTATACTGACAACGTTCGGCGGTTCACTTCCGCATTGCAGAGCCTGTCGAAACTCAAATTCTCAACTTAGTTGAAAAAGCTCAGGTGAGAGTTGAGACCAGGCCGGAATCCAGAGCCAATGAACAGTCTAGTCAGGACATAAATGATCAAGTGGAGCAGACGTACTTTGGGCAACAACATCATGTTACGAGATTCAAAGTACGTCATACAGTTCGATCAAGCAAACCCGTCGCTTTTCACTGACTAAAATCGCGGAAAAGGTGTCTATTCTTTGTCGAATGTGACCAAAGCACTCACTGCAACTCTGGAATGGCTCAAAATAGCAGTGAGAAGCGACCAGTTTCCTTGTAATGATGTTTGTGCAACGTACTGGACGTCTGCGCGCAGGCAACGTCGATACTCTTGAATGTGTAGCGCAGTCCAGGACTTGAGCGTCGTATGCTTCGATCTCTGGTTCAAGTACTGTACGCAAGTAGCCTCGTTTTGCCTGTAGGCATCAACGGCTCCGGCTGTCTGCTCATTAATTTTCAATTCTCATGCTTCGCTTTCTCTACCTTTCGCTTAGTTGAGACTTGCAGTGAAGGCCGATTTTTAACAAAAATTGAGGTCATGAAGTCTAGCTCTTCCATTGGTAGCCGGTCGGTCTGTGGCCGTGGTGAGGAGGAGCATCTAAACTGACAGTGGTCAGCATAAGTGTTCGGACAGTGTAGTGCATTTCGAAATTATTGAACAGTGTAGTTGCACAGGAAGATAAATGTAAGATTTCCTCATGGGAAACGTGGACAAATTTTTCACAATTGTAACTTTCCTGGATAAAAAATACATTGCAATCATCTCAAGAAAGTTATAATTGTCCCACTTCCCATATGAAATCCCATGTGGGAATGTCTTTATCTCTCCTTGTGTTGTCAGATGATTTTTTCGACCTAATTTAGTATTACTAAGAAAATTATACATGGCATGTAACGTCATGAAAATGTCCTCAAAATTAGCCACTTGGAGGACCTACATATTGAATGATCGGGAAGTGGTGTGTACATCTAAATTTGCACAAAAATTGTGCGAACCACAATCTTTTCAATGCAAGTGTTGTTTTGAGGCTTTCTTGTGCTACAAATTCTTTAAGTTTTTTAGAGAGGTTACAAGAAATTTGCTATAGCTCCAAGGAGATCTGAAAATAAACAAAGGGTAGTTCTTGAAATGCATGAGCAAGGCAATTCATATGGCGAAATTTCAGCAGTTTTGGGCATTCCGTGCAGCGCTTGCAATGACATTGTATGAAGGTTTGGTGAGAGTGAGGAAGTTTGAGGGGTAGAGTTTCACCTGGTAGACCTCGAATTCTTGATGATTGTGGCGACCGCAAAATTGTAAAGAGGTTAAATGATTGATGTACGAATACAACACATAGCACAACCTCTGGATTTCAAATACAAACAGAAAAAAACATCTTATGGTTTTTTCTTTGCAACACTATAAATGATAGTTTATGTAGGATTGGTAGCTGATTCTGTAAATCGGTCTGGCTTGTACAACTATTTCTACTATCCAATGAGCATTAGTGGTCATGCACTTGGAGTGCTACAACGGAGACAGTGCTAAATGAGAGAGAAATGAATCTTTTTCTACACAAAGAGTATAATTGTGTTGTTTAGAACATAGGATGATTAGAAATAGTTGCATATTGTATGATAAAGTTGCAAAGCTTTTAATTGCAAAGTTTGTGATTTAGTTTCTGAACGTTGAGACGTTTACGGATTACTTACCAATTTTTGAAATCTTCATTCATTGTAAATTTTATATGTAAAGTAAAAATAAAAATAAAATCAACTTAGTAAATGCCATTTCCAGCATTGGCACACATTTGGAAACCCAAAAAAATAAATGAAAAGCACCGATTCTCCATTATCTTGAGTAAGTTTTGTTAAGGAAACATAACATTCAGTAGCCTCTGTGATTATTGCCTTCCTCTAACAGAATGATGTGGAATATCCCACATCATTTCATCCCCCCAATGAAATGATGGGGGATATTCCACATCACATCAGTAGCTATAGGGGCAGGTGGCATTAACCCCTAAAGGACCACGAGGCCATCACGTGGCTTCTGGAACTAGAAAGTAAGGAATTTCGAGTTGTTGGATTGTGAATTGTAAAGTGAGCAACAAAGAGACCCTAGTTCTTTTTGAGAGCTGAATCCGTGAGTACTTCTCGATCGAAATTTCATGAAGTGTGCAAATTTTGGTGAATTTTTTGAGCTGCACGGTGGGTATTTTGGCGTCACTTCAGACCCTCATATCTTCTTCCTCGCACCTCCAAATTACTTGAAATTTTTTCCACATGTTTAAAATGATGATTTCTACTCACAGTAAAAATTTCAGATTTTTTGGAGCACTTTTGATCAATCCGATTTCAGCATGTGTACAAAATACCCTGAACAAGTTCCATCAATCTTCTCAACGGTGGCATTTTCTCAAAAATTGTGCGATTTTGTCGATCTTTATTTCATACAAAAGCTATATAAGTCTTCTTTGATTTCAACGGTGCCGATTGTCAATAATTATCACACACCAACGAGGAATTGAGCTTGTTATAAGAGCTAGTCAAGAAAACAAGAGCTAAGCTAAAAACCCCTCCGGTCCTTTAGGGGTTAACCCCTAAGCTCCCGAGCGACCATTTTCTGGTCGCTGCCCGGAAAAAACGGGCTGCCCAGAACAAAACAATATTTTTTTGAAAAAATAAAAAATATTTTAAAATACTACATCAAGTCTACTTTCCAACCCAATTTGAATTATGGCAATCCGAGTTAAACTCCACCCGGGAGAATTTTTCAAAGTAGATCACCTCAACATTGTCTTAGTGTTACAAAATTTGCTATTTGGGGAAAGTAATGATGATTCCTCCATCATTTCTCTTGCTTTTTTGAAGTTTACGATAGATAGCCCAACTTTAACCAATCGTACTAAATTTTGAACTCTAAAATTGAAAATTATAATTTATACAAATTTTCGAAGGTTAATGCTTTTAAATTCATTAAAAAATGATCTAAAGATTATTTTGGAAATTTGACTGTATGGATAATTTGTAAAGATGATACTCTACATTTTGTCTATTGAACCAACCTTCATCAAACATATGGAAGGCACATATTATAACACATCTATGTTTTGTCCAATACCCCTCGGGCTTTTAGGGGTTAAGCAAGAGCAATCAACTATGGTGAACAATAATGGAAAGCACTTCTCAATCACAAGTCAAGAGTGTTCTGTAATTATTTATTTGATTCAATAGCACATTCAATTACAATTCAGTGATCACTTCATAAATAAAGGTGGATGAAACAAAAAGGCAACCTTCTTGAAGGCTACTGAATGTTACGAAGCTGGAAAACGACCACATAGGGTACTTAGGGCAGGCTTCAATGTGGAGATCGGTTGGGTGGAAGGCACTAGAAGACAAGAATTGAGGTCTCAAGAACCACCCATGTTCCACCCATTTCGGTACAAATGAAATATATACTCTTGACTTCTCTTGTTTTCACCCATTTCGGTAGAGCTTCCTCCTTTTGAGGACCGGCCACCCATACATGGAAGGAGGCCCTTACTGTTGAGTTCCCTTTCACGGTGAACCGTGAACAGTAGCATGCAATGGATTGCCAATTCCGCGTCAAACTCGTACAGTGTGGGATCACTGGATCTAGAATCCAGGCGAAATTTTCTCACTTTCTCTCAGATTGCTTTCCCCTGGACAGCTACCGGATTGTGATCCAGTAACTGTAGTACAATGATTGCAAGCTATTAGAGTTATCCTTAAAGTCATCGTGTGTTTGAATAAGATGCCGTGAATTTTGCTATAATGTATTGTTATTTGTGCACTCCAAATAGTTAAAAGGTAGGGAAAAGCTTGGTGGTCTATCATTGTTAGGTGTGTAAGAGCTTGGTGGTCTCTAAACTCAAGGGAAACTAGTTTAGCCGTCTTTCTTGACGGCTAAACTAGTTTTCCATGAGTTTGAAAACCACCAAGCTCTTACACACCTAATAATGATAGACCACCAAGCTTTTTCCTACCTTTTAACTATTTGGGGTGTACAAATAACAATACATTATAGCAAAATTCACGGCATCTTATTCAAACACACGGTGACTTTAAGGATAACTCTATTGTGTTGATTAATTTGAAACCCTAAATTTTATTTTGTTTTATTTTATTTTATAATAATTTAATAATTTTGGCACAAATTGAAATTTTATTATTTATTTTTGAAACAATCAATTGTCCTGCCGTGGTGGCTCTCTATTTTATTCCTTCTTGCAATTGATTTTTCAATTTGTGACAAAAATATATATAAATATTACCCTTCTTTTGCCCTTCTATTGTGAACCTTAGAATCTCGGCCATTGTTCTCAAATCACTATAGCAGATTCAAAATCATGGACAAGTCCCTAACTCCACATCATCTTTAACTATAGATTGAGTAGTGAGACATAGTATCTAATGTTAAAGTTGCTACAGTGCTATTGGTAAAAAGGGTGGACTCTACTAACTGCTGAGGAACCATATGTTTGCATTAAGAATAGTCAACACAAAGAACAAAACATTGTGAAATCTAGCAAACGCTCCTTTGCAATGGAATCTAATTTGTTCCATTAAAATTTATTGACTTTGAAAAAACATTGTGGGAACACTGGTTTTTTTGGGCTAAATACCACTGTAGCAAATATATTCCATTCATGATTCCACTAAAATGCATTCTCATCCTTCACCTATTTTATTTTGATCAGAGCTCTTCGTAGCATAGTTCTTTTCTTTTTTTTCTTTTTTTTTCTTTTTTCCTTTTTATTGACACAAATAAAGGGAATTTTATTTTTAGTTTTTAAATACAAACCGAGCAGCAGGTGACGAGGCTAGCGTGGGAACCGCCCCATTTTGGGACCCTAAATTGACCCCTGATTAATCAATGGTCAACCATACTCATCCATGACCTTATGAGTGAGGCTTTGATGATGACATGCATTGGCTCGTAGTAGAGAACTTTAGCTTTACTTTTTTGGGTTATACTAATTTTCGATAGAGATTCTATAGGCAGGTAGGATATATGTCTCCTTTTATGATTTTGGATTTGAATGATCATTCATTTATAATAATCTTCAGTCATAAAATCCCATCCTTGTAGAAAATTTCTCAATGCACTATAAAGATACAATTTATCCTCCATAATCCGATGATATTATTAGAGTTTTCCGCAAACTCAAGGGGGTTCAGAGCCTGACTTTGCTAATTTCCTTGGGATTCGAAAATTGGCCCGTGGTGGAGCTGTCAGGGTCTGTCATTTCTGGTTTTTCTATTTCAGTGAATGAACTCTGACTTTTTAAAAATAGATCCAAGGAAGACCCATTCCATGTAGATACGTGTCAAGCCAAGGAAGCCCATGTGATATAGAATTCACAAGAATAGAAACTGAGGTTGGAAAGTTTTTGGGCACACTTTTTGGGGTCTTGAAACTTCAGACCTCTAGTTTATTTACAGCATCTGACATGTCTACTTTTATTGTGCTCTCAACCTCTTTTTTCAAAAACTATGGTCCAGTCATCCAACTGTAAAGCACTTTGCGGATAACTCTATTGTTTCAAGAAGTATACATGAGAAGTCATTTTTGTGACTAAGGTAGGAACTCAAATTTCCCATAAGTTTCTTTAATTCAAACACAAATTTGACAAGGAAAGAAGTTGGTCTCTTGTGGTTAATCTGGCATCGTGCAGTGGCTGTTAATTGTTGGAGAAGAAGAACCGATGGTGCAATTGGCATCCGTTGCCTGGTTTGCTAAAGACGCTCTGAGGAATCAGTGCTTCATAGATTTTGGGAATGCCTCTCTGCCACGCGCGCCTAGCAATGGGCCAACCACATTATAAACACACTTGTCAGCGGTAGAGACGCTCGGGGCCCCTGGCAGCCTCTCACCTGGAAGCAGGGAATTTTTTCTGACAACATTAACTGCAAATTCAATTAGATCAAGAGAATTTGGATGGAGCTGAGGACAGTGGTTCTTTGGACTTTGTGGATCGAGAGGAATGACAAGGTCTTCAACAACCTTGCCTGGGCGCCAGAGAAATTGACACAAACCATCTGGAATGGCATGATCGACTACAACATCATATTCATTAAAATGAGAGTATACTATGAAAATGAGAGTTTAGATGTGTCAGAATATCAATGAAATTGATTTGAATATGCAACACAAATAGAGTGAAAATGTTACTTTGCAAGAGAATTGAGACACTTGCCATTGAAATGTAACGTAATATATGTCTATTTATAGAAATTTCATAGAGCAACAGACAATTGGTGAAGAAATTGCCGCTTATCATTACAAGGAGCTACAGTCAAATAGCATTTAGGTACAAGATACACAACTAAACTACGGTTCTGTACATCACTACAGGATACTACCAGTGTATAGTAATCGCAAATACAATGGCAAATGGTATCATGAATGCGATCGAGTCTTCAGTCCAGCTACTTCCGTCAACTTAAGTTCAGCTGCAGCCTTCAACATTTGAGGACCACGAGTATAGCCAGTATATATCGAACATCGTTGTAGGGAGATCTCACGTCTTTGTTGCGCCAACATCCGTTCCTCCCACGCATCTCGAACAGGAGGGGATCTCTTTCTGAAAAATCCGTCATGTGACCGAGTCTCTCGGATACCCTCTTTCAGAGGACGCTGACGAGTACGCAAGGGTGCACGAGGAGGCACATCAACACGGGCTTGGATTACAAGAGGTGGGTTCGGAGGGGTCAATCGGGCAGCATTTAAAGTACCAACGGACTTGCTTCTATTTGGCATGTCGAAAAGCTGCATGAACAAGAACAACTATAAGTATACCGTAAGGCATGTCCGACGATGAGAAATACAAGTGCGGGAAAAGAAGGTATTCGCACCTATAGAGAATTAACTGGACATGAGGCGTCTTCAGAAAGCATTCTCTGGGACACCGTAGTTTCAGGGACCTTCTCACCCGTTGCCGTGAGTCCATTGTCATCGTAGAGCTTTCTTGGAGCCACTCCCTCACATGAATCGCGGTTCCGCGGCGAAGATGCAATGGCTTGAGCTTTTAGTGGTGACGGCGAACTAACTGGACGCGTTCTCATAACACCCTTGGGTGGACTATCCACAACTCCATAGGCAAGCGGCTTGTTTGAGAAGTCCATTGTCGACTGCGCGGTAGCTGCCGAATACATAATATGCCCTAAGCCACTCTGCGAAATCGCTTATTGTCCGTAGTCCAAAATCGAATCAGTTGAAGCAGCGCAACGAAAATCTAAATCACTGTCCGTATCCGAAACGGCACGCAAAACCTGGATACGAATAGAGTTTAGAGGGAATCATCAACATTCGTAGGTGTGGAGTATACAATTCATATAAATCAACTCGAGTCGAGTTGAATGGAGAACTGATGTTACAGTGGAACAATTACATCGTAGGCACACGCATTCATTAGTAAATTTACAAGTCAGCGACAACTTGACTGTTCCAGCATTATAGCCTTTGAAGTTTCAATGGCAACGATGAGCTCATCGTATTCTCGTGTATCGGGCTCTTCAATTAGCATCCGACGTCCAATGTTATCATTCCTACGGAACGACAGCAAGCCTTGACCCCGGCATCGGTGAAGCCGCTGAATCCAAGGGAGAAGGTCGTCCACTAAAAACCTATCCCTCTCTTCAAATCTGGACCACGAAACAGGGAGTACGACATTCTCAGGTTCGTTGAGAATATGCTTCTCCCGGCTATCGTCTACAATGATGGTGTTTGAACAAGAGAATTTTGAATTTTGGGGTTCAAATAGTTTGTCCAAAGGTTTTAAGAACAAGTCCTTATTAGTTCCTTTGACCTTGAAGTTAGACATTTTCCCGCGAGAGCCACGACACTTGATAACATCGCAGGTATCCTGGCCAAAGATATGCAGCGGGGGTTGGAGTCCCCGGAACAGGTACTCGGTAATCAACTTAGTAGTGGGAGCAGCCATGGAGCTCCAAATGGAGACATATGCAAAAAGCTCTAACTCGTAGAGAAATTCCCTGCAATGCGGCCGTACGTACACAGCCTTAGGACCAACCACCACCGGAAGGACGAACGAATGCGGCTGAGAGATATCATTGTATACTTGGTGCTTCGACATGTTTCTCCGTTCCAAACAAACACAAAGAATTCCATTGAGGTCCAGGATGACATTCAGCCACTTGCGGACCCCCCTGGGTACGAACGAATGATTGACAGGCTCCTGAGCAGCACCTACTGGACTGTGCGCTACACTGGCCCCCTGTTAAGAAAGGGGACAGACAGAATGTGCAGACAGTTAAGGACTGCACCGTTTTATTTTTCTACCACCGTCAAGCCATCCGAGAATGGCAAAGAATGCAAAATAAAACAATTCTCGGACTCACAGTCAATGATCCAATTCATGGCAAGTGGGGACAACAGAGGCAAGACTTACAGGCATATCTGGAGATACCAACTGTGATGGGGGATCCTGGTCGACGACGGTGGTCGGAAGTGGGATGTGGACCTCCAGGAGAACAGCGTCAGGAATATCAGATTCAGTCGTCACGTCCATAGGAATAACGTCACAATCACTAGATTCCAGTGCAGAAGTAACTTCTACACGATGATGTTCTACCTCTGGTTCTTGGATATCACGGGACCCAGAAAACCTATGTCGACTAATCAAATGCTCCGGAGATGCGGCAGCAGACGTATGTGCGCAATTGATTTCGAGGACATTGGCAGAGCCTGCGCGTTGCGAAAGTGCAAAGATAATATCCGGTAAGAAGGCAATCATGTATTTCACTCTCAATAATAGAGTATTTCACATTTACAAAAATGTATAGAATAAGAGTCGTTAAAGTGTATGTCTATGCTAAGACTATACTACTAGAAAAACAGCCAGAACCCCTATTGTGAAATACTTCGTCATACTGCGACAGCAATTCAGCTCGGGTCGAGTTAAATCAAAAAAGAAGAATCATGGGGATGAACCTGGTGGCACATCCGACGCATCCGCTCCCAATCCTTCCTGTCGACTCTCGTCTGCAGATCCGGACGGGGATGCAGGCTTTGACTGATGCACTTCTCCGGCCATCGCAGGCTTTGTTTGATCTGCAGTTGATCGAGGAGCTGGGGTCTCAAGGGATGCCTCGCGAGTGGCTGAGCCTGAACCGGAAGGACGAACTGCTGCACCACTACCGGAAGAGTTCTCTGCCCGATTGGTAAGGAGTAGATTCCCCGCCTGACCCTGTGCTGGATCGATCATCTGCAAGGGCCTAGGCCCTCCACCGCTGACTTCTACACATGTTCTCACCATGGCGGGAATCTTCTCAAACATGAGCTCCATCCGCATCTCGAACTCCTTCCGATCCCGCACGCGATCCCGTTCCCTCTCGCGCTCCCGCTCTTCTCGCTCGCGCTCCCGCTCTTCTCGATCTCTCTCTCTGGCCTCAAGGAAACGCTTGGTCTGCCGCTCCTCGAGCTCGAGCATTCTCTCTGACAAATCAGAGAAGAGTTTCGAAGCCAAATCTGTCGTGCTCTCCTCTTTCATTTTCTCTTACCGCGAGAGGAAATGGGAGACTTTTCTGGGAACGAGGTTTCGGATGTCTCACGTGTATTATCGCTAGGAATTGGCAGCGCACTGGAGTCGTGCCCAGTCCTTGACGTCTGAGTCAAATGTGGGTTGAAGTCTTCGTCATCCGCGTCGTCATCACTATCATCGTCGCTATCAGAAATTTTAACTACCTGGGGGTGTTCCGTCCCCTGCTGTGTGACGGACGCGGAGCGTGCTCTCGTCACTCTTTGAGACGATTGCCCCTCCTTATGCCCGGGCTTTGGATACATCGTCTCATCAACAATGTATCCAACATCAATGAAATCAGCCTTGTCTAAGTTCTTTGCCATCTTAGAAAGACGAATAAAGTCTTCAACTTGTGTGTTATCTCCGATGATGTAGTTCTCCAGTGAACACATCTGCAGCATGGGTGGAACAACTTGTCAGAAGACTGAAATGCTACGGAACGGCACGCTGACCATTTAACTCGACTCGAGTTGAATGGTCCAGCATACTCTGCTGTCGAATCAACTCGACTCGAGTTGAATGGCACAGAATGCTACGATTACCAATCAACAAAAGTGGTGGACACACAGTTTTACAAATTATCTAAACGTTACAGATTAACATGTTCTGCTAACATGAACTACACTGACAAATGAAATTCAAGTCGAATCGAGTTAAATGGTATGAGTCATGTTGTTACCCATGCAGCGCATGTGAGCTTGCCTCCCCCGAAAACGGTGAGAATTCTCGGGGAGGTCACTCTTTGTATCTTTTGAGTATCACGTGTGAACAAAGGGTAATTAAAAGTACCCTAAAAATTAAAACTAATTCTTACTATAATAAGGAATATTTCAAGAACATTCTCATTTTTATTCTTGTAATGAATTGTGAGCATCCTATATTAATGTAAATCATTTATAAAAATTATCTTCAAAGTATTTTTTCGGATCCTATCTTTGTTCGCACGTTGTTACGTAATATTTGGAAGTGACCTCCCTGAGTGAGAATTGCATCACCATTCTTACAGAAGAGTTCTAGCAATTTGATGTAGAACTCCATCCGCATTTCGGTGTTGTAGATGCGGTAGTCCAGCTCATTGTATGCACCTGGCGTCGTGAACACCGTGGTTTCAGGGGGCTCAGAAACGGGCGTGTATGTCTTTCCTGTCCTCCTAATCCCCTTCTTAAACAGGTAAAGAATTTGCATTTTCATATGCGCCCGCTTACTATTCGCTGGTACATCCTCCAGGCGTTCGTATTTTGCCGGCATGTAATCCGCGTGTTTCATGTTGTACTTCTTCGCAAAGTCGGAGTGTAGAAAATGATTCACTATGACAGCCAGTGCCTCCATATCTCCACAGATCCAGACCCACACTGGAACTTCAGTGATACAAGGATCGTCAATCCCGCCCAATACAGAGAGGATATTGTAGAAGTATGGAGCATATGTCGATGATGGATCTTGCTCCGCCGCCCCAGGCAGATTCCTGAAGTCCATTATGCCAAGTGTAATCCGCTCCGCTGTTCTCTCATTCCACGCGGATGAACTCCACGACGCGAGAATATCGTTATCCAAATTGTATGGCCGATAGTTGGCCTTTCCCGTGAGGACAACGAACTTCCCCTTGTTTTTGAGAAAGACTTTGAAGAATTCCTCCGCGTACGGTGAGAGAGTCCCAATACTCATGTTCTTGTTGCGGGGTAGCTTCGCTGCGGTGTAGTAATCCTCTCCTGGGGCGGTTAACAGGACATTGAGGGCGGCTTTTGAAATCCTGTATTTAGTCTTGAAGTCCTTCCACCTGTCCTTCTTGAACTCTCCACTGGAGCTGTAGAGCCCGAGATTGGGTTCTAGCAAGTGGATCTGCCTCTTGATGATCATTTTTCGCTTGCATCTCTCGAGCCAATCTTTGGCGCTATAACAATTTGCGACAACCCCGGCGACCTTCTTCATTGTCACCTTCGGATATGGCTCCTCTCTCTTAGGATCGGGTTTGTTAAGCAAATGCTCAGCGAGCCTCTTCAACTGTGCCTCAGAGAGGTTCCCTAACCACTTGAAGAATTCGCGAGAAATGACACCATCCCTCTCGGCATTCCAGGACTTCAATTCTTTAAACGCCAGCCCGGACTCTAGATCGATGAGCAAGCCTTGCGAGTGACTGGCGATGAGCTCGCTCCACAGATTGTAGACATCGTCTGCGGCGGTGATGATCTTGATCTCATTGTGAATATCAACGTCTTGCTCCTTGATATTCTTTGCGCTCAATGCTTTCTGGGTCTTCTTGACATCAATCATCCCAAAGCGGAGCTTCACCGCGTCCTCGAACTCCTGCAGTGTTCAAATGCAAACATGTTAGTGAATACAATTAACTCGAATCGAGTTGAATTAGCATGCACACTCATATTGTCATCAGTGCATTTGAACTGAGAGATAATGCTTTCTGAATGAATCAACTCGAATCGAGTTGAACGGCGCTGCACTTAGGTCAATGTATGTGATTTAACTCGAATCGAGTTGAATCATCTGGTTACCTTGTACTTTTGTGCATCCTCCAGCTGCGTCTTAGTTCTCCGCACAGTGACGGACCTCCCAACCTCCGTTGCCTCCTTCAGCGGCTTTGGAGAGTTAAGGGACTTCCAAACTTCCCGGGCTCCTATAATGTTTGTTGCCCAAGTTGGCTTGAACTGCTGGAAGTGGTTGACTCTATTGTAGAAAGCTGATATTTTCCGGATTATGGAGTGGTCTGCGTTCCAGACAATAAAACAGTCCCAAGTTTCGAACTTCTTTAGGACCTTCTTAGTTATACATGGCCTACCCCTCATGCGCTTGGAGGCCTCTACGCTATGCTGCCCGTTTATCATCCAGAATTGGCCATTCTGTATGTCTTCCCAGCACTTGGGCATCTCCGTTAAGTTCTTGGGCATGGCGCACAACGTAAGCTTCTTGTCCTTGTCGGGCATTTCGACCAGGTAGTGCATGATTACCTCAACCATCTTATCTTCGAGGCTCCTGACGTTGAGGTCTGCTGGTGGGGTCTCCAGCTGGTCTATAGAAATAGGGTATGACGTCTCTACTCCCCCTAGGTACGAGCTTGTACACTCGGCCCAGTACCTCTCGTAAACTTCACACGAGTTTTTATAATCAGGTTTCTCGCTATCAAAGTCACGAGGAATGTCTGTCAGTGCGGATTCCATACTGATGTTCTCCTGTGTGTTAGGATCCACTGCATCAGATAAGAGCAACTTCCTTGTTTGTTTAACCCTGCTTCCTGTTGCGCCCGTCTGTCTCGAAGACGTCGATGGAGTAATTTTTCTTCTTTTGTTTCCACTCTTCCTCGTGTCTGGAGTCTCATAAAGTCGTGACTCCTGACTGGCACCCTGACTACTCATTTCCCTTCTCAGGCTCAAGGGCTGCATGGATTGTTTTGACACTTCCATCTTCATCTTGAACAGCTCAAAGCCGTGCAGCAATTTTCTAAGTCGGGGTGCGAGGATATTGGCTGGGTGTTGCTCACCGGACTCTGTGGTGTAGATGTTCTTGTCAACGTGCGCCTCGACGTCTTTTATCAGCTTCTCGTAGTCGCTGTTGACGAGGCTGCTTAAATGAGCTGAAATCGAAAATGGGGTTTTTGCTGGCTCTATCATGTACGTGAAGCGGTACTCTTCTGTGCCCGGCTCGGTTGTGATGCATGTGATGTACACGTATCCTGGTGGCCCCGGATTAATATCCTCTATTTGCTCGTATAGAGATACGGGTAGCTCTACTTGTCCATTCTTGTGCTTTGTCGTTACGGCTAGCTTACTTCCATTTGGGATTAATACAATGCTCCAGTACTCTACGCTGTTGGGATCTTGATACTTCCAAAGATCACCATACGTTACTGCGTTGCCAAACTCATCGCCACCAACTTCTGGTGTGATGTACTTCTCGTAGAAGACGTTGAGCTTGGCTTCCTGGTTATCGGTGTCCATCGAGAAATCCTGACTATCCATATCTGCATTCAGAAACGCGTTTAGCTTGGCTTAGCAATTCAGACAAGACGTGTGAAACTCGACTCGAGTTGAAATGTCTGGTTTGAATAGCTGCGATGTCTTAATCGATGTCATTTGCTCGAGTTGAATTGAATGTTTGATAGTGGTCTTCATGTAATGCTAACAGACGTACGGGGTTTTCTGTATGCAATTCAACTCGAGTCGAGTTGAATTGCATGGGCATGTGATGTGGTTTTGCAATTCAACTCGACTCGAGTTGAATTGTAATTATTATTGTAGTATGTATTACATTCTAACAGTCTTTTGGGTTTTATAATTGCAAGTCAACTCGAGTCGAGTTGAATACAAAGTCATGTGGTGTATTTTTTGTTTTCAACTCGACTCGAGTTGATTTATAGATATTTTGTAGCATTGATGTTGTGCTAACATAGCTACGGGGTTTTTATATGCAATTCAACTCGAGTCGAGGTCAATACATGGGTCTGTGGTGAATGTTTTGATTTCAACTCGAGTCGAGTTGAATTGTAATTATTGCTGTAGTATTTATCATGTACTAACATTACTACGGGGTTGGCTGTATCTAATTTAACTCGAGTCGAGTTGAATTGCATCGGCCTGTGTTGTATGTTTTGTAATTCAACTCGACTCGAGTTGAATTGTAATTTTTACATTGTAGTATTAATGTGATCCTAACAGAACTACATACCATTCAACTACGGGGTTTTCTGTATGCAATTCAACTCGAGTCGAGTTGAATTGCATGGGAGTTTTTCTTTTGTTTCGCAATTCAACTCGATTCGAGTTGAATGGTATGTAGATGAGCAGCTTTCTAGGTATGTTTTACATGGCTAGTGTTGTAATCCAACTCAAATCGAGTTGATTTTCATGGGCGTTTTATATTTATTAAATTCAACTCAATCCGAGTTGAATTATATTCATATAATTATCTTATAAGGTATTTGTTATCTGGCTACTGGGTATAATTCAACTCGAATCGAGTTGATTTGCATGTGCCTTTGGATTATGGTCGTGCAACTCAACTCGACTCGAGTTGATTTTTATGTGGTTTGTCCAGATTTTCAAGTCGAGTCGAGTTGAATTGCCATCTGGCTATGTATTGGCTGTGTAATTCAACTCGACTCGACCTTTTATTTGGTGTGTTGGTTCGCAATTTCAAGGGGTATCGACTTGAATTGACGTCGACTTGAAATAACATCGAGATGAACTGTTGTATACGATTTCGTATACGTGAATTCATTTCAGCAGCCACAAAGAAAAATTCTACTTTCAATGAAATCTATGGTGTTTCCAATCTTAAATATAGTGCACTTAAAAGAATGAGAACGATGCAAGAAACCAAAACCCTAACATGGAATTGAATACATTCTCAAATAAGATATGACAACACATGGACCTCAATAACAGAATTCAAAGTTCACAAATTAGCTATGTGGACAGATAAACTGCCAGAATTCAAAGTGATGAGCGTTGTACAAACCTGAATTTTCTGAATTGCGATTCTCAATGCAGTGGAAGCAGGGAAGATGATTGCCAAATCAATTAGTCTGAAAGAAAGGAAAACAACATCTTGCTTGTCATGGAACATAACGTGTAAACTATATATGCAAGATTGGAAAATCAGGCATTCAACCACAACAACAATTATGCAATTCCAGCCATTTCATTGAAGCAATCTACAGCAATTTCATTCAATGTACAGAAATTTCATTCATTCACCCAATTGCAATGATCTATCCCCATTTCCCCACAGCATACGTGCATTGCAACAATTTGAAGCAACCTAGCATACAATTCAATCACTGATTCGATTAGAACCCTCTATGAAAAGTATATAATAGGGTACTAGCATATGGAAGTGGTATTTGAGTATCCAGACGATAGCGATGGGCGTGGCTCAATTAGTGGTACAATAGTAAACACTATCCAGTGGTAATGTGATTAATTAAGAAGTGAAACTACTGCCACGGGGAGGCACAGCAGCGAATGGTAGGGAATGGTCAACAGCTGTTTAAAAGACAGCGGTGTAATAAAACGACATATGGCAAAATTTTCCACTACCTACTTCCTGGTCACCGTTCTATTACTGAGCAAATCGCTCTATTATTACGGCATTCTCAATTATTTTACTATTTCCAGTGATGAGGTTTCACGTTTTCTCGGATCGATATATTTTCACATCGGTTAAAAAGGAACACGTAGTAAAAGTATTGAAACTTACATCAGGTAAAATATATTCGTTCAACCCAGTTAAAAAGTAGATATTTCGAAATACGTATGAGAGGCCAAACTGTGGGGCAACACGTGGTGCACAACCGGAAGTTGAAATTGAAGGGAACGGCAGTACTATTTGAACGAAGACGCTCCCCGCTGGAATTTCAGGGTAGGAATCGTTACGCCCCTGGCATAACAAACATTTAGAACTACGTTTTCAACATCATCAGCTACGTTTCGAAAATGGGCTCTCCGTGTATACCCAATGCATTTAGCTACGTTACAGGCGTAGCGCCTAGTGTAGTAACCTAGTAGTGTGTACGTCTACAGAGCATCTGTTTGTAGGAAAGCTTGAAAATATCTGGAACGTTAAAGGCTGAATTTCGACTGGAATGCACGGTTAACCCTTGAAGGACCAAGATTTCATGGTTTTAAAATGAAAAATTCAATCAATCATATTGTGAAAAATGTAATTCAGATGGGACCAGATCTTATATCACTGGAATCAATGAAGAACGTTGCATGTGTTAATCAAAAACTCAGTAAATTTGCATGTGTTAATCAAAAACATAGTAAATTTGAGCAGAAGGAACTCCACATAGAACCTATCATAGCTACTTTAAAAAAAAAGCAAAATCCAATTTGGGCTTTTAGGTCCTTTAGGGGTTAAAATGGTTGCAACATTGATCATAACGTGCCTTTGTAACCTTTCCATTTGGGTTATTCCGTTTACACAGCATTTTCAGTTCAATGTATTTGGCGTTCGTATGGTACATTTCATCAACCGCTCTTGGTGAACTAACTACATTTTAGTGCACATTTATGCATTATGAGAATTTTGTCAGAAATGTTAACTTTGAAACTGATTTGAAAATTATATAGCAATGATTCAGTCCAACATAAGTGAACCAATTTCTAGATATATGTACATATTATCTAAAAATAAAGATTCATAATGTTAAAATGATTTTATGTTGGAAGATTTTGAATACCAAAACTCTTATTTCAATAACAGTTTTACCAAACTATCATCAAACTTTGAATGTCAATAGAATTCAATTTTAATTCTATATTTTAAAATCTAAAAATAAACCGGTGTGAAAATTTTCATTCTCAAGCACAATAGAAAAAGAAATCCATGAAAAAGGTTCCTAAAAATAGAGAAACAATTAATCCCTCCCAAGAATAACACATTTGAAAATTTGAAGCTTGAATCAATTTAAAATAATTGAAAATTTTGGAAGCTATTTATTTTCACTGAATTTTTCCACTCAAATATCTTCAGTCATAAAATCCCATATTCCCATCCTTGTAGAAAATTTCTCAATGCACCATAAAGATACAATTTATCCTCCATAATACGATGATATTATTGTTTCAAGAAGTACACATGAGAAGTCATTTTTGTGACTAAGGTAGGATGTCTTAAATCCAGCAACCTCCCAATTATGACATGTAGACCTCTCTTGGGGCCACCACAGTTAAGACTGAAAACCACCGTAGCTGAGAAATAGGGGATTTGAACTTATTGGGGTTTCAGAAAGACAATTTAAATCTATTCCAGGGTCTATTTGTTCAGATGTGTATATATGTTTAATGAAAAATATACAACCCTACTTTCACCCTTAAATATGCTTCTTATATGTATACATAGTGTAGACGTGTAGTAGTGTTTAAATCTGCGAAATTTTGGGTGGAACAATACAACATGAAATGAGGCATAAAAATTTCACAAATCATCCCTTTTCCAATCGGATCACACATGCACGGAGCCTAACTTCTCATAAAAATTTCATTAAAAGATCTACACTGCAAAAAGTGACTAATGAATGAGAAAAAGGACTTCAAATCCGTACATCATGCAAAATATGCATGGTTGGGCGGAACCTTAGGGATTAACAAGGACTGGCCAATTTAAATAACATGGAATTATAAACAAGTAGCTACACCACGAGGAGCTCTGATCAGAATGGAACAAGTGATGGACCAGAATGCATTTGAGTGAAATCATGATCAGAATATATTTGTTACAATGATATTTAGCCCCAAAAAATTGAGTGTTCCCGCAATGGCTCTTCCCTACGGTCAGAGCCAATAAACTGTGTTGGACGGTCCAGCTCCGTGAAAACCGAGCGACAGACTGCCGGTTGAAGGTCCTATGGAAAGCCCAATGGGCCTATCACCGCGCCAGGCCACTTGGACCAGTGGGAACGGCGAGCACCGTCGCTGGTTCGGTGAAATTCACCCACGTACTTCACGTACAACACCAAGTACCCCAGAATCTCTGTCCTCACGCATTCCCTTTTCACCGAGTGACGGACACAGTTATCAAACAATCACTCTGCTCACTTCCTGCAACTTTCCATAAAGTTCCCAATTTCATAATACTCAAAAGAATGAACCAAGCAGCTAGTCTCAATAATACTACTACCGTTCAACGAGAAACAGAACACTGAACATGCGCGTATATGGCAGAGTCCAACAACCAACATCAGGAAAAAAACACGCGAGTCATTTGAGAAGGTCATCACAGTAAATGGAGGTCTACTGGTTGGTGAAGAGCTGTAAAAGCTTCTACGACCATGCCACTAAGTTGACTGAAAAAATGGTACTCCCTCTGTTCCAAAATCAAAAGCCAACTTGTAGTACCGGAAGCAGTGTTCCCACGGGCATAAAGTTTTGGAACAGAGGGAGTATCTGTGTAGAATACAGGAGACCAGCGCTCTGGAATCAAGCAGCTCACTCAGGCTCCGACAAGAGATTAACCGGGAGTGAGCTGATTCTAGCCGGGTCCATTCAACAATTTTTCAAAGAATTGATTTCAATTTTCATTCACACAATCAACATTTTCATTCGATCATCTCAAAAATTTCTACTAAAAAAATGTCATTTATTGTTTCTGAAAGTCCTTCTTGAGTCAATAAGACCACTCATGAGAGAGCTAATTTAGTGCTTTAATACCCAAACTTGTACTAGGAGTATAATATACATGATTGTTGCAAACATTGCCATTTCACTTTCTTTTCTACTAACAATTTAAATCAAGCATCACATTCAAATTGCCTTCCAAAAAAGCACTGAGATAGCACTGCTCACAACTTAGCCGGTTCATATTAGCTTGAATGAACCCAGCCAGCATATCAAAGTACAGCCGAGCTGCACGTCGAAGCTAGAGGATTTGAATGCGTTGAGCAAACAAGGCAATGTGCAGATGGAATTGCATGTATCACTGGCCGTACCCGCACATACCGAACTTGCAGGTAGTGGGGCACTTCTTCCCGCACGCGCCGCAGTGGTGGTTGTCGCTGCCGAACACGTTGATGCAGTAGCCGTGGCAGCATTTCTTCGCGTACCCGCAGCTCTTGCCGCACTTGCCACAGTTGCGGTCGTCGTTCTTCACGTTCTTACACGTCCCGTTGCAGCACGCGCTCCCGTACCCGCACCCCTAGCCGCACTTCCCACAATGCCCGTTGTTGCTCTTCACATTCACGCACTTGCCATTGCAGCACGTCTCGCCGCTCCCGCACTTCTTGTCCTTGCCGCATTGCGACGGCGCCGGCGTCACCTTCACGCACTTGCCCGATTTGCAGCAGTACCCCTTCTTCCCATCACAGGTCTTCCCGCACTGCCCGCAGTTCCTCCTGTCTCTCGACAAGCTCACGCACTTCCCGTGGCAGCACGTCTGCCCCGGTTTACACTTCGTGTTGCCGCACTGCGATGAAGTTGGCTTCTTCAGGCACTTGCCGGACTTGCAGCCGTACCCCTTCGTCGTTTCGCAATGCTTGTGGCACATGCCGCAGTTCTGGTTGTCGCTTGACAAGCTCACGCACTTGTCCTTGCAGCACGTCTGCCCCGGTTTGCACTTCGTGTTGCTGCACTGCGATGAAGTCGGCTTCTTCACGCACTTGCCGGACTTGCAGCTGTACCCCTTCGTCGTCTCGCATTGCTTGTGGCACATGCCGCAGTTCTGGTTGTCGCTCGAAAAGCTCACGCACTTGCCCTTGCAGCATGATTGCCCACTCTTGCACTTCTTGTAGTCGCCACACTCAAGCGCCGCAGGCGGCGATGGGGCCGTCGGCTTGGCACACTTCCCAGACTTGCAGCGGAATCCGTTCTTGGTGTCGCACCCCTTGTCGCACTTCCCACAGTGCCCAGGGTTGTTCCCCAAATTCACGCACTTCCCCTTGCAGCACGTGTACCCATTCACACACTTCTTGTTCTTCCTGCACTGAACGGCCGTCGTGGACTTCGACGACTTCTGGCACTTGCCGGACTTGCAACTGTAGCCCTGCTTGCAACTCCTCCCGCACTTGCCACAGTTTTTGTTGTTACTCCCCAACTTGGCGCATCTCCCCTTGCAGCAAGTGTACCCATTCGCGCACCTCTTGTTCTTGCCGCAAGACGCCGTGCTGCCTTTCTTCACAGGCTTCGGCTTCCTGCACTTGCCGGATGTGCAGCGGTACCCTTTTCTGGTGTTGCAGCACTTGCCACACTTGCCGCAATTCTTGCTGTCACTAGCCAAGTTCACGCACTTCTTCTTGCAGCACCCAGGCTTCTTGTAGAATTTCTTGCAGCTCTTGGTGCTCCAGCATTGCTTCGACGATCGCGAATGCAGAATGCGAGCCAAAGGATGCGCTGGTGACAGAGCCTCTTCGTCAGTAACTTCCACATCAGGTTCCGCATCCGCAGCATCCACAACCGCATCAGCGTCCTCTTCTTCATCATCTTCGAGCTCCACTTCACCGACAGCCGCATCTACTTCGTCAAAGGCATCCAAACTCTCATCATCCACAACAACAACGTCGTCATGCGAGAACGAAGCATCATGGACAGTCACATTCGTGCTGTCAAGCTCGTCAGCCGCCACGAAGTGCAGAGAGAGTACAGCGCCCAACACGGTCAGGAACAGAATGACCGTCCTGAGCGCCATCGTGCAGTTGCAGCACAGTTGAGATCGAGCTAGACTGAATTCATTTACAGAATTCGGGTCCAGAGAATTCTCACCTGCGCTGCGAGGTGATCGATGAATAACCTGACTGCAGCTGGGTTCCAGGGGGGCTATATACTATACACCCAGCCGCACGTATATTCCGCCAGAGAATTCTCATCAGCGCTGGGTTTTTTGTATACCCAGACGGTCGCTGTAATTAATCGAATTATAAAAAAATTGATATTCGTAGGGCTCCGTGTTAGTCGCCACTGAGGGGTGCCGCTAGAAATGGGTGGTGACTATTCTGGTGTTGCCAGGCCACTAAAAGCGGCTGGACCGACGTTCTGGCTATTGTGCACCCGATGTACTCGCAGTGAGTGTTTCGATCAACTTGGTGGCTCTCCGATGCCTTAAAACAGTACTGTAGTGGCACCGATCGATCAAGCTCTGCTTGGCTCTCTTTCTCTGTGATAAGGATTTTGACTTGGAGTTACTGTAGCCGGCCGAATGCATGAAGAGTTGGAGCTCTGGCGGCGTCGGATTCAGTTCTTGCGGAATCTAATCTTTCTATTCTAATTCTTGTATCAGGAAAGCGTGCAGAAAGTGAATTAAGCTATGGTGCTTGAACTGAAAGTTATCTTAATGACAAGTGGATCGTAGTACCGTTTTAACCCCTAGAGGACCAAGGATTCATGGTTTTAAATTGATCATATTGTGAAAGATATAATTCAAATGAGGGTAAATTCTACAGCACGAGGATCAATGAAGAACATTGCATGTGTTGATCAAACAACAAATAATTTTAAACAAAATAAAGTCTACATTGGACTTACTCAAAACTGCTTTAAAAAAATAAAAAATTGAGGTCCAATTTGGGCTTCTTGGTCAGATCGCTTAGCAGGTCTGTTACCTTAATTCTACTTTTTCTAACGTGATTGTTTCTGTTTTTTTTGAGGTTGAAAGGTTCTTGAGTCCTAATGATCTGATAGCAATGGGCTATGCACGAATCATTTGTTATTTTTCCTTAGGGCAGAGATGTATAGAAAGTTTCACATTGTACTTGCAACCAACACTGATGGATCAGTTGAACATAACAACGCCATATTCAGTAAATTGGCCAATCCTGTTTATATTTTACCCACACTAATCTGATAGGGAGAGAAAATGAACTCAAGTCACACTATTTGAGCGGACAAAATAATTGGGAACGGCCAATATAACGAATATGGCGTTTAACCTAAGTACTGTGCCCTTTTTTGGAGCAGATGTGAGACTATTCACTCATGGGTTTTCACTCGTAACTAAACCTACAACGCCATATTGGTGAAACTTGGTACATTAGAAAGTAACAGGGATTGGCCAATTTACCTAGTATGGCGTTCTATTCTTTTGGACTAGTACTAAATCAACCCAAAAACTGAAATTGGACGATCTTAATTAAATGAATGTACATTAAATGAGTGCACAGTAAGTATTGTCCCGTAACCAATTCTGGACTAGGTCCGTTCCTCGCTGGTGTAGCCATGTAGGGTAGTATACTAGTATTGTTGAGTCTTAGTAGTGCAGAGAATGGTGGAACAATCGAATGGCTAAAGGGTCCCCATAGTCTATTTGTTAGAATTTTGAATTCATAATTTAAATGCCTCCAATCCCAAATTAATTCTAATAGGTTTATCGAAAAAAATTGTGAAACCTTGACAACCACAAAATAGTGACACCCTTTAAAGAGGAAAGACCGAAGAAGCTCGTTAGGTTCAATTTGGTTTTTGCCAACAAGTAATTTCTGCTCAGTTTCTATGAGTGTTATGTTCTTTTATATTAATAACGCCATATTGGTTAAATTGACCAATCTCTTTAGTGTAACAAGTTACAAGTTACACTAGAAAATAACGGGATTTGGCCAATTTAACCGATACGGCGTTTAATGTTCCTTTATATTAATTAATTGAATGTACGTAACGATGTTTTGTTTCAAAAAAACATAACCGAAGAAACATACGCCCTGAAAAAGTTAGAAGGATCTTTCTTGTAATTAAAGTTACAATGAATCAATTTTTTCAAATTAGAAGAGTGTTTACATTAATTTTGAACGTTGGTTTTCGCCATGGGAGCCAAGTGATCGAGGGATGGTGGACAAATGTGTGTGCAACTGGAGTCAATATCGCAAGAATAACTGATACTGTTTTTCGGGGCACAACTTGAAAACTAACAACACAATTATATTTTGCAAGGGCAAAACTTGTTCTAATTATCTGAAGCAAATAGCAAGTCCTGAGAACAACTGCAGTGGCAAGTGAGTGCCTCCTAGCTACGACTGGAGCTGAGCTGGAGGCACGCGACAAGAGCGGATGCACAGGTTCCGCATTCCTGTGACTTTTGCTGCGTGGCCTTGCACAGCCTTGACAGCAGCCTGCTACAGACCGGTCAACTGGATCGAATTAACCGTAAATTAACGGTTCTCTGTTTCATTTCTGCACCTGCTTGGCTCTCTCACTGGTTGCACTACAAGGAGACTTAGGCGTTGCTTTTCACTTGGTAGGTGAGTCAAATGGCACTCACGCTAGAAGGAAATGTGTCGTTTTTCACTTACTAAAAATGAAAAAGAAATGAAACGGCGCCAAGCACATGATTGGGTTGTGTTAGCGCTGATGAGTAGTTTTGGTCACAAAATGAGACAAAAACGTAAGTATAATATTCCGCCACTATTCACTGTTCCCACGAAATGAGGAATGAAAAACGACAAGTTTGCTACTAGTGTCAGTGCCCAGGTGCTCAAGACTTGGTGAGTGCAATTCATCAAGTAGGACAAGTGTGTATAGTGAATTTTGACAATGTTTCTGAGTGAGAAGCGACACCTTTGCTAGATTTAGTGTTAATTCCCATTCATTATTCTGCCTTCAAATGAACATAGTATAATAGAGCAGTGGAATGGAGAATCCTTTTGAAAACAGAATCTTCACTTAGATCCAAGTCTATTCTAAGTATTGTTCAATGGAATGTCATTTATAGTATTCCATGAATTTTGGGATTATTGTGTCATTGTCACGTAAACTCAGTTATCAATTGTAACTAGATTGTGAATCCGTTGCAAAATAGGGTGTTGGCTTCCATTGCTCTAATATGCTTTGACCACTCTTTGAATTAGAGAAATTGTTTTATAAATTAGGGCTCGAGCCAATTGTTGGCCTCAGCTCAATTGATAAAGTAATATTGGGTTAATGATTGTACAAATGGATGAGATTCAACAGTGAGGGTGTAATTGAGGCACTATTTGGGCCCCTAGTTATTAAATTGAATTCAAGAAAATTCTCAACTCAGTTTCTTTGAATTGGTTCAAAATTTTGGCACCAAATCTGAGTCATGTAAATTGCCACATAGGATAGGGAGAAATTTCAAGGTGAGGCCTTAGATAAAATTATTGGGCCCGATTTGATTTGCCAAGTTTATACAATAATTTTTGTTGAAATTTATGATGTTTGGATTGGACCTAACAAACAGTGAAATAGGTCCTAATGTAAAGTGGACCTAAAAATGTTATGAATTGGTGTGGACTACACTACCTGAGTTACGAACTCAATTAAGCAGTGCACTAATAAAATGTTATGAACTCCAATACTGCACTACAATGACTACACTAGATACCACAGCTCATGAATTGCGCTATAACAATTTGAAAGTAATTGCTTGCACTAGGTATGAAAATTTGATGGACTAATTTGAAAAATATTACGAAGGGGATATACATTGTAGTGCCTTTAATTACATTGTCATTGACTGTAACACACTTTGTCACAAAATCAATCTATGTCATAATGAAAAACATTGAGACACTAGGTGATAAAGAATAATTGATTTATAATTATAAAATGACATATTTAATTGATTGTATTGTAATTATTAATAAATAAAAATAAGATGGTACCAAGTTTTGTATCATCAAATTCAATGAAGAACATTGCATATGTTGATTAATTTAGTCCACATAGGAGCTACTCATTGAACCTAGGGGTGCACTCTTTATCAAACCTTGGCATCACGTGCATTCATGATCCCCTTTAAGACTTTAACCCCTACAGGACAGGGACTCTATTTTGCTCAAAAAGCACAACAATGCTGCCATTTCTAATCCCCCTAAAGCACAATTTCAAAAAAGAAACTCTTTTTTTCACAATCCAAGTAAAGAAACTTGTACTATAAAACCAATTGAAAGGAATGTGCACAAAAAAAATCACAATCTTTGACCGTCATAAATTAGGAATAAAAATACCACCTCATTCACTTGCGTACCACCTTTGTAGCCTAAAGTTAGATTAAAAATTACCAAAAAGTAAATAAAATAAACTGATTTAGTGTAGCATGAAAGTGCAATTGAACCGCCAATTCCTCAAACTCGTGGATCACAGGGGTCTACAAACTAGGGTTAACTTGAACTTCCCAACCGGCCTTTTTGGTGCCAAGGCTGACTCAACACTAACTGTAGTCAGCTATAACTCTGTTTATTTCGGGATAATGAGAACAGCCATTAGTCAACGTGGAACTTCTTCGACACCAGTAATGCCGTCATCAACTTGAGGACTGTAGCTTTAGTATTTGGCCTATGTCATATTTTATTTTATTTCTCAAAAACATGAAATTACGAAAAGTACTTCAAATAAAATAAAAATTGTACAAAGACTGATATTCTTAGCTGGTTGACTTCTATTTTTATTATTAACAAACGGCATGGGAACCATAGATTAGCTGGTTGACTTTAATCAAGTGGAAAAAAAAACTAATTTTACACTCAATTCCCCTTTTATTCTCTTAAATCCTTGGTCAAATGTCAAGGTAAAAATTAATTTTACACTCAATTCCCCTTTTATTCTCTTACATCCTTGGTCAAGTGTCAAGGTAAAAATTAAAGAATATTTGAGGTCTACGGTAGGGTTGCAAGTATGCTAATAAAAGTGAACATAAAGAGTAATGCTTTTTAAGAAATAGCTATATTTGTAGACAGACATCCAGACATAGGATTGATTGACGAAAATAAAATAAAAGTGATGATGGTTTTTTACTTCGTATCAAGAATTGAATAAAAATGATTGTTATCTTGTTTTGGAAGATTGTTGTCTTGTTTTAAATTTTTGGATTGTGTTCTCTTGTTCACGTTCCATTAGTGTATCTACTCCGATCTTGATCAATGTACAAACTCCTTTCATATTTTAACGTATAATTTTTGTCATAATCCATACATAGATAAGTCACTATTACTTGTAAACTTCACAATAATTATGTGTGAGTCAGTTCTTAACATGAAAGATTGCAATGGAGAGGTGTTGATATAGGTCATTGCTGAACCTCTTCACTTTTATTTTTGAAAATTTAACCCAAATTCTATTTAACTTTGAAGTCACACATCCTCCAAAATCTCATTTGTATGATTAAATACTATTAATAGTTTCCATAGTTTGAATAAAGAAAGTTTTTATAAAAAAACCACCAAAAAAACTATGGTTTCTCGAGAACCACCTTGGGCACTAAAGGGTTAAGGGTTAACACCTACTGAGATGTAAATTGTTTGACATCTACCAGAATGAAGATTGTTTGACTACTTAAGACCGTTCGACAGTTAGCGGATGAACACTTAGCGAATGAAGATCGTTCGAAAATAAGCGGATGAAGATCTTCATCCGACGCAGCTATGGCGATTTCTAAAGGGAATAAGGTTGAGACACCTAAAACCGATCAAATAAGACATGTACTATATTTGGGATAGATGAATCGATGTTTTGATTATTTTTTTCTTTTAGCACTACAAAAATTAAGGAGTTTTCATATTTAATTAAAAAAAATTGATAATTATTTGAATAAGTACAAAGTTTTAAGTGCGAAGTTGTAGGTGTACCAATAACCGATCATATGCTCTAATGTACAAATGAGGTACACTTCCCTTTCAAAATCTAGAAATTCGGCCCGATTGGTTTTGTGTACCTAGTCGGGAATGGGTGTCTCAACCTTAGACGAGCGCTGAAGAGTTCGGAATTTTCATGACGAAGCGCATGTTTTGCTTTTCCAATTTTTTTGGTTAAAGGATCACAAGTTCTTGTAGGATTTTGGTCGATGCTGTAGTAGTAGAAGCAGTCATGTTTGTGTTAACGGAGCTGCAGGATACACTGCGGGTGCCGCCGGAGAGTCTCGGCATTCCTCTGCAGGATGCCATCACGCAGGAGCTTGCCCATCTCTATTTTGACAAGGTGAAACAAAAACAAATCTTCCGCATTCTCAATTTCGATTTTCGTGAAAATATTGCTCGGAAAATTTGGATTTCTGTTCAGATGTCATGAATTTGCTAGTTTTTTGGAGAATTAGGGTTAGGGTTTCGTTGAAATGTGAGCACGCCTTGCTTATGCTTGTATCATGTCGCATTGACGAGGAAGTTCTAGATTCCATGATGGATTTTCGGGGTTCTGGTTTCACGAATTTGTAGTTTTGTTTTGTGAGAATTAGGGTTAGGATTTTGTTGAAATGTGAGCACGCTTTATGCTTGTTTCTTGTTTCATGTCGCATTGACGAGGAAGTTTAGATTCCGTGATGATATGTGGATTTGTGTGGAACAGGTTCTGAAGGATTTAGGGCTCTGTGTGACATTGTATGATATCAGTAATGTGGAGGGAGGGTCTGTGTTCCCTAGCGATGGTGCGCCTCACTTCATGGTCCGTTCTGCTTTTACCTCTACTTGAGTTCTATGATGTGAATGAATTAGAAGGCGTATGCGCATCTTAGAAGCTCCTAGAAGTTTGTGAGTCTTATGATTCCGCCTTAGGGTTTAAGGAAATAGTGAAGTGTTTGTTGAAAAATGTGCAGCGTTGGCACTCTATTAGATTTATATGTTGAGTACAGTGTCTTGGCATCCACTTATAATATTATACTTAAGTTCACATGAAGTCAAGATTAACTTGACATTAATTCAACAGTATCTTAATATCGATCTAATGTTCTATTAGATTAACATTAGTTTACCATTGATTACTTTGTGAATCTAAAAGGGAATCAAGATGGTTGGTACGGGGCTCAATGCTGCAAGGAGCGGTTAGTTTAGAAATTGCACAAATATAATATGGTCTCTCGCAAGGGAAATGCCACTTTAGAATCTTCAGTCGCCAATTGATTGATCCAAATTCACATTTCGTTTGATATTAGTGGGAACATTTGTTTGGCTTGCATCTTAAACAGGTGGACTTCAGGTTGGTGATGTTTCGCCCTTTCGTTGGGGAGGTGTTAATAGCTAAACTGAAAAGGTGCGACAAAGCAGGCCTCTATTGTACGTTGTCCCACTCCTTTATATTCTCTTCTCTGTATTTCGCATTTGAATTCATTTTTCGATTTCTGTTTTATATATATGAGTTGATAGTTAAGGCTATGGAGAACTTTTCTGTTACTTACTTGCCCCTCTCCAAAACGATGGTGCAGTGTCTTTGGGTGATTTTTTTGAGGACATACACATTCCGGAGCATCTCTTGCAACAACCTTCCGTATTGTACTGTCTCCTTCCCTGCATTTAGGGTTTGGGGTTTAAGGTCGTGTTTGGGTTTAAGGTTCGAGTACAGGAATACCGAGGGTGCAGTATGACTATGTGTTGTCAGTATTTATATTAAGTCTTTTATGAAGTCAATTTAAGTATTTTTCCGGTGCAGTGATGAGGAGGAGAAGCTGTGGGTTTGGAACTACAACGGCACTGATATGTTCATGGACCTTGATGAAGATGTGAGTTAAGCTCTATGACTTGTATTTTCTGTCATGAGTTGGGGAACTATGGTTTGGGATTTTTGTGAACCCTCTTCCATTAATCCCAAGTGAAACGGTTTTGTCCTTGGAATTGCTTGCAGGTTCGATTTCGGGTAGTCCAAGTGAAATATCCACCAATTCCTATTGAGCAAGAAAAAGATGCAAGGCCTTTTGCTCCCATGACTATCACGGTGTGCAATTCAATTTATTTCAATTCCCCTTTTGCAAACGATACTGGGTTTAACAGTGCAGGGTTTTACATTGTCTTGTTTTGATGTTTACAGAAGATGTTAGTGTTCATACTACCAACAGGGCAGTGCTCGGAATGCTTCAAATCACTTGAAAATGTGTATTCTTTGAGATTAGAACAAAAAGAATGAACTTCAAATTCTACAATTGTCTCAGGCATCTTCATGCCTGAAGTGTGGTTGCGCTTCTTGTAATTTTGCAAGGGATATCACTCAGGGTTGTATCATATTTTTGGAGTGCAGGGTGACATCAATGCTGATGGTCTTGGACTTGTCTCATGGTGGGAAGCCTGAGGTATTATAAATGCCCTTTCAATTTCGATCTTGAAGATGAGTTTTCTTGCTCAAGAAAACTAAGAAAGTGAAGTTTATCAAGTCTAGTTTATATTTCACTTTTCAAATTTGAAAGATTTCAAACACTGAGCATTTTCTTGCATTTGCAAGTTCTACTGGTCAAGGCCCAAACTACACTACATTGTGGAGGGGTTTAGCTTCTTTGCCATGGTTCATAATTTTTTTTTTTGGCGACACTTCGGATTTATTGTTACGTATCAACCAAGTTGCGTGCATGGCCCTCAAGTCACTGCACGTGCATTGTCAGTCGTTTTTGGAGCAAAAAGGCATGTTCTGGTTTATGTCTCTACTTGTTACAAACGCCTCCAGTTTGACCTGCAACAGTGATGGGCAAATCAGCACGTGGTCTTCCAGGCTCAAGGTACCCAAATTTGTAACGGCAAGCCTTCCAGTGATTTTATTTTTTGAGGTCTAACTCGTTAGAAAATGATTCAAAATTGTTTAGTAGAAAGTATCTATCTCGTGTTGTGCTCTCTTAAATTTCAATGCCATTTGAGTTAACCGAAAAGAACACAACTTCTATTTGACAAGATATTCCTCACTTTTGAGCGGAAGAAATCACTCATATGCTCTTAAAATTTGAGTTAGTATCACTTTATTTGGATGAATGTACATACTTTTGGATGACTGAATAATATTGCATCCATGTTTTATACGATTCTTCCATATTATCGGATGTAAATAGCTTTGTCACCCGGCAGAAAATTGCTTTGTGCACTGCTCAAGAAAATTGAAATGAAAAGCCCTGAAGCCTTGTGAATGTAGAAATGTTGCTCATTTGCAGGTGTGAAACAGAGACCAAACAATCTGTACAAAGGTTTCTTTGACTAACACCAATCATTGACTTGTTGTGAGCAGGTGGTGAGGCGAGGACATGCACGTGCAGGAACTACTCAGTCCTTCCAACTTTGTTGCAGAAAGTCGTAATTTTTCACCTGACCTCTATGTACCATATTATTCTGACCATAGTTGTTACACCTCTAACTGAACAGCGAAGTAGGGTACTTCTGTTCCATAGTAGAGAGGTAATTGTTTTATTGACTGTAAATGCTCAAAGTATCTACATAGAATTAGGGTATTAGGTCGATCCATACTCATGCTTGTATCTCAGCACAATTTGTGCGTCAAATCAAGTTGATTGTTGTTTTGAAAGTTTATTACACTAAATGCTCTCTATTTGCAGTGTCTTGGGGGACACGTATCTCCTGTCCCATGTGTTCACAATATGATATGTGGAAGTTGTTCAATGAGATGTGTACACTTGACAGCATAACATTCAGTAGCAAAGGTACAATATGCCCTGGCACCGAGTGAATGTGAAAAATGTTCTGCATCATTTTGACAGAACCATCAGTAGCTACATTTGTTTACAGGAAGCTGGAGGTAGTGGCAACTTGCAATTGCAAATTGCCACTAGGATTGGATGTATCATATGCTTGCCATACACCCATCCTCTCATTCCCTCTTCATCCCTTGTTCATCCATTTGTTGGATGAAGCTGAAAGGCATACTTGGGTCATGCTGCTGAGTGTTATGAATTAGGTGATTGCAAAAGAGGCAAGTTATCAAAAATAATTGCACAATAGTACCGATCAAGTTGCGGGCGGCGAGGTTGGTATTACCTTAGGCAATTATTTTTGATGACTTGGCTTGCTTTGCAATTGTTGGATACAATCTTAATGGAAGAAATTTGAGTCGTTTGACTTCTTTGATAGCTCAAGATTGATAATATTACCTTACATCCTCATTAGTACACGTTAACCAACCAAAATGATGCAGATTAATGTAAACACATGCATCTGTGTATTGATTGCATTAATGGCCAACCAATGAAATTTCTGCTTAATACAACCTTGTTGCAAATTTGCACAAGCAAGCAGGCAAGTTTTATCAATCTTAACCAACCCCTCTTTAATCCCTAAAGGAGCTAGAGTACCACAATGGTCCCCAATGGTTCACTTAATGATTTGAAGCAAGTTCCATGCAAAATTTGAAAATACGGTGAACTACAAAGTTGGGGGCAAAGTTGAGAGTGAAATTGTCCTTGAAAAATTAAAATTTTTGAGTATTTATGGAGATTTGGTGGCATCAGAATGACACGTATTCTTGTATTCTACAAGATAAAGGAGCCTAGAGGGAAAGAAATCAGTGAACATATACCGTACCTTAGGGGCAGCTTCATCACTCCTTTGTCGAATAATTAATTAATTTCAAATTTTGATGTCCAGCAATAAAAAAAGTAATTTTTAAAATTCAACTTTTCAGGAAATAAATAACTTTAAGTTCGACTTTCATCCACAATTGATGAAGTTTCATTGAATGTTTGTTATTTTAGTGGACTTCATGTGATCACTCTTAACATTTTTAATTTATTTTATTTTTAGTTCATGTATTCAATTTCAAGATATTTCATCATTCATCTAATTTAATTTCATGGTTTTCCGGCAAATAGGCAACATAATTTTATTTTTTATTCGACATTTTTATTTGGAATTATTTTTTGCCGAAGCTACCCCTAAGGTACAGTATGCAAGGCGGTGGAAGTTTGGATTTGCCTCATCTCTCTATTGAAAATTCTTGAGACCTCACATATAGGTTTTTGGAGTTTTTTTCCCATCATATAGAGAATCAAGTCATGTATCTAGAGATAAAATAAAATTTGCAAAAATTTCATTTGAGCAAGTTTTATGGCCTGTGCAATTCCAGGTCTTCCACTAGATTTGCAACATTCCCATACATGGACATTCAAAATTCTTTTATTCTTACTCCCAAAACCTCTGAAAAAATTCATACTCAATGAAAAGTCATCCATCTATAGTTAGGGGAAAAAAACAATTTTTTTGGCCCATTTTCCAGAACGCTACACCTCTTTGTATACAAAAACAACCAATGTATTGAGAAAAGATTAGTAGAAGACCTATCATTTTTCATCCCCTATTTCGTGGGAACAGTGAACAGTGATTGAATATTATGCTTATATTTCTATCTTCTTGTGACCAATACCACTCACCAAAACTGACACAACCCACGTGCCTGGTGCGGTTTTATTCCTTTTTCATTTATAATAAGTGAAAAACGACACATTTCCTACTAGCAAAAACACACCACAGGAAAAGTATGTCACTCCTTTAGGAGTTAACCAATCAAAACATGCCACAAAGGCAAAACTCTCCTGCATAGATTATGATACTCTTTGTGCAACCAGAAAGGCAGGTGTTTCACATTTCCAAAAAGAAAAACCTAGTTGATCTTTGAACAGAATCTTTGCCCAGATCTTACATAATGCGACAAACAGAGGTGTCCAATAGTACTGTACAGTATGACACCAAAGCCTACACGACTTTACTGCATGTTTTTTGGTGCATGCTTGCTTGTGTTTGGACGTTAGTACGTACATGATATTGCAGATTTTAGGACCACAAACAAGATGTGGTCTAAAGAGAAGTCCTTTATATGAAAAATAAAATAAAACAATGTTTTACCAGGGCAGGAAGGAAAGGAGATGTGATAGTGAAGTTAGGTGTGGTACAATAGACCTCTCATAACGTAAAGCCGTTTCTTCGCTGTGAACACTTTTCATGTACTGTAGAAAGTCAGATTTAAGGGCAGGATGATGATTCTCAAGACGTTCACATGCTTAGTTGTCATGGAGTGACAAGAACACATGATCTCTTAATAGTCAGTGTGACAGATAAGTCACCTCTACTAAATCTTTCTTCCTCATAAAGTTCTTAAGGTGAGTGCGCCATAAGGTAGGAGCATCCAATTCCAACATTGTACCCAATGTCGATAATTTTTAAACATGTTAGTCATTTTAGAACACAAATTTCAACATGTCATAGAGCCCTTATTGTTTGTTGACCAAAATCATAAGTTATTTATGGTCTACCTAGATTTGCATTCTAGAATGATTACCGTGTTTAAAAATTATCGGTATTGGGTACACTGTTGGAATTAGGGCTCCTACCTGAAACCAACACTTGAAGCACTTTACTTCATTATGATAGTTGAATGGATTGGCAAATCGATTATGAATTTATCCCAAGTTGAATCATAATTTTGGAGTTATATTGAATAAGTTATGAATTTTAGAAGTTCAAGATCTAGGTTGCCTATTTGTGGCAGTAAACATAGGCTGAAATTGACAATGAGTATGCCCTAAAGGATCATAAAGAAATTGAAAATAAAAATAGTTCTCACAAACGAGGCAAGTCCAAGTTTTGCTTCAAAGTCAATTATCACTAAACTATTTCGTTGCTTGTTGATTTATGGCACAATGGAGTATCATTGATGAAATACATATAGGTGTCTCTTTATGGCCGGCGTTGGTTATTGGCCCACTCACCTTAATACCTTATTGAACCAGATCCTTTACCTTTCAAGGAGCTAAATAACTTTTGAAAACTTTTGAAGATCACCAAGCTCTTACACACCTCTTACACACTTAATAATGATAAACCACCAAGATCTTCCACACCTTCTAACTATTTGGAGTGAAGAAATAAGAGTATAATAAAGAAAAATTCATGGTATCTTCTTCAAAATTTGATGGACTTTAAGAATAACTCCAATATGTAAGACTGTAGGTGTATTCGGGTGGTGTAGAAAGTAGTTGAAATAATGTGGGTTTGTTAATTTAGGTGGCCCACGTTAATATGGGTTTTTTCAAATATTGTAAATTGCTCTCGACAATGTAGCCCACACTATGTAAAATAAATGATGTACGAGTACTCGCTTATATAACATTTTTGAGTGGCCTTGGCTTTGTTCCTTTTCTACAGTGCTACTGTAGGCATCATTCTTCAACAATAGAAACGATGCCTCTACAGTAATATTGTAAACCTTCAACTCAATATTTTTCTTGTAGAAAAGAGACCAAGTTAAAGTAATTCAAGAATGTTATGTTAGTTAATCACAACATTCTTTAACAATTGTGAGAACTCACCCTTTTTCTCATTGTAGATGGTAATAGACAAAAAGACTCAAAAATTGACATATTATTGTATTCTAACATGTGTTCACACTTGGTGTTAAGAGTGGTATGGTGTTAACAAAGTCTTAACCCTTAAAGAATGTTGGTAAGCCCGAGGGGCTTAATTTTGAAAGAATAAAGTAAAAAACTTTAAAAATATTCCTACATAAAATGATAGGATTGGTACGTTTGAATGTGGTTGGCATTGCGAGGTGAGATTCTTTGCTTCCGCCCATCAAGGGACACCCAATCATGTCGTGGAATCGATTTTGTGTGACGAAGAAGGTATGTTTGTTGTTCAAGTTGCTATCAAATGTGAGTGACAAGAAATAGAGGTTTGTGTTGTAGCCACATGGCAAGTAGCAGTAAGCTCTGCAATTTGCATGGCTGTGGTTACTTGTTGGTGGGCAATTTGAGATTTATTTGGGCAGCTTCCATTTTCTCTCCATGTCCTTTAAGAATGAAGAATGAATTTAGATACATCTTTGGATTATATTAATTTTGCTAATATCACTCCCAATACAAGATGCAAACATACCATTACACTAAAATCACCTTATACTATGGGTGGGTGAATGGCGTGGGTACATTCATCCATTTGAACAAATTCTCATCCATTTAAACAAACTTTCATCCAATTTGGAAGAATATTACCAGAGGATTTTGAAAAAATAATTATCAGTAAAGTCTCTCGTAAATATCATGTGGTACAAAATATGGCGATTTCGATGTTGAGATCATCACTTGTAGGCTTTAGCATCTCTTATCTAAAATGAGATCAAGTTTGTGCAAAAAAGAATCTAAGTTTTTTTACCAAAGGTTATAGCCTCTACCTGTGAGGAATGCTATGATCAAAATCTTAACCCCTAAACGTGTAAAGATGTCTTTGCGGCCAGTAGAATGTAGTGTATTTTTTTAATATTTGGAATGGATCTAGACCTTTTACAGGTTTAAGTTCAACATAAAAGCTGAAATTTACATCAATGCCGTTCTAGTGAGCTATTGAAATCCCAATTTAGAGCTTCTTGTTGATAGCAAATGCCATTTATACGGCTACGCATCTACTATCCCCATGGGACATTTAGGGGTTAAATCGAGAGGAATTAACAAATTCATAGAACTAACCTTTACCCTTTTATTTACCAAATTCATGAAAAACATACTGTCAGATCAAAATCTACAAACTTACTTGAAACATCTGCAACTGGATAGGCACCAAGCAATGCCACCCAAATATACTATATTATTAAATAATTAATCATCTATAATTACTCCACCTTGAAAACATGATACAGTTCACCAAGTTCACTCATCTACAAAACTGAACAGTGCGCTAATTAGTATTCATGGTAAGCTGGTTTGATGTAGTTCAGATTCCTGACAGGGAGTTTGGAGAATGAGACTTGCGATTGCAGCATAGGGCGCTGGCTATGGTGATGCTGGCTCACATACTCATCGCCCATGGAAACATACTCCGCATCATGGTACCGATGCTTCTTAAAAGACGGCATGCGGCGAACACCATAGTAATCTCGCTGCAAATCTCGGGGCTCCACGAAGTCATCATGGTGCCGGAGCCCATCGTAATGCGCCACTTTGCCGAACGATGGCTGCCGGGAGAGACCCCGTTCCCTGCCGAAGGAATTCGTGCGCGTCAAACTGGGCCCTGCATAGCGCACTGAATCCTGGTGCACTGGATGCACCAAAGGCTGGCCGGTATAGCGCACTGAATCCTGGTGCACTGGATGATGCGCCAAAGGCTGGCCGGTATAGCGCACTGAATCCTGGAGGTGGTGGCTTGCGGGTTTAGGGTTGATGTAGCTGCCTTGGGTGAAGAACTCGCTCTTCTTCTTCACCTTCTTCACGCGCTTGAGCACGCGGAGCGGGTCCACGTAGCCGGCGACCGTCACGCGTTGGTGGAACTGGTCGCACACGACCGTCCTCACTCCCTCCATGTCCTCCAGCTCCTCCTGCACTTTCTCCTTGCATTTCTCGCAGCACATCGGCACTCGGAGCTCGATCACTGGGACCGGTCCATTCATGCCGCGGCTTCCGCCGTTCAAGCTGTGACCGTGTTGCGCGTAATTGACACGGTATATGGGATCTGAGTCTCTACTGGAAAACATCTGCAATCACTTCCATCAATGCATCAATATTGCGGCAAATCACTCATTATGTGCGGCAGTTTAGGGTTTCTCTTGAGACAAAAAGTACTCCCTCTGTCCCGAAATTCTTGTCCTAATTTTTGGCAATTTTTTTTTTGCAATATTTGTCCTATGTTTTATATTTCATACGTGAGCTTTATCCACTTCAAACAGGGCGGACAACAAGAGTGACACAAAAACTACATACTACTATTGAAGATAGACCATTTTTCGAGTACTTAAGACGGTTTTTTTGGCAAAAAAATGTGTGAAATTAAAACACGCCAGAAACTAGGACAATAATTTTGGGACGGAGGGAGTATGTTTTTAAGACGAATTTTGAGACACATGACTAGAGCAATTTGGGGACACATATAGTATCGGGAACCTCACCTCGGCAAATGTCCCCCTGGCAACATTCTACAGGGGATGATACACGGGAGGTTCCTGATATTACATTCTAGCCACAATTTGTAAAGCAAAAAAAGACCAGAAACAAAATGAAATTCTAGTACTGATGATCCAACAACTTGTCTTTTGTAATTTAGACCCCTCTCCACAATCTATCCATTAGAGTTAACCGAAAAGTCAGTTCAAAGAGGAAAGTTTTAGCAAACTCGTGTTGAATTCCTCTTGAACTCATAAGTTGAAATATAAATAGACCAAGAACTAGTTCATGATGAGTTGAGACAATCTAAATCAAGCCACTGTCATTGTTCTTCACACATTCTACCAAAGCTCCAAGCTCATGGCCCACAAGGGGACAATCTATGATACGACACTATTCAACCCAAGTATAGCTAAAAAAGAGGTTAGAAGTAGAGCAAAAAGGGAGATTAAATGGGCTTCTTTTCGGTTAACTCAATTATATCGATATTAGTTTTGGTGGTTTTCATTTCATGGAAAGCGGCCGCACACGATATTCTTGAAGAATTCTCTTTCGAAAGGGATTCAAATACTTTCCATACGTACACAACTTTGAGCTCGTTTCACGTGGGAGGTTCCGAAAGTTAAAGAAGACATGCAGATTTTCTACAACTTTTAAGAACATTCTAAAAGAAACATCATTGATGTATGTCAATCAGTTCAAATAAGCTCATTGTCCAATACAAGCCTCTACAATATAACCTTTAAAATGACAATCTGCACACGAAAATGGACTCTACCACATTCAAAAGTATACCATTCGATCTCATTTCTTTTGTGTACAAAAAAAACATACTTTATAGTAAGAATCATTCAAGCTCTCTTCATTAATTCCTTACCTCTCTGATCCGGTTCGCCATTGTGTCAATCGACCACACTCACTTGAACTGCTGAAAAAAACCAAAAATCAATGCAATAAAATAATGTATGAGAATCAATCAATCAGCATTCAAAACAATCTGATCTGTACATACTAAAACACTGTAAATATATACAACATGCTGATCTATTCCACTTCACAAACTCAAGATTTGAGCATGAAGCTAAAATTTCGTACACAGGTTCCAAAAAATTTGAGTTAGAGGAGATGAAGCTCTTACTACAGAAACGGCAACATACATACAGAAATTAAAGAGTGACGATGAAACAAACCTGAGTCTACAGTAGTGGAGAAGAGGAGTCAGTGAGTCAGTGGAGCTGGAGTTCAGTTGGAGCAAGCTGGAATTTGGACAAGGTGGTGAGGTGACATAATATAGGAAACTGAGGCTGTGAAGGGAAAGAGAGGCGTAGGGAATTGGACAAGGCCCATGGTGGCCGGTCTTGGTAGGGACACCTGGAGAAGCCCAGAATTTGAAATATCTGCTCAGTCAGTCAGCCAGTGAGGGCTGCAGCTCTTCACTCAGTTGTGGCTACTTAGTACCTGTGGTGCATAATGAAGTAAGGTGCAGCCAGGGATTTTTCGGCAAATTTTTATTTTTGTTTTTTGCAAACAGGTGGCACAAACTAAACATACAAACAAGGAGTGAGTGTAGCACATTCATGTAGATTTTTGATGAAGTCGTGACAATTGAATGGAAATACGTCAACATGGATGAATATTTTGGTGATACATTATAAAGATTCTGAGGCCTCTAAAAGACCGTGAGTTCAGCTAACACCCTCATGCACAAAAATGAATAATAATAAATAAATAAAGTTCGGGCAAAAAATAAAAATAAAAGTAAAATCTCAAGTGACCAAAATTTGGCCACGTAACATCTAGATTTATTATTTTAATTATTTTATGATAATTTTAAATAATGATTTAATAATGTTTTAGCTATAATTTTTAATAATATTTTTATATATTTTTAATAATAATTAATTAATAAAAAAATCCGAACCTTTATATATTTAAAAAAATTATGTATTTTTTAAATTCAATTTTGAGCATGAAGGTGTTGGCTAAACTCATGGCCCTTTCAAGTCATTAGAATCTTTCTAATGCTTGTGTGAACCAATGAAAAATGTCTATTTTCAAGGATTTCCTCTCGTATAGTAAGGGCAAATTGACCATGTACTTGTAATTTTCAAGAAACCTAATTTTTATCACTTGTGATTGCTTTTACATGAAGGCTTTTGTGTTGGAAAATCACCACCTATAAGTCGCAAGTGGAGTACGGCTATCTTTTCACTTTCAAATTTCAAGTTACATTTTATTTGATTATTTTAGAAAACTACTATAATTTTGCATTTTTGTTCATGATTCTTATCTAAGGTTGAGACACCCATTCCCGACCAGGGACACAAAACCGATGAGGCCTAATTTCTAGATTTTGAAAGGGAAGATGTACCTCATTTGTACATTAGAGCATATGATTGGTTTTGGGTACACCTACAACTTTGCACTTTGAAAATTTGTACTTATTCAAATAATTATCAAAAAAATTAATTAAATATGAAAACTTCTTAATTTTTGTAGTGCTAAAAGAGGAAAATAATCAAAATATCAATTCATCTATCCTAAGTATAGTACATGTCTTATTTGATCGGTTTTAGGTGTCTCGACCTTACGTATCAACCAAAACTAGTTTGATGTTCCCTATTTAAAAAACATCATGCACGTCAACTTAACCTTTTAACGTCCCGATTCAACTCTATTTTCAAAAATTAATTATAAAATGTTTGATGAAAAAAAAATGGACTTGAAGTACAAAAGAAAGTTATAAATGTCAATGTGAAGATCACATCTATATGATTGAATTCATCATTTTTTTTAATTAATATTTGTTAATTAATTTTGCAAGGTTTTCTCTTGAAATTCAATTTAAAATCCAAAATTATCACCAAAAAAATGAAATAAAAATAAAAAAAATTGTAATGAAATTGGAATAACATGCACTACGAGATGGTATGGTTTCCATTTTTTGATTCTACTTATTTTGGAAAATCATATTTAAGGTCTCACTTTTTGAACTAAGAATGAAACTTGACATAAACCAATTATGTTATTTTTCAAAAAATCACAATACCTTATTTTGGAAATCTATATGGTACAAATGATAGTCAACTAGCACAAGAACCAAAAGAAATTTGGATGGATGAAAAATTGTAAAAGATGTAGTATTGACAAAGGTTGCAATTTATTCGTTGTCCATCATATGGACGCAAGCGCGTTAAACGGTTAAATGAGCTTTTCACTGTAACAAAGCAATCCATATTGTTGTCAAACTAAGGTGGAATGCCTTATAACTATCCACCCCATCATGTAGGTGCTCACTATGATGAGGTACAATCCAAAGAAACTAAAACTGACCACTTGAAATTTTTGAAACTCAACATTGTTTTGTGATTCAATCAAGGGCGTCTACATGTTCACCCTTAAAAGTCCAGATTGCCCATTCTGGCCAGTATTATACGGCCATATGTTATTGTATTTGAAATGGTTCTACACCTCCTATGACTTTCATATCAAAAGCGAAGTTAAAATTCATGTCTACGTGGTCTTAAAAGCTATTGGTATCTCAATTTGAAACTTTCTACTTACAACAAATGTCAAATATACGGAAACGTATTTACTATCCTCAACCTTTAAGGTTTAAAAAGAATTGGAACTTTTAGTAAGAATGTAATTCATGATACTTTTTGTGTTTGGAAAAGCATCATTTATACATCACAAGTGGGATATGACTATTTTCACTTTAAAAATTCATATAAATTACATACTATTTATTTTTAAATTTTTATTTTCATCTGTATCAGCCCAAAAAAAAAAATACAGGGCTTATTTTCAAAAAAAATTAAACTCAGCAGCATGAATGCCTGAGTCATCATGCACTGGCTGACTGATTGACCTCACTCAACACCGCCTTTAAAAATATCATAGAAGCCATGTATTGCCACGTAGACATGTACCGTATGAGCCGCCTGTCCAATTGAGAATTGGCATATTCAGCAAATCCTGCAATACAATGCTCATCCTGAAATGGCATTTCTGGGATATTTGCAAAATGTTTATGTTCATTATCTTAACCGACATCCTTTCTTGGTGCTAATTTTTTTTTTCAATTTTAATTTTTTAATTTTTTTAATTTTTTAATCAATTACTTAATTATTACTCCGTATTTTTTATTTTTTATTTTTTGGAAGACCACCAACTCTTAGCTATTGAACATACAAGAGTATAATAAAACCAAATTCTCTATAGATTCTTCAAATTCAAAGTAACTTTATGAATAATTCTATTGATTGCAGTCAATTTTCAGCCAATTTTTTTCGGTGAATTTTTGGAAAAAATCTTACTTGATTTTGGACTACATTGAAATCATCATAGACTATGGCCCACCGTATTTAAGAGAGGCTTTGCTCATAATTATTTTTTCAAGAAGTTGTGGTAAAATACATCCAAATTAGATGAAACTTTGTTCAAATGGATGAATGTACCCACTACACTTATCCACCCATAGTATATGGTGATATCAGTGTAGTTAGTTACACTAAAAAAATGGACAAAAATGTGAACGAAATCACCAAAGTCTACTAAAAAAGACACTAAAATCATCGCTATTTGGATAAAAGTTTTTTACAATAAATAAATTTGTGAATGAATACATATATATATACATACATACATACATACATACATACATGCTTCTATCATAACATTCAGTAGTCTTTGAGCCTGCTGCCCTCCCTTGCATGGAATGATGTGGAATATCCCACATCATTTTATCCTTCCAACGAAATGATGTGGGATATTCCACATCCCATTAGTAGCTATGGGGGCACGTGGCATTAACCCTTTAGTGCCTAGGGCACTGTAGCAGACAGCTGTGGATTTCAGTGGGTTTTTCCACTGTGGTTGAGACTACCAAAAATAGAATGGGTTAAATTAGAAAGTAACCGTACAATTCTATTCTCAACTCGAGAGCACACATTTTATTAAAATTTGAGAATCATCCGATGGTGGGATCGGAAGATTATAGTATGTATTTGAACTGTATAATGCACGCTCAAAAACGAGATTTTGGGGGGTGTGTGACTTCAAAGTTAAATAGAATTTGAGGTAAATTTTCAAAAATAAAAGCAAAGACGTTCAGCTATGCCCTATGTCAACACCTCTCCGTTGCAATCTTTCATATCAAAAATAGACTCACACATAATTATTGTGAGATTTATAAGTGAAAGTGACTTGTCCATGTACGGTTTAGGACAAAATTTTATACGTTGAAAATTGACAGGAGTGGGTACATTAGTCAAGATCGGATTACACACACTAATGGAAGATGAAGAAGAGAACACAATCCAAAAAAATAAAACAAGATAACAAACTTCCAAACACAAGAAATACTACACAGTACATATGTTGTATTTGTAAGTATTTACTGTATTTTCAAGTATTTGCAGTATTTCTGCGTTCTGTTGATAGGTATTTTGATAGTTGTACAATTCCAAATTGAAAATTTCTTTTTCTGGAAGGTGCATAATGTATGTGCGCAAATCTGAACTTCAAAATTGAAGTTCGAATTCTTCACGGATTCTCTGTTATTTGCATTTCCGACGTTGCAGTGACCATAATCTGGCTTGCTAGGCACTAAAGGGTTAAGCAAGAGCAAGCAACCAACCATGGTGCACAGTAATCGAAAGCACAATTCAACAATGTTTTTTCATTGTTTATTTGATTGATTCTCAACTCAATAGTGTTTCGTCATTGAAAGCACAATTCAACAGTGTTTTTTCATTGTTTATTTGATTGATTCTCACTCAATAGTGTTTCGTCATTGTTTATTTGATTCAATAGTTCTTTCAATTAGAAATCACTGGTCACTCTGTATATAAAGGTGGATGAAACTTAAAAGGCAGTCTCTTTGAAGGCTACTGAATGTTATGATCCATTTTTCCCTTACCTGGGTACATTTTATAGTGCGTGTTGTTCTACCAACAAAAATGAATAAACTGCATAAATTTACTTAACCCTTTGTGAGGGTCGTTTTCATAACTTTTTTTTCAAACTTTTAAGAAGTTTCTTTTTTTACATTGCAGTGTACACCAAAATGCAAAATATGTATTTATTGCCTTAATTAATCAATTCTTTTATAAAAAAATCATTGCTCTACAGTAGGTCATCAAAAAGTGCTCCTAATATTTTTGGCTTTTCTTCGATGGTGACAAGTGGACTTTCGTCAAAACTTGTAAAAGCTCCTACACCAATACCAAAGAACAATTTACAAAAAAGATAGATGAAATGATACAAATCATTCAACAAGTATGGGCTCAAGTATCTCAAGAACAATTTTCAAGCGCTCATTTTAAATATGCTTGCTAGAATAGACACCGTAATTGAAGCAAATGATGAGAACATTCAATGCTAGATAGTGTATACAATATTTTTAACTTTTTGTATGAATTCCACTAATACATAAGTAAATTTGTAATGAAATTGTAGTACACTCCAATGTGAATGCAACGCACTTTATGGTTTTCAAATCGGATCATTTTTTAATACACACATTGTTCAAAGTTTCTCAAAAAAATTCCTGCACAAGGGAATTTGTAAAATTAAACCTGACTGTACATTAGAAATCATGAAAATCACATGATAAATTATAGAATGAGAATAAAGTTATGCACTTTTTAGAACAAATAAATGAGATTCAAAATAGAGAACCATCTTCATTGGAAGATTTTTTTTTTGAGAGTTGAAAATTATGTATTCCTTGATCACAATCATGTGACTCATTGTATCCTATTAGAGATGTATATGTGAGGTAATATGAAGGTATGTTATTATTTTCCACCTTATGATTACCTAAGATTCTTATTTACACTCATTTTGGTGACCCTATATTTAATTATGATTCAAAATTTGATATTAATGTGGTTATTTTATGTTTGTTATAAGAACTAATATTAGTTGCAACATTGCAAACTTCAATACATTGAAGGGCGTCTTTAGTTTCCCGAGACATTATTTTTCAATCCAAACACTATAATTAATTTAGGAGATATAGTATTCTTGTAAGAAAAAAATTGGATGTAGTGTTCCAATGACATATGGCAACTTTATAATAAATATGACATGCCACCTCATGTCATTATTATTACTTGAAAAAATCATGGCACTCTCAATTAAAGTGAAAATGATAAGCGGTAAACTCTTATGTAGTGTTAAGGGACACTATTTTTCTCCATCTTTGTACAAATTGTGGTAAAAGACATCAATTCTCTTCAGACACTTAATACGCCATTAAGTGTAGTAAAAATCGGGTAGCAATATGCAAGTTATTCTATGATAAACACAAATACGTGCATTTTACACAATGAAAACTACTTATACTAATACCACCTCAAATTTATATGCATGTCATTTGTAGAGCAACTTCCACCATTATAGCAAAGAAATTTATTGGAATTGAATGAAATACAATGAGATTCAACATCACGTTTTGAAATCATGATTTCTAAGCAACTCCTTATGTTATAAATTATGCTAAAATGGCATATAATATTCTTGGAAAACCTTGGCTTAGTCTCTTTTCTACATTGTTCTTGTCAAGGCATCAATCTTCAACAATAAAAATGATTCCTTTAAACTACTAACCTTTACACTCAATCATTTGTTTATACTAGGAACAACAACCCATTGCATAATGATACACAATACAAGGTCCAACTATACAAGTACAAATTGGAGGCACACACACTAAAAGCCCACGTTGACCATTAGCTAAAATCAATGTAATAGTTGCAAGAGGAAAGCACAAGTTCGGCCCACTTTATACTTGGGCCTAACTTCAACCAATTTCAACCAATAGGATCGCTCGATTCTTTCAAATCCAGCCCAAGGGCTTTATATTAGGATCGGGCCAGAAGGAGCAATTTTTCCTACGTGGCGTCCTATGTGGCATGATTTTGGCGTCAAATCTTTGGGTCGGTTTGATGAAATTGGGACAAGGTTTGCCATGGCCCGAACTCCAAACTTGGGGTGAATTGAATCGGGCCGGCCTTCTATCCAACCCCAACTTGTGTATAACTCCTAAACGTCTGAACGTGCCTTTGCGACCAATAGGATACATTGTATTTTGGTTGTATTTGGAATGAATCCACACCTTCAATGAGTTTGAGTTCAAAAAAGAAGTTGAAATTTAAATCTATGCAGTTCTAGTTAGCTACTAAGATCTTTGGTTAGCGTTTCTTGTAGATAGCAAATCCCAATTATAAATATACTATCCCCATGGGACGTTTAAGATAGGAGCACCCAAGTCCGACATAGTACCCAATGCCGATAATTTCTACATATGGCTTTCATTTTAAAACGCACATCTAGGTAGACCATAGATGGCTTATCGTTTTGGTCAACAAACAATAAAGGCTCTATGACATATTTAGATTTGCGTTCTAAAATGAAAGCCATGTGTAGAAATTATCAGCATTAGGTACACTATCGGAATTAGGTGCTCCTACCTTAGGGGATAAGGCAAGGAAGTTCAAGAATGTTACTTATGGATCAAAAATCCACGTGGCTAAGTTAGTAGAGCTACCCCAACAGACTCTTCATTCCTGCAGGTCCCATGGGCATCATGGCTGCCTATGAAGCCACTCACAGGTGGGCGGCACAATTCGTGTAGCTTTCTCTCTGGCTCTCTGCGGCAAATCTAGTCCGCCATCACCAGTCGGCATGTCCTGACAAAATTCCCCCGGGCCACTTTCTTTTGGATTTTTGAACAAAAAAATAAAATCGTTTTTTTTTTTTTTTTTTTTTGGTTGCAAACTGATGAAGTTTCATTGCTAAAAGTGCACACAATACAGTCCTACGCTTTATCGGAAGATCATTGCTGTCATTCACACAGACAGAATAATGGCGCTCTCAACCCTTAAAATCCAACATGACGCTTGCATGATCTGATCATGAGGACGTTGTCAGTGAGCTCATTCATGCCTTCACGGAGCCAGGTATGGCATTATCATTCCTTCCAGTCGTGAAGAAGACGACGAGCCTCACAATTTCTTCTGGTAAGTTCAGTTACGTTGCGCCAGAGAATTAGGGTTTTGAGGTTTTGGCTAGAACTAATGCACTCGCTTTTGATTGAGTAACGTAATTGGAAATTATTACTGCCTTCAGGTGCTGGAGCCTACGAACAGGAACCTCAAATTTGTTATTGCCGGAGTAAACCAGTTTCCTTCAAAAGACGAAGAGGATGTCAATTAGGGTTTTGAGTTTTGGCACAAAACTTTCACGAATGCAATGGTTTTATTTTATTTATGTAGCGTAGTTTACTATAATTTTTGGATTACTCTGTATAGTACCAGTTAATAATGATACATAAAAACTGCCACACTGAATGGCGTACCTAGTGTCCCGGGGCACTATTTAATTTTGGGAGATATAAAGTAGTGTCCTCGTAAGAAAAAAATGAATGCAGTGTTTCAATGAAATATGGCAACTTGGAAAGAACATGACACTCTCAATGAAAGTGAGGATGACAAATGGTGAACTCTTACAATATGTAGTGTCAAGGGACACTATTTCTCTTCACCTTTGGACGAATTGTGAACTGTGGTAAAAAACATCAATTCTCCTCGAACACTAAATACGCCATTGTATCAGGAGCTGCACTACAGGTGCAATGAAAATCTCTACCAATGCACGATTTTGCAACTTTGTTATAATTGTTTTTCATTTTGTAAAACTAGACTTCATTATCTACTTAGCGCACTTTATGGTTTTGAATTTCGATCCATTTTCTGCCTCCTATTGCACTTCGAACTTGAGGGAAAATAACCCAGTTTTCTTGAGCTATGTATCTTTATTAACTGGTACTGTACATTGTACTTTTCATTACAATAGACGACCTAGTTATGAGGAACACTCTCGAATGTTGAACCCAAAATTTGCTATTTCCTAAATGAAGATGTCAATTAGGGTTTGGGGTGTTGATACAAACATGCCTGCAAGCGCAGTTCGAATGCCCTCGTTTTTATTTCTGTAATGTGACGTAGTTCAATATCATTGCAGGACTAGTCTGCACATTGAGCTGGCTGTGCTTTTAACTTTCAATCTTTTAAAAAGCAATACGTGACCTAACTATGACTCTCAAATGGTGGAGTCTACAAACAATAACTTAAAATTGCTATTGCCGGTAGCTACCAGTTTAGATGTCAATTAGGGTTTCAGGTTTTGGCACAAAACATTCAAATGCAGTTGAAACGCACTCGTTATTTATTTAGTTCAAAATCATTTCGGCACATTGAGCTGGATGTTGCATTTTATTGCAATAGGTGGCCTAACTATGACTCGAATGTTGGAGTCTAAAATTGTCTATTGTAACTCGAGATGTTGCTCATTGCTGCAGCTACCAGGAGGTGGAATTGCTGCTCCGGCTTCACCAAGCTCTACAAGAAATCAGCCCAGGGGACATCATCTTCTTCATCTGATTGCTGAGGCAGACACAGTAGTACAAATACTTTAACTACATGTCACTCAAGATGAATAAAATTCGACTCGTACGCACTCCTCGCCTTTGCAGAGGTTAAGGTGAAGCTCCAGTGCCAATCGTCGGTATGCCGTCTTGTTATAACATTCAATAGCCTCCATTGGAACTGTCCCAGTCCCAATGAAATGAGAGCTTCTGAATGTTCATCTTCAGGTACTACTCCCCTTCTTCAGTCTCTGGATTTTTTCCTAGAATGAGTATCTTCACAGACACGTTGCTTTGCATTCCCCTGTCCATTGTGATGTTTGGGATGCAGATCCTTTTAGAAGGCTGTGCAGTTACTAATTGCCGAGAAGGATTTTCACAGACACGTTTGTGTTGTTCATTCCCCTGTCCATCGTATTCTCTACACTAAGCTGAAAGAATATCAATATCTGCAAATCGGTTTCGATATCTATGCTGACCCTAAGTCAAAAATTCTACATTGCCTGGGGTGAGCATTTTTCGTTCCCTAGTTTGCAGTACCTTCACAGACACAGTGCTATTCATTCCCCTGGCCACTGTGATGTTCGGGCTTGCCAATTCTAATAGAAATGTGAAAGAAAGACTGTGCATTCACATCTTCTGTTACATGTCTAGAAGCGTTTTCACGGACACGTTGACGTTGCTCATACCCCTGTCCATCGTATTCTAAATCCAGCGAAAGAGTATGTATATATACCTGTGGATGGAATTCGAAACTAATCAAAATCTATGCAAGCAGTTCAAATTCTACATTGCCTAGGATGAGTATTTTCACGAAGACATTATTGCTGTTGTCCATACCTCTGTCCATCGTATTCTCTACACCGTAAGCTTGAAAAAAGAACCGAAATCTATGCTGACAGTTCAAATTCTACATTGCCTAGGATGAGTATTTTCACAGAGACATTATTGCTGTTGTCCAGACCCCTGTCCATCGTATTCTCAGCTTGAAAAAAGAACCGAAATCTATGCTGACAGTTCAAATTCTACATTGCCTAGGATGAGTATTTTCACAGAGACATTGTTGCTGTTGTCCATACCTCTATCCATTGTAGAAGAATTCTATTACAACGTGTGATCTCAACAGAAGGAAGGACAACACCAAGCGTTTGTAAGGTAATCACAATAGTCTCCGTATTCTCTCCTTTGTAAGATAGTCTCTTCTACATGTCTGTGTTCCCTAAGAGTATCTTCACGGACACATTGATATTGTTGATACCCCTATCCATTGTTGAAGCAGGAGACTCGAAATGCAGAGGAAGGAAAGCACACTACTAAATTACTTGACTCACCACCCTCGGCAATGTTATAAAGGATTTGCAGGCCATTGTGAAGTTGTACTATTAAGCTGACGTCTCGTTTCCTTTCCTTCGATGGTGAAACCTGGAGCCTTTTCTTTTCCTGCTCTTGGATATTGACATTTGCTTTGCAAGGACCTTTCTTTTTGCTGCTTTCCGCCCTATTTGAATTCCGAATCTGTGGGCTCCTGCGAACATGCCTTGGCTGTGAGGCTGTGACGCCGTGCAGAAAGGCTGGAAGGGGGAATGTCAATGGCAACTGTTGATCTGAACTCCAAAAAGTGCTACGGCAAGGAGTCAAGATATGCCAGCTTGGTCCAGGACACAGACACATGGAGGCCCACCACGCATCCACCTGGGCAAGAGTCAACGTTCTTGTCAACGTTTCTAAAAGTTTTCAACGACGATCTTGCCCACCATTTGGTTCCGAAGACTCAAAGCCTTTATTATCATCTTATTATTATGGCGTTGCTGGCGACCTGTTCACTAACTTAGTGATGCCATGTCCAGATGTCGAAGCTGATTGCTAATATTCGTGAATCATTCTGCTGCAGTTGCATTGAAGTCTTCGAAATCTAAAGACTACAAGCATGGAGCTGGAGACTCATCATTGACGGGTAGAATCTGCACAGATCACACCGTTTAATGTGAGCATTTACGCTCTTATTCTTACCATTGGCTCGGTCAGAAATTTACTACTGCACTGAGCGTTTGACCAACAAGTCCATGCTCTTTTGAGCAGTAGGTCATATGGGGATTTTTTTAGTGCAATATTCTTCGCTGATTCCGGTGATATAGAATTTGATCCCATCTGAATTATATTTTTCACCATATGGTTAACCCCTGAAGGACCAAATGACAAGTTTAAACGATCATATTCTGAAAATTATAATTTGAATGGGACCAAATTTTATATCACTGGAATTAGTGAAGAATATTACATATGTTGAATTAAAAATAAAAACCAAATGGTACTTTAGGGGTTAATCAAACTAGTCAATTTAAACCATGGTCTTCGCTGATTCTGTTGATATAAAATTTAAATTATATTTTTCACCATATAGTTAATCAAATTAGTCATTTTAAATCCATGATCTTTTAGGGATTAAAGTTCGGACATTTACTAGGTAGAAGAGAACATTTGTAAAACTGTAAGTCTATACTATGCTTAGACAAGGCAGGCTAGAGCGTAAAAATCTGTATACTTTTGTGAGACTACAGCAAGCATAAGCTTTGTAAATGTTTTCAGGGCTTTGACTGAGACGTCGTGATTGAGTTTTGACGTGTGTTGTAAACCATTTGAAATACAACACGCAATCAATTGTAACGCTTGATGGGAAAAATAGAATAAATACCAAGTAATGTTTCTTAGCAGTTTAATTTCATTTTTATTGCTGAATGCTGGTGAAAGATGGCAAAAGGCAAGAAGCTGACAGGAAATTGACTTGGCGAAGGTGATAGCATCCATCTGCTTTTGTTTCTTGCGTTCACAAAAAGAATTCTAGAACGTAAGTTAATGGACAATTATTGTGACCCAGATCTTCCTTTTTGACTGTCGTAAATTCAAGCATGTTGACTACCACGTAAGTTCAAACATGTTGACTAAATTCATGTAGACAGTAGTACGTTACAGTCTTCGTTAGTTACGTTGCATTCAATGTGAGCTGTACACAGTTGAGAATGGGTTGGTTGAGTTGCTAATGCAAGTACACTGTTTAAGGTTAGCCTTACCACCCACTGACCCAATTCCGCTCAAATCTAGAGCACTCGTTGATTCTAGAATGAGAATCTAAGAGGGTAGTACATGCGGACATGCCTTAACTTCCAAGTGACCAAACAACAAGGCATGTGCTGTAACCTACATTTGAATCAGTGATTGGTCTTGGGTCAAGCTACCTAATAACATTTAGTGTCCTACATTATCGTAGTTTGGTGTCACAGTGAATCACTTTATAGCTGAAATGTCTTCTTGTTCCAATCAACTGTTTTGTTGACATTTGGATTTCACTTTGACCTTTTAATCTGACTGCCTGGGTACCCAAAAATTGACTATGATAGTGTGACAAGTGTAGAGGATATTCTTGATGGAAGCCAGTACAAGAGTTTTATCTTCAGAGTCTTCAACTTTTGGCCTAAGGTGGAGGACCCAATAAGCAACGTGTACTGTAAACCAACAATATCTCCAACAGGTATTCATTGAAAGCTTCTAATTCTATACCACTACTAAGGTAGAGGGCTCTAAACCCGCCACGGTTCTAAACCCGCACTCTACCGAGGACAAACATTTTGAAATTTTGAATGTACCCATGGTGAAGAGCACCACTTTAGAACCCATGTCATTTCAACTTCAGAAATTCATAACTAATTTTAGGAACATCCAAAAAAATTGATTCAAAGTATGTTGGTCTTTGCTTGGATTTGTCTTCCAGTGAAAAATCATGTTCAGTTCTCCATGTGTCCTCATAAATTCACAGCCCTTAACCCCTAACTGCCCTACCATGCATATTTTGCATGATGTACAGATTTCATCCGTAGTTTCTCATCCGTCATGCACTTTTCGTAGTGTGATTTTTTTACTGAATTTTTTATGGAAAGTAAGCTTCATGTATGTGTGATCTGATTGAAAAGGAAACAATTTTTGAAAAAGTTATGCCTCATTTTGTGTTGCAGTGTTTCACCCAAAATATTGAAGATTTTAGTCTAAAAGTGTTCTTGAAAAAATTAGCTCATAAAATCAAGCATTCAAAAAATCTCCAAAAATCACTACACCTATAGTACTACATTACAACCCATCACAACAAATTTCATCGAGACTGTCAATATCTTATTTGTAATCAAATTTCAAAAAAAAAATTTATTTAATGTTTCAAAATTTGTAGAAAAAAATTAATGATAGCAATCATAGATCTAACCGTATGGATAGAATCTAAAATTTAAAATGTAAAACTTTTATTCATACATCAAGTTCCAAATATTCATGTTAGTTGCATTGTATAATGCATCTTTGCAAAACTGCCCAAATTGGACATAGGTGAGGACGTTTAGGGGTTAAAGTGACGGGTTTAGAACCTCCTACCTTAGATTTGCGTGAAAAGCTTAAGGAGTTGGTTTATGGGCCATCCACTATACTGCCTGACACAGTTGCTCTCAATAGATTCTTTATAAATCCTGTTCAAGAACCTGAGACCTAAAAATGAACTTGAATGTTCTCTTTCGCTGCCTTTGTTCTGAGTAAGGCCGGATTACCCATTGTTGTCCTTATCAATGAGCCTCCTAGATTTCAGTACATCCACAGAGCTTACTCGTAGAGGATTTTGCAAGATCCGGATGCTCTTCTCGAACTCTAATTCTAACATTTAAATAGAAGGAAAAATTTTAAGCTTCCTAGACTCACACACAAGGGCTAACGACATGGTCTTGAATGACGTCTTGACACACTGAACAGTGGAGGCAGCAAATACATGCTCTGGCAAAGTTGAACTTGGTCAGGTGAGTTTCTCAATTCCGACGCCTCAATACTTGTTCAATACTCCCTCTTTTCAATACTCCTCAATAATTGTCCTAGTTTTTGGCATTCTTTTTTGCAATATTTGTACTCTGTTTTATACTTCAAACGTAAGCCCTGTCCACTTCAAACGGGGCGACAAATATTGCATGTTTACTATTAAATTACTATTAACCCCTAAACGTCTGAAAGTGCCTTTGCGGCCAATAGAATACGGTGTATTTTTCCAGTATTTGGAATGGATCCAGACCTTTTATAGGTTTGAGTTCAACACAAAAGCTGAAATTTACATCAATGCGGTTCTAGTGAGCTATTGAGATCCAAATTTAGAGCTTCTTGTTGGTAGCAAATACCAATTATACGGCCACGTATCTACTATCCCCATGGGACGTTTAAGGGTTAAAGATAGACCATTTTTCAAGTACGGAGACTGCTTAGCGTTAAGTTTAAAACACGCCAAAGACTACTTATTTCTGGACAGGGGGAGTAATACAGATTGCCCCTTGTGGCTCCCTGAGAGCTACAACTGAGTCTCTTCCTCAAGCAATCCTCTTGGTGGAATACTTCTCAAACCTTGACTATAAGGTCGCCGGACTAAGCCTCCAACCCAAATGGCTATCCTTGGGCCTGAAGGACCGGGATTCATGGTTTTCTAAAATGACATTCAATCACTCGTGTTGCAAAATATATAATTTTAGATACGACCAAATTCTATATCACTGGAATCATTTAAGCACATTGCATGTGTTGGGTAGAAGAACAATAATTTTAAACAAAAAGAACTCCATACTAAAAAAAATCAGGAGGCCGTACCCAAGATGCTCTGATTCTTTGAGATCTTTCCTTGGCACACGTTGTGAGTTCAAAGAATGAAAGCATTGGTACTTGCAACTATTACACACCTGAAGTGTAGTTAGTGTCAACCACAGTGCAACTACTACAATGAAAAGGGTGCCTGGGCAGTCAACAATGTTATGACTTTAAATTCGAGACACGACATCAAAAGTGACAGGATTATTGACCTCACATAAAGTACAATAGTTGCCGTGTATACAAGTCTAGTTTGTACATTTTCTGCAACAATCATGTTCTAATGAAATTGGCATTTCTGCAGCTCAAAGAAAATTGAAATGTACATTACAGTACAGTACATCTGAAGGAGATCTAGCCATTGCTGGAAATCTACAAGGAGTGAACATCGCAACCAACGCCGATCAAATTCAGTGAGTGGATCTCCACACTAGTAGCAAACCTGTCATTTTTCATTCCTCATTTTGGTGGGAACGGCGAATAGTACCGGGATATTATACTTACGTTTCTGGCTTCTTGTGACCAAATCTACTCATCAGCACTAACACAGCCCATGTGCCTGGTGCCGTTTCATAAAATTCAGTGAGTGGATCTCCACACTAGTAGCAAACCTGTCGTTTTTCATTCCTCATTTCGTGGGAACGGTGAATAGTACCGGAATATTATACTTACGTTTCTGTCTTTGTGACCAAAACTACTCATCAGCACTAACACAACCCATGTGCTTGGCACCGTTTCATTTCTTTTTCATTTATAGTAAGTGAAAAACGACACATTTCCTTCTAGTGTCCAGGTACTGTTACCTGGTAAGTAGAGTGGTGAGCTCAACGGTGGCATTGCCATTGGTGATTGGGCCTGTGGAAGAGGAGCCAGTTGTGGAGGACAAGGCCATGAGCAAGGGGTCTTCGGTGCGAAATCCAGAAGGCGTCTCACATTCTGGCCAAGTACTGTCCATGGAACTGGCAGCAGCAGCAGCATCCTCGTCTGCTGCACTTCCTGCCAACATGGCCACCACCCGGAACATGGTTGGCCGCTTCTCGGGAGACTTGTGCACACACATAATCGCCGTCTCCAGGACCTGTCGCACCTCCGTTTCTTCACCCTGCCTCACATGAAGCCTGGGGTCTATCACATCCATCAGCCTGTCTTCTTTGTGCAGTTTCCAAGCCTGCAATGCAACACAGCCATAACCAATCATATCCATAATCACATCTATAATAAGCCTGCAAAATAAGAATGAACCAACCCATCCAGGATCATAAGACCCCCACCTGATGTGGCTTTTGGAACTAGAAAGTGAGGAAATTTGAGTTGTTGGGTCGTGAATTGTAGGGTGAGCAACAAGGAGACCTTGGCCCTTCCTGAGAGTTGAATCCGTGGGTACTTCCTAATCCAAACTTCATCAAGTGTGCAACTTTTGGTGATTTTTTTGAGCTGATGAATCCGTGGGTACTTCCTTATCCAAATTCATCAAGTGTGCGACTTTTGGTGATTTTTTTTGAGCTGATGAATACGTGGGTACTTCCTAATCTGAATTTCATGAGGTGTGCAACTTTTGGTGATTTTTTTGAGTTGCAAGGAGGCTATCTAGGTGTCACTTCAGACCCTCATATCTTCCTCCTCACACCTTTAAATTACGTGAATTTTTTTTTCACATGTTTGAAATGATGCTCTCTACACGTTTTGAGATGATACAAATTTCGGAAACGTGAAATCGGATTGTTCAAAAGTGCTCCAAAAACTGAATTTCTCAATTTTCGTTTTTTTGCAAAAAATAAGTAAAAATGACCTTAAATAGCTTAAAGATAACAAAATATTGTAAAAACTAATTTTCTAATTTTTACGTTTTTTATTTTTAGAATTATTTTAGGACAAACCTGCTATGGTACTACGGTAAACAAGATCTAATAAAAGCGCAACAACCCCTCCCCCCCACCCCTGAAGTCATTTGGATCCTAAGACTCTTAGCTCCCTGTATTCACTAGGTATTGTACAACCTCTGGAAAACTTTAGTTTTACATTCATGATGGCAAATTTACATGAGAAAAAACACCTTGCGGGCACAACTGTGGAATAATAAGTACTACGTTATGTGGGATCAACATATAATTCAATAGAGGGAGACTCACCCGTGTGGGAAGATAAACGTCATCTTCGGCTTGAGTGGGGTCCTTATTTCTGGCCCCACTCAAAATCTCCAGGAGCAGAACGCCAAAGCTGTAAACATCAGCCTTTTCGCTCAATTGGCCATACAGCACATACTCTGGTGCTACATAACCACTGCATGACAGACAAAGTTTCAGTTGCAGAATTGATGACAACGCTTCTCACTAACTTCATTGTCAACACAGTTTTACCAATAAATCAATACTTTCAAATAAATTGACCAAAAAACCCTAAACCCTAAAACACCCATTGCCATGGTGCTGGCTCAGAATGATTACTCACAGTGTCCCGGCACGTTGCTGGGTTACAATCTCCGATTTCTTATCTTCTATCGGCCTGGCCAAGCCAAAATCAGCAATCTTTGCATTCAAATTCCTATCCAACAAAATGTTGCTGGCTTTGATATCTCGATGAATAATTTTGGTCTGAGAAGATGCATGCAGATAATATAAACCTTGAGCTACCCCGAGACAGATACGCTTTCTTGCTGGCCAGCTCAACACTTGCCATACATTTACACTCGTTGAATCTGTATCATGTACTATGCAGTCATTAGTCAATAGTCAAAAGCACAGGACAGACCATCTGTGGATATGTTGTCGTGTTAAAACTCCAATGAAGGTTCTAATTACTTGGTAAGATTACAAAACGTCAATCCAAATAACATCAGAGGAAACTTCCCACTGAAAAGGTAAGAACCAGAAAAGGATTGGATACCCACCTTGAAACAGAAGCTTGTCCAAATCACAGAAGTCAACAAACTCATACACTAGGAGCATCTCTTTCCCATGGAGGCAATAGCCTTTCAGAGCTACAAGGTTACGATGTTGAAGATTTGTAATCAGAAGAATTTCATTCAGAAAGTCTTCGCTGGCTTGTTGAGTCTTCATAAATAGTTGCTTCACAGCCACCTGTGTGTTGTTTGTGAGCATTCCCTGCACAATTCCCGAAGCTCCGATTCACTGTCACTTCGATCCATTCTGAAAGCTCCAATTCAATTATTCCAAACTTCAACACTGCAAGCTTTAGGGCAGGGTTTACTCATAGTCACCAAAAAGTCTCGAGGACAAGCAAAAGGTTTGAGGCCAAGACATGGCTATTTGAAACCCACAGGATAAGATGGAAGACATTAAAAAAATGATCGGGTTAAGTGGCCTTGTCCTGATGACCATTTTGTAGACTGATGGTTTTGGAGCACTTCCCAAAACAGTCAAGGCTACTTGCAAAAAAAGTGTTGCCACGTAGGCATTTATTTCATTTTTCATCCATTACCTAATGGCCTATAGAACAAAATGTAAAGCTCTTAAGGACAGCTTTCCAACTTTCGACCAATTATAATGCTAGGTTTCTCGAAATATGGCAGAAATGTCTTGTCCACAAGGACCTACTGGGAAGGGATTATTAAAAGCAACATATTTGTGTCACTAGGTACAAGGGATTAGAAACCATGAATAAATAAGTTGATTTGATGTATTTTTAGGTCACTGAGATTAATCCTCGTAACATCAAAATTTCACCCAGTGTGTAATAGGTTTAACAGACTGCAGGTTGGATTTATACCTTGTAAACAGCACCGTAAGCTCCTTGACCCAGTTTCCTCTCTTCAGAAAAGTTCTTCGTGGCCGCGCGAAGTTCACTATATTCGTATCTCTTTGCTCTCACGTCAGATTCTTCAAACCCTGCACATTGCCACGACAGCATTAAAGATCACACTGAATATTCTGAAAAGTAGATTTAGCTATGTGAGCAACTGAAATCATGACAGTTCACAGAGTATTCATACAAAAGTGGAAAATGTCGGACATTCCTAGAATTGAAAACATTCTATAAATCAAGACAATAAATAATATACGCTGAGAAGGGCGTAACGAAGCTTAGTACTTTTCACGAGAGTGTCCATATACTTGCTTTTTCGGTGAATAATGATGGCCAAGTATAAGATCACGGCTCCCAATAGGACACCAGAAATGACAGTTGGAATGATGATAGCCTTGTAATCACTCTTCTTCGAAGGCTCTGCAATGAGCAGCAAACCATTGGAGATACATTAAAATATCATTGAGAAAAAGGTGAAAAGCACACCACCACTTAACCTCTGTACACATGATGCGTTTGCCAAGTTCTTCTACAGACTAACAGTATGGTTAAAACATCTACTTAATTACTAACTCTTTGAAGAGAAGAATATGATAATGCATACACGCCAGTGCTGCAGATTTCTGGTTATAGAAAGTAAATCATCTAAACTCTAAAGAATTAGAGAAGGTAAAGTTCTTAATTCTTCAAAATTTCTATAATTACCTGATATGGCACAATATTGCTCGCAGAAACACCTTCTTCCATCAGCGTCTTTTGACAGTGTCGCACAGTAAGGATTACCTCCCAAACTGTGCAGAAAACCAATAGTCCATAAGATAGCGCAGGCACATAACGATTCAGGTGTACGAAAAAACAGTATCAATAATTACTGACATCGAATGACCCAAGGGTATGACCATGAGGGTTGAAAGGAAGACTCACTAGAATTTGATCTGCCCATTGCTAGAATTTAAAAACTGTTTGTCAAAGATCACATCAGTGATTTTGTTGTTCATCAAGCTCAACACGCGCAAAATTCTTGAATTCGAATTGCTATCCGTTGACAAATTTTGTATACCAGATAGTATGCTCTTGATGTCCAAAACTCCGCTTACATTGATGTCATCAAGATGCCTGCACACCAGGGAAAAAACCTTGATTGGTTTGACATACTAAATATGGATCTTGTCTAAACTTAAACAAAAATTGTGATGAACCTTCTATTCTCAATTCCTATTGTTGAACGGAGAACCTCCTATCTTTTAAATAACTCTTTATGTGGTTGTTACCGCATTGAAAAGTTTTCAAGAACCTTCCATAGTTCTTGAATGAAACTCACCAAAAATGTGAGACTCAGATAGGGCAATGTTTACCAAAATTATTCATCTCTTACGTTGGTGAATGATGGGCACTTCTTGTGTTGTTCCTTTTATATGCAAAACGTTCAGGATTGAATACGCAATTTCAACATGTACTTTCCTATTGAGATGACCAATGTGACTTATCGAAAGCACAAAGATAACTTGCACTTACAATTCCTCTCGTGATAAGAGCTCTGGAAACGAGCTCCAGTCTGCTGGAAGAGCGCCTCCAATGTTGAGACCTGATAGATCGAGCACTCCAACGTTCTGGGGAAGCCAGCTTTTAAAAATCTGTGAGAGATCCGGTATCTCTGAGAAGCTGTTACGACTGAGGTTTCTGCGGCACGAAATAATTAAAATCATTTGGATATTAAGTAACAATTTCCACTGGCTTGGCAGACAGTTTAAAAGCAAATTTTATAGCCCGCAAGATTATTACTCGACTGATTCATAGCAATAGCAATTCATTACAGAAGCTTCAATCATGTATGAATCTGGACGTTATCCAAATCTAACATTTGGATCTTATATTTGCATTACTGTTATGCAAGCTTAGGAGACGTTGAACCTAAAGGTCATGTTAAACTCACAGATAGTACAATGTGGAGTCGGCGAATGTATAATTAAACTTAGGAGGTGGTCCCGTAAAATTGTTTCCAGACAGGTCCCTGCATCAAAGCATGATGACTTGGTGATCACATTACATGCAAAGAGGTGAGGTCACAAAACGATCCTAGATTAGCTTCATAACCGATTTTATATCCCAAAATTTCATTGTCACAATTGCATGTACTCCATTAAGGAAAGATTACAATTGCATTCATATATGTCAAGGTTACCTAGATGGAATTTGATTAGTACTGATGCGAGGTACACACTTGGTCTAGAAGATGACAGATTATGGAAAAGGAGTCTTACAGTGTAAGAAGCTGAGTCATGTTCTCAAAAGCATTGGATGGAACGTTTCCAGTAAATGAGTTCTGTGCAATTCCAAACACTTGTAATGTTTGCATTTGGCCAAATGTTTGAAATGGGAAATCGCCTGAAAATTGGTTTCCGCTCAAGTCCCTATTTAATATTCAAGAACAGAACACATGTACTGTGTATGTTAGTGGTCCATGAATTTGCATTCATTTGTATATTTACAAGGAAACTAAATTTGAATCCCAAAAGGATCCCTAATTTAATCGTTAAATTTCCGTACACATTTTTAGGAACAATCGACTGTCGCTATGAATGTCAACAGCTACTGAAGTGGCTACTCACAAACAAACAAACAAACAAACAAGTGAAATAATCTGACAGTTGAATAGTCACTTACAGCTCTAGAAGATTACCCACATTCGAAAGCTCATGAGGAATGGTTCCATTGAATCCATTATCGTGAAGGTCGCTGCAAAACAATCCAGTGAAGGACAGACAAAAAGCAGTTAGAGAAGCTTCTAATAGCAGATTCCGAAACGTCTGAATTTGAAAACCACAACAAAAAAAAGTCAAGATTTCTAACGTTCAATGAAAAGCCTAGCAATTCCTCCAACCTACTCAGAGCTGAAAGCTATCCAGTAGATTCAGTGTGCTTATAATGTTTCCATGGCAACACATCCACATTTGTTTGATTAAAATAACGATTAAAATGACGATTAAAATAAAAACAACATGAAGCATGCAGGACTGATGTCAATTCTTGACCTCCTCAGTAATCTCCTAAAGCATTGTATTAATATCATATAGGTTATAGAAGCTCTTCATTAGATTCTCAAAAACTATTTTCTTAAAAACTAGCGTTCGTCTTTCTTTCGAGAACAGTCAGCGACATTCATGAACTATCAATTCTCTTCATGCAGCTTAAAACCACACTGATAAATATTAAAAAAATCTGGGCATTTACATTTCACTCCATTTAGAACCATTGCAGCATGAACCATGGCAACCTTCTCGGGGTGTGACTCAGATGGCAACAACCCAACCCACCCCACCCAAACCATCGTCCGCTACACCCTAAGAAGTTGAGGATCCCCTCGCCAGTTGATCCCAAAGGTATATGCATGACACCAGATTCATACATCCTCGATTAATGGATCAATAGAGAATTTGGAGCTTACAGGACGTTCAGAGGCAGATCGGCAAGCTCTTTTGGCAGATTGCCCGTCAAATTAGGATTCCCAGTCAATGTTCTGCACACAAATGGAGTTATTCACTTGCATAACATGGAATTCATAATTCTTCCCAAAAAAACCTATCTCTAATCTAACATAATATGATGGTACTTACAGAGAGACCATTTTGGTGAGCTGGTTGATTCCAGGCGGTAGAATGCCTGATATTGATGCATCGTTCAACTCCCTGCACACAAAACTGTAACCTTAGAAACTCTTACGCTAGTCAGTCTCCAACCCCACTCACTTCTGCAAAAACTTGAGAAGTGCAACTTAGTAAACTGAACTCGAAACGATCCTACTAAACTGCGGAGTTCTATATCCCAAGTACTCTTTCCGCAACTGGCCATAAATTGTTGATGTCCTCAGAGGTCTCATTCCGTATCATCTCTGTAACTGCACACTCTTTGAGAATGAATACTCTAAACAAGTTCTCTGCAATTCCTTAAACGACATACTTCAGCACAACAACTGAGCGTCCAACTGGGTCCGATTATGAGGGATAATGGTGATACATAAATACAAAGCTCTTTGGCTGGCTTATAAGTACAAATTACTGGATATCCAGATGTTAATGCGCCATTTAACCGAAGCCCTCTAATATCAGTATCTAACTGTAAAATAGCCTAGGTGTTTGAACTGAAATAATAAAAGTTTCTTTATTGAAATAGTCCATGGCAATAAAGGAATTTTCAAATAATCGGTAATGTGTGACATCCCTCTGAATCACGGGATCGGCACAACATTACATACCATTACATGAAACGCACAATAAAAAGTTTGAGCATGAAGAGATGTTCTTACAAGCCAACAACCCACGTGTTCGACAGGGAAGCATTGACGAAGTATCGCAGGCATGTGACCCCTCGCCAATTTCTAGAGGCGTAGCAAGGCCAAGGTATATCATCTGGCCCAGTTGGAGTATACCAGTTCAACAGGTTTGAGTTGAGGGATGGGGTACTTGTGTTCCACGCTGCCCAGAGGCTCTGCAATCCATTCACTAGTGCCAGCTTCAAAATTAGGTTGTGGCCTCAAAAAACGTTCCAAAAACCGTGATTGATTTACGAGGACAGTGTGCATGAAATTCAGACAAAAGGGATACATTTCAGAGACCTAATGCTGGAAGACAACCCAAAGCTTTTGTTGGTATTTCAAACCATTTTATGATCTACAATCTAGTATTTCTATTACATTGCAACAGCACATAGCCATTTTAACAAGACGGGAAACTTCATTGCCGGAATATGACATTGTAACCTTGCCATCACTGGGCTCCTCTGTTGTCCATATATGGACGCTGTGATAATATGATAAGTTGAAAACGAATGCTAGCATGAAATGGATAGAAAAGAAACAGTTGCGGAAACGTACTATCTTCAGCGGGGAATAAAAATAACTGGGAGTTCACGCCAGGAAGATAGGCAGGATTGCAGAGCAGCAAGACAATCGCAACCCCTACAACCTTGAAGACACCCATGGCGGTTCCTCTGCAAGACAGATCAAACTTGGGGTCAGAAACACTTCTGTAGGGTTGGAGTTATGGCAGCTACATGCGTTTGCAATCTTCCAGATCGTAAACTTACTATTATTGATAATATCCCAGTTGCCGGTAGAAATTTATGACATAGAAAGCAAGACCCCTGCCATGGAGTAGAGTCAGAGTTGATTGAAGGTAGTAGATTGGCCTGAACCTAAGCACTGTAATGGATTCTTTCTTGCAGGTACAGTAAACTAGGAGGCTTTTCACAACTCAAAGCCGAAGAAACCATTGCTGTAAGACTACGAAATCAAATGAAAGCCGACGAAACTAAATCCTCCTGTGAATATGAACTAATGACTTGTCTCTTCCACAGCGCGCTTGCCAAACAAGTACTTCTTGCACGTCCAGACTTGTACTCCGTCTGTTCCGAAATAAAAAGCTCATGGGATCAGTACTGCTTCCAGTTCTCGAAGGTGCTTTTCATTTCGGAGCAGAGGGAGTAGTGAAAAACGAAAAACCTTACGGGATGTAATCATACACAAAACAACGATCTATCTGACGTCAAATTTCGGAGTGGTCGTAGAAAAACCAAAAACTGTGAATGAGGAGAGTTAACACCGGTAGGTACAGTACCTGGAGGTGCTGCCGAAAGTACTGTATACTAGAATGCAGCACTGTGATCGGAAATTTCACAACTGAGAATAGAATGGCCATAATGTTTGTTTCCGCGTCAAGGGCGGGAGTTTTGAGCGCCACCTTTCTTGCGAAAAAAATCCCTGCTAGGATAGATAGATAGATAGAAACTCCGACCCTTCTACAAGGCCGGCGTGAATGAAGTGTCCGTTCGTAATGCCAATGATCCGATGCCCACCGGACAAGGGGAAATTGGGACAATACTACTCTCCCCTTTCGAGGATGGACACTATAGTGACACACTAAGCTACTACCTAGCATTTTCACAGCGAAAAATCCCTGCATGTCATTGGACAGACATCGTAACTTACATAAGAAAGAAGGCTAACCTAGTTTTCCATAAGCTAGTAGAGTTAACCGAAAAAAAGAAGAAAGACCACTTAGGTGAGGGGAGTCTGACCTTAGTTAGGGGCAGCCGAGTCCACTGGCAGTATTTCCAATAAATCCCAAAAAAGAAAACAGTGTGAACTAGTTTTGCCGTCATAAGGACGGCAAAACTGAGAGTATAACGAGTTTCTCTGTCAGAGATGCGGTGGCCTGACAGAAAGAACCTTGTGAGCTAAGTGAACCTTGTGAGCTAAGTGAACCTTGTGAGCTATCTGGTAGGCTAAGTTAAGTCTCTGTGCTCTTTTCCTTTTTTGGGTGATCTACTCCGCATGCTTGTGGTGATGTGGTCCCATCCTTTTCTGGTGAGCTCCTGCGCATGGACTTTGTTATTTTTAAACCAAACGTTTCCTGGATTCTTTCTGAATCAATCAAATAAAGGTGGTCCCATCTCCGAAGTTAGAGGACAACACGAGTTTACATGCGGCCTTCTGATTCCGGTTACACTCTGATACACCTTGAAAATCAGTTTCCACAAATTTCGAAGGTTATAACTCACCTTTTGATTTCGGTTAACTCTAATAGAGTTAGAGTTACCCTAAAATAAAAGCTGTGTTTGAATAAGATAGCATGTGATTTTCTATAATATACTCTTATTTGTTCACTCGAAATAGCTATAAAAGGTATGGAAGATCTTATTTATTCACTCTAAATAGTTATAAAAGGTATGAAAGAACTTGGTGGACTTGTATAAGAGCTTGGTGTCTTCAAATTTATGGAAAACTAGAGTTAACTGAAATCAAAAGGTGAGTTATAACCTTCGAAATTTGTGGAAACTGATTTTCAAGGTGTATCAGAGTGTAACCGGAATCAGAAGGCCGCATGTAAACTCGTGTTGTCCTCTAACTTCGGAGATGGGACCACCTTTATTTGATTGATTCAGAAAGAATCCAGGAAACGTTTGGTTTAAAAATAACAAAGTCCATGCGCAGGAGCTCACCAGAAAAGGATGGGACCACATCACCACAAGCATGCGGAGTAGATCACCCAAAAAAGGAAAAGAGCACAGAGACTTAACTTAGCCTACCAGATAGCTCACAAGGTTCACTTAGCTCACAAGGTTCTTTCTGTCAGGCCACCGCATCTCTGACAGAGAAACTCGTTATACTCTCAGTTTTGCCGTCCTTATGACGGCAAAACTAGTTCACACTGTTTTCTTTTTTGGGATTTATTGGAAATACTGCCAGTGGACTCGGCTGCCCCTAACTAAGGTCAGACTCCCCTCACCTAAGTGGTCTTTCTTCTTCTTTTCGGTTAACTCTATTGATTCTTGGAAATCGAGCCGGCCTTGCAAAGTTTCAGAGAATTTGGTGAGCATACGGTAGAGCGGCCACTTCCGTCAACGCGTCACATCGGTATAAAACAACAAAAACTGGCAAAAGTGACGCTTACACCAGAACTTTACTATTTCCAAATACAGACGTCTGTTTGTCGGAGCTCGCACTGGCTTTTGCCAGTGTACAATCATCACAAAGTGAAAAATCAAACCAGAGAGACATCTCCAGTTTCTCTGGATAATTGATAACTTACAACAAGTAGCACCTGGCTAGGTAGCACATCAGATATTATTACCTATCTATTAATATGAAAAGTGCATCCATGGACCCGGATTGCTCTCCAAGCAATGGAAAAGTACTGTTGCAAAAATGCTAAACAGTAGAAATACGCTATGCGGTCTTCCTTGCAGATTCCGAAAGTCGGCAAAGTCAAATATGAGGTTTGAATGTGGAAATTTCATCGAAAGAGAATATCGTGCATTTAATGTACTACACTGTAGAAAGGAAAAGGAGTTCGATTGAAAAGTGCTTATACCTTTCTCTGAAAGCAGCGCGTTGATCTGCCCCCGGGATGTAGGGTATATGATTCGTCGTTGATAGTCTTGCGACTTGCGCTTTGATTAGGGTTAGGTACTATCTAATGCTTCGGCATTACTACGGGGATGTGCGCAATTAGGTTAACATTCAACCGTAGCTTTCTTCTAGGATGCACGAAACTCGCTCATGCAGGGATGACCTAATTTTTCTTTGCGAGCAGCACCTCAGTTGTCCATCTTCTTAGGTGAAAAACATAAAGACCTCAACCGACTTCAAAAGACTTTATAAAGGACATTAATACATTAAATCAACCAACCGATCTAAGGGAGAAAGGTGGCCACACAAGGTTGTGGGAGCCACACCGGATTGTTCAATTGTGATTTGAGGTGCTTTTTGGTTGAGATTGATCTCAACATGGAGACTCATTTGAACTTGAACTGGGGAGAAAAATACGCAATTGTGATCCCCACAAGGAAGAGATTTTCTCTACAGTGGTCTCCCACAACCTGATTGAAAATTACACTACTTCACTCAATGATACCTCCTTCCACCGTTGAGTGAAGTCTCCTACAATCTTTTGTCCTACGAACAGAAAATTGTCTCACAATTTGATTTGTTCAATTTGTGAAAAGAATTAAATAAATAAATAAACCAAAAAAGCCAACTTGTTCACTAGAATGTGTTGACATGGTGTGCAATTTGACAAATATTAAAATATTAAGTCAGTTGATTCTTGACAGAACCTCCCTGAATTCGTCCTATCATGCATGGGCATAAAGTACACACAGATGGAAAAATATATATAATTTATGCCAAAATGATTAAAATATTTTGATTGTAATTTTTTAAAGTTTTTATTTATTTAAAACATATCAATATATTCCAAAATAATATACTATATGCCAAATTATAACAAGACGTTCTTATTTATTTGAATATGACTTTCAAATAAATTATTCAATTAAGTACAAATTAAAAAGTTAAATGGCATAGGTTCATACACTAACTAATAATTGCAATTGAATGATTTTTATGAATTAAAGGTTTAAAGGTGCATTGATATTTGATTTCTCATTCATTTCTTTATTTTCAACTAGTTTTCTTGTGCAACTTACAGTTGAAAAGCTTTTTGAAAACTTTCAATTAAATTGATTAAATTAAACTGATTAAATTGAACTGCATGTGCAACCTATAATTTAGTTGAAAACTTTCAATTGAAAATTGAAAATCTCAATTGACTAAGTTCAACTCAACTGAACTTTGGCATTCAAGTGAAAATTTCAGCTGGGAAATGTGTGCACAAGAATGCGAGGAATTGCGAGTGATACAACAGGATCGCATACATGCCAAGAAATCCATATCAAGAGCTGGTTGGAGACAATTCTTTATATCAACGTCAAAGGGGTTGTTGCTGGAGAGGTCTCAAAGAGAGTGGATGTGCAAATTTTGGACACTCTGAAAACCCTAAATCCAAGGATCTTATATTTGAAGGTTACAATTACGTGTAAGGGGGTTACGTTGTAGAAGAATTTTTATAACAATTATCAACTACATGTAGATTGATGTTTAATATTGTGCTCCTTGAAGGACTAAAACAAACTCAAGGACACAAATGAATATTTGGAAGGTTAGTGAAAGCAAAATATGATTAATCCAGAGGATCTTTGTAGCATATTTGATTTTTGTATTTGATATTAAAAAGAACCTATTCTAATTTCTTTATGAGCATTTGTTCAAGGATCCATATTGTTGGATAGAAGGATAGCGAGAGTTACATTACAATATATATAAAGAACTCCGGCCTATGGGCCGGCGTGAATTGAGTGTCTGTTCATCCTACCATTGAATCATTGTTCACAGGACAATGACTCCAAGGTTAAGATTACTCGCCTCTTTCGAGGTTAGACACTAAAACTACTTAAAAACCATAACAATAACAAAAGAGGGTTTATTGGGGATTGTATTGATTTAAAGGGGTAGGGATATGTCGTATGTCATGGGGGGTCAGTTTTGATTGTCAAAGGTTGATTATTTTTTATTTTGCATTTATAAAGGAGGATGGACATTGCATGGTGAATGGCTATGGTATTAATGTCTCTCATGGTGTTTTTGGTTTGGGATTTGGGAATTTTAAAGGATGTTTTAAGAGCTTTGATGGAGGAAATGTGCATAAATGCCCGGGCCCCAGCAATAATGACAATTAGTGGGTCGACTTTCCATCCTTGTGCAGCAATATTGTGAAGTAGGGGTTGATATTTTTTGGTTTTGTTGTTAATGGTGTGTTACATTACAACTACATATCCCTTTTGGAAGGGCTGGCTCTTTGCTCCTATACAAATTCTTGAACCATATGGACCAAATAACCTAATCCTAATCTAGTCCTAATCCTAATCTAGTAAGAATGCAAAGACCAAAGATCAACCTTAGAATGACATTTCTGTTTACTATCCTAAATGGTCATAGGTCCTATTGCAGCACAGTGAGAGGCCCATCCTTCCCGCATTAAACAGTTTATCAGAGATAATGCATTCAAATATATAAAGGTTATGGGTTATAGCCATCTTATGATAAGTCAATGAGACTGACACAATTGCCTCAAAATTGGACTTGGCATTATGTGCATATTGTGTGTTGAAGTGTAATGGCCTGGCTCTACACCTGACCATCATTACCATTCACAGAGCCCAAAAAAATCGATAGTATGCAACATGTTCTAGATTCCAGTTACTACACCCAATACATCCTCTGATTTGTGCAATTGAGGGCATTTCCTTGACAAAACCAGCCTAATCCAACAGATTTGATTCTATGGACTATGGCCACTGGAGAAGAGATCGATAACTGTAGAAGTTCAGGAGACAGTCGATTTACTTTTCCTTCTATTAGGTTTGGAATCTAGGATTTCCGGCAAGAAATAATCGAGCCAATCAATTGATACACAAAAAATAATCCTGCTTATCGACATCCTTCTCTAAGCCAGCAAAGATGTTCTGTCGTTGCAAACCGACACAACCTTCATGCTTGTTGGCACAATACCTAGGTCTTCCTACTAACGTACAATCTGCAGATGCTCACAAAATTCTGGTCAAATGGTGATTACCAAGTACCTCGCCAGGTGACGACAATGCGTTCCCCATCGTACTCAAAAGAGTTCCGCAAACGATCGGTGCAGCAACTGCTTGAATGGAATTCTTCCGATAATTCTTCTTTGTGCTCCAATGATATCAGGTGCTTGACTGATCACCTGTCATTTTCCAATAATAAGCTGTTTAAAGAGCACAAGAACTGATAGCGGGTGACAGACAATGGCCTTGAATATCTTGTGTTTTCATGATGAAATGTCACCGGCCATGAAGCGATGTTTCCGTCTGCAACAACTGATCCCCCTGTGAATTCACGAAAGGTAAAAGTCGGTTTAGCTGCTTGAATCCCTCCTTCAACTAAAATGATTGCTGTCGTTAACAAATACACGCTGGAGCTTATAAAGAAGCCTTTTACCACTCTCGGCTTCAATTCAAGCAGCATAATTATGCACAGATAGAATAAGCTGAGGCCGACTTCCTCAAAGGAATATATACAGGAATATATTCAGGAAATCCAGAGACTCATAATGGCCTCCTCGCACGCTCTCCGGCGAGCGATGTCCATAGTCCATCCTCCTGCCCGAAGGCCTTTCTCTTCTCGCACCCGCTTCGTGTGCTCGTCCTCGGGCTCTCCGTTGGCATTATACGACGGAGGTCCCACGGGCACTGGTTGCTGCCCCATCGGTCTGGGCGCTACAAAAACTGTCGGCGCATACTTCCCGCCGGGCGCAGCTGCCGATGCAGCCGAAAAAGTACTCTGCTGCACCTGAGGGTCTATTCCCGCGGCATCATTCGCGACAAAACTGTTCTGTCCGCTCCTTAAGAAAGTGGCTTCCTCCTCGGCTCGTCGGGCTCGCGATGCGATAATCGCCTCCGCGTTCTCGTTCTGGTACTTGAGGAGCTTCTCCTCGGTAGCCGCAACATCTACTCCCTCAATCAAACTGAAAATAATATCCTCCACTTCCTCTAAGTAGTCATTGTACGCGCGCAGGGAGGGAAAATCATCCTGTCTCTTGTTATAAATGTTCTGTATCCTACGACGAGTTTGCAACTCTTTGTTCATCGTGAAAGTAAAAACACACCGAACCCTAACTCTCTGACAATAACCGAGTAGCCACCCCTGCACCTGAAATCTAAAGCTACAATGAACTCAAACTCGCACTAAAAATCCAACAACATCGTCCATGAAGATCTTCGCCACCACTCTGAATCTCCTCCGCAAGCAACAAATACAAGCGACGACCTCTCACATTCAGAAGCAGAGGTCCAGCCTCATTTTTTTTCCCTGCGTTTCGAAAATGAAAACAACAAACAGATCAACAGATCCTTCGTTCCAGTAACGCAAACTGAACAGAACTACACATCGGAAGCTCCGCTACAGAGCACACACAGAAGACATGAAAACAGCGAAATCCAAAAGATACTGAGCTTTGAACCCTAACTGGACGCTACTTCCTCATTTGTCCAACTTTCGTCGACGATATCGGAGGATTTCGTTAGGGCTTATGTCAGGTTCCGACCTTCTGCCCGAAATCGAAATTATAAACCTGGGCTGCCCGAAAGGACACGACCCTTGCGGAGTCACCATCGATGTTGACTTATTGCGGAGACCTTGCTCTTGATCACGTGCAGTGGAAGGGCCGAGCTGCCCGGCATGGATTGAATTATTTTTTCCACCCAAATCTTTTATGAAAATTAATTGAATTAGTGGTTTATCTCACCTCAAAAAAATTTGAAAATTTGAAATTCCAATGATGACTATAGATCGGAGCTGGTTTAGAGAAATGGTATTGACGACTATAGGTTCTATTCGTAGCTTTCCAACGGTTGTAGGATTTGTAACTGAGCTGGCGAGCATTGAGCGAGTTCTAGGGTAGGGGTTTATATAATGAAACCTTTCTATGATGTAATTTAATCTTTCACATTCTTGAATGGTCTTCTTATGACTTGTTTCATTTTGCCCTTAAAGATCATCATATGAAGTAATTTAATCTTTCACGTCTTATTCAATTTCATTGCTTTTCACTTGGTAGTTCGGAGAGAAGAAGAGCTTAGTTTTTAATTGAATGTTTTGAAAACTTAAATCAATTTTTTTGGTTGCTACATCTTCTAAGTACAATTAGTGCACTACCAATTGACGGGTTAGATTTTCATTTATCTCTAGACACGTTCTTTTTGACTTGAAGATCATACGAATATAAGAATTCATTCAAATTTTTAGTAAAGTGTATTTAGATTTTGTTTAAACGAACATTTTTAGCTCGTTTTCAAATGTGTTTAAAAGTCTGTAGTTTAAATATTAGATAGCATGTGATTTCATTTTTTCTTATTGTCATCCATAGATTACAATTTTTTTTTTAAGAAATTGAACTTTATCTATGCTCATGTTATGATTATTTGTTTATTTTAAATTATAAATTTCATAATAGTTTGTTTATATGATTAAATGTACACAAAACGATCTTCACATTTTTTTAAAGCAAATCAAATAAACATTATAGTTTTACAAAGTTTTGTTTGTCGATTTATATACATTTAAAGTAATATGAAGTATATAAAAATTGATGTCAAATCACAAGACTAGTTTTCTATTGGTGGTAATATTTTATACGCGCAATTTTTTTTGTGTTGCACTAATATCAAATAGGTTATGAAGTTCTTTGTAATGTACAGTACAAATCTTTAAAAAAAGTTGAAACTTGATGCAACTATTTTATTTTATTTCTTCTTATTGTTATTAATATTTCACTCTATTTAGAAACATGTGACAATCGGAGGATGAACTATCAATGGCAACTTTCTCAGGGTGTGATATAGATGGCAACAATCCACCTCCATCCAAACAATCGTTAACTACACCTAAAGAAGTTCAGAATCCCCTTGCCAATTTAATCCCTGTCCTCTTTCCTCCTGAGATTTTTGAACAACTTAGACAAGACGCAGAGCGATTAGGTAAAATAACCTTAATCGGCCATATAGCAGGCGAAAATCCATCTCTTGAAGACATTCAAGGTTGGGTAAGTACCTTTCTTGCTAATCCTGAACTTCATCCTGATATTCAAGTCAGTCAAGTTTGTTTGATTGCACAAGGCTACTTCACCATTACATTCTTGACTCAAGAAGGTGCAGACAAAGCAATCGTCCTTAGTCCCATTAGATATAATGTACAAAAAAATGAACAAGAAGTTGAGCATGTCATGTTCTTACACTCGTGGACTCCCAATTTTAGTCCACCTCCAGGTGAAGCAACTGTATTATGGGTTAATTTTCCTGGCCTTCCAAGAATCTACTACCCTTATTTAGAATATATAGCAAATGCAATTGGTAGGGTAGTGTGGCAAAGTGAAAAAGCTTCAAACATCCAACGCGGTTGTCCACCTAAAATCCGCATTCTTGTTGCTGACGTGAGGGTCCTTCCAGGCTCTATTGCAATTCCACATGCCATTGGCGATGGTTTTTTTGAGCAAAGGGTAAGCTACGATGGCATGTCAAAGCAAATTTGTGGAAAATGCAAAAGTTTGTCGATTGACACTGATGATTGAATAAAAGTGCACATTTTTACTTCTAATTTTCTTTCTTTTATAACATTGAGTGTACTTTTAATGCAAGTAGTGTTTCATGAACCGATAAAAATTGATCACTTACAAAAGAATTAACTCACATAAAGATATCTACAATTTTATATAAATCCCAAAAATCACACATGCATGTATTAAAATGCTTTAAAGCAAGTATCACAAATAAACAATATCCTCTACCTTATGTCCTTATAATTTGTGCTATACTGGTATAAATCCTGCAACTCAACTATAGAAACACAAATACATTGAATTTGTTATTATCACACTCTCCAATATTTCATTCCAAAATATTTGCGTTCATGGTGTACACATGTGATTGGGCGCTTTCCAGATGCCAAGTTCTCAATTCATGTATATTTGGTTATCAAAAATGTAACTTTGCTAAAGGTCAACTAATTTCCAAAGAACACAAGTTTCAAAATGTAGAACTATCGCTAAGATGAACGTATCTAGTTCCGCCCCAAACCCAATTCCACACTATAACAAATTCCTTAGTCTACTTTGAATTTGATTCAATTCTTCTTCATTTCAAGTGAATAATAAATGCAGTAAGTAATACATGGAAATGTGGAATTGGGTGTTTGTGAATAAAGTTGAAATTTCAAGTAAATTAAAAATAAGAATTAAATCACAAAGATATTAATGGTGACTAACCCGTAAACGACCGGAGCATTTCTCCACCAAAAACACTCCAATGCTGCCATTTTTACTCCTCCATGTAAATATTTCAAGAAATGTTATTTTCTACCTTCTATCTGTAAGATCTAGTGTTAAACTATTTGAAAAACATCCACAACAAATTTTGTTGAATTTGACCGCACAGATTGCAAGATAGTTGCATTTGATGGAAATAAATACCCCAAAAAGACACCCGCCCAAAAATTTCAGATGCGTTTGATCATGGCTACATCAAAAATCTTCACTAGCAAAACACGTCGCATTTCACTTTTACATTCTATATGATGTTACTTAGTTGTGTACCAATCTTTGTTGTGTTTGGAGATGTTTAGAATGTTGAAGAACACCCTACACTTGTTTGGGGTTTAAAAGTTTAAAGAAGACTCTTTGTTTTTGGAATTGAAATATTTTACTTTTGCTATTTAGAATACGCATCCAAGCAGTGAAGCATAAGTAGATTCCACCCTCCATAGGATGGCAAAAAAAACTGAAAAAAAAATTAAATCTCTAAGTTTTAGAAGACATATAGCATATTTTCTAAGAAATTTGGGAGTTAGGGGGGAAATAAAGGGTAAAGGAAGGGAATTGAAGTGCCACCTCATTCAATCCATTCCAATGTTTATGACCCCACTAACCAATGTTCATGTTCAATATTCAAGGTGGACTGCCACGTGGTAGTCCTATACTGAACGATTTGTTCATTTTTAAAATTATTTTAATATTTAATATTAAAAATTAAAAATAATAAAAATAATAAATAAAAATGGTAATTTTTAATTTAAATAATAAATTTTTAATATTAAAAATACACTTGATATTTATGAAAATTATTGTTAATCTTTATTTTATTTTTAATGAGGGCAGTTGTTGCCTCCACAAAGTCCACTCCATTTTCCACACTTTGCCCTTTTTGTTGCCCTTCCTCCAAAATTCAATCATTTTTCTATTGCTCTACTGCCTATTCTCTAAAAAGAAAATACATTTGCCTTTATAACTTCCACATACGATATCGATTTTTTATTTATTTTTTAAATCTTCATTTTCGTGGCACATTGGAGAATATAATCCACCATTAAATTTCCTTCAAATTTTGATTAAAAATGTGTTAACTGGAACCTACCTAGTTCTCTAAATTTCCAAGTTAAGACACTTGGTCCTTTAGGGATTAAGCAATTAAAGCAATTCCAAAAGCAATCTAGCAAGATCAATCATGTATCTTCTTTGGATGTTTGTTCCATGATCGATTTCATGAGAGATTTGTTACATATGGAATTAAACTATCAATTGTCCCAAATACCAGTAATGATTAATTCAATAGAAAGTAACCCGACAATTTCCAAGAATTTGGAGTATATCTTTTTTGCAATATATCTTTTTGCAACTAAAGTTGTGGGAAAAAGAATTTGGCCCCAATTTTTATGTAATTTATACAAGATTGCATTTTTAGTGCGCCCGGAAACCAAGTGCATGATTATATCGCTGAGTGCAAAATAGGGAATTGCGTGTTAATTTAGTTGAAACACTACATTGTATTTTCTACTGATGTGGTATCAACAAGACAATGGCCCAAAATAGACAAAGCCAAAAAAATCATTGTGTAGATATCCTTCATACCCCTAATCCTTTAGAATCTCATACATTCATCATTTACAAAAAAATAACTAGAATTTTCCAAAAACCATATTCTACAAAAATCCATAATTTTGGATTTTTTTTTTCACTCATCCCTACCATGAGAACACCCCTTAACATAAATCATCAAACACATGTCATTATATTCAATGTTAAATAGGCAATTCCCTACTTTTGCACTTGGCCATATGCAATCATTTCGGGACCTAATTCTGCTAAAAAGAAAATTCATCAAAAAGATTGATGAAAAAACATCAATTTCTCTCTTTGTTGAAATTGATAGTATATTGCAAGAAAACACTAATATTTCAAAAAAATTACAACACAAATTTGAATTTCATTTATTTTTAAAATTGCAAGATTGACTATTTTAAAACTATTACAAATTATGAATATATTAGGAGACTATACTACTATTGTCAGAGTGTATGGGAGAAGACATGATTATTTTTTCTTATTTTCTTTTTCCTTAATTTCCTTTTCTTATTTCTTTTTTTGTGTGTTAAAAAGTTCGTAAGGGTGCGTGGCTCCTTTATCCTTCAAAACATCATTCAAATGTTGTGTACCTTCAACCGTTCCGCCAAGCCATTATTTATTATTTATTATTATTACTAGTAATATTATTAGTATTGGTATTATTGTTTTGAGGTGTATGTCCTCTTACTATCACCTTGCCGTGTATCCTCTGCCTATCCGCCATGCCCCCAATTTTTTTTTTTAAATTAAAAAATTAAAGAAATAAAAAGTAAAGTTTGCAGGGAGGAAACAACTAATGCAACAATTGCGCTATATGATTACTTGCGGATGAAGCAAATCACTATGGTAAATGAATCAAAGTCGCATATACTTGAATATATTACAATGCAGATAGATAGAAACTCCGGTCGTTTTTAGCAAGGAGCCGGCGTGAATGAAGTGTCTGTTTGTAATGTCAACGACCCGGTGCCCACTGGACAAGGGGACATTGGGACAATACTAGTAATCTCCCTCTTGGGGGATGGACACTATATTACCACACTATGCTAGTTCCTAGCTAGCCACTAATGCCTTGAAGATACCGGACATGGTATCCCCCCAAAGGACTTTGAGGTACCCATACAACAAAGTCCAAGGATCTCCGACCATAGTTGGGTGGACTATGGTGGTGAGCACCACGCCGGCATGGGGAATAGAACCCACAACCTCCTCATTGGGGGCCATGAGCCCTAACCACCAAGCCAAGGCCCGTGCGAGGACCCGTGGTGCCTTTATATTACAATGCATATTGAAGGCATTGGTGACAAGAGGTTGCTAGATGCTTACTAGAGCGAGTACTAGAGTAGATGAGTACATTACTATATATATAGTATGTTGTTTTCTAGTTTAGTTGTCAAGGTACCGATTTAAAAGTTTGTACTATTCTTATAAGTTGTAAACAAGTAAAATGTTTTTATATACTAAAATGCATATTTAAAACACATTCGTCTATTTGTGTCTCGATTTGTGTCCTACTTCTAATTGCTTACAATATGTTTATATGGTTTTGTAAGATGTGTACTTAATCCCTAAACGTACCAAGGTGTCCTTGGAACTTGGGGGTGCACTGTACTAAACATGTACGAGTATACGTGAGTGCACAAAAGGGGTATTAATTTGAACACTACCCTATTACGTATACATACAATAAACACATTTAGAACTAAAAATATTCACGTATACTTACACTAAACATATATATTTAAAACTGAATACATCTGTACACGAAGGTATTTAGACATGCAACCTCTTGTGTACAAGGGGTTTTTTAGAAGGGGTCATGAACGCATGTGATTTTCAAACATAATATAGAGTGCACCCCCCGAGCCTTGGAATTGACAGTTTGAGAAAAATCATCATAAAGTACTATTAAGAAGAATATTTTGGAATTGCTATACAAATGAAAGTTCTAGATTTTGAATTTTAGATTCCATCCGTACGGTTCGATTTACTAATACTATCACCAATATATAATTATAAATTTTGAAAGTAAAAATTAGAAATTCCCTCTAAATTCGATTACAAACAAAATTTTAATATTTTTTGACTAAAATTTGTTGGAATGAATTTGAAATGAGATACTCTTGGACGTGGTGGTTCTTTGAAATTTGTGTGTTTCTTAAATCTATGACCTCATATTTGCAAGGCTACTTTTGAACTACAGTCAATGCAATTTTGGCTTGGTGAATGACTTGACATACTTTTACATTTGTAATTTTAGAAAAACATGTAATCAAGTATGACTGAATCTAACCGTCAGATAGGACAACAACTTGGTGAAGAATCTCCAAAAGATTGGATGAGTTTCATCCAAGCATTGATGAGAACGTGAGAAGGGTTTGAATCCGTTAGTTTTTCAATTTCAGGACGCTGTGACGTTTAGGGATTAACCTCTTGTTTGAGAACTCTGACCTCCTGTATTTTTTTTTAATATACTATCAATTTCAAAGGAGAGTTTTGTTCCGTTTAAAATTCTATTAGAAAATATTCAAAGCACAAGTAATGACTTTAAAAAAAAAATGATTCAACAATTTCCAAATTATCCTTTTTGCAACCAAATCTATAGAAAAAAAATTGGTCAAAATTTTCATGCAATTTCTACTGGTTTGAATTTTTAGTGCGTCTGGAAGCCAAGTGCATGATTATATGGCCAAGTGCCAAAATAGGGAATTGGGTGTTATTAAAATAAATGTAATAGTAATTTAACCCCTTAAAACGCTTTAAAGTAGTTATCACAAATAGTATCCTCTACTTTATAATTTGTGCATTTGGTATATGAATCCTAGAGCTCAACTATAGAAACAAAAAGAACATTGAAGATAGATAGAAACTCCGGACCCGTGTTTGAGGGCAGGCATGAATGAAGTGTCTTTTCATAATGACAATGAACCAATGCCCACCAGACAAAGGCTCCTTGCTACCAAAAAAGAGCATTGAACTTGTTATTCTCCTATATTACATTCCAAAATATTTTCTATTGTGTACACATGTGATTCCACATACCAAGTTCTGAACACATGTACAGTGGGGTACCAATCAAAATGTCGTTTTCGAATTCGCAGTGAGAAAAATTTGAGTACTGCCAAATTTGAAAGCCTCCTGAGAGCTCAAAGTTTGGTGTTTTACCACAAAAGTTTTACCAAAGAACAATCTTTAAGTTAATTATATGTATGCCAAATTTAAAGGCCAAAAGATTCACCAAAACAAAGTTATTGAAAATCTACCAACATTGGTAAATTTCCACTACTACCAACTTTGACAGCCTCCCAAAGATTGTATTATTATTTTTTTGCCATGAAATTCTCAGAACAAAAACCTCTTTATGTTAATAAAATACGGTAAAAATTTCAAGGCCAATAGATTAATGAAAAAAAAGATATAAACAATCTACCAACATGTGTAGTTGTGGGAAACAATGGGGGAAACCATTTCATTGATACCAACTTTGACTACTATGTTGGTAGATTTTGAATAACTTTCTTTTGGTGAATCTTTTGGCCTTGAAATATGGCATACATATAATTGACTTAGAGATTATTCTTTGATAAACATTTCGTGGTAAAATATCAATTTTTGAGCTCTCGGGAGGTTTTCAAAGTTGGCAATACTCAAAGTTAGTAGCAATGAAATGGTTCCCCCCATTGTTTCCCACAACTACACATGTTGGTAGATTGTTGATATCTTTTTTTGTATTAATCTTTTGGCCTTTGAATTTTTATCATATGTTATTAACATAAAGAGGTTTTTGTTCCAAAAATTTTATGGCAAAAAAAATAAAAATTCACTCTTTGGGAGGTTGTCAAAGTTGGCAGCAGTGAAACAATTTCCACAGCTACCAATGTTGGTAGATTATGAATAACTTTTTTTCGGTGAATTATTTGGCCTTGAAATTTGGCAAACATATATTAATTAACTTAAAGATTATTCTTTGGTTAAAAATTTGTGGTAAAAAACCAATTTTTGAGCTCTCGGGAGGCTTTCAAAGTTGGTAGTACTGAAATTTTTCTCCCTGCGAATTCGGAAACGACATTTCGATTGGTGCCCCACTGTACATTGGTTACCAAAAGTGTGATATAAAAGAGTTCTGCTTAGTACATTATTATTTTAATTTCTTGAAACAAAAAGATGCCTTTACTGCTCCGAATTCAAACACCAAAAGCATTAGCGAACCACTCAGGTCAACAGAAGTCAATGGACGAAACATTTTTTTTGTTTTGTTTTTGCTCCTGCACTTTCCTGTAGAAATATGCAACTAAGGAAAACAAATTCAAGCACATTCAATTTGAGATGTTTCTGTTTTGGCGGGTTCCATGATTACCGACAGTCTACTGCTCAATGCCTCCACTTTCTCGTAGTTTTATTAACCCCTAAACGTCACAGCGTCCAGAAACTGGACAACGAATGATTTCAAAGCCTTCTCACGTTCTCATCAACGCTTGGATGATACTCATCCAAATTTTTGGAGATTCTTCACCAAGTTGTTGTCCTATCTAATGGCTGGATTTAGTCATACTAGAGTACATATTTTTCTAAAATTGCAAATGTAGAAGTATGTCAAGTCGTTGACCAAGCCAAAATTGCATTGACTCTAGTTCAAAGTGGAATCGTGAAAAATGAGGTCATAAATTTAAGAAACACAAAAATTTCAAAGTATCACCACACTTAAGAGTATCTCATTTCAAACTCATTCCAAAAAAATTTACTCAAAAAGTATTGAAATTTAGTTTGTAATTGAATTTAGAATGAATTTTTAATTTTAACTTTCAAATTTTATAATTAAATATTGGTGATTGTATTAGTGAATCGAACCGTACGGATGGAATCTAAAATTCAAGATCTAGAACTTTCATATGTATATCAATTCCAGAATATTCTTCTAAATGGTAGTTTATAATGTTTTTTCTCAAATTGTCAATTCCAGGGACACCCTGGTACGTTAAGGGGTTAACCCCTAAAGGACAACAACTATGTTTCTCTCCAAACACTTCAAAGTATCCCTTCTCATAAAAAGACAAATAGCTTTTGATCTAAAACCTTTTTGACCGATTCAACCGTAGGATATTTCAACCAACTTGAATTTATTACAACCTAAAAAAATTTCAACCGTTCAAGGTTTTTCAATAGTAAGATTATAAGCTTCAAAGTTGGTAGCATTTTTTTTGGGCTTGTTGCCCAAGTTTGAAACTTTCTGAAAATGCCCAAAATGCAAAGTTTAGTCTCAAATTTGGTAAAATGAATTTGGCAGTTGTGTATATGGGGGCGTTAGCTCATTGTGTACAAAAATTCAGATGCATAGCTCATTGTATGAAAATTTTCAGGAAGTGCCTGCAATTAGGTTTTTCACCTTTACATGATTGTATCTTTTGATCTATACATCATCTACGTACGCAAATTACCATCCCATCTTCGTTACAATGAGTAGAATCACCACAAAAAATCTCAGTAATTGAGGATCAATACTCATTCCATACTAAGTTGACCGAACTTGGAAAATTAGCCTTTGTCCTTTAGGGGTTAAACCTCACTTAAGAATTTTTGACCTCCGACGAATGTTTTGAAACTCTCCCAAATTAGGATTCCAATTTGGAGTGGAGGATTTGTTAACCTTTGAGAACGGAGGAGCTTGCGCCATTTGCAGTCTGCAGCTCATGTCAGTTTGAGTCGCGACCGCTTCAATCAACTGTTGCTTACATTTTCGTTTTCTGTATTGGCTTTTGTCGTTGTTTTATACACAGATTTCTCATGAATCTGTAACTTACACTGGACTGTCAGCTAGTTTTATTAGGGCTTGCCAGACAATGTAATTAGGGTTTGCAGTCCTTCTTGGATTAAGATGCTGATCGAGGAAGATGACAGAGGAGGGTTGAAGACAAGTTGTGGAGGCAAAATTTGAGTAGACTCTAATTAGCTCTAACCTCCAAAACTTCAACCCTTCTTTCTTCCCTCCATATTATCAGCGTTGCAAGGATGTGATAGTGTAAATACAGGGGAGGTTTGAACTGATTTGGATGCTACTACAGAATTGTGGTAACAGAGAGGACAGTTCATTCTATTTAGTGTTTCCTTTGAAATAATGTTGCCCTTGAATTAATGGAAAGAATGTAAGAGCATCGCCACTATGATTCCTGTATCTGTATCTAGAAAGGGATGAGACTGTCCTTGATTTCCAGATACAATAGTCGGGGCTGCACCGTTCAATCTTGAAAATGTGAAAATGGAAACCGAAATGTAGACAGCCGGTAACTGATCTCTCAGCCTTTCGAAAATCATTGCCAAAATTAACGTTGTGATCCAGGTGCACCCCGCGGAGATGAAAATCAGATGTAAGAAGTGAAAAATCATAGTAAGAAGAGCGATGCGAATAGAAGTTTGAATTCTAGAAAATCAACCAAGTTTACCAGATTCGGGGACCACTACTCAATTTTTTTGCCGTTACAACACTCCAATGCGAAGGTTTTTCCTGAAAATCGGATGACCCTCCAGATACAGGAACCACATGGTGGGAATGCTCTAAGAACACAGGACACCTTGACACATTCACCAGGTAGTAAAAGGTACAAGAATGATGGTAAATTCTTAGTGAACACTTGATAAATTGAACAACCACTTACAAAACTTGCTCTAAACTGTAGTTTGCCAGTAATATTTACTTGGCAGTGAATCGGTCAAGGTTCCCTGCAGTCATCTCAGAACCACTTTACAACATTTAGCACAGGGTGCTACCTCCCACATAAATGGTAGATACTTTTGCTACTTTGTGAGTGTACTATTCACGATACCTCTATAATATCCGGCAATACCCTTGATATATTAAGGTGATACAATGATGATATCTGCGGATATCACCTCATGAAGTTGCTACATACTTATAACATGATGAGCATTCTCGCTACATTTCAATTTTTTTTCATTTTCTTTCTTTGTATGTTTAGCAGCCCCATTTTTTTGGGGTAGAAATCTAGCTAATTTTAGCCAGTTTTGAGATCACTGGTTCCCTGTGGACATCATCTCAAAAGTGCAACAGTATCTATTTAGCGTGGACCACACTAAATGGTTCCTGTGCCGCCGTTATCCATGTCCCTGACTGATGCCCATCCATCACCACGTCCTCTGAAATGGTAAGTTATGAAGCTTCACAAACCACCACGTAGTCTAAAAGTTTAGTCTGACGTGTCAGCCAGATGCGCTACCAGTGCTCAGAATAGCAGGTCCACCTCGCTCACCACCAAGTGGCACCGCACCACGTGTCACAGAAGCAGGGCTCATGCAGTTAACAGATGGCACACGTTGGGCTTCTGGCGCAACCCAACCTCTGGGCTTCTGGCGCAACCCAACCTCTGGGCTTCCTTCTTGAGCCTTCACCGCTTCCCATGTCAACTATTTCATGCCTTTAAAAGAGTCGGAAAGATCTACACAAGTACTTTCGAGAGTTCATCACAGTCTGCACATCAGGGCACAGTTCAAAACCTACAGATTAGTTTGTACAGATTGAAAATTCGTTTCGAGAGTTCAGGGCCGGAGTGTGTTGAGGAATTTGGGAGTTTGGCTATGGCGACAGAGAGGAATCAGTCGGGGCTTCGGGCGGAGGCCAACCAAGCGAGAGATGAAGCCCGGGAGCATGGGCAGAAAGGCACAGAGGAGGCCAAGGAGTCTGCCCAGGAGTACAAAGGCGCTGTACAGCAGGAGGGCCTGTCTGTGCTCAAGGGCGCTGAGGATCGGTATGACTCTGCCAAGGAGTTCACGAAGCAGAAGAGTGGACAGGCTGCTGATGGCGCTGTGGCTGCCAAAGATGAGGTCGTCGACACCACCGCCCAAGCCAAAAACTCCGTCGTTGTAAGCTTTCTAACAACTTTCTTTGCATTTTACAGGCGTACTGATTTTCAAGGTCACGAAATTCTTATGTGATGAGTGGCAACTTGTTTACCAGTCGATTCTGTCGCATTGATGTTTGGAATTCAAGTATGTTATGGGTGGCAATTGTTGGCAAGTCTTGTTTACTACCGTACAGTGAAATGTTTAGTGCGAATTTTAGCCAAGTGGTTACCATACAGAAATTGATACTAATTTTCACTTATATTTGAGGGAATTAGCCATTACTTTTTAGCCAAATGGGTTCTCCCAGTTTGGTGAAATTAGCCAATTTTATACTATATAGAGTAATTTATTACAAATGCATGAAGAAATCTATAATATTTTGTCAAAATTGACTATAAAATCTTCACATCTATGGCAATTTTGTTATAGAGGCTGAAATTCCTCACCTTCACTGCTACCGTATGTGAGGATCAGATTGGCGTAATTGAATTTTCATCTCGGTTTCTGAGGGGTCCACGTCGCTAAAAATCAATCAGAAGATGACACGTGGCACTTTTTTTGGACCAAAAACGAATTAGTTTATGTCGAATCTGGACCACAACGTAGGGTTGTCGAGTCTGTCGCATTCTTGAAAGTCTGATGTGATGAGCTGCAATTGTTGGCTAGTCTTATTTACTAGTCGAGTGTCTAATTATGAAGGACTGAGAGTCCCAAATTGGATTTCATGTTTTTGAGCTTTCATACGGGGAACTTTTTAATTTAAGTTACGTTTTACCAATATATTCAATGTTCATCACATCTGAATTCTATTATTTTTACAATATGATGAATTGAATTGGTCGTTTTCAAATCATAAATCTTTGGTCCCTCAGTCGTTATCTTGAGTACGAAAGCAGTAAGCGTTGCATTCCAAATTTGTTAGAGTAAGGAATGAATTTTTCTGGGCCTCATTCATCGATAGTGTGTTACTACAAGCACATAATATGAAGCTTAATAATTAACGTTTCCAAAAAATGGCTGTGGAAAATTAAGTGCAATTTGTGATTACGTGGTGCAGGACACTGTGTCTGACTACGCCGGGGCAGCGAAGGATAAGCTCACTGGGCTGAAGGATGGTGCAGTGGGCCAGTACGACAACGCCAAACAGTCAGTGAATGAAACTGCCGAAAATGTGAAGGACACGGCTGCGGACAAGTATAACCAGGCAGCTGGTTACGTGGGAGATGCTACTCAGCGCACGAAGGATACTGCTGCAGATCAGTACAACCGCGCAGCTGATGCCACTCAACAGACGAAGGATTCCGCGGCAGACTCGTACAATCAAGCATCGGATGCTGCAGGAAAAACTTCGCGAGATTTGCAGAGCGGCACTCAAGAGAGGTAAATAATTCAATTCCATTCGTGATCAATGAAGTTTGATTTGTATCATGGGTCACGATATTCACAGAATTCTCTGAGGTTTAAAAAAACATTTCCCGTGAGTAGTAATATCATGTTAGGATCTACTACTCTAAATGGGTTAATTCATTTAGGGGTCGTAAATGCGGTTACACCTTCGAAATAGCTTGAATAGACGATCGTTGTCAGATAGCAATAACTCTGTTTTGGTATTTCAATCAACGTTTTTGCTGCTAGGTTGCAGCTATTACCCCTCATATCGTGATAACAGAGTTCTTTTTTGCGCAAAATTAGAGAAGTGAATAGAACGCTAATCAAATGTTTCGAGCACTTGGGTTGTAAATTATAAGTTCGTGATTCACGACAAGTTTTGGAGAAGTCAATACTATCTAAAAGGCCATGTTTTTTATATTGAGACTTTTCGCAGTCTCATTTGTATCTTCGGCTCAAAAATAAACCATTTTATCTCTTTACTAGAATATTTTAATAAATATGTAACAACATCAACTTTTAGAATTGCCATTATAGAATTACTATTTGAGCATTTTTTATTTCTTTGGTTTCAATTACTATTTTTACAATGAATTTTTGATTGACTAGCATTTTGTCTCAAGAAAGTAAGAAAGTAACTTCTGGTGAAATATATCATTGGACAATCATCTGCTTGAAATATTTGTATATTTGTCATCTGATGTAATTTACGCATGCTCTGCTGCAGGTATGGGGTCACAAAAGACAAGACTTACGATTACATTGAAGAGGCAAAGAGGAATCTTGCGCAGGCCTCTCGATCGATCAGTCAATCAAGTGCCGACACATCCAACGCGGCTGCACAGAAGACTGGAGACACCGTCGAGGGTGCGAAGGAAAGCGTGGCTGGGGCTTGGGATGCGACCAAACAGAAGGCCAGCGAGGTGACGGGAGTAGCACAAGACAAGAAGGAGCAAACCAAGGACAGTGCTGGTCAGACATGGGACGCTACGAAGGACAATGCTGCGCAGACTTGGGACTCTACGAAACAGAAGGCTGGTGAGGTCACGGATGCTGCTCAAGACAGTAAAGAGGGAGCGAAGGAGAAGACTGGTTCCACGTGGGACGCCACGAAGCACAGCATTGGGCAGACGTGGGACGCCACGAAGCAGAAAGCGGGTGAGCTCACGGGAGTGGCGCAACAGAAGAAGGACGAAACCAAGGACAGCGCTGGTCAGACGTGGGATGCTACGAAGCAGAAGGCTGGAGAAGTCACGGACGCTGCTCGTGATACGAAAGAAGAAGCCAAGGATGGAGCTGGTTCTACATGGGACTCTACGAAGCAGAAGGCTGGTGAGGTCGCGGATGCTGCCCAAGACAGTAAAGAGGAAGCGCAGGCGAAGACTGGCAACACTTGGGATGCGACGAAGCACAGCATTGGTTCTACGTGGGATGCCACGAAGCAGAAGGCCGGTGAGCTCACGGGAGTGGCGCAACAGAAGAAGGACGAAACCAAGGAAAGTGCTGGCCAGACCTGGGATGCTACGAAGCAGAAGGCTAGCGAGACAAAAGATGAAGCTGCTGCCGCTGCTGACGATTCTGCTGGATCGGCTCAGCAGCATACAGCCTCGGCTTGGGAGCAGATGAAGCAGAAAGCATCGAATATCTTGGGCACTGCAGAGCACAAGACGAACGAAACAGCTGATGCAGCGCAGAGCAAAGCGGGCGAAGCTGGTGATCACGCAGCATCGACATGGGACGCAACCAAGAAGAACGTCACTGACACTGCACAGGATGCTGAAAACAAGCTTAGCTCCTCGTGGGAGTCCACCAAGAATGCTACCTCTGAGACTGTGGACGATGCTAAGAACAAGGTGGACTCTGAGCCAAGGAGGGGACCGCTTTTGAGCTTCGATGGGTTGAAGCAGAAGGCATCGCAGCTGCTGGGTGGTCACCAAGACGACAAACCGGCAGGTGATGGCGCTGCAAAGCAAAAGGCTTCACAGCTCTTGAGCAGCACACAGAATGAGACAGCGGACACGTTCGGTGAGACGCAAGACCGAAATACCCTTTCTGAGAGTACAGCAGGGGTTACGCCCCGCGGTGCGGGTCATGCGGGATCAACTTGGGACGCTACGAAGGACAAGAGTCACGTGGAACATGCCCCGGAGTTGAACTGGAGTGACGTGAAGCAGAAAGCCTCTCAGCTTTTGGGAAGCGCCCAAAACGAAACCGCAGACACATTCAACGATTCAGCTGACCGCACGACGTTGTCTGAGAGTACTCTTGGAGCGACTAAGGACGGCGCGCAGGCGGCCCGAGCGCCATGGGACGCAACTCACGAGAAGACACAGGCTCCAGAGTATCACGAGCCTGTTGCCGACTGGAAGATCAAGGCGTCCCAAATTCTGGAAAGCTTTGCGAACGAGACGGCTGATACGTTCGACACTGTGCAAGACCGAGAAGTTGTTTCGGAGAGTTTGGCGGGTGCGGCGCCACACAAAGCAGCAGCCTCTGCGGATGCCCCATTTGACCACACGGGGTCCAAGACTCCTGTCAATGACAAGGTCCAGGAGGCTGTGGAGCAGAGGCTTCACGATGCAGAGAGGCGAAACGATGAAGAAGCTGCCACTGCCCACAGCAGCAGCTTCTTTGGTGGATTGAAGCAGAAGGCATCCGAAGTACTGGGCAGCATCCAGCACTCTACTGATGATGCTCGTGAACAAGCAGGCAAAGCAGCAAACGATGGGAACGATGCGTTGGATGCTGCCCTGAGGAAAGCTGCTGACATCGCCGGAGTTGCTAGTGACAGGGCTGGCAACACGTTCCAGGCTCAGGAGCCTGAGTTCACCTCCGAGACGAGGCGCGCTACCGCAGGCCAAGTCGCCGATTATGCTGCCAGATAAGATAGTTTTGTAAAAACTCAATTTCGGGGAGATTAGGAGCTGTGTAAGTGCGTCAGTTTTGCAGGTTGTAAAAAAGAAACGGACTTTTTAGCAGTTTAGATTAGGGGCTGCGCATTGTCAACGTGATGCACCATTGTCAACATTATGACCACTTCACTTGACTATATGCACCATCATTGATTGGAACAATCGACCCATCAATATCATTTCATTGAATTCCAGACTTGTGCTCTTTCTATATCGTGTTTTGATCGAATCTTGAGTTGCAAAACTAGAGTTTGAATTTGATTATATAGCTCAGTTGCAGAAAGTCATGAGACGCCTGCAGGAATTGCATTTCATTTCTTAGTCAGGGTGGGAGTTTTCTATTCTGTGCAGAAGTTTTAGCTCTTTTGAAGATTGCATTGATACGTCTCTTATTCTAAGTATATGCGATCTCCAATCCCTTGTCTCGTTTGCTAACTTCAGCATTGGCCTCGGTTTCTATGACGGGAATTTTCGTTCTATGACCGAATAAGGGTTTAACCCAAATTGGGCCTCATTGGACCTACTTTGAGTAGGTCCTATGTGGACTCCTTTTTGTTCAAATTTCTTTCTTGCTTCACTAACACATGCAATGTTTTTCGTTGATTCCAGTGATATAAAAGTTGGTCTCATTTTATATTTTTCACAATATGATTGATTGAATTCGGCATATCAAAACTATGAATCCTTGGTCCTTATACGGGTTAAGTTTGTCTCGAGGCCAGTAGTCTGGAGACCGCTCTTTGAGTAAGTGAATTGCATTGAGAGGGTTTTTTGCACCACTTTGTGGCACCTTTTTGCTGCACTTTGTGGCACCTTTTTGCTGGTGTAGATACTTGTGAGCTCACTTTTTCAGTGTGAATCACAACTTGTTGCAGAGGTGGAAGAAGGCTTGATTTCTCAACTTTAATTAGTTAGACGCAATTCTATAAAACTTCATCTTCAACGTTCAATTGGACTCCAAAACTCTGTGTACGATACATTTCAAAAGCCCCATCTATTGGTCTTGCTACTTCTTAACCCATATTGTTTGAGGACTAATGTACAGTGGGGTATAACAATAATTCAAATTATTTTCTCCCAATTCAGAAACTTTGAATTTAAAAAATTTCATATGGGCTCAAAAATACATCAAATCACAAAATGTAAAAGATAATAGACTCTAGATTGAAGTTTCAATAATTTCGAAATGATGTTTGAAATTATTCAATAGAATTTCAAAATATTAAAAAAAAATTCTTGGAAAATGATTTGAAACTTTAATCAATAATATTTTACTCAAAAAAGCCCCAAAAATCACAATTATTTTTGTATTTGATTTTGAAGAGAGTTCACAAACTCTTTGTTAATTTCTTAATGCATCATAAGTAATTTAAAAAAATAAAATTAAGGATTCAAATTTTTTTTTTCATTTAAACTAAAATAGTTCACAAATACATATTTTTCAATTGAAACTCATATATATGTGTAGTGCATCTTGTATACTACAACATATCCAATCTGGCTCACAAATCTTTTAATCTTCCAATCTTTTGTGGAAATAAAAATGAAAATGAAAAATGAAAAATATTGTTGTACCCCACTGTACATGAACTTGATTACAAGATCAACACCTTCTCTCCATTTGAACTTAAAAATTATAATTGAACATTTTCAAAAAGTAGGAAATTATTAGATTCCTCTAGGTTTATATTTTGTTGGATGGAATTTGTATAATATTTGGCAAAAGATGCCAATAATCTTCCAAAATTTCTGCCAACTATTTACTTTTACACCTTGTTTGTACCGTTCACCATGTAACTCCTTGAAAACAAAGCGTTTCCGTAGTCTCTCCCCTCGAGAGGTAGAGACAACAAATTTAGTCATCAACTTGGGTGAATTTCGTGAGTTTGACACCAGCTGGCCAAATATAAGAGCCAAGCTTCTAAGTACATCCAACCTCTAAGAAATGAGATGGCAAAGATAGGGGAAAAACATTTTCAACAAAAAATTAAATATGTATATCTCTCCACCTTTGGGCCTTGCTAAGGGTTTAAACCTTCTCTATAGAATATATGCATGAGAGAATATGCAAAGTAGAGCTTTTCATAATATACAAAGTAGAGCTTTCCACCCACAATTGCATTTTGAACAAGAGTACATTGTCTCACATGAAGCAGGCCATAATGGATAAAGCTCCCAATCATGGAGTTAAAAACTTGTCAAACGTGACTTATCTTTAAATGCTAAATGTTTGTTGTGACCTGTTTATAGTGACTCAATATCACAATTTTGGTCACAATGGACAAGTCACAACGAAATTTAGTCAGTAAATACTGCCAGGATTATTACCAGTGGACGTTGAGTCAGGAAAAGCCTAACATGTCCAAAAGTAGGACTTAGATTTGTAAACCAACAGAAAGTCAAAGAAAGTGAGAATTACCGTGTATGCGTTCACCTTCTCATGCACAGCCAAGTGTGCTCGGAAGCCGCTGTTGTCCCACCACTTTATGACAAAATTATAGTAGTGCAGTAATACGTGCAGCTCGGGCTGTGCTCATGTCAATCATCTGCACCAAACTAAGGAATTAAAACTGTGGAGAAATACATCAGAAATATCAATGACGCCCACTAGACAACCAAAGTGTAATAAAAACCAAGACTGTAACGCACTTCAAAGGCAATTCAGTGAATCCAATCTACCTAGCCTGGATCTGTTTCACTAGAAATGAATTCCCAACACCATTCAAGACCAGGATTACGAATTCTGAGACGTCAAGTATGACAAACTCCAGCACTTGGGAGTGACGATTTTTACCTTTGGGACCTCCAGACTGCGAATTCAACAGTGAATGGGCGCACAAATCTGGGGTGTTGGGGATCTTTCTAAGTCATTGATCATTGTCCTTCCGCCTCACGACTGGTTGAGGGCCGGGCTGCTTTATTGCAAGTAGTCAAGCAGGACTCCAACCTCGTGCATATCTTTGCAAAGTCAGGCCGCTCCTTCGGATCCGTTGCCCAGCACGCGATAACCAACTCTGCCACATCCCTCGGGCAGTACATGGGAATCTCTGGCCGTTTTCCTGCTCGAACTAACTTTAGAAGCTCCGGTCCTTGCAGCATCCCTTTGAATGGAACCTGCCCACTCAAAATCTCGTAACACACGACTGCAAAGCTGAACACATCCGCTGGCCACGAGTAGTTTCGCCATTCGGATGTCTCCGGTGCTCGCCAAAGCTGTGCCTCCGATGCCTTGGTTGTGAACACGGAGTCTCCCAATTTGTACTTCGACAGCCCAAAGTCAACAAGCTTCACATCGAACTTCCCTCCTGCTGAGGAGCTTCCTGCCCCAAACTTAAGCATCGTGATTAACCTGGATTGAGATCTGGCCCTTGACTTTACAAGAATGTTCGTTGTCTTCAAGTCCCTGTGTAGCACGTTGCAACTCCGGATGTGCTTCATGGCGGTGGCTACCTTCCACATGATTTCCAATGCCACAATCAAGGGGAAAGGCGGTTCCTCTGGACAGTGCGATAATCTCACAGTTTCAGAAATGAGATGGTGGAGATTCTGGTTCATCAATTCCATCACGATCATCCCTTTACTCTCCTCCCCATTGAAAGCGCACCCCACCAATTTCACCACATTCGGATGCTCCACTCTCACCAACAAGGCTGCCTCCTCTTCCACACGCTTCTTTTCTGAGCACCTCAACAAGTTCTTCACAGCCACTCGCTGGCCTTGCCATTCACACTCATCTACCGAACCGTAGCCACCTGAGCCTAAATGTCGAACAAAGCGCAATTGATGATGATCAATCCACCGAAGGTGCTTCACTATCTTCGCCTGCAAGCCATGCAATCGGCTGAGAGTGAAGACGAAAAAGCAGCGATTGAAACCTAGATGTGCCATGTCAGCCTATAATTATACCCTTACATTACTATCGCCATTACAAAACTTCAAGATGTTCAAGCAGAAGAAATCCTATCTGTGCACGTTGAATATTCCTTTCTGTGAGCTCTTCTAGGTCTACAACACTCATTTTCACCATCTTCAAATATCTGATATTTTACAGGATGAAAATTGAAAGCCTTACAGGTTGAATTACGCTATCCAAAGCAGTCACCAAGGAGTGAAGAGCAACAGCATAAAATGATACAAAGAGAGTGAAGGCAAGAAGTATATGTATCATACAGTCTGTTCTGCACCCTCGTCAAGACTATCGAGAGCTCGAAACTGCATCTCTCCACCTACACAACACATTTCCAGCATATCAAAATCACTGCATCCCATAAATTGGAATTGCAGGCAACTGAGCATCGTGTACTGGGGCCACTCGTGCGATCCACTGCAAAAGTCACGCAATGCAACAAATGCTGAAGTTGAAGCAACGTTGTGTTACAAGGTTTGGAAGTCATCTGAACTCAACGAGGGAAGAATCCGCCTAGAGCTCTGCAATGTGCGAAAGAATAGGGAGATAAACAAGTGATGTTATCAAGATGAGAGTGTCATACCTATGGTGAGTAGGAACTTGAGGTATCTCAACTCTCTGCAAATGGCTGCAAATGTTGGTCGTTTGATTGGTTCCGTGTCCCAACATCTCTCCAGCAGAGAGACTAACCGAGAAGGCAATGCCTTCGGCAGTTTTGGCCTCAAACCTTCCTGGACTTTCTTGATCCTAAGCTCAGAAGGGCTTCTATGTCCTGGGAAAGGAATCTGTCCAGACAAAATAGCGGAACACATAATTGCAAAACTGAATGTGTCTGCTTTTGCTGGATATACTAATATTCTATCATATAAATCAGCTGGTCCGATCTCTGGTGCCATGTAGACGCGATTGCCATTCTTCTCCAATCCAAACTTGTTAGATCTTGCTTCTGCCAAACCAAAATTCGCGAGCTTCACACGCACATAACCTTCGTCACATAAGGCACGGATCTCCATAGGCTCAACGAGGAAGTTACTAGGATTCAAATCTCTATGAAAAAGCCCATGTTTGTGCATGAATTCAACTCCTTCGCCAGCTTGGAGCATTATGTCCACAGCGACATGAAGTGGAAATGGACCATCGCCACAGCTGCTCTCACCTATCTTTCGCCTCCACAATATGAGTGTCCCTAGGTTCGAGGACATTAGTTCCATCACAATAGCGCTAGTTGGAACGTCGTGATATAGTGTGATTTTGTCCTCAACTACACCAAGGAGGCGAACTATGCGAGGGTGAAAACCTACTTTGGTCAGGGCAGCCACCTCCGCGTTGAAATACCGGATTGAACCCTTCAGATGCTTGGCAGCGAAATTTTCCTGAAACCATTTACATTTCTGGACTTCCGCGAATGATCCACTTCCCAGAAATTCACTTCCGTCCCAATCAAATTTCAGTCTCGAAAGATCGTACTTACTTCTCGATTGCTCGTCATGAGCTCGTAGAGCGCCAATCATCTCGCACCTGCTCATGACGTAGCTTGCACACTCTTGCACTTCTGTATCGACGTCATCCCTCCCCTGCAACTCAACCAGCTTCGACATCAGGGTCTTTAGATCCTCCTCGGCCGCATTCTCCAACCTCGCACACTCATCTGTGCCCATGTCCGTTCTTCTGTCGGCTACAGAAGTTTTGGAGCACTTGTGGAACTGTTCCAACCATGCCCCGCCTTGCAGACCGTGCTTTAAGACGATGCGCCAGGCTCTGCTGCACCACTTCAGCTCCGAGACTCGCAACAGGAAATCCTGCCTGCTGTCAGCCAACAGGATAGCGACGGCGAGCCAGTTATCCTTGCAACAATCTCGTACAAGCTTTTCACAGTCCCGGGCCACGCGGCAAAGCTCTCTGAAAGCTGGAGCACATAGTCGCACAGATGAAGGATCCAGGCCATGAATGTCCTGTTCGGCGGATTGAACTGCGTTCGACAGCGCATCCCTCAAGAGCCTGCATTGCGCCTGGTTGAGATGCAACGACATAGAAAGCTCTGGTGAAGTCAATTTCTGAACCCTCTCCATGGCTTCATAAGCGAGCCGAAGGTAGTCCACCTCCTTCTCCGACGTAATGCAACCATTCTCCGCTCCAAGGGTTTTCTGTAATAGTTCAGAACTTCTTGAGCCGCTGGAGTCGGCATCCTCCATTCTTATGGTGTGCCAAAATCATCTAAGTATCATTTCGCGACTACTGGAACTAACCTAAACCCCAGTTGTAACAATCGCAAACCCCAGTTTGCCCTTTTGCTCACTTTCAGTTCAAAAATTGTGAGAAATTTGAGAGGGCTTGAGAACTCGAGGAGAGAGTGGAGGATTGTAAGAGGAGACAGGGATGCTTTCTTGACGTTCTGTGAGCGAAATTTATGCTCAATAGCACCTTGATGTACGTATTTTAGCTTCTAATGTGGACGAGAAGAATGATAGCATGTACTACGATTGTGCGCGCAGGTCTCATACCAAGCTCGAATGGTAGCCAAGCACGTACCAGCATCTACAATTGTCGCTTCAAATTGACGTTCGTCCGCCTGTACAGCCAAGCAGCGCAAATGATCGACCACTCGGGCTTTTCCATTAAACATCCTGCAGACGGCTGCAATGAAGGAGACGAATTCTTGAGAGAAGGGGGCGTTCCTCACTAGAAAGCGGCGGATGATCGGGGTTACGTCCCGAAAGCAAGGAGTACTGTTTCCGTGTTGAAACAGTGTTTCCCACTGGCCCTTGTCTTCACTGTGGATTCAAAGCCATTAGCAAAATAATGCTTTCTTGTCAAAATCACGGCACATCCCCTCGTTCACGTGCTAGAATATGAACTACTTTGGGCCATTCGAAGCACCGGCAACAACTCGTCTGCAGGCGACCTGTACAGATCCTTCCTTCTAGAGTGTAGAGAGCAACCATAAAATTTGTTGAATCCTGCATCTAAAACCCTTGCTCTTGATCCGCTGTGGACCCGATTCGTCGGAATTCCTCCCGTAACATGCACACCGCTTGTAAACACTGATTTGAACCTGTCAGTGGCTACCACTAGAATCGGAATCTACAAAGGAGTGGCTGATTTAAGTTGGAGACGGGCTATATTTCAATTTCGTGACAGTGATGGGCGCCAGGAGTACGAAGTCAGTCAACACTTCGATCGATGGGCGCTCGAGCATGAGGTAACTGATATGCATTTCTTCATACAGTAATCAATCTTCGTCTTGGATGCTGGTAGGGCTCCATTAGTACTTCCGTAGACCTCTCGATCTTTCTCCAGTGAACTCAGGCTTGACCTATTACCGGAAACTTGGCTCTGTTTATGTTGTGCTCATGGTTGGATTCAACTCTAACCGCTCCTAGCCGGTGAAGAGACTAGAATGTGAGACTGACCAGTCACAATCTGAACGGCTGGTTGTTGTGTGCACTACATTAATTTGCAGGCAAGGAGATCGAGAGGCAAGCAAGAGCACCCGTCTCGAAGGCGCAGTGGGAGGGCAAAATGTGATTGTACAGTGTGCTCCTTCAACCCTAATTAGAGGTTCCTTTATTGTTTTGTGAATTTTTACTGAAACAGTTACCGGTAGGTCTACAATTACGTAGTGAGATTGTTTCGTGAGTCGATTCCCAAATCCCGAGTGCTTGGTAGAGTGGAGGGCAGGGTATCCAGGTGATTTGCTATTATTGTAAATCCCGTCAATTGTCTCTGCCATTTGTAATGAGGTACCGAGATCGAACCTCTTTTTGCGCTTGGAGGACTTTTGATCAAGTATACCCCAACAATCTGATGTAGAGTAGTGTGATTGATTTGCTCGAGGATCGTGACTGCAGGTCGACCCTGAGATCGGCGGCCCGCAGATTCCATGGATCGAGCTTCACCAGTTGGTTTTCAAGAGACGCCTGGGGGAGGGTGGATACGGGGTTGTCGACGAGTACGAGTGGATGGGAAGAAGAGTGGCAGTGAAGACGCTGGCAGGGGAAGGACGTGAAACTCTGGACCGCGAGGCAGCCTTGCTCAGCAAAGTACAACGGCATCCGAATGTTATGGGGTTGATTGGCTGTGCGTTCAATGAGGAGCAGAACAAGGGCATGCTTGTGATGGAGCTCATGAGCCAAGATCTCCGAAGCCTCATTGACGAGCGTCGTCGCGGCGAACGCCGAGGAGCTGCTCCATTCTCTCTACCAGTAGCCGTGGACATGATGAGACAAATGGCAAACGGCCTGCTGCACCTGAGACAGCTCCGGGTGCTGCACAGAGACCTCAAATCGCTCAACATCCTTGTCAATCCTCGGTCATCGTCTGCACAGAGCGGCGAGTTGTCGTACGACGTGAAACTATCGGATTTTGGTCATTCAAAGTGCAACGAGCAGGATTCGCTGTTCTCTTCTGTGGTTGCTCCGCCGAGGTGGCGAGCCCCAGAAGTGTTCAGAGATGCTGACATGATAAGCAACAAGTACACGTGGTCTTCCCATGTGTACAGTTTCGCAATGGTGTGCTACGAAATCCTTAGCGGGGACTTTCCGTTTCAAGAATTGCTCCCGGGAGATTTGCACGAGGCCATTTGTGACGGTGAGAGACCCGAACTGCCAGCCAGTTGTCCAGACGACCTTCTTGAACTGATTCACGAGTGTTGGGCTTCAAACCCCGACGAACGGCCCGCCATTTCTGAGATCCACCAACGGCTGTCGACAATGGCTGTGTAGACTTTGTCTTCACAGCCGGACTTCCGAGGTATTCTCTGATGCAGTTGTGCTTTTCAAATGCTGTGAACCTCGGCCTTGTTTAGCATACGAAGCTGCGAGGGTACCTGCATGAGAAAAATGCTTGGAGATGGGTTGGGGAGTAGAAGGAACGAGCTTATCAGGAATCTTTCATGTTTCTGAACTATCAAATATTACGTGGCTATATCGCCTATAAATAAAATAATGGATTTCTATCATGACATTCATTCCATGCTTACCTCGAGGTGATATGTGCATGGGATTCAATTATTCGCTTGATGAAACCGCTACTTTCATGTCTCTGCTTGATAGATTTGCTCCTTTCCTGGGTTTTATTGATGAATTTGCTTGATGTGCTCCGTACGGGGCTGTCCAGATGAATATTTTGAGGCTTCTCGGGGATTTGACGCACTTGATGAGCAGAAGTGTGCTGCTGTTGATGATCCACACTATCAAGTCATGCTCGGGTACTCTACTTTTCACAGATTGGCTTTGTGTGCTGGTATTATATCCTACATATTGGTAGACAGTAATGTGGCTATATTTGTGTTCCAATAGGTTTTAAAGAGCGAATGTACAGTACAGTAGTAAGGTCCGAGAGGTTGAGTTTCAGCTTCCCACGAACACATGACAGTGCCCCAGATTCATTGCACTGATCTTAGAAGTGGTAGTGAGCTGGCACCAAGGTTTAGGGTGATGTCCACTTTCTTATTACTATACAACTAGATTCACCTGCATTGCAGAGGTTGCGCCATGTTTTATTTAGTGTTTGTCTGTACTAAATGGCTTCTTGTTGTTTCTGTTACGGCAGGAATCTCATCAACCCTGAAAGGACCAAGGATTCACAGTTTTAAAATAACAGCTTCAATTGAACATATTGCAGAAAATATAATTCAGATGGGACCAAGTTTTATATGACTAGATAACATAATACAATCATTTTAGTTTTATAACATTGATGAATTCAAGAATTAATGCAATTATTATTTTATATTTGTATATATTGTTGCATTTTCAAGACACAAACACAAAATTCCTTGGTGGTGAGAGCCATTTCTCAAGTTGAGCCTCGACCCTTGGGCCTCTTCTGATATGAAATCAATGTCGTTGGGGTCTACTGAAATTAGGGCTCTGTTTCTAGTTCAAGTGAGTTCCGATAAGCCCCCTGGTACCAGAAGTCGTGAGACTGTCAACCCTTGGCCAGGTATCGTCTCTACCAGTTTGCAGACATCGGTGGTACTTTGATTTCTCTGTACTCTTTGCAGCTCTCATGATGTCTTTGTGATTACTGGACTTTCTTTTCAAAGTCGCTGTTGTAGTCTGCTTATTTTAATTACATGCATTCTCTCCTGGGCAATCTCCTCTATAAGCTTACTATAAGGTTCTATCTGTCCCTGAATTGCAACTGATCACCTTAGTTTACTGCTCGTATCAAATCATTACGCTTGAATTTCCCTCTGTTGTTTCCCTTCATCACAATCTCAACGTGACATTAAATAGTCGATAATCGTTAAAAAAATTAAAAAAATCCTGGATTAAAATACAAGTGGATAGTCATTGCTTTGCAAATAATGTTTTTTCATGAATGCTTTGCTGTCGTTTGGCTACATGGCTAGCTTCTGATCAATGTGTTCTTAATTCTTTACTGTCTCATTTTCACTTCCAGGAGTACTATTATCGTTGATTTATTATTCTTTCTAACTTGCAGCTATGTCCACCTTGACCTCTCCAACCGACCCTGCTCACCATGCTTATATGTTCAAAAGCAGCTTCTCCAGGTTCTAATGATCTGGCAGTCCCAGCAGGTACATGACTGCAGAAACTTGAGATTCTGAGCTTGATCTGAATTCATTTCTAGCTACTGCAAGCAGAAAGAAGATTGGACTACAACTGCCGGTCTTTGGAGTCATTTTCGATATATATATATCTCTGGACGTTGAGGATTATTTCCAACTTTCCAATTTGATCAGTAGATTATCATTTCGTTCTGATTTCATGCAGAGCATGTGTCGCTCATGGATATGAGCCGAAAGATCATTGCACCAATACTTGCTCACTTAAGTCGGAACTGGACTATTCGTGAAGACAAAGCTTGGAAAAAATACATGAGAAATAATAACGGACACTAGACATCCACAAGATAATAAAAACCAAGACTGTAATGCACTTTCAAGGCAATTCATTGAATTCAATCTTCCTAGCCTGGATATCTTTCACTAGAAATGAATTCTCATTACCATTTCAGACCAGGATTCTTGCCAGGATTAAGGACTCTGAGACGTCAAGTATGAGAAACTCCAGCATTTGGGATTGACGTTCAATGCGATTGGGACCTCCAGATTGCAAATTCCACAATGAATGTGTGCGCACCCAAATATGGGGTTTCACGGACTCTAAAACATTGCTCATTGTCCTTCTGCCATACGACCGGTTGGGGGCCGGGCTGCTTCATTGCAAGTAGTCAAGCAGGACTCCAACCTCGTGCATATCTCTGCAAAGTCAGGCCGCTCCTTCGGATCCGTTGCCCAGCACGCGTTAACCAGCTCCGCCACATCCCTCGGGCAGTACATGAGAATCTCTGGCCGTCTTCCTGCTCGAACTAACTTCAGAAGCTCCGGTCCTTGCAGCATCCCTTTGAATGGAACCTCCCCACTCAATACCTCGTAACACACAACTGCAAAGCTGAACACATCCGCTGGCCACGAGTAGTTTCGCCACTCGGATGTCTCCGGTGCCCGCCAAAGTTGTGCCTCCGATGCCTTCGTTGTGAACATGGAGTCTCCCAATTTGTACTTCGCCAGCCCAAAGTCAGCAAGCTTCACGTCGAACTTCCCTCCTGGTGAGGAGCTTCCTGCCCTAAGCCTAAGCATCGGAATCAACCAGAATAGAGATCTCGTCCTCGACTTTACAAGTATGTTCATTGTCTTCAAGTCCCTGTGTAGCACGTTGCAACTCCGGATGTGCTTCATGGCGGTGGCTACCTTCCACATGATCTCCAATGCCACAGCCAAGGGGAAAGGCGGTTCCTTTGGAGGGTGCGTGAGTCTCACAGTTTCAGAAATGAGACGGTGGAGATCCTGGTCCATCAATTCCATCACGATCATCCCTTTGCTCTCCTCTCCATTGAAAGCGCACCCGACCAGTTTCACCACATTCGGATGCTCCACTCTCACCAACAAGGCTGCCTCCTCTTCCACACGCTTCTTTTCTGAGCACCTCAACAAGTTCTTCACAGCTACTCGCTGGCCTTGCCATTCACACTCATCTACCGAACCGTAGCCACCTGAGCCTAAATGTCGAACAAAGCGCAATTCATGTCGATCAATCCACCGAAGGTGCTTCACTATCTCCGCCTGCAAGCCATGCAATCGGCTGAGAGTGAGGAGAAAAAGCAGCGATTGAGACCTTGATGTGCCATGTCAGGCTAGAATTACACCCTTACATTACTGTCGCCATTACAAGACTTCAAAGATGTTCAAGCAGGAAAAATCCTCTATGTGCACGTTCAATATTCCTTTCTGTATGCTCTTCTAGGTCTACAACACTCATTTTCATCGTCTTCAGATGTGCGGTAGTTCACAGGATCACAATTCAAAGTCTTCCAGATTGAAATGCGCTCTCTGAAGCAGTCACCAACGAGTGACGAGCAACAGCATAAAATAATAGAAAGAGAATGAAGGCGAGAAGTGTATGTATCTTACAGTCTTTTCTGCACCCTCGTCTGGACTATCGAGAGCTCGAAACTGCATCTCTCCACCTACACGACACATTTCCAGCATGTCAAAATCACTGCTTCCCATAAATTGGACTTGCACGCAACTGAATACCGTGTACTGCGATCCACTGCAGAAGTCACGCAATGCAACAAATGCTGAAGTTGAAGCAACGTTGTGTTAAAAGATTTGGATGTCATCTTAACTGAACAAAGGAAGAATCAGTCTAGAGCTCGGCAGTATGCCGAAGAGTAGGGAGTGAAAACAAATGATGTTATGAAGATGAGAGTGTCATACCTATGGTGAGTAGGAACTTGAGGTATCTCAACTCTCTGCAAATGGCTGCAAATGTTGGTCGTTTGGTTGGTTCCGTGTCCCAACATCTCTCCAGCAGAGAGACTAACCGAGAAGGCAATGCCTTCGGCAGTTTTGGCCTCAAACCTTCCTGGACTTTCTTGATCCTAAGCTCAGAAGGGCTTCTATGTCCTGGGAAAGGAATTTGTCCAGACAAAATAGCGGAACACATAATTGCAAAACTGAATGTGTCTGCTTTTGCTGGATATACCAATGTAGTATCATATAAATCAGCTGGTCCAATTTCTGGTGCCATGTTCATGGCTGAGCCGTTATGCTGCAATCCAAAAGTGTTAGATCTTGCTTCTGCCAAACCAAAATCCGCGAGCTTCACACGCACATAACCTTCGTCACGTAAGGCACGCATCTCAACAGGCTCAACGAGGAAGTTAGTAGGCTTCAAATCTCTATGAAAAAGGCCATGTTTATGCAAGAATTCAACTCCTTCGCTAGCTTGGAGCATTATGTCCACAACAACATGAAGTGGAAATGGACCATCGCCACTGCTGCTCTCACCTATCTGTCGCTTTCCACCAGTATTATAAAGCCAACCTGCTCTCTCTTGTATGAGTTCCCATAGGTTCAAGGACATGAGTTCCATCACAATAGTAAAGTCGTGGTCTGATTCAATTCTGTGCTCAACTACACCAAGGAGTCGAACTATGCGAGGGTGAAAACCTACTTTGGTCATGGCAGCCACCTCTGCGTTGAAAGAACTCATTGGACCCTTCAGATGCTTGGCAGCGAAATCCTCCTGAAACCAATTACATTTCTGGACTACCCCGAATGAACCACTACCCAGTCTTTCACGTCCGTCCCAATCACATTTCAGTCTCGAAAGATCGTACTTACTTCTCCATTGCCCTTCATGAGGTCGTAGAGCGCCAATCATCTCGCACCTGCTCATGACGTAGCTTGCACACTCTCGCACTTCTGTATCGACGTCATCCCTCCCCTGCAACTCAACCAGCTTCGACATCAGGGTCTTTAGATCCTCCTCGGCCGCATTCTCCAACCTCGCACACTCATCTGTGCCCATGTCCGTTCTTCTGTCGGCTACAGAAGTTTTGGAGCACTTGTGGAACTGTTCCAACCATGCCCCGCCTTGCAGACCGTCCTTTAAGACGATGCGCCAAGCTTTGGTGCACCACTTCAGCTCCGAGACTCGCAACAGGAAATCCTGCCTGCTGTCAGCCAACAGGATAGCGACGGCGAGCCAGTTTTCCTTGCAACAATCTCGTACAAGCTTTTCACAGTCCCCGGCCATGCGGCAGAGCTCCCTGAAAGCTGGAGCACACAGTTGCACAGACGAAGGATCCAGGCCATGAATGTCCTGTTCGGCGGATTGAACTGCGTTCGACAGCGCATCCCTCAAGAGCCTGCATTGCGCCTGGTTGAGATGCAACGACCTAGAAAGCTCTGGTGAAGTCCATTTCTGAACCCTCTCCATGGCTTCATAAGCGAGCCGAAGGTAGTCCACCTGCTTCTCCGACGTAATACAACCATTCTCCGCTCCAAGGGTTTCCTGTAATAGTCCAGAACTTCTTGAGCCGCTGTAGTCTGCATCCTGCATTCTTCCGGTCTGCCAAAATCTTCTATCATTTCTCGACCGCTGAAATAATGAACCTAAACCCCAGTTGTAAGAATCGCAAACCCCAGTTTGCCCTTTTGCTCGGTTTGAGCTTGAAAAATGTGAGCATGGAGGAGGAGAGAAAGAGCGAAGGAGGTTTGTAAGAGCCTGAGACAGGGATCATAGTTTCCTGATATTTCGTAAGCAAAATGCTCAAGACGACCTTGATGTACATATGTAATTTAGCTTCTAATGTGGACGAGTAGAATGATGTCATGTACTAGGATTGTGGCCGCAGATCTCATACCAAGAATGATGGCCAAGCACGTACCGGCAACTACACTCGTCCCTTCATATCGACGTTCGTCCGCCTCTCCAGACAAGCAGCGCAAATGATCGACCACTCGGGCTTTTCCATTAAACATCCTGCACACGGCTGCAATGAAGGAATCGAAAGCTTGAGGAGAGTCCTGAGGAAATGTTTCGTCAAAGCTCTCACTAGAAAGCGGCGGATGATCGGGATTGCGTCCCGAATGTATGGAGTACTGTTTCCGTGTTGAAGGCAGTGTTCACAGGGTTACGTCCCAGCCTTGTCTGTACCAGTAGGATTTCAAAGCCATTACCAAATGTTGTCTTGGCAACATCACGGCACATCGAATCGTTCACGTGCTAGACTCATCAGCCTTCTGGGCCATTCGAAACACATGCAACAACTCGTAGGCGACACGGATCTTTCTTGGGTGTAGAGAGTATAAAATTTGCTTCTTGCATCCAGAATCTTTGCTCTTGATCCGCCACCGACTCGTCAAAATCCCGCCCGTAACATGCACAGCACTTAGAGCAGACCACTTAGAGCAGGGCCACCCATGCCCTCAGAGAGTCTCTCACACTCCAGAAGTAGATGAAAACTGCTAAGGGCGCTTTCAAAATATATCTTGACTTGAATTCTAGTGTGTTAGAAATTGAGCCTTGAAATCACTATTTAGTTGACTATATCCTCCCAATCTACTTGTGATTGGTCCATTGACTATTTGATGCGCACTTTTGATACGTGAAGGGCGTGCAAGGGTGGGGGAGTGTGAGTGCAAGGGCCCTTCAAATGTAGATGAATAGTTTCAGCAAGTTAGTCTTAGCGTGCATGGGTGGGAATGCTCTTACACTCATTTGAACTTGTGGCTACCACTAGAATCGCAGAGTCAAGAGTGGCTGATTTCAGTTGAAGAACTATATTACAGGGGGTCTTTACACTAGTGACCAAGGGCCGTGGCCAAGGGAAATTCTGCACTATGATTGGAAGATAAGAGCCGACCGGTCTAAGTACACTTTACACTAGCCAAAAAAGGAGGAAGTGACCAAGACTAAAAATGGATGAGAAAATGACATGGAATCCTACATGTTCAGAAATGGATAAGGATTCGTGGTCACCCGGATAATGCGGCGAGACCACCAAAATAGGTTCTCTCGCCGCAAAATCCGGGTGACCAAGAGCTGAAAAAACCCTAAACCAATGGAATTTTTTTAATTTTTGGCAGTTTTCTATTTTAATTTTTAAAATTTTCGGCTTAAATCCTATTTGAGTTTCTGTCATGTACAACTCTCTTGCATTGTATGACAAGTAAGTAGTGAGTGAAGAGAGAAGAATGCTTTGTGCTTTATGCAAGTGGAGTGGAGTTGTGTCCAACAATGCATATGGGATATGTAAACTTTGAATTGAAGCACCTAGTTAGTCTTCATTTTTATAACACGCATAACTTTTGCATAGAGTCTTCAAATGACATAAAATTTGTCGGAGATGAAAGATTACTTGATTTCTAAACTTTTCTCAGACCAACAAAATTCCAAAAAAGTTGATCTTCTATGCACAAATGAGCTCCAAAAAACTGTTATGAACGCATTTTAATTATTTGATCTGTATACGGCTGCAATGTTTTGTCCATATCTTTTGCATTAAGACGTATTTTGACACAAAAATTGTTGGAGGTGGAAGAAGGATTGATTTATCAACTTTTTTTAGTTGGACAAATTTCTATAAAACTTCATCTTCTATGCTCAATTGGACTCCAAAAATCTGTGTACAACACATTTGAAAAGCCTCACCTAGAATCTTGCTACTTCTTAACCCATATTCTTTGTGGACTAATGTAAGTGAGTTTGATTACAAAATGAGCACCTTCTCTCCTCAAGAATTCACAAAAGCTTCCATTGAAAGTGAAATTCTAGTGAGAAGTAAAAATTTCTTACTTTTCGGCAATTTTGAAAATAACTAATATTATATTCGGCAAAAAATGCCAATAATATTCTAAAATTTTAGGAATCTATTTTTAGAATTATTTTGTGCCGAACTGTTGTTAAACTATGGTAATTTTGTTTCGCCTCACTAAAAAAATACATTAAAAAATTCAGCCCACCTTCCCTTTGGTCCAAGTTCACTTTACACTATTGTTGGTGACCAATGGATGGGAAAGTTGGCTCTTGGTCATGGCTCTTGACCAAGGGCCGTGGCCAAGAGAATTATCCATCCCGGCTCTTGGTCACTAGTGTAAAGACCCCCACAATGTCGCTCTACAAAGAGAAGGCGTTGCTCTTCCCTTGTTATGTGAGTAAGGTTGAGACACACATTCCCGACTAGGTACACAAAACCAACCACTCTAGATTCTTGCCTTATTTCTAAATTTTGAAAGGGAAGATGTACCTCATTTGTACATTAGAGCATATGGTCGGTTTTTAGTGAACCAACAATTTCCACTTTAAAAATTTGTACTTATTCAAATAATTATCAAAAAAAATTAATTAAATATGAAAATTTCTTAATTTTTATAGTGCTAAAAGAGGAAAATAATCAAAATATCGATTCATCTATTCCAAGTATAGTACATGTCTTATTTGATCAGTTTTAGGTGTCTCGACCTTTGTCAAATGGTGCCACTTTGCACTCACTGCCCAGATGCTCAAAACATAGTGAGTGCGATTCGTCACGTAGGACAAGTATGCACAATGAACTTTGACAATGTTCATAGTAAAAAGCAACGCTTTTGTGTTGTGCAGCTGTGAAATTTATCTAACTTGGTGGATTGTAACGTACAAATGCCCATAACGGCATAGTACTAATCGACGGTAGTTAATATTGATACTCAATTCAAAAAATAAAAAAGTGAAAAAATGAAATTGACACTATTTTAATAGTAGTGACTATGAACATTGATTTGAGACAAAAATGTGAAGTGTTTCTTGCAACAACTTTGAACTATGGTATGACTAAAAGTCAAAAGTTGAACTATAGTATGACTAGAGGACTTTGGCCTGTGATCTTTGGACTTTGGCATATGATGTTACCATTTAGAGTGCTTATATGGTAGCACTTTTGTGAAGTTTGGTGCAAATGCAATGGACTCGAAAGGGGAAATTCGGTTGGTCGAGAATAAAAACTTAATTCTTTTTTGAGATGCCATTGGTTTTTTTGAAAAAATAATTCGAGGCTTCAATTTATGTGTTTTACTACCAGTGTATATTTTTAACTAAAGACTTGGCATGAATTGGGTTTAGACTATTACGGCCTCTTAAAACTAAATTATATGGGTGAAGTATCTCATTAAAAGATAAATCTTAAGAGACTTTAAGGGACTGAATTTCACATCTCAAATGAGTTTTTGAGAAAAAAATGATGGAGAAGTTGTCATGGAGTTCTCAAGCCCAAAACTTCATGACAACTTCTCCCTAACCAATCAAATTTGTTCATGTTTCCCCTCACCCAATCATATTTATTCATGTTCCACCTCAAACAAGTCCATAGAATGTGCACAACTTTATGGCCGGGTAAGGTAGGGACACCCATTCCTGACCAGTTAAGACATGCACTATACTTGGGATAGATGAATCAATATTTTGAATTTTCTTTTCTCTTTTAGCAATAAGAAATTAAGAAGTTTTCATGTTTACATTAGAGGATATTTGAGCTCTAAATAGGGCCCTTAAGAAGCTTCTGTGGGACACCTTGGTTTCTATTTAAATTAGTACTTCAAAGGTGAAGGACAAGAAATTTTCCCCTATTTGTGCCCATGTACTCCGTGGTATAGTACTATGATTCAAAGCATGGTGGAGGGAATTGATAGGTGAGTCATTCTTTAGCGGTAGCACTCATTGTCCTCTAGTAGTCTACTAGTAGTCTTTCATACAAGATAGAGACAGATCCATTGGTACTCACTTGAGCTAAGCCTACATCAATAAAATGGGGTTCTTTGTCAATCTTTAAGGGCCCTTTTTAGAGCTCAAATATCCTCTAATGACCCTTAAACATCAAGAGGGACCGGGCGGGGCATCCCGAAAAGCATTTAAATTTTTGGAGGAGGAAAAAAAACAATTGGTTTTTTTGGAAAAACGGCTCTACTGGCCAACATTGTTGCGGCACTTTTCAAAAAACGACCTCAACTACCCCAACCTCAACTCCTGCTCATTTTAATAACTTCGATTGCTTGCCAATGTTTTTACAATTTCCTAAATGAGGCGCAAATTTGGAATTTAGATTGCTTTTTCATTAGCTTTTCAATGCACCAATCCTTGCTTGATTTGATTGAGAAAATCCACTTTTTTCTTCATTACTCTCTCATAAATAAGCCCATAGGGCTTACCTTGACGTTTAAGGGTTAATTTAAATTTTTTGATAATTATTTGAATAAGTACAAATTTTCAAAGTGGAAGTTGTAGGTTCACCAAAAACCGATCATAGGCTCTAATGTACATAAGAGGTACATCTTCCCTTTCAAAATCTAGAAATTAGGCAAGAATCTAAAGTGGTTGGTTTGTGTACATGGTCGGGGATGGGTGCCTCTACCTTATAAGACAAACCCAAGTTCTACGTTTCTCCTCTAGCCTTTTTCCATGGGCAACTTCCATGAGCATAGTGTGAACCTGTCCTAAGCGATTGCCTGAATTCTAGGTGAACTCCTGCTAGGCACCACGGGCCTTGGCTTGGTGGTTGGGGCTCATGTCCCCCAATGAGGAGGTTGTAGGTTCTATTCCCCGTGGTGCTCACCACCATGGTCCACCCAACTATGGTAGGGGATCTTTGGACCTTGTTGTATGGGTACCTCAAAGTCCTTTGGGGAGATACCATGTCGTGTATCTTCAAGGCACTAGTGGCTAACTAGGAACTAGCATACCGTAGTACCATAGCAGGTTCGTCCAAAAATAATTCTAAAAATAAAAAAACGTAAAAATTAGAAAATTCTAAAGACAGAAAAGCAAAAATAGAATAAATTATTTTTTGCAATATTTTGTTATTTCTAAGCTATTTAAGGTCATTTTTACTGATATTTTTGCTAAAAAACGAAAATTGAGAAATTCAGTTTTTGAGAGGCAAATCTTATTTTTTTCAAAATAAAAAAATATTCGTTCCCCAGCGAACTTGCTATGGTGTTACGGTAGTGTCACTATAGTGTTCATCCCTGAAAGGACATAGTAGTATTGTCCCAATGTCCCCTTGTCCGGTGGGCATGGGGTCATTGACATTACGAACGGACACTTTATTCACGCCAACCCCTTGTTAAAAAGGGACCGGAGTTTCTATCTATCTATCTGAACTCGTGTTCCAATGTCCCTTTGTCCGGTCTGACATCATCGGGTCATTGACATTACGAACGGACACTTTATTCATGCCGGCCTTGTAATAGGGCTGGTGTTTCTATCTATTCTTTCTATCTATTCTATCTATCTATCTGAACTCGTGCTCATTCCAAATCCTCCACACTCACACTCACTTCACTTGTTGCACCGCACCGTTGCAATCTCCGGGGATGAGTGCCAAATTGTGAAAACAATCGTGACACATACAATTGCCGAATGCACTTCATTCTCTGCAACAACGATGAATTCGGCAATGCATTCGGCAACGTGGTCCAGCTCCCTGCCTCCTTCATTCCGTGAGTGCAACTCCTTCCATTGCTCGCTCAATCACTCTGTCTTCCTCAATGCTCACACTACTCTACTGATCAATTTCCCACATCCGCTCATCCCGAATTTTGAATCAGCTTGTGGAAATCTGAGATTAGGGTTTGAGACCTAATGCTCCATTTTGTTAATTCTTGCAGCAATTGTGGTGAACAACAGCCGCCGCACCTCATTCTCTATGAATGCGCGGGCAGCAACAAATGCGAAGACGGTGTGGGTATGGACCAAGAGCAAGGACGTGATGACAGCGTCGGTGGAAGGCGGCTGGTCCACCTTCGTCTTCACACTGGAGACCAAGGGCCTTGCCGACGATTGGAAATGTAAGTGCTCCACTGCAACGGTGTAATTGATAGTCTGGTTTGTATAGCTGCTGATTATTCCCTTTCTCTTGGTTTGCAGTGAATGTCCTCTTAGTTTATGTATGAATATTCGATTGTGAATTATTACAGCTCTTGCGAAGATCGATCCTCTGTATCTGGAGAGTGACCAGTTTTTGGACTCGGAGAACAAGCGAGTGGCCGTGTTAGGCCAAGTTGCTTCTGGCGCGCAGCTTGATTCGCTTCCTGCTTTGATGGACAAGGCTGAAGTCGTGGTCATGAACGCAATTGATTGGCAGGTAATGGGTCTCGCCACCTATGGGTCAAATTTCTATCACTATGTATGAATTTCTTAGGCAGTTTCAAAGTAGTTGACTACTATCAGTGAATGTAGGCAACTCCATTTCCGTTCAAAAATCAATGGCTATAAACATTTAACCAAGTCACGCTTACACTACTGTATTTGGTAATAAGTTCAACCAATTGTACGAATAGATGAGGTACTATTGGTAACAGGGGTCAGCATAGGTCTACCTTACTGGTTTATCCTATGGAATTAGAGATTTTTGGTGTTGTGTGTAAGATTGTATCGTAGCTAGACTTGTTTATCAACTGCTACAGTTGCCATGGGATGTTAACAATACTTGAAAATCGTGAAGATCGGTTTTGTGGATATTGGACTGACATTTTGTGCTGTCATGTTGTAGATCATTCCGGCTGAGAACATGGTGGCAGCTTTCCAGGACAGTAACACAGCACTATATGCTACCGCAAGCACTGCAACAGATGCTCAAGCTTATTTTGAAGCCCTAGAAAAGGGCACTGATGGAGTTGTCCTGCACACCGATGATCCTTCCGAAGTATTTGCTCTCAAGGTAAGAATTCCTTAGCTTGTAGTAGTTTCGGGGATTCTGCAGTCAAGTTTTTTCATCCAGTCAACATCACAGGTTTGTGATGTTGCTTGATGGTCGTATTTGTTAAATAAAATGGAGTGTTTCAGAGCACCAAAATTGTGGCATTCAAGTGCACAAAGCTGTAAAAACTAGGACTGGAAATAGATCTGAGCTTCCAGGTTCTAGGTATATGGGCATCTGGAAAAGTGCCAATTTCTTGAAATTTAATGAATATATCGCTTCTTGCTTTGCTATTTAATGAATATGTCGATCTTTTTGAATATGAATTTGCTTTTGGTTGTACTCTGACCTAATTTCTTCATATTTCTTCACCTTGGACTCCCTTGTAATCACACTGTTATAAATGCAGGCATATTTAAAAGAGAAGCAAGATTCAACAATGGGAGTTTCGTTGGTGGAAGCGACAGTCACCCAAGTAGAGTCTGTTGGAATGGGAGATCGTGTCTGTGTTGACTTATGCAATCTATTGAGACCTGGAGAAGGGCTTCTGGTAAGCTGCTCTCAAATCACAAAATTCGCCTTTCTCTTTACACAAACTTTGATTAGTTTTTAGTAGTGGTTTTGCAAACCGCTGATTTGATAAAACTCAGCCCCTAACACTATGCAATTGTCGCACAGGTGGGATCTTTCGCAAGAGCTCTCTTCTTGGTACACTCGGAATGCTTAGAAAGCAACTACGTGGCTTCCCGACCTTTTCGAGTGAATGCTGTAAGTCACCTTCCTCTTTCGTTTAGGGGCATCAGATTACTCAATTCTGCTCTGCGATTTACTTCTTTCTTCCGAAATTGGGAACTTTGCAATAAACATGGTTTCAAAACTCTTGCTCAGTTCACATCATGAACTAATGCGCCTTGTAATGTGGAACCACTCTGACATTCCCATCTGAACATCTATGTTTGCAATTACATGTCTTTTACTTTATGTAAACCTTGTCTTGCATTAAGATGTTCTATACAACAGGGGCCAGTGCACGCATACGTTGCTATGGCTGGTGGCCGCACCGCATACCTGTCTGAGCTCCATACTGGCAGTCAAGTACTGGTGGTTGACGCAGTGGGGCGCTCTCGGACTGCCTTGGTTGGGCGTGTGAAAATTGAATCCCGACCTTTGCTTCTTGTTGAGGTAGACCTAGACGGCCAAAAGCATAGTGTGTTGCTACAAAATGCGGAAACGGTCTGCCTTGTTGCCCTTGGAGGTTAGTCTCGATACCATAGTCACCTCATATGAAGTCTTCGAGGGTTAAATTACACATGATGTGGATCATATGAAAGTGACTTAGAATCTCTAACACGTGGTATACTGTGTGCATCTGTTCAGATGAAAGGGGTGCCAAACCACTTCCCGTCACAAGCTTGAAACTGGGAGACAGACTTCTGTTGAGTTTGCAAGAGAAAGCACGCCACACTGGTATTCAGATTCAAGAGTTCGTGGTAGAGAAGTAACTAATCTTTTCTCCCGTTTCGTGAACTTGTATCTTGTTCATCGCCATTCAGAGCGAAAAAAATAGTACACCAAGCCTGTAGATCAAGGCTAAAAGTTTTTTCATCATTACCGATTGGTAGCATGAGTTTTATTCGTAAGGACGAGTTCTTCTACCAAAAGGAACAACTGCTGAATAAGGAACAGCAACGGGAGTCAGGATTTGCGGGGGATGGCCCTTGTATACTGGAATAGCCTTACATGAGTAGCTAAGCCTCGATCTACAGCGCAAGATGCATTTGGTTTCGGGTGCTGCTGGTACTGCAGAATGCACTGGAATGCTGGACGCCCCATTTTTCTGTCAGGCACCCACTGAAGTCTTCGGAAATGGAAGTTGTGCAGCAACGACCTCGGCGTCTCTCACATTATCAGGTGTTGATTTTGAGTCGGTGATCTTCTTATTTTGCAAGAAGTAATCATCTTGAGGGTGAATGCGATGCTTTTCCAGAAGTCCAGAAAGTGGGATTGACAGTAGGAGCTTGGTAAACCACAAAAGAGTTCTGAATAGAAAAAATTAATATGATCACAATGACTAATGCAGGAAAGCAACTTGGTATGCTTGGTTCAATAGCTCAGGTTATCTTGGAAAGGAAGTTAACTTATTTACTTATCTACTTATCTTGGAAAGGGAAGTTCTATATCTAACTTTACTTGCACTATGATGATTTGTCTTTTGACAGAGCGTATCGTGGATACTATCTCATCAATTGGGTTTACCGATGCCTCACAGAAAGTCACTACCACCAATGGATATGTAAGTCTAGAGCCTTCGAATTATCTGTTCATACTTGATCCTCAATTTCAATCTACTATTCATATTTCGTTGTCATAACGCTATCACTTGCAATTCCTAAGAGTTGACTACCTGTATATGGATAAGTAATTGTCTTGCGCATGTGCTTTTCCATTATCTGAGCGTACATTTCCCTTGGATGGCAGGAATCGTCCAGACAGCCTTGTATGCTGATTTCTTTTATTACTACTCCAAAAGGTACTATCTTGCAACCTACCATATATATTGTATAGGGCTGTTTGATGTGCAGCGTATAACGTGTTGGTGAAGCTATTTCCTCTAATAGGTTAAGCTTTTAACATTATTTCCCTTAATAGGTTAAACACCCATCGAAATTTGGAATAAGCTGGGTTTCCGAGGCTACTACCGAGGCCAGCAGTTGGTACCTCCACCCATATATGGTCAGTATGAAGACCTGCAGCCTCTCATCGTTTAGAAGTCGAGCCCCTGCACTCTCAGTCTGCTGTAGTTTTCGATTGCCTAGATTATTGAGCAAAAGCTGAAAATCCCCTAGTATCCAATTGATTCTTTTCAGCTTTCTCCAGGATAGTGAACCTTGGACTCCCATCATCTAGAAAATCTCAATATCCTCGAATCCTTCAAGATAATCAAAAGAATATAGACAAAATGATCTCAGATGATTGGGCCTACCTCCCGGAAAGTGGACTTATTATTGAGCACAAGTGGCAGCAGAAAACATTGGATTATCGGAAAATAGTGCCTGAATGTTTCATTGTTTTTGTCATATGATAGGCGCACTGTTTTGTGGTATCTCATGTCCCGCAATGGAGAATGAGGTGCCGAGAAATATCAGCTTCATAACAGTGTTGTAAAGAGATATGTAAGTGACGAAAATGTCCAGGGAGTGTGTGAATTATATTTGTCACAATATGATCAATTTAATTTGTCATTTCAAACTGTGAATCCGTGGTCCTTTCAGGGTTGATGAGATTCCTGACGTAACAGAAACAAGAAGCCATTTAGCACAGACAAACACTAAATAAAGCATGTCGCAACCACTGCAATGCAGGTGAATCTACCTGTATAGTAATGAGAAAGTGGACATGACCCTAAACCACCACTACTTAGATTAGTGCACTGAATCTGGGGCACTGTCATGTGTTCGTGGGAAGCTGAAACTCAACCTCTCGAACCTTATGAGCAAAAATTCCTCATAAGCTCGTTTCTTCTACTCCCGACCCCATTTCCAAACATTTTTCTCATGCAGGTATCCTCGCAGCTTTGTGTGCTGAACAAGGAAGTCCAAAGCATTTGCAAAGAACAACTGCATCAGAGATTACCTCAGGAGTCCCGCTGTGAAGACATAGCCTACACAGCCATTGTCGACAGCCGTTGGTGGATCTCAGAAATGGCGGGCCGTTCGTCGGGGTTTGAAGCCCAACACTCGTGAATTAGTTCAAGAAGGTCGTCTGGACAATTAGCCGGCAGTTCGGGTCTCTCACCATCACAAATGGCCTCGTGCAAATCTCCCGGGAGCAATTCTTGAAATGGAAAGTCCTCGCTGAGGATTTCGTAGCACACCATTGCGAAACTGTACACATCGGAAGACCACGTGTACTTGTTGCTTATCATGTCTTCATCTCTGAACACTTCTGGTGCTCGCCACCTCGGCGGAGCAACCACAGAAGAGAACAACGAATTCTGCTAGTTGCACTTTGAATGACTAAAATCCGATAGTTTCACGTCATACGACAACTCGCCGCTCTGTGCAGATGATGACCGAGGATTGACAAGGATGTTGAGCGATTTGAGGTCTCTGTGCAGCACCCGGAGTTGTCTCAGGTGCTGCAGACCGTTCGCCGTTTGTCTCATCATGTCCACGGCTACTGGTAGAGAGAATGGAGCAGCTCCTCGGCGTTCGCCGCGACGACGCTCGTCAATGAGGCTTCGGAGATCTTGGCTCATGAGCTCCATCACAAGCATGCCCTTGTTCTGTTCCTCATTGAACGCACAGCCAATCATCCCCATAACATTCGGATGCCGTTGTACTTTGCTCAGCAAGGCTGCCTCGCGGTCCAGAGTTTCACGTCCTTCCCAAGCCAGCGTCTTCACTGCCACTCTTCTTCCCATCCACTGGTACTCGTCGACAACCCCGTATCCACCCTCCCCCAGGCGTCTCTTGAAAACCAACTGGTGAAGCTCAATCCATGGGATCTGCTGGCCGCCGATCACAGTGTCGGCCTGCATTCACGATGCTTGAGTTAATCACACTACTCTACGTCAGATTGTTGGGGTATACCTGATCAAAATTTCTCCAAGCGCAAAAAGAGGTTCCTCATTACAAATGGCAGAGACAATTGACGGGATTTACAATAATAGAAAATCACCTGGATACCCTGCCCTCCACTCTGCCAGGCACTCGGGATTCGGGAATTGACTCACGCAACAATCTCGCTAAGTACTCGTAGAACTACCGGTAATTGTCTGAGTAAAAATTCACAAAACAAGAAAGGAAGCTCTAATTAGGGTTTCGCTGCCAAAATTCTTGAGTATTCAAAGGGTTCTATCGACGCGGAGGTGGCTGCCATGACCGCAGTAGGTTTTCACCCTCGCATAGTCCGCTTCCTTGGTGTAGTCGAGCACAGAGTTAAAATACATTACAACTTTCCGCGTACCAGTATTATGATGGAACTGATGTCCTCTGACCTATTCAAACTCATACGGAAGAGGCGAAAGGTAGGTGAGAGCAGCAGTGGCGATGGTCCATTTCCACTTCATGTTGCTGTGGACATAATGCTCCAAGCTGGCGAAGGAGTTGAACTCTTGCACAAACATGGGCTTTTTCATAGAGACTTGAAGCCACATAACTTCCTCGTTGAGCCTGTGGAGATGCGTGCCTTATGTGACGAAGGTTGTGTGCGTGTAAAGCTCGCGGATTTTGGTACGGCAGAATCAAGATCTAATACTTTTGGATTGAAGAAGAAAGGCACAACCATCTACATGGCACCCGAGATCGGACCAGCTGATTCATGTGATAGTACATTGGTATATCCAGCGAAAGCAGACACATTCAGTTTTGCAATTATGTGTTCTGAGATTTTATCTGGAGAGACTACTTTCGGGATTGGATTTGGTAGTAAGCATAGGAAGCAAGTCCAGGGAGGTTTGAGGCCAGAGCTGCCGAAGGCATTGCCTTCTCGGTTAGTCTCTCTGCTGGAGAGATGTTGGGATGCGGAACCAACCAAACGGCCAACATTTGCAGCCATTTGTAGAGAGTTGAGATATCTCAAGTTCCTACTCACCATAGGTATGACACACTCATCTTGATAACATCATTTGTTTTCACTCCCTACTCTTCGGCATACTGCCGAGCTCTAGACTAATTCTTCCCTCGTTCAGTTAAGATGACATCCAAATCTTTTAAGACAATGTTGCTTCAACTTCAGCATTTGTTGCATTGCGTTCACGACTCCTACAGTGGATCGCAAGAGTGGCCCCAGTACACGGAATTGAGTTGCCTGCAAGTCCAATTTATCGGATGCAGTCATTTTGATATGCTGTAAATGTGTCATGTAGGTGGAGAGATGCAGTTTCGAGCTCTCGATAGTCCTGACGAGGGTGCAGAGAAGACTGTAAGATACATATACTTAACTTCTTGCCTTCACTCTCTTTGTATTCATGCTGTTGCTCTTCACTCCTTGGTGACTACTTCGGATAGTTCATTTCAATCTCGAACGCTTTCAATTGTGATTTGGTAAAATACCACATGTTTGAAGCTGATGAAAATGAGTGTTGTAGACCTAGAAGAGCGTACAGAATGGAATATTGAACGTCCACAGAGAGGAGTTTTCCTGCTTGAACATCTGTAAAGTTTGAAGTGTAAGGGTAAAGGCGACAGTAGTGTAAGGGTATAATTCTAGCTTGACATGGCACATCAAGATCTCAATAGGTGCTTTGTCGTCCTCACTCTCAGCCGGTTGCATGGCTTGCAGGCGGAGATAGTGAAGTACCTTCGGTGGATTGATCATCATCAATTGCGCTTTGTTCGACATATAGGCTCAGGCGGCTACGGTTCGGTAGATGAGTGTGAATGGCAAGGCCGGCGAGTGGCTGTGAAGAACTTGTTGAGGTGCTCAGAAAGGAAGCGTGTAGAAGAGGAGGCAGCCTTGTTGGTGAGAGTGGAGCATACCAATGTGGTGAAATTGGTTGGGTGTGCTTTCAATGGGGAGGAGAGTAAAGGGATGATCGTGATGGAATTGATGGACCAGGATCTCCACCATCTCATTTCTGAAACTGTGAGACTCTCGCACTCTCCAGAGGAACCACCGTTCCCCTTGGCTGTAGCATTGGAGATCATGTGGAAGGTAGCCACCGCCATGAAGCACATCCGGAGTTGCAACGTGCTACACAGGGACTTGAAGACAACGAACATACTTGTAAATTCGAGGACCAGATCTCAATCCAAGACAATACCGACGCTTAGGCTTGGGGCAGGATGCTCCTCAGCAGGAGGGAGTTTCGATGTGAAGCTTGCTGACTTTGGGCTGTCGAAGCACAAATTGGGAGACTCCATGTTCACAACCAAGGCATCGGAGGCACAGCTTTGGCGAGCACCGGAGACATCCGAATGGCGAAACTACTCGTGGCCAGCGGATGTGTTCAGCTTTGCAGTTGTGTGTTACGAGATTTTGAGTGGGCAGGTTCCATTCAAAGGGATGCCGCAAGGACCGGAGCTTCTGAAGTTAGTTCGAGCAGGAAAACGGCCAGAGATTCCCATGTACTGCCCCAGGGATGTGGCAGAGCTGGTTAAAGCTTGCTGGGCAACGGATCCAAAGGAGCGGCGTGACTTTGTAGAGATTTGTACGAGGTTGGAGTCGTGTTTGAAGGCTTGTACGAAAGCAGCCCGGCTCGCAGGCAGTGATGTGGCCGAATGACAATGATCGATGATATAGAAAGATCCCCAACACCCCATATTTGGACGCCAATTCAATGTTGAATTAGCAAGTCTGGATGGACCAGACACATTAAAAGTCACTCCCAATTGCTGGCGTTTCTCGTACTGGACGTCTCAGAATCCGTAGTCCTAGCCAGAGTCTTGGTCTGAAATAAGAATGGGAATTCATGTCTAGTGAAAGGAATTCAGGCTAGGAAGATTAAATGCAATTAAGTGCCTTGGAAGTGTTTTACAGTCTTGGTTTTTATTTTTGTGTGGATGTCTAGTGGGTGTCATGGATATTTCTCATGTATCTCTCCGCAGTTTTTATTCCTTGGTGAGGTGTAGATGATTGACATGAGCACAGCCCAGCTGACCGTATTTGCAAGGGTACTTGCTTGGGAGATGTGCTTGGAGATGGGGTAGGGAGGAGAAGAAACGTGTTTATGAGGAATTTTATATGTTATTGAACTTGCATATATTATGTGGCTATATGGCCAACGACATTGATTTCATATCAAGACCGGCTTGAGGGTGCAGGCGCAACATGATAAATGGCTCAAATCTCACCACCAAGTAATTTTGTTTTTATGTCTTGAAAATGCAACAATGTGTACAAATTCAAAATAATAAGTGCATTAACCTCTAGAAGCCCTAAAGCCCAAGGGTTATTGGACAAAAATTGATTGTGTTAGAATATGTGCCTTCCATATGTTTGATGAAGTTTGGCTCAATAGAAAAAATGTAGGGCCTCATCTCTACAAATGTTCCATACAGTCAAACTTCCCATAATAAATTTAGATCTTTTTGTAATGAATTTAAAAGCATTAACCTTTGTAAATTTGTTTAAATTCTAATTTTCACTTTTAGAGATTAAAATTTAACATGATTGGTTAAATTTGGTTTATCTATTCTAAACTTTAGGAGAGCAAAAGAAATGATGGAGGGAACATCATTATTTACCCCAAGTACTCTAAATAGGTACATTAGTATTAGATAATTATAAGATTTGAAAATATTATAGATTTTTACTCTCCACAAAAAAAATTACCAAAGACATTGATTCCAATACTATTGAAAGATCCCCATCTTGACCAATATAGAGGGTTAAAAATTGGTCAACTATAAAACTTACAACATGTTTATGTAAATTAGTGTATCTTACATTAATCAACCTATTTAGTGTAGCAAATTTTGAAAGACTAAGACAATGTTGAAGTGATTAAATTTGAAAATTTCTCCCGGGCGGAGTTTAGCCTGGATTGACATAATTAAATTGGATTGGAAACTAGACTTGATTTAGTATTTTAAAATATATTTTACTTATTTGATCTATTTAACTAATAAATTACATCTTTTACTTCACTTTGCTATACAATATAATGTACAAAAAGAAAATTCTCATAATAATGAAGGGAAAGTTGTAGATATGGTGCTCAAAAATGAGGAAAAACTGTGAACAATTAACCCTTTAGGACTTCGACTAGATGCTACTATACAAACACTCCAAAGCTGCTTAAAAGTATTGCTCACCAAAAGGGCAAATAATTTTCGACCCTAAACCTTTCTAATTGATTCAGCAATAAGATATATCAACCAACTTGAATTTATTAGCACTTACAAATTACAGACACACGCAATGATCCTCACTAGTTCTAGTCATATAAAATTTCGTCCCATCTGAATTACATTTATCACAAAATGTTCAATTGAAGTTGTTAATTTTAAACCGTGATTCCTTGGTCCTTGAAGATAAATGAGATTCCTGAAGTAACAGAAACAACAAGAAGCCATTCAGCACAAACACTAAATAAAATACCAGCACACAATGCCAAGCCGTGAAAAGGAGTGTACCCGAGCATAACTTGATAGTCTGGATCATCAACAACAGCACACTTATGCTCATCAAGTGCGCCAAATCCCCGAGAAGCCTCAAAATATTCATCTGGACAGCCCTGTATGGCGAACATCAAGCAAATTCATCAATAAAACCCAGGAAAGGAGCAAATCAATCAAGCAGAGTCATGAAAGTAGCGATTCCATCAAGCGAATAATTGAATCCCATGTACATATAGTATTACCTCGAGGTAAGCATAGAATGAATGTCATGAAAGTAGCGGTTTCATCAAGCGAATAATTGAATCCCATGCACATATCACCTCGAGGTAAGCATGGAATGAATGTCATGATAGAAATCCATTATTTTATTTATAGGCGATATAGCCACGTAATATTTGATAGTTCAGAAACATGAAAGATTCCTGATAAGCTCGTTCCTTCTACTCCCCAACCCATCTCCAAGCATTTTTCTCATGCAGGTACCCTCGCAGCTTCGTATGCTAAACAAGGCCGAGGATCACAGCATCTGAAAAGCACAACTGCATCAGAGAATACCTCGGAAGTCCGGTTACGAAGACAGTCTACACAATCATTGTCGACAGCCGTTGGTGGATCTCAGAAATGGCGGGCCGTTCGTCGGGGTTTGAAGCCCAACACTCGTGAATCAGTTCAAGAAGGTCGTCTGGACAATTGGCTGGCAGTTCAGGTCTCTCACCATCACAAATGGCCTCGTGCAATTCTCCCAGGGGCAGTTCCTGAAATGGAAAGTCCCCGCTCAGGACTTCGTAGCACACCATTGCGAAACTGTACACATCGGCAGACCACGTGTACTTGTTGCTTATCATGTCAGCATCTCTGAACACTTCTGCTGCTCGCCAACATGGCGGAGCAACCACAGAAGAGAACAACGAATCCTGCTCGTTGCACTTAGAACGACCAAAATCCGATAGTTTCACGTCGTACGACAACTCACGGTCCCCCTTGCGCCCGCTCTGTGCAGACGATGACCGAGGATTGACAAGGATGTTGAGCGATTTGAGGTCTCTGTGCAGCACCCGGAGTTGTCTCAGGTGCTGCAGGCCGTTTGCTATTTGTCTCATCATGTCCACGGCTACCGGTAGAGAGAATGGAGCAGGTCCTCGGCGTTCGCCGCGACGACGCTCGTCAATGAGGCTTCGGAGATCTTGGCTCATGAGCTCCATCACAAGCATGCCCTTGTTCTGAGCCTCATTGAACGCACAGCCAATCAGCCCCACAATATTCGGATGCCGTTGTACTTTGCCCAGCAAGGCTGCCTCGTGGTCCAGTGTTTCACGTCCTTCCCCTGCCAGCGTCTTCACTGCCACTCTTCTTCCTACCCACTCGTACTCGTCGACAACCCCGTATCCACCCTCCCCGAGGCGTCTCTTGAAAACCAACTGGTGAAGCTCGATCCATGGAATCTGCGGGCCGCCGATCAGTGTCGACCTGCATTCACGATGCTTGAGAAAATCAATCACAAGTGCTACTCTAGGTCTTGTCGGGGTATTAATACTTGATAACTGCGCACCTCAAAAGTCCTTCAAGCGCAAAAGAATTTCGATCTTGGTCCCTCATTACAAATGGTTGAGACAATCGATGGGTTCACAGTAATAGCAATTCACCTGGATACCCTGCCCTCCACTCAGCCAAGAAATCGGGAATCGACTCACTAAACTCAACATTCATTAGCCTGCATTGGCAGTGCATTTGGCTCCATCCAGAATGAAGAAAGTTCATCCACGTTACGAAAATTTGTGCAAGTCTGTATATATAAGTTACTTGGAGTTTGTCGGTAACTTCAAAGTACAACTTATTAGAACTATTGAAACAAATAAAGAAATTAATTATTCTCTCCTATCTTGTCCCCTATCGGTATCTAGTCTTAATATAGCTTTTATGCCTCTCTTTCAAACTATAGCTAACCTCACCAAGTGTCCTCCTAGCTACTCATGCCCCAATGAAATGATGTGGAATATTCCTCATCATCCTTCATGAGGTACAAAATGATGTGAAATATTCTACATCATTTCCCCGATCATTTCATTGGAAGGGAGGTAGTCTTTTTTTTCTACAATACTCAGTGTTATGAACAATCTTAGTAATCGTAAAAGTAATTGTTTAACTTAAAATGCAAAAAACAAGGAAAGAACTTCTAAGGTGGAAGCACGCATAACTGACAATGCACCCAATACTAATACGTAGACTGACCTACAATGGTTAACAACCAAGTTCAATCTCACTTGTGTAGAAATTTATGTCAATCAATCAACTTCTTGCACTACTACCTATATTAGTCAATTTCAAGAAGCAACTCTCTCTGATTTGTGAAATCATAAGTTCATAAATTTGGGATAGTTTAGTTTGAATGATGACAAACTTTAGTTTGAAAATTTGTAGAAATTTCATATTTTAGAATAAAATGATAAAAAAAAGAAAATTATAGTCTTCACGATTTCTATTTTCCTATGATGAAAAAATATTGTTTACCTTTTACTCCTATCGCTCATCAGCTAGAAAGCGTAAGTTATCAGTTATGGGTGCTTCTACCTCAATAAGGGTTGAAGGAGCTCGCTGTACAATCTCATTTTGCCCTTGTACTATGGCGTCGACACGGGTACTCTGGCTTGCCTCTTGAGCGCACACATTTTGCCCTTTCACTGCGGCGTCAAGACCGGTACTCTTGCTTGCTTCCCGATCTCCTTGCCTGCAAATGTAGTGCACACAACAAACAACCGTTCAGATTGTGACTGGTCAATCTCACATCTTAGTCTCTTCACCGGCTAGGAGTGGTTAGAGTGGAATCCAACCATGAGCTAGAACAAGAGAAACAGAGCCTTAGGGTAATAGGTCAAGGCTGGGTTCCCTGCAGAAAGATTGAGACGGAAGTACTAATGGCTACCAGCATCCAGTACGAAGATTGACGATGTTTAGAGAAATTATGATTCTACCTCCCCGAGCGCCCATCGATCGAAGTGTGGACTGACTTCGTGCTCCTGCCTCCCATCACACGCGAAGTTGTAATATAGCCTGTCTCCAACTGAAATCAGCCACTTCGTACCCTGCGATTCGAGTGGTAGCCACTGACAGGTCCAAATCAGTGTAAGTGGCGTGCATGTTACGGGCGGGATTCCGACGGGTCAGGTCCACGGCGGATCAAGAGCAAAAACCGTTGTGGATGCAGGAAACAAATTTTATACTCGACCTCTACACCCAAGCAGGAAGGAGCTATACGAGTGGCCTGTAGACGAGCTGCTGTCGGTGCTTCGAATGGCCTTAAAGTAACTAATAGTGTGGCACGTGAACGAGGTGATGTGCCGTGATGTTGACAAGAAAACATTTCTGATGGCGTTGAAACCCTAGTACAGACAAGGGCTCGAAGGATTTCGCCTTTTGCCGGGGCTTTGGGGCAGGAACAGTTCGAATGAAACGATGGTGAGGAGGTTCGTCCAGTCTTCTCCTTCTTCACTGTTCATATGCCACCGACTGTTCACGATGAGGGTTCGGGGGCCGACTCGAGTGTGCAGGACGAACTCGCAGCTTTGAGTTCGTGTACACTTTAGTATTTATTTTCTGCAATGTTGTGAAGAAACATAGCTTGAGCTTGGTGTAAATGAATTGACGATGCAATCGTGTGGCGCTGCAGTGATGAGCTACTTCAGAGAGTGGTGATATTACAATATAATTACAGACACATGCCCAAGCATGACGGAGTACATTGGTAATTGCGGAATTCTCTACTTGTATCCAGAGACGGCTCGAGATTTTTGTGCTTCCCGTATGAACGAAATCAGTGCATGTTCTCTTGGATAATACCATCATGTCATTTATGTTTCCAGTCCACTTTTCATTAAGACCAAATCCATATTTTTCACAATTCTGTAGAAGGCTTCGATGAACGAAAAGAACATCGTAATTCAATTTTACTCTTCGTGCATTTAGGATTTTCAAAGAATTAAAAGACATCGGATTTCTCTACAACTCCTGGTGGTCTTGAATGAATGGGGACAAAGTGCCCCATATTTTTGTCCAATTCAAGGCCCACCTTATAAAACAACCCTCTCCTCCAATGGTTTTTTATTCCCAACTAAGTCCCCTAGGGTAATTTGGGGCCTCCAATTAACAAAAACATTGCAAAATGAAAATTCCAGAAAAAAGAGGTATGGATAAATAGTGCCTCCATTCAAGACCACCGGGGATTTAGAGACGGGAAAGGACATCACGTCATGCGTAGAGTTTAAACAATTTGCCAAAAAAAATATTGAAGGTGCTGAATATAGAAATTCGAGAAAAAAGAGGTGTGGATGAATAGTGCCCGCATTCAAGACCACCCGGGATTTAGAGACGGGGAAGGACATCACGTCATGCATACAGCTTCCACTACGACACGCCAAATGGCAGATGCTGTTGGAAAGGATCAAATTTTGAGTCTTTCGGAGCACGGAGCAACCATAAGCCATGTTTTGTTCACACCTAAACCGCACCTAGCAGGTGCCGTGATCAAAGAGCTCAAGCATACGAAGGATACAGTTCTGTCTGCAGTATATATTACCACTCGAAGTGGCTGATTTCAGTTGGAGACAGGCTATATTACAACTTCGCGTGTGATGGGAGGCAGGAGCACGAAGGCAGTCCACACTTCGATCGATGGGCGCTCGGGGAGGTAGAAGCATGATTTCTTCACACATCATCAATCTTCATACTGGATGCTGGTAGCCATTAGTACTTCCGTCTCTCAGTCTTTCTCTAGTGAACTCAGCCTTGACCTATTACCCTAAGGCTCTGTTTCTCTTGTGCTAGCTCATGGTTGGATTCCACTCTAACCACTCCTAGCCGGTGAAGAGACTAAATTGTGAGACTGGTCACAATCTGAACTGTTGGTTGTTATGCAGGCAAGGAGATCGGGAAGCAAGCAAGAGTACCCGTCTTGAAGGCGCAGTGGAAGGGCAAAATGTGATTGTACAGTGTGCTCCTTCAAACCTAATTAGAGCTTCCTTTCTTGTGTTGTGAATTTTTACTCAAAAAATTACCGGTAGTTCTACGATTACTTAGTGAGATTGTTTCGTGAGTCGATTCCCGAATCCCGAGTGCTTGGCAGAGTGGAGGGCAGCGTATCCAGGTGATTTGCTATTATTGTGAATCCCGTCAATTGTCTCTGCCATTTGTAATGAGGGACCGAGATCGAACCTCTTTTTGCGCTTGAAGGACTTCTGATCAAGTATACCCCAACAATCTGACGTAGAGGAGTGTGATTGATTTACTCAAGCATCGTCAATACAGGTGGACACTTTGATCGGTGGCCCGCAGATCCCATGGATTGAGCTTCACCAGTTGGTTTTCAAGAGACTCCTGGGGGAGGGTGGATACGGGGTTGTCGACGAGTACCAGTGGATGGGAAGAAGAGTGGCAGTGAAGACGCTGGCTTGGGAAGGACGTGAAACTCTGGACCACGAGGCAGCCTTGCTGGGCAGAGTACAACGGCATCCGAACGTTGTGGGGCTGATTGGCTGTGCGTTCAATGAGGAACAGAACAAGGGCATGCTTGTGATGGAGCTCATGAGCCAAGATCTCCGAAGCCTCATTGACGAGCGTCGTCGCGGCGAACGCCGAGGAGCCGCTCCATTCTCTCTACCAGTAGCCTTGGACATGATGAGACAAATGGCAAACGGCCTGCTGCACCTGAGACAGCTCCGGGTGCTGCACAGAGACCTCAAATCGCTCAACATCCTTGTCAATCCTCGGCCATCGTCTGCACAGAGCGGGCGCAAGGGGGACCGTGAGTTGTCGTACGCCGTGAAACTATCGGATTTTGGTCGTTCTAAGTGCAACGAGCAGGATTCGCTGTTCTCTTCTGTGGTTGCTCCGCCGAGGTGGCGAGCCCCAGAAGTGTTCAGAGACGAAGACATGATAAGCAACAAGTACACGTGGTCTTCCGATGTGTACAGTTTCGCAATGGTGTGCTACGAAATCCTGAGCGGGGACTTTCCATTTCAGGAACTGCCCCCGGGAGATTTGCGCGAGGCCATTTGTGACGGTGAGAGACCCGAACTGCCAGCCAGTTGTCCAGACGACCTTCTTGAACTGATTCAACAGTGTTGGGCTTCAAACCCCGACGAACGGCCCGCCATTTCTGAGATCCACCAACGGCTGTCGACAATGGCTGTGTAGGCTATGTCTTCACAGTCGGACTTCCGAGGTAATCTCTGATGCAGTTGTGCTTTTCAGATGCTGTGAACTTCGGCCTTGTTTAGCATACGACGCTGCGCTGGTACCTGCATGAGAAAAATGCTTGGAGATGGGTTGGGGAGTAGAAGAAACGAGCTTATGAGGAATTGTTCATGTCATTGAACGAGCAAATATTACGTGGCTATATCGCCTATAAATAAAATAATGGATTTCTATCATGACATTCATTCCATGCTTACCTCGAGGTAATATGTGCATGGGATTCAATTATTCGCTGGATGAATCCGCTACTTTCATGAATCAGATTGATTGATTTGCACCTTTCCTGAATTTTATTGATAGATTTGGAAGATGTTCCGCATACGAGGCTGGGAATATTAATATTTTGAGGCTTCTCGGGATTTGACGCACTTGATTTGTATTTTTGTGTTGGTGTTGATGATCCAGACTATCAAGTCATGCTCGGGTACACTCCTTTTCACGGCTTGGCTTTGTGTGCTGGTATTTTATTTAGTGTTTGCGCTGACTGGCTTCTTGTTGTTTCTGTTACTTCAGGAATCTCGTGAACCCTTCAAGGACCAAGGAATCACTGTTTTGAAATAACAAATTCAATTGATCAAAGAATGAGAAATATAATTCAGATGGGATGAAATTATATATGAATAGAACTAGTGAGGATCATTGCATGTGTTGGTAATTTGTAAGTGCTAATAAATTCAGGTTGGTTGATATATCTTATTGCTGAATCAGTTAGAAAGATTTAGGGTCGAAAATTATTTGCTTTTTTGGTAAGCAGTACTTTTGGAGTGTTTGCATAGTAGCATCTTGTCCATGTCCTTACAGGGGTTAATTGTTCACAATTTTTTCTCATTTTGAATTCCAGTTTAAAAACTTTCCCGTCATTATTCTCAGAAATTTCTTTTTGTACATTATACTGTATAGCAAAGTGAAGCAAAAGATGTAATTTATTAGCTTAATAGATGTAAATATTAATAAAATGCATTGCTCCAAAGTAAGTCATTAAAAGGTACTCCTAAGACCATCTTTTGGTTTGTCTCCATTGTAACAAGGTCGTTACATTTTTTGTGAACTAAGTGGATTGATCACAATGTCTTGATCTAAATTTTGCTAGGGCATATAGTTATCAACAAATATCATGTGGTTTGTCTTCGTAACATTCAAAAGTAGACTTCTGTACACCATGCCCAACAAGGACAAGTGGACCTTCTATGAATTTATTCTATAAGAGCCCTATTTATTCTTGCTTGTGTCCAATCTAGCATACCCCGTTTCTAAATCCCTGGTGGTCTTGGAATGTGGGCACTATTCATCCATCCCTCTTTTTTTTAGAATTTCCATTTCGGACACCTTCGGTGCTATTTTTGGCAATTTTTTTGGTAATTTGGAGCCATAGGCCCCAAATTACCCTAGGAGGACTTGCTTGGGGTTTAAAAACTAATCGGAGGAGTGGAATGTTTTTTAGGTGGGGCCTCAACGGAACATAAAATGAGGGCACTTTTGTCCCCATTCATCCAAGACCACCGGGGGTTCTAGAGAAATCTTTCTTGAACTGGTCTTATCTTGCTGCAGCCATGTTATTAATTAAATTTTTAGACACGTCTCAAAAGAAAATTGTGAACTGTGATTGGATATTGCATGTTAAAACTTAGCATCATGAATTGCAAACTGAAATTACACTTTGAAATAATAAAATCATTTCTTTTAATGTTGAATTTAAAACTTAACCCCTAAACGCCCAAACGATCATTTTCTAGTAGCAACCCAAATCTAACGAGCTGCCCGGATTAAAAAAGTATTTTTTAAAGAATAAACATATTTTAAAATACTACATCAAGTCTACTTTCCAAACCAATTTAAATTTTGACAATCCAAGCTAAAGTCCACTTGGGAGAATCTATCAAAGTGAATCACTTCAACATTATCTTAGTGTTACAGATTTTGCTACTTGGGGAAAGTAATGATGCTCCCACCATCATTTCTTTTTCTTTTTTGAAGTTTAGAATAGATAAACCAAATTTAACCAATTGTGCTAAATTTTAAACTCTAAAACTGAAAATTAGAATTTATACAAATTTTCAAAGGTTAATGCTTTCAAATTCATTGAAAAAACATCTAAACTTCTTTTGAGAAGTTTGACCGTACCAATAATTTGTAGAGATGATGCCCTACATTTTGTCTATTGAACCAAACTTCATCAAACAAATGGAAAGCACATATAATAACAAAACTATTTTTGGTCCAATACACCTTGGGCTATTAGGGGTTAATGCACTTATCATTTGCACTTTGTACACATTGTTGCATTTTTAAGACATAAAAACAAAATTACTTCCTGGTGACATTTGAGCCATTTATCATGTTGCGCCTGCACCCTCAAGCCGGTCTTGATATGAAATCAATGTCGTTGGCCATATAGCCACATAATATATGCAAGTTCAATAACATTTAAAATTCCTCATAAACACGTTTCTTCTACTCCCTACCCCATCTCCAACCACATCTCCCAAGCAAGTACCCTTGCAGTAATACGGTCAGCTGGGCTGTGCTCATGTCAATCATTTACACCTCACCAAGGAATAAAAACTGTGGAGAGATACATGAGACATATCAGTGACACCCACTAGACATCCACACAAGAATAAAAACCAAGACTATAAAACACTTCCAAGGCACTTAATTGCATTTATTCTTCCTAGCCTGAATTCCTTTCACTGGACATGAATTCCCATTCATATTTCAGACCAAGACTCTGGCTAGAACTACGGATTCTGAGACATCAAGTACGAGAAACGCCAGCAGTTGGGAGTGACGTTTAATGCGTCTGGTCCATCCAGACTGCAAACTCAACGGTGAATTGGCATCCAAATATGGGGTGTCAACTTAGTATCTTTCTAAATCATCGATCATTGTCATTCGGCCCCATGACTGCTTGAGAGCCGGGCTGCTTTAGTGCAAGCCTTCAAACACGACTCCAACCTCGTGCATATCTCTACGAAGTCAGACCGCTCCTTCGGATCCGTTGCCCAGCACGCGTTAATCAGCTCTGCCATATCCATCGGGCAGTACATGGGAATCTCTGGCCGTTTTCCTGCTCGAACTAACTTTAGAAGCTTCGGTCCTTGCACCATCTCTTTGAATGGAACCTGCCCGCTCAAAATCTCGTAGCACACGACTGCAAAGCTAAACACATCCGTTGGCCACGAGTAGTTTCGCCACTCGGATGTCTCCGGTGCCCGCCAAAGCTGTGCCTCCGATGCCTTGGTTGTGAACATGGAGTCTCCCAATTTGTACTTCGACAGCCCAAAGTCAGCAAGCTTCACATCGAACTTCCCTCCTGGTGAGGAGCTTCCTGCCCCAAACTTCAGCATCGCGATTAGCCACAATTGAGATCTGGTCCTCGACTTTACAAGCATGTTCGTTGTCTTCAAGTCCCTGTGTAGCACGTTGCAACTCCGGATGTGCTTCATGGCGGTGGCTACCTTCCACATGATCTTCAATGCCACAGCCAACGGGAAAGGTGGTTCCTCTGGAGAGTGCGATAATCTCACAGTTTCAGAAATGAGATGGTGGAGATCCTGGTCCATCAATTCCATCACGATCATCCCCTTACTCTCTTCCCCATTGAAAGCACATCCGACCAATTTGACAACATTAGCATGCTCCACTCTCACCAACAAGGCTGCCTCCTCTTCTACACGCTTCCTTTCTGAGCACCTCAACAAGTTCTTCACAGCCACTCGCTGGCCTCGCCATTCACACTCATCTACCGAACCGTAGCCGCCTGAGCCTAAATGTCGAACAAAGCGCAATTGATGATGATCAATCCACCGAAGGTGCTTCACTATCTCCGCCTGCAAGCCACGCAATCGGCTGAGAGTGAGGACGGAAAAGCACCGATTGAAATCTTGATGTGTCATGTCAGGCAAGAATCACACCCTTACATTACTATTGCCATTACAAGATTTCAAAGATGTTCAAGCACGAGAAATCCTCTCTGTGGACGTTCAATATTCCTTTCTGTACGCTCTTCTAGGTCTACAACACTCATTTTCATCATCTTCAGATGTGTGGTAATTTACAAGATGACAATTCAAAGCCTCTTAGATTGAAATGCGCTATCTGAACCAATCACCAAGGACTAAAGAGCAACAGCATAAAATAATACAAAGAGAGTGAAGTTAAGAAGTATATGTATCTTACAGTCTTTTCTGCACCCTCGCCAGGATTATCGAGAGCTCGAAACTGCATCTCTCCACCTATATGACACATTTCCAGCGAATCAATACGATTGTATCCCATAAATTGGACTTGAAGTAACTCAATACCGTATACACGGGGCCACTCATGCTCTCCACTGCCGAAGTTACGCGATGCAACAAATGCCGAAGATGAAGCAACTTTGTGTTACAAAGTTTGGAAGTCATCTTAACTGAAAGAGGGCAGAATCAGTTTACAGCTCGGCTATGTGCCGAAGAGTAGTAAGAACGAATGATGTTATGAAGATGAGAGTGTCATACCTATGGTAAGTAGGAACTTAACGTATCTCAACTCTTTGCAAATGGCTGCAAATGTTGGTCGTTTGGTTGGTTCCGTGTCCCAACATCTCTCCAGCAAAGAGACTAACCGAGAAGGCAATGCCATCGGCAGTTTTGGCCTCAAACCTTCATGGGCTATCTTCATCCTAAACTGAAGAATGGGATCGCGCTGAGAAAAAGGTTCCCCTCCTGATAAAATGGCGGAACACATAATTGCAAAACTGAATGTGTCTGCTTTCGCTGGATATACCAATGTACTTTCATATGAACCAGTTGGTCCGATCTCTGGTGCCCTGTAGGTAATTGCGCCTATAGAGTCCAATCCAAATGTATTAGATCTTGCTTCTGTCGTACCAAAATCCGCGAGCTTCACACGCACATAACCTTCGTCGCATAGGGCACGCATCTGCACAGGCTCAACGAGGAAGTTACTGGGATGCAAATCTCTATGAAAAAGCCCATGTTTATGCAAGAGTTCAACTCCTTCGCCGGCTTGCAGCATTATGTCCACAGCAACATGAAGTGGAAATGGACCATCGCCACTGCTGCTCTCACCTATCTCTCGCCTCCTGTCTATGAGTTGCCGTAGGTCCGACGACATGAGTTCCATCATAATAGCGCTTGTTGGAAAGTCGTGGTCTGGTTTGATTTTTTCCTCAACTACACCAAGGAGTCGAACTATGCGAGGGTGAAAACCTACTGCGGTCATGGCAGCCACCTCCGCGTCGATAGAACGCTTCGAAACCTCAAGAAATTTGGCAGCGAAATCCTCTTGAAACCAGTTACAATTAATAACTGCCCCGAATGTACCACGACCCAGTAAATACACAGGACCAGTTATGTTCCAATGAGATATCAATCTCAAAAGATCGTACTTACTTCTCGCTTGCTCGTCACGAGGTCGCAGTAGAGCACCAGTCCTCTCGCACCTGCTCATGACGTAACTTGCACACTCTCGCACTTCTGTATCGACGTCACCCCTTCCCTGCAACTCAAGCAGCTTCGACATCAGGGTCTTTAGATCCTCCTCTGCGGCATTCTCCAACCTCGCACACTCATCTGTGCCCATGTCCGTTCTTCTGTCGGCTACAGAAGTTTTGGAGCACTTGTGGAACTCCTCCAACCATGCCCCGTCTTGCAGACCGTGCTTTAAGACGATGCGCCACGCTTTGGTGCACCACTTCAGCTCCGACACTCGCAACAAGAAATAAAGCCTGCTGTCGGCCAACAGGATAGCGACTGCGAGCCAGTTTTCCTTGCAACAATCTCGTACAAGCTTTTCACAATCCCCGGCCACGCGACAGAGCTCTCTGAAAGCTGGAGCACACAGTCGCACAGATGAAGGATCAAGGCCATGAATGTCCTGTTTGGCGGATTGAACTGCGGTCGACAGCGCATTCCTCAAGAGCCTGCATTGCGCCTGGTTGAGATGCAACGACAGGTGAGAAAGCTCTGGTGAAGTCAATTTCTGAACCCTCTCCATGGCTTCATAAGCGAGCCGAAGGTAGTCCACCTCCTTCTCCGACGTAATGCAACCATTCTCCGCACCCAGGGTTTTCACTGTTGAGCACCTTCCGGTGTGCCAAAATCTTCTAAGTATCATTTCTCGACCGCTGAAACAAACCTAAACCCCAGCTATAAGAATCGCAAACCAGTTAAGTTTGCTCTTCTGCTCACTTCCAGCTCAAAAATTGTGAGAAATATGAGAGGGGAGGAGAGATTGTGAGAATCGAAGGTGATTGGTCATGAGTACTGGAGGAGAGAAAGAGTGAAGGAAGCTTGTATGAGCCTGAGACAGGGATAATTTAGAAATGGACTTTTTGTGAGCAAGATGCTCAATAGCACCGTGATGTACATAATTTAGGTTCTAATGTGGACGAGTAGAATGATAGCATGTACTAGGACTGTAGGCACAGATCCCAAGAATGATGGCCAAGCACGTTCCGGCATCTACACTCGTCGGTTCAAATTGACGTTCGTCCGCCTGTCCAGCCAAGCAGCGCAAATGATCGATTACTCGGGCTATATATTCCGTTAAACATCCTGCACCGGCTGCAATGAGGGAGACGAAAGAGGAAACCGAGGAGGAAACGTTCCGTCAGACCTTGCGGCGGATGATCGGGGTTACCTCCCGAAAGTAAGGAGTGCTGATTCAGTGTTGAAAACAGTGTTCACGGGAGATTGCACAATCATTTCCTCACGTACCCTGCGATTCGAGTGGTAGCCACTGACAGGTCCAAATCAGTGTAAGTGGCGTGCATGTTACGGGCGGGATTCCGACGGGTCAGGTCCACGGCGGATCAAGAGCAAAGACCGTTGTGGACAAATTTTATACTCGACCTCTACACCCAAGCAGGAAGGAGCTATACAAGTGGCCTGTAGACGAGCAGTTGTCGTTGCTTCGAATGGCCCAGAAGTAATTAATAGTCTGGCACGTGAACGAGGTGATGTGCCGTGATGTTGACAAGAAAACATTTCTGATGGCGTTGAAACCCTAGTACAGACAAGGGCTCAAAGGATTTCGCCTTTTGCCGGGGCTTTGGAGCAGGAACAGTTCGAACGAAACGATAGTGAGGAGGTTCGTCCATTTTTCTCCTTCTTCACTGTTCATATGCCACCGACTGTTCACAATGAGGGTTCGGGGGTCGAGTCGGCTGTGCAGGACGAACTCGCAGCTTTGGGTTCGTGTTCACTTTAGTATTTATTTTCTGTAATGTTGTGAAGAAACAAAGCTTGAGCTTGGTGTGAATGAAATGACGATGCAATCGTGTGGCGCTGCAGTGATGAGCTACTTCAGAAAGTGGTGATATTACAATACAATTACAGACACATGCCCAAGCATGACGGAGTACATTGGTAATTGCGGGTTTCTCTACTTGTATCCAGAGACGGCTCGAGATTTTTGTGCTTCCCGTATGAACGAAATCAGTGCATGTTCTCTTGGATAATACCATCATGTCATTTCTGTTTCCAGTCCACTTTTCATTAAGACCGAATACATATTTTTGACAACATAACATTCAGTAGTCTTCAAGAAGGGTGCCTTTTTGTTTCATCCACCTTTATTTATAGAGTGACAAGTGATTTGTATTTGAATGGACTATTGAATCAAGTAAATAAGTATAGAACAGTGTTGAATTTTGATTGAGGAGTGCTTTGAGTTCCTGTGCACCATGGATAATTGCTCTTGCTTGATGCCACATGTCCTCATAGCTACTGATGTGATGAGGAATATCCCACATCATTTCATTCAGAGGATGAAATGATGTGGGATATTCCACATCAATCTGTCAGGGAAAGGCACCAGTACCCAAGGCTAGTGAATGTTATGAATGTTGTAGAAGGCCTCGATGAACAAAAAGAACGTCGTAATTCAATTTTACTCTTTGTGCATTTAGGATTTTCAAAGAATTGAAAGACATCGGATTTCTCTAGAATCCCCTGTGGTCTTGAATGAATGGGGACAAAGTGTCCCATATTTTTGTCCGATTCAGGGCCCACCTTAAAAAACAACCCCTCCTCTAATGGTTTTTTATTCCCAAGTAGGTCCCTTTAGCAAAATTGGGGCCTCCGGACCCAAATTACTTTAAAAAATTGTCAAAAAAAGCACCGAAGGTGCTAAAAATGGAAATTCCAGAAAAAGAGGTGTGGATGAATAGTGTCCGCATTCAAGACCACCGGGATTAAGGGCCTCTTTCCATATGGGGATTGGTTGGGTGGAAGGCATTAGAAGACAAGAATTGAGGTCTCAAGAACCACCCATGCTTCACCCATTTCGGTACAAATGAAATTTATACTCTTGAATCCTCCTATTTCCACCCGTTTCAGTAGAGCTTCCTCCTTTTGAGGACCGGCCACTCACACCGATCCCCACATGGAAGCGTGCCCTTAGAGACAGGGAAGGACATCTCATCATGCGTAAAGTAGACGATCTGTTTCCGATCACCTTAAGCAATTTAGCATACTTCCGGTGGAGTAACAAATAGGAAAATAATTTTGCAGTGTAGGGAAATAGATTTGAAGAAGGTAACATATTTTTGAACAAATTTTGGGGCAATATTGAATTTACTACGAATTTTCAAAGTGAAGATTCTCTCCAACCCGTTCTCGCAATATAGACTGACCTATTTCCAAGAACTGTGAAACTAGATTTCGAGAACACATGATATCATACTAACTTGGTCACAAGTTTCCATTCTAGGCGTCAACCCTTCCATATTAAGAATAAACATGTTTCTGCCACCGTTTACGAATGAATTCGAAAATAATGTAGGCCTATTCACGAAAATAGGTCGCCCTATACTGCGTGATTGGGGGCCTGATCGGAAACAGGTCGTCTACTTTAGAGCTTCCACTACGACACGCCAAATGGCAGATGCTGTTGAAAAGGATCAAATTTTGACTCTTTCGGAGCAGGGAGCGACCATAACCCATGTTTTGTTCACACCCAAACCACACCTAGCAGGTGATCAAAGAGCTCAAGCATACGAAGGATACAGTTCTGTCTGCAGTGAGGAAATGATTGTGCAATCTCCCGTGAACACTGTTTTCAACACGGAATCAGCACTCCTTACTTTCGGGATGTAACCCCGATCATCCGCCGCAAGCTCTGACAAAACGTTTCCTCCTCAGTTTCCTGTTTTGTTTCCTTCATTGCAGCCGGTGCAGGATGCTTAATGGAAAAGCCCGAGTGATCGATCATTTGCGCTGCTTGGCTGGAGAGGCGGACGAACGTCAATTTGAAGCGACGAGTGTAGATGCCGGAACGTGCTTGGCCATCATTCTAGCTTTGTATAAGACCTGCTGGTCACAATCCTAGTACATGCTATCATTCTACTCGTCCACATTAGAAGCTAAATTACGTACGTCAAGGTGCTATTGAGCATTTTGCTCACAAAAAGTCAATTTCTAAATCATCCCTGTCTCAGGCTCATACAAGCCTCCTTCACTCCTTCTCTCCTCCAGTAAGTTACTCATGCCCAATCAACTTTGATTCTCACAATCTCTCCTCACCTCTCCCATTTTTCACAAATTTTGAGCTGGGAGTGAGCAAAAGAGCAACCTTAAGTGGTTTGCGATTCTTATAGCTGGGGTTTAGGTTTGTTTCAGCGGTCGAGAAAAGATACTTAGATGATTTTGGCACACCGTAAGAATGGAGGATGCAGACTCCAGCGGCTCAAGAACTTCTGAACTATTACAGGAAACCCTTGGAGCGGACAATGGTTGTATTACGTCGGAGAAGGAGGTGGACTACCTTCGGCTCGCTTATGAAGCCATGGAGAGGGTTCAGAAATTGACTTCACCAGAGCTTTCTCACCTGTCGTTGCATCTCAACCAGGCGCAATGCAGGCTCTTGAGGAATGCGCTGTCGACCGCAGTTCAATCCGCCAAACAGGACATTCATGGCCTTGATCCTTCATCTGTGCGACTGTGTGCTCCAGCTTTCAGAGAGCTCTGTCGCGTGGCCGGGGATTGTGAAAAGCTTGTACGAGATTTTTGCAAGGAAAACTGGCTCGCAGTCGCTATCCTGTTGGCCGACAGCAGGCTTTATTTCTTGTTGCGAGTGTCGGAGCTGAAGTGGTGCACCAAAGCGTGGCGCATCGTCTTAAAGCACGGTCTGCAAGGCGGGGCATGGTTGGAGGAGTTCCACAAGTGCTCCAAAACTTCTGTAGCCGACAGAAGAACGGACATGGGCACAGATGAGTGTGCGAGGTTGGAGAATGCCGCAGAGGAGGATCTAAAGACCCTGATGTCGAAGCTGCTTGAGTTGCAGGGAAGGGGTGACGTCGATACAGAAGTGCGAGAGTGTGCAAGCTACGTCATGAGCAGGTGCGAGAGGACTGGCGCTCTGCGACCTCGTGACGAGCAAGCGAGAAGTAAGTATGAACTTCCGAGACTGAAGTTCGATTGGAACATAATTGATATGCTGGGTTGTGGAGGATTCGGGGCAGTTCTAAAATGTAACTGGTTTCAAGAGAATTTCGCTGCCAAATTTCTTCGAGAGGGTTCTTTCGACGCGGAGGTGGCTGCCATGACCGCAGTAGGTTTTCACCCTCGCATAGTCCGCTTCCTTGGTGTAGTCGAGCACAGAGTGAAAACAGAGTACAACTTTCTGCCTACCGGTATTATGATGGAACTGATGTCTTCTGACCTACTCCAACTCATACGGAAGAGGCAAAAGGCAGGTGAGAGCAGCAGTGGCAATGGTCCATTTCCACTTCATGTTGCTGTAGACATAATGCTCCAAGCTGGCGAAGGAGTTGAACTCTTGCATAAACATGGGCTTTTTCATAGAGACTTGAAACCCCATAACTTCCTCGTTGAGCCTGTGGAGATGCGTGCCTTATGTGACGAAGGTTATGTGCGTGTGAAGCTCGCGGATTTTGGTTTGGCAGAACCAAGATCTAACACTTTTGGATTGGAGAAGAAAGGCACAATTATGTACATGGCACCAGAGATCGCATCAGTTGGTTCATATGAAAGTACATTGGTATATCCAGCGAAAGCAGACACATTCAGTTTTGCAATTATGTGCTCCGTCATTTTATCTGGAGATGATCCTTTCCCTCTGAGCTCAATTCTCTTTTCTAAAATCAGAGAAGGTTTGAGGCCAAAACTGTCGAAGGCATTGCCTTCTCGGTTAGTCTCTCTGCTGGAGAGATGTTGGGACGCGGAACCAGCCAAACGACCAACATTTGCAGCCATTTGCAAAGAGTTGAGATACCTTAAGTTCCTGCTTACCATAGGTATGACACTCTCATCTTCATAACATCATTTGTTCTCCCTACTCTTCGGCACATAGCCGAGCTGTAAACTGATTCTGCCCTCGTTCAGTGAAGATGACTTCCAAACCTTGTAACACAAAGTTGCTTCAACTTCAGCATTTGTTGCATCGCGTGACTCCTGCACTGGATCGCATGAGTGGCCCTAGTACACGGTATTCAGTTGTCTGCAAGTCCAATTTATGGGATGCAGTTATTGATAAGCTGGAGTGTGTCACGTAGGTGGAGAGATGCAGTTTCGAGCTCTCGATAATCCTGACGAGGGTGCAGAAAAGACTGTAAGATACATATACTTCTTGGCTTCACTCTCTTTGTATTATTTTATGCTGTTGCTCTTCAGTCCTTGGTGACTGGTTCAGATAGCCCATTTCAATCTAAGTGGCTTTGAATTGTCATCTTGTAAATTACCACACATCTGAAGATGATGATAATGAGTGTTGTAGACCTCGAAGAGCATACAGAAAGGAATATTGAACGTCCACAGAGAGGATTTCTCGTGCTTGAACATCTTTGAAGTCTTGTAATGGCAATAGTAATGTGTTGGTGTGATTCTTGTCTGACATGGCACATCAAGATCTCAATCGCTGCTTTTTCGTCCTCACTCTCAGCCGATGGCATGGCTTGCAGGCGGAGATCGTGAAGCACCTTCGGTGGATTGATTGCCATAAGTTGCGTTTTGTTCGACATTTAGGCTCAGGCGGCTACGGTTCGGTAGATGAGTGTGAATGGCGAGGCCAGCGAGTGGCTGTGAAGAACTTGTTGAGGTGCTCAGAAAGGAAGCGTGTGGAAGAGGAGGCAGCCTTGTTGGTGAGAGTGGAGCATCCCAATGTGGTGAAATTGCTGGGGTGCGCTTTCAATGGGCAAGAGAGTAAGGGGATGATTGTGATGGAATTGATGGACCAGGATCTCCACCATCTCATTTCTGAAACTGTGAGACTCTCGCACTGTTCAAAGGATCCACCTTTCCCCTTGGCTGTGGCACTGGAGATCATGTGGAAGGTAGCCACCGCCATGAAGCACATCCGGAGTTGCAACGTGCTACACAGGGACTTGAAGACAACGAACATACTTGTTAAGTCGAGGACCAGATCTCAATTGTGGCTAATCGCGATGCTGAAGTTTGGGGCAGGAAGCTCCTCACCAGGAGGGAAGTTCGATGTGAAGCTTGCTGACTTTGGGCTGTCGAAGTACAAATTGGGAGACTCCATGTTCACAACCAAGGCATCGGAGGCACAGCTTTGGCGGGCACCAGAGACATCCGAATGGCGAAACTACTCGTGGCCAGCGGATGTGTTCAGCTTTGCAGTCGTGTGTTACGAGGTTTTGAGTGGGGAGGTTCCATTCAAAGGGATGCTGCAAGGACCGGAGCTTCTAAAGTTAGTTCGAGCAGGAAATCGGCCAGAGATTCCCATGTACTGCCCGAGGGATGTCGTAGAGCTGGTTAAAGCGTGCTGGGCAACAGATCCGAAGGAGCGGCCTGACTTTGTAGAGATATGTACGAGGTTGGAGTTGTGTTTGAAGGCTTGCACTAAAGCAGCCGGGCTCTCAAAGTCATGTGGCGGAATGACAGTGATAAATGATTTAGAAAGTTCCTCAACACCCTATGTTTGGGCGCCCATTCACTATTGAATTCGCAGTCTGGAGGCCTGGACGCATTAATCGTCACTCCTAAATGCTGGCGTCTCTCATACTTGACGTCTCAGAATCCTCAATTCTGGCAATAGTCGTGGTCTGAACTAACAATGGTAATTCGTTTGCAGTGAAAGAATTCCAAGCTAGGAAGATTGAATTCAATTAAGTGCCTTGGAAGTGCGTTACAGTCTTGGTTTTTTTTATTGTGGATGTTTAGTGGGTGTCACTCATATTTGTCATGTATTCCTCCACAGTTTTAATTCCTGGGTGGGATGCAGATGATTGACATGTGCACAGACCCAGCTGACCGTACTACTGCACTGTTATTTTGTAATAAAGTTGTGGGACAACAGAGGCTTCTGAGCTCACTTGGTTGTGCATGAGAAGGTGATCGCATACAGAATGATTCTCAGTTCCTGAGATTCTCTGTTGGTTTATTAAGTCCTGATCCTACTGTTGGACTTGTTCGGCTTTTCCCAAACCAATCTTCTATACATTGTTTTTGGGTAATTGTCCTTGTGAGATCGACTTTAAAAGCCAAAATTTACACCCAATCATTTGCTTATCTCAATGATTCAATGGATTCTCCTTCCACCTAACTTAGTTGCTTTCTCCCTAGCCCCTAAACGTCCCAGCGTCCTGAAACTGGATCATGAACGGATTCAAAGCCTTGTATCTTTCTCATGCAATCTCAGATGACTTTCATTCAAGTCACCTTTGCAAGCCTATTACACTCTCTAGCAATTAAAGTAAATCTCTTGTGATGAGGAGATGTTGATAATATTGGAAAGGTCTCCAAATGCAAGTATGCAAAATTTGTTGGGTAGATTTTATGCTTGCAATGGTCCTCTCATATACATCTCATGTACATCTGAGTCATGCTAATATCTATTTTTGAGGCTAACATCTACTTGTGTTAAAAGGATTGGTATGTTTAGGGGCTAGACAGTATGCTTGTATTGTTTAGTTTTCTTCTCCTTTTCATGCTACCAGCTTTTGGTGGTTACCTTCCGGGTTTCCCAATTACCTTGCCTTCAGACCCCTCCTTGTTCTCTTTCCTTTTCAATTCAAGATGGGATTTCACTAATAGTAACACACAATACCAAGTTCAACTATACAAAGACACATGGGAGGAGCTCACACTAAAAGTCCACCTTGTCTATTAGTCGATATTAGTCAAAATTGTGTAGTAGAAATTATGTCTAATGTGACTTTTTTTTTAAGTCTTAAACGTCGCAGTAATCCCCATGGGCTTAGTTATGATGGTATTCCTAATTTCAACAAAGAAAATTTTAAACATACATCACCCAAAAAACTATGGTTTTGCCACAACCACCCTAGGCACTAAAGGGTTAAGGATGGACACAAGGAAGAATGAATGGGGCTCTCATAGGATAAATTCATGGATGGGCCACTTGTCATACTTGGGCATGGTGTAAAGAAGGCTACTTATGAATGTTTCGAAGGCAAATCACATCACTCACATTGGTTGGTATCTATGCGCCCTAGCAAAATTTAAATCAAAATAAATCAAGTCGACGTGGTCAAGTCCACCTAGAGCACTTTTTTATGACCTACTTTGTACCAATGAAAGAAATTACTACCGTACCAGGAAGGTAGGGTTGGCAGAAAATAATTCCCCAAAAAAATGCAGAAAAAATAAATAAATTTATGAAGTATTTTGTCGAAATCAACAAGAATGAAGTCAACAAAAATCGTAGAAAAAAAACAAAAGAAAACTTTTAGCCGCTAGTAAAATTCAATGTTAGTTATTAATAGCCAAATTTTTAATAATTATTTTTGAAAGTGCCGACCTCCACTTTTTAAACTTTTATTAATTATTCGACACAAAAGTGCCGACCATGCCTTCCTGGTACAGTAATTTGATCAATTAAGGTAATAAAATACATATTATTGCTTCATTTTGTTGTACACTAAAATGTACAAAAAGAAATTTCTCAAAAGAATGAAAGAAAAGTTGTAAATATGGTGCTCAATAATGAGGAATAACCAAGACGTTTATGGGTTCAGGTTTAACCCTAACGATTGGGAGGCCAAAAAATGGCTTGTGAATGTAACTCACTACACAATTCCAACTGCCATGAGACAATTTTCATCCAATTTTTTTTGTGAAGGGTTTTTGTTGGTCATGCTACTTTTTCAAGTTAAATTAATAAGATCATTCAAACTATTTTTGGATTTTATATCGGATCCCAACTACAAAAAGAGTCGTAAAAGCATTTCACCGTGTAGAGTATTTTGGATTTTTTTTCCTACTTAAACTAAATTTAGGCTATGAAAATGAGTTCTATTGCATTTGAAATTTAAGTGATTCACTAGAGTTATCCGTAAAGTCCATCAAATTTTGAAGAAGATACCATGAGTTTTTCTTTATTAAAGTCTTATTTCTTCACTTCAAATAGTTAGAAGGTGTGGAAGATCTTGGTGGTTTATCATTATTAGGTGTGTAAGAGGTGTGTAAGAGTTTGGTGGTCTTTAAAAGTTTTCAAAAGTTTTTTAGCTCTTTTCTTGGTGCTAAAAAACTTTTGAAAACTTTTAAAGACCACCAAGCTCTTACACACCTCTTACACACCTAATAATGATAAACCACCAAGATCTTCCATACCTTCTAACTATTTGAAGCGAAGAAATAAGACTATAATAAAGAAAAACTCACGATATCTTCTTCAAAATTTGATGGACTTTACAGATAACTCTACTAGCAAAATGAAGCTTACCGAGTAAGAACATGTGTCTACAATGATTTTTCCACAAGTTTTGGTGAAAATTTGAAATTACTATGATTCTTGGAAGTGATTGTAAAGAAAATTTATATCAATTACAAAATGTACTCAAAAATTCCAATTTTTTTACCAAAGGTGTAAATTACAATGAAGAACAATACAAGAAATGAAAACCATCGGTGTATCTAAATTTATGTTTTTTTTCCTATACCATGGTAATACATGTCGAACTTGTAACTCCAATAAAGCACTCAATTTGCACACTGAGGTTTCTAAAAATTCAATACCGTCATGTTCTGTAGTACAAGCACACCAGATTGAGACCAAGTAAACCTGGGGTCAAGTCACATGGAGTCCCTGCTGCATCCTCAAATCACCAAATAAGTTCCACAACCTGCAAGCCTGACGGTTGAATGGAAATAGATTGTAACCAACAATAGATCTCCGATCCTAACAGAAATGAGAGGTCAGGGTAAGAGTCTACTCCCAAAATACTACGGAGCTCAAAAATTGCATCCTACCGGAGTAGTCAGTGAATCAGTGGCTACAGATCTGAGAGCTTAATAGCAAAACAAGCAGATCGCTCGAGAGGATCATGCTTCATCTGCAACCCCATTGCACCAGACGACGAAGAAACCAATTCCACGATCAAGAGCCAAATTGTAACTACAACATTCTGGAATCCAATTCAACGGAGGAACATTCAGGGATAGCTAGTGAAAATGTGAAACTAGAAAAGACTATGAAAATTCGTTTTCCAGGACAGAAGCTACAATCTTCAATCCAATCGAATCCCCTGACCTCTAATTGCTTGCCGATAACCCTCTGATGTTCCATTCTCCAGCCCTTGTGGAAAAAGAGGGAGGATCATTCAAAAACTATACGCTGAGATTCGGAGCGTGCACCTAATATCAACAGATCTCCTGTGAACTCTTCTTTTACACCAGCAATGCAGGACCAGAAGCAGGAAACACGGTTTTTGTGTTCCGCTTAGTGACAGGCACCGAGGCTCTCACATCTGCAGTCTCTTCTGCTATGTCCCCAGATGGGGTCTCAGTCCGCTCCTGATTGGCATCTGTGTTTGTACGCCCAAGTATTTTCAGTCTTCTAAGCGTTGTTTCAAAGCTAGAGTGTTCCATCTGGCCATTGGTGATGCTCAAGAACGTGTTCAAATGGCTGGGCTTACTCGGATTGTTCGCTCCGTTCCCAGCAGAAGAACCAGGCCCTGCAGTATTGTCATTTACTGTCCAACGGCTTCCTTTACCACGTCCTATACCCAGCTCTTCACTCCTAACTTCATTTACATTCACACTCAGCCTACCTTCAGCTTGTCTAAATGATGCAGGATCGTGGCTGTCAAACCCTTGTGAGCTCCACGCTTTACCCATTCCCTTCCCTCTACCAGGTTCACTGGGAACCACTGGGTTGCTAACCGACCCAGCATTAGCAATTTCCTTTGGTGCTGGATCCAAATTATTAGACAAGTCTGCTACTTTACTCAAGAGCTCCTGGCAATATTTACAGCTGTACATGGGGTGTTTCATCGCAGCCATCCACCCTTTCACTCCAAAACCCTTCCGATGCTTGAAACAGTTGAAGCAAAAGCTGCGCGGACACGTTCCACACTTCAACAGTGTCTTGGTCGAAGGACACCAAACACAACGCCACTCCTCTGAAATATCTTCAGCCCTGCTCAGCTCCACAGAGGTTATCGTCATTAGCACAAGCTGTTGGTTGTATTTGAGTTTCTCTCGTTGGACCACCATTTGAGCCATGGAGCGCACACGATCCAGCTGCTCCCGAAGTTCCTTTGCCTTTTCCAACATCTGCCACAAATAAAAGGAAAACATTAGAAACAGTGAATCATACAACCCAGGACGATCAGCTTAATTTTCACTACTTGCAGCAGATGAAAACTACATCCTGAACCTTCTTGGATGCACTTTTACGATGCCGGACAGCCACTGTCATAACTCCACCAGTTTCTTCGAAACATACGTAGTGGCCCATGTGCAAGAGCCCTTCTCCATCACTGACCCTCAAGCATGGATTTGGCAATTAACCCTATTTATAATATCTGGATCTCAAGTCCCTCTAGAGCGTTCAACAAGTTTGAAACAACTATCAACAAGCGGCTAGTCGCGTAGTCTCTGCCTTAGTATTTACCCTAGATTTACTATTTCACCTTGTTTGTACTGTTCAGCCATCTAGCTCCTTAAAAACGCAGCGTTTCCGTAGTCTCTCCCCTAGTGGGGCAGAGACAACAAAATCGTTTTTCATTATTTGCTTCAAAGGAGAAAACATCAAACTCTCAAATCGAAAGATGGGGAGCTGCACATTTTCAGCTGAATATACAAGTGATTTTACGGTATGTCGATCCTGCAGCTGTTTCATTAAGGCATGGCGCTTCACACTATGATATCATGTCGTACTGGCTGCATCACAAGTGCGAACATCCTAAACGAGCTTGCTAAAACTCCTGCATGTCAGGACCCCAAAGCAGTGTGCATCAAAACATGACGTGAACTACGTAACCTTATCAAAAGAGGTATACCTTATCAGTAGACACAGAGGACAGCTGCTGTGCCAGTGAAACACGCATTGGAGAAGCCCTCTTCCCAGTAGCAAGGTTTCCCACATCCCTTGGATCCCCTGGGATTTTAAAGATGCCCTGGGATTTCGACAATTGCTTCTGCATAACGAATGGTGTCAATGACTATTCAAACAACTCCGTGTACTGATTTCTGCATGACAGGACATTCAGGCCTGATAGATCTGCCAACCCTACCGACCTTCCAAATATGTCAAGTTTACATCATGGCATGACATGCACTATTATTCAGAAATTTATGTGTCAGTCGCCAACCACTAACTAGCCAACTATAACCAGACTGCAAGCATCTAAACCTTGACTCGAAAACTTACATGGTTTAGCTCGCATAGTAGTGAACCCTTGCACCCTGCTCGCTTGGCACGCCAATACACAAACGCTTCCCGCATGATATGTACCGGCGCCACACCAGATTTCATTGCCTCGCCAAGAACGGTGAGTTCTTTCACTTCCTTTGCGAACCTGTCGTCTGATAAACCATTCACAAACACAGTGGCATTACCAGACGCATCACCGACTGCAGGTATGACCTCATTAATCTTCTCTGCCTCCGGGACCTCGCTGCCAACCCTCTCCTGCTGGACAAGGGTGGGAGAGGACTCTGGATCCTGATTCTGGGCAAGTCTTCCGAATTTGAGTTTGATCTTCTTCAACTTTTGCCCAGGCTCCACCACATGCCACGTAGATTTATATCCCCGAGCTTCGATATTGTCTCCTTCCACTCCTCTTCCGTTACCAGATTTCTTGTGAAAGTCAGACCCTTGAGTGCAAGATTCGTTCCAAATTCGTTTCAAAGTGAAACGTATACTTTGGGACCTCTCTCTGCCTGCATCCTCAACACCCTTCCCGTTCAAGCTCACAACATTGTCTGTCAAATCAGCAACGTGTATGTCCGCAACCTTGGCTGGCTCTAATAAACTTCCATCCAGATGCGAGCTGCTTTGCCATGACGAGCCTCCTTCCCTGTAATCCATGGACGTAGCTGTTGAAATGCTACCCCTGGCTGTCGCAGAGGCTGTGGCCCCGCTCGTGGTACTGCTGCTCACTATGTGCCCCTTCTTCAATCCAGCTGAGGGGGCTAAGTTCGTTGGAGTGGTATGCGCATGGCGAGGGCAAAAGGAACGGACATGTACCACTTTTTGCTTAGATTGCCGCAACTGCAGACAATGGATGACAACAACATAGTCCAGACTTCAGACTACAGGCACAATCCGATTCAACAATATGCAGGATTTCAGATAGCCATAGAACATCGAGCTCAATTATCACTAGTTACAAAGATACAGGAATGAGGAACGCTAGTAAGGATCTAACCAAAGTGCAATTCACTGGATGTTAGCAAAACTTGCCTCGAATGAAGCTCCCAGGCTTACACCACAAGAGATGTGGAATGGAGCTCTGCAGTCCTTAACTGTACAGAGAGAACATACGCCCCTCATCACCCCACACAACCCACACCGATCCTGTCGATCCTGAGCTCTTGCCGCCACTGCTGCAATACCATCGATTGGTTCCATCGCATCAGGGTCAACGAAAAAGGTTTCGTCGGTGTACAGAGCACAAGCGACATGGGCCCATTTCCGAGGAACAACCGTTGGTTTCAAGGCACCTCCTCTCTTTCGACACAAGGCACAGCTGCATCAAAATACCCAATCGAAATTCTCAGCTGCAGATGTGAGCATAACCAGCTTCAAGATTCTGAGATGCCAATCGTAAGCAATATGTACCCAAAGACTGTATAGCCGAACCAATGTTCTAAAACAACTTAAAGGAAAAATGATAAAGAAGATGCACAAATCATGGACATCTTTCTGTTCTTAATTACAAGGTTATAGTTCAAAATGATAACTTCCATTACCAGTTAATAGACATAAATCGTGGAAAAGTATATCAAAACACGCTCAGCGGATCGACAATACATACCCTTAGCTAAATTGAAATTAGCTCCCACAAATACTCAGTATAAAACATGACCCCACCATACCAGTTCACACCAAAGTGCATACCTGACTTTAGGCTGTGCCCTGCCAACAGCCACCGCCTCACACTTACGGCAACACCAGCTTGAAGGCGCAACAACTTGACCCTCAACATCACGAAACTTTTCACGAATGCCATAGCACGATTGATGCACGCGTATCAAGCACCGTTTACAAGTGTACACCTGCCAAGCACATCATACACAAGGGCATCAGGGCTAGTTATCATTATTAAAAGTGTGCTGCAACTAATAATTCAGTAAAAATATTACACTGTCAAGTAACCTAGGAATCAGGGCACGAAAAGGTAGTATAAATAGAGCAGTGACCTCGCATATGTCCTAGCAAAGAGTCAGGATACTTGAAAGCACTCGGACACACCCAATAAAAGCATCTAAAGCAAGTAGCAAAGAGGCCTTAAGAAAGGCGCTGCTTGCGCGCCTTGGTAATTGCGGTATCCTAGAGGATTCTCCAAGCATTACAGCACACTAGATACAGAAACAGACTTACCGGGTTATTCTCGTCATCTTCCCCTCCATTACATATGCAGCAGCCGTCAGAGGAATTTTGTCGTATAGGAGGCTCAAAGGACTTCTGTAATGAGCCTTCGCCTGGTTTTCCAGTCACAATATCTGCCACAGATTTGCAGATGTTTCTATCATTTTCAGACGTCAACGTGTGGAATAGAACTGTGCTGGCTGGAGATGTAGATTCCCCACCAATAGTGTCAACCCGGATTGCTGAGGACAGCACAACCTGTTTCCCCGAGCTCGACACATCTTTCAAACTACCAGTCCAGGGAAGATGTCCGGATCTTATTCTAGGAGGATTCAACGCAGGTGCATTTTCCGGAACTAGAATATCTGGAGTGACAGGATTGGTACTTAAGCAGCCCAGACCTGATGGAGGAGAGGTGCTTGGTAAAGAACTACCAGGCACAGAATGTGCTGAAGACTTTTGACAGTCCGGGAGTCCTGGAAAGTCCCCAGCTGGAGCAACTTCCATCTCAGCATACATTCTCTCAAAATATTCAATCATCTCTTCAAATTTGTCTTCAGATATCGGCTGCTTTAGGCCCCCCCGAATGAGCCGCTTATTCCATGCGAGTAGCCATCTCTCATCTTCATCGTCCATATCATAGTCTGATGACCGCACTGTCTGCAATAAATAACGATCTTGAATAAGAGGGATGATGAACAACGATATTGGACGCACTCTCGTGCTGGTCAAGGCAACGGGATGACATGCCTATGAAAACTCCAGACTTACCATGCAAAACAACTCAAAATTTCGAAGTTGAACAAAATTACCTCGCGAGCACCAGGATGCTGCTGCACCACAACCTTCCTTCTCTTCTCAACTTTTTGCTGTGTGTCTTCATATTCGGGCACAACTCGGAATGATGGAGTTGCTATCATGGATTTGACCAACTCCTGGTCATGCTTGCGAACCCTTTTCCTTACAGCTGGAGATGGTGCAGCATTCCTTTTATCTTGATGTGCCAGCCATCGGCAGAATGCACCGCCATCCGCATTATCAAAACCCTAGTAAATTAGAATCACAAGAATTAAGCAGGATTCTATCACATCCCCTACAGTGCAATCTTACTTTATTTAAACATTACAAAGACTTGCAACAAAAAGGGACAGTGCATGTAACAGATTATACAACAGATACCAGATACCAGATTACCAGATTACCGCATTACCTAATTTCTACTGCTTTCACAACATATTCAATATCCGAACTTGCGAAGATAAAGAGTCCACATGAAGCTGTTGATTCCCTTGTTGATACCTCATCGCGACCTTCAACAAGGATGGGGACTGGATGGTCTGCATTAATATGCCGATTTCGCCTGCATCGATTACTGGAATTTTGTATGGGCTTGTTCCATTCAGATCCAGAAGGATGGAGATAGAACCTTCCCGTTTCATGTAGAGCTTTGTCATGATTGTAGGCGCGTGGCCTGCCCCTCTTCTTGAAAGGTCGGACCTGTAGTTACAGTCCATTGACATTAAGAGTATGAGTCCTCATAGAATGTGGAAAGAGCAAAAGCAAGCACTAAATATGCGCCAAAAAAACCACAGCGGATAAATATACCCACCAACTGATCATCCACGGTCCCATTTAATGGTGGAACATATGGCTGATTTCCATTATCCTCAAGCTCGTCAAGATGTCTGGTACGTCGGACTGTAAGATCATCAGGATTACTAGCATGCATGTCTTCAAGATTGTCGACATGTGGACTTTTTCTATCTCTAGACTTCGATCCTAATGGTGACTGCACCTCCTTTCCTGCCTCTTGAGCAACACCAATTTCTGCTCCAGAAACCTGTACACATTCCAGCGACCCTGAAACCGTGGCGTTTTTATCCCGTAAAAACCCTTGCCTCAGCCCAGGATCTGTACTCAAGGCCTGGTTAGCTGGAACTCCAGAATTACCCGAATCTGTCGCAACGTAAACAGTCTCCCCAGCATAACCTTCGGGTACTCTTTCCTCCTCATTTCGTATGCCAGGCTCAACTACAAGAAACTCCGATGGAGACACTTGCTCAGATTCGTAACCAGTTTCACTAGCAAGAAAACCTGCTCGGCTTTCTGAATAAGGTGAAATCGCCCTCTGCACCTCAGGTGCCCCATCTGCAAAATTATCAACTTTGTGCTGCCCTAATTCCGGTCGCTTAACAACTTCATTTGAACCCTCAAGGTATCCCAAGATGTGGTCCTCTTCTACTTTCTCACTCACCATCTGGTTTCCTCCATCAGTATGAATATGTTCTGCAACGAGAAGATTTCCGTTAGCAAGTGGGGATGCAGTGGTTGATGTCATTTCCACGGATCCATCACAACTCTTCTGTGGACCACTTCCGTAATCACTCTCGATCAAGTGCAACTCCATAGCTCCAGCGTTCTGACCCATCAAATCTTCTCGCATTTCAACATGGCAAATGTTATCCTCTTTTATGATTTCTATATGCTTCGGACCTGCTTGCCAGGAAGATCTCACAACTGCCCCTTCATCAGACCTGTCCTCAGCACATGGTGATACACTTTCCCCAAGGCCTCCAGTTAGCCCTTCAAAAAGTTCAACATCCAACATCTGCTCATCGGTAACCACAGAACCAGCTACCAAAACACTTACTGGATCCACCACAACCTTTGCCGGTGATACATCCTCTTCTTTGCTTGTAGGTACATGTGATGCTGGGACCGCAGCCACTTCTTGAGAGTCTGTGGCAAACCTTTCTGAAAGACTATCTACGGACCATGGTTCGTCTACAGGTGAGACCCCATCGTCTTCTTCCGGAAGCTGAGCTCTTTCCTCCTCGACAGCACACATCGAATCAGTCACCAGATAATCTCTTCGTCCCACCACAGCCTCTGTTTTGACCACTTCGGTATGTACAGAATCTACAGGCCCACCTTTAGATATATCTATCTCCTTCTCCAGCACAAATTTCGACAAATTAATATCTGATTTCGAATTCAAAGAAACATTTTCTGTTGGTGAAGGCATATGAGCATCGCACATCTCGTCCTTGCGATCCTCCACGGAAAAGGCATTCTGATTTTCTGTTTGCTTTGGAACTGCATGCTCGAGAGATTCAACAACTGTTCCTGCAGCTACAAGATCGGACCTACACCCAGAAGGGGATATTTCATCAATTTCACAGTCGCTAACCAACGTACAATTCCTCTGCACCTCGCAAAAGTTGTCCTCTTGTAGCCCTACGACACCTCCGTTTACGTCAACCATTTTCACCAAGCCGCTTTCGCAGGACCACTTCAACATCGTCTCTGCATCCACAGTATGAGCGTCCGTGTCGCCCATTTCTTTCAAACCCGCCTGGCAGAACACAAACGTAGTCCCTGCATCTATAAGACCATCAAGGCCGTCAGCACAACTTTTTTCCGTCTCCAGACGTAGTGAAAGAGACTGTATCCTCTCGTCCAAAACTTGTTCATCAGAAAGCTTGAATGCCAGCAGGTGGCCATTGCCCTGTTCAGAGTGCACTACTGCACCTCCACAAAGCCCTACATCCTTTTCCTCTGACAGAAGAACATCCTCTCTTGTTCTTAAAGGCACAACTAATGCTGGCTCCGCAACAGCTTCTGATAACTTAGCTGCATCCCCCTCTATCACAATGTCTGTGTTTCGTATTTCATCTAAAGCACGGGCTTGTGGTGGTTCGTCCGAAACGAACACATCAGACATCTCCTCGTCATTATCCATCGAACCAGCCACCACAACCTCTGCAGCAGAGTCAATGGCATCCCTCTCTGAAACAATCTCACCAGAGCGTGATTCATCCAAAGCAAGGGCTTGTAGGGCTTCTTCCGGAGGCTGAACATCAGATGTATTCTCCTCAACAGACATCGAATCAGCCGCCACACAACTTGCCCGATCGACCCCTGCTGGTAGATCAGCCTTTTCGACCAAAGGTAGTTCTGGCCCAGCAGAAGTACCTGATGAGTCTATGGCATCTCTCTTTGGGACATTGTGTGCCGACCATGATTCATCTACACCAAGTGTGCCAGAGGGGTCCTCCGAAAGTTGAACATGCAATGCCTTCTTGTCGGTAGACACAGAATTGGTCACTACAACTTCTTCCCATGGAAAACCCTGCTGCGCTTTTGTAGGTACAGGCGACGTTGAGGCCGCAGCAGCTTCTGGCGAGTCTACAGCACCCATGTTCGATGCATTCTTTGCAAACCTCGATTCCTCCATAGCAAGGCCTCGGGATAACTCTTCCAAAAGTTGAGCATCCGACATCTCATCCACAATAGAAGCAGAATCAGCCCCCACAACATCTGCCGGTGATACATCCTCTTTTATTCTTCTGAGGACCGATGATGCAGGGACCATGGCCGCTTCTGAGAACTCCATGGCAACCATCTCTGGGAGGATGTCTGCGGACAGTGATTCATTTCCAGCTAAGGGGCCGCCGCCTTCTTCCGGAAACGGAGTACCCGATGCATCCTCGATCGAATCAGCCACCAGTGAGCTTCTTCGTTCCACCACAGCCCCTACCCGTGGAACATCATCTTCGGATCTTGCAAGCACAGCTGATGCAGGAACCGTAGTAGCTCCCAGCGAGTCACTTAAATCCCTCTCCGACACCATGTCTGCGGACCGTGATACATCTCCAGCAACAGCTTGCAAATGCTTACCAGAAAAGTAAACACCCGAATCAGCCTGTGGTAAACTGGTTCGTTGTGCGACAGGAGCAAGAAATCGAGTGGTCTGGTTCAGTAGAGCCAAAAATCCGCCCTCTGGTAACGGCAGCTTAACGGGTGGAGAATGAGCCTCCACATTCAAATGCAAGGCTCCCGCCGTCTTGCAACAAGGAGCTGCTGTAACTTCGACAAGATCGTCACCCATTTGAGCTTGCAAAAGTGAAGAGTATGAGACAGGCGGCACCGTGTCTCCACGTAATGACTGTTCACCTTCTGCGATCTTGTGGACAGAGGTAGGAGGCTGAACTCCAGAAGCACTAATGGCACCTTCTAACAGACTTCTGAACGACAACATCGGAGATTGCACACCAGTTCGTGCTTTCGTACCCATCCCTCTGGATTTCAGAAGCGATCGAGGAAACCCATTGATCTTCAAATCCTCGGTCCGCAAAGCTCGTTTAGGCGCAATAACAGATGGAGGCCCACGATTCTCCACAACTGGCCCGTGTTCTGCAAGAGGCCCTTCAGCAGCACCGGATGTATCTTGCCGAGAACCGCTCATCGAAGTCTCCAGAAACCGCGGCTCTGCTTTGCCCTGAAGCGTCGAACTCGACTTGGAATTGCCACCGCATTGCGAATCCTGGTAACCGGGTCTGCCCATCCTCTCTGATCGCTCCACTATACTTTCCACGGGCTGTGGAGGCATGGAAACTGCGGGAGGCATCCCTCCCCCTACATCAATAACCTAAACCATCGGCAAAGCAAGATCATTCAGCCTTCACCACCAAATGGAACTCCTCTTCACTGCTTGCAAGATTGTTACCATCGCGCTCACCAATCTTGTTATACCTGCTACAACCGAGACCACCATCAGAGAATGCGACTTGATTCACGATCCTCCTGAGCATTTGTATCCGCTCACAACTCATGTCAAAGCTGTTTATGCTCTAAGTAGCCAAAGCCCACAGCACGCATTCCATAGACCTTTGTACCGCGCCAATTTCTGTATTCCCCTTTCCTACTACAGTTTAAACTTGGATGGTGGAGTTTTGCAATCTTTCTTTCTCTAGGAAGCACGACTTATTTGGTCGAGTACAGTTTACTACTGATCCACAAGGACAAGCGCCAAAAGAATTTTTTTGTTGTCGTCTGCACTATTTCCAGACGCTTTCTGCTTCTAAAGTAGTCTCGTCGAAAACGTTCTTGTAACTATCGTTCCTCTGCAGCTAAGCCACCAACATTATTGTTTCCTGCTCTTGCGCAACGAGCTGAACGATCACGGACCTCTACTGAAAAAAAAAACATAACACGATCCTAACCGCACCAGTAAGAATTCATCAAAGAAAACCTGAGCTCATTCACCATGTACCTGCCATCAGAATTTTCCTCTCAAGGCACGATAGGCAAGTGCCCTGTCTCCACAATTTTCACGGCGTCAACTAACGAACCGTCAACAGCACGAAACCTGGTTGTTTCTTTCTCCTCCAGAGCGCATCATCTGTGACTCACAAAAAGAATCAATCAATCGCTACAGTGCCGTCGCCACCAAACCCGAAGACCTAAATTATGCCGTTCGGGGATCCGATGCAAGTCGGCAAGCACGATTTCGCCGCCCCCGCAAGGAAGGCGGAGGGAACCCACTCGGGAACAGAACAAGAACGTTTGGGAACACATTGGGGAACACCCGATTCTGGTGTTTTCCGAGCCGAGCCGCCGAGGGTTTTGTTTGAATTTTCATTTACTTTTTTGAAACAACCGCACAATCATTTTATTCCATTTCCAGGTTTTGTTTGATTTTTGAGGTTTCTGAACTGGGATGTCAGTCGGTGGTTGGGTGAGTGGCGGCGGAAGTTTTTGAATTCGCAAGTGAGCGCGGGGCTGTTTTGTTTTGTTTTGTTTTTGTTTTGGCGTTTTTGTTTTGTTCTGTTTTGTTTCGATTTTGGAGTTTGCGGCGTGGAAAGGTTCACTTGTCGATTTGGTGTTTTCCGAGCACTGCGTGTTCCGCAAATGCCTCTCTCGAGACCGCCATCTGCTCTCACTCGTGAGCACGCGTCTTTCCATAGTCTGTGGTTGCGTTTCAATAACGAAAATTGAACCAAGTTCTGCATTCTCAGTTTGCTTGCATACATCGTTTCTACTTGAGGCTGCTCTCGAGCATTTTGAGTTGACAAATTAGGGCTGTGAGTGATGCTGATTGTCCAAATGCGCAGGAAGCTTGGTACAACGGGATGCGGCCGGTTTGCATAGCAAGCATGGCTCTTTCTTTTCTCCAGGTACCTACTTCGCCTTCGGTCTGAATGTGTGATTGTAGGAACAAGTTTGCGTCCATGATGTTACGGTATTGATGTTATGAATTACACATTTTCTTCACTGAATCTTCTTACAGGATGTTTTCCGAGGGGGTTGTTGAGAAAAGGAAGAGATCATGCGAGGCCTTGCAGTACTCTTGTGGTCACTCAGTGTTCCGGCGCTGTTTCCAGTCTTCCAAATGGCTTGGGGTAAGGCCTTTCTGGACATGTTCTTCTTGTTGGTATCATCAATTGTTGTTCGGGAAAGAAGAACAAAAACGTGCTTACAAATGGCACCTTGTTGATGGTTGAGCAGTGATATGACAGGCTTAAAAGCTGGGCTGGAGCTTCAGTCTGTGGGAGATGAATCTGCGCTTGCCCTTCCAGTAAGTGTGCACGAGAACCAATGTACTGTACTGTACAGTAGGACGATTGTTTAATGTGTTTGATCCAGAAAAGTCCCTTCTGCATGAGGGATTTCAGGGCTCAAATTTTGAATTCAAGTTGATCCCTGGAATCCCACATTGGCAGAAATCGAACGACCTGAGATGAACAGAAACAGAGAAACAAAAGGACAGAACATGGATTTTCAAGAAGGTGGGGACACCCATAATTGCCACCCTAAAATCTTAGACAATGGGTACATATCGATCAGAAGGATGTAGACCACCTAAACATATTATGTTCAAGAGTTGGTTTTAGGTCATCTACCAATGAACCTTTATAACTTTATCCAAATAACGCATTCTTTGGTGAATTGGAACCCTCTTTTCACTTCCTAACAAGGACATCAATCAGAATTTGACCAGTGTATGGGTGTCCACATGAGAGGGAGACCATTGTCACATGATTGTTGTTGTTGTGACAACAGGGAGAGCTGCAACAAAGGACGGAGCAATGGCACAGCCTGCGCAAAGGGCGCATCACAGCGAGCGCGTTTGCCAACGCGCTGGGGTTCTGGAAGATGGGACGGGCGGAGCTGTGGGAGGAGAAGCTGGGCCTGCGCAAGGCATTTGCAGGGAACCAAGCCACCATGTGGGGCACAAACCAGGAAGCCGGCGCCATTGAGCGGTACAAGCAACTGACGGGCAACCTGGTGCAGCACATGGCCTTCAAGATTTACAAGGAAGGTGATGACTTGCACGGGTGGTTGGGCGCGTCCCCGGACGGCCTCATTGACGCCAGCCTCTCCAGAACGTTCAGCCAAGGCGGCATCTTAGAAGTCAAGTGCCCACACAACAAGGGCAGCCCGGAAACCGGAGTTCCCTGGACGTCCGTGCCGCATTACTACATGCCGCAAGCGCAAGGGTTGCTGGAGATTTTTGACCGAGAGTGGATGGATTTCTATGTGTGGTGCCTGAACGGGAGCTCCATCTACCGGATCTACCGAGACGAAAAGTACTGGGGGCTCATCTTTCGAGTGATGAGTGAGTACTGGTGGGGCAGTGTTGTCCCTGCCAAGCATCACTTGCGCAAGGGCAACGAGCTGGACAGAGTGCAAGTGTATCGCCCCCAGGCCAAGCACCCGCTCACCGACGAGATTGTGTCCATGAGTCGCTTGCTGGCTGTGCGTGCTCCCCTCATCTGGAAAGATGTGACATCGCCACGGTTCGGGTCCGACAAACACCTCCAGGAGAAATTGGAGTTGTTCTATCAGTCTTTGTAACCCTGAATTTACATGATTTATCCGAAATCATACTGCCATTTGGTAGCTTGCAGTGGCTCTGCCTGGCCTCACAGGAGAATGTGCAGCATATTCCACACCCAGCAGGACCTAATCGGACAGGTGGAGTCCCAAGATGATGAGCAAAGTGCCTGAAGGAAAGGCTACTGAACGTTATGGCAACCGTGTCACTCTCATGGCTAGTCAGTAGAAGGATATATCCCATAGCCCTACTGCTCAATGTCAGCCCTGCAATCAACCAAAAGTACATAGCTGGATTTAAGATTCCGACTCAGCTTGATTATGTACCATATCCTTTCTGAGCCTCTTGAAGGTTATGTAGTCCATTTTTTTCACAGGTTTGAGAGGATGATTTTTTTTCTTGGTACCTAGTGAGTTCTTGTAGCCTACTTTATGACATAGATGAGGCACAATTTATGGGTTGTCACGATTGTGTGCTACCCTTGACCTATTCATCCATCTCGATGAATGGGGATGGAAGACCAAGAATTGTGCATTTCAGCTTGGATTCCCACGTAATCCTTCAAGAGAACAGAGATTTTACTACCTAATCCTCCAGTTGTTTGGAATTCAATTTGAATATTTAGAAATCTATCGTCTGAGACTCCCCCAATTGAGTCCATTTTCATTCCCAGCAATGCAAGGCATGAGTTCCTGCTTTCTACTGATACTGTGCTCAAATTGTGATGATTATTGCTGCAAACCTGAGTTTCAGAATTATTCTTACGTATTCTTTTGCTATGCTTCATCACATAAAACATTAGCCTTTTAAAATTTGGATACGTATGAGATGGTAGAATACCAATACCGTTGTAGGAAGGCAGGGTCGGCACTTTCATGTCAAATAATTAATTAAAGTTTGAAAAGTAAGGGTCGGCACATTCAAAAATAATAATTAAAAATTCGGCTATTAATAACTAACATTGAATTTTCTAGCGGCTACATGTTTTCCTTTGTTTTTTGTCTAAAAATTTTGTTGACTTCATTTTTGTTGATTTCGACAAAATACTTGATAAATTTATTTATTTTTTCAGCATTTTTTTGGGGAATTATTTTCTGCCGACCCTGCCTTCCTGGTACGGTACTTAAAATCTTTGTCTTCCTAGTAAACAAGTTTTTATCACTATCTGGTCAAGAAAATCCACTGGAGGAAATAACGTACAACAGGAAATCTTGACCAGCGAAACAGACTCGGTCATTCTGTTCAATTCTAGCACCCTCTCCTACAAATCAACGTAGTCAGAATCCATTCTGATCTGTTAGAGCATTCCCACCCATGCATGCACACTAGGACTAACTCACTGAAATTATTCATCTACATTTGAAGAACCCTTGCACATACACTCCCCCACCCTTGCACGTCCCTCACATATCAAAAATGCACATCAAATAGTCAATGGACCAATCACAAGTAGAACGTGAGGATATAGTCAACTAAACAGTGATTGAAGGCCCATTTTCTAACACACTAGGATTGAAAGTGAAACACACTAGGATTAAAAGTATTTTTGAAGGGCCCTTGGCACGTTTCATGTCCTTGAGTAAGAGACTCTGGGAGGGCATGGGTGGCCATGATCTTACATTTATCAATGGTTAAAGATGCTGGATTGAGCACTACGCCACTACTAGTATTCTGACACGGAGAGCCATATGAAATGTGACAGAATGAAAATACATAACCAAAGAGCTATGAACTCCAGCTTGACAAACTAATATCAAACAGCCATGGCCATGGAAAATGTTGGGGTCGTACTGTACAAATTCGCTACCCAACACTACTTCCTAAGTTCAGTACTACACACCACATACAGCCAGTGACCAGCATGCCCTTGAACAACAGAGAAGAAACTTCGATCCCTAATCCTCTACTTTACATTAGACACATGGAGGTCTAAACAAAATTTGAAAACATCCTAAAAAGCCTTGGTTATGGAACACAACTAAATTAAGTCGGCAACGTTCATTGGCATTTCATCGATTTGTGTACTGTAGTACTGCTCTATATCCCGCAATATTCGAATATCATCGCTCCTTACAAAATTGATGGCCACACCCTACATTCAACGCACGATTGGTTACAAATTGTCAGACCAATAAAGGCCTCGCACAAACAACTACTAAGCATTCTATAATCCTTGAAGAACAGCCAACACATGCATAAATGATGGTAATAAACTTGGACTTCAACTATACAGCAAGTTTGTAATATCAGCAATGCCAAACAATAACTTCACTGCACGCACCTTTCGCCCAAATCGACCAGAACGACCAATGCGGTGAATGTAGAGCTCACGGTTGTTGGGAAGATCGTAATTTATCACCAGTGATACCTGACACAATCAAAGAAACAAGTTAAATGCTTTGAATCCAAAGGGGTTTCACCACAAAGACAGCACTGGGTAGTACAAACTGTGGTGTTTTAGTGGTGACAGCACATGTTGTGGATTTCACCACAAAGACAGCCTTTATAATTATGCTGAAAGGAAGGACCATATCTATGTTCATGTTCGCTCAAAAACTGTCTACACTACAAGAATAGATAGAAAGTTCAAAACTGCGTGTTTCAACTTTGAAGAGGAGTGACCTACTTGTTGCACATCAAGACCACGAGCCCAGACATCAGTTGTGATCAAGACACGTGTAGTGCCTGAACGAAACTCTGCCATGATTGCATCCCGCTCTTTCTGAGGCATATCACCATGCATGGCAGATACAGTGAAGTTGTTACTCCTCATCTTCTCTGTCAGCCAATCCACCTGTGTACAATATCACACTCTCCAGTGATTTAAACAGTCACATTCTACTCCTAAACAGCTCCCACCTTCCACAAATCAAGGCGGTACAACAAATGAACTCGTCAAGCGAGCTAAATATACAATCATATGCAGCTAAATGGGGTTGGCAGCAGACATAACAATAGCACATGGATGTCAAAAATACCTTTCTCTTTGTATTACAGAAAATGACAGCCTGTGTGATCGTGAGAGTATCGTATAGATCACATAATGTATCAAACTTCCATTCTTCTCGCTCAACAGCCACAAAAAATTGCTTGATACCCTGTAAAATGGCAGACCCCAAGTAAACATTCAGAACAAAAATCTCAAAAGATGCAAGATTATGACCAGGCATCATCAATGCAAGGTACGCAGTAAAGGTTGTAGCTGTGGGACCAAGACGGTAAAAATACGCATCATACATTAAATTGGATCACCATACACTACACAGGGAAGATATGTGAAGACCCGATAAAACAGGAAAATTTAAAGAAAACATTGAGGTTGGGAAGTGATGGTTCGCTCACCTCCAGAGTCAACTCGTCACGCTTCACCAGAATTCGAACAGGGTCAGTCATGAATTTGTTTGTCATCTCCAGAATTTCGTGAGGCAGGGTTGCAGATACCAGTACAACCTGCAATAAAGATTCATGACAGGGGAGAAAATTTAAATATAGCTAAAATACAAGTTACGAAGTAGCTGCGGGAAATCGTTAAGTAAACACTGTTTCGCTTGGGAATCATATAAATCCAGACTTCGTAACTCTATTAAAATGATTATACAATTCTGCCTGAAAAGAAGAACCGTGAATAATAAACAAGCGTCATGAAAAGACTTAACCCACAAATCTGGCAACATGAGGCCCACCTGCAAATCGGGAGGAAGATAACGGTACACATCGTAAATCTGATCCTTGAATCCTCTGCTCAGCATTTCATCAGATTCATCCTGGAGGCCCACAAATAACCTACATATCAGTGAAACAAAACGTGGCGAGATTCAGTCGAATTAGCAACTTGACCTACTAATGTTATATAAGCAACACTCTACAGACAATGAATAAGATGTAAAGCACATCAAGATTGTGAAACAAACGAACAGTACAACGCCTTCAGAGTATCAGTGTATAAAACATCGAAAAGCCTCTCCAGGGTCATATCGATTCAGATTACAGTGGCACATGCACTATTTATAGGATTTCTACTCATCCGGTACCATAAAGGGCAGAAAACCATGAAATATTAAATAGACAGTGCAGTGACATGAGACAACATACTAGGATGAGGAGTTTTATTGCTCTTGTCCGCAACGTCCTTCTTTTGATCATGTCATAAACACGCCCAGGTGTCCCAGAGACGACATGTACTCCATATTCAAGCTTCCGAATGTCTTCCCCGATGCTTTTTCCACCAACACAAGCATGAGCTTGAATACTCATAAAGTCTCCAATTGCAAGAATCACCTTCTCTGTTTGTGCGGCGAGCTCACGAGTAGGAGATAAAATGAGGGCCTGCACCCTGTCACCATTTAACATCATTTGAGCTTACTCATGGCAGACTATCGAGAAACAGAATACGGAGATACAATTGCCCCATCTATTTACATATACAAACACTTGCCTCCCTTGAAACATCGAAGTAAACTTGCAGATATCTTAGAATTCCATTACAAAAATCCCTCATTGTCTACATTACCAATTCTTCGGTATAATGCCACTTCCTGACTACATTATGTGACGTTGTAGGTCAGTGGTCACCTAAACCATCCCTCGATCTTCGGAATTCGACAAGGGACTTTGCCAGCGGTATAAGCGTTTAAATTGCGTAATACGAATGTAAAAGGAGCGAAAGAGACTTACTCGCGCGTGGCAGTGTCGATCATCTGACAAACTGCCAGAGCGATCATGGAGGTTTTTCCCGTTCCGGACTGAGCTTGCGCGATCGCATCGCGACCACTGATGATGGGCATCACGGCCCGTTGCTGAATAGCCGAGGGCTTTTCGAACCCGTACGCATAGATTCCTCGTAACAAGTCCTCCCGAATGCCCATTTGATCGAAACTCGAAATCACCTCCACGCCCGCGCTTGTCTCAAACACAAGATGCTCGTCATCCGCCACATTCCCCTCTCGAGCATTGCGATTCCTGGAAACAGCTACCGTCGCTGCCATTGCTGACGGACCCTAAACCCTAAATCCACCTCAATTCAACGCGCCACCCTCGTACTGATCAGCTCCAAAATCAGAATTCGCCGCTCACTACAGAGACACAAAAAGCTATGAATAAACTACAAATAATCCCACAAACACGCGCGCGCGCGCGTAATTAACCGAAGAAAGTCATCAAACTCAAAAGCTCAAGCCATTGATGACTCTGAGGGTCAAATCGAAAAGCAAAAAAGCTAAAAAATTTCAAAAGGAAACGGAGAATCCAAGCATCCAAAGAAGCACCTCGATTCTTGCCGCGACGTGATTGAATGCAAAGCTGCAGCGTGCTCGAGCTCCAGTTCGAAGCGTCAAACCCTAATCTGAATGGGGCTGAGTCACTTGAGCGGGAGACCGAAACGGATGGATGAAATCATTTTCTCATCCATTTCTAACATACACTGATTATGGATGGCTACAGTGTATGTCCCACTAATTACGAGGACACACTAATTTCAATAATTTGAGATTGAGGAGGCTGAAGTTCTTATTAAGTGACGCTAAGTGCCATTAATCTAATTTTATCAAAATTAGCATATGTTTGTTAAATATGAGATTTTACGATTACAAGTATACAACTTAAATAGTGCAAAAATTAGTCCGTAATAATTGTCATTGGTCATCATGGATTAGTTTGAGTTGTATGATTATAGTTATAGAATCCCACATTTCTTTTAGAATGTTTTTATTTAAAGAATTTATTTTTTATGTGAGATCGTACATAAAAGGAAAATTCATCCAAATCAATTCTCACTACAAAATACGAGGTCTACAATTAGTATACAAGTATGATTGTATGTTATGATAAATTGCCTACAAACTTGAATTTATTTATTCGAGTAGTTGCTCTGAAAAATATGGTTGCTAATAATGGGTTTTAAATATATCATCATAAGATCAACCCATATACTATATTTTGCCGAAAAATAGTTTTGCATCCAATCAATGAATGTTGTTATTATAAGTTGTATATGCAACCACTGTATATTGGACTGAAAATCTATACAAATTAAAGGATGTGTTACTTTTAGGATTAAAAAGATCTACGATAAATTTCCTGTAAATAGTAAAGTTGAGGTTCATTTAATACTCAAATCGTCAGCTTTCTAAAGAATACATATTTTTTTGTTATTATTCAAAACTTAAATTCTATTTTGAAAGTGACTTTAGTCACATAACGATAGACTGATTAACCTTTCCTTTTAAAAGAACCCCTATACTTAATTGTTCATGTGTTTTGGAAATCGCAAAACTAGATTAACACGTGGGCACTAAAGGGTTTAGTGCTAGATTTCAAATTCATCTTCAAAGCTCTATTTTCTAATTACAAAAAAATAAATTAAAACAAATAAACTAATTCAAACTTTACAAATAGTGTCACACACACTAATTTCTTGTGGCACTAATTGCCCACACACATTAGCTCCTAAGTGCCCAATGGTTTTATCAACAAACTTGGTGTGTCACAATATCCATCTAACCCAATATTCATGAGTTACAATCCTTAAATATATGTAGTGCACAACAATAAGACAACGTCCATACGGTTAAATTCGGCAAAGATGTCATGAATTTTTTAATAATTGATTTGTGAGAATTATATTTGCAAATTCATTAAAAAATACATGTTTAATCATTTTGACTTGGAATCAAATATGATAGGTCAAAAACGTTGGTTGTATATGGCGGTTACCTTGTTCCTATTACAACTATTTTTATTTGATAAAAACCTAAAGATTCCATTACATGTAGATTTTTAAAATTGTGACAATTTAAGCAACTCTCACTTCAAGGGCTTTAGAGGGAAATCAATAAAAAAAAATTCAAAATTTTCCTTTTAAAAGGTTGATCAATTTCAATATCTGCAAGCAAAAAAAATCACGCTCCAAATTGTTATTTTTGTAAAATTTATAAACGTTTGAAGCTCAATGAAATTTTAGATCGACCAAATATGGTTGATTATGCAGATAGAGGTTAATATCCATAATCAATGTAGTGTAGTGATTTTTTTAGGCATTTAAAAGCACCCAAAAAAATTGGCGTGCACCAAGCCTTAAGAGAAAATTTGAAGTAAAAATGGATGAAAATGCCAAATTGTTCCAATTTTTGAATTTAAATTGGTTGAAATTGCTAGTTTCTAATGAAAATCATTTTTAACGTGTGAATGAAAAGATAGTTCTATCCAAAATATAGATGAAGATGAAAATATTTGGCCACACCATTTTATTCAATAACGGAGAGACTACAAAAACGCTTTGTTCTTAAGGAGTGATATGGTTGAACAATATAAACAAGCTATAAAAGTAAATCTCGGGTAAATACTTAGGTAGAGTTCGCGACTAGCTACTTGTTTTATGTTGCCTCTTTAGCATTAGGGGGTGTCACACCTCTTTCTTCCCATTCTCAATCTTCAGAGAACGGGGACGTGGCACGCTCTCCTTGAATGGCGGAGGACCCATTCTCTGAAGATTGGAGAATTTCATTTTTCCTCTCCACGGGTGAAGAATGGAGTGACCCATGCTTGGAGGATGAGTGACCAACTAACAACCTCAATTCTCCATTCTCAATCTCCACAAACCACAAAAGGGGTGTCACACTTTCTCCATGAAGAAGCTATCCTATTGGATCCTCTTTTTCCTCATTCTCCATTCTCCATTCTCCGAGGAAGTATGACAACCCCTATTTCTCCAAAAACCCAAAAAAAAAAATCCCTGGTGGTCAATAGGAAGACCAGATTGACCTCATCATCCCCAAAGACTGGGGAAGTGGGGGGATGTCCATCACTTGGTCGTGGCATGATGATGATGTGCCTGTGTAGAGGGTTTTGGACGGAATGGCGGAGACAAACTCCAGGTGGAGGATGAAGACCCCTCCTCCAAGGCATGCAAGACTCATTTGAATGCTATTGAGACTAGTCTCTGCCTGCACGTCATGCTTTCCTTGTGAGGCCCACTTGGTTGGTGTTGTCCTTCATGAAGTGTGTTGGGTGATGAGGCAGCGTCCATCACCCAACCCAACCCACATCGGTTCCTAGTCATGGAGTGTTTCTCGCAACATTTGAACCCCTCAAGGTCGGAGGGTACCTTACAAACTTGATGCTTTATAAAGACGTCTTATAAAACAATCTTTGAAAGAGAAATTCACTGACAAGGTTTATTGAATAAAGTTGTAAATTAAGAGCCACAAATTACATTCATACGATAAAATGTGCAAACATCATCATCAATAAATCTCAAATAAATGCTAGTTTAATTTTACCACAGATCAAATTTTGACATCTCAGACCTAATTTGATGTGTTCAAAAGCTTTTTGACAAGGTATTGCTTGACCTAACAAAACGTGATGAAACATCCCATTCCTTTCACTTCATTTACAAAATGTGTGCAAAGCTCATCCAACCACAACCATGTTCATTTATTAAAGCTATCCACAACAACCTTGTTGAACGTTGTAAAGTTTTCATGCCAAAATGAAAGCGAACCGGACTAATTTTTTTGCCAAATTTTCATAATTGGCATTGTGTGCGATTAGTTTTCGGAATTAGAGGCATAACTACCCATAAATCTTCAATTAATTTTTCATGATCTAAAAAGTGAAGTATGGATGAGGAAATTGAAAGTACCAATCTGTTCATCAAGCAAAATGGTTATGCAGTTAGGGGTTAAAGATTGTCATTCATAGTGACTTACTTACAATATATTTCATGTAGAAAATGCATGAACTCTTCTATCCATATAAAACATCTCAATAAACAATTAATTTTTGTGCCTTTCCAAGTTCAAGATGAAGCCATGATTGTAAATGAGATAGAAGGTTGAAGACTAAGTCATAGTCACCAATAAAAAAAACCCTAGTATAACACGAAAATCGAGATAAAATTGTCACATTGAATGTGTTATAGATAAACTAGTGGGACCCGTGCCGTTGAGCACATCGACGTTGGTTTTTGAGCTTGGATTGTCTCCTCGACCGATTCCAAAGCAGAACGGTCGAGTGAGACAAAGCGACATGTATTGTATAATAGATATGAAAACATAGTTTTCATAGTTTCATGTTTATTCATAACACATTCAATGCAATATTTCTAATTATGTCATCTTTAACAATGTTTTTTTTACTAACGGTGTTTTTTTTTACTAACGGTGGTTTTTTTTGAGTGAGTTAAATTCTTTAAGGAATTTTTTTTTTTTATTATTATTACTTCATTTTAGAGTAGTCTTACACCATTGACTCTTTGTCTGGTGGGCATTGGCTCATTGGTAAGACGAACAGACACTTTATTCACGCCGGCCCCTTTCATATAGCCCGGAGTTTCTATCTATCTATCTACTTCATTTCATTTACGGTCTTACGCCCCAGAGGCACTTTCAAAAATTTCAAAGGGAGTTTTCGGTTTTGATCCTATACGGTGGATGGACGCACTTTGGAAGGAGGTTTTAATTTTTTTTGTTCTATTTTCTATGCATTTTTTAATTAACAATTTAATAACCTAAACATACTTTGAACGACTTCCAAAACACTGCTTCGAATGGGTCAAACTAGTATGTTGTATACTGAAGTACAAGATTTACTCAAATATGTTATTATAGTGACATTCAACACGCGTTTATGCACAAATACATGAGCCCAATGAAACTTCAAGTTACCTTTCTGGTTTCATTCCACACCTTTGTGATCTCATTGTGACGGCAGTTCTTGTTCTTGTTTCAACAAGTTCTGGGCATCATCAACCAGTTGTCAACTTGTCATGTCTGCATATCAGAGTCCAGAAATTTTAACTTATGATTCACGACTCTGACTCATTAATTTGGATGACAATCTTTGCAATGTGTCTGCCAACAGCCGTCACTTCCAGCTCCAGTAAGTTCCTGCATTCCACAAGTTTTAATAATTCATAGGAAACAATTAACCCCTAAAGAACCAAGAAGCCTACATTGGGCCTCATGTTCTTTTCAGGAGTTTTGAGTAAGTTTTATGTGGACTTTTTTTGTTCAAATTCATATAATTTTTTGACCAACACATGTAATGTTTTTCATTGATTTTGATGACATAAAGTTTGGTCCCATCTAAATTATATTTTTCATAATATAGTTGATTGAATTTTTCATTTTAAAACCATGAATCCTTGGTCCTTTAAGGGTTAACTCATCATAGTCATAGCCATCTCTTATGTTAAGTACACATTGCCACAATACCATGTCACTACCCTGTTTGGTATCCGTCACGATATCATGTCACGAAATCATCCACATTTGACATTTGTACCTTTCATCCATTTCTCATCATGTTCTCAAATCGTTTTCCACAATTCCCATGTTGTTCTCCAAAGCTTTGCATCACATTCTCTAGTGTTCCCATCATGTTCCATAACGTTCTCAAGTTCTTGTTATGTTCCAAAAGCTCCCATGTTCTCTTTGTGTTCCCAATTGATTTCCATGTTTCCAATGCGATGTGGGTGCATTGCAACATGATGTTTACTAGTAAGTTACTAAGTGGATGGATAGTTTCATCCTACTTCCAGCAACAGCAAAGAATGTGTGGGCGTGAAATGTCTGCAAAGACCAAGAGTACCACCCATGCATGCACCAAAAGAGAAGTCATGATTTTTGCTAAGCTAAAGGAGAATATTGGATGGGGGGGCTCGCCCTCCTCCTCGTGAGTATTGCACGGCACAGATTGTGGGCGAAGTGGTGGTGTAATTGACACTCAAACTATTCCCCCCGCCCGGGCCCCCTGCTACCCTGCCACCAGCTCCACATAAATATGCGGTTACTCCCCCACCTACAAACTCCATGCCCCCTTGCCCTCCTCCCCCACCCCCTCCCCTTCCTGCATGCCATCCATCATCCCCATGATGCATACTTGCATAGCCAGTGGGTTTCTTTTTAGGGCTACATATTGCCAGATTTCAATGTTTATATTTTTATTTTATTAAAAAAATTGTCGCTGCACCACAAGGGGAGTGACTGTGAAAACGCTTCAATTTCAGGAGTTACTCAGCTCGATAGTAAAAAATACCGTAAAAGTAAATTTGGGTTAACACTAAGGCAAAGACTACGCGAGTAGCCGCTTGTTTATTTTGGGGGCATTTGGCTCCAAGCCTATAGGAAGAAATCACAATCATTTAAGTCATATTTTCAACCAAAAAATTGTGTAAATGTATATTCTTAATGAGATTTTTTTTTTAATTTTTTAATTTTTAGCACTAGTAAAAAAGAGGTACTTGGGCATCAAGGAATAGTGTCACGAGTGTAATACCCAAGGCCCATACTAACACTAACACTCTGACATTATTCGTTGATGTCCAAGTACTTCCACAAACCTATCGGTAGTCAATAAATAATTCCATCATTAATAAAAAGTTATAGTTCAAAGTAACTTATTTTAGACTTTAATGTTTAGTAAAATGAAGAGTGTGGTGTTGGCACTACTCCAATCATGCATTTGGTCCCATTCCAATTACCACTTGTAGTAACATAGTAAGGTCGCCAAAAAATAATTCAAAAAAATAAAAAATAAAGAACCAGAAATTATGAGGAAAAAAACCGAAAATAGAATGAATTATTTTAAGCTATAATTTTGAGAGATGAACCTTATTTTTCAAGAAAATAATAAATATTCACTCGCAAGGTAACGACTCTATCGTGATACTTTGGTATATAATATTTTAAGGTTTCAAAAAAATTAGAGCATAGTAGAGTGATTTAGCACTTGACAACAATCAAGATTTAAAGTGACTTTAGTGTAGCGAATTAGTGATCACAATAGGAATTTTTATCTATTGAATGTAAAAACATCAAAAAACGTAGCTATTTTCTGGTCTTGGTGTTCGTCGACAATGAAAAGCATTGTGACCATTTAATCTCTAAAGGACCTTCACAGCGTATTTAGAAGCATTTCAAAACTGTCAAAATGAACCCCTCGAAGTAAAATTTAATTAAAAGCAAACCTTAAGCCTTTTTACTTCACTCCAACCATATGATCTTCAAACTAATTTTGAATATATATGATAGTGGAATTTTAGGGTTTTGAACTTTAAAGTGCTATAAAAATTGCAATTTTAACAATTTTAAAGATTGATAAATTGGATTAGAAAGTAGAAGATAGCCTCCACACTTTCTTGATTCATATCGTTTTCATTTAAAATTTGGAATTAGATGAAAATCTGTGTTTGACCGTAAAACAACCAAACATGGCCCTACAGGGCTCTTTGCACATTTAGGGATTAATTCTTGGACACACATGTGTTCATATTATGAACGAAGAACATATTGTAACTTCTCTGAACTACATTTTGTAGTGTTTTTCATGCATCCAAATTTCTCTTAGTTCTTGTGCTAGTTGACTGTCATTTATACGGCATGGATCTTCAAAATAAGATATTGCAAATTTTTGAAAAAAACACTATAATTGGTTTATGTTAACCCCTAAAGACCCGAGGGATATAAGACAAAACATTGATGTGTTATAATATGTGCCTTCCATATATTTGATGAAGTTTAGTTCACTAGACAAAATGTAGGGCATCATCTCTACGAATTGTCCATACGGTCAAACTTCCAAAAATAACTTTAGATCTTGTTTTAATGAATTTAAAAGCATTAACCTTTGAAAATTTGTATGAATTCTAATTTTCACTTTTAGAGTTTAAAATTTAGCATGATTGGCTAAATTTGGTTTATCTATTGTAAACTTCAAAAAAACAAAAGAAATAATGGAGGGAACATCATTACTTTCTCCAAATAGCAAATTTTATAACAGTAAGACAATGTTGAAGTGATTCACTTTGAAAAATTCTCTCAAGTGGAGTTTAACTCGGATTGACATAATTCAAATTGGGTTGAAAAGTAGACTCAACCCTTAACTTCCTGGGCGACCCAAAATGAGTCGCGCTATTTTTAGAACTGAAAATATCTTGAGGAAGGAGTGCCCGAATGATTCAAAATTTGGGCCAATTTTGTGTAGAAACGAGTTAGCTATCCAATGCTGTAGTCTGATTTGGAGAAATGCACATTGTCAATTTTACAAAAATCCACAAGTGCTAAGTGGTCACAAAACTGAGGAAGAAAAGTCAACAAAAGAGAGTGACGGGCGAATGACGAGCTACCACGTGTTCCAGTTGGGCAGGGCGGCTTATGGGTGGATGTAGCTATTGAAATGCCAATCTTGCACTTGGATTTCACCTTTTTCCAAAATTCTTTTTCCTATTATATGTGTTCTTTTGTGTACTTTCAACCTACCGTGTCTGATTTTGCAATGGAAGATCAAATTTGTAGGAAGTTGTAAGATTTCTCTCAAAGTCACAAGTGAACTAGTAAAAAGTGGATGTCATGTCAAGGCCTCTTTCTCACTCAATTTTTATCCTAAAAATACAAAACTTGTTGTTATGCGTAGGGAACTTGATTATCTTCAGAATGACAAGAAGGCACCAACTTTCTAAAATAGTATGTGCCTAAGAGAGTCAGTCAAAGCTCATTTTCAGCAGTGAGAAAACAATGAATTTCTTGGAGTACCCTTCACTTTTCTGTCCGATCCAAGCAACCTAAAACTCGGATTGACACCAAACTTTGTAAAGATGAAGGTGACTTGCATATCTACAAGATCTTACGGTTGATTTTGTAAAAAAGTGAGCTACATAAGTATGAGCAACATGCATCTCTAACCGAAAAAATCAGGGTCCAAAACGTGCTCAAAATGGTTCACGAAGTTAAGGGTTAATGTAGTATTTTTTTATAATTTTATAATAATTTTATAATTTTTGGCAACCCGTTAGATTTGGGCAGTGACCAGAAAATGGTTGTTTGGGCAATTAAGGGTTAAGTTTCATTCTTCGTTTAAACAATGAGACCTTAAACATGATTTCTCAAAATAAGTAGAATCAAATAATGGAAACCATAACATTCTGTAGTACATGTTATTCCAAATTCATTACAATTTTTTTTAGATTTTTTGGATTAATTTGAGATGTTTAACCCTTAAGTGCCGAGGCGACCTAAAAGTAGTCATTTCAAAATTAGAAAGTGTTGTAAAATGAGCTAGGAGTGTCCAAATTGAGTGTATCTTGGGCTTTAACTATTTAGAATCAAATTTCGTATAAGATTATGTCATCTGACCACAAAAATGTATCAAATTTATAAATGTGTGAAAGAATGCATGATAAAGTATATTCTTTTATGGACATACAAAGATAGATTATAAATTGAATTTGAAATCAAATCTATGCAAATGGGTTACCAAAATTCATCATATATAAATTTTTATATAATATCTAACTAATAAACTTCCAAAGTTTTAAAAATATATATTTAATTAATTATTTATCTTTGAATTTTGGTATGATAGGCTAAAAGCACAAGGTTAATAAGATGGTTAAATACCTATTAGAATTTTTTTCATTTAACTATTAATTCTATACTATTCTTGCATAGCGTTGTTTGAATTAACATTTAGACAAATTATAAACTCTAAATCTCGGCAATTTCTATCCGAGTTACTAACCAAGTGATGAATATTTTTACTTTTAAGTATAAATAATTTAATTCAACATAAAATATTGAATAATGTTTTTTTCATAAATATTCAAGGTTTTTCTTTTAAAAATTATTTATAAAGAATTTAAACGGTTTTGATGATATTCAACCATGTAGATGAAAGTTAGAGATTACACATGACAACTTTCATATTTTCAAACTTCAAAAAATTCATACATAACACATATTATAACACATTTAGTTTGTAGCGAAAACGCTCGGGAACTTAAAGGTTAATTGAATTTCAGAAGAGAAGCTTAAAATTTTAATTACAATTTATTAATAAAAAATATGATAAATTCCACTGTACTGTGGGGTCCAAGGTAAAATGGCGTTTTTGGTTTTGCAGTGGAAAAAAATTCAAGTCTGCCCACTTTGAAAGCCTCCCGAGAGCTCAAAAATTGGTATTTTACCACGAAGGTTTTACCAAAGACTTATCTTTAAGTTAATTACGTGTATGCCAAATTTCAAGGCCAAACAATTCACCTAAAAAATATTATTCAAAATCTACCATCATTGGTAGCTTTTGAAATTTTTTCACTGCTCCAACTTTGACAGCCTCCGAAAGATTGAATTTTATTTTTTTTGTCATGAAATTCTTGGAAAAAAAACCTCTTTATGTTAATGACATATGATAAAAATTTCAAGGCCAAAAGATTAATACAAAAAAAGATATTAACAATCTACCAACATGTGTAGTTGTGGGATACAATGGGGGAAACTACACACATTGGTAGATTGTAAATATTTTCCTTTGTATAGATTTTTTGACCTTGAAATTTGGCATGAATGTTTATATCATAAAGAGCATGTTGTGCCAAAAATTTCATGGTAAATAGGCAATTTCTCAACCGTTGGGAGGGTGTCAAAGTTGGTAGCAATGTTTCCCCCATTGTTTCCCACAACTACACATGTTGGTAGATTGTTAATATCTTTTTTTGTATTAATCTTTTGGCCTTGAAATTTTTATCATATGTCATTAACATGAAGAGGTTTTTTTTCCAAGAATTTCATGGCAAAAAAAAAACAAATTTAATATTTCGGAGGCGGCAGCAGTGAAAAAATTTCCACAGGTACCAATGTTGGTAGATTTTGAATAACTCTTTTTCGGTGAATATTTTGGCCTTGAAATTTGGCATAAATATAATTAACTTAAAGATAAGTCTTTGGAAAAAATTTCGTGGTAAAATACCACTTTTTGAGCTCTCGGGAGGCTTTCAAAGTTGGCAGTACTGAAATTTTTCTCACCCGAAACCAAAAACGCCATTCTGCCTTGGACCTATTGAAGGTTAGATTAGAATGCCAAAGCCTCACACAAACACTTGGAATGCATAGGAAAGAGATGATCTTTACTCATGGGCTGCCCCTCTTAAGTAGCACACCCAAGGGAGTCCCCTTGGCAAACCATATGGGACATCAGCCCATACTCCACTCCTAGTACACTAGGATCAGCCCATATCACTTAGGAGACCCAATTCTCATTACTTCTAACTACTACCACTTCTCTAGTTGCAAGTCTAGCTCATTCGCATCATCTACTCTAGCTAATGCGCATGGCTATGAGCAACTTCAGCCCACGCAATCATCCTACTTCAACACTCCCACTTTGCGAATAGCCAAAGCCTTCGAGCCCAAATGCCACCACTAGTCTTTGATGTCGATCTCTCGCAAGAGCCTTTGTGAGCACGTCCGCCACCATGTGCTCCGTTGGACAATACTTCAACTCTATCACCTTCATCTCTAACTTCTCTCGAATGAAGTGATATTGCACATCAATGTGCTTTGTACGTGAGTGATGCGTTGGATTCTTCGCCAATGACATACTCCCTTGGTTGTCACACATGATTGTTGTAGCCTCCTCTTGAGTGCATCTCACATCCGCCATTAGTTGCCTCAACCAAATGGCCTCCTTCGTACCGTGGCTCGTCGCCATGTACTCCGCCTCAACCGTTGACGTGGCCGTGGTTTGTTGGCGCTTGCTATTCCATGAAACGGCCCCCGATCCAACTTTGAACATGTACCCCGTGGTGGATCTACGATCATTGGTATCACCCGCATAATCCGCATCACAATACCCACTCAACACAATGTTGTCACCTCCAAGACACAACCTCACATCACTTGTGCCTTTCAAGTAGCGCATGATCCTCTTGACCGCAACCCAATGACTTGAACCCGGTCTTGCCATGTGTTGACTCACAACGCTGATTGGATACGCAAGGTCCGGCCTTGTTGCAATCATAGCATACATCAATGACCCTACAGCTTGCTTGTATGGCACATCCACCATAGATTGAGCCTCTAATGCATACTCCTCATCCGTGAGTTTCACGAGTTTGGAATTCACATCCAATGGAGTGCCAACCGGTTTGCAATCCTCCATGCCAAAGCGTTTGAGAACATCCATAACATACTTGCTTTGATTCATTGTTATGGTGCATGTTGCTCTATCTCGCACAAACTCAACTCCTAAACAAAAGTGCAACTCACCCAGATCACTCATCTCGTACTCGTTCTCAAGCATTGCCTTCAATGCCTTCAAAGAGCTCATACAACTTGCAAGGATGATCAAATCATCCACATATATGATCACGATGACCACATGTTGCCCCTTTTGCATGAAATACAAGCTGTGATCAGCGATGCTCCTTGTGAACCCGATATGAACAAGAAACGTGTCAATCTTTTGATACCATGCGCGTGGAGATTGCTTCAACCCATACAATGACTTGTTCAACTTGCAAACAAGGTTCTCATTACCTCGTTGCACAAATCCTTCGGGTTGTACCATGTAGATGTCCTCGTCCAACTCGCCGTTCAAGAACGCCGTCTTCACATCCATTTGATGCATTTCCAAATCCATGGCAGCCCCGATGGCCAAAATGCATCGAATAGTGGTGAATTTCGCCACCGGTGCAAAGGTCTCATGAAAATCAACACCTTCGATTTGTGAAAAGCCCTTTGCCACCAATCTTGCCTTATAACGAACCACATCACCCGTTGCATCTCTCTTTACACGAAATACCCACTTACAACCGATAGCGTTGCGATTCTTGGGGAGGGGAGTCAATTCCCAAGTGCCATTGTCCATCATCGATTTGTACTCCTCTTGCATGGCTTGCTCCCACTTGTTTGCATCATCACAACTCAACGCTTCACGAATCGTCAATGGAGCATCTAAAAGTGCAACGTTTGCATGCTCCTCCTCACCTTGAGGGAGAATATGATTCTTCCACCACTCGCCAAGTGGTCTACGATTTCTCTCTGGATAACGACGATCGCTCGAGGATGCATTGTCTTCAACCGCCGTTGCTTGTGCCTTTTTCTCGCCATTCTTCGTCTTCAAAGGTCGCTCCTCAATATGTTCCTCATCACCACCATCTTCGTCATCTTCGTCTTCATCAACAATATCGATAACGGGAGATTTGGAAGATTGGTCCACAATCGCCGGTTTATCGCCACTTCTCCCACTTGGACCATCGTCCAAATTGTCTTCAACCTTGGAATTCTCGCAAAATGTCACATCACGAGCTCGAATGATCTTCTTGGTCTCGAGGGACATGAGCCTGTACGCCTTGGTACCTTCACAATATCCAAGAAACACACATTTTGTTGCCTTGGCCTCAAGTTTGGTTCTTTGAGAATCGGGTACCTTTGCAAATGCGATGCATCCAAATGTGCGCATGTGCTCCACGCGGGGTGGCCTCCCACTCCACGCTTGCTCTGGTGTCATGTTTTGAACCGCACTCGTCGGGCATCGGTTGCGTGTGTACACCGCAGTCACCACCGCTTCCGCCCAAAGGTCCAAACCCAAATTTTGTGCATGCAACATACTCCTTGCCATTTCCACAATTGTTCGATTTGCACGCTCTGCAACTCCGTTTTGTTGTGGTGTATATGGCGTTGTCGTTTGTCTAGCAATGCCTTCTTTCTTCAATAACTCTCCAAATTGGTTGGACATGAACTCGCCGCCATTATCCGATCGAAACACCTTGATCTTGTGCTCGGATTGCTTCTCAACCAACGCCTTGAACTCTTTGAACTTCTCAAAACACTCGCTCTTTGCTTTGATCGGATACAACCATATCTTCCTCGAAAAATCATCAATGAACGTCACAAAATACTTGCAACCCCCCATAGACGTGGTCTTCATCGGACCACACACGTCGGAATGCACAATCTCAAGAACCTTGGTTGCACGAGTTGCCCCATCAACTGGAAACGGTGAGCGTTGTTGCTTGCCTTCAATACAACCCTCACATGTGAATGAACTAGGTGCGACGTGTGATTGTGCAAGATCCATGCCACTTACCATTCCACGCAGTGCTTTCACACTCTTGACATTCAAATGCCCGAGACGACGATGCCACAACGCCAACTTGTCGTCGTTTGAACTCGATTGCACCAACGTTGCGGATTCCGCCGCGTGCATCTTGGAAAACTTGATTTGGTACAAGTCGTTGACTTCGTGTATAATGGCCACCTCCTCACGACTTGGAGACAACACAAAACACCCTTGGTCGCTAAATTCCACTCGCAAATGCTTCATCACCAAATGTCGCACCGATAAAAGATTTGCCTTCAACTTGGGAACGTGGAGGACATCATGGATGGTAATTGTCTTCACACGACCCTTCACCTCCGTGTCTACGACGATGGATCCTTTACCCACGGCTTGAAGAACCGTATCATCACCCAAAATGACATTCTTTGGAGATATGACGTGATATGATTGGAAACAAGTCCTAATGGGCGCCATGTGACTCGAGGCTCCCGAATCAACAATCCAATCGATCACACTACCATTGCATGACACGTCACTTGCCATCATTGCATACTCGTCCCCGTCATCACTACAAGAAGAGACGCTAGTCATAAATGCGTACTCATCACCTGCATCGTTGACCTTTGTATTGTTGGCACTTTTTTCTCTCTTGCGTTTGTAGCAAAATTTTGCCAAGTGGCCCTTCTTACCGCAATAGTAGCATACCTTGTTTGTAGAGCTCCCACTGGCACCGCTCTTGGATTGCTTCGCCATAAGCGCCGCGCTATCGCCACGAGTCTCGTTCTCTTTGCGCCGCGAGAGTTCATGCAACAACCGTGATGTCACATAATCAAGAGTGAGCTCGCTAATGGGCCTACTCTCCATAGCAACGATAAGATACTCGTACGACGGCGGCAAACTCTCGAGGAGCGTCATAACGATATCACCGTCGGTAATGTTGACGTCTGCGCCGTTGAGCTGATCCGCAAGAGCCTTGACTTTGTTGATGTGCGCCAACATGTCGTCGTTTTCTTCCATCTTGATGGTGAAAAACTTGCGCCTCAAAAACAAGATATTGACCAAGCTCTTTGCCTCATGAATATTGCAAAGCTTGGCCCATGCCTCGGCGGGAGTCTTGCACGACCGAATATGAGAAAGCTGGGAATCAGAAAGATTAAGAGCCAAAATCGCAAAGGCCTTTTTCTCTCGCCGAGTGTACGCAGTTCGTACCCTAGCCTCGGCGTCGGACGAAGGCGGTTCCTCACTACCCTCAACTATCTCCCACAATTCTTTTTCGGCCATGACCATTTCCATCTTGAATTTCCACAAGTGGAAGTTGACGCCATCGAACTTGTCTACAACCTTAGCACCTTCACCCTCAAATGTAGCCATATCCTTGATTGAAGGACGTACGCTCACAAAATTCAGCCCCTAGAAAGCTAAGAAAAATTGTTTTTATGATTTTTTGACAATTTTGTGATTTGTGAGGCAAATTGCACACGTACGTGCTTCTAATGCCTCCAAACTAATTCCAAACACTAAATCAGCACCTTTGTGCTACACATCAACCTCATAACACTCAATCGTGATGGTTCTTAGTGAATTTGCACAAGATCATACCACAACACCCTAACTAGGAGAATTGCGCACTCGTTGGCTCAAATCCACTCAAATCAGCACCCTTGTGCTTCACAACATGTAATGCACCCTATGCACACCCTTGTGCCTTCCAAGGACTCTAAATCAATGCAAATTCAGCCCCTTCAAGTCCTAATTGCATTGAAATTCATCAAATCAGCCCCGTTGTGCATTCACTAACCCAAACTCTAATTTTGAGCACTCCAAGGGCATAACTCACATTCCAAACCCTTGTGCAAGAATTGCAATACCAAAATCAGATTGTAGACTCACCCCAAGAGCCTCAAAGCATAAAAGTGCCTTGCAACAACACAAGTGCACAAATTGAGCACAAATTGAGCCAATAAGCTCCAATAAGCTCCAATAAGCTCCAATATACTCCAACAAGCACGAATAAGCTCCAAAGCTCCAATTCAGCCCTTGTAGACGTGTATAAACTCCAAAGGTGCTCCAAAGTGCTCCAAAAGCTCCAAATCAACAAATGATAGCTCCAAAGTGCGAATTCAGCCCTCCAACACGTAGATCAAAGGTAGGAAGATTGTAATACCTCCCAATGTCGAAATCAGCCCACCAAAGCTCGAATTCAGCCCTCCAAAGTTCCAAATCAGCGCTCCAATACTCCAAAATCAGCGCTCCAACGCACGACCTCCACACAATGAGCAATCTAATCTTTGACTCACGCAAAACACATGAGTGGGCCCATAACCTATTGAAGGTTAGATTAGAATGCCAAAGCCTCACACAAACACTTGGAATGCATAGGATAGAGATGATCTTTACTCATGGGCTGCCCCTCTTAAGTAGCACACCCAAGGGAGTCCCCTTGGCAAACCATATGGGACATCAGCCCATACTCCACTCCTAGTACACTAGGATCAGCCCATATCACTTGGGAGACCCAATTCTCATTACTTCTAACTACTACCACTTCTCTAGTTGCAAGTCTAGCTCATTCGCATCATCTACTCTAGCTAATGCGCATGGCTATGAGCAACTTCAGCCCACGCAATCATCCTACTTCAACAGGACCCCACTGTACTGTACATATGTGACCTTCACATTGACATTTACAACTTAGCTTTTTGTACATCAACTCCATTTTACTTATTCATCAAACATTTACAACACATCTTCAAAATCAGTATTGAATTGGAATGTGAAAGGGTTAACCCTTTAGTGCCTAGGGTACTGTAGCAAACAGCTCTGGATTTCAGTGGGTTTTACCACTGTGGTTGAGACTACCAAAAATAGAATGGGTTAAATTAGAAAGTAACCGTACAATTCTATTCTCAACTCGAGAGCACACATTTTATTAAAATTTGAGAATCATCCGATGGTGGGATCGGAAGATTATAGTATGTATTTGAACTGTATAATGCACGCTCAAAAACGAGATTTTGGGGGGTGTGTGACTTCAAAGTTAAATAGAATTTGAGGTAAATTTTCAAAAATAAAAGCAAAGACGTTCAGCTATGCCCTATGTCAACACCTCTCCGTTGCAATCTTTCATATCAAAAATAGACTCACACATAATTATTGTGAGATTTATAAGTGAAAGTGACTTGTCCATGTACGGTTTAGGACAAAATTTTATACGTTGAAAATTGACAGGAGTGGGTACATTAGTCAAGATCGGATTACACACACTAATGGAAGATGAAGAAGAGAACACAATCCAAAAAAATAAAACAAGATAACAAACTTCCAAACACAAGAAATACTACACAATACATATGTTGTATTTGTAAGTATTTACTGTATTTTCAAGTATTTGCAGTATTTTTGCGTTCTGTTGATAGGTATTTTGATAGTTGTACAATTCCAAATTGAAAATTTCTTTTTCTGGAAGGTGCGTAATGTATGTGCGCAAATCTGAACTTCAGAACTGAAGTTCCAATTCTTCACGGATTCTCTGTTATTTGCATTTCCGACGTTGCAGTGACCATAATCTGGCTTGCTAGGCACTAAAGGGTTAAAATTCATAGCTTTGTACGAAAACATAAAATCATTTATTACTTTTACCTTCTATCACATTTGCCAATTTACCGGCAGTCAACGCGACATTGAGTTGTAATCCCAAACGTTTACCATGCACATTAATTACCATGTCAATGGCATGGCATGGGATGGGCATGGATACATGCATGTATGCCCTCATGTATGCGGACCATGGGCATGGGCTCCCTGTCTCCTCTTTCTGTCTCTCTGTCCTCTCTCTGTGTCTCTCGTCCTCGGTGATGGCGAAGCCAGACAGACATTGCAATCGCTTCGATTGATCAGCCTCAACACCATCGCTATCGCCAACACAATTTCTTCCTCGTCCTGATCGACAATGTTTTCATTTCTGCAATCAACGAGGCGTAATCGGCGTGCAATTTGGTTCGGAGTTGGCCAAGAACCAACGCTCGCCATGGGAATCGTGGGCTAGGACAGGCGCCTCATCGGGTCAGTTGCTTGCCTTCTTTTTCTTTTCCTTTTCCATTCTTTCCTTCATTTTTTTTTTTCCTTCTTTTCATCATCGCTATGAACTCCGTATCAGAGAATAACGAGAATGGAGTTTAATTTTCTTGTTTGGGAAGGGACCGCGACTCTTGTGTGTGCAATTGCGTTGTAGATTCGGGTATAGGTTAATGAGAACGATGACAGAAATGAATTGGATACGCATAGGGCTTTCAATGGACCGGGGAGGATACGATCAGCGTTGTCAGAGTTGCAGGAAGACTCAATGGACGGTGTAGGATTGAAGTCTCTTCTTAATTTACTGTTGTCGCTGGGAGGTTCGTGATTAATAGATCAGCTTGTGATAGAGCACAGACATTGAGTTGGTCATTTCGATTGTTTTTTTGAATTTAATCCGTGATTTTACGAGAGTCCGGGTTAGATGAGTTTCTCATGTTTTAAAATTCACTGCTGGCGAGTTTGTATCCTTTCCGAAGGTATGTTTGCTGCGTCAAATTTCATGATAAACTTCAGTTACTTTGTGAGCAAAAGAAGTGTGAAGGATAGGCGAATTGAACTATCTTGTGCGGTCTTAGAAGGTGTATGATAGAATAATTTTTTTTGGCTTTGGGATCATCTTCTATTTTCTTGACGTGGTTCTCCAAGTTGCTTGTATGGAGATTTCACCCTCCTGAGTTTTGCGAGATGTATTAAGATGCAGTTTCTTGAGATCCAAGGAATTAGGGAAATTTTAGGAATCCGCAGTAGCGATCATTACAAGAGATTTTGGTTTATCCTTTTTGGCTCCCTAATTGTAGTGGTCGGTTTCCAGATACTGGGATCTGCGTTGTTCCGATGCGGTGTGGCTGTCCTTCTGTATGTGTGATTTTCGAAGTTTCTGTTAGCAGGCCAATCGCAGTTCTGACGCTATCTCTTATTAAGTGAGTGAGTGGGTGCGAATTTCTGCTTCCCCGTTTGGTGCTGCGCCATTTTTTGACGTATTTTCTTGGTGTGTATTTCGAATGCAATTCTGTGTTTGATTTGGTCATGATTTCAATATTGTTTAAAATTTTCCTATATCCAGCTGACATATGTATAAATTTCACCGGACAATAATTGACAGACAGGGTATCAGAGCTCCAAGTTGCCACAGTTCTTCCTCGGTTCGCAATCTTGTGTCAACATGCAGTTCCACAGCCTCGCAGCAACTGGTATGCCTTCAAGCTAATGTGAACATTGTTACGGATGGTTCTTTTGTATTATGCAATCCTCAGGAGAATGAGCATTACCAGATAACTGGGGGGTGCGACCTATGAAACATGCTTTTCTTGAAGGCGCCTACGCTCCTACAATTGTTATTTCAGTCTCAATTTGTCTGTGAGGAGGTTATGCATCTCTTAGGGTTTTTTGTTTGTTTTTTTTTTCTTCCAGGACAAAGCAAACTGATTTTTTAAGTAATGTACAGCAATGATGTTCCGGTACGTGTCTTCTATCTTTTCTTCTTCCCTCTTGGCCTTCTTCTGTTTGTGTTCTTCTCTTGGTGTACTCCATCGTGTTGATAGGAGATATGCCAAGGAACCTATCAATGTTAAGATTTTTATAATTCTTTCCAGTTCTACCTCCGTAGTGATTCACACGAGCCACCGCAGAACAGCACCTAATTAAACCTTATCAATGAATAATGTCCCTCTTCAAGGAACATTGCAAGCCAGCAAAACCCTATGCTTGGGTCTTCAGGATCTAACCTGCCTCCAGTATCCCAAAAATCAAGAGTGTTGTTTTCTTCAAATGTGGATTCAACAGTCACAAGGATTTTATGGACTTGAGAATTCATTGCAAAACATCGGCAGCTAAAATGTTTGAGACGGCTACCAGTAGGTCACCACTCTTTATCATACCACGCGCATACGACAGCGCAAATGGCCTCCTAAGATTGCTCTCCATGTGCCCAGAGAAGTCTAGGAGGAACGGGGTCAAGCCCCACTGCAGGTTCAGTCAATCTCGCATTGACTGTGTTGTTGGGCAGTCAGGGTAAAATATTATTATTGTTATTATTACAAGCCTTCACTCTTGTCAATACCGTAATAATAATAATAATAATATAGTGAATTCCACTGTCTATCATAAAAAGCATGTCTGCACAAGGTGCTTAAATCATATTAGAGACATTTCTAGAATAAAAAACATTGTTGCATTTCTTTCTTTAATCAACTCACCGAGTTGGCGGTTGGCAAGTATGTTTGTTGTACGGAACTCCTGACGTGCTTCCTTTTTAAATCGATTTGCGGATGAATTTCATATAGAGGTCGTGGCATCGGATACTCATTGAGGATGCTGATGGTCTCTCCAATGTTCATGTTATTGTTATCTGTGTCAAGAAGTCAGTAGAGCCATTCATCACCGGGGGTTTGAATCATATTGCTTTTCATCCTTGTTTGGTCTTTGAAACAACGGCCTCTAATGGAATCTCTTTGGTTCAGTTATGTAGCTTGAACGGTGAGCGGAGACGATTGACGGCTGATATGAAGCTCAAACTAATTAATTAGCCAGTTTATTATGGGGAAAGACCTAGAGGGGTTCAAGCCGTGTACACCATGTATGCGAGCTTGCTTGGAATCTCATGGCGGTTTATGCCAATCGAGCGTGGAGCAGTCATTCGGAGCCCCTTCTTTTCTCATGATGATTACTGACAAGCATTTGCCCAGCAATTCCGGATTTGTGGTAAGAACTTTTTGTGTTTTGGATCCACTAATTGCCTTTTGCCAATCCCTATTCTTAGATTAACGATGAGGCTTTAGTTCATCATATGGTTTATCTTTGCAGGCTGTCTAGAAGCTTGCAGATTGTTGGGGTTCCTAGAGTCTCCTGTGGTGTGAAAGTTTTTTAAGTCTGTTACGATTGTCCAGTGTTTCTTGCTTGAGAGGAGGAAACTAGTAGCACGCTGGATCTAACGAAAGACCTACGAAAGACCTACGAAGACCTACGAAGACCTACGAAGACCCTGTTTATGTGCTATGCCTAATCGGACATGGGCATTGCATGCACAGGGGTTTCATCAGCTTCAACTTACAATAAAAGCATGAGAGTTAGCCTTTAGGACATGCCTTGAAAGTATACAAGATTGATAAGCACAAATTATTCTTTTTCCGAGAAGCTTTGAATTTGGGAAGGTCATCAAGATGCTTATATTGAGATGGCAATCATTTGAGAACAGCTAGCATGTGTTAGGAAAAGGTCATGTTCTTGTCTCGTAAGTTTTTACATATTCATCTCAGCATTATTTACTGTTCCTTGCAGCGACTACCGAGCACGTTCATTGAAGACTACGGACGCAGAATTGGCAGTGTGGTTACTGTAGAGGGCCCAAGTGGTTGGGTTGGACAGGTGACTGTTTCTTATAATGAAGGATTTGGATTCTGTTGTGGATGGACACAGTTTGTTATTCACCACAATATAGAAGCAGGTGACTGTATAGTTTGTACGCTTATAGCAGACTCAAAGTTCTTCGTTAAAATTTACGACAAATTTGGTTGTGAGAAGGTCCGTCCCTCTCATGCACCGACTGTCGACGTTTCCAAAACTCTAGGCCAGAAACCGAAAGACGGTGCTCATGTATCCGATGCTTTGACTCTTAGAACTTCAGATGGAGGTCGTGAGTTTGCCCTGACAAATCTTGGAGGTAAACGTAAAACTTTGGATGAGGTGAAATCGCTTTCCGGAATTGGAAAGAAGTTATGCATGCAACAGCTTGGCCTCGACAATTTGGGAGCTGAAAATGGGAACTTAGAGGTTGAAACGAAGCTACAAATTGCGCCAGAAAGATTTCAGTTTAAATGTGATCGTAATTCTGATCCTCAGTCTCCACTGTATCTAGACGCATCTAGAGCTATCACACCTGTTCAGGTAGGGCCTAGATCAGAAGAATGTTCCAGTTCCGATTCAGAGAAGAAAAGTGCAGAGATGGAGGATGATATCGATGACTGTAATAATGCAACAAGAAAGCGAGCCCATCGAGCAGTTTATGAAACAGAGATGAGGAGATTCATGGCTATGGAAGCTGCGCAGGCGTATGAGACTTCCAATCCAAGGACAATGCTTGTAGTAAACAAGACGGCGATCACCAAAAGCCAATCGGTACATTCTTTGATTTCTCTAGTGTATTTCTTAGTACTAGTTAAGTTTCATTGAAACATCAATTTCTCTAACTATACTAAGGTGGCGGCCATCTGAAAATATGATCATCTTACTGTCTCTCAAATTCGCTCATCAGTATTAATCTTATGAAATTACGTTACTCTTTTTTTAATCGTGAATTATAGTGTATTTTTTGGAATCTTCAATGGTTGTTCCTCTCTCTCCGTTGGCTCAATATGGACTTGATATGGGGCTAATGTTACATGAAAATTGCAGTACTTCTCTTCTGTATTCGCTCGAAAATGGTTTCCAGAGGAGAGAGCACAGCTGGTGCTGATTGACGATGCTGACAACAAATGGGCTGTAACGTTCATTCCTACTGCATCGCACATGGTTCTTGGTGCTGGATGGGCAAAATTTGTGCGTGATAACAAGCTTGAAAAAGGTTTGTGTAATGTTTCTTATGCTCGTGCAGTTAGAGATGCAGTTGTTGAAGTTGTGTGTATACAGGCTTGCTTCATTCTCAATGGCCTATAAATCTTTCTTCTGCATCTTCTTCATGATTCCCAACTTCAGTTTTGAAAATCTTCGTCTTCTGTGCTCATTCGTGTGTTGGAGGTTGTGGTGTTCATCCGAAGTTACGAAAGTCGAGATTCTTCTGGTTTATGGAGGACTGTTTGTTTTGTCTGAAAATTAGGTTTAAACTAACATCTGATATCTTATTTTGTTTCCTTCTCATTATTAAAGGAGACGTGGTTGTATTTGAGCTCAAGGACCCAAACACTCTGACACTGATCGTTCACATCTTTCGCGTCAAGGATTATACGTTTGTACGAGTAGCGAATCTTGGCAAGGCCAAACATCCTGACAGCAGCACAGTCTCCACTGCTCCCAATATGGAGAATTTTACTAGCGAGTCAAGGGTGAGGCACACAGCAGAAAGTAGGAAGGATAATAAATCTCCAGGTTCAAATGACAGAGTCGAACCAAAATTGCTATCTCCCATGGCACCTCAGTATGCTGCTGTTGCAAGATATTTCGCCAATCAAGGCTCACCATCCGTGTATGGAAGTCAGAAAGCCTGCGATGAGGCAGCGCAAGAAGTTCAGGGACAGAAGGCGAATCAAGCATACGACAAAGGAGGTAATTCATCCCTGAAGGAAACTTTTGGGCGCTTCCTGATTCTAATAATCAACTCAACCATATAATATTCATTTAAAAAATCTTCTGTGCAGAGACACGTCAAGGAACAGAGTAGCATTTCAAGAACAAATGCACATGTTCTTCTCGCTTCTCGGATACTGTTCAGGGTTCTCCCTCCGTCCTTAGACTCTCCGAAATTTTAAAATCATCAGTTTGTCTACCATCACCGGAATACTTAGCTCTAGTATACTTGTCTGAAAGAGGCTTCAGAACTTATGGGGTTTGCTAAATTCGACTGCAAGGTTAGGCAGAAACCCCGAGGCAGAAAAATACGTTCAAACTATTTCTGAAATTTGAGACCTGTAGATGTTAAAGCGTTGTGTCAAAACACATCACCATTGTGCATGCTAATTCAGTTTTTCCCGGCAAGGGAGTTTTCTTATTGATACCTGGTACCTGCATTTACGAAGGCAAGAGGATGGGTGAAATTGTGCAGAGGAATCTGGAGTTTTGAGACATCTTGGAGAACTTTCTTCAGTTACAAAGCAAGGTCTGCCTTTTGTGATGCCTGTACAAGGAAACCCTTCATCGGTATCGCAATCGAGAGAAAGGGAAGGGGTCTTAATGGATTTGAATGAGAAGACAAGTCACTCTTTAAAGGAGCAGATTGCCCAACCATCGGCGCCTTTCATGATGGTGTCAGGCGGAACCAGTGGAAGCAATTGCTTCCTCCCTCCTGCAACGATGCCCCCACAACCGCTACAATTTTTGTTGCCCCAACAGAGACAAGTGGCTTATGGTATGCCTCCACATTTAGGTGGAACTCTTTTCCTGGCTCCTCCAGGGCAGGTACCATGTGCGATGCCAATGCAAGAAGGGACAAATTTTGCGAACTTGCATCAAAGACAACCTTCACAAACTCAGCGGCAAGACGAAGGCCACCATGAAGTTTCCGTTTCTTCCGGACTACCGAAAGAGGTGGAGTTTCCCAGACCAATCAAGGAGGAGCCACCTGCAAGACCTAGGGAAAGGTGGGAAATCAAACCTCGACGACCTAGGCCTCCAACAGATGCTGAGAGACAGAGAGCAATGGATGAAGCATATGAATTCTGGACACCTAATCCTCATGTTATGGTGTCCTTAAAGCCGTCGCAGGTCTATGCAGGGTTTTCCCTGGTAAGTATGGACTTCACGCTTTCTGTTTGGGATTATCTGTTACTGTCATTGATTTGGTGATCGGTTTTTGATCCATGAATTCTGGAAATCATGAATTTTACAGCTGTCGTCAACATACTTTTGGCGCCGTCTTAAGGAAAAGCAAGAGTGAAGTGATAATGCATTCAATTGAATTGGTGGTTATGAGGGTGATGATCCAATAGTGATACAGTATGCATCTCCTTTGTGTCCAAAGCCTAGTTGATACTATAAAGATCTGAATCTGAGGCATGATAGTTTTGGGGTCTGTGAATTAACCTGGAATTGTTACGAATAAATCCTTTAGTGTACTCATCGAGGGTAATGTACGTTTGTTTCGCACTTTTCCTGCAAGAATGACATGTCAAATTGTTCAATGAGCCATAGGACATGCGGTGGGTTTATTGGATGCATAGTTTCCATGTTCAAAATTATCATGCACAATATTATGCATAGATTGTAATAATTACTGTGTGCTCTTTCTAACATATGAGTTGTACTGCAGACGCTGCGATGTGCTGCATTGCCTGATGAGACAAGAGATGCGACCTTGGTGGACTCAACAGGTCAAACTTGGCTGTGCAAGTGGCTTGTAAACCATTCAGGGAGGAGACTGAGCGCTGGTTGGAAGAGATTTGCTGTGGACCATCTCTTGGAGGAAGGAGATGTCTGCGTATTTGAGATGATTGATCGTATAAATCTTACACTGTTAATACACATTTTTAGGATCGAGTTGGATGATCATGTTTCAGAGCCGATAGAAGTACGAAAGAGCGAAGAACGAAGAGCTCCTGCAGATCCTGCAAAGAGAAAACGAAAAAGCAGAGCAAAACCAAATGGATTGGGGCCTCCTGTACCCAAACTGCCTGCTTATAGCGGTTGCAGAATGGAGAAGCTTGGTGGGAGTAGTTCGCCTCTCAGAGGGGCTAACGTGTTGCCTAATATGCCAAGCTACAAATACACAGCTCTTCAGTCTCGGAGACGCCCTGTGACGATGGAGGAGAGGAGGAGGGCAGAGCTGGGTGCACGGAACCTAAACACCAAAAATCCAAGTGTGACGGTTGTCATGCGAAACTCAAGTGTTTATTGCCACTTTCTTGTGGTAGGTCAAGCTCTCAATTTACATCGCTGGCAGTGTAATGAACATAGCTGTCATTTAGATCCTCCTCGTGCTACATGTGTCTCTCCTAAGTAGATTGGTTTTTAGAGGGTTTAATGGCTGGTGTACCTCTATGGTATTGGATTGATTTCCACCACGATATCATGTGCAAAACAATAAGAATAGGATGAAAATCTCACAACTGGACTTGAATGTTTTCGTTGCAGTCTATACCAAGCGCATTCGCAAAGCAATGGCTTCCCAGAAAACTTGTAAGAGTGACACTGATGGACTCAGGGGGCCAGAAGTCAACAGCACGCTGGGCTGGCAATCGGAAGAAAAGCGCCTGCTTGAAAAGCTTTCGAGAATTTTCCCTATCTCACTGTTTGGAAGAAGGAGATGCTTTGGTGTTTGAGCTCATGGATCCGAACCCTAACAATCCGGTCTTCCTGGTTCATGTATTTCGTGTTGTAGAGCTACATAGTGCACGGATGTCGCCCAAAGATTGGGAGAATCATTACAAGTTGGATGTTATGATAGGTACAATCAAGCCTGTGGTCCCTCTTCAAGCATATCAAAGGCGCTACGATGGAGAGTCTCGCATTCTGCAAGCGTACCAGCCACTGAGTTCCGATTCTGAGGAAGAACAGGATGAGGATGAGCCCTCTCAAACATCATCACAACCTTCCACCTTGCCTCAACCTTCGTCAAAATCCAAAAGAAAAGCCATCTATTCGGCTCTTTTAAGAAGGAAGGCTGCTGATAATGAAGAGAATGGGCACTCAGATTCTGTTCAGTATGGCGTAGGAGTGGGTACTTCTCGCAGTGTTGATACACTGACTCACATCGGACACGGGCAGGCTGAAATCTATGGTGAGTCACTGATGTCTTGCTCTCATATCACACTCATATCAAGTCCAATTTAGTATCAGAAAAACTTACTTATGATCGTAACTTAATTCAACCAATTTCGCATGAGTATACATAGTTTCTGGATTTTTAACTGTTTATTTATTTCCCTTTTTTGATATCCGTCGAACTTTTCAGTAAGTATTTTTGACCCTTGGGTCTCCTATTGTCAATGCAGCCGATAAAGCAACCCATATTTCTCAACTTGAGAGGCTGGGGAGGCAGCAGATTTCCCGTGATATCATGCCTCTACTAAAGAGAAACATCAGGATTGATGGCCATGGGCTTGAATCAGAGAATGCCACTCAGACTACTCAAGCACAAAGGGAGCAAGTGAATGATATACGCGATAAAGCAGATACAGAGGCAGGCTTTCATGCTTCCCATCTGGAGAACGATGTGAATCAAGTGGCACTTGATGTCAAGCCGCTCATCACAAAAGTACCCAAGACTGAGTCGGTTGAGGAAGTCTGTCCGCCGAAAGAGAGTAAAAGGATCAGGAGAAAGACTACTCTACGGCGGGAGGGAAGAGATGACTTCCTTCAAGTTACCCTTGGAGAACCCACTAATTGGCTTTTTCAAGGCCCACAGTATAATAGACAAGAGAATCTTGTAACTAGTGATGTCCACAAGAAGACACTAATTGGGAGTGAAATGACTTCTCGTCAATTGGATAGTGGGGTTTCTCGAGATTTGGTTCCATCAACTCACAGCAGTCTAGAGCTGCAAGATGATGCAAACGCGCCAAAACTGGGGCCCAAAAGAAGCTCAAAAGATTTTCCAGAAAATATTGAACAATTTATCTCCGGTTTGAACCATCCAAGTGCGGCTCGCATTCAAGAAGCAGATCACCTTGTTCGAAACCAGCATGATTCTGCCACAGTCGACTGTCCAGCTTTGGACAAATCAGGGTCTGATGCAGGCGTACATTGGTTACAACCCAAAACAGAGCCTATAATGCAGGAGATGGCGTTCTTGTGATGGCACGAGAATTGAACTACGGTACTGAAAACGGGAACCTTGATGTGCCTCGACCGGATCAAGGACCCTTGGGTGACGCTTGATACCACAACACAATTTAAGCAGGTATTCTTCGGTTCCATTTTTGACAAGGTGGGCTCAGAAGTGGGAGCTCATCATTCAAATGCAGAAAGGAAAGGGTACTGTTATAAGGACGGCCTTGGAGAGCAGAGGCCATGCAAATAGATGGCAATGCTTGCCTGAAATGGTCTTCAATTCCACTGCGGATCCGGACGTAGAAGCTGGTAATAACAAGACACCCTGGCTGAAGAAAGCGGGACAAACACGAATATCAGCTTTTGAGGTCAAGCAAATGCCACATGGGACTTGAAAGAAGAAAGGAGCTAGTCCCGATTCAGTTCTTGCAGGAAAGGTTCCCAGTGAAGCAGATTTAAAAGCCACACATGTATATATGAACGGTTTCTGAAAGCAGGAGGATCGGTGTTTCAGGTGTACTCCAAACCAAGCACTTATTAAACTTAAGCTCAATGTACAGGTGTTTCGCATTGGAGTGATATTATCAGTAAACACGGTAAGCAGGATCGTAAATCTATCCATGCGTGCCTTATTTTGAAATCTTATTTATGAGGTGGGTGCGAGCACAGGAGTTGGCCTACTGCTGCTGAACCCCTGGAGATGATGAATGGTCGGAGAATACTGAAAAGTAGTTATCTGTAAGTTTGTTGTTATATTCATGAATTTGTTTTATTATTCGTAGGGTTAGAAGCTAGAGAATGTAAACAATTACCGGTGGTTACGTGTTCGTGACCATTTATCAGTGATCAGATATAGCGGTGAATGATATTATATACACAGACTCAGTCGGCAATGTGAACTTTGAGCCACCCTTTCGTAATATACAGGGGTAATGTATGCCTGAGACCAATCTCTGTGTTTGCACGAGACAGGCAGTACATTTTGTTAGGTACATCAGTAGACCAGGATTATCGTCTTGTGAAATAATCTGCCTGTCCATGTTCTGATAGACACAACTGTCCATTACAGTAATTATTTTACGTCTGCAGGGCTCAGTGGAAAGTCATTCTCTAATGTGCAGGATTTACATCTTATTTGATAGCTTTGACTGGTGATGCATTCCAAATCTCTAGTGTGGTTTGATGTTTGATCCTTTTGTAATCCAAAGCTCTCTAGTTCATTGGCTTTGTAGTGCAGGCAGTGGTACAGCAATGTTCTTATGTTATTTGATTGTTCCAGGTCTGCCCTGCTTCATCTGAAGAAATCAGTGATAGGAAGGTTCTTCATTTTTGGATTTGTTACTGTAGTTCAAAGTCTTCTTACCTTTGATAGATTAATGACCACTGAGAAGGTGAGATCAAATGACAAGAAATTGTGAGTTTAAGCAAGTCCCAAACTAAGGAGCCATTATCCCTACAGGATAGCTTGGGGTCACATTTATTTAGACATCATTTTGACACAACTGACTGATGGCAAACTAGCTAAATCGACCTGATGGTTTCTTACAAGGTGGATGTGCTTGGATGCTTGGAAATGTGATTCTACAATTAAATTTTTTGTAGAACCATATTTGAATGTCTGTCTCATGTCAGCGATGGTTGAGATTCAAGGCAATGGTGGCTGTGCTTTGCAAGCAGCCGGGTAAAACTCAAAAAGTAATGGGGATGTGAAGGATGGTAGGCTGGGTGGAGATAACACACAATTCGCTATTTACGCACTTGGCCATATAATCATGCACTTAGTTCTCGGGCGCATAATTTTTTTGGTCTAACTTTTTTTTTATAAAAAAGACGATTATTGTCTTTCTTCAATCCCTTACATTGTAAACAAATAATTATTGTAATTATTCTCCTGTATTCGCTCCAGGAATACGCTATCTCCGTGTACTCTCTACATATCCGTATACGTACCAATCTGTTCCAGATCCAGTTTATCCCATATGTTTTCGGGCACCTAACCTCAGAGTGGACAGTATATAGCACCAAGGTTTCATTGGGTAGAGCACACCTTTCTCGGCCTCAAGGCCTAGATCAAGTGTGGCATTTCGATATGCGATATGCTTCTCTATGATGGTGGAAGAAGTTATAAGGTTTTGTATCAACCCCGCCCGAAATGCCACATCTGGTACCAACGTTAAGCAAGACCTCAAATGACAGCTGACAACTCAGTGATATTCCGATATATGATCATGCATATTCACCGTCAAATCTGACTTCGAATGGCAGTTGACAACTCAGTGTTATTCCGATATAAAATCTTACATATTCATCGCTAAATGTGAAATCAAAGTTTCAGTAAATCTCATAGTCACAACTAGTGTTATGGAACGTTGTATAATCGATGATAACTTTCCAAATCAAAAACCAGTGTTATGCAATGGCACTACGTTAAAGTGTTCCTCTCAACATATATCCCATATGGTTTGTGGCACCCAAACTCAGAGTGGTAGTAGATATCAGTGTTCATTCATTTCAATTACATTTGAGATCTAGATATGTAGAATATGTCGTTTGCATTTGCTTTCTAGTGTTAGTCCTTGTCATAGTGTTATTTGCTTCCCTCTTGCATTTTGGCATTTCTATGGTCAATGGTTCTCGGTTTTTTTCCTTGTTAGTCTATTCTTCGTTGTTCTTACTGAGTATGGCCAAAGTAGAAGAGATTGCTGCAATTGCAGCTTGTGAAGGTCATGTTGAGGCAAAATCCGAGATGTTTAGTAGTTTGGGATTAGATTCTCAAAGTCAATCTTCCCTTTATAAGGATCTTGAGTCCATCTTGAGTAGTATCCAACACCCCCCTCCTGGACCTTGGGGATTCCATGATGTTAAGTGGACCATGAAGTTGAGTAGTGTGAGAGGATCCCAGAAAAATCGTTAGTTGTTGAGCAGTGTTACGTAAACTCTAACCGTGCAAACGATTTCATCGTAGGCATGGAAAGTGGCAAAGATGGGATTTCTTGCAAATACTTTGTCATTAAAAGATATGGGTTCAAGTCTGCTTCAAGAATGCGCTACAATTCTCCACTCCTATTCCGAAGGTGAGCAAGTGTTACCCAAATCGTCTCTGTTTTGCAATTTTTATAGTTGTATAGAACTTTTAGGTGTTTAGGGTTTAGTTGAGGATCTGTCAGATGATTGTTGTTTTTTAATGTTACTCAGATTTCGCCTATTTACTCATTTTATAGGTTCCAATGTACGTACGGACCTCAAGTCTATAGCAACATTGTTAAGGATATCTCTCCCAATATGCTTCCAAAGTCTAGGCGAAAGCGCATTCCTTCTAAGAGCGTAGAAACGGAACCTAGTGCAATTCTGAAACCCCTCGAAAACCCCGTGCACGAAAGGGATTACAGACAACAACCCAAAATATGCATAACACTAGTACCCCTAGTGCATGTGTAGAGGATGGAGAGACATGCTGCAACGTCCAATCAAAAAGGCATGTGCGTAAACAACGAGCATCGCGGAAGGTTGTAGCGCCACTCCCTCTTGTTGGTTTTGATCTAAATATCCCCGCAGATCCAATGGAGGTAGACAGTATTATGCCACTAAAGCCAATGCGTAAGCAACGAGTACCACGGAAAGTAGCTTCGACATCGACACTATCACCGTTTAGTTTTGACCCCAACGTAGCTTCGGATCTTGAGGATGTTGTCGACGTGATGCCACCCAAGCAAATGCGCAAGGCACGTGCTCCAAAGAAGGTGATTGTGGCTGATGACAATGCTGCATCGAAACCAAAATCAATTCGCAAGCCACGTGTGACAAAGAAGATGCAAAGCGTATCTGCAGCTTTGGTCCAGGATGATGTCTTCATCCCTAAGAAGCAAGTTTGGAAGCCTCGTGGAGCTACGAAGACCAAAGGAGCAACACACCCTATAGTGCATAACACTGATATTGACAATGACATCACGTCTCTCATGTCCAAGTTGTCATGGCTGTAGAGAAGCTCCTCTTCCCAGATTTAAATGTTGATCTACATGTCCTGAACACGGACAATGTTCCCAAGGCCAGGCGAGATTCTCGAAAGAAATGGGGTGATTCAATCAAACGTGGTTGTAAGGCGTCGTTTACTATTAAATCTCTATATCATTTGCCGGATGTCACGGAAATCTGTGTTATTCATTGAAGGCATAAGAACGAGAGCGGGTTAGTTGTACACAGTGATCTAAAGGTTGGAGACAGAAGCGCTGTGAATGCTCATTTGACACCGGAAATGAGAGACAAGATACAAGGGTGGATTCGAGAGAAGTACACTGTGGCGCAGATTATGGATAAGCACTTGGAGGACTTACAGGAGCGAATTCAAAAAGGAACACTAGAAGTTGATCGGGACATCTTCCAAGAAGAGCAAGGCATCCAAAATCTTGCCAATGACATTTATGGTGAGACATGGCGTTTCCACAAGAATGATGCTGCTAGCGTTCGAATGTGGACTCAACGCAATCCTGAAGATTGGTTTTACTACAAGCAAACTACAATCGAAGAGGTTCTAGGGCCATTAACTGGAGATAACATGCCTTTCACATTAGGCATTCAAACTCCATGGCAAAAAGAGATGATGTTGAAGTATAGTCATGGAGGAGGGATTTCCATGGATGCAACGTTTGGTACAAATACGAGTGTTATGTGCAGTACATGCAGTGTTATTTCATTGTAATTAAAAGCCTCTGTGATTGGTGCGCTTTGGTTAGTTTGTGTGAGCGTCGACGGAAATCGAGAACAACGAGGTGGCGCGGAGACTAGGGAGATTCAAAGCGGGACCGACATTGACGGCAACGAGGATAACGAAGAACATGAGCAGCAAAGATTTCGGAGAAGTACAACGGCTATTGCAATTATGCAGGCGAATCCAACCAAGTGAAATATCATGTGGATGTAGAACCAAGCTCATTTCATATTGTGGTGATTCACTTAAAACTTTAAGAATTTTCAATGTAGAAGTGCTATTTAAAAAATCAACTCATAAAATTAAGCAACCAAAAAAACATAAAATCTCTTTATTAAATTGCTTGTAGATCAGATTCTATGTCTCTTAAAACCGAGACGTCTCGCCTTGTCTTTGATGTTGTTTCTGTTTTCAATATTTACATATTAGAAGGTTGAAAAACATGAATATAATAAAAATATTAGTAATGAAAAAATAATATAAAACAAGAACAAAGAATAAGAATTTTAACATAATAGTAATTAAGATACTTTGAGCTTAAAAAAACATGAAAAAAAAACATAAAATTTGTCATACCCGAGCATTTTCATATTCTTTTTTGGCCTTCAAATATAAGACTCTTAAGGTTGAAGATGGATTTTCTATAGCCTTTTTTGTTTGAACGATAACTGTACGCTTTTGAACAAGCGCAATCCCCAAAACTCTAATTTCAGACGGCGAAGTTGTACAATGTACAATAGTACTGTTGTTTATAAGGAAATGTGAGCTGTTGGGAGGATTGAAATTCACTTGATATTAAGGCAACCAGAAAATCAGAAGATCTTGAACCTCAAATTCTCCTTCTGCAATTCAAAATATATAAATTAATACTTTAAATTTGAAAAATAAGTGAAAAATTAATGTATAATCAAAGAAAAATTAAAAAATTAGATTTGAAGTTTAAAAAACCTTACTTGGATATAACCACACGATAAATCCGAACCCATAATCAGTTGGGTCATCATGAGGAAAACAAGAAAAATCATATGTAATAGAAAAACACGAGAAATGAGTTTTCCCGAAACTAGCTTCTCCTGATTTGAGTCTCTCAACTTCTAAGTTTTTCTCAAACTTTTTGAGAGTACCTTTAAATATAGCATTAATATGTGATGTCATCTCATAAATAAAAAATTCTGAGAATGCGAAAAGGCTTGGATCTGGGTGTTGAAACCTGCATCAAAACATCAATGTAATAAATAAAATACTAATATGAAATAAATCATTATTAATATTTAAAAAAAATTAGGCCTAAATCTGTATAAATGAAAATAGAAATGCAAACAATAATGTAAAACTTATCAATCACATTAGTGATTTTCGAAAAGCCCGAACATCATCATCCTTGAACTTTGTTTTTTCTTCCTCCTTGTGCATGGTTTACCTTTCAATTCCAAAAAAAATGTCATTTTGTAAAGTCTCTGAATTTAAGACTTTGAATTGACATCCAATGTTAAAAGGCCTACGCAGTTGTTCACACTCTCTACCAACTATGTGGGACCTTCAATAGATGAAAAGTTGATTTTGTCTCCATTAAAATCATACTCGTTTTTATAATTTTTATAAATTTTTTTTTGATAACCTCTAGAATAGTAGTTTTAGAGGTAACATATGTTGTGATTTAAAATGTTGTTTTATTTTTGGGAAACTTAATCCCAAAATCTCATCACATGTGATACACATATAATATTTGTCCACCCATTCAATGTTCCATGTTTTCAAAAGCTCTTTTTTCAAAAACAACTCTTGAAGTCTTTGATAACGATCCCTTCTCATGTCTTGATATGTGCTCAAGATGGTCTTGCACATTAATAGAACACACCTCATATCTATATGGAGACTTTAATTTTTTGCTCCTATGCCGTGCCATAACTTTAAACTCTGTGAAACATTAAATAAAAAGAAAAATTATTCTTTCAAATAAAATTTAATATTAAATCTAAAATAACTTGTAGTTAATTAACAAAAACATCAATTTATTAAATTCATTATTAAAGTGTTCAAAATTGTCTCTTCATGGCAAGGTTGAATGCAAAGCGGACAACATTACGAATTCTAGAGTTTACAATCTTAAACACTTGATGCACTTGATTTTATTTAGATTTATTTTAAAACAAAGTAAATACTAATAAGAATACATACTAGTGCAATCCAAATTCTATTATACAGAAGCCAAAGGTCCAAAGCCCTAACAGTAAAGGGACATATGAAGATTGCTTGTGAAATGATGACTACAATCAAACTTGTACGTCAAAAAATTCCACAGAACATGTAGAACAGAAAGATTTACCAGCAAGGTCAAGACTAGTTTGACACAACGAAATCCTTGTTCATGCCATGATCACGCGATTTAATAAAAAAAGATATTGATAGCCTCCACGAGAAGATCCTGAAGCCTTCAACGTGCAATGCCTCTTGCTTTTAAAGATCAGCAACCTAAAATCATAATGTTCAACTGTTTCAAAAAATCATCTACCTCTGATTCAACATACCAAACGAACTCAACACTGTTGTGTGTGACACTCCACGACACAAAAACAAGGATCTAATCAAATGATTACAAGTGGCAACCGGAAGCATTGTCGACATGGCGGCAAAAATTTGTTACTTTGCAAAGCACAAGCCTCAGCTATTCCCATGTGAGGAGAAATCGCAGCACTAAAACCCATCTCCAGGCTGGGAGCAGCTACTGTCACCGTTGCTGCAAGCATCAATGACCAAAAAACGGTTTAAGGTAGCAAAGGCTGGCTTGCCAAATGCCGTACAAAGAGCGCCGTTTTCTGATAACAAGAAAAAGTGTTTCAGACATGTGAAACAAAATTATATCAAAAAACCAATTGCTATAGGTCAGATGAAAGCAACGTAATTACAGTCCACATGTAGGTCAAAAAACAATGAATGCACTGTACTGTGTGTAACTCTAAATATTAACCCCTAAAGTAGCAAAGGTTCACAGCTTGAAAATGATCATATTGTGAAAAGTATAATTCAGATGTGACTAAATTTTATATAACTAGAGCTAGTGAAGATCATTGCATACATTGGTCAAGAAACAAATAAATTTGAACAAGTGGAAGACCAAATTGGACCTACTCAAAATTGATTAAAAAAACATGCAGCCCAATCTGGGCTTCTTGGTCCTATAGGGATTAACCCCATAAAAATCAGTTTCTGTAAGTTTCAACTCTATCAAAAAAGTACATAGTCTAAGGAAAATACCTGGCAGTTCCGCCTTAACATCACGAGAGGAAGACATATACAATCGGCTACAACGTTGTGTTGTTGTTTAAATGATGATCTCATACTATCAATTGTTCCTGAATTAGGTGCTGCCATGACACAATTCCCTACGACAACACAAACAAGAGACATCATCAAACTTCGACCAGTAAATGCCACTGACAGGTCAAATTCCTTCAACAACACAAGAATGATATACTGATACTCGATTGTGGCAACGTTTGTAAGAATACGTGCATAAAATCATAATTCTACCACCAATGAATTTCCAAGGTCGGTTGAAAGACCTACTTTGAACTTCACATATCATCTTCGTGAAGGAAATTCTTACCGTGCACTACACAAGCATTCCGCAGCAGTCATTTGTTGTGGTACTTCGGACTGTTCATATTAAGAAAACAATTCGTCAGGTGGACATAATAGCAGGTAACAACTTTAACACTTCAATGCTCTAGGTAACAACTTTAACAATGTTCAAGGTAGGGTATTTCAGCTTTAGGGCCATACTTCAGGGTTTCTAAAGCACGGTGTTTAGAGCTTGTTATTGATTGCTTGTAGTGTTTGAGTTCGACCTCCTTTACTATCACATGATGAACATAGAACGTACAACTTACATTAGCAACGTACGTAGAACCGGAGTTATGAACGTACAACGTACAATAGCATTTTGTTAGAGGCCGAGACGGGGATTCACTAAGCATGGTTGGAAACCTTATGCAAGCATGCACCCATAGGTTCAAAGTTATGACACTTCAAAATTGGAAGTTTCTTACGATATATAAATGTATATTCAAGGTAGGACTCAAGGTTCCCAAGGACACATTTTATGGAATAGGGTATGTTATATGTCGTTGGAAAGCTAAAGAGAAGAGCTCTCAAAATTGCTAAGGCTCATAATGAAAATAAAGTAAAGCTATAGCTGAGCAAAAGACTTAGGGTAAATTATAATCGTCACTTCCTAAAGACTTGAACCTTTGGGAGGCTATGAATTTCTCAATTTGGTATAGATTGAGAAAAAGTAAATGCAACATCGTGATCTATCATATCGTAAATCACAAAAGGGGCTCGTACGTAAAGTACGGTGAGAAGGTACTTTGAGGGAGGGGAGGGGGAGTTTGTCTTCCTTCTCACTCTTGTATGGTGCTATAGTGAGCCGCGGTAGCTTCTAAAGGGTGGGCTAGTATTGTGGCCTAGGTGCATTTACAATAACACAACTAGCCTTGACCCCTTGAGTGCTTTACTTACAAAGGTACATCATTAATATTTTGATGATATGGCGAGTATTTGGAAGAAAATTGTGCATTGATCAAACAAACATGATGGAGACTTGAAGTTTGAAATGCTAATTTCTCTGGGGCAATAAGGTTTATGAAAATATAAAAAAATCATCAAAAAAACCAATTTCCTTAGTAGTAGTTACTAACTTATCGAAAAATGATTTTTTTTATATTGCAAATAGATTCACCTCACTCCTGCACCTTTGGCATTGTGATGTGCTTAGATGTACATCTACTGATGAGATATCTCTCAATACAATTTTTTTTTAAATAGTATGATTTTTAAAAGGAAAATGTAAATAATAGTGATGAACAACAAGGTGTAGGTGGCATACTTTTTGACCTTACATAAAAAGATATCCAATTGAAAATAATCTTCTGCAACATATATTGGAATTTTAGGGTTTTGAGCTTTAATGTGTTGTTAAAAACACAATTTTAAATCTTTGAAGAGGAGTAAATTGGGTTAGAAAATAGAAGATATACCCACACTTTGTAAGTTGGAACTATTTTCATTCGAAATAAGGAACTAGATGAAAATCAAAGTTTGACTATAGAACGATCAAGTGTGGCAATATTGGGCTCTTTAGACACTTAGGAGTTAAAGGGTTAACCCCTAACTGCCCGACCATGCATATTTTTCATGATGTACGGATTTGAATTCCGATTTCTCATCCATCATGCACTTTTTGCAGTGTGGATTTTTTGTTGAAACTTTTATGGGAAATTAGCTTTGTGCATGTGTGCTCCAATTAGAAAGGGGATGATTTGTGAAATTTTTATGTCTCATTTCATATTGTAGTGTTCCACCCAAAATATCAAAGATTTTAGTCTAAAAGTGCTCTTAAAGAAGTCAAATACTAAAATTAAGCAACCAAAAAATCTCCAAAAATCACTACACTTAGAGTATTACATTTCAACCCATCCCAAAAAAAATTATTATTAGATTGTCAATATCTTATTTGTAATCATATTACAAAAGAGCTCTAAATTTTAAGTTTGAAAATTTATACACAAATATGGGACAAATATTGGTGATAGCAATCGAAAATCTAACCGTATGAATAGAATCTAAAATTCATAATGTACAACTTTTATTCATTCATCAAATTACTCTTAGTTGCATTTTATAATGCATCTTTGAAAAACTACCAAATCTGAAAAGGGTGAGAACATTTAGGAGTTATTTGTGAATACCTTATGTATTTTTGAAGTGGTGAATATGGATATTCTATAAATTAACCTTAGATTCTCTTGTTTAGATGGTGTACATTCTCATAATAAAGATCTTCATTTTGGGCAAGAATTTACATGATTTTAAAGTTGGGGCGATTTTGAATGCATATACCTTAGAGAAAATATGAGCTTGCAAAAAGCTCCTATGAATATTGATTCTGCTATTCCCTGAAGTTTCCATTTTGTGTACTTTGGTGCCATGCCTAATTCTCTCTTTGCAAGGGTCTCCATAGTGGCTACAGGATGTGAGGTTCAAGTCTCCAGGTAATTGTGTCACTTTCTCATTAGCTACATTGAAATTTTGATTTAGTGTCTAGCAAGACTTCATGTTTTTTTTACCACAATTCGTTCAATGGTGGGGAAAAAACAGTGTCCCTACAATATATAGGAGTTTGCCACTTGTCACTCCCACTTTCAATGAGAGTACCATGTTCCTTCTAGGTGGTGAGAGTGACATGAGCTGGCATGCCATGTTTACTATAAAGTTGTCATTTGTCATTGGAACGCTCCATCCAAAAGGTTTACTTGAAGTTTTAATCATTTTAAATTTAACAATATATTTCCAAAAAGTTAAATACCGGTAGTGTTTGCATTGAGAAATAATTTCTTGGACACCACATCACAATTTTAATGTAGTGAGAAGAAGGTTAAATTTGTCATTCTTCTTCTTTGTGAGTTTCAATCAACCAAAAGTACTAATTACTTGAATATTGTAGATTCAAACTTGAGCCCAACATTTTGTCCCATAGCCTGCTTGACTTGTTGGTTATGTACCCTGTGTTAGTTCTTTCTCTATCATCCATAGCATTGGTGATGGGTCCAAGGAGGTGACACATGGTCCAAAATTGGCTCGTATAATTTTTGACTGTACCAACTAATGTGATTTGAAGTGACTATTTGGTTTTAGTGAGATGCATTCTATTGGCTTTTCCATAAACATTACATTTGTGTGAAGAATAATAGAAGGAACAAAGTGTTCCAAGGAGGTTCCTATTCTACCGTAGTACCATAGCAGGTTCGTCCTAAAATAATTCTAAAAATAAAAAACGTAAAAATTAGAAAATTCTGAAGACAGAAAAACGAAAATAGAATAAATTAGTTTTTGCAATATTTTGTTATTTCTAAGCTATTTAAGGTCATTTTTACTGATTTTTTTGCTAAAAAACGAAAATCGAGAAATTCAGTTTTTGAAAGGCGAACCTTATTTTTTCAAAATAAATAAATATTTGTTCGCCAGGTAGCGAACCTGCTATGGTGTTACGGTATATCATCACAAACTTCTCTCTATACATGGTTTAGTGTTGAATCAACAACGAAATAGTTGATATATCATTTGTGTTGTTGTTTCCATTTTTATCATAAGATGAATTAGAAAAAAACTTCAATATCTTGGGAGGGGTTTGAAATAGAGCCTAATTTTGGATTTGCAAGGTTGCATGTACTTTGATGAAATATGTTTTACTTTGTTTCCCATGTAACTTTATAGTCAAATAAACCCACTATCAACTTCCAACCTCAATATCTATTATTATTCTATACATCCAATGGTTAAATTGATTGAAAAGTTGATTATTTGCGTAAGGGTTCAAATGTTCAATTAGTCTTGAATGGTTCAATCTACTCCATTGATGATTGAATATATTAATTTATAAAAGGTTAAAGGAAAAGATACAAGATGAAAGTGTTAAAGGATAACTCTATTAACCCTTAAACGTACCAGTCCTTTCTGGAAAAGTCAAACTATAGAATTATACAGAATTAAACCTTGAAGAATAATCAAAGTATATTTTGTAATATTTTCATGCATAAAATTAAGTGTTTCCTATAAGTCCTGAAATTTTCAGATTTTTTTGATTTAACATGACTTTTTTACAAATTTTTAAGTCAAATGCTTCACAAATTCATTTTAATTACAAAAAGACTTCAAAAAATTGATTAATTTTTGGATGAGATGCAAATCACAATGGAGAATCACATGATATCATTGATATGTTTTCCATAAAAATAAAACTAGTTAAATTTTGAAATTCGAAAAGTAAACATCCCATGTAGTGTATTTAGAGCTTGAGCTACAAAGCTTGCAAAAGAAATAATTTACTCAATACATGAAATTTTTAAGATTTGAAAAGTGGAGTGCAAACTAGACTTGATAAACTTCATTTTCTCTGTTGAGTGTAGTAGCAAAAGAAATCATCTTCGAGATCAAAATTGGGTTTGACCAACAAATATCCAATAACTGGATGCGTGGATGTTTAGGGATTAACCCCTAAACATTCTCACCCCTTTCCAAATTCGGCAGTTTTGCAAAGATGCATCATAGAATGCAATTCAAAGGGATATTTTGCTCTCTCTGCAATTGAGGGAGGAAAGGCGGATGCACTTTATGCATGAAAAAAAGTTGTACATTATAAATTTTAAATTCTATCTATACAATTAGATTTTTGATTACTATCATCAATATTTTGTATAGAAATTGAAACTCAAAATTGAAAAATTCTTTTGTCAGTCTTCTCAAGCCCTACCCAAGAGAATGCTCTAGACAACCCGTTGGTCCAAGCTAAAATTTCTCCCCGGACTGTGGTCACAACATACAGTTTCACAAATGGTTACAAATGGTTTAGGGGTTTATGTATGGGCTTGAAATCGCTATGAATCTGTATAAGTTTCGTGTTCTGTGGTTTCTTCCACAATAGAGTTAACCGAAAAGAAGGCCATGGAACATGCCTTTTCAACCTTCTTTCAAGCGCTCTTTTGAGCTCCCTTCAGCTATGTTTGGGTTGAATAGTGTCGTGTCATAACTTGTCCCCTTGTGGGCCATGGGCTTGGAGCTTTGGTAGGAGGTGTGGAAGTCATTGCGAGGTGTGGAGAATAATGACAGTGGCTTGCTTTAGATTGTCTCCCAACTCACCTTGAACTAGTTTTCGGTCTATTTATATTTCAATATGAGTTCAAGAGGAGTTCAAGAGGAATTTGCTAAAACTTTCCTCTTTGAGCTGACTTTTCGGTTAACTCTAATGTCTCTTGCAGATCCGGAGCTTGCCAGCCTATGGAGCTGGATTGTAAACGAGCGGAGCCTTCTAAACTGCCACTAGAAGGAAATGTGTCGTTTTTCACTTACTATAAATGAAAAAGAAATGAAACGGCGCCAAGCACATGGGTTGTGTTAGTGCCGATGAGTAGTTTTGGTCACAAGAAGACAGAAACATAAGTATAATATTCAGCCACTATTCACTGTTCTCACGAAATGAGGAATGAAAAACGACAGGTTTGCTACTAGTGTGCATTGATCGTCGATCCAACTGGTGCGCTTATGTCCACGGTATGCTTATTATTTTTTAATTGTAGTTGTGGAGCAATAGCCAGTGTTGCTGAACATTCTTGAGCAAAATCCATCCTGCGTTGACATATTTTTGCTCGCTTAGGCTTAGGGGTTAGGGTTTGACAGCAAAGATCATCTGCATTTCAACGAAGTTAGACTGTGCACCCTGTTCTAAATTGCCAGAAGCAATTCTCAATGCATAGTTTAAGAAGGGGGAAGTGGCTCTGGAAACGTGTACATTGATAGTAACCTGGTCCTGCTTAGAAGTGAGAATTCTTTAGAGTTAGTTGGGGTTTCCATACAATGCAATTATGATGGAGAAGAAATTCTTTCATTGTTACGCTTATGGATTATTCGTCTTGCTACGCACTGTAAATATATTTTATCAAGCATTTGGTAAGGTCTGAGGTGGAGTAATATGGTTAATTATGTTCAAAAAGTTCAGATTGAGTTCAGGTGGGGAGGTGCTCTTAAGGGATAAGAGCACTGTTTTGTGTATATTTGCGTGGTGTTAATCTACGCCTAATTCATTTTTCTCACCTTTTTTTGAAGTTCAGATAGCTGAGTGAAATGATATAGGTAACAATGCTTTGTTTTTTATTTATTCATTTCTCTTAGGGTTGTCTCGCAGGATATTGGAAAAAGATCACTTACAGGGTTAGAATTCTTGCAGATGGACCTAGCGATGCTCCAATATCAGAACCATCAGTTGGTCCAGCAGCTAGATCAACAGCGTTCAGAGATCGGCGCTTTAAAGAGTAGGTTTAAGATCCAAAATGAAGTTAAAGTTCACGTTGACATGATTTTAATGAGCTATTGGGGTCTCAATTTGGAACTTTCTATTTACAACAAATGTCAAATATACACCACTGTATCTACTATCCCCATCAGCCCTTTTAGGGTTAAGGAATGTCAAATAAGAGAAGAGTGACGCTTACTGTGAAATTGTGACACAGGGCGTTTCGTTGTGTTCAATATGCATTGGAGCTTTCAGTTTCTACCAGACAGACTTGATTATCTACTTACACTAAAATATCAGGATATTTTTCTATAGTATGCGCATTTCTTTTTCCAATCATACTAGTGTTCCCTTACCTTTGTAGCTCAATTTATGAATTCCTCCGCCCGTTTTTCCAGCAGCTAAGGGTGGTCGGTATCGAAAATTTAGTAGGCAAAAATATGGCTCAGAGTATGTTTTTTTTCTTGTCATTGATTTAAAGCAGCTTCTACTTGTTAGGGTTTGGTACTATCATTCCCTCTCGTCTGGATATATCTGGCATTGTTGTTTGGGCAGGTGTAGCCATTGTTTGAGAAAGTGCTTCGTTGGATTGAGCTTTCAATTCATGCCGAAAGCATTATGCTCTCAATTGATACATGCAATCCATAACCCTAGGGGGCCCTGCCGTTTTGCAGGATACAATGTGAGTGGAGCGGGAGTGTTCATTAGTTGCATTTTTTTAGTGTTTTCTTGGATTCAATGGCGCCGAAGGAAAGATATTTTACGTCGGAGGACGAGTTTCCGGAGCATCTAAGAATTGCAGCCTCCGACTTACATGTAGGGCGACTCATTGGAAGAGGAAAATCGAGTGAAGTCTTTCGAGGTTCATGGCTTGGTTGCATGATTGTAGTGAAGGAGTTCCACATGCATGGGGACTTTCAATTCAGGACATTCAAGTCGCATGCACTAGAGCTGGAGATTTTGATGAGGCTTCCGCACCCGCATGTTGTGCAGCTCTTGGGGTATCATGCGGATCCGAGAGTGGTATCCCTCGTGATGGAATATATGGAAACCACATTAATTGAAGTCATTGCTCAAAGGGAGAGTCAGCCCTTTGCTCCCTGTGAAGCTTTGGACATCATAACGAAGATTGCTCTGGGTATGAAGTTCTTGCACTCCCGAGGGATTACACACGGATGTCTGAGTTCTGGGATTATATTGATGAATGTGCATTCTCAGAACAAGTTTGAGGTTAAGATTGGTGGCTTCGCTTGCTCTCATTATACGGACAGCATTCGCATCCCATTCAATGATCGTTTTGAATTCGGGGAGCTCGAAACTGGTGACCGGGAGCAGAGATTGAGAAATGCTGTGGATGTTTATCATTTCGCTAGAATTTGCCAGGAGATACTGACAGGTCGTCAATTTTTGTTCAAGCCGGAGCTTTTTGATCCCCGCTTGGAACAACTCATTCGCAAATGTTGGGATAAAAAACCAGAAAATAGGCCTGATTTTGTGGAAATATGCAACACGCTTGCTGAAATTAAACCTGCGAGCAGAACGGCAGTGACAGAGGACCATGGCTTTCGAAGGACCGCCCACAGGGAAGATGAAGAAAAAACATGTTGCATAGAAATGGCAACAATATTGGAGACCTTGCCGGGCCATCTTTCAATAAACCCCGCTGATGTGGAGTGGAGGCGGCTCATAGGAACGGGGGGATACAACAAAGTATACGAAGTGAATTGGCTCGGGTGCACGTTTGCAGTGAAAAGGTTCAAGGCGTTGTCTGTGGGTTTGAAAGAAGAATTAGACTTTCTTGTAAAGCTCCAGCATCCCCATATCGCTCGATTGATAGGCGTTTCTCTTGACGACAACGGAGGTTGGATTATGATGGAACGCATGGATATGGATCTACGGAAACTGATCGATTCTCGCATGAGAAAGAAGAAGTGGAAATGTTCGTCAGCTCCTTTTGGTGAAGGTGAAGTTTGGGAGTTGTGCCACAAAATAGCCCTGGGTATGAACTTTCTGCACTCAAAGCAGGTTGTTCACAGAGACATCAAGGCAGCGAATGTGTTGGTACATGACCATCAAGGACGATTTGATGTCAAAATTTTCGATTTCGGTGTATCCCATCGCATCGGCAACCCAAATGTCGTTGGATGTGTAGGCACAGGTCTGTGGCGAGCACCTGAGGTTCTCAAGGGTGAGGAGCTAACAGGCGAGAAGCTGAAGAAAACAGACGTTTACAGTTATGCTATGGCATGCTACGAAATCATAACTGGGAATTTTCCTTTTGAAGGGGAGGTGATTGATGCTCTCAACAGACCTTTTCGTAGCCGCGTGCATAGGGAGGATGTTATTCGAGGGTGCAGGCCCAAGCTCCCTGCTGACCTGAATCCAGACTTAGTGCAGCTCATCTCGGGCTGTTGGCATGCTGATCCTGAAATGAGGCCCGACTTTGCCACAATATGCGATCTACTTGCAAGCAATCCCCTTTGCAATGTGGTTGTACCGCTGCCCCGAGCTGTGACATTGTTTGAGTATTTGTGGGGAGCTTTGTTCTACCTCGTGCGATGGTTGGAATCCACAGCAGTTTGGAGGGATATCAGTTTTTGGAGGCATTAAACTTCAACAAATATTTTTCAAGAAGTTGTCACACGCTCTCAATATTTTTCCAAGTTTATGGATGAGGTCTTTGATCTTCCGGTCTCGAATTCTCTAGACATTGAGAGATGGTTTGGAGCCAGCCCGTAGTCCTGTATCGCGGAGCTCATGGCACAACTTCAGGCTCTTGGAGTAAAATAGACTTCCTCAGGTTGGGTTGTGAAGTGGTTGCAGGCATGGAGCAGTTCCAGTCCCAATTTGGCTTGCAATCATACAAGGAGAATTCTGTGCTGCCACCTTGATGAGTTTTAAGTGACTAAAAGGTAGGAGCCCCTCTTCTCGTGCCACCTCACCTTGAAGCTTGAAAATGGAAGGCCTCGTGGAAGGATCCATTTTCCAAACAATTGTGAATACCCCTACTACCAAAATGGTAGTTCCATAACTTTTTATGGGCGCTCTCTTGTGGATGTGGCAAAATGTGGTTGGCTAGACATTTATTGGTTTATTCTCTTTGTCCCAAAAATAGCTTAACCTTTAAACCTTTAACCCCTAAACGTCCTCACCTATGTCCAATTTAGGCAGTTTTGCAAAGATGCATTATAAAATGCAACTAACATGAATATTTGAAACTTGATGTATGAATAAAAATTATATATTTTGAAATTTAGATTCAATCTATACGGTTAGATCTCTGATTGCTATCACTAATATTTTCCTATAAATTTTGAAACACAAAATAAAAAATTATTTTGTAATTCGATAACGAATAAGATATTGACAGTATGGGGATGAAATTTGTTGTGATGGCTTATAATGTAGTACTCTAGATATAGTGATTTTAGGAGATTTTTTGGATGCTTGATTTTATGAGTTTAATTTTTCTAGAACACTTTTAGACTAAAATCTTCAAAGTTTTGGGTGAAACACTGCAACACAAAATGAGGCATAATTTTTTCAAAAATTGCTTCCTTTTCAATCGGATCACACACCTATGAAGCTAACTTCCCATAAAAAATTCAGTAAAAAAATCACACTACAAAAAGTGCATGACGGATGAGAAACTGTGGATGAAATCTGTACATCAAGCAAAATCTGCATGGTTGGGCAGTTAGGGGTTAAGGTGTAGGTGGCATGCTTCTTGAGCTTAAATGAAATGAAATTTGATAGAAAAACTTTTTTCTTCAATGTATATTGGAATTTCGGGGTTTTAAGCTTTAAAGTGCTGTAAAAAATGAAATTTTAACAATTTTGAAGAATGGTAAATTGGACTAGAAAGTAGAAGATGGCCCTCACACTTTCTTAATTGGGATCATTTTCATTTGAGATTAGGAACTCGTGTTTTTCAGCAATCTATAATGTACAAGTGGGTGCAAATGTACCTAAGTGCAGTTGCAACTTCTTCACTCCAAATTATAAAAATTAAAGTCAAATTCAATTGGAGGTTGATGAAAAAGGTGACATTTGAATTAGGAAAAGTTAAATTGAAGGGTAGGAAACGGGACTAGCGTTGAGTGCACAACTCGAGAGCACCTATAATTCTAGGAGATATATGAATTATTTCTGGAGTAGTGATGTCATTATTTTTTTTGTGTTGAATTAAACCTAGGCTTTCTTCGTCTGGATCTTCTTGAGGGTTAGCCTACACATATCACCCATGAATTAGAAAAAGTTATTTTGAAGGGTAAGAAACGGGACTAGCGTTGAGTGCACAACTCGAGAGCACCCATAATTCTGGGGATATATGAATTATTTCTGGAGGAGTAGTGATGTCATTATTTTTTTCGAGTTGAATTAAACCTAGCTTTCTTCGTCCGGATCTTCCTGAGGGTTACTTAGAGTAGCCTACAGTCCTACACATATCACCCATGATTGTTATCCTCTGAGTCCCTGAGAAAATTTTTAGGTCCTGCTGGAGCTCAAAACTTACACATCACAGCATTCAATTAGGGGAAGTGCAGGATAAGTTGTCACATGATGACATGAATCACTTGGGAATAGCATAACGTAATGTTTCAATCCTTCGTTTTCCTGAATTAAAATTTCAATAATCTACTCAAGAAAATACCGCCTGCCTGTGGTAAAAACTGGCAATACACATTTACCGACTATTATAATTAGTAACATGTCATTTACCTCCAGGGACGATGGAATCACCAATGGAAAAAATGTGTTGAAGTGAGGCTTAGAACTTTGATGCTAATAATAGCTTACTCTTGCTGCTACAGCTGCTACACTATTTGACACAAAGTTGAGCCCCACTCAGTTGACTTTAGGCACTGTTGACTTCGGCACATGGTGTCAAGTGCATGGATTTGAGCGCGTCATTCTTGCCGGATTTGTTCGAAGTGACAGCACGTTGATTTCCAGGACTTAGATACTGTTCAGATACCACGTGAGCCTCTTCTTAATGGCTTGTGATTTAAAAGTCGATCTTCGGACAGGTATTTGAGTTGTTCGAACATTATGTTACATGTGCCATAATTTGTCAGTGACTTCCACTTGATGTGTGGCATGACATTTAGGTGAACATTTTGGTTTTTCTTTTTTTCTTTTTACACAAATAAAGGAATACCTTTACTGCCACTACTAGGAAATGCGACGCTTCTGACCAACGGAGAATCCGGGTTTTATTTGTCTGTTGTGTCCTCCCTGACTGACAAGCAACACTTTAATTTGTCTGTTGTGTCTTTTCCGACTGAAGAGCACCTCCAACAGCAGTCAGAAGCGTCGCTTCTCCTTCCAGTGTGCAAAAATGAGAGCACAAATACAACCAGAACCCAGCCAGGACCGGCCAGGCCCAAGGAAAAGGAAAGAAAGCAAGAACGGAGAGAAAAAAAGAGAGAAACAAAAGGAACAAAAAAGGCACAGGACAAAGCAGAGACATTTTGGCTTCCTGGCTGAGGCGACGATAACACTACTATCTGTAGTATTAGCGAATTGCTCTCTAATGCAAGTTACAGTACTGGATTAGGGGATAAGGGGAGCACCTTCCAGAAATGTTGTCACGTTTAGGATCCTGTACCTGAAAAGCTGTGCAAGTTGCAGAATATTCCATGTAGACGAGGGACAGACGGAGTGGCTTGAAGTAACTAGTGTTTCTACTAGGAAACTGCAATATTCATGCACGTTGCCCACAAGTTGAAATTAGCTCTGCATGTTCTATACAGTACTTCTACCTATTCTTGTACACAAATTTACCGCCAGTATTTCTGGGTACCTCCACTGGTTGTCTAGCTAGCTTTCTGCTTGATAACTTAGTACCAATACTAACCCGTAAATTGATAATATATAACATAACTTATATCGGTGATCCTACTCCCAATATTCTGGCCTTTGCCAGAATTGTGATATAATTCTGACATCGCCAGATCAGCAATCTACTAAGTAACGTGTACGGCTACTCATACAGATACGTAGATTCACTCCGTTAAAACGTCCTTAACTTATGACATACATTTCAAACTATATGATGTTGTAGTTTCGTTACCTACTTTCTTAGCAGTATCGTGCCGAATTTCTTGACAGACAATCCTTAGATTCTGCATGGCTTGCTTGCTCACGTTCCGAACATATGATCGTCACTGCAGCCGCGAAAGAAAGACGTCTTCCAGAACGAATCAAACAGAGGCTCTAGGATCATCCACTTGAGGTCTTATAAAGTCGAAGCATAGTTGTTGATGGACGACCAATTCAACCTGCATCACCAGACACATCAAAGTACTAGTGCGACGAAGCTGAAGAGACCGTTCAAGCGTAGCTGAAGGTTGACACTTAGGCTCATGCATCACGTTCAGATTTTTCCGCATTGGAGTGTAACCATAGATTTATAGATGAAAATGTCGCATATTTGGTATTGGAAATGATGGTTTGACTCAGTCAGTTTGTGTTGAATGCGCAGAGAGAGACGTAGTCTGCGGTCGAAATGGTAGGCTCCGGCAAGGATGAGTCGTTCTTTCTGAAGTCACCGCGGGAGCTTTACCTGCTGTTCGCGGGCGGAGAGGTGACGACGTCCAAGCCCAAGCCCGACCCGGTTCCCGAGATTGCCACGGAGAAGGTGGCTCTGGCAGTGAAGTCGGCGTCTCCCACGAACACGGTGGTGACCAACCACCCCTCCTGGCTGGAGAAGCTGACTCATCCCTTCGGCCACAACTTCTTCCTCTTCGGAGGCGCCGCGGCCAATGATCCTTCCAAAGACCCCAACCTGGTGCTCCTAAAAGCGCAAGTCTCCATCATCAGGGCCAATGTGGCCGGCCTGGACGTCGCCAACCCCATTTCGGATCTCGTTGAGCTCGGCCAGGAGGTCATCAACAATCACGTCACTTTTCAGCTCGTCAGCAACGACGTTGATCCTGGTAACATTTGCCTCGCCCTACTATATCTGGATATACACCTGGAGTTTCGTTTTATCATCATATTGGTTATTTAAATGGCGATGTTTCACACTATCAGATCCACAGTATTTCGATATACCAGTCCTAGGTTTCGAAGCTCTGTGCGCTTGAATGTCGTTGAATTTTGATGCTCTGTTCAAATCATGTCTGACCATGTTTACCGATCGGAGCAGGTTCGCTACTATAATTATTGAGTCTGAATATGTACAAGTTGGGATTCCGTTATCTTCGAAATGACGAAATTTCTAGAGATTGGCACTTTCTGGAACATCAGATCCATATATCTGTCCTAGTTTTTAGATGTACCAGTCCTAGGTTTTAGAGCTCTGTGTCGGTGAATTTTGGTGCTATGTTCAAAACATGCCTGACCATGTTTACCGATCGGAGCAGGCTCCCTGATTTTGATCTGCCGACTTTTGTGTGTTACTTTCGTTTTTGGTAGCGACGAAGTCGGGAAAATTGAGTGGGACGGTGACGGTGGAGCACTGGGGCAAACCCAGAGACGTTTTGGTGCCAACGAAGTTTGAGTACAACCTCGACTTCTACGTGCCCAAAGACTTTGGCGTCCCGGGGGCGATCATTGTCAACAATGATCATAAGAACCTCGTGCTGGTGTTCAGCAAGATCACCATCACGACCGAGTTCAAGCTCACCGAAGCGCATGTCACGTTGCCGGACAAGAGTGTCGTTACATTCGCGTGCAACTCGTGGATTTACGCAGCAGAAATGAACAAGCATCCAATTGGAAGAGTGTTCTTTGTCAACCAGGTATGCATCAATGAAAATCCATGATTGCCAAATTCGCCGATCTCTTTTATATTATGCTGTCAATAAATACTTGACGTGAATTTGCAGGAGTATACACCCGCTGCCACTCCTGCCGGTTTGGTACAACTGAGAGAAAGCGAGCTGCAGGAGCTTCGAGGAGATGGAACAGGGGAGAGAAAAGAAGGCGAAAGAATCTACGATTACGATGTGTACAACGATTTGGGGACCCCGGAAAATCCTAGAGTTACTCTTGGAGGATCGGCAGAGTATCCATACCCGCGTCGATGCCGCACTGGCAGAAAGCTGAACAAAGGTACCACTCTAGTGACATGGATTAAACCCATTGTAAAACGATTTCTTCGTCTTCTGCTTGACCTGCATTCAGTGATCTCAGAACCACTTTATGACATTTAGAACATTATGCGACCTCCCACATAAATGGTATCTACTTTTGCTACCCAGTGCATACAATACTCACGATACCTCTATAATATCCGGCAATACCCTTGACATATTAAGGTGATACCATGATATCCACAGATATCACCTTATGAAATTGCTACATATTTATATCATGATGAGCATTCTCGCTACATTTCAATTTTTTTTTTTTTCATTTTCTCTCTTTGTATGTTTAGCAGCCCCATTTTTTTGGGGTGAAAATCCAGCTAATTTTAGCCAGTTTTGAGATCACTGCCTGCATTATTCGCCCAGAGTTTTAGCTGCGTATGAATTCTCTCTGTTTGTGAGCAGATGGGAAAACAGAGACCCAAATCAGCGGCGGCCCTCTGGCGAGCAATTACGTTCCTAGAGATGAAGTGTTCGACGAGGTGAAGAGATCTGTATTCGTAGGGGATTTCATTAAGGGTCAGAATCACAGACTTCTTGCAGACATCGTCGACCCGGATAAGGAGTTCCAAGACTTTGACGACGTGAGGGATATGTATGTGCCGATTGGAGAGGAATCGAATCTCGAAACTATGGCTGGTCACCAGGAAAAGCCATTCGAGCTCCTTCGGCAAATCTTTGACTGCACTGGAGATGACCGGAACGCGTTCAAGTACCCGACGCCTAGACTCATTGCAAGTAAGGGTCACTCTGGAGAAGAACTGTCTAATTCGTGCAGTGCTTTTAGAATTATTAATTCTCGCTCTCGTTCAAAGACCTTATTGAATGTGGTTTTGGATCATGATGTGGGTGCAGCTGACAAGAACGCTTGGTCCAAAGACATTGAGTTCGCTCGTCAAGCGTTGGCCGGCATGAACCCCTTGCTCATTGAAGCTCTCACGGTACTAGTCACCCTACTTATCTGGCTTTATATGAAATTTTCAATTGCGAGATATTGCACATCCGGATTTTGCACTGATGGCGCAGTGTGTTGTTCACAGGAATTTCCACTGAAGAGAGCGTCTGCCGTCACTGCAGAAATCGTTGAGCCTCAACTTGAAGGCCTCAGCATTTCCGAGGTACGAGTTCGACATGTGGCACGTGATTTTATGAAATTTCTGCTGACTGGCTGGTTTTTGAACAGAGTAATGTTCTGTTTGATGTGAATGGTTTTGGTGTTGTTGTGCATGAAATCTCTGAAGGCCTTGAAGAACAAAAGGCTGTTTGTGTTGGACTACCATGAGCGGTTCATTGGCTACATCCAGCGCATTAATGAGCAGAAAAATAGCCAAGCTTACGCCTCGTGGACACTCCTCTTCCTCACCAAGGATGGCATCTTAAAACCCGTTTGCATCGAGCTGGCTCTTCCAGGTGCGTTGGATGGAGACAGCCCCAAGTTCCGAGTGTTCCGCCCTGCTGAGCCAGGCGCAACCACCAACTGGGCGTGGGAGCTTGCTAAAGCCCACGTCCAGGGCAACGACGCTTCCTGGCACCAGGTCATCAGCCACTGGTAAGTTGAAAGTTCCCAGGGTCCATTCAACCTAAGTTGTCATGTTTCAGTGCTTTTTTCAAGGCATTTTTAATGTGATGTTTAATTTAAATTGTAATTAGAGAGAAAAGTGATATGTCAATGTTTCCAACATGTATATAAAACACATAGTACAAGATGAAAGCATATTGTAAACAATTGACTACTAAAAGCACTAGAATAGAAGCAGTGGTTTCAACGACTCACCAAGGACTTTTCTAGATGATAAATAACACTTTTTTGGTATAAATTTTGGGATAATGGAATGAGAATGATGATCATGTGCATGAAATTTGAAAAGAATACTCTACAAAATTGTCCTTTGAATGAAAATCATGACTTTCTTGTCTCTAGTTACTCTCCAAAGGACTCTCCAAAGCACTCAAACGAGACACCTTTGGTTCGTATTAGTTTGAATGGACCCGTCTACATGTGCATGCATATGCAGACTTTGAAAGTTGAAATTCTCCACACTACATTGAGTTGGTTACCATGATGATTTTATCATGGTGTTTGATACGCTGTGATCGATGCTTGCAGGCTGCGGACGCACGCAGTGATTGAGCCGTTCGTGATCGCCACCAACAGACAGCTGAGCATCATGCACCCCGTGCACAAAGCGCTCGTCCCACATTACAAGAACACCATGGACATCAACCAGCAAGCTCGAATCACACTCATCAACGCAGGCGGGATTGTGGAACAAACCCACACTCCACAGAAATACGCCATGGAAATGTCGTCCGTCGTGTTCAGAGGATGGCGCTTCGTCGACCAGGCCCTGCCTGCTGACTTGATTAAGAGGTCAGTAAGAGCCGTCACCTTCTCTCTACCTTGCTGCACCTGTACCACTCTCAGCCCTTCATAATTCTATATATTCTTAACTCTATATATCATCGATATAATTCCTGCAACCTTAATCCTTAAAGCTCCAAAGAGCCCTTTCCGACCAATATATAATACACCGATATTCCATTGTATTTGGTATAGTTCCACACCTCCTATGGGTTTAAAATCAAAAGTGAAGTTAAAATTCACGTCAACATGATTTTAATAAGCTACAGGGGTCTCAATTTGGAACTTTCTATTTACAACAAATGTGAAATATACGCCAACGTACATACTATCCCCATCAGCCCTTTAAGGGTTAACCAAGGATGAACGATTTTAAATGACCAATTCGACCTGTGGAAATAGTAGAATTCAGATGCGGCCAAGTCTTAATTATATATCACTAGAATCAGTGAAGAATAGACCGTGTATTGGTCAGAAAGTAAATATAAATGTACAAATATACCTGGCTTAAAAAACATGATGCAAGAGATGATCGTATTCATCACATGAAATAATATATACATAACGGCAGTTGTTGACCGTGGGTCAGATATGATCGATCAGACTGGCTACAGAGGTTTTCATCTAATCTAACGTAACTCACTCTGATATTAACAGGGATTTGAACACCATATTCTAACACTTTGGGGGTGAAATTTATGGTACGGTAACGGTGATACCAGGGGTCTAGCGGTTCCAGACCCGAATGCGCCGCACGGGCTGAAGCTGGTGATTGAGGACTACCCATACGCGAAAGACGGACTGGAGCTGTGGGCAGCCATTCGCGAATGGGTGAGAGACCACATCGACGTGTTCTACGCGGACGACGCGGCAGTGCAAGGCGACGTGGAGGTGCAGAACTGGTGGACGGAAGCGCGACTGAAAGGCCACGCCGACACCACCGAGGGCTGGATCCTGGCGGACTCCAAGGACCATTTGGTGCAGATCATCACCACCATCACGTGGATTGCGTCGTGCCACCACGCGGCGGTGAACTTCGGCCAGTACCTGTACGCGGGCTTCATGCCCAACCACCCTTCCCTCACTCGCAAGCTCATCCCGGAGGAATACACTCCCGAGTGGGAGCAGTTGCAACAACAGCCTGAGCGCTTTCTGTTGTCCATGCTTTCTAATCCCGTCCTCGCCAGGATCAACATGACCGCCGTCGAGATTCTGTCCACGCATGCTACCAATGAGGAGTATCTCGGCCACCGCCCTGCTGGTTGGACCTCTAATCCCCAGGTATATATATCTGCTCACCCCTTCTATAAATCCCCGTTCATTTCTCCTTTTCTCCTATGTACTAGAAATCTCTCATATGTACCAGATAGTGCTTTGCACTACGGCTTGTCATGAAGTCACAACATGGTGTAAGGTCGAGACACCTAAAACCGATCAAATAAGACATGTACTATATTTACTTGGGATAGATGAATCGATATTTTTATTATTTTTTTCTTTTAGCACTAAAAAATTAAGAAGTTTTCATATTGAATTAAAAAAAAAATTATGATTATTTGAATAAGTACAAATTTTTAAAGTGGAAGTTGTAGGTTTACCAAAAACCGATCATATGGTCTAATGTACAAACGAGATACATCTTCCCTTTCAAAATCTAGAGATTAAGCAAGAATTTAGAGTGGTTGGTTTTGTGTACCTGGTCGGGAATGGGTATCTCAACCTTAGTTGGCACCAGCCCGTAGTACACTAAAGTAGAGACACCCATAACCGGCAGGTGACCAAAAACCGATATATTCTAATTTCTAGATTGTGAAAGAACAGATGTACCTCATTTGTACATATCGGTTATGGGTTCTGAAGTACTTTTCACTTTGAAAAATTGTACAAATTTCAATATTGGGAAATAATTCATGGAAAAATTTACATTCTCCGCAAAAACTAACTTCCAACCCGGGAAAAATATCACCCTATTAATAGCTGGTCCAGAAATAGTGTAGGTAGCTTAAGTTATCGGTTTTAGGTGTCTTGACCTTACTAGCAACAAAACCTAGACACGCGTTTTAGGCTAGTGTGTTGTATCGGGAACCTCCCGTGTATTATCTCATGTAGAATGTAGCTTGCGGGTACATTTGCCGAGGTGAGGTTCTTGATACTACATGAGTCCCGGCGTTTTATTTAACTCAACCCCAATTCAACGTCAGTTTGAGAATTAGTTATTGTTTGATTTGATTCAGGTGGAGGCAGCGTTTTCGAAATTCTCAAACAAGGTCGAGGAGATCGACGCTCTCATCAAATCAAGGAATGCAGATCCTTCACTGAAGAACCGAAATGGTCCCACGAAAGTACCGTATGAACTCCTCCGACCCACGTCCGGGAGTGGACTGACAAACAGGGGTATCCCCAATAGTGTGTCCATCTAGATCCTGGCTGGCTGCCACATGGTGAGTCATCCAGCCGTGTATATTCCTGTAGAGTCTCAACGCAATCTGTTAAGAGTAAATAATGAACAATGAAACACATGTTTGCAGGCAGAGAGGGTAAGTTAGTACAGTCTTGGTTTACAGCATGTTGAACCCTTCTGCTCGGCAGCATGCATGTGCAACTGTAATTTAATTCTAGTCACTGCAGTAGTATCATCAGTTTTTCTATCAGACAGTGTTTGAATTCTTTGTATTTGAATTAACCCTTTAATGTCCAAATCCACCACAGATTTCAAAGATGCGAGGAATGGCCTGATATGGGTACCACTTTTACGTGTCTCACATAGTGTGGCTTGTGTCTAACTCATTTTATGTGTGCTAGAAATCCCATCTTTTAACACCATGTATATATAATTGCAGCCATGGTGTCTATAACACCCTCTAATTTTTGTAGTTTTCCAATGGTTTTTTTTACCAAAAAGATATTTCTCAAGAATCACACTATCACGCCATCACACGTGTATAAAATGTTTGATGAATCACAAAAATGGAATCAATATATATATATAAAGAAAAGTTGTAGATTTTTGGAAGGTTTTCTTTTCAAATTCACTTGAAAAACCCAAATTAACAAAGTTTTATAAAAAAAAACTATAACGAATTTGGAATAATATGCACTATGAGATGGTATAATTTCCATTATTTGATTCTACTTATTTTGGAAAATCATTGTTAAGGTCTCACTTTTTGAACTAAGAATGAATCTTGACACAAACCGATTTTTTCATATAAGAATAGATCACAATTATATATTGTGAAGATCCATACTGTACAAATGGTAGTCAACTAGCACAAAATTGAAGGAAATTTTGGACATATGAAAACTACTGAGGCCTATGAGAAACCATTTAAATTTGAGGCCAAATGATGCTACTACCGAGGCCTATGGGAAACCATTTTAATTGAGGCCATATGACGCTACTACCGAGGCTTGATCAAATGAGGCCTATATAAGCAAGTTGGCCTTCGTTTCAAAAACACAAGTTTTGGCTAGTTTGGGCTTTAAGGGTCTTTAAATTCTTTAAGTGAGTGTTAAACGTTGCTGTTGATGTTGATCATTAGTAATTAGATAGTAGTGAACACCATACAAAGTGTTTCTTACGAACCTTTCAGTATGGTGGAAAAGCACATAGTGAAGTTGAAGAGCTTTGACGAGGATATCTTCCAAGTTGATATGGCCATAGCGTTTAGGTCGCAAGTCATAAAGAATAAATTTGAGGAAGAGGCAATAGATTGTTTAATGCCAATTCCATTGCTAAATGTTTCTAGTGATATTTTGTCAAAGGTGATTGAGTATTGTAAATATCATTTTGAAGAAGATCAAAAGAGTAGTCATAACCAATTGACATCTCTAGAAGACAATATCAATACATGGGATGCAGAATTTGTGAAGATCGATTTGGCCACTTTGTACAACTTGATTAAGGTATATATGTTTGGACCTTGAATGTGTTAGACTAACCTTACATTTATTATTTTAGATAGTTTTAGTGTACTAAAACGTGACATTCTATTATGAAATATGAATTTTAGGTGCTCAAATGGAGGTTTTGGTTATGATTAATTGTGCTAATTAAAAAAATGTGTATGATAATTAGGCGGCAGATTACATGCAAATTGACGATTTGTTGGATCTAACATGTCAAACTATGGCAAACATGATCACTTCAAAGACACCTGAGGACATTCGAAAGATATGTAATCTTGAGAATAACGTCACAAAAGATGATGAAGAAATTGTAAGAGGAAGTCAACTCCTAACTTCAACTATGGAAGCATTGCCCAATGAACTTCAACGCAAAATCAAAATTAAGGTTGGACAAAGTTTTCACAATGGCATGTGGAGTGCATGGCAGTATGATAGGGATACCGAAACACTCATCGTTGAGCTTCATGCGCTATACGAAGCATGTGATATGGATCAACAAATCGCCGACATTCTCTTGCATGTTGATATCAGATTGGTCAACACTATTGTATTGAAAAAACAATGCATTAGGTCCTTTTCTCCTCATCAAAGAGGAGGGGAGCGAGTGAGTTGGATAGGTCAAATGGATTTGAACCTCTTCAAGAACCTGACAGAGTTCATAGATAAGCAAAAGGTTGAGAAAATAGTTGTGGATGATGGATCAACTCCATTAGGCCTGGAAGAGTAAGCATTGTCATTGTTTGATGTGGTTTCAACTCTTTAATCTTAAGAGTGGTCTCATATAACTCATTTGAACCTTTACTAATCTACAATAATTTCAATGATTTCAATGATATGGTTTTGCAAGCTTACTACTATACCATATACTACTTCATTAATACAAGTTTAATCATCATAATTATGTGTTTATTCATGAATCTAATAAAAACTAAAGTTTGATCAAATTATCCTTTCTAAAATTATAATGTAGAATGTTGATTAACTTTAAAAAAAGTCAATTTCTTTGCATACATCATGTGCACTCATCATTTTCTTTGTACAAAAACCATTCAACCTAAATTCTTATTTCTTAAAATTATTCAATTTTCATTGTTGTTGAAAAATTTTCATTGTCATAAATGTTTCATTTATAAAAAAAAAGATATGTAAATGACTTCAACTTTCTTTTTCTATTTAAAGAAGAATTATTTTATCCAACATTAACCCCTAATAAATGTCAATATGTTTGGACAATACCTAAATGTATCAAAAAACAAAGCCCTTTCAACCTTTTGGCCCTTCAATTCTAAAGAGTATTTATATGACATCCTTATCAAAAGACATTTGTACAATTAAATCTGAAATAAATTGCCTAAATAATTTTCAAATGAATTTACAATTTTTTTTTTGAAAAGTCACTAAAATTGTAATTTTAATACTCTCATCTTGTATTGGTTTCGACCAATCTCTTTAACCCTTAAAAGGCCAACCAACCTGTGGGGTTAATGGATGATTGTTTTCATTCATATTTCCTTCCTCATGAACTTCTTTACCATGAAACATTTCTTAGAGATACTTCATCAAGTTTTTGTTCTATTCAACGGTTGGATTTGATGTCATTAGATTACACACTTCTCTAAAATTACAATTGAATAAGTATGTGAAGTTTTGACCAAGTTAGAATTGCATTGACTTTAGTTCAAAATTGGCCGTACAAAAATGAGGTCAAAGATTAAAGAATGCAAATATTTCAAAAAATCACTATTTCAAGAGTATCTCATTTCAAAATTGATTCAACATTTTTTACTAAAAATTTATTAATATTTTGTTTGTAATGAAATCTAGAAGGAATATTTAATTTTTACTTTCAATTTTTATAATTAAATATTGGTCATAGCATTGGTGAATTTAACCATATGGATGGAATTTAAAATTCAAAATATATAACTTTTGTTTGTATATCAATTCCAAAATATTCCTCCAAACAATACTTCATCATGGTTTTTCTCAAGTTGTCATTTCCAAGGATACTTTGTGACCTTTAGGGGTTAAAATCAAGTTTAAACATATTTTGACACTTTTAGTTAATTCAAGTGTGTGGATGTCATGGACAAATCATCATCTACAACTTTCAATTATATGTCACCTCATAAAATTAATTTAGTGCGCATTTAATTACTCAAAACTTTGATTTTATTTTATTTGTCAAAATGGAAGCTTCCATAGAATGAAGGGACATGGTAAATTCAGTTTCCATTTTTTTTACTAAATTGACTTCACTTCCGTAAAGGTAATAGCTTGAAAAGTCCATGTAAAGAATACCACAATGCAAAAACTCTTTCATCATGAAAAGCAGTGATTGTATACATCTTGCAAAATTTGCTTGGTTAGGTAGTTAAGGTTTAAAAAAAGGTAGTTTTTTTTAATTTTTTTTTGTTCAATTGTATATTACGTTGAGATCTCCCAAACTTTGTGGCCGCCGGCTACATTCTTGGTATTGTCAAAAAGTTTCAAGGAGAAAGAATGGACCGAAATCATTTCGTATCTTTTAAACCGATGGTGTGAAAATAATAGATTTTTCATCGAATTTCATTACCATGAATTGAATAAATTATTCTAAAATAAAATGAAATACAAACATAGATTATTGATGGGAACACTTGCACAACGTCAAATTTAATAATAAAAATAAAAATATTTTTATTTTTATTTTTATTTTTATTTTGATCATTATTATATTTTATTTGAAAAGATGACTTCAACTTTAAAGTTCAAACCCATCGGTTTCAAGTTTGCTCATCAGAAGAATTGAGCATGTCAAACGAATGTCAAAGGGGGAAAATCACCTACATATGAAAATCTCCTAAAACTCGGTCTGAAATGACCCTAAATTATTTTAGAGAGCGCTATAAATGCTTTTTAGCACCAGTGAAGTTAAGAGTTCAGATCCCCACATCGTCAAAGTCTCTTCCGCACAAGTACAACCTTTGGGATTTGTTTATTATGTGCCCAAAAAAATAAAAATAAAAAAATCTCCTAAAACCAATCTAAAACCGAATCTTTTATTAAAACTTAAGATATGCAGTGATTTATAAAGCGGTCACTTCTGTCCAAAAGAAAATTAAAAAAAATAAAAGGTCTCCTAACCCCAATGATTCGACAGATAGCCCAATAATTACGCAGCCCATCCTCACCATCCGTGAAAATCAACGGCCCCGATCCATCTAAACGTGCCCCGACAAAATTCTCCGACAATACGAAGGCAAGATCCAGGCCGTCGATTTCACTCCCATCCAAAGGCCTAGATGGCCCCAATCTCCTCCCACACGGAATCCGCAGCAGCCACGAAGCTTCCCTTATCGTCTCCCTCCCCCTATAAACCCTAAACCCTCTCAGTCCATTTCAGGAACCACATTTCTAGTGAGCCTTGTTGTAGAGCTTTGTGAGTAATTTTACAGTGTAGTATATAGTCTGACTTTGAAAGTTTGTACCAATGGCCTTTTGTCCAGTGGACACTGGCTCATTGTCAAAACGAATAGACACTTTATTCTTGCTGGTCTCAGTCTGAGAACCGGAGTTTATATCTATCTTTGAAAGGGGATAATGTAGTTCCCCATGTCGTAATGTCACTCTTTCTTTCAGTTTCGACTCCATAATTCCTCTCTTTGATCAGCAATATACGGTATGCAAATTTGAGTGTTGTAAATTGGGCTCTCAAACGGAAGAATGGATTCCGGTCTTAATTACAAGAGATTGGAGTCGTTCTTCTGTTTGGAAGACTCTTGGGAGGCTGATGTGTAGAGCTTAGCAGAGACTGACTGATCGACTGAGGCGGTATTTCTGTGCAAAGCTATACACATCAGCCTTTTATGGGTCCTCTGAGATTGAATAAAATATAATATTGTCAGTGGCCTCTTTAATTTTGGTGCTCTGTTAGGGGCTGATTTGGATAGTCTTGCATGGCTGGATGGCCTACAATCTCGGGCTGCCAATTGCTTTGCAAAACTATACACATCAGCCTTTAACTGTGCATCAGAAATTCACATGGAACCTTGACCGATTTACTGTACTGCCAAGTAAATATTACTGCCAAACGGCAGATTATTGCAAGTGGTTGTTCAATTTAGCAAGTGTTCACCAAGAATTCACCATCATTCTTGTACTATTTACTACCTGCTGAATGTGTCTGGTGAATGTGTTGAGGCGCCCTGTGATTGATAACGTGGTAGGAAGTAAGATCATGTTCTGTGCGTTCCATGTGTGGAGACTTTGGATCGCAGTATGATTGTGTGAAGAATGTAGCCGTTTCTGTATTCCACATCAATTACAATAGGATCATGTTGATTTTTGTTAATATTCTTGCTGATCATGTTGGTTTTCCTCGGTAGTATTTCATTCTGCAGTTAATTCATGACGGAAACCGTAACATTCTTGAACTGCTGCCTTCAATGAGTGTCAAACTTTTGAATTATCACAAATGCTGATGCACATTAAGGTAGAAGATTTCTTTTGGATTGCATCTGTTATACTGACCGTGTTAATGACAACAATTTTTCTATTCATATGTGTTGGATTTATAAGTTTATAAGCATCATTTTTTTCCCTACATATCTTCTATAATGTTCTTAGCCTTTTAGTGCCCAGGTAACCACTAAGTGGTCACTAGATCACTAGAAAATGGAATGTTGGAAAATCTGTGAACCATCTTAGTCTAGTGTCTGAAGTTCATATGTGTAACTTTTGATGTGGATACCTATGTACGAAATATCAAAATATTGCAAATACCTCAAAATATAGAAAATACTTACAAATACAACACACGTACTATGTGGTTTTTTTTGTGTTTGCAAGTTTGTTATCTTGTATTTTTTTTTGGATTGTGTTCTCTTATTCATGTACCATTAGTTAATGTAGGCTGATCTTCATTAATGTACCAACTCCTTTCTTATTTTAACATACATATAAATTTTGTCCTAAACCATACATGGATAAGTCACTCTCACTTATAAAATTCAAAATAATTATGTATGAGTTTTTTCTTGACATGAAAGATTGCAATGAAGAGGTGTTGACACTGGCCAGAACATTTTTGAAAACTTATTCCAAATTCTATTTAACCTTGAAGCCACACACCCTCCAAAATCTCATTTTTGAGTGTGCATTATGCGGTTCAAAGACATACTATAATCTCCCAATCCAACGATCTGATCTTACCAAGATTTAATGGACACTTGTTTCATTAAGCTATTCTTACATTCATATGGTTGTATACTACTAATAGTATTCCTAATTTCAACAGAGAGAGTTTTAAAGAAACATCATTCAAAAATTGTAGTCACCTGGGCACTAAAGGGTTAAGGACTTTTCTAAATGATTAGTAACACTCTTTTGATAGAAATTTTGGGATAATTGAATGAGAGTGATAATTATGTGAATGATAAATAAAACCAATGTATTAAAAATTTATTCTTTGAATGAAAATCATGACTTTTTTTTGCTCTAACAAATCTCCAAAAGACTCTCCAAAGTACTCAAAACGAGGCACCTTTGGCTTATATTTCACTACAAGCACAAGCGTCGTTTCTCACTGTGAAGGATCCTATTCATTGTTGCTTTTCACGATACATGCTTGTCCTACGTGACAAATCATACTCACCAAGTCCAACCAATAAAATTGGTAAGTGCAAAGTGGCGTTGTTTGACTCACAGAAGGAGTGAAAAGTGACGCCTTCTCCTTGTAGTGTTAGCTTGAATGGACCCATTAGCGACAATAACTGTGCTAAACCAAAGACATACTAAGTTTCTCCAACTTGTAGCCGAGGAGAGACTAGAAAAATACCAGGATTGGGAGAACGCCCCGCAGAACTTCGGGCCACCCCCGGACTTCATCCTCCCTGTTCATCCATCGTCACCAACCGGCCCCACCGGAACAGTCCAAGTGGCACCTTTTCGCTCCTTCCGAATGCTTCTGCTCCAATTGCTGCACTCCCTCCGCTCTGAAGTCTAGTGGATGAACAGGGAGAATGAAGTTTGGGGGTGGCCCGAAGTTTTGCGGGGCGTTCCCCCGGTCCTGGGATTTGCCTCTCCGACGATTCATTGAGCATGTTTTGGTTTCAAGGTATGATAATGATTAACTGTGAAATATCAATCATTCAGACGGGGGTGAATTTTACACCTCCGAAATCGTTGGAAAACATCGCATCATGTGTCGATCGGTGAAGGAAGAATTGAATTTGGACACAAGAAAGTCCCCATATTGCCTACTCAAAACTACTAAAACATGCGAGACGAATCCTGTGAGCATCACTTGTTTGATTCATTGAGTCGTAGTGTTCCGGACGAGGAATTGCCGTGCAAGATTTGCTTACAAATGTGAAGAGGTTGCTTGGTAAAAACTTGGGAGCCGATTCTGACAAAATGCACATCCAGTGGCCATTTCGAGTTTTTTGTGGGAAGGATGACAAGCCAGGGGACACATGTAGTATCGGAACCTCACCTCGGCAAATGTACGTGCTGGCTACATTCTACACGAGATACATTCTACACGAGATACATTCTACAGGAGATAAGACAAGGGAGGTTCCCGATACAACATCCTAGCCCAAGCGGGTGATCCATGTGGAGTAAAGGGCAAAGTAATTAAAAAATCCTTTTTCTGCAGACGAGGTGTTCTCCATGACCTGGGGTAGATGAAAGACCTCCCTCATGAGGTGTTTTCAGGGTGCGTTGCCAATGCAGCCACTACAAATAGAGGCGTCGTTTCTCACTCTAGAAAATCCTATTCATTGTCGCTTTTCACTATACACACTTGTCCTACATGACGAATCGCACTCACTAAGTCCAACCAAAAATTTGGTGAGTGCAAAGTGGTGTCGTTTGACTTGCAGAAGGAGTGAAAAGCTATGCCTTCTCCTTGTAGTGAGCTTCCGTCAGTGTTCCTCATTGCTTCAACTCTGCGCAAAGGCAAACTACTCAGAAAGCCTGCAATATTCAAGGCTGGTTTGGAAAGTGACACTATAAGCAAAGGCGTCGTTTCTCACTCTAGAGGATCCAGTCCATTGTTGCTTATCACTGTACACGCTTGTCCTACATGAGGAATCACACTCACCAAGCCCAACCAAAAAATTGGTGAGTGCAAACTGGCATTGTTTGACTCAGAAGGAGTGAAAAGCGACGCCTTCTCCTTGTAGTGTGGGCTCTTCGAGACATTTTGGTGTGGCAGCATCATGCGTGTTGTACGGAGATTTCCTCTTCCTACTATCTATTACATTCAACATCAATTTTCTTGACGCACGGAGAATGATCTACTGCATAAGCTGAAATTGTAGTGGCATGGGTTCAAATTCCCTAGACCTGCATTGATGGACATATTGTGAAAGTGGATAATGCGATTCCTCTCATTAGGTAATGGATGGCTTTGTTGGGAAAAGATGTGAACAGCATTTGTGGTTAGTACCGTAGTCCTTGAGCTGCCAGGTTCACAAGATCTAGCAACTGTAGCCACTGACCCACAGTAAACTCAAATGCATTTAACAACGCTGTCAACATTAGAATGCTTATGTGTATGTATGTGGCTGTTTGGTTGTTGTTGATGTTTTTCCTTCCCCATGAAATAAAGTTTTCCAGTTGCAAAATATAAGACAACAGTAATAAAATGATGTTGAGTGTGGGCTCATGAGGCACGAGATGTCATCATCCTGTCAGATGTGCGTGAAGCAGGTCACTCCTCGGATGTGCCCAAGTCATATCACTGCCCATGATAGGAGCCTAAGAAGAGGCAACTATATTCGTAGTTAACACAGATCCGGTGAACCATATGGTTCTATTGAGAAGGCCCAATTCAGACTTTAATTGGCGCTTCTCACCATTAATGTTCTTTACAAATCCGAGCACCAAGACCTTCATGTTATTGAGCCGCCAGTACAAGTAGAGGCGCCGTTTCTCACCCTGGAGGATCTTGTTCATTGTGGCTTGCCACAAGGCACCTTGACACATCCACCAGGTAGTAAATGGTACAAGAATGATGGTGAATTCGTGGTGAATACTTGCTAAATTGAAGTGGTTGTTAAATTTAGCAAGTGTTCACCACGAATTCACCATCATTTTTGTACCATTTACTTGGCAGTGAATAGGTCAAGGTTCCCTGTGTTGTCTTAAGTGACAACTGAAATTGCACTCAACAAGTGCAAAGTGGCGCCCGTTTGACTCACAGAAGGAGTGAAAAGCGACGTCTTTGCCTTGTTTTCCGTGAAGTTCCACTTTCGTGTGTGTGTCGCGCTAGAACATGCACATGACGTCGGAGGTATAGCTCAGTGGTAGAGCAATCGGCTGCAGTCCGATAGGTCATCGGTTCAACCCCGATTGCCTCCTCGAATAATCTATTGTGCATTACTGGATCGATCTCCGAAGGGGTCCAGGACTCCAGGAGTCGTCGGCAGGTTTTGAAAACATTCTTTGATCGTAAAGATTTTCTTGGCGTTCTCACATGGAAGAGGAAAACGATAAACGATAGTAGTTTCTTTCTTTCCATTGCCTCTGGAACTCGATGAAGAACTTTTCTTCCTGGTCAGCCTGTACATTTTCAGACAACAAGTGAAAGGTAGCTTCAAAAAGTGAGATGAAGTTAACGAAATGTTGAGCTTGCTCTTCCACTAGGAAAGTTCTCCAAAATTAGTCTACTCACTCAGGAGAAAAGTCTTCAGAGACGAAGAAAAACTCCAAGACCAGAAGTCAACAGGCCTGTGAATCTAGAATCCGACTGTGTAAGATTAGTTGCATTCATAGCATGCAGTTGTACCGATCTACCAAGTGCTGAACATCTGTTTCCACAGAGATTCACAGATCTTAAGGTTTGATCGACCAAGAGGATCTATGTTTGCCTGAATCGGGCAGGCATGGTTTCCTATAGATTTGACAACGGCCTTGAATTTCTGTATGCATCGATCGATAAATACGATTAACTTCAGAAGTTCGTCGATAACCAAGTTGACAGCGATGGAGGTGCATTTCCACAGAGAAACAGAAAACCGACAGAAATTGGAAGCTTGTAATCACTGGATATCAAAGTGAACGAGTATGAGAGTGTTCAATGTGTACGAATTTCGAACTGCCCATAAGTTGAGTTTTGTTTTGTGGGGACATTGTTGTAAACCATCATCGCTGCACTAGTAGCAGATGTGTCGTTTTTCATTCCCCACTTTCTGGAAATTAACAATGAACAATGACGGAATATTGTGCCTAAATTTCTGTCTTTTTGTGATCAAAATCACTCACCAACATCAACGCAACCCATGTGTCTGGCGCGGTTTCACTCCTTTTTCATTTATAGTAAGTGAAAAACGTCACATTTCCTACTAGTGTTGGATTCTTGATAACTTGGAGCGCATAGGAGAAACGTAGGCAACCGCTTATGCCCTCGGCAACACGGGAAGCTCAAAAACTTTAGTCTAAATGAACATCTACATATGAGTCTAATGTTCAAAAATATTCAAAGCCTTGTCTTTTCTTGCTGCAACTACTATTCAAGCATTGTGCAACTGCATTACAGTGCCGCAAGTAAAACCATGCTCCTTTTTTGCGTTACATTCCTTTCTGTCATGATGCATTATTTAAGTAATATATATATCTTGGTTGACAACAGATTCCCTCAAAGTTACATGACGCATGCATGCATGCGTCAGCATTGGTGTATGTGAACTGGCCATCATATTCCCGCTCCTCATACAAGAAGCACCTCCGGGGGATTGCGGCTATTTCAGTCATGTACACCGCCGAATCCATCGCTGGCGCTCTCTGTGTCGCCGCCAAAGTGCAAGTTGATGTTGCCGACAATACCATATTTCTGCTGAAGAGAAGTTCTGCCTTGAGTTCTGTACTTATACTTTCTTTCTCTCAGTCTCTCTTCATCTTCTTCGTGCTCCTCTAAGGTTTGCGACAGAGTGATCATTTGCTTCTAGAGTTGTATTCTGAAGGTTTTTCAGACATAGCAGGTAAGTTTGGAACCAGTGGATTGTTAGTCCACGAGCATACTGATCTGTAAAGAAGAGCTAGCTCCGAGAAGTATCACTTTGAAAATGTGTGCTGTCAAATCCAGAGTCATTTTGAAGAATGTGTACTTACTGCAAGATATTCCCAGGATTTTGATGTTTGTAGGCCTTTAGATCGTGATGCTGAACATTGTTCATTTATGTAACAGCTCTAGTTGGTGCATGTTTTTCCAGCCCAGGTATCTAGCTGTTACAGCAAAAAGGAGAAATGACTTATGCCTGGAGATACGACTCTCTGCCAAATGTAACACTCGACATGTCCGGTGGCCTCGCAAGAAATGAAGTCGATGACGGTACAAATCACACTGAAACATGCTGCTCATTCTACGCATTCAATTCTTCCACATGCTGTCAATGACAAGTTCCTAGATCATAATCTCATTGTCGATTCCATCACATCGATTGACGATGATCATTCCTGTGCATGCTAAGACGATACGAAGAGAAGCCATTTCGACCAGGAGTTCAACTGGCGCATCGACGAAGACAGTGATGAGTTCATCATTCGGATCAAAAGGACACCAGAATTCGCTGCAAAGAATGGCCACACTAACGTGTAAGAACCCTGTCGTCCTGTCGATCGATCATGTTCGAATTTTGGTAAATTAGGTCACATCATACCCTACGTCGTGGTCAGTTTCGACCTTTCTTTATTTATTTATTTTTTGTCCAAAAGTGCCACATGTCATCGTGCGATTGGTTTATGATGACGTGGACCTCTGGGAATTAAATATCGACACAGTACTGTCCGAATCTGACCAGGCTCACATACGGTAACGTCGCCTCTCACTTTCGTGATCCACAGAGCTCTGCGAATTGAAGGAGGCATTTCGGAGAACCCAGACGGCAGCGTGAAATTCGACGGTGGCGTTGGAAGTGGAGAATCTGCAAACGGGGTGAGCGCGTTTGGCTTCTCCTTCAAAATTTCGCATCATGAAACTCCCAGTTCGAAAGAAGTGGAGGAAGAGCCGGAGGAAGAGCCGGAGGAGAAAGAGGTGGCGTTCTTCGATCACCCGCAACACAAACTTCACCTGGCCTCGGAGTTTAGGATTTGGAGCCCCGGGGCGACTTGCGATGCGTGCATGGAGCCGATCCGAAAGGCGAAGTGGGTGTACCGGTGCCCTGACGCCGCATGCGATTACTGCGTCCACGCTGCGTGCGCGCAGTTCCCACGGACCATCCGCCACCCGAGCCACCCGAAACACACCCTCAAGCTCGTCAAGGTCGATATAAGAGGGGTTGTATGTGACGTGTGCAAGGGCGCCATCCCCCATGGCATGCGCTACCGGTGCGCAATGTGCAACTTCGATGCGCATCCGGTGTGTCCTGCGGAAGAAGATCAGAAAGAAGAGGGTGGTCAGGAGTGGGATGCTTCGAAGCACCTCGGCATGACACCCGAGCAGTATCTGGTACACCTTCAACAAGTGCAGCAACTGCAGGCGCAATCGCAGGCAATGCAACTTCAGTCGGCTCGACAGAGCGCTGCCATGATGGCTAATGCTGGCCAAGCAATGCTTGATTTAACTGGTGGCTACACATATCGGTGGTGACATGTTGTGCTCGCTGATTTCTAGATTACAACGTCCAAATTGCAGAACGAGTAGTAATCTCACAGATTAGGTGAAGTACAGTATGTCATTTTGTGTCTCTTTCATTGCTCCTTGAGTCTACGAATTTGTTCCATGTTTCGTGAATCAGTCATAAAGGCAAATGCAAGAGCAATTGTTCTTCGTTTCGATGAAAAGTGTGACTTCTTCAAACTGGGGTGAAAGGAATGTATATTGATCACTGGATGATATTCTAGTTGATAAAGGTGAAACCTTCTTGTTAAATTCACTTGTGTAACAGCAAACCAAGTGCACCATTCTTCTACAGTAAATAGGTTGAAGAAACTATACCAGATTGAGGATGCACCACCACGGCATCTGACAGGTATAGAAGTGCAATTTGAGCCACGTGATGGGGGACGTGGGGCGGGGATTATGGCTATTTCCGTCATCAAGACCGCCGAATTCGTCGCTGGCGCTCTCTGCGTCACCCCGATTGCAAGTTGACCTTACCGACAATACCATATTTCCGCTCTATGGAGTTCGCCGTGAGTACTGTACTAAGATGCTAAGAGAAATGAGGTCTCAAGAACCACCCATACTCCACCCATTTTGATAGAAATGAAAAATATACTCCTGGATCCTGCTCTGTTCACCCATTTCGGTAGAGCTTCTACTTTTCGCGGACCGACCACTCATACATGGAAGCCTGGCCTAAGAAGAGGCAACTAGTTAACACAGATCCAATGAACCCTGTGATTTTATTGGGAAACCCCAATTTAGACAGTACCTGGCGCTTCTCACCGTCAATGTTCTTAACAAGTCCGAGCATTAAGATCTTTATATTATTGAGCCACCACTACACGTAGAGCCACCATTACAAGCAGAGTCGTCGTTTCTCACTCTGTAGGATCTTGTTCATTGTGGTTTTTCACTATACACGCTTGTCTTACCATAGGGAGATAAAAACAAGCTTCCCATATGGGAAAGGCAAACGAATTTTCCACAATTGTAACTTTCCCATATCAAAAATATACTACAATCATCCCAAGAAAGTTACAACTGTGAAAATTTTATCCCACTTCCCATATGAAATCTCATGTGGAAATGCCTTTATTTCTCCCTGTGTACCTGACAAATCACACTCACCAAGTACAACCAAAAATTGGTGGGTGCCAAGTGACACCGTTTGACTCACAGAAGGAGTCAAAAGCGACGCCTTTCTCCTTGTAGTGTGTCGAGACGGACAGTTGTGTATGTGTAGCGCTCACATTGGAACCGCCGAAATTCTTAAGGTCGGAGGTATAGCTCAGTGGTAGAGCAATCGGCTGCAGTCCGATAGGTCATCGGTTCAACCCCGATTGCCTCCTTACACATCACTCACGCATATCTTCTGTGCATTATTTGATCGATCTCCGAAGTGGTCCAGGACTCCAGGAGTCGTCGGCAGGTTTTGAGAACATTCTTTGATCGTAAAGATTTCCTTGGCGTTCTCACATGGAAGAGGAAAACTTCTTTCCATTGCCTCTGGAACTCGATGAAGAACTTTTCTTCCTGGTCAGCCTGTACATTTTCTGACAACAAGTGAAAGTTAACTTCAAAAAGTGAGATCAAGTTGCTTAGCTTTAAGATTTTCTGCGCTAGTTTCAATGAAGATCGAGAATTGCGATGGAAGTTTACCATTCTGCTTTACTGTGGCCACCTTCGCATCCTACAACTAGTACAATTCTCACTAGACAGAAAGATTACAATCTGACTGTTCCTGACTCTTTTAGTTTGCATTATTTTTTAAATTTGATTTGCAATCTTTCTTAACTCCTCGTATTGAAATTGCATTTTTCTCAATGAAAGCAGAGGCGTCATTTCCAGTGTTGTTGAAATATGCTAGACTAGCTAAAACCCAGCTTATTCCAATTTAATATCACTGACTTATTCCAGTTTAATAGCCAAAAGAACAAACTCCTATTGATCGTTTATTAGAGGGATCAGGATACTCGAAATACGAAAAGAAGAGATTTGTCAAATTATGACATCCCTGGGTGGAGAGGAAGATTGCTTCGATGATTTGGTTGACAGCGTCAGGCGGTCTACCCTTTGCTGCATAGAGAAGAAAACCAGTGCGAATGGAATTTGCAACTTGCGCACTACACATAACATTCAGAAGCCTTCCAAGAGGGTGCCTTTTGGTTTCATCCGCGTTTATATATGGAGTGACCAGTGATTTGGACTATTGAATCAAATAAACAATTACAAAACACTGTTGAGTTGTAATTGAGTGAGTGATTTTGATTACTATTCACCATGGTTGATTGCTCTTGCTAAATGTCACCTGGCCCATAGCTACTGATGTGATGTGGAATATCCCACATCATTTCATTGGGGATAAAATGATGTGGGATATTCCACATCATTCTGTTGGGGGAAGGCAGTCACAGAGGCTATTGAATGTTATGCAGGAGAATTGGAAACTCCTGAACATACTTTTATGAAATTCCTATCGATTGGTTGTAGAAGCCTGGGAAAGATTTTTCTTTTTAAGGGCCTTAATCTTGATGCCACATAGCCTCATTTCTTGGTTATAGGTTCTTACAGGTCTAGATCCCCCGGTGGAACCGAATCCTCATAGACAGATCGCTTTGGAGGCAAATGATTCTCAACCAGGAAGGACCAAGTAAAAAGAAACTCCCTACTCAGAGATTATTTAATTTGGATTATACGGTGCCGAAAATGTGGTCATGATTTGAGGAGAACAGATTTTCACATAGGTGTTGCTCCTTTTAGAGCTTGGAAATTAACGATTCAAGCCGGTATGGGTGCGTGGAAAGAATTACAGACATATGAAGAAGCCGAAGTCTAGAGCACCTATATAGTGTGTTAAGGTAGAGCATTTTATCAACTGTTTTGCTGAACAACAGCAGTGGAATCTGGACGTGTTTCATGTCCAAGTTGACATCGTCCAAATTCTATCTATGATAAGTCTTCCATTTCCACAACTCTAACAATTACCTCTTCACCCTTGAATCTTAGAGTTGAGCAAACAAAAGGTGCAGGCAAAGGCCATGCAAAGGAAATTGAGATCTCATGCAAAGAAGACTGAAGGCTTCAGGTAGAATTTGTTAAATTGTAAAGAGGCTATTTGAGACCTCCTGCAAAGTATGTTCAATTTGTAGACAGAGGCTATTAGAGACTTCACGTAGGCAGAGTTTGTTCTACATGTAGACAAAGGCTATTGGAGATCTTAGACGTTCTGTGCTGAGGTTAATTAGAGAAAAGCAAAAGTTCTGTTCTGAGCTAAGGCTACTTAGAGAAACGCAAAATTTTGTCATGTGCCGAGGCTACTTAGAAATGCTAAGCTCTTCTCTGTGTTAAGGTTCCCAGAGAAAGGCAAAAAAAATTGTCCTGAGACTACTTAGATCTGAAGGGATGCTACTTAGATAAGGCAAAATAATTTATGTGCTCAATTTTTTATGTGCTTAAGCTACTTACAGAACAGCAAAGTTTTGTTCGGTGTTGAGGGCTACTTACAGAACAGCAAAGTTTTGTTCGGTGTTGAGGGCTACTTACAGAAAGGCAAAGTTTTGTTTGTGCAGAGGATATTATATTTGAGACCTTAAGCACAGTTTGTCCTGTTCCAAGGAGCAGCTCACAGAAATGAATTAACTTACGTCTCCATACCAAAACTGAATGCGTCATAACAACCCAAAATTTGTTAAGAGAGTCTCATCCCAACACGGGTTTACCGAACATGAGTTTCTCACTTTTAGGTGTTTCTCTTCCCAATCGACAGTGATTTTTCTCGTTTGTTCCACATCATCAGAAAAAGAAAACGTTTAATTCCCTCACTAACCCCTCATCAGAGTCAGATTTTAATGCGGAGGTTACATTCTAATTATGTAATTTTCTCTTGGTTTATAAAGAAGACCAATCCTGTGGGATGAAGTCAGACACGGTTGACGGTTTAGGGTTTAGGGTTTTAGGGTGGGTGCGTGGATGTGTGCGCCGAGCCCCGATCAACTCCATCGAAGCCTCGCTCTACCACTGAGCTACACAGGGAGCTCATAATGGATTCCCTGTGTGCGTTTCCCTTTTAGTCTCACTTTTCCCACCAAGCCTCATGAGTGGACACTTGTTAAACTTTCCTTTTACAAGCAGGTGCTCAAGTCAACATTAAACTGGTGAATAAGCAGCTTTAAGACTCAGCGGGAAAAGTGAGACTCGCAGGGAAATCACACAGGGAATCGCATATATGAGACCCTGGTGCTATACCTCCGATGTCAAGTGCATCAGCGACCAGAACGTAAGCGCGACACATACGCAATAATGCAATTCCACACCGTCGTTTCTTACTCCTCCTACGAGTCAAACGGCGCCACTCCGCACTCATTAATTGCTGCACTCATTAATTATTTGGTTGAACATGGTGAGTGCGATTCGTCCCATAAGACAAGCATGTACAGGGAAAAGCCACAATGAACAAGATCCTACATAGTGAAACGACGCCTCTACTTGTAGTGGCGGCTCACTAACATATCTTAATGCTCGGATTTGTTAACAACATTGACGGTGAGAAGCGCCCGGAGGTAATGTCTAAATTAGGGCATCTCAATAGAACCATAAGGTTCACCGGATCTGTGTTAACTACGAATATAGTTGCCTCTTCTTAAGCTTCTATTATGGGCAGTGATATGACTTGGGCACAACCGAGAAGTGACCTGCTTCTCGTACATCTCGCGGGAAGATGACATCTCGTGCCTCATGAGCCCACTCAGCATCATTTTATTACTTTTTATCTTATATTATGCAACTGGAAAACTTTATTCCATAGGGATGGAAAAACATCAACAACAACAACCAAACAGCCACATACATACACATAAGCATTCTAATGTTGACAGCGTTGTTAAATGCATTTGAGTTTACTGTGGGTCAGTGGCTACAGTTGCTAGATCTTGTGAACCTGGCAGCTCAAGGACTACGGTACTAACCACAAATGCTGTTCACCCAACAAAGCCATCCATTACCATTACATTGCCTAATGAGAGGAATCGCCGATTATCCACTTTCACAATATGTCGTCAATGCAGGTCTAGCAGGTCTACATCAGCTTATGCAGTAGATCATTCTCCGTGCGTCAAGAAAACTGATGTTGAATGTAATAGACAGTAGAAGAGGAAATCTCCGTACAGCACGCATGATGCTGCCACACCAAAATGTCTCAACGAGCCCACACTACAAGGAGAAGGTGTCGCTTTTCGCTCCTTCTGAGTCAAACGGCGCCAGTTTGCACTCACCAATTTTTTGGTTGAGCTTGGTGAGTGTGATTCCTCACGTAAGACAGCGTGTACAGTGAAATACAACAATGGACAAGATCCTCTAGAATGAGAAAACAACGCCTTTGCTTGTAGTGCCACTTTCCAAACCAGCCTTGAATATTGCAGGCTTTCCGAATAGCTTGCCTTTGCGCAGAGTTGAAGCAATGAGGAACACTGACGGAAGCTCACTGCAAGGAGAAGGCATAGCTTTTCACTCCTACAAGACAAACAGCACCACTTTGCACTCACCAAATTTTTGGTTGGATTTAGTGAGTGCGATTCGTCACACAGTACAAGTGTGTACACGTGTGTACAGAGAAAAGCGACAATAAATAGGACAATGAATAGGATCCTCCAGAGTGAGAAACAACGCCTCTGCTTGTAGTGGCTGCATTGACGACGCACCCTGAAGACACTTCACTAGTAGCAAATGTGTCGCTTTTTATTGCCGTTAGAGGTGCTCATCAGTCCGGTTCGTCACAACAGACAAATTAAAGTGGTGCTTGTCAGTCGGGTTCGTCACAACAGACAAATAAAAGTGACACTTTTCCTGATTTTCAGTCAGTCAGAAGCGTCACTTCTGCTTCCAGTGCCTCATGAGCGAGGTCTTTCATCTGCCCCAGGATCATGGAGAACACCTCGTCTGCAGAAAAAGGATTTTTTCTTTTCCCTTGTACTCCACATGGATCACTGGCTTGTCATCTTTACCACAAACAACTCGAAATGGCCACTGGATGTGCATTTTGGATCCACGCACCCACCCAAAAACCCTAAAACATCGAAATGGCCACTGGATGTGGATGTTTCATTTTTTTCTTTCGGATAATTAACACAATTAGGTGAATATAATCTTTTAGGATACTAATGGTATACAATTAATATCTTTCCTTGTCTTATTTTTTACACAGTTGTGTCAGTATGGTTAGTGATATAAATTAAACTTGCAAGAAATTTACACAGCATGGCTTGCACGAATAACTACTATACACAATGATAACTGTTATGTAGAGCTAAAGCAGATCCTTGGGAAAGAGACGAGAGTTTGAATGAATCATATATAATTGGATACTGGAATTTTGAGATTCGATATTTGATGAAATGAGCCTTTTCTAAATCACCTTATTATGCAGGTATACATATATGTAACAATGTACAGACTTAAATGATGTCCAAAGAACTTCATTCTACGAGGGAATTGGTCGGGACGTCGACATGCACGTCATTGTTGAGGTAACATATTGCACTAAACCTCCAAATTCGTCTGCAATCGGATACATCTAAGAGGATTTCCTAGACACATATTGTATGGATCCATCATCCATGTACAAGTGATTCTTTGGTTTTTGAAGCATTTTTTTCCTTCATCTTTTCTTGACCATGAGAGGTCTTGAATAGTCTCATTTGTTAAAGTCTACAGGTCCTGCATTTACATGCTGGCCCAAAGGGAATTGGTTCAAGGTCACTGTGTTTAGGGTTTAGGGTTTAGACTTTGTAGGATGATCCGACAGCCTGAGCGGTCTGTAATAATGAAGATGAGTTAGGATGAGGCAAGCAAAGAGTCCTTGACATTGTACACATACTGGTTATAAGGTGAAATAAATCAGTGACTATTTAGAATCATAACCCTGTTTGTTAGTGCTCAGCTTCCAGGGTTTTCGTTGACCATATTGTGAGAAATATAATGCAGATGGGGCAAAATTTTATGTAGAACAGTGCAGTACGTATTGGTTAAGAAATAAATGAAATCATACGCAAGGATATGAGTCACTCAAAAGTGCAAAAAAAATGACGTCTGCTTAGAGCTCATATAATAATTGAAATTCAGTTTTGATTGTTGGAATTGTTGACACTCAAATTGAAACTAGCTGGGTGGAAATCAGAATTCATTGTTTTCAGGCCTGTGGAATTAGTAAGCCATTGCTGTGGAGCACCCAATTTATTTTTGCCTTGTGACTATTTGTGTCACTTTGTGGTCGTTATGTATCAATGTCTTACATTTAATATCTTGATCATGTGCACGCTACTAATGCATTGAGTGGCACATAATTATAGGTGATTTCTGAATCGTGGTACAAAGGTGGCTCACCTTAATTCCAAATTGGATGCGTTTTGCAGAAATGACAGTTTTTGAACAATCCCAATTAAATAACTCACACCTTCCAGTACCGTCGCTTTCATAACATACGCTTTCCTCAAAGCTTTGGTAGATAGGACCCTCAAACTAGTGACACGACAACGGATTCGTAGTTTTTAAGATTAAAAATTCAATCAATCTCAGAATTATTTGAAAGGCAAGAGATTAATAACTACAGATTAATTCAATCGACATGCCACGATCAGTCTGATCAATAAGCTAGTCCCGGTCGACGTCGATCATCGCTGCATGCATCGCTGCATGCATGGCTGACGTCTTAATTCCTGACAGATCCATTGGAAAAAACCACCGGCGCGGACTCTCTCATCTCCGACATGGAGGCCTAGGGACTGGGAATTGGAGTCGCATCACGACGCCATTGCTACAGAACTGGAGTACTAGCTAGCTGATTGCTCGGGGCTGCCAATCACAGGAAGTTTTGGAGCTGTTAGCCCCCGGGGCTAAACTGGCGGGGGGCTAATCTTTGGGACTTTAGCCCCGGCTAAACCTGCCCTTCCTTCTAGCTCGCGAAAGATTAGCCCCGGTAATGGGACCATTTTGGGGCTAAAGTCCAAAGTAGAAAGAAATCTCAGATTTTTTGCCGCGTGTGTAAGGGGGCTAATCAGGGGGCTAACGCACACTGTGTAAGCCCCGGCTAATGTCTTGGAAACTTCTTGTGAATCCGATGAGTTACAAGCTAGCATTCGATCAAAAACGATAGCTAGAGCACTCTCAGATTCACTTGAAAGGCAGGATATCAATAACTACAGATATATTAATTAATTCAATCGACATGCCTCGATCGATCAGTCTGATCAATAAGTCCCGATCGACGTCGATCATCTCTGCATGCATGGCTGGGGCGACGTGTTAATTCCTGACAGATCCATTGTAAAAAGCCACCGGCGCGGACTCTCTGAGCGAGCGCACTGGCAGGATTGCCACATGCTCATCTCCGACATGGAGGCCTAGGGCCTGGGAATTGGAGTCGCATCACGGCGCCATTGCTACAGGACTGGAGTACGTACTAGCTAGCTGGTTGCTCGATCGGGTCGATCAAAAACGATAGCTAGAGCACTCTCAGATTTACTCCGTACTTGAAAGGCTAGATATCAATAACAACAGATTCATTCAATCGACATGCTTCGATCGATCAGTCTGATCAATAAGTCCGGATCGACGTCGATCATCGCTGCATGCATGAATGGCTGGGGCGACGTGTTAATTCCTGACAGAGAAGCCACCGGCGCGGTCTGTCAGAGCGAGCGCACTTGCAGGATTGCCACATGCTCATCTCTGACATGAATGCCAAGGGCCTGGGAATCGGAGTCGCATAACGTACGGCGCCGTTGCTACAGACCTGGATTACTGTAGCTCGGGGCTCGACTGCCGGAAGGTGACAGGAAACGTCGACATATTTCCCGGATAGAATCATTCGCGGATTACCGTTATTTGACTGTCCAGGCAAGTTTCCGGGAGATTCTGGAATAGTTTTCTTCCGTGAGAAACGAGGAAGCTAATCTGGGGGAAGTCAAACAGGAATATATCAATATATATGCGGTCAAACAGGCTCCTCAATTTCAGTTACTGTAACTATATCAGGGAGAGTCAATGGAGCGCGCTTTGGGTTACAGTCAAAGTGTTCGGTTTGGTCACCAAACTCAAAACTGGCTAAAATTAGCTGGATTTCTACTTTTAAAATGGGGCTGCTAAACATACAAAGAAAGAAAATGAAAAAATGAAAAAAAAATTGGGGTAGAATGTTGTATCGGGAACCTCCCGTGTATTATCCCCTGTAGAATGTAGCCAGTGGGTACATTAGCCAGTGGGTACATTTGCGGAGGTGAGGTTCCCGATAATACATGTGTCCCAAAAATTGAAATGTAGCGAGAATGCTCATCATGATATAAATACATAGCATCTTCATGAGGTGATATCCGCGGATATCATCATGGTATCACCTTAATATATCAAGGGTATTGCCGGATATTAGAGAGGTATCGTGAGTATTGTATGCATTGGGTAGCAAAAGTAGATACCATTTATGTGGGAGGTTGCATAATGTTCTAAATGTCATAAAATGGTTCTGAGATCCACTGGTTTGGTGTTGTTCATGTTTGTGTAAAAAAATTAAAGAAAAACGTTGAAGGCTTTCTGGATCTGCTAGTTTGCAAAAATTGCCTCAAAGTGGCAAAATTCAGGCATGAGATCCAGAGTCAATCTGGCCTTTGGAGACTCATGGCCATGGATGATCCACGGGCAGCTCATTTTTGCACCAGGATTCTTAAAATTGCTGGTCCTTTTTGTTTATTTGATGACACGTGTCCCGTAATTCCATGGCATGCATTCCCTCAATAGAAGAACATTCAACTTCTTACTCATGTATAAAGTTAGAGTGAGTGCTGGGGGAGTTTTCTTTTTTTTTTTCTTTTTTTTGAAACAAATGAAAGGAATTTCATTGCAAATTGCAAAAGATGTGCAGTCATGGTGTCATTTGCACCATTGACGAAACCAATAAGGTAGTAACACCTTAAACCGACAGAATAAGGGAATTGGTAACCGGGGAGTGCAAAAAGCATGAAGTGAAACCATGAATGTGTTAGCAAATTGGAGACGAAGTGTTGGGTCTTGGAATCAAAAATTTTGGACACATGAGCAATTTTACACGGATTTTGGAAGTGAAGGTGTTGTAGACACCTAATCAAAATTGTAGACTTACCCAAAAGAAACAGAAGGAACACATGGACGAAACTGGTCAATGCTTCCATCTCATTGGTTCCATCTCATTGGTTCTAGTGAACTTTTAGTGAAGTTGTGGTCCATTTTAGGTACACTCCCAATCACTTTGAGGTGAAATTATAGGAGGCGGGAATGGGTACTTGGCAGTTTAAGGTGTTACTACCTTAGCAAGGTTACTTGGAAACTCACTTGTCCCACGTCCGACTTCTTACTCTCTGTACACTAGTTTACTGTCACTCAGGATGTGGCCGATCTCGGCTGCTCCTTTTGTTTATCTCTCCTTTTGCAATTGAAATCAATTTGCGTCAAAAAAAAAAAAAAAAAAAAAAAATTGCAAAAGACACAAAAAAAACCCCAGCCACAGGTGGCCTGGAGAGGACCGGACAAATCCCCGGACAAAAGGGAGCAAAAAGAACTAAAGGACAAGCCAGCACAGGGGAAGACCGCGGCCGGATGCTGGGGAGTTTACTTTTCAAAAATTACAAATGGCGCGCAAAAAATATAGGGTCTAAATAAATCTTGGAAGGTAAATTTAATAAATGAATTACATTAATATAGGATGTTCAAAACTTATTACAAGAATAAATATGAGAATATTCTTGATGTATTAGTAATTATAGTGTGAATTATTTTTATTTTTTAGGATTCTTTTAAATACCTATTTTTGCACATGATACTCAAGAAGTACAAAGAGTGACCGCCCCAAGAGTGAGTGTGACATAAGGTTCTTTAGCCTTGGTAAGTTGTACCTAGGAATCAGAATCGTTGCATGAAAATTGTTGTTGCGGATTCTGGAATATTGAACATGCCACATAATTCTTTGCTTAAGAAATGATAGTGGAGAGTTGGAAATCCACAAAACCCCTGCTTCAAAATTCACGTGTTTTGAATATTTATCTTTCATGCAGTGAGAGCAAAAAGGTAAAACCCTTGCAAGGACTAAAGAACCCTATATGAATTTAACACGGTTTGGTATAATTTGATGTTGTTCTTCTTGTTAGACACTATAAGCTTTTCTAACTAAGCCTTTCTTCTTGTTAGACACTTTTTCCAATTTCCCTTACAAGTCCGAATCAGTTATGTGCTTTGGGGAAATTATATTAGGAAAAATGTAAAATTTCTAGGAAAGCTTGTAAGCTTGTCTAATATATCGGCTGGTTGATGCAAGTCACAAAGGCGTAGACTGAACATCTCTTGCACCCATAGGAGAGTAGCAGTTGCCGGCATTCTCAAGGCCCAAGTTTAGAAGGGGCCATTTTCAATGCACAATAGTTTTGTATAAGGAAAACGGTCTAGTAGGGTTGTAGGGGCCATTACAAAATGGCCAAGGCAATTCAGATTAAGAACATTTTTAACCCCCAAAGAACCACAAGTTTTTCTTGTTTTTGAGCATCATTTTCACGTCTTTTTATTCATTTTCTTGTGAATACTTTTTCTCTTCTTGATAGAAAATACCAAATTTTAAATTTTAATAAAACTTAAGAATTTTTTTTTACTAATTTAACGATTTTTCCCATGTCTTCAAAGACGGTCAAAAAATATCAAAAAAAATTGCAATTTCATCATTTCACTTCAAACACTTTAATCTTGCAATCTGTATGGTCAAACTCTATGAAAATTTTACCATGTATTCTTTTGGAAATCTAAAACAAGGTCCTATAGTTAGAGTTGAAAAATAATAATTTCTAAAGCTTATTTTGAGCCCTGCCCGCATTGTCCATTATTTCCAAAAAAAACCTCTTTTGCTTCATAACTTCCACTTAAAAAGTTGGAATTAAAAAATAAAACTAGATCCCCAATTTATATTGATATACCAAATTCAGATAATTTATTTCCAAAAAAAAATGACATTGTAGGAACCTACCTGAACATTGAAATGTCTTAATTAGGACACTTGATCTTTTAGGAGTTAAATTGAGGTTAATAGCTCACTACACGTGGAAGTGGGGACATGTGGCACAAATGTACATAGAAAGGGGACATCCTGTAAGGGTAGAATGCAAAGGCCATAGGCCTTGTCCTGCCAATTGAGCCATGTGCATTTTAAATGGTTGCACCCCTATGTAAGATGTCGGTACATGGACCATATTTAGTCAAAGCACATGAGACGCATTTAGATGATTTCATTGTTATAATTAACAAAGCACTCCATGCCATTCACACTAACGCTATTAAATGCCTTCAACACATTATCCTCACCAAACGTTGCATTGAAAACAAACAATCCTAATCCATCATTCCCTAACATCAAGCACACATTTCCATAATTTCATACATAATTATAGAGCCATTCACATACTTTATTATACTTATCTCTACATCAACCATGCCTACACCTACATACACACAATGCGTAATCTACTAGTTTTACTATAGATTGCATCTATTAGCTTAAAATTATCACTAGTTTAGATTTAGGTGATATAATAGGGTTTACCAAACGGAGGCATCAATGATAGCGTTGCTCCTGGAGACCTAGCTAGCAACACTTCCCCCAACATACCTTTAACCCCTAAATGACGGAGGGGGTAAGGGCAAAACATAAACGTGTTATAAAAAATTACTTCTTCAACTTTGATGAAGTTTGGTCCAAAAGAGAAAATGAGGAGCTTGATGTTTAGTAATTTTCCATATGGTCAAATATCAAAAAATAGCTTTTTATCATCTCATAATGAATTTAGAAGCATTTCACTTCAAATATTTATAAGAATCACAAATTTAATTTTTAGAATTTGAAATTTTGTATGATTTGTTAAAACTAAAATCTAAAATTGCAAAATTTTCAACGGAGAGAACATCATTACTTTCCCCAAATAGTAAGTTTTCTAACACTAGACAATGTAGAAGTGTTTTTCTTTGAAAATTTCTTCCGCGTGGAGTTTAACTCGGATTGACATGATTCAAATTGGGTTGGAAAGTAGACTTGATTACCTATTTAAAAATATTTTTTATTTTCTATAAAAATGTTTTCTCTATTTCGGGCAGCCCATAAAAAAAGGGCAGAGACCATAAAATGGTTGATCCGTCACTTAGGGGTTAACACACATTTTGTAAAAATTAGACCACATTTTGTTAAAACTAAACTACCGGACCGGAAAAGTGATTGGGAGTCTTGCCCTTTTCAATAGCGATAGGTCCCCAATTTTTCTATAGCATTCTTATTCAATGAATAAAAGCAGTGTAGAAATTGGGAACCTATCTCTATTGAGAAGGGTAGCACCCCACATCACTTTTCCAATTTGGTATTCTAGTTTTAACGAAATGTGATCCAATTTTAACAAAATGTGTGTTCCTTCATTCACGTTGACCCTACAAACCAAAGTTCCTCTGTCTCTCTACAATACCCACCAATAAGTTTACGTTCTTTCAACTTTTCAAAATATTAAATCAAACAATCAAATTTATAAAAAAAATATCAATATTGATATTAAAATGTATTAAACTATTTGAAGTGTGAAAAATTACTTCTTTGAACAATTTTTGGATCAGATATTAAAAAAATATAAATATTCAAATTGAACATTTCTAAACTTCAAACTTCAAACATTGATATTTCAGTAAATATGACCTTAAAACTCATGATTTTTTTCACATGATTTTACAAAAGATTTGCGTTCTTTCCATTGAAAGTTTTATAAACCATAAGTAATAAAAAAAAATTATAATTGTTTAAATTAAGGGTAAAAAATGAAGGTTTGAATTTCAAATTAAAATAGTTTTTTTTTTTTTAAATACTTTTATTATCAAAACTCAGCTGTATGTGTGATTCATCTTGTGCAGTACAAACTTGTCCAAATTAGACTCAAAGCTTATAATTTTTGTAATTTTTTTTGGCCCTAGTATGAACCAGAGTTCTTTGAAAAGTTGAATGAACATAAACTTGTTGGTGGGTACTGTACAGGCCTTGCATTTGATGTGAAAAACAAATTCAGTAAATTTGGCTCTTGGGACAAAGGGGACTGGGAAACTAATGGTGAGGATTGTGGACCATCGTGCAGTGACATGCCAGATTCATGAGATGTGAGCGTCAATAAGAATGTCACACAAATTAAGGAATGTGCAATGCGAGTGAGTGATGCAATTTGCATGGACGTAGACCTGCAATCTGAAGGAGCTTATCACTTCTGTCTAGACTTTTCTCTACAAACTCTAAGGTAGACGTACCTTAAACGACCACAACACCTAAAACCACCAACTTCTACATCTCTCTTTCATTTCAAGAAAGAAATGTAGGCTTTCATTACATGACTTATGCATCAATTGCTCAAAAGTTAAGTCATTTACCGACAACTTCCATTACCTTTCTAAAATGAAGAAAGGGTGTAGAAGTTGATGGTTTTAGGTGTCGTGGTGGTTTGAGGTACGTCAACTTTACATGACTTACGCATCAATTGCGTAGATTCATACCTATTCTGGTCCTTCTGGAGTTTTTCTTCTTTGTAGACTTTTCTCCGTAGTGAGTTGACTAACTTTGGAGAACTTTCATGGTTGGGAAGAGCAAGCTCAACATTAATCACTACAGTATGAAAGTAGAAGAATTTAAAAAGCGATAACTTAAGGTACCTTGCTTATTTCTAGACCCCCATTAATAGGGAGATAATTTTCTTATGTTGGGAGTTAGTTTTTGTGAAAAATCTAATTTATTTCTCAATTTATTTCCTAATATTGAAATTAATGTATTTTTTGGAAGTGGAAAGTAGTGTGTGACCCACTTTGATCAATAGGCTCATTCATGTTCAATGTATGTGGTACTAATTTCCACTCATGAAAATACCCAAATCCAATCACTAATATCCTCTTAAGAATTTTCAATGCTTGAATACCATTGGTAGGTTGCTTTCAGTTTATGATAGTGCAATTTATTAGTTTCAAGTCAGGTGATAGTAGTTGTGTTAAAAGTCTAATGATTGGTTTTGTGGCATTGATCGCTTTAAGGTTCTTCTACCTTAGTTACCGGTAGTTACATGTAGCGGTTTTTTTATTTTATTTTAAAAATCTAGCAAAAGGATCCCTCGGCTACAATCATGAGGGTGAAGGTGCATTATTGGCTAATTTTTTGTTGTTGTCCTGGGCAGGCAAACCATGTGCGATCAAGTGATTTTTCAACCCTCTATTTACTTTTTAATAAGGTTTGATTTAGCTCCAAAATTTTGGGTGTTGTCACATATCATTGTATCTTTTATTTGAAAATAACTTTTGATTCAATTAAATTTAATATCATGTTTAAAAACACAATTGAAGATTGAACTAAAATGGTTTTATTTTCACTTCAAATGTTTATCAAGATTTCATTTGGATGACGATAGCATCCATCTTTGGTATACATGAACTATAACCAAATCTTCAATCATTGGCAATTTAATTTTGCTAGCAAAGGCTACTTCTTAGTCGGGAAGAGCAAGCTCAACATTAATCACTGCAGTAATGAAAGTAGAAGAACCTAAAAAGCAATAACTTAAGCTACCTTGATTATTTCTAGACCCCCATTAATAGGGAGATAATTTTCTTATGTTGGAAGTTAGTTTTTGTGAGAAATGCGAATTTTTTCTCAATTTATTTCCTAATATTGAAATTAGTACAATTATTGGAAGTGGAAAAATTAATACTATATGACTCACTTTGATCAATAGGCTCATTCATGTCTAATGTATGTGGTACTAATTTCCACTCATGAAAACACCCAAACCTAATCGCTAATATCTTTTTAAGAATTTTCAATGCTTGAATACCATTGGTAGGTTGCTTCCAATTTATCATAGTGCAAATTATCAATTTCAAGTCAGGTGATGGTAGTCCTGTCAAAAGTCTAACGATTGGTTTTGTGGCCTTGATTACTTTAATGTTCTTCTACCTTAGCCTGGTACACTAAATAGGTAGATTAGTGTTAGATACACTAATTTACATAAACATGTTGTAATTTTTTATTGTTGACCAATTTTTTTACCCTCTATATTGGTCAAGATGGGGATCTTCCAATAGTATTGAAATCAATGTCTTTGGTAATTTTTTTTGTCGAGAGTAAAAATCTATAATATTTTCAAATCTTATAATTATCTAACACTAATCTACCTATTTAGTGTAGTTACAAGTAGTGGCCTTTTTTTATTATAAATTCAATAGCATCCAACTTTGGTATACATGAACTACAACCAAGCCTTTAAGTATTGGCAATTTAAAAATATTTTACAATGTAAGATAAGGGGTCAAATTTTTTTAGCTATATAGTGTATTTTATTTTTAAATTTAAATCAATTAATTATTTAGGATTGCCATAATTCAAATTGCATTATCGGCTTGGGAATTTTTTTGAAAGTGAATCACCTCAACATTCTCTTAGTGTTATAAAATTTGCTATTTGGAGAGAGTAATGATGTTTCCCCCATGATTTCTTTTTCTTTTCGAAGTTTACAATAGATAGACCAACTTTAACCAGTCATGCTAAATTTAAAACTCTAAAATTGTAAATTATAATTTATACAAGCTTTCAAAGGTTAATGCTTTTAAATTCATTAAAAGAATATTTGAAGATATTTTTGGAAGTTTGACTGTACGGATAATTTGTAGAGATGATGCCCTACATTTAGTCTATTGAACCAAACTTCATCGAACATATGGAAGGCTATATTTTGTCCAATACCCCTTGGGCTTTTAAAGGTTAACCTTGTAGTTTTAAGGCATCACAAAGAAATCGAGTTTAAGTTTGGGCTGATGCCGCAATTAACGGCTTCGGAGAATTTGAGTAACTCGGATTGCCATGATTCAAATTGCATTGGAATATAGACTTGATGTGATATTTCAAGTATTTTTTATTTTTTCAAAAACACATTATTATATTCCAAGCAGCCCGTTAGATTTGGGAAGCGACCAGAAACTGGTCGTTTGAGGGTTTCAAGGTTAAATGACTTGGGCTACTTTCAATGCATAAACGTAATAGTCTGGCGACATACCACTTGCCCAGCAACAGGACATCATCCAAACTCACTCAAGTTACAAGCTACTGTTCAATGCTCTAAATTTAAGTACTACACCTTTTTCAGTGCATGGATTCTAAATAAAACTATGGCCACTTCACGATGTAGCAATATGGCTATTTTTAGCTAAAATAAAATCATCGGCTACAAGCACTTAGTTTAACCCCTAAATGACCGATCGACCTTTTTTGGTTGCAGCCCAAATAGCAATGATTGCCCAAAGGCAGAAAATGACATTTCTTCAAGTTTTGATTTTTTGTCAAAATTGGGGGTAGAGATCATGATCTAGTATTTTTTAATACATTTCATTTTCAATATTGAGGTTCAATAAGGAATTTTTCAAAGACAAAGACCTCAATATTGTCCTTGTGTTATAAAACTTATTATTTTGGGAAACTAATGATGTTCTCTCAATTGAAAATTTTGCCTTTTTAAATTTTAGAATAGAATGTCTAGTTTGAACCAATCATACCAAATTTCAAATTTTAAAAATAAAATTTGTAATTTTGGTGAATCTTAAATGTTAAACGCTTCTAAATTCATTAAACGAGTATCTAAAACTTTTTTTTTGAAGTTTTAGTAATTACAGATAATTACTAAACATCATGCTTTTCATTTTCTCTTTTAGACCAAACTTCATCAAAGTTGCAGAAGTAACGTTTTATAACACATTTAGGTTTTGCCCTCATCCCCCTCTCTCATTTAAGGGTAAAAGGACTGCATTAATTATTTTTCTAGAGTTAAAACTAAAATATTTTGTTTTCAAAATAAATTTATGTTTTATTATACATATTATCAAAATGCTTCACATAAAATAAGAACAAGGAATACCTATAGTTGGGCGATACTAGGAGCAATACGCGATTATAAGTTGAATAGTCTTATTTTCGACTCCAATTTGTTACTTTTTTATTCTTTAGTCTTCACTTGAGTAAAATAAAGTTGCTCACAGTGGGTATCAATGGTTTGAATCTTGTGCCAATGAAAATTTATATTGTGTTCTAAACTTGCTAGTAGGATTTTGGTTCTTTATAACTTCTTCTTTTGTTAATTAACCCCTCACCGCTGGAGGGGACGAAAAGTGTCCTCTCATAGTCTGGCAGTAAAATTCAGAGTGCTATAACTTTTGCATCCAATGTCAGAATTCAATAAAAACTTGTTGAAAAAGTTGCGCATATTAGTCTAGTTTCAGTGGTAAAATTTTCAGATCAATCCAAGGTGTACTGAGTTTTTGAGAGCCATTCGAAGTACACAAGTTCAATTTGAGTTCACTTCACTGCATTATGATGGCTCCAACTTTGGGGGTTTGTATCTTTCTCATCAAATGTTCGTTTCCAATAAACATTAATGGGTTTTGTTCCCAATAAAGCCTAGTTATTGTGGTGAAATTTTCATGTCAATCCAAGTTGTTTTGAATGTTTGGGAGCATTTCGAAGTTCAAAATCCAGACATTTTTGCATTACAATGAACTTCGGCAGCTTATAACTTCTTCATACATGATCCGTTTTCAATAATCTTTGTTGGAAAAGTTGCGCATACCAGTCTTGTTTATAAGAATAAAATTTCATATGAATCCAAGAGGTTATGAGTGACTGAGAAGCATTTTAGTAAAGGGAGGTTCAGACATAGATGTGATTTTTTGCTACTTTTTTCACTGTTTTTTGACATTTCAAAACAATTTTGCAGACACAATGAGTCAATTGAATGAGATTTGTTTTCACCGAAGTGTTTGTCTTTTGGTTTGAATCACTATGTAGTTTAATTTTTTTTCATTTGAGTAGGTTTAGAAATCGAATTTCACCTCCAAATGTGTTTTTAAGAAAATTTCAGCATCTTTTTTCAACACTAAAACATTATAATCTTTCAATCTATACGGTCAAATGACTCCAAATTGTTTCACACCATCTACAACATGCACACTACAATATTGTACGGTTGAGATTTTCATACCTCACTGAGAATTAGAATTATAGGACTTGAAAAGTAAGTCAGCTTTTACACATGTTTGGACTTCAAGCGGTGAGGGGTTAAAAGGTCCAAAACAACATTTTTTAAATGAATTCAATCCCAAAGGACCAGTTCTAAAGAACCAAAATCCTACTAGTGACTCAAACAATGAACAAAAATCCTTTGTGCATCAAATTTGTGCTCATATATTTTATTTTTAAATTCTTAAAGATGAAATATTTCAAGCTTGCTTTTAATTTTATGCATTGGAAATATTAGTTTTTAATATTTGTGACTAAAAAGTAATATCTTGAGTGTTTAACATTCAAGTTACATTGGCTTAGTTAAAAAAAAAAACCAAGATTAGCACTACTAAAAGTCCTCCATCAAAAAAGGTGCATAAAAATAAATCAAATGGATTTGAACTTATGTATTAGACGTCATTGTAGTTTGAAATTTCTTATAATCCAAAATTATAAAATCAAGAAGGTCATTTATTAAAATCATGTTTGTCACAAAATAAATCTTAAGTAGATTGACTGTACAAGAGTTGAAGAGTTATAATTTACTCATCCTTTTACAAAAGCTATTATAAGAAAAACTTTGGAAATTCATGATTTACTCGTAAATGCTGCTATCCAAATAATACGTATTTTAGTGTGTTATGATTTTCTTGAAAATGAAATAAGACTATAACTTTGAATATTTTTTTTAATAACATAAAATTTGTTCAACTTGATTTTTTTTGTCTAAACATGGAAAACTACCTTAAGGCACAATCCAAAAAAAACAAGACTTCTATACAAGTTGCGTCATAATTGCTTTACCCAAAGCAATCACAATGGTTGTTAATAATTGTAGATGGTATAATTGCATAAGGAATTTTAAAAATCACATAGATAAGCTAGTGCCTATAAGACAAAGGGCCAGTGGAGGAGATAACAATGAATAATACTACTTTAGAACATGTCCACCCTTAAGTCTACCATTAAATTATTAACATTCTTTGAAAAATGAATGAAGTTCAACATGCATATAGAGGGAGGGTGAAAGAGCCATTGGAAACGAACATGATATAGAGACACCTCAATACAACCCTTTTAAACTAAGTGTATGAAGGGGTCGGTATCCTAAATTGATGGAAAATAATGATTACCCATGTCATAACATTCAGTAGCCTCTCCTGCCTTCCCTCAACAAAGTAATGTGGAATATCCCACATCATTTCATCCCCCCAATGAAATGGTGTGGGATATTCCACATCACATGAGTAGCTATGGGGGCGGGTGGCATTAAGCAAGAACAATCAACCATGGTGAACAATAATTGAAAGCACTCCTCAATCACAATTCAAAAATGTTCTATAATTATTTATTTGAAGTAGGTTAACAAAAAAGGCACCGTTCTTGAAGACTACTGATTGTTATGATATAATGATTGTGAGTAAGGTTGAGACACCCATCCCCGACCACGGACACAAGATTGATCAGGCCTAATTTCTAGATTTTGAAAGGGAAGATGTACTTCATTTGTACATTAGAGCATATGATCGGTTTTGGGTACACCTACAACTTTGCACTTTCAAAATTTGTACTTATTCAAATAATTATCAAAAAATTTAATTAAATATGAAAACTTCTTAACTTTTGTAGTGCCAAAAGAAGAAAATAATCAAAATATCAATTCATTTATTCCAAGTATAGTACATGTCTTATTTGATCGGTTTTAGGTGTCTCGACCTTAGTTTACAAATTATATAGAGGAATACATAGTGAGGTTAAGGGCCGCTTCATACTATGGCCGAAGGTCGAGAGGTCGTCGATTTCCACCAATCAAATTGCAAGAAACCATGGGTTCGGCCTCTCGACCCTTCACACTAGAGGCCAAAGTCCAAAGTCCAAAGGCCAAAATGCTCACATGGCAACACTTTTTGACCAAGGTGACGGCCTCTCGACTAGTTTGGGTCGGACGGGGAATGGAAACCCAAACTATGGTCAAGAGTCCTTTGAATTCTTTTCATAAAAAATGAAAACTATATTTCATTGCTTATTTTCAATAGATTTCTTTAGACTCTCAACAAAGTTTGGACTCTCAATCCCACGGCCTCTCGACTATAGTGTGAAGCGGCCCTCAGGATGTGAAGACTACGGTTGGTTGTCCTATTACCAACCACTGCCCAAAATCAATCACCCTAATTTCTAGATTTTCAAAGGGAAGATGTACCTCATTTGTACATTAGAACATGTGATCGGTTTTGGGTCACAGGTTACTTTCCACTTTGGAATTTTTTATAAATTGACAAATGCGAATTCGATGTTGCAAATTTTTGCAATCCTCATGAAATCCTATTTCGAACGCGGTCATAATTTTTTCCGGATTTACCACTGCCAAATATAGGTCAGATTGCTTAAGTGGTTGGTAATAGGACAATCAACCTTATCACAACTTGTGACGCCAAATCTTGGATGTAATTAAAATGGTCAATGGGTGAATTGAAGGGAGAAAAAGTGCAGATGCTCTTATGCCATACCAGAAAACACACCAGCAGACCAATGTACTGAAAATAAATATCATCCCACATTCATCCCTTCCAAACAATGGCAATTTACAACAAGTCATCTTTCGCCCACAATTTCCAGGCTCTTTTTCAAATACCAAGAAACAGAGACCCGTCATTGTGGTCAACCTTGTGACCATTATTAACATATTCCTTCTGCTCCATACAAAGAGAGGTATAGTCATCCTGGAGCATCAGCTGCAGGTGCAATATAGCAATTAGCACTGATCACCTGGCAAATTCAGACTTTTTTTTTTTTTTGACACAAACAAAGGGAGACCCTTTACTGCGAGAAAGAAACGAGAAACAACCCAACCCCACCGAGGACGGCGAGGAGGGAAACTAAAAGCCTACTCAATATCCTCACTAACCTGGAAGTCCGTAACAAATTCAGACTTTCCATAGCTGAACATCAAACCATTGAACTAAGTTACATTCACCAAGGGGTTACAGAAGTACATTATTCTCCAGTAAACATGCACCTTTCCGTGCAATTACTGGTGTCAAATTAATTTTACTGTGGGTTGAAATATTACCTAAAAGATACTGACCTTCACACTACAAAGATTGTAAAAAAAATCTTTGTAGAATTATTTAGTATGACCATAGTAAATCATAGTGTACTGCACTGAGAGTCTTGGGATTTATTCCTGCCCACATTTTCATTTAATTGCTTAAATCGGCTTGTTTTCATCCTATCATAGTTGAAATGGGACTGGGTTCACATCATCTCAAATTCACCTTAGAGTCGGTCCGATACATTTCCGACACTTTTTTTGCATATTTCCAATTTAAATTAGGTTTTCATAAAACCCGATATCGTTCCAACATTTAATCATTGTCAATACTACAACAATTGATTCAATAGAAAAACTACATCATATGAATAGTGAAACGATATCAATAATATGCCATTGATTTAGCAACAATACGATACAAAATCAACATTCACTGGAACAATGTTGGTTTTGTATTGTAAAAACGATAATACAATTACTATCGATTTTGTGTCAAAACACAATTGGTATAATGTTGAAACATTATCAACCCAATATAAAATCAATTGCACAAATAAATACTATGCAAAAAATTAAAAAAATTAAAAAAATCTTCAGGATCCATGATGAACACCCCTCCACCACACGGCAACTTCTCGTGTAGCCAGATGGCAGCACATCTCTGACTTATTCACCACTCACTCCTTCTCCATGCACTCTGACTCTACCTGAATCATATGACGGCATGAGGATCGAACCCTGAACTACAACATCAGTAATGTAACACTCTAAGTTATCGTTAAGTGCCTGCTGACTCACACTGAACTCAGTTCCTAGTTATGCTTAATCCAATGAGCTATGTTCCAGATAAGCTCAGTTAGAGCAAAAGTCCTTTATACTAGCAGTTCAGTTTGACTGACCTCACAAAAGAAAGAAAGGAAAGCATTCCTTTTGTACTTAAATAGCTTTCCTTCCATTTTTTTTTCTTTGTGAGGTTAAACGTTCTCACCCTTTTCAAATTCGGTTTGGCACTTTTTCAAAGATGCATTATAGAATGCAACTAAGAGGGATATTTTGAACTTGGTGAATGATTAAAAGTTGTACATTATGGATTTTTGATTCTATCCATACGGTTAAATTTGTAATTGCTATCACCAATATTTTTCTATGAATTTTCAAACTTAAAATTTCGAGCTCTTTTGTAATATGATTACAAATAAGATATTGACAATCTAATAATGATTTTTTTGGGAATAGGTTGAAATGTAATACTCTAACTGTAGTGAGTTTTTAAGTTTTTTGGTTGCTTAATTTTAGTAGTTGACTTTTTCAAGAGCACTTTTAGACTAAAATCTTTGAAATTTTGAATGGAACACTACAACATGAAATGAGGCATACAAATTTCACAAATCATTCTCTTTTCATCCTCTTTTCTAATTGGATCACACATGCACAAAGCTAACTTTCCATTAAAAAAAATTCAATAAAAAATCCACACTGCAAAAAGTGCACGATGGATGAGAAATCGGAGTTCAAATCCGTACATCATGCAAAATATGTGTGGTTGGGCGGTTAGGGGTTAACTCTTTAAAGACCAGAGCGTTTTTCTTCCAAAAACATTCCAATGCCACTATTTTTACTCCCTCTTGCAAATTTTCCAACCTTCTAACAATGGAAAAAATACCCCAAAAAAACACATCCCTGAAAATTTCAAATGCGTTTGACCGTGACTAAATAAAAAAAAACCTTACTACGGAAACCTTTTGCACTTCATTTTCACATTCTATATGATGTTACTTAGTTGCGTACAATGTTTTGTTGCGTTTAAAGATGTTTAGTATGTTGAAGATCACCTTGCACTTGTTGAGGGTTTAAAAATTTAGAAAAGGCTCTTTGTTTTTGGAATTGCAATATTTTTTATTTTCGTTATTTAAAATACGAATCCAAGTAGTGAAACACAAGTACATTCCATCTTCTATAGAATGGCAAAAACAATTTGAAAAAAATATAAATCTCCAAGTCGTATTTGTGCAATAAACTTATATAACTTACAAGTAACTAACATGGTCTACTTTGTGGAGGTCAAAAAAATTTAAAATATAATTACACAAAGAATCTTTCACAAAGTGTACCATGTTAGTTACTTGTAAGTTGTATAAGTTAACTTATTATTATGTTGTTTCGTTTACTAGCTTTTTTAATACATTTATTTACGTGGTAGAATAAATTGTCATCAATCATTTATATGTCACCTTTATCATTATTAAATGGTTGATTTTTTTAGGAAAGAAGTTTAAAATACAATTATTATTGCAACGATATTGTTTTAATATTAATTTAATGCAATTTTTACAAAAATTGCATAATACATCAATGTCGTTTCAACATTGTTTTAGCATCGTTTCAACACTAGTCGAACCTATGTCAACTTATCATCGTAACAACAAATGTAGTGACTTTAACATAAAAACACTATCGTTTTATCATTGGTCCGATGGTTATCGAACCGGTGTCGAAACAATGTTATTTTTTTCTAAATATATAATTTGCTTAAACGATGCCGTTTTAACATTAAGTCATTAATACCAATGGTATGATGTCAAAACTATGTTAAATCAATAAGATAAAACCCAATGTTGTTCCAACGCAAATACAATGCCCATTGTTACGAAGCTTATCCGATACATTTCCGACACCAAATCGATGTCAATTTTGTATCAAAAACCGATAGGCATAAGTAAACCATTGGAAAAGTGTCGGACCGACTCTAAGGTAAATTTGAGATGTAAGGAAAAAAAGAGCATATAGAATGTATGGTGAAAACCCTAATTTTGACATGTGCAACAAGGAGATCACTTGTTTTACTGGTTACTCCACATTTGGCAGATTTTTGGTTTCGTCATAGTCAACAGAAAGCATAAACTGAATAGAAAAATGTCCAGGTCAGTGCTCTCAGAACCACTTTATGACATTTAGCACAGGGTGCTACCTCCCACATAAATGGTAGATACTTTTGCTACCTTGTGAATGTACTACTCACTATACCTCTATAATATCCGGCAATACCCTTGATATATTAAGGTGATACCATGGTGATACTATCGTGATACCATGGTGATACCCTTGCTACATATTTATAACATGATGAGCATTCTCGCTACATTTCAATTTTTTTTTTCATTTTCTTTCTTTCTATGTTTAGCAGCCTCATTTTGGGGGTAGAAATCCAGCTAATATTAGCCAGTTTTGAGATCACTGGTCCAGGTAGGGTATCTGGGCCCAAATCGCGGGTTCGAAAACCCGGCCCGAGATCACTGGCCCCTGGCACCCTGGCTGCGGATCCCATAGAATAGAAGACGCACTGCGAACGTTGTAGTTAAAAAAATTTGCATGTCCGGATTGTGTGAAAAATCCTGAATTCTTGTTGATACAAATCACGCCGAAGATGCGATGCTTCTGAGTTACATTTTGCAGAGAGATCTTTACGATTAGAGCTAAATTCGGAACGAGGATTCGAGGTTATTTAGGGTATGGATCTGCTTTGTTCTTGTACTAATTCTTGAGATTAGAGAGCAGTGGGTGATGTGCGCTTTGGAAATTGTAAGAGCATTTGTGATTTTATTTGAAGAATGAAAGCTGGTGGAGGTCATTGATTAGTTGAAACGAATTACGAAACGATTCAAGAGATGGAGCGATGTATTTCGGGAGTGACGGGATGGCAGCAGCCGCTGTGCACGACAATGAAGGTGAATCCGTTGAGCGCTGTGCGACAATTGCACCGCCATGGAGGAGGTCTTCATGTGTCGCGTTCTCCGCAGGAGAGAATGGCAGGAGCTTTGGTCGTCAAGTGTGAATCAAGAAACAAGAAGCGGGAAGGAAGGAGAAGTCAGCGAATGTTTAGCCAGGCGACGTCGGCGCCTCAAACACGATTGGCTCCAGTTCAAACGGAATTGGAGTTGATCAATAATCTTTGTGTCGATCAGAGGATTAGCGATGTTCTTTTGCAGTTGCAGCAGAAGCAGGAATCTCCTTTGAAAGTGCTGAAGGTTACTATAGAGTTGTGTAAGAAGGAGTATTTCGTGGTGCCGAAGTCGGTCGCAGAGAGTGATTTGAAGTTTTGCGATGAGGAGGACGAAAGACTTGGAAAGAAGGTTTGGTTTCAGCTTGTAAGCGCTGAAGTTGATCCAGGTGAGTGCTTTCACCGCACAGTCATGATTAATTTTCCAGTACATTGTTGGCTTTTTAATTAAATGTTTCGACTTATTCGTGAGGTGTGAAAGCTAATCGTGAGGGCGTTGATCGCAGTGACAGGGAGACCGAAGCAGAGTAGCGAAGTGGCGATAGAGAACTGGACGGAAGTTAATCCTGAAAACCATAGCTTGTCCACGAACGTCACAAGATTTGATGTCGACTTGAAGGTGGAGAAGGATTTTGGTACTCCAGGTGCGCTGATTTTGAAGAATTTTCACAGAGACGAGTTCCTTCTCAAGGCCGTCTCTATTAAGCTTCCGGATGAGTCCACGGTGCATTTTCCGTGCAACTCGTGTGTTTATAACACAGACCATTATACTTCCGACCGCGTGTTCTTCAGCAATAAGGTAGCCTTCCAACAATCCATCCTGTTCGAAGGTCCTTGATGCGTTCACGAACATTTAATGAATGAGTACAGGAACATCGCGTTCATTCTGAAATAAGTTACTCTTACAACTCTCGCCCTACAAAGAATTTATTTCGAGGCGGAGGTTTGGATAAATTTCTGTACTTCGTCGACATTGACTTCTGTAGATACCCTTAGACTTCTTAGAGTTCATAGTTGAAAGTCTTGCCTAGTTCTTGTATAGTTTTCAGTCGAAACTTGAATCGTTGGAATTGAAATCGCAGTTCGAACTAGCTAGTTGGCCTCCAAATCTAACTGTCGTCGCAGTAATATCGAGTAGTTACGAATAAAAATAAATTGAGATGAAAACGGAGAGTGTTGCACCACCGTTTATTAGTCTTGGATCAATACAAGTCGGTTCTTATGCTTATCGATTTACAAAATAAGAATCTTCGAGTCAATGGTCATAAACTGCTGCTGCTCGTTTCTTGTGTAGGTGTACCTACCACAGGAAACCCCGGCCGGCTTGAAGGGATTGCGTGCGCAAGAGCTAATCAATATGCGTGGCAACGGGACGGGGTTGCGGAAGGAAGCAGACCGGATCTACGATTACGATGTATACAACGACTTAGGAGATAGTGACCAGCACGAGAGCTTTAAGCGGCCTGTGCTGGGTAGAAATGACAAATTTCCTTACCCCAGACGCATGCGCACTGGACGACCGCCTTCTGCAATCGGTACCTACGACCGACCTTTATGATAACATATATTTCCCCTCCGCAATAGACTCAGAGATGTGTTAACTCTAAGATTCCTAACCTTCAAAATCCTGCAATCGTTAATCGTTGATCATTAATTCTAACGTCTCTTTCATATTCATTGTCTTGCTTTTCCAGATCCGGTGTCGGAGCACCGTGGTGATATGTATGCGAAATTTTATATTCCAAGGGATGAGCGGGTAACGTTGGTGAAGATCCCGGGGTTGGAGCAGGAGGATGCGATTGAAGCGGCTTCAAGAAAAATGATGCCAGCCCTCTTTGCACTGTACTCCACTCAGGAGGAGTATCAGAGCCTGGACCAAGTATTTGACTTGTTCAGGAAAGGTGTCTCTCTGTCTACTGATGCCCGGTGTGCGTCGGACCCTGAGCCAGGGTGCGAATCAGAGGCAGAAACTGTCACGTTTCGACTTCCGAAAGTTGTTGCAGGTAAACTTTGTGAAGTTTAGTAACATGATAGCTGATGCTGACATAGCATACTACCAATTTTTGTCATATCAATGTTGGAAGTGGCATATAGTGTGCTGATGGTAAATGATTTTCGTTCGCAGCTCGTGAGGATGCGTGGATGCATGATGAGGAATTCGCCCGTCAGGTGCTCGCCGGAATCAATCCAGTTGCACTTGAGCGTGTGCGTGAGTTTCCCATTCGAAGCACCCTAGACAGCACTGCATACGGAAGTCCATTGTCAGCCATAACGGCGGAGCACATTGAGCCATTTCTGGAAGGGCTAACCGTGCAAACTGCAGTTGCTGAACACAAGCTCTTTATGCTAGACTACCACGATATTTTTCTACCATTCGTGAACAAAATTAACGAGAGTCCGACTTCAAAAGCTTACGCCACTAGAACTTTGCTCTTTACAAGAAAGGACGGCCCTATGATTCCGGTAGCCATCGAGCTCAGCCTTCCACCATGCGAAGGCAATAACCAGCCTCCTATGAATCGCGTTGTCACCCCACCATCCTTGGGAAAAAAGGATTGGATATGGGAGCTTGCAAAAACCCATGTGATGGCGAATGATGCTGGATATCACCAACTCGTTAGCCACTGGTGAGTACCAATCTTACGTCATACCTACCTCCAAACAAGACAAATTACTTAGGATGAGCCTGTGTGAGCAATACTCTGAATTAGAGGCATTGTTGATTTAAGGCTAATACTTGCCAGATTCCGATCTATACTGAAATGTTGTGGAACTGATGATTGTTGTAGGTTACGTTCGCATGCTGCTATGGAGCCTGTGATCATTGCGACGCACAGGCAGTTAAGCCCACTTCATCCCGTGCACCAAGCCCTTGTGCACCACTTTAAAGACACGCTGGACATCAACGCTGCAGCACGAAAAGCGCTCGTCAATGCTGGTGGCATCATAGAGAAGACATTCACCCCGCATGAAATCTCCATGGAGATGAGTTCCACATGGTACAAGCACAAGTGGCGCTTCGACGAACAAGCCTTACCGGTGGATTTACTCAAAAGGTAATTTCTATCGACCATCTCCAAGCCCCAACATGTTATGCATATGCTAGGTCAGATCGTTTTGAACCTGAACGTGGCTAACAAGGTTTTCGAATGTGCTCGACAGGGGCATGGCTATCCCAGACGACAGCGCAGAGCAAGGCATTAAGTTGGTGATAGAAGACTACCCGTTTGCCGCCGACGGACTAGAGCATTGGGGTGCAATTCGATCGTGGCTCTCAGACTACGTAGAAATTATCTACAAGGACGATGCAAGTGTTCGCAAGGACGAGGAGCTTCGAAGATGGTGGACTGAAATTCGGACCGTAGGGCATGGCGACAAAAAGAACGATGGAGGGTGGCCAGTGCTGGATTCCAAAAAGTCTTTGATTCATATTTTGAACATCATCGTGTGGACTGCTTCTTGCCATCACGCAGCAGTGAATTTTGGCCAATACGAGTATGCCGGTTTCATGCCTAACCATCCAACGATTACTCGTAGACTCATTCCCAGCGAAGGAACACCAGAATTCCTGGAGCTTCAAAAGGATCCCGAGGCCTTTTATCTGTCATCAGTCTCTAATGAGACACAAGCAACTGTGATCGCAATCACAACAGAGGCACTATCAACTCATGCAAACCACGAGGAGTATCTGGGTCAAAGGAACACACCAAATTGGACTAGTGATGACAAGGTAAGCTCTCCTCCTAATATTGAGTTCCGAAGCTTCAGATACTCAATATTCAGTACAAAATCATAACTGATTTAGTAAATGTAAAGTTCTAGAACTTACGGAAGACGCTGGTGCTTGTGCAGATATTGGCCGCATTCAGCCGTTTTCAAAAGAGGATTGACCAAATTGAGAAGCTCGTAACACAAAGGAATCAAGACAAGCGACTCAAACATCGGAATGGCCCCGCTCAAGTTCCTTACGAGCTCCTGCACCCCTCCTCTGCACCAGGGTTGACAGGTAAAGGTGTTCCAAATAGCGCCTCAATCTGACGACAGCACTTCACATGACATGCTAGATTATAAATTGTATGCAAAAAATCAGTCCCAACTAAAAGTTAGTGGACAATGTGACCAAGAGTTCCGCGGTCATATTCAACCTGTGTATAGCTGAGAATACAGCGAAAATAGTTTATGATTGATTAGAACTCTTGAGCTTGCTCATCAAAATTTGTAAGAGGATGCATAACTTTCGCACTGCATACCTTAGTTGGAATGAAATCTTTCCTCCCAACGGACTCTGACCATAGTTGAATTTGTACACGTTTACTACAAGCCTCAAACCTAATTACACAATGTACACATTGGAAAGCCATTTGTTGACCGTACCGGCTCGCCATTCCGCATAGTCTTCAGGAGCCAATTTGCAAAAGATCCATCTTCTCCTCCAACGAACACTCGACATGGCACGAAGTCCGGCACCGAGCCGGAATGAGAACCAGCCCCAAGCTGCGCTGTTCTACAGGCGCTCGCCCAGCACCAGGCACGTTCCGAAACTCAACCGTGTCGTACAAAATTATGTTTCCTTGCTTGTCCAGACAATGGAACTTCCCCTCGAACATGCGGCCATCCTCCACTCCCACCTTCAACCTCCTGTACAACAGCCGCCGTGCCTTCCTCACAGTAGGCTTAGCATGGTCAAGCCTTACACTCCTCTGCTCCGCAAACATCCGCAGATCCTCCAGCTCCTGAATCGGGTCCCTGAAATCCTCCAGAATCATACTCGCCCCTTCCATCGGAATCGACCGATCCAAACAACCACCAGCCGAGAATGGCAACGAATCTCACGCAAATGGGCTTCAAACCCTAATTTCCTAAGGAAGGGATGATACTACGTATTGTCATCCACGAGTGATTGTTCATCCGCTACCAGGTTTCATAGGTCAAGACCCCGCTCACACTCCGTGCAGATCCTTCTCTCGCAACTCAGCGTCGACGCAGCTTACGTTTCTTCACTTGCTCGTTTCTTTGTCGTCACCATGAGTACGTTTCTGCTCACAGTTTTTGAGTTTTTCTGTTGAAGCGGAGATTTGGTGACACTTTTTAGGGTTTTAAATCTCAAAGTTGTAGGGTTTTTATTGGCGGTTGATTGGATTTTGGTTTGTGTTATTCCTTGTCGTCACCATGAGTACGTTTCTGCTCACAGTTTTGTAGTGGACTGCTTGCGGTTTCTGTAGAAGCGGAGATTCGGCGAGGGTTTTAAATCTCAAAGTTGTAGGGTTTTTATTTGCGGTTGATTGGATTTTGGTTTGTGTTATTCCTTGTCGTCATGGTGAGGACGTTTCTGCTCACAGTTTTGTAGCGGACCGCTGTTGAAGCGGAGTTTCGGTGACGTTTTGTAGGGTTATAAATCTGGGGTCTTAATAGGATTTTGGTCTGTGTTGCACTGCAGGTAAGGTTCACGGGTCCTTGGCCCGCGCCGGAAAGGTGCGTGGTCAGACGCCCAAGGTTGCCAAGCAGGAAAAAAAGAAGAAGCCGAAGGGGCGCGCTCACAAGAGGGAACAGTACAACCGCCGGTTTGTGACCGCAGGTGCGTAGGTCTTCTTGTTTCGTGCGAACTCTTTTTTTCCGGTTTTAGCTTTCAGCGCTTCTATAGAGCATGTGCGAGTGTATTTTTGCTGCATGCTTTTGTTTTAGGTTCTGGTTTTCAGTGCTTCTACAACTTTGCAATTTTGTGCTGAGCTTCTGGTTTGTTGATTTATTGTTGCAGTGGTCGGATTCGGCAAGAAGAGGGGTCCGAACTCATCTGAGAAGTAGAGCCTGCTGAAGCACATGATTCATCATCCCTGTGTGAGTTCTATGCTCATCTTTCCTACTCCCTCCGTCCCAAAGTTATTGTCATGTTTGATAGTCATGTTTGAAAGTGCTTTTTTAAGTAGGTCAAAAAAATACTTCCTTGTGGCTAATTTTATTTAGGTTGCAATGAACACATGCAATGTTCTTCAATCATTCTAGTGACATAATTTGGAACCTTTTTTAATCATGTTTCTTACAATATGATCAATGAAATTGGCTCAAAGAAATACCAAGCAAACAAGTTGGACAATAACTTCGGGACGGAGGGAGTAACTGAGTTTTTTGTGGAGGAATTCTATGAGTTCTAGAATAATTGCAATTCTGAGAAACTGGGGAAAATGATCTTCTCACAATTATTCTAAGAGCGTGTACTTGCCGGTAGTATGAAACATCTTAGACTTCGTGTATCATTTGTATTTGCCGGTTGTCGGTAGCAGGTAGACCGTATTTGTACTATGATACTTTCAGCAAATTCCAGATTACAATAAGATGGTCTTCTGAATGTGCAGACAATCGGCGAACCTGAGCACCACACTAGCAACGTGTCAACCGGCTGCCGTATCTTAAATGTAGCTGACTGAACATGCTTTTATCGCACCAAGGATAGTTTATGAGTGCCCATCACTTTTGTGGTCTGATTCCGTTTTCTGTATTTCCGTTAAGTATTTGATTGTTTTTATTCTCGCATTGGCTGCTTTTAATGTTGTCGTTGTCATGTCATTTATGGGGGTGAATCTAATAACCTTCTAGCATTGTCGTATGCCACAATTAATTTGCTTCTAGTATGAAAGATTTCAGTGTGACGAGAAATTCTATACTGCAACATCTCGTGTGGGGCATCAGAATACGGTGATTTGCATAGAGGCCTATGGGTACTCGACTATTGGCTCCTGATGTAAACGAAGTGGTACTTAGACGAGTTAGTTTTCGTTTAGCTCATCTTGATATTGAGAAAAAACCCTTTGAAAGAATGTTTCTAAGCCTGCATGACACTACAAGGAAAGTGGTCATTTCACTGTGGTCACTTCTCACTTCATTGAGCTTATTCGAACACAACTTTGTTTTAGGATAACTCTAACATGTAATTATTGTGGCATGTTGAAGTGGTCTCTCTATGTACTTCATTGAATAAATAGGTGAATAAATAGGCCATCATGGTTGTGTGAACTAGGACAGTGATCTACTTCATTGAATAAATAGGTGAATAAATAGGCCACCATGGTTGTGTGAACTAGGACAGTGATCTTAAGGTACAGACACCTATTCATGATGGAAGGTACAGACACCTATTCATGACAATATAAGAGATGTTGTACCTGGGGAGTGCAGGCAACATGGAATGAAATCATGAATGTCTTATCAAATTTGGGAGGAAGTGTTGGGCCTTGGAATTAAATTTTTTGCAAGCATGAGCAATTTTACACGAATTTTGAAGCAAGGGTGTTGTAGACACCTATTCTAAGTTGTAGACTTACCCAAAAGAAACAAAGGACTAATTGTGAAGTATCATTGAATTGGACTAATTGTGAAGCTGTTTATGAATTATTCAATAAGAATTAATTGTCTTGCTTGGCTTTTTCTGGTAGGAATTTTTTATATTCAGTATTAAAAATTCTAATTTTGTACATTTTCACCCACTATGAGTAATTACAAATTTCAAAGAGTTTAATGAATCTCACTCTATATTGCTTACATTCTTTTGAATTTTTCCTTTGAATTAGTGTAGTTGCAATCAAAGCTCGTACTTTGCTACTACACATCACATCAATATTCTATACTATACAACAAGATGTGAATTATGCCATAGTGTATGTAAATCAAAACTTATTGGTAATTTCCATAATTTGCAAAGCCTATGACAAATAGCTAAGGAGATAAAACCACACAATAAATTGAACCAAGTTGTTGCATGAGTATTCATACATACAATAACTCACTAGGCTACACGGCCTCGACAAAAACAATACTTTGAATGTTTACTATGCAACAAGAGAATTCAAAATGCAAAGCGACTAGGTTTCTTGGAATGACTTGCCTCCCATTTTGAAGTGTATACAAAAAATCTACGATGCATTCTATGTGTACTTCATAGCTCTAATTACAATAGATTCCATTAGCGTGTCATTAAACCCTAAAGAAAAAACAAGATGATGGAGGTGAATCTACTATACGTGCAAAGACGATTCTAATGAAACTTCCTTCCTATGTTTGGAATCTTGTCGTCTTCACGCAAAGGAAATATTTGTTAGTAAACGCAATTTGTTAAAAGATAAATTTTATAAATGAATTAAATTAATATAGGATGCACAAAACTAATAACAAGAATAAAAATGAGAATATTCTCATAATATTGCTAATTATAGTAATTTTTCTTTTAATTTTTAGAATACTTTTGAATTCCTTTGTTCACATATGATACTCAAAAGATACAAAGAGTGACCTCCCAAACCCTATTCATTGAGAGCTTTTTGACAATGCCAATAATGATATCAAAATCTTTCATCTTCCATTTTTCACAATTTAATTCAATTTAATGTGTTGAAACTTAATCAAAAATCTATAAATTTCACAGTGCTTGTTCAAACACAACAAAACAAACTTCGTGCACTCCTCATTGTTGAGAGCTTTCTGACTGTACCAAGAACACGGGTAGCAGGTGCATGATCGAGGAGATCTCAAAGTAATAAAACAAAACAAACAAAAACCTTCCTTAACCCCTAAACGTTCTCACCCTTTTCAAATTTGGCAGTTCTTCAAAAATGCATTATAAAATGCAACTAAGAGGGATATTTTCAAGTTGATGAATGAATAAAAGTTGTACATCATGAATTTTAGATTCTATCCATATGGTTAGATTTACGATTGCTATCACCAATATTTGTGTATAAAATTTCAAACTTAAAATTTAACCCCTAAAGGCCCAACCAAGCCAAAACGGCTTGGTTAACAGTGTATTTTGACAACCTTGGGCCTTTAGGGGTTAACACTCTTTTGTAATATGATTACAAATAATATATTGAGAATCTAATAATGAAATTTTTGTGATGGGTTGAAATGTGATACTCTAAGTGTAGTGATTTTTGGAAATTTTTTGGTTGCTTAATTTTAGTAGTTGACTTTTTCAAAAGCACTTTTAGACTAAAATCTTCGAAATTTTGGGTGGAACACTACAACATGAAATGGGGCATAAAAATTTCACAAATCATCCCCTTTCTAATTGGATCACACATGCACGAAGCTAACTTCCCATAAAAGTTTCAATAAAGAATTCACACTGCAAAAAGTGCATGATGGATGAGGAAACGGACTTTAAATCCATACATCATGCAAAATATGTATGGTTGGGCGGTTAGGGGTTAATGTATAGATATAAAATTTGTAAAAATATTTTTTTATCAAATATAATTACATTCTTTGTTACTTTTTTACAAATTTTAACAAAGGTTTGTTACCTTTATTATAACTTTGTGCTTAAAAAATTATAATTTTTGATTACTTTTGCTCAAATGCATAAGTTTGCTTGAGTAATTTAAAGTTGATTGTTTTGACAATAGACACAATTTTTGAAATCGTTGCATATGGAAGTAGTCACTTTTACGAGTTACAACATAAAAATGAATTAGTGTGATCTACACTATTTCAAAACTTCACATTAACCCTCAAGAGTCCATGTGTCCATTTTTTGGACCATGTACAAATTTCATCCAAGTTTTTTCATCCGTCATGTATTTTTAGCATTGTGGATTTTTTACTACAGATTTTATAGGAAGTGAGCTTCATGCACTTGTGAACCGATTAAAAAGGGGAAGATTTGTGAGATTTTTATGCCACATTTCATGTTAGAGTGATTCACCAAAAAATTCTAAGATCTTAGTTCAAAATGAATCAAAATTACTCTTGAAAAATTCAACTCATATAATTAAGCAACCAAAAAATCTCTAAAAATGACTAAACTTAGAATATTACACTTCAACCCATCTCAACAAATTTCATCCACTAATTGTTTATATTTTGTTCAAAGCAAAATTACAAAAGAATTTTCGAATACCAAGTTTTAAATGTTATTGGTAATAGCAATCATAAATCTGACTGTATAAATAGAATCTAAAATTTAAAATGTACAACCTTTATTTATACATCAAGTTTACAGTTCCTCTTAATTTCATTTTATAATGAGTTTTTGCAATTCTCCAAATTGAGACATTTAGGGATTAATTTACACTACACCCTAAGACGTCATAGATGTAAAATTGTGGTGCACACTCGTTATAGAAGTTAGAATAATTCGAAGGCCGCACTAAATCGCCTTTGCGGTATTGCAATACCGTACGTGGAAGGCAAGGTCTGCACTTTCATGTCAAATAATTAATAAAAGTTCAAACAATGGAGGTCGGCACTTTCACAATTAATTTTTAAAAATTCGGCTATTAATAACTAACATTAATTTTTACTAGCGGCTAGAGGTTTTCTTTAATTTTTTGTCTACTATTTTTGTTGAATTTATTTTTGTTGATTTCGACAAAATACTTAATAAATTTGTTTATTTTTTCGACATTTTTTTTAGGAATTATTTTCTGCCGACCCTGCCTTCTACGTACGGTACGAAACTTACTATTCCAACGGACGGAGTCACACTATTTCGGAAGTAACACTAAATGGAGCGAGGATGAAGCTGCAAGAAAGAAGAAGAGGTCGAAGAAGCTTCACTCGTTCGAGGGTTCCGTCCGTCGAAGGGCAAGCGTACGTTCGATGATCGATCATTGAATTTGCGAGTACTCGTCAACAATCGTGCAAAGGAATCAAATTGCCTGCGATCAAGGAAAATGCGGTGATTTCGAGGCGCCGATCGGAAGCTAAGTTTTCCTTAGCGATTACGACGTCGCTGCGTGAATTCGAGCGCTTGCGCAGGTTTGTCGAGCTTCTTGTGTGGTGATTTTCAATTTTGATGAGGCTGAGGGAGCTTTTTGAGTCGAAATTGTGGTGAAGATTTGGTCGCCCCTCAGCATTTAAGTAAGAGGCGGTGTTTTTTTTTTTTTTTTTTTTTTTTTCCTTTTTCTTTTTCTTTGGCTTTTTAGTAAGGGCTGGTGCAGTGATCGTGATCGCCAGCTGAATGCTCAAGAGGTGCAGGCCAAGCCAAGCCGATAGCTCGGGTTGCATTCTCGGACAGAGGACTGGTAGTTGCAAGAAATCTTTAGGGTTTTGGACGTGGAAGTTTGAAATCGTATAGTACAGGTAGAAATTGAATCTCCGTCGTAGAACACGCCCTAGAACACACAGTGGATGGATTACACTTGTCCGCTTTGGGAATTGCACAGCCCCTCATTCAAATTAGAGGAAAGTGGAGTTCAATATTACTATGAAATTGGTGTGATAGAAAGCTTTAGGTCAGGCGAGTGGAATGCGTGGTTCAAAATTTTGCTCTCTTGCGTCCTGCCCTAATTTGAGCACATGCTCCGTAAGGTCGGGAGGGTTAATTTCGCTGCTGTTGTCTTGGGGCTCATGGTACTCAACAAGGAGGCTTCTCTGATGGTGCTCTCATGGTGGCAGGTGATGAGGGCTGAGTAGGGCAGGAATGGGCAAACGGTCGGTGCTGCGGAGCTGTTTGCGATAGTTTAGTCTAGTGATGCAGGGGGAGGGATGCCTCCAATAGTTCCCATCCCTCCACAGTCCCGTGGAAACGACTATGAAACGATCAAAGAAATCATCGGAGAGGATGGATAGACTTGGTTACCAGGATTTGCTGTCGAAATCCGTTCAGAATGGGCTTTTAGAAGGTGGCCATTCAAAACCGAGCTCCAAGATTCAGAGGAAAGCAGAGCCTGTTGTAGGAACAGGTCGGTTCCTGGAGAACTCTCGGCGGGACACTTCCGTAGCTGCTGAAGGGCCCGAATCTGGACACAGGGTAGTCTCAGGAATGGACGGAACATTTGTGGAGAATCGTGGGTCTCCATCGGTTACTACGCCTAAAAGTGTTGGCACAGGCATCATGCGGGGAAGAGCTTTGCGAACCGAGGATTTGAAGATCGATGGTTATCCCCGATCACTTTTGAAATCCATAGGGATCGGTACTAAATCACGGGCTGATGCTCAATCGGAGATGTTGTCGTTCAGAAGTCTGTTAGAAGGTGCTATAAGTGCTTCTGGGGTTCAGCCTACTAGCTCTATGCAGGGGATCGCAGATTCAGGTTTGCAACATGATGGTTTAGTTACCAGTAGGACAGCGCCGGAATCTCATCGTGAGGGGAAGGTGCAGATGCCGGAATCACGAAAAGGAGATGGAAATTTCGCATTTCGTGCACAAGATTCTAGTCCACTGAGTGGACGCACGGTTGGTGATCATGTCTCATATTCCACACTTTTGCAAGCTCAACTGGGTGTTGATCCTGTGGAAGTCAGAACAGCTCCGTCTTGCATGATAGCGAGAACCTTGCATTTGAAAGTGGAGGCTCATCCTCCGCCTGTTAAGTTGCAGTTACAATCTGCTGAAGTAGAGGGCGGGTTTTTGGCTCTACTGAACCAGACGACTCGATTGCTTGGTCCTGTTGCACAACGGCAAAGTTCACCACGGGCTAATTTCGTGTCTGATAGCGGGAGGATATCGGGTGTTCGCTTTTCTGATCAGCTCTTGCAAGCTGTTGCTGGAGATGCATCACGGTCCGCCGACATGGTATCGGAGAGGGATGGAAGTGACTCGCTGAGAGCTACTGCGGTCCCTACATCAGCTGGGCTCCCAAGATCTGAAGGTGATGTTTCACGAGCTGTGGCTGTGGTGGAACGAAAAAGTTCACTGGTGGCTGATTCTAATGAGGATACATCGGGTACTCCGCCTCCGAAAGACGGCGGCGGCCCCTTAGCTGTAAATGCATTACAGTCCGCAGATATTCTCCCAGAGAGGGTTGCCGTTGACTTCTCAGAAGCGGCTGCGGTCCCAGCATCACCGGTCCTCACAAGAATAAAAGAGGATGTATCACCGGCAGATGTTGTTGTGGCTGATTCTGCTCCTATTGTGGATGAGATGTCGGATGCTCAACTTTTTGAAGAGTTGTCGCGAGGCCTTGCTATTGAGGAATCGAGGTTTGCAGAGAATGCATCGAATATGGGTGCTGTAGACTCACCAGAAGCTGCTGCAACCTTAACATCGCCTGTAGCTTCAAGAACGCAACAGGGTGTTCCACGAGAAGCAGTTGTAATGGCCCATTCTGTGTCTACCGACGAGGAGGTATTGGATGTTCAACATTCGGAGGAGCTATCTGGCACGCTTGGTGTAGATGAATCACGGTCGGCACTCAATGTCCCAAAGAGAGATGTCCTAGACTCGTCGGAGGCTTCTGCTGTTCCAGAAGTACCTGTTTTCACAGAGGCTGATCTACCAGCAAGGGTCGAACGAACAAGTTGTGTAGTGGCTGATTTGATATCCGGTGAGGAGAATGCATCGGGTGTTCAGCCTTCGGAAGGAGCCCCACAAGCCCTTTCTTTTCATGAATCACGCTCTGGTGAGATTGTTTCAGAGAGGGGTGCCATTGACTCGTCAGAAGCTGCTGCAGAGGTTGTGGTGGCTGGTTCGATGGGTAATGACGAGGAGATGTCTGATGCGTTCGTTTCGGACGAACCATCACAAGCCCTTGCTTCGGATGAATTACGAAACACAGACATTGTGATGGAGGGAGATGCAGCTACGTTGTCAGAAGGTGCTGCGGAGCCAGCATTAGTTGTGCCCTTAAGAACAAGAGAGGATGTTCTTCTGTCAGAGGCTTCGGTTGAAAAGGATGTAGGGCTTTGTGGAGATGCAGTAGTGCACTCTGAACAGGGCAATGGCCACCTGCTGGCATTCAAGCTTTCTGATGAACAAGTTTTGGACGAGAGGATAGAGTCTCCTTCACAACTTCTGGAAACAGAGAAACGTTGTGCTGACAGCCGTGATGGTCCCTCAGATTCAGGGACTAAGTTGGTGCCTTCCTGCCAGGCGGGTTTGAAAGAAATGGGCGACGCAGACGCTGATTTTGTGGATGAAGAGACGATCTTGGAGTGGTCCTGCAAAGCTCGCGTGAAGGAAATGGAGGACGGAGACACAGATGTTGTAGGGCTACGAGAGGAAAATTTGTGCGAAGTTATAGCTGCAGGAGCAGTTGTTGAATGTTCCCGTCAGGCAGTTCCGAAGCAAACAGACAGTCAGAATGCTTTGTTCGTGGAGGAGCAAAATGACGAGATATGCGGTGCGCATATGACCTCTTCAACAGAAAATGTGTCGTTGAAATCAAAGGCGGATATTGATTCGACGAAGGTTGTGGTGGAAAAGGAGTCGGATACATCTAAAGGTGGTCCTGTACATTCTATACGTACTGAATTGGTCAAAGATGACCTGATCGTGAACGCCTTGGTTGAGAAGTCCTCTTCATTGCTGCCTCCTCCTAATGGACGCATGGTGAGGGTAGAGCCTCATTCTACTCGTGAACACCGGTGGAGTGTATCACCCTGCGCTGAGGGCAGGTCTGAACCTTTAGATGCAGGGTCCGTTACTGACGGAGGAGACCACACGGTAAGTCGGACGGAGGAGAAAGTTGAACAGGAACGAATTTTGGGCGCACTTGAAGATTCAAATGAAGTTATTGAACAACCGGAAGTGGAGCAGCACAATTTTGGTACTCTGGCAGAAGAGCTGACTGAGAAGCAGATGACGAAACTACCGTACTCAGAGAGCCAAGTGGAAAACCAGGGTTTTGTTGCTAGTAGAACTAGTTATGAATCTGAGGAATTGCCTCCATTGGAGTTAGTTGCAGTTGAGCCGGACATACAAAACGAAGAGGAAAGAATACCTGAAGGTCGTGTTGGAGAGAATGTCAACGTTGCGACGGATTCTGGTAACTCTGGTGTTCCAGCTGACCAGGCCTTAAGTACAAGTCCCGACGCAATATCTGAGGGACTGAGGCAAGCAATTCTACGTGATAGTGATGCCACGATTTCAGAGTCCCTGGAATCTGTACAGGTTAGTGGAGCAGAATTCGGAGCTGCTCATCAAGAGGCGGGAAAAGAGGTGCAGTCACCACTAGTAATGAAGTCCAAAGACAGACACAGTCGAGATGTCGGTGATCTTGAAAACAGACATGTCAGTCATCCTGACAATCTTGAAGAAAATGAAGAACAGCGATATGCTTCTCCATTGAATGGGACCGTGGATGATCAGTTAGTGGGCGCAGAGGTAGCAGTGCCTATGAAGTTTATATTTTTTTAAAGTTTATTTGGGTGATTTCCTAGCGTGTTGGTGTTCTTTACATGCTATATTGGAAGACATTGATTCTTATCTTTCATTCCGTTTTTTAATTTCAATTGAATGTGGCTACAGGTCCGTTCTTTCAAGAAAAAGGGCAGGCAGCGCGGCTACAATCACGAGAAAGCTCTCCCTGGAGCAGGAAGGCCCCACCTTCAATCTTCAGGATCTAAAAGGAAGAGGTCCTTGCAATATGCTGGTAATCGATGGAGGCGTAATCGACATATTGATCCAGACCAGCCAGTCCCCATCTATATTGAAGGTCGCGATGAGGTAAAGGCAGACTCGTACTCCGGAACAATTGCTCCGAAGGGCAGGAGTCCTGATTTCTACCTTCCAGCAGATGACCCCAGAACAAGGGAATCAGCAGCTTCATGTGGACTATTTACCTTCCCAAGTTCGGATATTGAATGTGTTTTGAAAGCAGTAGAAATTAGGTAATATGGTAATCCGGTAATCTGGTAATCTGGTATTTAGTCTGTGACATGCACTATTTTTACGTTGCAAATTGCTGTAATCTGCTTGTGAAACTAACATTGCAGTGTCGAGTGGGTACTGGCCGACCTTGAATTGCACAAGCGTCGTTTATTTCGATTATGGCTTAAGGACTGATACTAATATAGGAAGGACTAATACTAATAGAGGCTGGACTAAGTCAGATTAGATATTTAATACAAGGTGACCAAGGGGGAAGGTGTCAGTAGGAAATGTTGGCGTGTTCTTCTATTTACTTCTGATGTCATCATTTCAAACTAATGTGTTAAGATCGATCATTGGGAAGCGTTTGTTATGTTGGATCAAGAAGAGTTGGAGTGGGAAGCTGCAGGAGTGGAACTGATTTGTACGGTTCTATGTTTCTAGGGTTTTGAGGAGGCGGACGATGATGCATTCTCGCGTTGGCTGGCACATCAAGGTAAAGGGAATTCTGCACCATCTCCAGCTGTGAGGAAAAGGATTCGTAAGCATGGCGGGGATCTGGTTAAACCTGTTATAGCAATTCCATCTTTCCGAGTTGTTTCCGATTATGAAGCTAGAATGCAAGAAATCGAGACAAGAAGGAAGGTTGAGATGCAGCAGCATCTTGTACCAAGCACTCATGAGGTAAGTTTGTTAAACTTACTGGTGTTCAGCTGTTTTACATGGTCAGTGCTCTAATGAACTTGTTATCTCCATTATATGGCCTGCACCAGAGTGCTTCCAGTATTTCATTAGTCTTCTCACACCGGATCGTTGTTCATGGTTCGTGGGTGCAGAGGACAGTACGGGCGTCAGACTATGATATGGACGATGAAGATGAGAGCTGGCTGCACGCATGGAATAAGCGGCTCGCTCGAGGGGGGTTAAAGCAGCCGATATCTGAAGACAAGTTTGAAGAGATGATTGAATATTTTGAGAGAATGTATTTTCAGGTGGAAGTTGCTCCAGCTGGGGACTTTCCAGGATTCCCGGACTGTCAAAAGTCTTTGGTGCCTGGTAGTTCTTTACCAAGCACCTCCCCGGGCTGCTTAATTGCCAATCCAACCACTCCAGGTATTCCAGCTCCTGAAAATGCACCTGCATTGAATCCTCCTAGATTTAGATCTGGACATTGTCCTTGGACTTGTGGTTTGAAAGATGTGTTGAGCTCGGGGAAACAGGTTGTCGTGTCCTCAGCAATCCTGGTTGACAGTGTTGGGGAGGAATCTGCTTCTCCAGCGAGCACAGTTTTATTCCACACGTTGAACTCTGAAAATGAAACAAACAACTGTAAATCTGTGGCAGATACTGCGACTGGAAAACCAAGCGAAGGCTCATTACAGAAGTCCTTCAAATCTCCTGCAGAACAGCATCCCTCTGACGACTGCTGCATATGTAATGGAGGGGAAGATGATGAGAAAAACCCAGTAAGTCTGCTTCCATATCTAGTGTGCTGTAATGCATGGAGGATCTTCTAGAGTGCAGCTATCACCAAGCAATGTCTTCTTTAAGGCCTCTTCCCTTTTTGCTTTAGAATCTATTAGTGGGTCTGTCCGAGAGCAAGCTGGAGTGCTCTGATATTTTTGCTAAGACGTATGTGAGGTCACTGCCATCGCGTTACACTAGCTTCTGTTTCCAAACGAAAAGCATGTGTTGGCCTTTAAGCACTTATATTGAAAGAAGTAGGCCAGTATCTGTCCAGCGATTGTTAATAACTGCCTGTAATGGCTACCAATTTCGTGTAGGTGGTTAATTGGTTGATATGCCAGAACTTCAAGAGTGATGACTAGTTCTGGTGCCTTTGCATATGATTTTCTTCCCAGGTGTATACTTGCAAACGATGCTCGATACATGTGCATCAATCGTGCTACGGCATTCGTGAAAATTTCCGGGATGACGAGGGTCGAGTTATTGCACCGCCAAGCTGGTGTTGCCGCAAGTGTGAGGCTGTGGCTGTTGGCACGGCACAACCTAACGTCAGGTATGCGCTTTGGTGTATTGAGGTCTGGGATTATTTTCAGTATATCTGTAGAAGCACCTTGAGTGTGGTTTGGTATAATTTTTTACGAATTCCCCATGACTGGAGGCATTGCCTTTTCCTTGCTTATGCGTATACAGCTGAGCAGGTGTCACATGGACAGATTGGTTGTTCATATTAATGGATGTTATAGAATTTTGATGGGATATGTTGATGCTGCAGCTGTGTCCTGTGTCGAAAGAAAGGAGGTGCTTTGAAACGAACGGTGGTTCCTCGAAAGTGGGCCCATGTCGCTTGTGCTCTGTACACCAACGAAACCTTTTTCGTTGACCCTGATGCGATGGAACCAATCGATGGTATTGCAGCAGTGGCGGCAAGAGCTCAGGATCGACAGGATCGGTGTGGATTATGTGGGGTGAAGAGGGGTATATGTTCGCTCTGTTCAGTAAAGGGCTGCAGAGCTCCATTCCACATCTCTTGTGGTGTAAGCCAGGGAGCGTCATTCGAGGCAAGCTTGCAAACATCCAGGATTGTTTGTGATTGACATTTATTACAGACCCTTCTGTTCCTGTTCTCTGGTTTTGTTGTTGCGACTGATCACGTTTTAAGCGATGGTTGTGAAATGGCGATTGGATATTGGTAATCTAAAAGCTTGCATATTGTGCAATCAAATTTTCCGAGATTATCTGAAGCCTTGAGCATGTTGTTGCCACCCATTGTGCAGCTGCGGCAGTCTAAGAAGAAAGTGGTAGGTGTTCGTTCCTTTTGCCCTCGCCATGCACGGACAACTCCAGTGGATTCAGCCCCCTCAGCTGGATTGAAGGAGGGTCACTTGGTGAGTAGCAGCACCACAAGCGGGGCCACAGCCTCCGCGACAGCCAGCGGCAGCATTTCAACAGCTTCGTCCATGGATTACAGGGAGGAATGGTCTTCAAGGCAGAACACCTCATGTATGGATGGAAGTTTCTTAGAGCCAGCTAGGCAAGCTACGAATGTGGGCACTTATGTCGATTTGACGAATAATGTTATGAGCGTTACTGGGAAGGGTACCGAGGAGGCGGGTAGAGGGAGGCCCAATGGTTTGCGTTTCACTTTAAAGCGAAGATGGGACGAGTCTTGCACTCAAGTGTCTGAAGGTGGATTCTCTAGTGACCTACAGAAGAAATCTGCTAACGGAAAAGTGACTGGAGACAAGATTGAAGCTGCGGGATGTAAACCTACGTGGCATGTGGTGGAGCCTGGGCAAAAGCTGAAGAAGATCAAATTCAAACTTGGAAAGCTTGCTCAGAATCAGGATCCAGAGTCCTCTCCCACCCTTGTCCAGCAGGAGAGGATTGGCAGCGAGGACCCTGAGGCCGAGAAGATTAATGAGATCATACCTGCAGTCGGTGATGCGTCTGGTGATGCCACTGTAAATGACAAGGACGCTGTGTTTGTGAATGGTTTGTCAGAAGAGAGGTTCATAGAAGAAGTGAAAGAACTCACCATTCTTGGAGAAGCGATGAAGTCAGGTGTGGCGCCGGTACATATCATGCGGGAAGCATTTATTTATTGGCGTGCCAAGCGAGCAGAGCACAAGGGTTCACTACTTTGCGAGCTAAACCATGTAAGTTTGCGAGTGAATGTTACATGCTTGCAGTCTGGTTGTAGTTGGCTAGTTTGTGATTGGCAACCAACATCTAAATTTGTAAGTAAAAGTGCATGCCATACATGGTGGCAATTTGGCATATTCTGTAGGTCGGTAGGGTTGCCAGATGTATCAGGTCTAAATGTTCTGTCACGCAGAAATCAGTACACGGAGTTGTTTGAAGATTCATTGACATCATTCGTTATGCAGAGGGAATGGTCGAAATCCCGAGGCATCTTCAACAAGGATGCAAGTGATGAGGGAAACCTTGCTACTGGGAAGTTGTGTGTTCCACTAGCACTGCAGCCGTCTCCTGTTTCTACTGAGAAGGTATAATCCCTTTGACAAGGTGACGTAGTATACTTCATAGACTGAATGTTTTGATGCACACTGCTTGGAAGTCCTGAAAGCAGGGTCAACATACTTGTTATCCTGGAACAGCTGCAGGGTCAACATACCCTGAACGCAGGACCAACATACTTGTTGTTCCTGCTTGTATATGTCGGTTGATCTTGTGCATCTCGTCTTTCAATTGGAGAGTTAGATGTTTTTTCCGTTTGAAGAGACCAGTGAAAGAGGGACACTCGAGGGACCAGAGAACTGGAGATTATATACTAACTTATTCTTGAGGGTTAGTGATACGTAACGGATCTTTATAATGGGACGGCTTCCACGTATGTTTCAAAGGAAATGATTACAGTGGCATGGTGTAAGCGAATCCAAACAGTTTCAGGATGTAGTTTTCAAGTAGTAAGAATTAAGTCGATCGTCAAGGGTTGTATGGCTCATTGTGTTGTCCTCTTATTTGTGGCAGATGTTGGAAAAGGCAAAGGAACTTCGGGAGCAGCTGGATCGTGTGCGCTCCATGGCTCAAATGGTGGTCCAACGAGAGAAACTCAAATACAACCAACAGCTTGTGCTAATGACGATAGCCTCTGCGGAGCTGAACAGGGCTGAAAGTGCGGGATCAGAGGAGCGGCATTGTGTTTGGTGTCCTTCGACCAAGACACTGTTGAAGTGTGGAACGTGTCCACGCAGCTTTTGCTTCAACTGTTTCAAGCATCGGAAGGGTTTTGGAGTGAAGGGTTGGATGGCCGCGTCGAAACAAACCATGTATAGCTGTAAATATTGCCGAGAGCTCTCAGGGAATGTAGCAGACTTGTCTGGTAATTTGGATTTAGAAACTGTGGAGGCTGGGTTGGTTAGCACCCCAGTCATTTCGAGTGAACCTGTAGACGGGATGGTTAGCACCCCAGTGATCACTCGTGAACCTGTACGTGGGGATAGGGAAAAGGGATGTGATGGCTTGCAAGCTCTTGACAATCCCGGTCCTGCATCACTTACTGCTCCAGCCAAGGGACTGGGTATAGGACGCGGTAAAGGAAATCGTTGGACAGTAAGTGACAATGCAGGGCCTGGTTCTTCGAAACGTGGTTCGGAGAACGGAGCAAAGCCCAGCGAGCTTGGGGCTGGCTTGGACAAGTTCTTGAGCATCGCCAATGACCAGATGGAACACTCTAGCTTTGAAACAACGCTGCGAAGACTGAAAATCCTGCGGCATATAAACAAAGATGCCAATCAGGAGCAGCAGACAGTTTCACCTGGAAATCCAGCAGAAGAGAGAGGAGCTTCGGGGCCTGTCAATGACGAAGTGGAGCCGAGCACAACCAATGGTGGTAATGTATCTCCTGCTTCTGGTCCTGCATTACTGGTGTACAAGAAGAATAGAAGGTTGATATTGCGTGCGAGCTCCAAATCTCCACCCTCAGCCTATGATTTTTCAGATGAGATGAATTATTCTCCCGCTCCCACAGGGCTGGGGACTAGGTCGTCTCCCAGCAGTGGGGTTATTGCCAAGCGGTTAGAGATTGGGGGATTGGAAAGGATTTAAAAGATTGTCCTGGAAAATGAGTTTCCATGTGCCTTAGATTCAGATTTTTAGGAAGGGATCGGTAGCAGCTTTCCTGCACTGCCGCCCAATTGAATCCCAATCACATTGGGATTTGCTGTAGAAATGAACATGCAATATTTTTCTGGGTGGTGTAGGAGTGAAATTCTGCCTGTCCAGAACTTTCAGGTACAAAACTTTGACATTAATTTTAGACCTTGTTTATTCCAATGGTATGTTCATAAAATTCTACAAAATCAACATTGAAGTACGTAACATCATTGAGATTGATTCAATGCTACAGTAAGAGCTATTTCGTTGATGTCTCTATAACTTATAAAATTTCAAAGTCCATGCCATCTATCACAAAGAATTCAAGAAAATCTAGTTGGATGAAATGGAATTAGTCATACCTACTGTACAGTACTGTTATGTGACAAATAGTGGCCACGTTACACTTCCTTTGCTTTCCGTACAAAGTGTAAGACAATACTTACATTATTTGCACATAGTTACTCCCTCTGTCCCAAAGTTATTGTCATGTTTGAAAGTCATGTTTGAAAGTGCTTTTTTAAGTAGGTCAAAAAAATATTTCCTTGGGGGTAATTTTATTTAGGTTGCAATGAACACATGCAATGTTCTTCAATCATTCTAGTGACATAATTTGGAACCTTTTTTAATCATGTTTCGTACAATATGACCTACTTAAAAAAGCACTTTCAAACATGACTTTCAAACATGACAATAACTTTGGGACGGAGGGAGTATTACTTTGGTCATTACTTCAAACTGCCACTAGAAGCAAACCTGTCGCTATTCACACATAAATCGTAGAAAAGGTATATTCTCGTCTTGTGTGACCAAAAGCACTCACCAACTTTGTACTATGTGACCAAAATCACTCATCAACTTTGGAATGGCTCATATTAGAAGTGAGGAGCAACCAGTTTCCTTGTAAGGTGGGATGTCCTAAAACCACCACCTCCCCCAATTATGACATGAAAACTTTCTTGAGGCCACCATAGTTGAGACTCAAAACCACCAATTTCACTATTCAAGTAGACCAATGGCATGCCAAGCATTGCAAAGAAACAGTTGGTGGTTTTGGGTTAGCTCGTGAGCGAAATCTAGGAACAACAAAGTGTGAACTTAGGGAATTGGTATGTGATGTATGGGTCAGAGGTTACTTTCAACTTTAGAATTTTGTATAAAATTGACAAATGCAAATTAGATGTTGCAAATTTTTGCAATCTTCATCAAAACCTATTTTGAATGCGGTCATTTTTTCCAAATTTAGTACTGCCAAAAATAGGCCAGATTGCTTAAGTTGGTGGTTTTAGGACAATCAACCATAAAAATATGCACTAAAAATCTTCATGAAGTGAGGTTTGTGATATGACCATCATTTAAATATAAAAGACCATATATTCATGCCAATTAAAGGCCCCTTTAGAAACAATAAGAGTTTCTTCTTTTTGAAATGTACACAAGATGAGTTATTTCATATGAAGTTTAGATAATTTTTTAGATTTTACATAATCATTCATGAAAAAAATCTCTAAAATTATATTGGTATTCCATGTTGATAAGTAATGCTAAAATATTCAACTAGATTGGGAAAATATTTTGAGAATACAATGAAAATGATTCTAAAATGCTAGAAAATTTCTTAAAAATGTAAAAACTACACTAATATGTTTTAATATAAAAAATTAAAACTAAAATTGATACTATACTTTTGTTTTGTTTGAATCAATAACCCTTCTACAGTCTAATTTTTGTATAGATTGTTAAGTACAAGATATATTTGCAATTAGTTTACTTTTGATTAATTACAAGAAGTTTTTAAAGATTGGGATTACGATTGTGCAATGATATTTGAAAATTTCTACAATCTAACAATAAACATATATTAGATTAATGTGTATGTAAAAACTGAACATATTTAGTGCAATGAACTTGCGTTTATATGTGAAGTATTCACTAGTAACAAAGGTAGAAATAAAACGTTATTAACTTGGTGACAACAATTGTTGGTGTTTATGATTTAAGTGTAAATATATTACAAATTTAAATTAACCTATTACAACAATTTCAATACATTTTTCCTTCGGCATATGTTAATATTTTTGTGTACTTTGCTTGTGTGATGATTTCCTTTGCAAACGGCTTTCTTTTATGAGAACAAAAACATACATTTAAAAAATTGGAATTCTGAATCCTAAATATAAAATTAAATGTGGCTTTAGAAACAAATATGTGTTTCTTATTTGAATAATTATATTTTTTGAATTTTGATGATTTTACATTTAAAGATAAAATCTTTAATTTTTCAAATTTATAATTTTTCAATGACATTATTTATACAACTTGTTTAATTTTTATGTTTGAAAACATGGATTCAATGCCAAAAGTAGGTTCATTACTATGGATGGCACAATTAGGTGAAGAAATAGAACCTTCATTAGAAGATTTAATAGAGTATTATAAAAATTCCAAATTAGGTTTACCAGAAGCATCAAGCAATAAGCAAGTATATAGGTTAATGCGAAAATATAAAGATGGTTCTATACAAGAAGAAGAAACAAAAAAATTAATTCTTCACTTGCAATATTGTGTTGTACAAGATCGAAAGGTTGAAAAAATCCTTACTTTCCTAAAGATTCCTAAACTTTGTTCTATTTATAATTTCAAACAAGAACAATTTCAATCATCAGATAAAGAACCATATTTTTGCGCAGTGTGCCGAGCTTCTCCATTTGACAAGCCACCAAAGATGAAACCTTGTTGCCGTGTTTATACGAAGCCTATTCAATTTTTGGCTCTATCTGCACTAGCTGCAAAGGTAAATAAAGCCTGGTTTGAATCAAAATTGCTTGAATTTAAAAGTCTTGGTGCCAAAGCTACTTGAGAAATCCAAGAAAAAATAGTAGTTGAAGAATGATGGTAATATTCTTCATAAAACTTTCAAATTTCAAATAATGATGAATTTTTATTGATATCTAAATAATATAAGATTTCTTCTATATATTAAAGACACGCTTATAATTTCTTTAAAGTTGCAATATCTATAATAAATGATTATGATTTCCAAAAACTTAAATTAAATAATTATTTTAATAAACTATGATAAATTTCATTAATTCAATGTTGATTGATTATTTTGAATTACATTAAAATTTTCATATTATAAAATGTAACATTTTTGTTATTGCAGAATTGGTTTTATTAAAATAGAATTGATACAAATATCTCGTAGCTGATGACTCTTGATATTTTTTGAAGAATGTTCACTTAGCTAGATGTTGCATAATAAAACATTGAGGTAACCATTTTAATAAATAATTTTTGAAATGCAAGAGATTCAATAATAATATCCAACATAAATATGCTCCTATTAGCTATCCCTATCATTAGACCTTAGATTAGGTTTTGAACAAATGGACCTTTAACACAAGTTCATTTAATTGAATACTTAATCCACATATATATTTCAAACTGAGGTCCTATATATACATCAGCAGTATTGTTCAGAATTTTGAGATGAACAATACACCATTCAACTTTCAAGGACCTTGACTAAGGTCGAGGCACCTAAAACCAACCAGGTACCTAAAACCGATCAGGCCTAATTTCTAGATTTTGAAAGGGAAGATGTACCTCATTTGTACATTAGAGCATGTGATCGGTTTTGGGTCCTGAAGTACTTTTCACTTTGAAAAATTGTACAAATTTCAATATTGGGAAATAATTCATGGAAAAATTTGCATTCTTCGCGAAAACTAACTTCCAACCCGGGAAAAATATCACCCTATTAATGGCTGGTCCAAAAATAGTGTAGAGAGCTTAAGTTATCAGTTTTAGGTGCCTTGACCTTATATTTTGTAAGAATAGCTCCAAAATTGCCATCCCTATTGCAATGAAAAAAAAGTGGCTTTTTCATTTCAACCCTGCATTGATAATCGACAACAAACAAATTGCAACCTTTCTCAACACTACATCCTGTACAATCTTTCATTCATCTAAATTTCTATTGGTATTCTGCTAGTTGACTATCATTTGTATGGTATGTTGACTATCAATCGTAGATAATAAACATGATTTTCCAAAACAAGTAGAATCAAACAATGGAAACTATACCATCTCGTAAAACATGTTATTCCAATTTCATTACAATTTTTTTTGTGTGTTAATTTTGGATTTTTAATTTGATTTCAAGATAAAACCTTGCAAAATTCATCATTAATATTAATAAAAAAAATATGAAAATTTCAACCGTACAGACGTGATCTTCACATTGACATTTGAGTTAACCAAAAAGAAGCCTAAATTCTCCTTAGGTGAGGTGATTCCAACTTGAGTGAAGGACAACTGAGTGAACTAGCAGCATCCCAATAAATCTAAAAATAAAAAACAACTTGCACTAGTTCTGCCGTCACAAAGACGGCAAAACAAAGACTATGGTGAGTTTGTTATTAAAGCCTTTGCTCGCCCGTAGGAAAGCACCTCACAAGGTAGTTTAGAGTTTAGGGTTTAGGGTTTAGAGTTTAGAGTTTAGGGTCCACTTTCAAGTCCCTATTCAACAGACCACGCCCGGACTGCAGCTCATCACAAACTTCTTTTGGGCATTGCAAATTCCGAGATCGTCGCCAACCTGCTAATCTTCCCCATTTGGAGATGGGAGCAGCTCGAAGGCCAAGAAAAAGTTGTGTTTTCAACTCCAGTATTGATTTCGATTACACTCAATAAGAGCGTAGACAACCACTCCCATGAATATGGGGCCTTGAAACTCATGTCTTGTTTTCAGTCAACTCAATTTACAACTTTTCTTTGTACATCAACTCCATTCTTGTTTTTCATCAAACATTTTATAATAAATTTTTGAAAACAATGTTGATTTGGGATGTTAACCCCTAAACGCCCAAACGACCATTTTCTGATCGCAGTTCAAATCTAACGGGCTGCCCGGAACGAAAAAAGTATTTTTTTTGAAAAATAAAAAATATTTTTAAATACTAAATCAAGTCTACTTTCCAACGAAATTTGAATTATGTCAAACCGAGTAAAAATCCACTTGGGAATTTTTTTCAAAATGAATCACCTCAACATTGTTTTAGTGTTAAGAAATGATGGAGGGAACATTATTACTTTCCCCAAATAGAAAATTTATTTGTTTTTTTTATAAATTTACCATAGATAAACCAAATTTAACCAATCATGCTAAATTTGAAACTCTAAAAGTGAAAATTATAATTTATACAAATTTTCAAAGGTTCATGCTTTTAAATTCATTAAAAAAAGAACCAAAGTTATTTTTGGAAGTTTGACTGTACAAATAATTTGTAAAGATGATGCCCTACATTTTACTTATTGAACCAAACTTCATCAAACATATGGAAGACACATATGTTTTGTCCAATACCCCTTGGGCTTTTAGGGGTTAAAGGGCAGTAGAAGCACTTCTCCACGTGAGAACCGGCCCGGAGGGAGAGAACCGGCCCGGACAAGTGGCAAATGAGGGGTTGTGACACTTGGCAACGAAGAGCCTTCTTGCTCCTTCATTCCATCTTCCCTCGCCTGCTCGCAAATCGATCCATTGCCGTGCAAATCCATCGCCATTGCATTGCGATCCCGATTAACTTACGTCAGGTACATCGATGACGATCTTTGCATCCATTCGGGATCTACTTCCAAGTCGAGTGTGAAATTGTTTTCCGGAACAGGAATTGATTTCGCATTGTGCGAGACTGTTTTGCGTATTGTGAGGGGTTAGGGTTTCGTTTCTTCGTCGATTACAGTGGTTTTTGGTGGCCGCAGATTTGGATCGATTGGTGTCACGATGGCCGATGAAAGAATCAGCGAAAGAGACGAGCCGGAGAAGAAACAACAAGGCGAGCCGCCGGTGGCGAAAGACCGGAAGAGCTTGACGGGCATGTCGGAGAAGGTGAAGGCGACGCTGGCGCCGCTGCTCGGGGGCATCAAGCATCACCCCGAGGTGGAAGTGGATTTAGGGCGCGAGTCGGGGGCCGCGACGTACGAGACGGTGCCCATGGGATCCACTCCCATGACCCGGTACAGCACCAATGCCGGGGGGGATCCCTCTCTCTTGGACAAGGTGAAGGATCTCTACGCCGGGAAAGGCACGAGTGACTCAAACCTTGATGCCGGATTAGGGCATCCCGGGCACAAACCTAATGAAGACAACTACGTCTTAGACGGAAGCGCAGATCCCGTTCACCGGTTCCGAAGCGCAACCCCGACGTCTGAAGGTGAGAATCCTTTCAATGGTTGAAGAATGGCGCCCGGTTACCCCCATTGCATTGCGACAGGAGGAACCAATTGTAGATAATGAAAAATGCTAGATTGTAAACTACCAACTAGTTTACAATGGGGAACTTTAAGAACTTTTTCACATCGAATTGTCACAAGCTAATCAATAATTTTTTAAAAGCATGCCAGTGTGCTCATCTCTACGTCTGCTAATCCCTTAGTGGACGTCAACAGTTTATTTCTTTTCAATTATACTTGAATGGTTCTGACATTGTGATAGCTAGGGAGGTAATATGTACCATCTCTCTCTGGTTGTAACGATTCTTTGTATTTGTAATGGAGTTATCCTTAAAGTCCATCAAATTTTGAGCTTCTAGGAGCTTAAAAACTTTTGAAAACTTTTGAAGATCACCAAGCTCTTACACACCTAATAATGATAGACCACCAAAATCTTTCACACCTTTTAACTATTTAACTATTTAGAGTGAACAAATCAGAATATAGTAAAGCAAAATTCTTTGTAGATTCATCAAACTCAAGGTGACTTTACGAATAACTCAAATGTTTTGTGTGATTCTCGTTTTGATTCCGTATTCTGGCAATCTATTGCCACTATCCCAAGCAGCAGAGAAGATTTAGAGAGCACCATGCAGTGTAGAAGAAAATGCAGGGGCCCAATCGAAATAGGGGACCATGGTTACTGTTTGTATTTCATCGACACAATTTGTACATTACAGAACGAGAGAATCATTCGACTCTCGAGTATCCGTGTTGTAATTTTCCCGGCGATGCAAATTTTCCTTTACTGGAGGTTTCACAGAAAAAAGTGGAATGACAACTGTGTTGTTGTATCCTCCTGTGTATTGTCGTGAAGATCAAGTTGCAGACCCTGGACGAAGAGCTATCATACAAGGTGCGCTTCCTGTTGATCTAGCTAGATCATGTGGTGATGACTTTGTTCAATCAGGGTCTACGGGAAGCGACCGATGCCAGGGAGAAAGGTGACGTGGGAGCTTGAACCGTCTCTTCGATGGCAATTGCATCTCGAATCTCTTGCACGGCGTCGCTCATAGTGGGTCTGTTGAAAGCCTTCGGCTCCACTGACATCATTCCCAGCTCCGCAATTTTCCACATGCTTTCTACTTTGTACTTGTCTCCAAGCGATGGATCCACCACAGCATTCAGGTCTCCTGCTGCCAGCAGGGGCCTCATCTGCGCAAGCAAAAGGGCGAGAATCATCAATCAGGTTTGACAGCAATTTGGTGCTACAGCCATACTCCCTCTGTCCAGTGATCTCAAAACTGGCTAAAATTAGCTGGATTTCTACCCCAAAAAAATGGGGCTGCTAAACATACAAAGAAAAAAAATGATTTTTTTTTGGAAATGTAGCAAGAATGCTCATCATGTTATAAATATGTAGCAACTTCATGAGGTGATATCCACGGATATCATCATGGTATCACCTTAGTATATCAAGGGTATTGCCGGATATTAAATAGCTATCGTGAATAGTACATTCACAAGGTAGCAAAAGTATCTACCATTTATGTGGGAGGTAGCATCCTGTGCTAAATGTCACAAAGTGGTACTGAGATCACTACCGCTGTCCCACTAAAAAACCTATGGTGCTTGGCGTGTACTAACTCAACGAAGCCATCTCAATACTCGAAAAATGGTTCATCTATGTAGTTTTTGTGTCACTTTCATTGTCCATCCCGTTTGATAGTGGGCAGGGTTCATGTTTAAAGTACAAAATATAGAACAAATATTGCAAAAAATTAAAATGCCAAGAACCATGGGTTTAGTGGACAGGGAGGAGGGGAAGAGGAAAGGCGCACATACCCATTCGATCAAGAGAGGATTTCTATCAGACACTTGCTTGTTGATTGCTTCCTGCCCTGATATGAGCTCCAACAACACCACACCGAAGCCGTAAACGTCGCTCTTCTCTGTCAAGTGTCTGCTCGACAAGTACCTGTTTAGCAGACAGCAGTCAAATTTAGTGTATAGTTTAGACACATGAATCTCAAATCTGTCGATACTCACACAAATGTACGTACTCAGGATCCAGGTATCCAGCAGTGTCTTTCATGTCCAAACTGTAGGCTGTGAGGGTTGGATCTTGTTCACTGGTAAACTTGGCAAAGCCGAAGTTTGCCACCTTGGCAACCATTCTACTCGTGAGGAGAATGTTGGCCGGTTTCACATCTCGGTGTGTAATACTTGGATTGCAGCCTGTGTGCAGGTATTCGAGTCCTGATGAGCAAGCAAAAGGTAAGTAGGGATCAAAATGGCTGGCTGGAATTCGAATAGGCAACAAGAGGGAGGGAGCTCGCAGAAGTAGCACATACCTAGAGCAGTATCAAGTGCAATTGATAACCGTGTCTTCCATGGTAAGATCTTTCCATTTCCTGTACCCTCACAAACATATTCGTGATTCATTAATAAGCTTGAGTTCAGATTCTCGCATCAAGTCAGCATTAAAAATGTCTTCGTATTACTGATCGAAATATGGAACGTTTCACTCACCATGGAGATGTGTTCGAAGATCACTATTTGACATGTATTCGTACAGCAGGATTTGCTCCTGCGCATCTTGACAGTACCCAACCAAAGAAGTGAGGTTCCTGTGGTGAATTCGTGAGAGGAGCTCGATCTGAAACAACAAAGAAAACAACCGATCATTCCCAGGCGTAACATTCTAGAGCAGTGTTGACTACCCACCCTTTTCACTGTGGTTGGCAGTGACTACACCCCTCCAAGGTAGGAGCACCCAAGTCCAACAGTGTACCCAATGCCGATAATTTCTAGACATGGTAGTCATTCTAGAACATAAATCTAGGTAGACCATAGATAGCTTATCATTTTAGTCAACAAACAATAAAGGCTCTATGATGTGCTTAGATTTGGGTTCTAGACATGTTTAGAAATTATCGGCATTGGGTACACTGTTGAAATTGGGTGCTACTACCTTACAATAGTTAGCTGAGTGTCAACCCTTTCATACTTGAACTCCAGATGAGTGCCAAAGAAAGAAGTTGTCAGAAGAACAGGGCAGCCTTGATTCTTCCATGTATTAGCCAGGGGTCAATTCAGAATCCAACGTTCAACACATACCTCGTCGAAAAATTCTTCAGCTTCGAGTTTATGGGTAGGCCGGCACCGTTTCACTGCAATTTCCCTTCCATCGGATAGTACACCTCTGTAAACTGGCCCGAAACTTCCTTCCCCAAGACAGTCTTTGAAGTTCTGGGTTGCTGCTTTCACCTCATCGAAAGAGTATGCCATCGTCTGGGCTTTGGAATCCAGATCGGGGTCACAGCCACTAGCCAAGTACTCACTGCGCTTCCGCTTCTGCTTGCGCCACAGGAGGAGCAAAACTATGGAAATACTCAAGGCCACGAGTGCAAGTGCACCAGCCACACAGCCAACAACGATGCTAATGGTGCTGGACTTGGAAGAAGTGCCAGGAGGACCTGCCGTTGAGCTTGCAGCAAGCGGGCTGCTGCATAACGGCGGGGCGTCACTACAAAGACCTGGATTGCCAGTGAGTGTCACCTTCAACCCTGATCTTTTGAGTAAACTTGGTGGTACAGAGCCAGTCAAGTTGTTGCCATCCAGAAACCTGCACGACAATAGAGTTAACCGAAAAGTCAGCTCGAAGAGCAAACTCCTCTTGAACTCCTCTTGAACTCATATTGAACTCATATTGAATATAAATAGACCGAAAACTAGTTCATGATGAGTTGGGAGACAATTTAAAGCAAGCCACTGTCATTATTCTCCACACCTCGCAATGACTCCCACACCTTCTACCAAACCTCCAAGCCCATGGCCCACAATGGGACAATCTATGACACGACACTATTCAACCCAAGTATAGCTCAAAAGAGAGCTTAGATGGGCTTCTTTTCGGTTAGAAGTAGAGCAAAAAGGGAGGTTAGATGGGCTTCTTTTTGGTTAACTCTAATGGTAAGCCTTTTAGTGCACTCAAAGCAATCAAGGAACTCCAGCGCATCAAGGACATTTTGTAGGTGCTGGGTACTCACAACTCTTGGAGACCAGGCAGATTCACGACCCACGCAGGAAATTCACCAGTGAGATCGTTATTCTGCAAATGCCTGTAAAGCATACATCCCAGGATTAGCACGGAGAAAATGCACCTAACCCTAATTTTGAAAGACCATGAAGAGGCAAGATGACTGCTTACAATTGCTGGAGATTGGTAAGCGAACTTAAGTCTGGTATAGACCCTGTCAGATTATTATTCTCCAGCCACCTGAAAGCAACGACAATCACCAGATGATCAAACACGTTGCAACCAGCCAGATCTCAGTATACCCTAAAAGAGAGATTTGTGTCAAGGTCCACTCACAAAGTTGTGAGCTCCGTAAGGTCTCCTAGCCCAGTGTCAGGTACAGATCCAGTCAAGTTATACCCTGCAAGTTCCCTGTCCAAAAAAGGTCTTAGGAATATGCCAGAAATTAAGGACCATGCAACCTAACACTCCATGGCCAACCTTCAAAAGGAGAAGTTGCTTTGTGACTCACAGCTTTGTGACTCGAGGAGTGCCGTCCACCAAACAAGAAGTCCAATCGTAGGGAAGACTCAAACACGGATCCCCCGTCCATGAGCTCAAGTTCCAGTGCATCTTGATGCTGTCAATGGCAGCAACTGCATTCCCAAAAGCACCAGGTTGAAAGATAAGTCTCGCCCTCACTTTCCACCTTGTGTTTCACTTTGACAACCTCCAATGATTCAATGGAGCACTTTTCTATACCACTTGAACCTCTACGAATTTAAATTTCCAATCAAATATGTTGCACAATGGAGGTTGGAAAATGACGATCAATCTATCAAAACTAGTACTGGATTTGCACAACATGAAATCTAAAGGTTGGAAGATGAAAGTGAGAACAAAACACAAAATTCCAAACAAAAATGTTGCATCATTAGACCTCAAAGACAATTGCATCCTTAATCAAATCTAGCATTGAAGTTGCACCTTACAAAGAAGATTGAAAAATGAAAGTGAGGTGAACGTCTAAAATCCAACAAAAGAGTTGCATCATTATTAAAACAACCTCAAAGACGAATTGCATTTTGGCAAACTCAAATCTGGCATTAAAGGTTACATGAAATGAGATACATATGAGGGTTGGTTGAAAGATGAAAATGAGAGTGAAACGTTAAAGTTGCATGACATAAGATACATAGAAACGTTGGTTATGACAATGAGGGTGAAACTAAACTCTCAAAACAAAAGTGTTGCATCATCAAAACAAAACAAGACAATTGTAGTACTAAAAACTCAACCCTAGCAACAAAAGTGTTGCATCATCAAAACAAAACAAGACAATTGTAGTACTAAAAACTCAACCCTAGCAACAAAAGTGTTGCATCATCAAAACAAAACAAGACAATTGCAGTACTAGAAACTCAACCCCAGCAACAAAAGTTGCATCATCAAAACAAAACAAGACAATTGCAGTACTAGAAACTCAACCGTAGCATTAGAGTAGCATTAGAGTTGCACAACATGAGACAAAGTGAAAACAAAAGTGTTGGTATCATCACACAAGAAATGTGAGTGCAATCTCAAAGACAATGTGTACTAGGGTTTCGGGGATACCGTCTTGCGCATCAGTGCGGGGTTGCACGGGGTCGGAGACGGCGTAAACTTCCAGGCCATTCAAAATGGGGCCGAGCTCCGATCGGTTGGTGGCACGGAAGGCGATGGCGGAAGCGTCGGACAGAGTCACGCTCGCATAACCCCACTCGTAGCCTCGATTCAACCCCGCGACAGTCGCAGCGACGTCGATGGGCTCCTGCCAGTTGCCATCGATCCCGACTTGGAACTCCCGCGTAGTCTTGCTCGCCGCGGCCTCCGCGTCCGTCTCCGCAAACCACAGCAGGACCACGTAGCTCAAGCCTCCGCTCACGTTGAAGGGAAGCGTGAACACGACGTCCTTCGCCCACGCCACGGCTGTTCTCATCACTTCTTCCGGAGCCTCATCTCGGCAGTACTGCGCATCTACAGTCACGTTCGCCGCACTCGGAAGCACTTGAAACGGAACGCTCGGAACGGGAGCGCTACTCCAGTGCCGGTCGTAACTGTCATTCGGATAACTGCGCAAGAAAAAATAGTACCAAACCTTACTAAGTCTCAAGAATTTCGAAGAGCCTACCCCGTTTCCAGGCATCAGTACGGAACCCTAATTAGTCTCGAGAATTTGCTTCGACTCCAGCTCCAGGCATTAGAACCAAACCTAATTCATCTCAAGGATCTGCTTCGACTCGAGGTTCAAGAGCACAGACATCAGTACCAAACCCTAATCAGTCTCGAGAATTTGCTTCGACTCCAGCTTCAGGCATTAGAACCAAACCTAATTCATCTCAAGGATCTGCTTCGACTCGAGGATCAAGAGCACAGACATTAGTACCAAACCCTAATCAGTCTCGAGAATTTCGAGATTGAACAGCCAGGCATGAGTACCAAACCCTAATTCGTGTGCTTCCACTCGGGCCCTCACCTGACGTTCTCGCCGCCGTAGTTGAAGCGAAAGCTGTTGATCATCATGTAGCCTTCCTGGGCTTTAGGGTACATGTTGGTCCCAAGCGGCCGCAGCTCGATGAAATTGATGAACGGGACATCGGTGCCCGGAACGAGAGGCGCCAGGCAGACGAAGATGGTGTCCGCCACGGCGGCGGTGATGACCTCGACGACCACGACGGAGTCCGGAGAATCTATCTGGACGAGACCGACGCTGAGGCTGTCAATTTGGAGACTGAACTGCGGCAACCGAAGCCCTCCGTCGTAATCGCCGTAGAGGAACGTCGTGCGGACGATGTAGGATGTCCCAAAGTCTGCAGGAAGCTCGTAGCAGAATTTGTTCCGCCGTTGCGGAAAGAATCGCACGCTTGTGTAGCGAGAAGACAACTGGCCAGACGTGATGTTGCTTGAAATGGACCCCGTTTTCACGTACGCCGCGTCGGGTAACCATGTGATCCCCGTCGCTGTGTCAGTGTACTCGGATGTCGCGCCACAATCAATGCTCAAAAAACCTGCAAAACCCCCAACGTTGCAATGAACCCTAATCACTCCACCACAGGGAAACGAACAACGATTCCCACAAAATCATACCCAAAACTCTAATTACTCGAATTCTTTCTTTCAATTGCTTCGAATTGGTTCTAAAAAAACCACAGCCAGTTTGGGAATCCACCACGGAGTCATGAGAGAATTAATTAATCACGAAACCCTTACGTTCCAAAATGTGAAACCGTTCATGTACTACTGACAAAACTGTTCGTTCAAGCATAAAATTCCACGTCCTGATGGTATCCAACTCCATAATTGTTTACCAGTGTCGGATTGCTACAAGCTAGCTTTCTAGATGTACGTGTCCCGGAGTGGAGTTACTCACCAGGTTTCTGCGCCTGCGCGGTTGTGGACACAAGCAACGTGACGAGCAAACCTAGAATACCAAACAGAATTACTCGTATTCTTCGTCGTCTTCTTCGCAGCTGCCAGCTCGCCATCTCGCGGCGACGGAATTAATTGTCTAGATCGACGTCAAAGTTCCATCGATCGATATCCCGAGTAAGTTACGTGACGTCGATGATCAGCTCCTGTCGCTTCTTCTTGCACCGCCCCATAGCACCCACAGAATCCCACTCTAGAATGATCCCACTAGATCGATCAGGAACTGAGGATCGAGCTAGCTGCTTTCCAGCGCCGACCCATCGGTACGTATGCACTGCTTGAATCACTTCTATTTTGGCGGCAGAATCGGAAAGTGCACGTTACTCTCTGATCGAAGAACCGGCTGCCACCGAGCCAGCCAGACACGGTTAACTTAGTATCATAATAGAGCTATTTTATGAGAAAACTACTGTAGATATTTCATGACTATCATGGCATGTTTTATTACAGGCAAAAGAATATGGAAACGTGCTACTGTAACTAATCTAACTTCGTGAAGTACTGTAATTAAGTTGGGGAAGTGGGTGGTTCGGCGAACTCTCTTACATCACACCGACGAACATGAGTTGAGACCTTGGCGAAATTCTCTGCACACACTGGAATGTGATAATATCGAGTTTGCTGGGGGATTGACTTTCATTGACTTGGGCACGGAATGGAGTCCATTCGCATTTGGCAACAGAATGTCTTCCCTTGCTTCCTGGAAAGATAAGCAATTGACTGGGTGGTGGTGCCCCACAATGGCCTCCTTTGCCTCCTTGGGAAGCATCTTGCGTCATGGTTTCAGATTTTGTGAGAAGAAGCAGAATGCACTGGTAGAAATCAAAGGTGATCTTTGGGCACTAAGGTAGAGACACGTGAGCATGACAATATAAGAGATGTGGTACCTTGGGAGTGCAAGTAACGTGGAATGAAATCATGAATGTCTTAGCAAATCTGAGAGGAAGTGTTGGCTGTTGGAATCATAATTTTTGGAAGCATGAGCAATTTTACAGGAATTTTGAGGTGAGGGTGATGTAGATACCTATTCTAAGCCGTAGACTTACCCAAAAGAAACAAAGCAACATTAAACTGAACCAATTGTGAAAAAAAAATTGGGAAGCTGCTGGTAGCTTTCAGACTTATAAGAGTTCATTTCTAGTTCAAAAGTAACTGGTCACATTGGGTCGTTGGCAATTTTAAATGCTTCTACCTTAAAGGCCTCTTTACACTAGAGGCGAGAAGTTGTAAAGAGAGAAATTTCTGCCAATGGGAGGCCTAGAAACCAAGAAGACCGATTTCTCACTGGCTAAAATTTCTCTCCTCACGGCTTCTCGCCTCTAGTGTAAAGAGGCCTAAGGAATAGTGTCATACCATAGTGCCCAAGGCCCGTATTGCACTAGTAGAAAAGGTGGCGCTTTCCACGAAGATGCCCAAGCAAAATCACTGTGCATATGTGGAATTGTGCACCACTTGCTTATGCATCTCCTTTGGCAATACCACCTTTTCTACTAGTGTTGTGAGACCGGAATGAATTAACCCGACTAAAGGTCCTCACGTGTTTTGTAAAAGTCAAAGCCCTACCATTTGCATATCACATTGTATGATTTATAGTTTTTCATAGATAGTCATTAGTATTAATATAGAGGTATGACAAATTTTTCAGCATGATTGGAAGATATTTTAAATATTTATAAATTTATTATGTAAACAAAATCAAAATCAAAACAAACAACATAGGTTTTGCAAATTTTATAATGAAAATTATATTTAAGGTAGATAAATGGGTAATGGTCTGATATGGGTACCCCGGTTACGTGTAACCATATGTGTGACTGTGTGTAACTCATTTTATGCTTGCCAAAAATTCCGTTTTTAACACAATGAATGCGGCTCCTACTATGCCGTCTACAACACCATCTAATTTTTGTACTTTTTCAATTTTTTTCCTTACCAAAAAGATTTTTTTCTAAAATCACATTAATTCAAGAGTGGGTACCCATATTAGGCCATCATCCAAAAGTTATGTTTACAAGTAGTTAAAAAAATGAAAGTGAATAAACCAAAAGAGACTCTTCATTGGAGCATCCTTAGAAAGCCCTTTGTATTTTAAACACTCAAATTTCAAATTTCTCAACTTTGTAAAATCTTAAAATGAAAATGTCTATTCTTGGATCCCAACGGTCAAAAGATTTATCATGACTCAACTTAAACATCTAATGAAATCACCAACTTCAACAAAGTTAAAACACATGATTTTTTTGGGTCTTTGACCAAAAACCATTTAAAAAATGAATGGTTGGTTTGATAAGGGTTAAGAGTTTTTTTTATCATGTTAGTTAAAGAGAAAAATAACTCCTATTTTTTTTAAGACCCGTTAATTATATTAACACCCATTCCTTTGTAGCACCCATTTCTTTTATTAACTCCCATACATGCGGATAGTATCCAATCGAATGTTTATAGAATAGCAAATATACTAAGTTGTAGATATTGGAATGTGATATTCCAAAGTGTGATAAAAATGTATAATAAATAATGCAATTTTATGGATGTGCATATAACACGAGTGATTCCATCCCTTTTTATTTTAAATTCCTAACACGATTATTGTACATTTTAAGGTGCGTGCCGCCCTACAGTAATAAGTAGCAAAATACAACAAAACTAAAAACTAAATCGGCTGGGCTTGGGAGGTCAACGTAGAGCGATTCTGTTGGTGGGGGCCCAATCATGAAGCCCAGTATAATCTATTGAATGATTCAAAAGTCAATCAAGTATTCAACGGCCGGGTGCCCGGGTGCATAATCTGAAGGTTGAAAGAATCTTCAGCAAAGGTCGGTGGTGAAGGTGCTCTTTTTTGAATCAATTGCTCAAGTCAGCGACACTCAGAGCATCATCAATGCAGAAACGGCATCAAGGCGCTGTATCGCAAATTTTCAGATTGGTCTGCGGGGCTGCCTGTGTGGTGTGCCGCATGTGGATGCCTCCCCTCCAACCCGCCGTCCCAAAGCAACACTGCAAATCTGCCACCGCATGCAAAACGACAAGAAACAAACGACACATCTGCCGCTCCTCCTCCGCCGTGAAACTCGGACCATTTGTGGCCGCGTTCCTGGGCCAAGGTAGCGGGCGCATGAGAAATCCTGGAAGTAACGGGCGAGAGGGAAGAATTGGCGTGGCCAGGTCCGCCAAGCACGGTGCCGTTCCTGCGTTGGAACGCTCAAAATTTTGCGGAACGCCCCACCGCAGAAGAAGTCACGGTCCTGCTTCTTTTTCTGCGGTGGGTTGATGATGCTCTCATAAGTTAGTTTTCGCAACTGTTTTCTGCTAAGGGCCTCTTTACACTAAGCGCCTACTAAGAGCATTCCCACCCATGCAGGCTAGGACTAACCCTCTCAAATTATTCATCTACATGTGAAGGGCCCTTGCACTCACACTCCCCCACCCTTGCACGCCCTTCACGTATCAAAAGTGCACATCAAATAGTCAATGGACCAATCACAAGTAGAATGAGAGGAATAATCATCGAATAGTCAACTCAATAGTGATTTCAAGGCCCAATTTCTAACACGCTAGAATCCAGAGTCAAGAAGCATTTTGAAAGGCCCCTTGAAACTTTTCATCCACTTCTTGAGGTCAGAGACCCTCTGAGGCCATGGATGGCCATACTCTAAGGGCCTCTTTACATTCACCCTTAAACGGCATATGTTTTCCTGATACCACATTCAAAATCTCTTTTAAATTCCATTTTAAGCATGATTAAGTTTTTAATTTACTTTGGCTCTATTCTAAAAAAATATAGATCTCTCTAAGGCACTCGGTTTGGCTTTTTAAAAACCCCATTTGGTGCAATGAAGTAGAAGTTATGAGCAAGATTCTCCCAAAATATAACCAAGCCCGTGGGGCTGGCATTGTCGTTTAAGGGTTAAGTTAGAGGCGAGAAGCCGTGAAGAGAGAAATTTCAGCCAATGGGAGGCTTAGAAATCGAGAAGACCAATTTCTCATTGGCTAAAATTTCTCTTCTCATAATTTCAAGCCTATAGTGTAAAGAGGCCCTAAGGAAGAGGAACCTAAAACCACCAACTTTTACACTCTTTTTTCATTCCAGGAAGGAAATGTAAACTTTCATTAAGGTAGGCGTACCTTAACTCCTAAACGTCTGAACGTGCCTTTGTGGCCAGTAGAATATATTGTATTTTGATTGTATTTGGAAGGAATCCACACTTCTAATGGGTCTGAGGTTAAAAAAGAAGTTGAAATTTAGATCAATGCGGTTTTAACGAACTACTGAGATCCCAATTTAGAGTTTATTGTTGGTAGAAAATCCCAATTATACGACATCGTATATACTATCCCCATGGAACGTTTAGGGGTTAAACCACCAACTTCTACACCCTTTCTTCATTTTAGAGAGGAAATGTAAGTTGTCGGTACATGACTTAACTTTTGAGCAATTGATGCATGATAAGTCATGTAATGAAAGCCTACATTTTCTTCCTCAAAATAAAAGAGGGGTGTAGAAGTTGGTGGTATTAGGTGTCGTACTCGTTTAAGGTACGTCAACCTTACATGTCTTATGCATCAATTGCTCAAAATTTAAGTCATGTACCGACAGCTGGACAATGGTCTAATATGGGTACACCGGAAAGCCCTTTGAACTCTAAAATCAACCCCCATGGCAACTTTGAATGAGTCCCTCTTTAAAACAAAATATAAATTGAATCGACCGGATGTGATTTTGATTTTCTACACTCATGTAGTACACACAAAAAAAATTCACGTAAAAATTGTAGAAGTTTAAAGATTTTAAAAGATTTTTTACGTACAAAAATCAAAATTTGTCCTAGTTGCTAAAAAATACCAAAACATTTGTTTAAAATATCCAATGACGTCATTTTGGTACCAATTATTTATATGAAGTGCATTAAGATATGTGTTATTTGAAACGATTAATTTGAATGAAAAAAATATTATTTATTTTGTACTGCAATGCCTGCACATGCTAATTTTTGGTTATTTTTTGAAGAAAGCAAAAAACATGAAAATTAATTTTCTCAATTAAAATTTTGGACTTGAATTAAAGTATCTCATGTCATCTAGGTGCTGGTATTTTTATATTAAAAATAATTAATAAGACGAATAGATACTTTATTCACGCCGGCCTTGAAAAAGGTCCAAAGTTTCTATTTATCTGTTTGCATCATCACAACATTTCGTACATACGTTTTTGCATCACATGAATTTCATCCTACTTTGTGAACCTCAACTGTGTTAATTTTCTTCCTGATCCTCACAAAAAAATACATTGTTGTGATCATAAGACTCTTAACTCCTAAACGCCCAACCGTTCCGAAACCAAACAATGTACAAAATCAAACACAATTTTATCATTTGTCATTGGTTTTTTGCAATGTGGATTTTTTACTATATATTTTATGGGAAGTTGGCGTCATGCATATGCAATCTGATTAGAAAGGGGATGATCTGTAAAAAAATTATGCCTCATTTCATGTTGTAGTGATTCACCCAAAATTTTGAAGATTTTAGTGTCGAGGTGTTTTTAAAAAAGTCAACTCATAAAACTAAGCAATCAAAAAATCTCCAAAAATCACTACACTTAGAGTATTACATTTCAACCAATCACAACAAATTTCATCCACAAATTGTGAATATCTTATTTGTAATCAAATTACAAAAAAAAAGTTCGATTTTAAGTTTCAACTTTTATACCAAAATATTGGTGACAACAATCATAAATCTAACCGCATGGGTAGAATAAAAAATACACAATGTACACCTTTTATTCATATACCGGTGTCAAGTTCAAAATATACTTCTTAGTTACATTTTATAAGACATCTTTGAAATTCTTCAAATTTAGAAAAAGGTGACAACGTTTAGGGGTTAACTAATTGGTGGAGTTCATCCTTTTCAACAATAGCATTGTAGATGGTCTAACACTGAATACAATGTCTTCCCACCCAATCATTAGCTAAAGATGACATGAACTTGCCATGATTGAGTATTGCTATAGTGCTTCAGAAATAATGGCCATGATTCAGGTATTTGCTACAATGATTCGGAATTGTGGTAAGGTGTTGCAAAGAGGGACTAAAATACCTTATGATATCCAACGTTGTGTACATACCCTACGTTGTGTTCGGTTTCAACATTAATTAATTATTTTTTGTCCAAAAGTGCCACATGTCATCTTGTGATTGGTTTATGGTGACTTGGACCTCCCAAAATGTGATGTGGAAATTAGATTTCGACACAATACTGTCCGAATCTGACCCTCACGTATCTCACCCTCCATGGAAAAACTAAACAAGCTAAAAATATAAATTTTGGATCCTATGTTATAGAATGGAGTAAACTAATAAAACTTGATTTCTGAGCGATCTAGGAAAGCCAACCCAAAATTTATTTTTAGCTTGTTTAGTTTTTCTACGGAGGGGGATATGGTATCACTCATATCCGAGTACCTTATCCTAGTACATAACTAAGTTTAGCTGCACCATTTGACACTCAAAGCCTAAATTACACGGATTTCAAGTGCATGTAGTAACTAATGTTATGATTTACTTTATATTCCCTTTGTCCGGAAATAATTGTCTTAGGTTTTTACCACTTTTTTCTTCAAAATAATTGTCCTATGTTTCAACCCCTAGACGTCTGAACGTGCCGTGGCCGCTAGTAGAATATTTTGGTTGTATATGGAATGAATCCACACCTTTAATAAGTTTGAGTACAAAAGAGAAGTTGAAATTTAGATCAATGCGGTTCTAATGAGTATTAAGATCCCAATTTAGAGTTTCTTGTTGGTAGCAAATCTCAATTATACGACAAACGTATATACTATCCTATCCCCATGGGACGTTTAAGGGTTAAACTTAAAAGGTGAGCCATGTCCACTTAAAACGGGACGGATAGAGAGAGTGACACAAGAACTACATATTAAAGATAGACCGTTTTTGAAGTACTGAGTGGACTCTTTTTTTTTTACGAAAACCGTGTTGAGCTGATTTTTTAAAAAACTACGACAGTTGTTTCCGGACATACAGAGTGATCACTCACGTGAGAAGCCTAAAGTCCAGTCAAATTACACTGCACAATCTCACATCTCAATAACCCCATGCCACATCTGTACTCTGGGCATGCAGGCCTCATTCTCAGACAACACGTTTGTGATCTCTTTGTCAAATCTGGACACGCTACCACCTCAACCAACCCACGAGAAGAACCATTTCTACTTCCTTCCAAGGACATTTTTATTTATGTTTATTTATGTTTCTTTATGTTTATTTATGTTTATTTATATTTATAATTTTTATGTTTTTTATGTATTTATTATTTATTATATTTTTTAATATTTTCTATTTTATATTTATAACAAATGGATGCATTATTTCCAACTTCCAAGGACTTTGAAGGTGCGACCGCAGGGCAGCATGTGCTTGTCCATAATTCTCGCTTGGACGCAAAATTGTAGCAAGCATAACATTCAGTAGCAGGCACTGTCTCTGCCTTGGTTCTATAGTAGATGGTGTGGAATATTCCACATCCAACAATACTTCATCAGTAGCTAAGTGGACATGACTTGTGGAGGCTGAAGGTGATGAGTAGAGTGCATGAAAGAAAAGCACTGGACATGAAGGCTATTGAATGTTGTAAAAAGAATTAATGAAATTGGCTGACAATCAATCAAGCATAATTTTGTTATGCTAGTTCTAATACCATACTTGACCGTCTGAATTGGCAAAAGAAACTATTTTGAGAAGAGAAACCCCATTACATTCTTTAACAATAGGATTTTGCACCCCCTAATGTTTGGTTTGAATTTTATTGATATAGTATTTTTTTTGAAACTGGAGTGAAAGATGACACTTGCCATTCTATGAAGGAATTTAGTAGGAGTCAAGCAAGTAAGACAAACTTAAAATGTGAAAACAAAGAGCATTAGAGAGCATCTTGGAACCTTTAGTAGAGGTACATTATCTAGTGTTTATGCAAATCTTTAGGAAATTAGATATGTTTTTTAAATCTATTTTGTACAGAAAGAGAATCTTGAAGAATACTCATATAATTTGGCATTTGTTGAAAAAAGAAATTAATATTTTAAAATTAATTCGAACCTAACATAATTTAGTTTGCACTAAATATTTAATGTCATAAACTTTGTGGTCCTAGAATGATTAGTTAAATCCTAAAGAACCGGAACTATTTTTCTCAAAAATCACTTCAATGCAGCCATTTCTAATCCCAAGGGCACAATTTCAAAGAAAAACTTTCTTTTTCACAATTCAACCATAGAAACTCATCCTTAAAACCAAAGGAATGTTCAAAAATAAAATCCACAATCTTTGACAGTATAAATTAGAAGACATATACGTCTGACGTGAGAATGTGTGAAAAAAATAAAACCTGCCCAAAAATTTGAGCTGCATACTTTTCCTATTTTGAAAATGTTCAACTTCGGTAACTTGTTGCTCTTTACCACCTGCACAATATTAGGTACTTGTATACCAAATTTGAGAAGTAGGAGAATGATTTAACACATTGAAAAACATACCGCAAGTGAAAGAGGTCCAAACCGTTGTCAAACAAATTTTATTTTATTGTGGCCTTGGTAATGTTTAATATCACAGTCCAAATAGTAAAGATAACGATTCATGTCTCTTTTTGAAGTAGAAAAAAAAATTACGAAAAACTTTCAAAATCTCTAATTTTTATCTCTAAAAGAAGAAAAAAAATTTCCCACCCTACCGGACTACTCTAGAAATTTTTGACTCCTCTTGGAATGAAATTTTTGAACTACGTTGAGTTTTCTTCTTACCATACCAAATAATATCATGCCAGTTGGTTCCATATCAATTTAAGAGCTTTTAGAGAAGTTTAGCATTTTACCCTGGGTGATTGACTTTGCAAAAAAAGGCTTTGCGAACATAACTTTTCTTACCAATGTAGGGTGGGAAAAAATTATATTCCCAATAAACTCTTAAAATTCCTCACATTCGCTAAAAATCTTAGAGTAGTAGTCCCAAAAATTTGGCATTGTAAGAACCTGCCCTGTTTAGTACATGTCCTAATTAACACACTCGGTCCTTTAGAGGTTAAAGATTGGTGTAAGAATATTTGCACCCATCTCGTGGAAAGGTTTGACACACTGGAGAACCAGATTTAAAATATTGCAATTGAAGGCAACTTTCATTAGAAAAGATACTGAGTGTAAGTTGAGGTCCATTCAAAATGTTTTTCTTCCTTCTAATTTCACCCCTACAACAATGAGTGGGAAGTATCGATATATAGTTACAAATTGTCAGATTGGACCAATTGAATCCAAAATTTATGAACAATGACACATATCATGTTTTGATTGCTTGCAATACCTTGAAACAAGTTTCTAGTAAACATACCAAGAAGTCATGATCCAATGATCTAGAAAAGGTGATCATGGCTAGTTCTTTGTGAACCATGCCATGAAGATATTTTTTTGGCATAATCGAATGTAGTAGTTGCTAATTATGACACTCACCTAATCATGACATATTTTAGGGGAGGTCTTCTTTTCATGACACTTTTCTACATAAGTCATAGATCTCGGATTTCAAGATAGTGTCATAATTAGGTGCTTCTACCTTGGATTATACATGGAATTTTATTCCTTTACATCAAAACATACTGTTGTTTAGGTTTAGGGTGTAGAACATGATATGTTTTAGTTGAATTTGAAGGGAATCCTCACCTATAATGGATTTCCACACCAATATAGAGTCTCTTGTTGGTGGCAATTGCGAATCATACGACAATGCATATACTATACTTCTATAGCAAATGCGAATCATACAACAGCGTATATACTATACCTATGGTACATTCTTCACCTAAACATCTTCACCCCCTTCATATTTGGAGACTTCCAAAGATGCCTTATAAAAAGTAATTCATAAAAGTACGCAACCAAGGACTTTGAAACCTTGGATAACAAAGTTTCAATGTACCAAAACAATGTAACACATAGCTGGGACCCCAATACCAACAATGTACCCAGTGTCAATAATTCCTAAATACGACATCTATTTCAAAGATTAACGTTCTAGAATAACTATCTATGATCTTCATATCTAGAAATTATCGTCATTGGGTATGACTTCGAAATTGGGAGCTCATACCCCACTGTGGATACCCCTAGTACATCAGCAGAAGCTATATCTTCAACGACGGAACTGAGGACATTCTTGTTTGATGCTTATTTCAGGTTCGAAACTAGAGCTCAGTTCGAAACTCGAGTATGTACTGGTACTGTAGAAAGAGCGGAGTAGAAAAGGTCCGAGTAACATCCAGGTGAAAAGAGAATCAACATAAGGACATAAAAGTAATAAAATATGCATAATATACATTGGGAGAAGAGAAAGAAAAGCCCTTTCAAAATACCTTTCATTGCTGTTCTTCAAGAAATATCGGTAGCTTACAAACAGAGCACCACAGCACTGAGTAGTGATCACCCTAAACCCTAAACTGTAACTGTGTGCAACGGCCCAGGATAGGACTGCTCTTACTCGATCACCTTCTGTACATTCATCAGCTAGATCAACGTAAAGCGAAGGCTGGGATAGCAAAATCTATGAATATTGAGAATTCCCAATCGGCCACCAACCAAATGGATTATCAGCTTCAACAAGCTCGTAGGGAAGACTGTACATGGAGTAATTAATACAAGGGAAGTCCATCAGAGTGGCATGCAGTCCTTCACTTGCAAAGACTCCCAGAAGCAGTATTAGGGCAACACTTACTTAATCCACCACTTTCAATCCGCGTTAGGTTGAGCCTTAATACTTGATCCTGAAGCAGTACTCAGCAAAATTTCATGGTTCGAGGTCAAAGGACAACTCTCAGAAGTCAAAGCATGACACAAACTGGCCCAATCATCCCTCGTGCAACACGATACCCATAACAAATTAACAATGCAACATCAGGTTTAGTAATTGTACATAACAAAAACTAGTATACACAAACTGGAAGATACCGGACAAGTCAGAAAAGGGTTTTCTAGGCCCGTAGCATCTCTCTCATGTACACAAGCTTTGCAAGTGCCACTCGGTGCCCAGTGCGTTTCATCCTCCTCGAAATCCATACCAAATAACTCAACTGATGCAAAGCATTATAAACAAATAACAGACATGTCAGAAAAGGGTTTTCTAGGCCCGTAGCATCTCTCTCATGACCATGAACTTTGTTCATGCCACTCGGTGCCCAGTGCGTTTCATCCTCCATGCTCACAAACAAAAACAAGCCTAAACCCTAAACCCTAAACGACAACAAGCCAGCACGACAAAGACTCTAAGGATGAGCACAAGTCAGAAAAGGGTTTTCTAGGCCCGTAGCATTTCTCTCATGAACACAAGCTTTGCAAGTGCCACTCGGTGCCCAGTGCATTTCATCCTCCTTGTGCTCCTACTTAAATGAACCTTCATACCTCAATTACCACGTTGCAAAACTTCTAATGACCTTGACGCCCTAAAGATCAGGCCGTGTAAAGAAAAACATTTTTTCCACGGCATGAATTGCATCCTCCATAACTGCACTGTACATTCCCAAAGCAAGGTTGACATTCACTTCCAAGAATCAGTACGATTAACAGATATTATCAATGCATACAATTCACAAAAGAAAATCATTGTCGAAGAACCAACACATTAATGAACATATCTTCCAATGAAGCTTCCTCAACTCTAATCAAACGGGAAGCTAAAAGAAAGGTAACAATTGAATTTGAAAACGTATCGACATATATACACCAGAACTCTGTTATGTCACGTCTTTGGCAACCAATGTACTGTGCATCAGTTCATGTTGGATTCTCTAATCACATGTCTATATCCCATGAAGACAGCACAACAGTGTGATAAAAAGGAGCTCAGAGTGCACTTGAAAGTTGAGAAGAAAAAACTTATAAATGGAAGGATCAAAATCCTCAGCTCCTCACCACCTACATAATAGATAAAACGATACAAGCCTTAGAAAATCAATGCTCCATCCGATCGCAAAAACCTAATGGACACGCACCTTTCTGTTTCAATTCCGAACTCGACCAACTTCACTGAAGTAGTCCTCGAGCTGTCGACCAAGTAGCTAAACACCATCGGCAAACCGAAAACGTAGTGTGGAATAAGCCATTCAGAGAATACAAGCAAGACACTTAAGAGGCTTGGAAGTTGAAAGCCAAACAAGAAACTGCCCTGCCCATCGATCAAAGAGAGTTTAGCATTGGCCAACAGTGCCTGAAGTGGTAGCCGCAATGACGCTCTAAGTGCCTCCCTCCATTTGTACCTGGAAATTTCAGCGCTGCAATTCCAAGGCTCCTCCGACGCCTTGTATCATTAGGGTTTCGATAGCTAGGGTTTCGATAGCTAGGGTTTCGATAGCTAGGGTTTAAGGCTCAACGGTCACCAATGTCGCAATCGTTGACCATTATATTAGGGCCTTGGTAGCTAGGGTTTAAGGAAATCGGATTCGCTGCTTACTACATTAGGTTTTCCTAGGGTTTATTAAACCCGTAAACAACCTTAACCCTTAAACAACAATGCTAGCCCCACGGGCTTGGTTTTATTTTTCAAGAATCTTGCTCATAATTTCTACTCCATTGCACCGAATGGGGTTTTTAAAATGCCAAACTAAGTATTTTAGAGAGATCTATACTTCTTTAGAATAGAGCCACAGCAAATTTAAAATAGAATCACGCTTAAAATGAAATTTAAGAGAGATTTTGGGTGCAGTATCAGGCAAGCATTTGTCGTTAACCCCTAAATGACGGAGGGGGTAAGGGTAAAACATATATGTGTTATAAAAAATTACTTCTTCAACTTTGATGAAGTTTGGTCCAAAAGAGAAAATGAGAAACTTGATGTTTAGTAATTTTCCATGCAGTCAAATATCAAAAAAGAACTTTTTATCATCTCATAATGAATTTAGAAGCATTTAATTTCAAATATTTATCAGAATCACAAATTTTATTTTTAGAATTTGAAATTTTGTATGATTTGTTAAAACTAGACATTCTATTCTAAAATCTAAAATTGCAAAATTTTCAACGGAGAGAACATCATTACTTTCCCCAACTAGTAAGTTTTCTAACACTGGACAATGTAGAAGTGTTTTTCTTTGAAAATTTCTTCCGGGTGGAGTTTAACTCGGATTGACATGATTCAAATTGGGTTGGAAAGTAGACTTGATTACCTATTATAAAATATTTTTTATTTTCTATAAAAATATTTTTTCTATTTCGGGAAGCCCATAAAAAAAGGCAGAGACCATAAAATGGTTGATCCGTCACTTAGGGGTTAAAGGGTTAACCCCTTTCTCCTTTAGGATGTTGCTCCAAACAACTTCAACCTCAAAGGTGTAGATATAGAGCTTAGAACATCGTGATTCATGTATCTATATTTGAAAAGGGATGAAACTATTTATGGTTTTCAGATACGATAGTTGGAGCTGCATCGTACAATCCTGGAAAAATGAAATTGAAAACCGTATGCATACAACTGACAGACGGTCTCTCTACCTTTCGAAAATCATCACCGAAATCAACATTGTGGACCAAGTGCACCTCGCGGATGTGAAAATTAAGTGCAATAAGTGAAAAATCGTAGTAAAAATAGTGATGCGGATAGAGAAGTTTGAATCCTAGAAAACCAACCAAGTTTGTCAGATTTGGGGGCCGTTCCTGGAAATTTTTGTTGTTACAGCATACCAGTGCGAAGGTTTTTCCTTGGAAAACGGATGACCTTCATTTTTTCCCAAATACAAGAACCACGCGGTGGAGATGCTTTTAGATACTTGTGTCAAAATTTGTACAAGGTTCTCTTAGGAGATGTAGGGAATCTTTTCTTAGGCTGAAATTTTAAAAGAATTAGCTCCGAAGGATGTGATGCTCTACAGTTTTTTGCAGAATATTCTACAACCAAGAAGAATTTTTAGATGATCTACATATTCACAAGGAATATGTTGAATACGACATTGCTCGAAACAAAAATTCCATCCAAAAAATTCAAATCAATATTATATTTTTGTAAGTGTCCTTTATATGGATGTCGTCTAAATTGTAAGTTTGCATGCAAACCAATACCCCTGGAAGGTGCCTCAAATGGACGAATACAACAAACAATAGACCAATTCAAGCCCCAACATCTTAACGAGATTAAGTTACAGCGCAACCATGTGTTTTGTGTACAAGCATGTGATTGTTGTCATATTTCACTATACCAATATATTTTACTACATCTTTATATTTGATTCTAGATAAGATTTGATTATAGATAAGATTTGATTACGTCATTGTGTTTCGTGACGTCATTATATATGCAAATATACAATAGTCATACATATATGGCCTAAAAGGTTCAAATACCATAATCAAATTTGTTGATAAACAATAAGTGTTTGTCATAGGTTTCAAATAAAAATATAAAATTAAAATGAGGGTTTGAACCTTGTTATCTATCTAGAAACATGGTAAAGAGATCTAGTAAAGTTAATTGCAATGCCATTCATTGTTTTTCCATCATCTGGTTTCACTTTCATGTTGTAAAAATGTGTGAATCTAAAATTTTAATGAATTATTTCTATCCTTACAAGATAAGTGTAGACTCAAATTTTTGATCAAATCAATCATTAGAGTTACACGACAAGACATATAAACGTTAATAGATGAAAATTAATTAATGTTCAATTTCATTTTGTGTTTTATTCTTTTATCTTTGACTAGATATAAATATTGTAAATAATCTTATTTAATTAGATCAATCACACCCTTACATGTATTTGATCAAATTAAATATTGGAGTTATAAACAAAAGATATGAAGGTAGAAAGATAAAAAAATATATGCAAAACTCAAATCATCAATTTTTTAGAAGCTCAATTTGCTTATTTAATTTATTCAATTGACATGGACGTGCTTAGTACCATTGAAGAACCCTTAACCCCTAAGCTTCCAAAAGACCAATTTTTGGTCGCTGCCAAGGCCCAAAAAATTTAACTTTCTTTCAAGATTAGAATAAAGTGTCATGGCTAAACGAGTCTTCTTTCCAACTCAATTGGAATTATGTCCATCCGATCAAAACTCCACATAGGGGAATTTTTCAAAGTAAAACACGTCAATGTTGAAAGGTAGTTTCAACACTTCGGGTAAGCTTGCCAAAAAATATAAGCCAATGAGATTCATTGGGCACCTCATAGGGATTGAAGAAGAGTTGAAGGGATAATCTAATTTAGCCCCAAATCTCTTGCTTCTCTTCATACCCCCGCCTATTACAAGGTCTTTGAAAAATGCTAATGAATTGAACATTTTGTCGAATTGAGTCATGCATCTTGTTAACCCTTAAACGTCAAAGCAAGCCCCACGGGCTTGGTATAAAGGAATAATTGGAGAAAAAAGTAGATTTTCTCAACCAAATCAAGCGAGACTTGTTGCGTTGGAAAGCTATTGAAAAAGCGATCTAGATTCCAAATTTTCGCCTCATTCGAGAGATTGTGGAATCGTTGGTAAGCAATCAAAGTTATCAAATTGAACAAGTTTTGAAGTTGGGGCAGTTGAAGTTCAGCAGTGCCACAGTGCTACAGTGCTGGCCAACAGTGCAATGTAGAGCCGTTTTTGCAAAAAAGAAAATCAAAAAATCAAAAAATCAAAAAAAAAAAATCAAAAAAATTTAGATTCTTTTTGGGCTGCCCCGTCCAAGCCCTCTTGATGTTTAAGGGTTAACTACCTTATCTTGAGGATGGTCAAAAGTGGCACATCATTCCAACTTTTTTTTTGGGTTTGAGAATCCATCAAAGCAAAGATGCCCAGATTATATGGGGCCTAAAATTTCAAAATTTCAACTTCATTTGCTATTATCTTGACTTGATTCATACGGTCAGATGTTTTGAAGTTTTGAAGGAAAGTTTATAAGGCTTAGGAGTACAAGATCCTTTAGTGGGAATGCAAAAAAAAAGGTTTGAAAAGCATTCAGAAATCATCAACAAAAATGTCCAAAATGAGGCAGGTTTGGATGGAAGACCCCCGCCTCTAGCGTTTAGGGGTTAAAGACGATATGCACGTAACAAAATTCACACGATTTTTACTCATGCATTTAAAAGTATTGAATTTCGATGAAACTTGATCTTTAATTATAGAAATAACAGAAAAAGAGATCAATCACAATTGTAGCTTTTGCACATATATTTTCAGACCGGGGGGTGCACTGTACTAAACATGTACGAGTATACGAGAGTGCACAGGAGGGATATTGATTAAAATATTGTCATATTTCGTATACATATAATAAACACATTTAGAGCTGAAAATATTGACGTATACATACATTAAACATATATTTAGGATGGAATACATATGTATACAAAAGTTTTAGATATATGACCCCTTATATACAAGGGGGTTTTCAATGGAGGTCATGAACGCACGTGATATTTAAACATAATGTAGATTGCAAGGGATGAAACACAATTGTGATTTTGGATCAAAAGAAAAAAACATGTGGACAATTTTGGACCTAAAAGAAAGGAAAAAAGAAACATTGTTGCAAAGTTTGAACGTGTATCTTCAAAGCAAAGTATGAAACCATTTGATGTTATGGATAAAGGACTTATTCCACCTAGAAAATAGATAAGGATGAAAAATTTTGAGTTAGCGTAAAACACCAAAAAGGTGGAGGACCTTTGGGTGCGCGGCCACGCACCCTAAAGGTTAAAAATAGAAAAAATTAAAAACAACAAAAAATACAAAAAAATACTTTTTTGGGGGGGCGGCCGCCATTTAGGGTTCAACAACACCCCACGACTAACCAAAAGAAAGAAGAAGAAAAAAAAAACATTTTTTTTTCGGCTGCTATTTAGGGTTTAGCAACACCCCACGGCCAACCCAATTTATTGTTTTTTCTTTTTTTTTTTCTTTTTTGGGTTTGCTCCCGTTGTTTAAAATTCAGCAGCCACAACTGAAGAAAAAGTAGAAGAAAAAAACAGACAAGGAATACAAAAAGGAAGACAAGAAGAAAAACAAGAGTGAGACAAGAAAGAAGGCATGAAAGAAATTAAAATAAAAAAGAAAAGATAAAATAAAAGATAAAGGTAAGAATAAAAATTAATTAAAATAATTATTTGTTTACAATTTAAATTATTGTAGAAAGACAACATTGATGTTTTTTAAAGAACTTTTTATCAACCAATTTTTTTTAAAGTCAAATATGCTTATGCACTTGGCCAAGTGCATAAATAGCAAATTGTGTGTTTATTCACAAACATACTTTGTTAAAAATAATTACCTTGTGTAAAAAGATGTCAACAATTTAAAACTACTGGTGCATCTCAAACTAAAAACGATAATGGTTTTACCCCTTTAAGCCCCCACAATTCCACATACTCTATAATTGTAATGTGACATCTGTCATAGAAGGAAGTAAACTTTCGGAAGCACATTAATTCGAAGGCCGCACTAACTAAATTGCCTCATCAACAGTAATTCGAAGGCCACAGTAATTAAATCACCTCATCATAGTGATTCGAAGGCCACACTAACTAAATCGCCTCATCACAGTAATTCCAAGGCCACACTAACTAAATCAACTTATCACAGTAATTCCAAGGCCATACTAACTAAATCGCCTCATCACAGTAATTTGAAGGCCACACTAACTAAATCGCCTCATCACAGGGTAATGCTCTGATATTTTGGAGGCCTCTCCAATATTATCAACGCGTAACTCTATGTGTGACTGTGTAACTCATTTGATGCATGCCAAAAATTTCATTTTTAACCCCTAAACGTACCAGGGTGTCCCTGAAATTGACAATTTGAGAAAAAACATTATAAACTATCATTTAAAAGAATATTCTGGAATTGATATACAAATGAAAGTTCTAGATCTTGAATTTTAGATTCCATCCGTACGGTTCGATTCACTAATATAATCACCAATATTTAATTATAAAATTTGAAAGTTAAAATTAAAAATTCCTTCTAAATTCGATTACAAACTAAATTTCAATATTTTTTGAGTAAAATTTATTGGAATGAGTTTGAAATGAGATACTCATAAATGTGGTGAAATTTTGAAATTTTTGTGTTTCTTAAATTTATGACCTCGTTATTCACGATTCCACTTTGAACTAGAGTCAATGCAATTTTGGCTTGGTCAACGACTTGACATACTTCTACATTTGTAATTTTAGAAAAATATGTACTCTAGTATGACTAAATCCAACCTTTAGATAGGACAACAACTTGGTGAAGAATCTCCAAAAATTTGGATGAGTTTCATCCAAGCATTGATGAGAACGTGAGAAGGCTTTGAATTCATTCGTGATCCAGTTTCTGGACTTTGGGACGTTTAGGGGTTGACACAATGTATGCAACTCCTACCATGCCATCTACAACACCATTTTATTTTTGTATTTTTTCAAATTTTTTTCCTTACAATTTTTTTTTTTTTTCTAAAATCACACTAATTCAGCCATTCAGGAAAGGGTACCCACATCAAGCCATCACCCCACAGTAATTCCAAGGCCATACTAACTAAATCGCTTCATCATGCAATACTTCCATGTCCACACTAACTAACTAAATCACCTCATCACAGTAATTCGAAGGCCACACTAAATAGCCTTGTCACAGGAAATTCACTCGTATCACAAGTATTAAAATCAAAAAATCAAAAACCTGTGAAGAAAAGTGAGATGCCGCCGGGAAGTGAGGTCAACAGCTGTCACACAAACAGCACGATTCCGATTTCCGAATGGGAATCAATCACGAGAAACCAAATGCGTGCCATGAGAGAGCGCCTCGCTCTGTCAACAACACTGACACACACTGCAAACCGTAACCGAAAATTGGCATGGATAGCTTTTTGTTTGTTTGTTTGTTTGTTTTCTTTCATGGAGTGCATGGAGTGCATGCGGCAATCACCAAAGCTCCAATTCCGCTCGTCTCTTCCGCCATTTCCGGGTCCCAGCTTCAGTCAAAAGTTCGCAAACCCCGGTGTACGCCACCACGTGGATCTCTCGCAGTCTTTTGTGAAGCATTCAGCCATGCACTTGTCAATGCCACCGTGCCACGTACCCCCTCTCTGTGGGTCCCAAAAAATATCTTTCTCTATGTCAGTGCTCATCGTTAATATCTTGACATATTCTCCTCCTTTGTTTGATCTGCCAAATATAAAAAGAATGTGGACTGATCAGTTGAGTGAGAGTTAGTTCGCTACCCACACTATTTCGCATTGATGAGAGCAGGCATGGAAACTAATGAGTTCGCTACCCACACTATTTGGCATCAGTTGATGAGAGAATCACTAATGCAGGCATGGAAAGTAACGAGTTCGCTACCCACACTATTTGGCGTTGATGAGAGAATCAGTCTGAAGCATGGAAATGATCGAGTCTGTCTGTACTAACTTCCTTCTATTTCGTGTGCATTGAGTTAAAAAAGTAATTCGATCAGCTGCATTGTGTGAGTGTACTGCCGTGGATCCTAGACAAGTTACAATTTTTTTTTAAACACACACAACAGCAGGTTCTGAAGTACATTCATGTGGGAAGTGAGATCGACTCGTGTCATTTGATCACATCACGTCTACATTACGTGCACGGAAATTAATCACATCATCAGCAATACTGACATTGGAAGAAAGCGAGAGAATGCTTGCAAAACTGGCCATCCATTTAAAAACTACGCTTCAGACACGTAGCAACTTAACATGAACTAATCACTGACAATGAATATATATATAGATATACGTCCATTTCAAAGAAGCACAATAACGTAATTATAACATGGATCAGCCGGGCTGTTTTATTAGAGAAGTGAAGTTTGTACACATGGGTTTATTTGAAAAATTGTCTCGCCCATGGGAAAAGGGAAATGAAGAGCAGTTAGTAGTTAAAATGCTACTAACAGTCTTCTGAAGTGTAACTAATTAAACAGGTGAGGAGTCGAGGTCGATCCTTGTATCATCTTACTTTTGGAGTAAGGAAAAAAACTTGCATATATACATACATACACGGAGCTCGTGTGTGTGTATATGAGCAAGCAAAAAAGGGTCCACCACTATCCTGCTTCGTGCTGTAACAGCTGCTGTGCATAAAGTACCACTAAAAGACTATCTACAGCTAAACCATATTGAACTCACCGTAACATATTGGTGAGCTAAAAAAACACCTACTGCTGAATCGTAATAGAATGATAATTAGCAGAAAATTAAAGGGTCCACCCTCTATCCTGCTTCGTGCTGTAACAGCTGCTGTGCATCAAGTACCACTACTCTATCTAGAGCTAAAACATATTGAACTCACCGTGACATATTGGTGAGCTAAAAAACGTACACCTACTACCGCTGAATCGTAATAGAATGAGAAGTTACACTACATGATTAATAATTGCACAATGAGAAAACGGATCGACTCCTTGGCGAAAACTTGAACTCGGCAATTGATAGCCAAGAAAAAACATAACGCCAGGAAAAAAAAAAAAAAACACGACACCAGGAAAAAAAACCCGTTGATTATGTGTAAGTTATCCTGGTTTGTTGGAGGCAAAACTTGGTTTAAGTTCGTCAAGATCCTTGAGCGAGGTCCTCAAGCTCTTGGATATGAGCCCGGACCTTTTGCTTGACAATGTCAGTGAGTTTGTCCACACTGAGCTGCTCAGGGCTGAACATGAACGGCCACACCACTCGGGTCCCGCTCTCGCCTTCTGCTATCACCTGAACAGTCGAGCAATCAATGCCGTCATTCTAGAACTGATCGAAAATTCTGTGACATTGTAGGCATTGAAAGAACGAAGTCTACACTAGTCTCAAACATTCCAGCGCTTCGAAATCTTGTACTCGAACGATTTTGTGGTGCTCATGTGCAGGTGGTGGGGATTGCCATCATTCTACTGATCGGAAAAGTGTGAGTATATATTCGGTGGCATTGATGGGATTGAAATGTACCTGGAAGGCGGCTCTGTAACCGGGGGCAATGCCGCTGTTGCCGCCGACGAGGTCGTAAGCGAGGAAGCGATTGTGGTGGTCGATGTGCGTGAGCTTCTCCGCGACCCAGAACGGGGAGCTGAGCGCTTGCACGTGGCGCACGCAACCCGGCACGCCATTCTCCCCCTCCGCGCATTCCAGCGAGCAGCGACGCGGAAACGATAACCAGTCGGACGCAATTGCCCACACCTTCTCCACGGACCCCGCGATCACCACGTCAATGGTGCCGTGCCATTCCGTTTCCCCGTCGATCACGTCGACAGTGCTGTAATCACTTGCCATGCTCGTCACCCTCGTCGTAGTAACCTACACGGGCTACGTTTGTTGAAGATCTGCGGGAAAAAAAAATTCGCCACGAATTCGAGCCAATGCTCATACTCCCGCCTTTCGGAATGACCTCCGTGCACGTCACAGATTGATTTTAACTGTCGAAGAACTCTAATCTCGATTTATTACTGATGACCACCACTTGTTGAATTTCGTGAGATTCTGGCTTGTTGATCGATCAGAGACGAGGAACGGCTGTGTCCGTCGATTGTTGCATATGTGCTCATGGAGAATCCGTTGACCAGCTTCGTTCATTGGGTAGATAGATCGATATTATCTGGACATCAAAAATAAAATCAGACAGTGCATTAACTCGAAAAAAATTAAAATGACACAATCTGCGACATGGGTTCGTAGCGAACGGAAGGATCACGACATACTTACTTACTACCCTATCGATCGTCTCGCAATCTCGATCAGGGATGCCCAATATTCACCATGAATTAATTCACCTGCATATATCATCAATCGGTGACATGTATGACATCAGTATCTTCGACGTAATTCAAGCTCATTGCTCGCTCAAGCGACTCGTGACGACAACGACGACGACGCTGAATTACAATGAGCTCGTTGCAATCCTTTTCCGAAACTGACAGAAGAAAGATAAAATGGTGGACGCGATCGAGGACCACGCACTGAAATTGTTCGCTATCGCATGGCGATGGCGCTGGAAATTAAATGAATGAAATGAGAGAAATATGAATGATCCGAGGACGACGACGGGACTCGTACAGACGGTGACGTTGTGGAAGTAGACAGTGAGAGGCGAGTGACGGTACAAGGCGGTATTGGCGTACCCACGATTCGTACTACTCTCACCTCAAGAGCTTGAATTGAAGCTTGGATTGAAGCTTGCAAGCGCCGGCTGGCTGGCTCCCGACAGACGTGCCAGAGCGAGGGTGGAGGTGTGGCCTCCTCAAACGGAGAAGGCCAGCGCCCCGAACTTATAGAGCAGGCAAGGCAACGGAAGGGACGGAAGGGACGCTCCTCCTTCCGTCCACGTTCGTCGGAATGCCCCTCGCCCTTCTACTCGTTTTTACTTTTTACTTTTTCGAGACTTCCGTCCACGTTCGTCGGAATGCTCTACTCGTTTTTACTTTTTACTTTTTCGAGACTTTATTATTTTCTGACAACTTTTACAGCGTTTGCTTTTTACGATACGAATGAAAGTAACGACAGATGAGTTAACTCTGGCTAGTATTACTTTTCTTTCCATTTCTTTTCTTTTGTCGGTTCGAGGTTCGAGATTCCAAGATTCACATGTAGGTTCTCCAGAATCCACTGTTCAGGATCATTCACACTAATAACAGCATCTTTCCTCCCTTACAAGGCAACCGACTGCTGACGTGCTCCTCCATCCATCTAAGTATGGATGTTCTAAAACCACCAACTTAAGAAATATGGTCTCATTTTAACAAGGAATTATTTTTTTGGTTATTTGGAAGTAGATTTCTCACGGAATGCATAAATTTTTGCAATTTAATTCCCAATTTTGAAATTGATTGAAATTTTCAAAGTGAAAAGAACTTTGTGGCCCAAATCAGACATCTAGAATTCCCATGACTACACCATGTGGTAATTATTTTCACTCATAATGTTACCCCAAAACCACCAATTACTTTTTTGCAATGCTTGGCATGCCATTGGATTACTTGAATAGTGAAATTGGTGGTTTTGGGTGGTGGCCCCGAGAAAGCTCTACATGTCATAATTGAGGGAGGTGGTGGTTTTAGGACACTCAACCCTATTCTTCATCCAACGATTACTGATCATAGCATGTATACCTAAATATATCATTTTCTCTCTTGTTAAGAAAAAAATGAGAAAATTTTGAATCTTTTTGTCAAATTTTTTATTTATATTTTTGTGAAAATAGCCATATTTTGCGAAGAAAACTACCAAACAATGACTGTAAGCTCAAAATTTTGCCTAATATTCTTTCCAATTTTTTTTCACACCATTAGTTAGTCTTTAAGAAAATAAGCACATGAAAAACATTGATATCGTAACAACCTTACATTTGGCATTTTGGTCTACATTGTGTCCATTCCTGCAAGGTACTGTATAAGGTAACTATACCTAAAGGGAGCATTTACCTTAAAGCGTGCATATCTATTACAATGTGACATTTCAGCCGTGAAATGTCACACTGTAATAGATACGCACGCTTTAAGATAAATGCTCCGTTTTAAGTATAGTTACCTTATATTCCTTGGACAAGCTGCGAGAGGGATTGTGTGGGCCAAGGATTGATTCGGACAAACCCTCACATACAGTATTTCTCATTAAAATGTCAACTTCTATGACTTGTCACAGGCATCTTTGTTGTGCTTCATGTGAGAATCAGGGTTACCGGCATCTTTATCCAGTCCAGCCAGGATGCTCATGTGGCAATCATGTACATTTCTGCAATTTTATATAAATTCATTTCCTTAGGTTAGCATGATTTACTTTACTAAAAGATACTTGACAAATGTGTCTTTACATTTTGTTTTATTGTAAAGAAACATGGCATTTTCATTATTTCAAATTATGCAATTTGCAATATTCATAACGTTCAGTAGCATGCATTGTTTCTGCCTTGGTTCTACAATAGATGGTGTGAAATATTCCACACCCAAATAGTACTTAATCCATAACTAAGTGAACAAGTGAAAGTTGAAGGTGATGAGGAAAATGCACGAAGAACCTCATGTAAGGTTGGATAACCTATTACCACCAACTTAAGCAATCTGGCCTATTTTTGGCAGTGCTAGATTCCCAAAAAAAATATGACTGCATTCGAAATAGGTTTTGATGAGGATTGCAAAAATTTGCAACATCTAATTCGCATTTGTCAATTTTATACAAAATTCCAAAGTGGAAAGTAACCTTTTGCCCATACATCACATACCAATTTCCTAAGTTCACACTTTGTTGTTCCTAGATCCGCTCATGAGCTAACCCAAAACCACCAGCTATTTCTTCGCAATTCTTGGCATGCCATTGGTCTACTTGAATAGTGAAATTGGTGGTTTTGGGTCTCAATTGTGGTGGCTCCAAGAAAGTTGTACCTGTCATAAATGGGGGAGGTGGTGGTAATAGGTTATCCAACCCTAGACATTGGTTTTGGGTGTATTCTCCGATGGGGAGGGAGAACCAACCCCCACACTAGGACCTGCCATTTTTCTAGTTTTCTCATTTTGGGGTCTGGGTGATTTTTTTTTTGAAAATTTTAATTCTATATTTGGGGTCTGCGATCCCAAGATAGTCTAGGGCAACCTACCATGTTCAAAAATAGGGGTAAACTTTTGTTTTTGTTTTTTATCTTTGGCCCTAGTGTGGGGGCTGATTCTCCCAATTCTTCTCCGATATGGTGCTTCTATCTTTTTACCCTCCACTCACTCATAAAGTGGAATGGCAACAAGTGTCACTTTTAAGTTTGGTTACAATACCGTATGACATCTTGACACATGGATGACTGACTGAATGACCAAATATGCCCATGTAATTTTATTTAAAAAAATGAAGAATGCCATACCGTGAAATTCTGCAGTGGCCCAAACCACTTTGAACTAGTGCCAAGTGTTCAACCGTGGACATTTTTCAAAAAAAAAAATTAACGTTTCTGGTAGAATTCTATCTGGACCTTTTTAACGTACTTTTTCTTGTGAGACCACATCAGCTGAATTCAAGGAAGCAATGCCACGTAGCCATTGACGCCCATGTAAGAGGCTCATGCAATGGATTAAGTTAGAAAAAGCTATGGCCCCACAGTGCATTTAAAATAAAATAAAATAATTACTTTTTTCACAAATCGAAGAAACGCATTTGGAGAGAATACAAAACTCACAGCTATGGCCCACAGTGAAAAGGACGAAAAAGAGCAGGTCAGATATTAAATAAAGCTGAGCGAGAACAACAAAAGCAAGATATTTTTTCCTTCCATATAAAGTAGTTAGAATCCCCCCTCACACGACTTTTTGGTGTAACATTTGAAACAGTGTTTTTTTCGGTTGATCCCATCACTTTTTTGAGCCAACCAGTCAATTTCTTTTATTTTTCCAAACCAACGGGTTTTTAAAGAATATATTCCGTATGTTTCTTTGATTAATACTAAATATAACTAATTTTTAGTGGTTTTTTGCCTCTATTCTTGAGATGCAATGAGTTATTTTGGAAAATCAACCGGTTCACTTGTAACTAACCGCCGGTTCTTCCCAAATAGTGAATACCATGACTAGTTTGTGGTGTTTAGTGCAATATGCAGAAGGTCAGCTACTTTTGCGACCCAATTATGTAGAAGTAGAAAAGAAAGGAGTTTTACTTCTCTCTTCCCCTGACACCCTATTGATGATGAGAATATGCACAATTTGAACATCAGAGTTTAGGGTCGTTTTACGGTCAACCTATAGTCAGCACTTTGGAAATTCATAACTTATTCATACGGTGTCCAAATAATGCATGTTGAAGTGAGTTGGAATCCTCTTGAACTTGCTATTAAGACACACTGAATGTATTTTCTGTTTTATATGTGTAAATAGGCTCAGTTGGTAAGGTGAACGCCTTAAGGTATAATTACCTTACAATGTATACTAGTAGCACAAGATTTGTGTGTTAGCTAATTTTAGCCAGTTTTGGGATCACTGTTCCTCACTCATCAGATTCATTTTTTTCGCAATGATTTCTTCCAGAATGTTTTATTTAATCCTTTGTGAAGCCGCCCAGCATGTCGGTCTGTTATTTTATTTTCTCGTTCAGTGAAGGCCTGAAGGGCTCCCATTAGTCTTTGTATAAAAAATTCAAAACAAATTTAAAAAATTTAAATTTTAAACCGCCCAGCATGGTGGTCGGTAAAAGAAATGGAAATATCTGAGCATGTCAGAAAAATAAATGTCTAAAAGCCTTCATTCCTCTATACACCACTTTTTTCATCATTCTTGACACAAAAAATGGCAGGGGCGAGGATGTTTCTGCAAATTCTTTAGATATCAATTCATGAGTGTCCTGCACTGAATTTTATTTTATTTTTAAATTATTCATTTTTTATTTACTTTATACACAAAGAAAAGGGAGACCCTTTATTGCGAGAATGGAGTGTCCTGCACTGATCACTCTGCTGATTACTTATCGATAGTTGAAGGAAGAACATTCTAAAGGAACACTTGTCTAAAGGTAAGTTAGTACAAATAGTCTTTTTGAGATATGAAAGTACCATTTTGTTTGGTGTTGTTTGGTTGACTTTTAGAGCATGCCCACACTAGTAGGAAATGTGTTGTTTTTTCATTTACTATAAATAAAAAGGAATGAAACCGTGCTAGGCACAAAGGTTGTGTTAGTGGTGGTGAGTGGTTTTGGTCGCAAGAAGATAGAAATATAGGCATAATAGTCCGCCGCTGTTCACTGTTTTCACAAAGTGGGGAATGAAAAACGACATGTTTACTACTAGTGTCAATAGTTGCTCATTGTGCACCAAATTCACATTCAAGATGATGTGTGAGAAGTGAAAAACTTCCATAGCAACAACCACCAAACATGCTTGGAATAGAGTACATCGATTAATTACATACTACTACTTTTTTGTCACTACATGGGACAATCATAGTGGTGGAGAACATATTTATTGAATTTGACTTCATAAAGTGTATTTGAGCACGGTCTTGTTAGAGAATAGGACAAAATGCTTGATGTGAGAGCCACCCTTTGCCATATTGACAATATTTGGTGTGCAAATATCAAACTCCACACTAAAAGATGCATTGACTTTATCATGCAGAAATAGAGTTGGAGAGTGGTAAATGGTTGTTGTTGGGCCTGCTCTTATCCCTCAATTCATCTCTTGAGGACTATCATTACATCCAAAATTTGGTCTATCGTCTGTACACCGGCCTTGAACCACTTTGGGTTCCTCTACGTAATAATCTCGTTCAAAGAGCTTGTATCTAGCCTGTAAGAATCTTATTGCGAGTGTTGGACTCGTGAAACATCTTTCTATAATGAAACATTAAACAATAGTTCCTTCTGAATACCCATTTCACTACTTTTCATATCAATGGATTCTAATTCATTCATTCTACCAAGACCATGTGACATCAACAACGTGCACAATTCCCAATTTTTGTACTTGGCTAAATACATTGACATCATAGCTATTTGTGACATAAAAATTAAAGTTTGAAAAAAAATACAATTTTTTTTAATAATAATTAGGTGTTTTTGGTATTGCAAAGCTATTTACAAGACAAAGATGAAAGACTTTTGCTTCTTTTTCTTTTTCTTTTTTCTCAAATTTTTTGTTTTTTTGTTTGAGTGCTTGTGACCCACGTTCTACGATGATTTAGATGTAAGTTTGATTGAACATCATACTTGGTTGTCAAGGTTGACAAATTGTGCCAAAAAAAATTTCTTTTGTTTGAATAGTGTGAATATTCTCCAAGATTCTCCTTTTTATGGAGAATAAAAAAATTTATTTATTTAAAAAATAATATTTCCTTTAGATTTGGACTTCTCTTCTTATAATTTTTTTTGGTGACCCTAACAGCCGCGTACGCTATGCAGCATTGGACAAGATGAAGTAGCCAACAAGATGATTTTAAGTTTTAATTTTTTTTTGAATCAATTGAAATGTCATTCATTGATATCATTGATTTCACCGGCATGAGAGCACGTTGAGAGTCTTTTCTCCCACACCCAAAAAAAAATGAATAAAAATGAGTGCAAAGAGTTATGGTATATAAAAATAATTACACCATCTTCCAGTGGCACGTGTTGATAGATGATTGGGCGGGCGGCAAAGTACCCCTGACTGGGCGGCACAGGAATACAGTAGTATTCCGTATTTCACAAGTAAAGGAGAATCATTCACGCTCTCACCATTTTCACAATTTACAGACGGTACTTTGACAGTGTAAATTATAGTATAGGCCATACATAGGGCCTCTTTACACTAGAGGCGAGAAGCGGTGAGGAGAGAAATTTCAGCCAATGAAAAATTGATTTTTTCAGTTTCTAGGCCTTCCATTGATTGAAATTTTTATACTCGCTGATTCTTGCCTCTAGTGTAAAGAGGCCCTTAACCCCTAAATGACGGAGGGGGTAAGGGCAAAACATAAATGTGTTATAAAAAATTACTTCTTCAACTTTGATGAAGTTTGGTCCAAAAGAGAAAATGAGGAGCTTGATGTTTAGTAATTTCCCATACGGTCAAATATCAAAAAATAGCTTTTTATCATCTCATAATGAATTTAGAAGCATTTAACTTCAAATATTTATAAGAATCACAAATTTTATTTTTAGAATTTGAAATTTTGTATGATTTGTTAAAACTAGACATTCTATTCTAAATCAAAAATTGCAAATTTTTCAACGGAGAGAACATCATTACTTTCCCAAAATAGTAAGTTTTCAAACACTAAACAATGTAGAAGTGTTTTTCTTTGAAAATTTCTCCCGGGTGGAGTTTAACTCGGATTGATATGATTCAAATTGGGTTGGAAAGTAGACTTGATTACCTATTAAAAATTATTTTTTATTTTCTATAAAAACTTTTTTTCTATTTTTGGCAGCCCATAAAAAAGGGCAGAGACCATAAAATGGTTGATCCGTCACTTAGGGGTTAACCTAATACTATTAATTAATTTCTCTCCATTGTTAGAGCTGCTTTATGTCATTAGAAGTTGGGTTCAAACTGAAACGAGCTGAAAGTCTCGCTTCTCATTGGTTGAAAGTCATTCTTTGGGTCCAACCTCTCTACACTAGAAGTCGAGTCCAATGCAACCCAAAAAAAATTACATTAAAACCAACAAGCTCTTACACGGGACTAACTCAATTCATTGGGTCCCAAACTTTGGCCTTGGGCCTAAAAATACAGAATCCCAAACTTTGGCCTTGGGCCTAAAAACACATTTCGTTAAAAACTATAATATTATTGTCTTGAATGCTTCAGGTTGGACCTAAAGCTAATATGGACTAATTTTTTTGTTGCATTGGGCCCAAGAACGACGGGCATGACTCCTAAGTGTAAAGCGGCCTTTAGAGCATCTCCACTACACTAATTATCCCACTTAGTGACGAAGTAGGGGCGGGGTTTATGGTACGTGTGGGAAATTAGTGAAGGTGATAGTAAATATCATTATTATGTAAAATTAGCGTGATGTAATGATTTCAGCCACTTAGTGAAAGTTTTAGCTCTCACTAATCTTTGAGATTTGACAAAATAGAGTGTGGTTCGGGAATTAGTATCAAACACTGAATGGGATAATTAGTGTAGCACTTTGGATATCTCTTTGGCTATGAAAAAACGGTGTGGGGTAAATTATAGTGCGTGGAAAAATTAGTGAAGGTGATTGCGGATTGTTCCCTAGTTGTTTAATTTAGGTGTGAGTTGAGAATCTAGCCCGCTTTTTCATCACCTTCTCAAACCACTAATCAGACATTCCAATTTTGGTTGAGAAAATTCACTCTTTTGAATAACAAATGGGTATTGATGTGGGGAGATGAATTGAAGATTGTTATGAATAGCACTGACTATTTGTGTCCATGTCATGTGCTTACTAGAAGTACCTAACATACTCTTCGTACACATTGTTCTTAAAGATTCAATCTATACAAAGAAACGTACGCAATTGGAAAAAAGTTCTTTAGAATTTCAACGTTTTCACCTTGTATTAAATCTAGGGTTTTCTTATTACTAAAAAATATGACATCATTGTGACCATCACATAACTCGTGACAATTGTTTTTGCATGTGGATGGCTTAATGGTGCTCGTGAACTCACTTTTTCAAATCTCTTTGGAATAGGGTTTGTGAAGAACTCAAACCTCAAACTTCAAACTACACGAAGAGTTGCAAATTCATAACCGTTACAAGGATTGCAAATTCCTAAACCCTTTAGTGCCCAGGGTACTGTAGCAGGGAGCACTGGATTTCAGTGGTTTTCCCCACTGTGATTGAGACTACCTAAAATAGAATGGATTAAATTAGAAAGTAGCCGTACAATTTTATTCTCAACTGGAGAGCACACATTTTATTAAAATTTGAGAATCATCCAATGGTGGGATTGGAAGATTATAGTATGTATTTGAACTGTATAATGCACGCTCAACAATGAGATTTTGGGGGGGTGTGTGACTTCAAAGTTAAATAGAATTTGGGTTAAATTTTCAAAATTTAAAGTAAAGAAGTTCAGCTATGCCCTATGTCAACACCTCTCCGTTGCAATCTTTCATGTCAAGAATAGACTCACACATAATTATTGTGAATTTTATAAGTGAAAGTGACTTATCCATATACGGTTAGGACAAAATTTTATACGTTGAAAATTGACAGGGGTGGGTACATCAGTCAAGATCGGATTACACACACTAATGGAAGATGAAGAAGAGAACATGATTCAAAAAAATAAAACAAGATAACAAACTTCCAAACACAAGAAATACTGCATAATACATGTGTTGTATTTGTAAGTATTTACTGTATTTTCAAGTATTTGTAGTATTTTCGCGTTTTGATGATAGGTATTTTGATAGTTGTACAATTCCAAATTGAAATATTTTTTGTCTGGAAGGTGTGTAATGTATATGGCATAATCTGAACTTCAAAACTGAAGTTCCAATTCTTCACGGATTCTCTTCTATTTGCATTCCGAACGTCGCAGTGACCATAATGTGGTCTGCTGGGCACTAAAGGGTTAAGAGTCAAAAATACATTGGTAGCAAAGAGAGGCAAAGCCCTGAGAGCTTGTTGAGTGTCCATTGAATTTTTTTTGATGATGACATCTTGGCATCCCACCTTTTATAGATGAACCCTAGGTCTAAACTCCATCAAATCCCGCATCTAATATCATGAAAATTGAACTAGGTGGCATATAAAATGCAATATGCTAAAGGTTGTAGCACGGCTCTTATTTGATGCCCAAAGACCACCTTTTCTATTAGTAAATACACTATCTAATAAAACCACAAATGAAAATAGCAACTAATGCAAATAGGTGCAGTATGGCTCAACGCATTTTTTTTTTCCGTTGGTAGAACGACCGTGAGAACGACACACACCTTGGTATGTAGCCGTATAAGAAAGAAATAGATAAAATCATCCATACATATGCTCATCAAAAAAATTATTTGTCATAAAGCACTTTCATCATAGCATAATAGAACAGTCTCAAAAACAACACAATGGAGTACCTTTTGAAAACTGAATCAAAATAGATTCTTCACTTAGATCCACTTCTCTAAGTGTTGAAGAAATGCCATTTATATTCCATGAATATTGGAACTACTGTATCATTGACACGTATACTTAGTTTCTTGTGGTCCCATTGCAAAAGGATGTTGCTTCCCATTGCTCTATTATGCTATGATCCAAATAATAATAATTTAAATATTTTTGAGAAACTTTGACAAATTCTTCCACCTTTTTACCCATTCTTTCTAGTGTATTATCTGTGTATAAGTAACCACTCCCGAAATCAGGGAAGATTCTGGTGAGTAAATTTTTTGGCTGCTATAAAGTATATTTGTTGACTACAAAACAAATGAAGTTATGCCACATGTGCCCCTACAAATGTGGAGGTGGGTATGACGTTAATTCGGTACATTATCTGCCAAGTAATAGTTGAATTCAACGCAGCAATGGAGATTCCTTTTGTGAAGTACAAATTGACACAATCTCACTTTGCCTGTACACTTAACCCTGTATAATACGGACACAACTCGACATGTGGAAGTTGGGCAATCAGATGTGCACACATGTCAGAACAGGAAACATGCAACTACAGAGTGTCATTAGTGGGTTGAGTGTAGTATTGCTGCTCGCACATAATATTTACACATGGAGAGGAAATCAAAACTATGTAAAAAAATAAAATAAAATAATTATGCTACTACGCTACTGAACTTAAACTGTATTAACCCTTAACCCTTTAACGTCCCGATTCAACACTGTTTTCAAAGATTTGTTATAAAATGGTTGATGAAAAACGAAAATGGAGTTGATGTACAAAACAAGGTTACAAATGTCAATGTGTAGATAACATCCGTACGGTTGGATTCATCATATTTATTATTAATATTTTAAAAGTAATTTTGCAAGGTTTTCTCTTGAAATTCAATTAAAAATCTAAAATTAACACAAAAAAATTTAAAAATATTGTAATGAAATTAGAATGACATGCACTACGAGATGGTATGGTTTCCATTATTTGATTCTACTTACTATGGAAAATCATATTTAAGGTCTTTCTTTTTGAACTAAGATTGAAACTTGACATTAATCACTTTTGTAATTTTTCAAAAACTCACATTATCTTATTTGGAAGATCCATACCGTACAAATGGTATTCAACTAGCACAAGAATGAAAATAAAATAAAAAAATGGATGAAAAACATCCGGTACCTACAGAAATCGAGCTGCTCAAATTCATCTGGCGTTCAGATTCTGGACGCCGGCGCGCTAAAGGGTTAACCCCTAAAGGTCCTCACCTCTTTTGAAAAAGTCAAAGCACTATAATTTGCATACTTTAAATATCACATTGAATGATTTATAATTTTTCATAGATAATCATCTTTAGAAAGCCCTTTGTATTTTGGATACTTAAAATTCAAAGTTCTCAACGGTGGAAAAGCTTCAAATGAAATTTATTCTCCAATCCCAACGGTCAAAAGATGTATCATAACTTAACTTAAACATCTAATGAAAACACCAACTACAATAAAGCTAAGACACTTGATTTTTGGGGCCTTTGACAAAAAATCAAACATAATTGGGTTGATTGGTACTTTAGGGGTTAAACGACAATTCCTTTCCTGATACCAGACCCAAAATCTCATTTTACATTCCATTTTAAGCATGATTATGTGTTTAATTTACTTTAGCTTTATTATAAAGAAGTATAGATCTCTCTAAGGTGCTTGGTTTGGAATTTTAAAAACCCCATTTGGTGCAATGGTGTAGAAGTTATGAGCAAGATTCTCCCAAACTAAAACCAAGCCCGTGGAGCTGGTATTGTCGTTTAAAGGTTAACCCTTCCAAGTGACCATTTTCTCGTCGCTCCCCGTTTTCAACAAGCTACCTAAAACAGAAAAATAAGTTTTTGACAATAAATAAATAAATTTTAAAACACTACATCAAGTTCAACTTCCAACGCATTTTGGATTATGTCAATCTGAGTTAAACTCCATTGAGGAGATTTTTTCAAAGTGTATCACCTCAACATTGCTTTAGTGTTACAAAATTTGCTATTTGGAGAAAGTAATGATGTTCCCTCCATCATTTCTTTTAATTTTTTGAAGTTTACAATAGATAAACCAATTTTAACTAATCATGCTAAATTTTAAACTTTAAAAGTGAAAATTATAGTTTACACAAAATTTCAAAGATTAATGCTTTTAAATTCATTGAAATAATGTACATAATGGACGACAAACAAATTGCAACCTTTTTTTTGACTACATCTTTTACAATATTTCATCCATTCAAAGTGACGTAAATAGTATCCTCTACCTTCACCAGCAGCAACAATGTCTCTCCTTTGAACTGAAATTGTAACGTAGCATACTGAAGCTCCATCGTTTTCATGTCACTGCCATTTGTTGCCAGGGGAGAGACTACGGAAACGCTTCGTTTTCAAGGAGTTACATGGCTAAACAGTACAAACAAGGTGTAAAAGTAACTCTAGGGTAAATACTAAGGTAGAGACTACGCGACTAACTGCTTGTTTGGTGTCTCTGACCCACCAAGGGAGAGATTATGAAAACGTTTTGTTTTCAAGGAGTTACATGTCTACCAACATGGTTGAACAATATAAACAAGCTGTAAAAGGCAGAGACTATGCGGCTAAGGTAACTATATCTAAAAGCGACCATTTCCTTAAAACGTCCATAGCTCAATCTTTCATAATAAGTAGATTCTGACAACCTCCTCGTGATGAGAATGTGCACAATCTGAACATCAGAGTTTAGGGTTGCTTTAAAGTCAGCCTATAGTGAGCACTTTGAAAATAACTTATTCATATGGTGTCCAAATAATGCATGCTGAAGTGCGGTGGAATCCTCTTGATCTTGCTAATAAGACCCACTGAAAATATTTTCTGTTTTATGTGTGTAGTTACCTTAGCCGCTTATTCACCTTACAATCGTATGCTCTGCTGTGCAACGTCCCCATCAACTGTTGCAAACAATTTGGAGTTGTTAGTTTGAGCACATGCCTGCCAGAAGAAGAGATGTTTGGCGGTGATACTGATCAACAGGACACTCATACATGTCTACGTGAATTAAGACTCCACTAACAATTGCAAATCATCTTGATAAGATTTATCAATCCTTCTAGAATCCTTCTAATTCTGGATTCCTACTGTGTCTGTATTTTAGACAACGATCGAGATGCTGATTATGAACCAAAGCTTAAGATTGCTGAAAGATTAGGGTTTAGGGTTTAGGGTATTACGAACGAGTCTTGTCCATGAGCTTGGTTTTGGAACCATAGTTTGGCTTTTGTTGCAGAACTGGTAGAAATGAAACCGTCTAATTAACAAGGGCCATCAACAAACCGGAATGATACCCCAAGATCAGTTCTCATATTCATTCGGAGGGCATTTATTAAGAAAGAACGTACAATGCAGCATTCTGCTTTAATTGATGAACAAAGAAGAAAAGGAATTGGAGAAAAGAAGCCAACAACGGAAAGCCACAAGCACCTCCAACTCCATCGCCATTCAAACTCAAAGCTCGTCACACGCCTAACCCTAATACTACATTTCCACAAACCACCTCACAATAACTCACAAATTTCAGCAGATCATTTTTTTCTAACCACACAACTCTACAGATGCAGTAAGATGCAAGAAGCATTCAAACCCTAGGAGCTTCTTAAAAAAGTAACAATAAGTCGAATGGCCCACATTATCCAACGTCATAGCAGGGCGGACGCTCCGATGTCCTTCAGAAATTTGAAAAAGACGAATGCCATTCTGCTGCAAGTCATTGCGCCACTTGGCAAGCAGGAAAAGCGGGGTACACTAAAGTAGCTTCGAAATTAACGGACCTTTTGCCTTGCCAAGTGGCACAATTCATTCCATTCTTGATGCCGTCGTGTTTTTTTCTGTCATTTTTCACGTTTCTTTTTCTTGTTGCAAATAGCTGCATACCCCGCCCGCCTTGGAAGCGCATATCTCGTGTGTGTATCATTCGTGGATAGGTGCTTGGTGCTCGTGTCTGTGGAGCCATGGCCGACGATTCTCAAGGTGAGTTTGAGCTGAGCTTTTGCAATTTGTGGGTTGAGTATGCTCGACACAATTTCGAGGGTGAAAGCAGTGAGTTAAAAAAAGAAAGATTCGGCTGTACATGCAAGTGTAGGGCTTCAGTCCAGCATTGAGAAAAGATTTCTTTAATAACTTAGGGTTTCTCTGCAACGAACCTGACACTGTCAATATTGCTACCAGGGTGATTAGGAACTACACGAAATAGCTTTGAGAGAATATTGTGCCAAAAAAGCCTTAATATAAAAGTTGGTTTATTGGCTTGCAGCTCTGGATACTGCGGATGTTGTTGACACGACCTCCGACGGTTCTTCTATGACACAAGATGAAGAGAAGCTAAATGGGCAAGCTATTCTGTTCGGAACTGTGGAACCTGACATTCTTGCAAAAGAAGAAGAAGCAGCTCCTCCTGCACAAGAAGAGGAAGAAGCAGCTGCTTCTCCTGCAGCACAAGAAGAAGAGGCAGCTCCTGATGTAGAAGAAGAGCAAGCTGGTCCTGCAGAAGAAGAGGCATGGGCAACCACGGAGCTTGGGCGAGTTGCAACTCGGATTATCCCACACTTACTCAATTTGTAAGTAGCTTTCCTTGATCTCGGGGGTGCACTCTACACTATGTTTGAGAATCACTTGCGTTCATGATCCCCTCTAAAAACCCCTTTTATACAAGGGATGATAGAGTTATCCTTAAAGTCACCTTGTGTTTGAATAAGATACCGTGAATTTCGCATTAATGTACTCTTATTTGTTCACCCCAAATAGTTAAAAGGTAGGGAAGAGCTTAGTGGTCTCTCATTATTAGGTGTGTAAGAGCTTGGTGGTTTTCAAACTCATAGAAAACTAGTTTAGCCGTCAAGAAAGACGGCTAAACTAGTTTCCTTTTGAGTTTAGAGACCACCAAGCTCTTACACACCTAACAATGATAGACCACCAAGCTTTTCCATACTTTTTAACTATTTGCGGTGAACAAATAAGAGTACATTAATGCAAAATTCACGGCATCTTATTCAAACACAAGGTGATTTTAAGGATAACTCTTATATATCTAAAACTTTTGTATACAGATCTATTCCATCCTAAATATATGTTTAATGTATGTATATGTCAATGTTTTCTTCTCTAAATATGTCTATTGTATGTATACTTAATACGGTAATATTCAAATTAATACCCTTCTTGTGCACTCACGTATACTCGTACATGTTTAGTATAGTGCACCCCCCGAGTCCTTGATTTGTTGATGTTGTTATGAATCAAAGTCAGGGGGTTCATAGTCAAGTTCAATCACCAGTTTTGTATGCTCGATATTGAGATTATATATCTGTGAACTGGCAGCTTGATGCTTGTTGCATGTCCAGTTTAATTCTTGCTAATATTAACCAATTGTGTCACGGATGATCAGGTACAATTCCACTCCCACTGCAGATGACTACGATGCTATATACGCTCCTCATGCAACTTTCGAGGATCCACTCATGCAAGCTCACGGGTTAGTGACAAATTAGGCTCCATTCCATTCTTATCGGAATCAAACCAAGAAGTCCAAAAAGGCCGTATTCGTTATATTGAGACTTTTTGCAGATTTTGAGACGGAATTCTGATTATTCAAAGAATAGTAATTGAAACCCAGAAAAAATTATGCTCAAGTAGTGATTCTATAATGAAATTCTAAAAGTTGGTGTTGTTACTTATTTATAAAAAAAATACTAGCAAAGAGACAAAAAGGTTTATCTTTGGGTTGAAGATAAAAATGAGACTACGAAAAGTCTCAATATAATGAATATAAAAGAATACTAGTAAAGAGATAAAAATGTTTATCTTTGGGTTGAAGATAAAAATGAGACTACAAAATGTCTCAATATAATGAATATAAAAAAAATACTAGTAAAGAGATAAAAAAGGTTTATCTTTGGGTCAAAGATAAAAATGAGACTACAAAAAGTCTCAATATAATAAATATGGCCTTCAAATTGGGCCTCATGTTGTTTTTAGCAGTTTTGATTTGGTTTTATGTGGACCTTTTTTTTTTCAGATTTCTTTCTTTTTTGACCAACACATGCAATCTTCTTCACTGATTCTGGTGATATAGAATTTGGTTATATTTTTCACTTGAATTTGACATTTTAAAACCATGAATCCTTGGGTCCTTTAGGGATTAATGAGTCACGATGTGAACTTCATTGTAAGTTGCTCGTGGCCATCGATGGAATCGATTTTCTGAGTGTAATTTTAGCTTGTTGATATCCATCCAGTCTCTTCTTCAAGAGCTGAGCTGGTTGCAATTGCCTCCTTAATGACTAATTTCACATGGTTGTTTGGATATAGAGTGGCGCAAATCAAGTCTGCATTCTACGCAATACCCAAGGTGTTCCTCGACAGTACAGTGTTGAAATATGCAGTTTGGGAGGAAGAATCATCGCCTTCATCTGGAGAGGTAATGATTTTGTTGCTATTCACATTTATCAGGTTGAAGCAAGCTAAGTTAGTACGGTAATATATAATCCTTTTGACAAAAACAGGACGATTCGGTGTAAAAGTTTTCTACTGCTACCAGAAATGCTACCAGAAAAGCTTAAGGGTCGCTTCACACTATGGCCGAAGGTCGAGAGGCTGTCGATTTCCACCAATAAAATTGCAAGAAACCATGGGTTCGGCCTCTTGACCCTTCACACTAGAGGCCAAAGTCCAACGGCTGCTCTCCAAAATGCCTATGTGGCAGTGCTTTTTGACCAAGGCGATGGCCTCTCGAAAGGAAGTTTGGGTCGGACGGGAATGGAAACCCAAACTATGGTCAAGAGGCCGTTGATTTCTTTTCATAAAAAATGAAAACTATATTTTATTGCCTATTTTCAGTACATTGTTTTTGGACTCTCATCAAAGTTTGGACTCTCAATCCCACGGCCTCTCGACTTGGACGGCCATAGTGTGAAGCGGCCCTAATTCTGACACAACCCTATTGTTTTGAAAATTTGGCTGACCTTGCAGATACACATTGAGAATTTACAACAGTACAAGCTCCTGCAACTGGGCCCATTGGGTTATTACGTCACCATGCATTCCCTCATCAAGCTCACGGTTAGCTTCAGCCTGTATAATTGCTCCTCGTATTTTTTTGGGAGTTTATGTGTGGAGTTTTATTTGTTAAAAAAAATATTTTTCTTTGAATCAACACGTGCAATGTGCACTCACACAGGAGGGTTGTGATTGTTCTTGGCGCAGGTCGAAAGAGGAAAAGTGGTGCGCCATGAAGATTTGTAAGTTCTTCAATTCGTTACATTTGCATTCACATTAAATGTAAACCTGATGCTCATAGCAAAGTTGAACCCTGCATGTATGATCTAGAGGAATTCAAGTGAAGTTTTTTTAAGAAAGAACATTTAGTATACCAATGAAGAAAAATAATTTGGCTCTACAATATGGGATGGTTCAATAGAGTTATCCTTAAAGTCACCTTGTATTTGAATAAGATGCCGTGAATTTTGCTTTAATGTACTCTTATTTGTTCACCCCAAATAGTTAAAAGGTATGGAAAAGCTTGGTGGTCTATCATTGTTAGGTGTGTAAGAGCTTGGTGGTCTCTAAACTCAAAGGAAACTAGTTTAGCTGTCAAGAAAGACGGCTAAACTAGTTTCCCATGAGTTTGAAGACCACCAAGCTCTTACACACCTAATAATGAGAGATCACTAAGCTCTTCCCTACCTTTTAACTATTTGGGGTGAACAAATAAGAGTACATTAATGCAAAACTCACGGTATCTTGTTCAAACACAGGGTGACTTTAAGGATAACTCTAATATTGCTCTATAATATTCGATATGCCTATAAAGATTCTATTATTAGATTTGAGGTTCTTCTAATTTTAACCCTAAATGTTCCAGCGTCCAGAAACTGGATCGCAAACAGATTTGAAGCCTTGTAACTTTCTCATACAACCTCAGATGATTTTCATCCAAGTCATCTTTGAAAGCTTATTAAATTCTTTACCAATTACAACAAATCTCTTGTGATGAAAAGTTGTTGATAATATTGAAGAGGCCTTCAACTGCAAGTATGTCAAATTTGTTGGGTAGATTTTACGCTTGCAATGGTCTTCTCATTTACACCTCATGTACATCTGAGCCATGCTAATATCTACTTTTGAGGCTAGAATCTACTTCTGTGCAAAGGGTTGGTACGTTTAGGGGTTAAGGAGTTAACTTGCCACTAACACCACTTGGCTTGGAGTCCCTATTTTTATGAGGAGCAACTAGGACTGGTTAATTTTTTCAATTCTAATTTTTTGACTACTACAATTTGGTTTCTTAAAAAAGTAGAGGTTGATAATGTTAAGCATAACATATGAATGTGGAACATGTTCACACAGATGGGGCGGATATAGGCTTTGGAATAAGCACACGGTGTGGGTGCCTCTGGTGGGAAGGTTGGCTGAAACTTTGCGCCGCGGGAACATGTTGGTGACTCATGTTCTGATGGGCTTTGGAAAGGACCACAAGACACTTGACAAGGATTCTTCTTCTTTGCATTTGAAGGTATCATAGATGATGATGATGATTCCGGGTTTTATAGTGCATGTGGGAAATTAGTGAAGGTGATACTAAATATCAATATGATGTAAAATTAGTGTGATATGTAAAAATTTCAATCACTCAGTAAAAACTTCAGCCCTCACTAATTTTTAGATTTGGCAAAATAGTGTGTGCCTCAAGAATTAGCACCACATGCACTAAATGGGATAATTAGTGAACCAAGAAGCTCAAATTGGGCCTCATGTATCTCCTAGCAGTTTTGAGTAGGTTGTATGTGGACTTCTTTTTGTTCAATTTTTTTTTTTTTTTTTTTTTTTTCACTAGTATGTGCAATTTTCTTCACTGATTTTGGTGATATAAAATTTGGTCCAATACGCATTATTGATTTTTCACAATACGACCAATTGAATTTGTCAATTCAAAACCATGAATCTTTGGTCCTTTTGGGGTTAATGTAATTATGAACAATTTTGAAGTTACCACTTTGAACCTTTTGACATTGTCATCAATTGTATAGTGGGGTACAACATTTGTACTTCCACGACACACATGTTATTGTCCACATTGCCTTAGGCACCATCATATACAAAGAACCAACAATACCCGTGGAACTTCACAAATTACAAACAAAACCACTTGCAATGCACGTCCTCTGCATTCACCACCAAAACCACGATATTGGCACATCTAACCAAATAGACAAGATCAAAACAACAATAAAAACCCTACAAATACCACAATATCACATACAAACTACATAACCCACTTCTCCCAATACACTGGCTAATAAAAACAATAAATGGAATAAACTCATATATCCGCCTACATCAATCCAAGACGAGGATAGTATGCGCACACAAAGCGGGGAGTCGCAAAAAAATGTGGGGTTTTGAGCAAAAATTTCAAGTCAACTGTAGTCAATGTTACTATAAATAGGAAATATTCAAATATTTGGATATTTAAGTAAAATTTTGACCCTGTAACCATAGAATATTTTGTACCTATAACCGTGGAATGGGGTTAAGAGAAAATGTTGGAAGCACATGATAGCCAAATTAAATATACCTAGAACTGTAAATCAAAGATGTCCCGTTTCAAACATAATGAAATCTATGCTTGGTCATTTTTGAAGACCATTAACAATGACTAATAGTAGACAATATAGGAAGAAATGCCCCAATTGAATGGAGTATGAGACCCAAGTTTAAAAACCGCAGTCGTAGTCCTATTAGTCTCACTATTATTTCATTGAATTTGAAAAGTATGCAATAGTAAACACTCGAACTAGAAATGATGGACTTCCCTAAGATGTTGAATGAGTCAACAATCCACTCTCAAGAACTAGCTTAATTTCGTTGAAGCTAATGAGCAGTTCGAAAATTGTAAGATCCAATGTTACAATGTAACAATGTAACAATGTAACAATGTAACAATGTAACAATGTAACAATGTAACAATGGAATCCAATATAACGATGCATTCAAGGACAAAGACTATAACCATCTCCGGACGGGCCCTTTTTGTTGCGGTGGACATTTTTGCTGTGCCGCCGCTTGGGAACGTCATCACAGAACACTAACTGAAATGTATGTGAGGATTTGAAGTTAGGTATAGTCTCATTGGATTGGAAATTTGAATAGCTTTGATGCTAAGTTTCGATTTTGTTGTTATTCTCCATGGAGAAGTTTTCACCTTAGTCACATTTTCACCCCAGTAACGGTTTTATCCCGGTCACCAAGACTGACTGCCGCAACTAAATTCCCCAAGTTTGCTAGTGTTCTTCACACGCATTCAAGGGGTGTCACAACCTTGTTCGTGGAGAATGGTGCAGACTAGCTCCTGAATTATCTCCCCAGAATCTCAATCTTCAGAGAATGGTGTTCTGGAAAGCGCCGTGACACCCCTTGTGCACGTACTCACGTGGTGGAGAAAGCCTCTAGGAGTCGAGGTAGGCAAAATTGTTCCATTCAATCTTCACAGATCCCTGCTCACAAGCACACGACAGCAAATCCACAGTAATTGGCAAACAGCACACTACAAGGAGAAGGCGTCGCTTTTCACTCAGTAGGTGAGTCAGACGGTTCACAGTCACTACCCTCACACTCAAGACTTGGTGAGTGCGATTTGTCAAGTAGGACAATAGTGTATAGTGAACTCTGACTGAGAAGCGACGCCCTTTGCTAGTAGTGGCAAGTCACTCTTAATTAATTAGTCACTGCCTGATATCAAATACAACACACTCCCCATTCAAAACTGTAGTCCTTCCAAGACCAAAGATTTCAAACTTTCATCGAAGACATAGAGTAAAAGGGAATTATCAAAAGCCAGTTGTCCCATACAGGTCTCGAACCTGTGACCTTCGCGTTATTAGCACGACGCTCTAACCAGCTGAGCTAATGAGACTTTTCATGACCCACCGGAAAATCTCACAAGCGGGAATCCCAGAAGATGCTAAAACAGAGTACAAATAACAATTAATAAAAGTAAAAAATGGGCTCGAATTATTCAAAACATCTGAAATTGTCATTCATAGTTGAGTTATCCTTTGACTCAAAAAGTTTTAAACCCTGCACATGAAATCTTACTTCACGTTTGTATCTTATTGATTTATGTTTAAAACTGTTGAAATTTTAATGGCTGAAATGTTGAAATAAAACCAAGATTAAAAAAAAAATTAGTTGAAGGATAATGACTTGAGAAAAGACTTTGTGACCCACGGCATGTGCCAGCTTACTTATATCTGGAAATATTCCTGAGTCTACGTTTCCTAAGTACTGTTCGGTAATTCTAGAAAACTGAGGGGTTGCAAATATGCTAGAATTGCAGAAGAACTTGCAAATATGCTAACTGCAGACGAACAGTAAACTTCATCAGCAATTCTCATGTCACCCGTTGCTTTCTACAAGTAATGAAGAAACATGTCTTGTCAAATCGAAGCTCATTAACCCTTAAAGGGTTGATGGGGATAGTAGATACGTTGGCATATATTGACATTTGTTGTAAATAGAAAGTTCCAAATTGAGAACCCGATAGTTCATTAAAATCATGTCGACGTGAATTTTAACTTCAGTTTTGATCTTAAACCCATAGAAGATGTGGAACCATGCCAAATAAAATGGAATACTGGTCGGAAAGGACTCTCTGGACCATAAGGCCTCCAGGGGTCTTCATGTCTTTTTTAGCAATTTTTAGTGGGTTTTAATGTAGACTTCATCTTGATCAAATTTGTTTGTTTTTTTGACCAAAACATGCAATGTTCTTCACTGATTCCGGAGATATGAAATTTGGTCCAAGCCAAATTATATATTTCACAATATGATCATTTAAATTTGTCATTTTAAAACCATGAATCCTTGGTCCTTTAGGGGTTAAAGATTGCTAATAATACTTACTTGATAAGTACTACCCTTGGCCATATACTCACAGGCTCCAGCGGCCCTTGTAATTGTCTTCCAAGAGCCCTTGTTATGCGCCTTCCTTCTGAAGATGTGAGCTTTTCTTGACCAATCGCCGGCTGTTTTCTGCAAAACTTTAATCAACATGGCTTATTGCAAGTCAATCACAACATTTACTGCTTATAACCATCATGGTTGCAAACAACATAATTATCAGTGATTCTTAGATGATACCATTCGTTGGAGAATTACCAACAATATCCATCGCTAAAATAACAACACATGCGCTAAACCCTAAATAGCCTTCAGATCCACTCGCATGAAAGGATTAAATTCAAAGATAGTTAGCTACCTTTTGTTTCCGTTGTTGCAACACCCAAGCACAGCCTTGTTCTCGGGCTCTAGTGTAAAACAAAACTCCAAATTCTCCTGTGTGCACTGTAATAGGTAACAAAAATCAACTTCATCTTGTAAAGAAAGAAGGATTGTATGACATCACAAAAATACCAAAACGAGTCTATACAAACCTCACTCCACTAAGAAGCTCAATAGATAAATAGTTAATCCTAAACCCTAAACCTCATCACCATCACGCAACCGTATATCGGAAGCTTCTTCATACCGTTGTCCCCTTTCACGAAAAAGCATCTCAAACTGCAACAATCTTTTATGTTCGAGTTTTGCAATGTAAGCTATAAGAGATCATTCACACGGAATCAAACAGTACGAAATCATTAGTGAAGAACAAGACTCCCACCCTCGTGATAACGGTAAGTGATCATCGTCAACTCGCCAACTTAATCAGCCATTTGCTTGCAAGTTACAAGATTTGTAAGAAAATCAGAGTGAGAAGATTTCCATCACAACTTTCAATCGCCGCTGCATCACCAGTTGCTTCATCCCGTACCCTGCAAGCATTGCACAGTTGAAACCAACCACAATCGTTACCAAAAATTAGAAATAAGATCACCTCAAAGTATGTTCATGTAGAAATGCGCTCTTTGCATTTTCCTGTAGAAAGAAAAGGTGATCTCTGAGTTCCTCATGAACGTTCATGAAAATTGAACTCCCTAACCCTAATCCTAGGGTTTCCGTTTTCTTTTTTCACTGTGCGGCCCTTAACCCCTAAACGTCCTCACCTATGTCCAATTTGGGCAGTTTTGCAAAGATCCATTATAAAATGCAACTAACATGAATATTTGAAACTTGATGTATGAATAAAGCTTACACAACTTGAATTTTAGATTCAATCTATACGGTTAGATCTTTGATTGCTATCATTGATATTTTTCTATAAATTTTGAAACATAAAATAAAAAATTATTTTGCAATTTGATTACGAATAAGATATTTACAATACGGGGATGAAATTTGTTGTGATGGTTTATAATGTAGTACTCTAGGTGTAGTGATTTTTGGAGATTTTTTGAATGCTTGATTTTATGAGTTTATTTTTTCAAGAACACTTTTAGACTAAAATCTTCAAAATTTTGGGTGAAACACTGCAACACAAAACGAGGCATAAATTTTTCAAAAATTGTTTGCTTTTCGATCAGATCACACATACACGAAGCTAACTTCCCATAAAAAATTCAGAAAAAAAATCACACTACAAAAAGTGCACGACGGATGAGAAAATGCGAATGAAATCTGTACATCATGCAAAATATGCATGGTTGGGCAGTTAGGGGTTAACCCTTTAGTGCCCAGGTAACCACTAAGTGGTCACTAGATCACTAAAAAAACGAAATGTTGGAAAATTTGTAAACCATCTCAGTTTAGTGTTTGAAGTTCGGATGTGAAACTTTTGATTCTGTAAATGATGCAAAAAGAAATTTTGAAATCTAACTTTCTTAGCTATTCAAATACCTATGTACAGTGGGGTCCAACATGGAATGGCGTTTTTGGTTTCGCAGTGAGAAATTTTTTAGTACTGCCAACTTTGAAAGCCTCTCGAGAGCTCAAAAATTGATATCTTACCACGAAATTTTTACCAGAGACTCATCTTTAAGTTAATTATATGTATGCCAAATTTCAAGGCCAAAAGATTCACCCAAAAAAAGTTATTCAGAATCTACCAACATTGGTAGCTGTGGAAATTTTTTCACTGCTGCCAACTTTGACAGCCTCCCGAGAATGGAAATTTTTTTTCCTTACTTTGGTATTTTTTTGGTAGAAACAAATTTGTGTTAGTAATATATGGTAAAAATCTCAAGTCTAAAAGATTAGGAAAAAAAAAAGATATTCCCAATCTACCAACATGTGTAGTTGTGGGATACAATGGGGAAACCATTTCATTCCTACCAACTTTGAATACTGCCAACTTTGAAAGCCTCCCGAGAGCTCAAAAATTGGTATTTTACCACGAAAGTTTTACCAAAGAAATATCTTTAAGTGAATTATATTTATGCCAAATTTCAAGGCCAAAAGATTCTCCAAAAAAAAGTTATTCATAATCTACCAACATAGTAGTCAAAGTTGGTAGCAATGAAATGGTTTCCCCCATTGTTTCCCACAACTACACATGTTGGTAGATTGGGAATATCTTTTTTTTTACTAATCTTTTAGACTTGAGATTTTTACCATATATTACTAACACAAATTTGTTTCTACCAAAAAAATACCAAAGTAAGGAAAAAAAATTTCCATTCTCGGGAGGCTATCAAAGTTGACAACAGTGAAAAAATTTCCACAGCTACCAATGTTGGTAGATTCTGAATAACTTTTTTTGGGTGAATCTTTTGGCCTTGAAATTTGGCATACATATAATTAACTTAAAGATGAGTCTCTGGTTAAAATTTCGTGGTAAGATACCAATTTTTGAGCTCTCGGGAGGCTTTCAAAGTTGGCAGTACTAAACAAATTCTCACTGCGAAACCAAAAACGCCATTCCATGTTGGACCCCACTGTACAAAACAACAAAATACTGCAAATACCTCAAAATGCAACAAATACTTACATAGATAGATAGAAACTCCGACCCTATAATAACCCGGTGCCCACCGAACAAGGGGAGAGTAACCGAAACAAAGTAATAGTAACAATAACATATTAAAGTAATACAATACCGGTAATACAATATTATTGGTTGGGTACTAATTTGAATAAAGGTATGTTTCGAATGGAGTGTTGTCACCAAGTCATGAGTTCTTAGGTTGGTTGGTGAAGAGCGTTGTATCACATTTATGTGGTCCGGGTTCGATTCTTATTAGGCTTGTTTGAGCAGTGGTGTAATACACATGGCTTGGTGGTGCTAGTGAGTTATCATGGCAGGAAAGTTGTACCAACCAACTGGCCCTACCTATCCCCTGAGACAAGTGTTTGCAGCAAATACTTACAAATACAACACACGTACTATGTGGTATTTTTTGTGTTTGGAAGTTTGTTTTGTTGTATTTTTTTTGGGGATTGTGTTCTCTTGTTCATGTTCCATTAGTGTATGGAGTCTGATCTGGATCAGTGTACCAACTCCTTTCTTATTTGAACGTATGAATTTTGTCGTAAACCGTATATGGATAAGTCACTCTCACTTGTAAAATTCACAATAATTATGTATGAGTCCGTTCTTGACATGAAAGATTGCAATGGAGAGGTGTTGGCATAGGTCATTGTTGAACATCTTCACTTTCATTTTTGAAAAGTTAACCCAAATTCTATTTAACCTTAATGTCACCCACCCCCCACCCCCCCCCCCCCCCCCCCAAATCTCATTTCTGAGTGCGCATTATATGGTTCAAATACATACTATAGTCTTCCAATTCAACGGTCTGATCTTACCAAGATTTAATCAACACTTGTTTCATTAAGCTATGTTTACATTTATACTGTTGAACACTATTAATGATATTCCTAATTTCAATAGAGAAAGTTTTAAAAAAAAAAACATTACCCAAAAAACTATAGGTACTAAGAGCATTCCCACCCATGCACTCTAGGACGAACCCTCTCAAATTATTCATCTATATCTGAAGGGCCCTTGCACTCACACTCCCCCACCCTTGCACGCCCTTCACGTATCAAAAGTGCGCATCAAATAGTCAATGAACCAATGACAAGTAGAATGGGAGGAATAATCATCGAATAGTCAACTCAATAGTGATTTCAAGGCCCAATTTCTAGCGTGTCAAGAAGCATTTTGAAAGGCCCCTTGAAACTTTTCATCCACTTCTTGAGGTCAGAGACCCTCTGAGGCCATGGGTGGCCATGCTCTAAAGGGTTAACCCTAAATGAATGTAAACGGCCCTTGCAAAAGACCTGTGATGACTCGACAGGAGAACTGCGTTGACAGACGTGCTGAAGGGAGGCAAAGCGAGTGTGACTAAGCGTAGTCTTTGGAATCCAAAAAACAGAATGATAAAAAATGAGAGAAAGTGCAGCGGCGAATCGGGAGAGAGGACCAAGAGTTGACTATCGTACATTCACTGCGTTTCTTCTCTTTCTTCCGAAGCTGCTCACGTAACTTACAGCACCCTCCGCCCTCAGTCACTGCTCAGCTCAGCTCTACGTACACAGATACTGTTTACTTGCCTCTTCACGTCCCCAAGTGTCACATCCATGCACACATTCCCATTCTTCATTGCCTACGTATCTTCATGGACCACCCCACATAACTCACTATAAATCTTTGCCGTAAGTTTCTTACTGCAAATTCATTCCAACTTCAGTTTCTCAGCGACCTCTTTCATTCTCATATCAGCTATCTAGCTACCGGAACAGTACGTAGTCACAGCCTTGCAAGAGTAGTCCGACATTAATTAAGTCATTGGGTGAGGTTCAATCACGTCTTCAATGCTCAGAGTTGATAAAGCTTCATTGTCCAGCGCCTGATTCACTAGTAGCAGAACTGTCGTTTTTCATTCTGCACTTTGTGGAAATAGTGAATCGTGACGGAATATTGTGCCTAGATTATTGTCTTCTTGTGACCAAAACCACTCACCAGCATAGACGCAACCCATGTGCCTGGCGCGGTTTCATTCCTTTTTCATTTATAGTAAGTGAAAAACGACACATTTCCTACTAGTGATTGAATTGAAAGGATTGGTGATTTGTGCAGATTTGGACTTACGAAGCTAGCGAGGAGCATATATTGATTACCGCCATGGCACCACCGGCGATCAGCTGTCAAGCGGAAGCTGCCACAATTACACCCGCCACGGTGTACTCCAAGGAGAGTGAGCAGCTCGTGAAGAAGTCATGGGACATTCTCAAGAAGGATGCGCAGCGCAACGGAATCAATTTCTTCCGGAAGTAAGTCGTCGATGATCCATCAATCAATCTTACCAGCAGTTATTTAAGATCCAATTCCCCGAACGGAACGTTGCAGATTTTTAACGGTTGGCTGCATCAGGGTATTTGAAATTGCGCCAGGAGCGAAGGCCATGTACTCGTTTATGCGGGACTCGACCATCCCGTTCGAGGAAAACCCCAAAGTGAAGAATCACGCTCGTTCCGTCTTCCTCATGGTGAGCTTAATTAACCTTTTCGTGAACCTCAAAACATCGCAGCAGAATTCATTGAGATTTTACAGATGCAACTGTATATTCTTAGATTAGCTAAGTTACTTTGGTCCTGGATCGCAGACTGGAGACGCAGCTATTCAACTGGGAGAGAAAGGCACGTACCAAGTGCTGGATTCTAGATTGCAGAAACTGGCTGCCACGCACATCAACGCTGGAGTTACAGATGATCAATTCGAGGTAACAACAATTGTGAATATGTATGTCAAGGTTTTTAATAGAATGATCATCTGCAGGTTTGATTTGATACTTACCGGCGATGCAACTGACTCAGTGAGTAATAAATTCTCAATGTGTGTTGCTTGACTCGCCCGCAGGTTGTGAAGGAAGCGATACTGTATGCCATTGAGATGGGAGTACCGGAGCTGTGGTCACCCGAGCTCAAAGCTGCGTGGGGCAACGCCTACGACATGATAGCCGCAGCAGTGAAGGCCGAAATGCGAGCTCAGAGGGCCGCAGCTGCTCACTAATTAAAGCATTTCAAACTACGTGCGTCACTTCCTTCGATAAGAAATATATCAGCAACCCCAGCACACAACACAATTTTTCGTAGAACGATTCTTAAACCATGGCTACAGCCATAGAGTAAGCAGTAGATGAGGATTCTAATTAAGCTTGTATCTGGTTCCATGTAGGCTTGAATGAAGACCTAAATATTTGAGTATTTGCTTCGTTTTTGCACAAGGAAAGAATTGCATCGCTTTTTGTTGACCCAGGTCAACAATTGTCATCTTCAGTTGAAGGCAAATCCACCAATAACGGTTAACTTTCAAGTACCGACGCCACAGCGATCGGAAATAGAATCAGATCGGTTTTGTGGTACTTGCTTGACAGTTCAAGTGGGACCATGTACCGAATGGCCCTTTCGCGTATTTCGGAGGCGTGACCTGCAGATGACGTTCACATTCGGAAGCAGGACACACCATCTGGCACTCTACCAAAGCCCTCGCGTGCCGAAACGGCAAACTCCCCGGCCTCACGAACACGGTCTCGCCTGCCAAGACGGCAAACTCCCCACTCAGAAGTGGCTCCTGTGCTTCATTCGACAGGTGTCACCATTCTCTAACATGGAAAGTTGTCACAAATTGGAGAGAGAGAGTTGTAAACATTCCGAAACTTGTCGACCTTTGCAACGTCGGGGTCCACCAGCAGAGCCACTCTCTCCGCTTCGTCCTCGGGGTCAACATAACGACCTACTTGGCCATCACCGTGAGTCGGGGTCACCACTTGATTCCTCCACTGGCTGGAGAACGATGGATTCCGTCAGTATATATAACAGCAATCACATGCCTTCGAATTGCAGATTCAGCCGAGTCTCCTCACTTGGACGATTGCCCGCAAGGCAGCAGCTGAATTCCTCTTCAGCTTCATTCTGCCTTCACATTCCGTTGAATTTTCTTCTCTAGTGTCACTGCGATGGCGGCCAGCAATTTGCAGCTTCTGGTGTCAATGATCGTGGCTCTGAGTTTGGGAGGCAGCGGCTTCTTCCCGCTGGTCCAGTGCGACATGAAGCTGGGCGAGAACGGCTACAACGAGCAATGGATGACGGGGCACGCGACGTGGTACGGGGAGCCGCAGGGCGAAGGCTCCAGGGGGGCGCGTGCGGCTACGGCAAGCTCACGGGGACGCCGTACGGGCCCAAGATCGCGGCGGGCAACGAGCCCATCTACCAGGGCGGGCTGGGGTGCGGGCAGTGCTACGACGTGAAGTGCAGCTACGCGGAGTGCAACGCCCAGCCCACGCGCATCGTCATCACGGACCTCTGCCCGGGGGGACTTACTGCAGCACCTCCAGCGCGGCCTTCGACTTGAGCGGCGCGGCAATCAGCGCCATGGCGCGGCCGGACCAGGACGCGGCGCTGCGCAACGTGGGGCTGTACGAGGTTCAGTACAAGCGCGTGCCGTGCGAGTACGGGGGCCAGAACGTGGCGTTCCAGGTGGACTCGGGGTCCACGGGGTTCTGGCTGTCGTTCGTGGTGAAGTTCCACGTGCAGAGCGTGGAGATCCGGCACAGCGGCAGCGACTCGTTCCAGCCCGCCAAGCACAACTGGGGCGCCAACTGGATGCTCATCAACACGTCGGGCCAGGCGTTCCAGGGCCCGTACTCCATCCGCGTCGTGTCCAAGCTCAACGGCCACGCCGTCACCGCCGAGAACATCATTCCGGATTTCTTCGAGCCCGGCAAGCTCTACGAGAGCAACGTGCAGCTCAAGTACTAAGACTCAAGTTCGCTACTGCTAGATTGTCATCTCGTTTCTTCAGCTCCGAATTGAGTAATTTAGCCCGCCTTATTCTACTATGGAGCTTGCCCTTGTCTACGACAGAATAAAGGTTTTCGATAGGAGATTATTGAGTCCTCTGCAGCAGGTTGAAATCTTCCTCTGGGGTCGTCGAAGTAGATTGAGAGCATCCGTCTGTAACGTGATTTAGAGTTGCAGCTCAGAGATGCAGCTCCACATTACGGTTGAGGGAAGTGTGGAGGCAGAGGGTGACCTCATAGATTTGTAGTCCATTTTGCATCGACGTATTGTTGGTGCGGTGTAAAGTATATTGTGGCCTGGCTGATGACAGATATCCGAAGGATGTCTATATTATTGCAGGCTGCTGATTTGAGAAATTCTATACATTATTTGACTTACTACTGTTAGTACTCCTCCGTGGAGTTTTTTTGCTTGTTATTTGTGCTGGGTGCATCGCCTGTTATGGTCCAAATCTTTTTGAGTTAGTGATGGTTGCGATTAGCGAATAGTTTTGTGTCCTTTTTGATCCAACCGATACAAGGGCGATTCTTACATGAAGGCTAAACCCTAAACCCTACACCGACTGAGGCTCTGACAATGGCTTTGAGAATCTATTTTGGCACAAGGGGATGATCCTGGTTCCGTGCACGAGTGAACTTCTGAATTAGCTAGTTTAGTGATTTCGCATCCTGCTCAAGCCGATCAATGCAATTGGTAATGAAAACTTTGTACATTGGGGTACACTCTACCGCAGCTTACGTACACTGAAGGTGATGTCTTTTCGTTAATTATCAGTGTCTTGATGCATGTTCAGGGTTTTAGGGTTGTAGGGTTTAGGGGACATTTTGCAGTGCCTTCTCAGAATGTTTGGTACTTTGGCAGTTCTTGCATTTTGACTACTCAGGTAAAGTAGCCATTCAAGCTTGCAGTGATGCACTACAAGCAGAGGCGTCGTTTCTCACTTTGGAGGATCTTGTTCATTGTAGCTTTTCAGTGTGTACTACGTGACAAATCGCACTCACCAAGTCCAATCAAAAAATTGGTGAGTGCGAAGTGGTGCCGTTTAATTCACGGAAGGAGTGGAAAGCGACACCTTCTCTTTGTAGTGATGGGTCGTCTATGGTATCTCGATTGTTCCATGAAACTTGGGCGTGTTTTGCCTCTGCATGAATTAGAGTAACTGGATTTTGGCAGAGGAGGGAAAAGAAACTGAGAAGAAGGGGAGATTTAGAGAAAAACAAGCAGCTATATTACGAGAGGCTTTGTCCTTTTTGAATTAGATAACCGACAAGCCGTAGTAGCGGCGAGTAGGTTATTATACGTAACGAGTTCATTTTTTAATCACAACCCATGATCGTCATGATCCAAGGGCGTAGAGTGTAAGTCAAAAGGAGAGAAGGTTATGAGTTACAACTTGTGATGGCGATGGTGACGGGTTGCCAATGGGATGGAGCCACATTAGCAATGAAAAGTCAACAACCGGTTATGTAGTGCTCAATTTTTTTTGCACAATGAGTATATAGATTGAGTTTGAGAATGTACATCGGCTCAACATCAAAATTTCAATTGGGTTTAACCCTTAACCCTTTAGTGCCCTAAGTGGTCACTAGATCACTCGAAAATGAAATAGTGGAAAATCTGAGAATCATCTCAGTGCAATGTCTGAAGTTCAGATGTGTAACTTTTGATTTTGCAGATGATGCAAAAAAAAAAATTGAAATCTGACTTCTTTAGCTATCCAAATACCTATGTACAAAACACCAAAATACTGCAAATACCTCAAAATACAACAAATACTTACAAATACAACACATGTACTATGAGGTATTTCTTGTGTTTGCAAGTTTGTAATCTTGAATTTTTTTGGATTGTGTTCTCTTATTCATGTTCCATTAGTGTTTGTAGTCTGATCTTCATCAATGTACCAACTCCTTTCTTATTTTAACATATAATTTTTGTCCTAAACCGTACATGGATAAGTCACTCCCACTTATAAAATTCACAATAATTATGTATGAGTCCGTTCTTGACATGAAAGATTGCAACGAAGAAGTGTTGACATAGGCCATTGCTGAACATCTTCACTATTATTTTTGAAAATTTAACCCAAATTCATTTTAACCTTGAAGTCACACACCCCTCAAAATCTCATCTTTGAGTATGCATTATATGGTTCAAAGGCATGCTATAATCTTTCAATCCAATGGTCCGATCTTACCAATATTTAATCAACACTTGTTTCATTAAGCTATGCTAACATTCATACAGTTGGATACTAATAACAATAGCCCTAATTTTAACAGAGAGAGTTTTAAAGAAACATCACCCAAAAAACTTGGTTTTTCCAGAAACTCCGTGGACGGTAAAGGATTAAACGTCGTTGCAACTAGCTGATGGATGTAACTTATACAAACTGAATTGATGTATTACAGAGTAGATGAAGGATTTTCATACAATTCTTTTTGTGAAGGATTTCCATTGGTCATTCCACCTTTGCAAAGTTAAGTTTATATCATTCAAGATATTTTTGGATTTTACATAGGGTCTCAAGTACAAAAAGAGTAGTAAAAATGGTTCACCATGTAGTGTATTTTGGATTTTTATGTTTTTCTTGCTTAAACTAAATTTAGGCCATGAAAATGAGTTCTATTGCATTTGAGTTAAATTAACAAAATGAAGCTTACCAAGTCTAGTGTCTACTCTATTTTGAATTTTTGAAAAACTTTAAAAATTGAGTGTTTTATTAGAGTTACAAGTTCAGTGGTATTACCATGGTATAGGCTAAATTTAAATACATAGATGATTTCCATTTATTGTACTATTCTTCATTGTAACTTACACCTTGGGTTAAAAAAATCGGAAGTTTTGTGTACATTTTGTAATTGACATGAATTTTCTTTACAATCACTTCAAAAAATCATGGTAATTTCAAATTTTCACCAAAATTCATGAAAAGTTCATGATTTGTACTAGACACATGGCTTCATCTCCTAAAAATATAAAGTTGAATTCTTATCTTATTTATAATGCCAAAATTGAGTGTGACAGATAAAGCAAGATCCCATGGTCATAGGCCCAACGTTTAAGGGTTAAATCATCAACTTTGAACCCTTGCGACATTTACATTCTTTAGTGCACTGAAATGCCCTTTGAATTTTTAACAAGAATATTATAAGAATTGATAATGTTCAAACACTTAACCCTTAAGCGTGCAAGGAGCCCTGTGGGGCCGTGTTTAATCGTATTTCAGTCAAACGCTGATTTTCACCTAGTTCCTAGTTTCAAATGAAAATAGTTCCAATTAAGAATGTATAGGAGTTATCTTCTACTTTCTAGTCCAACTTACGGTTCTTCAAAATTGTTAAAATTGCGTTTTTTACAGCACTTTAAAGCTCACAGCCCTAAAATCCCCAGGATAAGTTTTTCAATTGAATATCTTTTTCTGTAAGCTGAAGATATTCATTTTCATTTAAATAATTATGAAAAAATCAATGTAAAATTGGTTTAAGGATAATATGAGAAAAATACCAAAAAATACAATACATTTTAAAATGTGAGAAACTGATGAGGTTTGACTAAATAAATGTAGTGTGAACACTTAAAGGTTAAAAGTGTTGCAATTAGGATGTAAGTACTTCAACAATTATAGCTTATTTCGTGTCAGGAACTTAGCCTCAATATTTGAGTAGCAACAAACACTATACATAAGAACCTACGTAAAACTTTCCCACTTCATTATAGATGTATCCTAAGTGGGTTGACTCCTCCCCTAACATTGGTTCAGAGTCAACAAAGAAAAACAAAGATATCTGAAATGACATAAAGAATAAGATCAAAGTAAAAATCAAAATAAAAGACATGTGAATTGAGATCAAATGAAGCCAATGCCACCAAGGAAAAACAAAATTCTTCAATTTCATCAAAGGATCTCCTTTCTATTCTAACAAGATTCATTCTAACCTTTCTAAATGTTCTAGTTAAATGCCACCCTGATCCTAGTGACCACGATGGCAACACTTCCTCCAACAGACCCTTCATTCATGGTGGCCCTTCGGGCCAGAGTTCCTCTCTCTCTCTTCGTCAAACCTTTGCAATAGGATTCATTCTAGCTTCTAAATTGTATTAGAATCATTTTGAGTGTGAGAGTACATTTGAATCCTATTGCAAAGGTTTGTATTTTTGTACACGGGTGTAGTCCATAACCAGAAATGGTTTTTTCAAAAACAGATAGAGAATGGTTATCCTTCAAAAACACAAAGCTATTTTCCTGAATAACGAACTAAGCTGTTTTCCTTATAAACAGAAGCTGTCTTCCTGGGAAAAAAAGAAGAACAAACTTAAGATGATTTTCAGATTCTTGAATCCGTTTTGGAAAAAAATATTTTCTATTCAAAGATGGCACCTCATTGACACAGACAGAGAGGCTTTCATGTGAAGACCGGGAGAGTGAAAGCTCCTAGAAGACAAGAAATGAGGTCTTAAGAACCATCCATACTCCACCCATTTTGATACAAATGAAAAACCAACTCTTCATGGATTCACCCATTTTGGTGATGAATTCATAACATTTAGTAGTGATTGACTCTGCCTTTTGGTCACATTCACTATGAAAAAATTCATCATGGTGCACATGAATGAGAAACCGGATTTGACCTCTCCAACCCTACACTAGACTTCTCCTGGTTCTTGACAACTTTGCTTAAAAAATGACATTGCCCTTCTCCCCATACAAACTGTTCATGAATGCACACTATTCATGAACCCAATGCATTTATTCCAATTGCACATGACGTAAGGCAACTACCAAAACAAGTGGGGACAATTTTTTATTTTATCAAGGCAAGACATTGTTCATTCATGAGAGTTGCATTGCTAAGAGCATCTCCACTAGCACTCTGAAGGTCATCCAAAAATTCAGTCCTCACCATGTAGTTCCCCCACCAACATCACTAAATTAGACTCTTCAAAATAGTAAGTGAACCACTCACAAGTCACCACGCATGGATTGTGCAATTATGATTTGCAATTAAGAAGAGGAGATACTCTAGCACAAGTGATTTTGAGGGCCCTGAATTTAGTGGATTATCCAGTGTTACGGGCTAAATAAATTGTTCACCGACTCAATCTCATCCAATTTTTTCATAGCCAGAGCGGTATCCAGAGTGCTAGTGGAGATGCTCTAACTTGCCACTGTCAATTGCTTCTAACTTGTGATTTCCTGTCAATTTCTACGTTTTCTGTCCCATTTAAGGTGGTTACCCCATTCCCAACTAAATAAGAAATATGGATATGAGACATTGATATTATTTAGTATTATTATTTTTTAGACTTAGGCAAGAAGAAACAGATTTGAACTCAAGTTGAAACATAATTTTTGGATGAAGAATGAATTAGTTATAAATTTCAAAGTTGAAGTATCACACATCCCATTCACATCACATAGGTAGAGTTGTTTCTGCCCAAAGAATATTTGTATTGCACACACTAAAGATGCTTAAACCAACAACAACGAATCCATAATCACACTTACATATACTGAAACCAACAAGAGAGAACCCAGTACTAACTGTAACTCATGCTACAACCAACATCACTGCATCATCGATTGCAAACAATGCACCTAGCTATTGGTTTAAGGCGGCAGTTGGGAATGGGGTAACCACCTTAACCCCTTAACGTACCGATCCTTTAAACGCAAGTAGATGTTAGCCTAAAAAATAGATTTTAGCATGACTCAAATGTACAATAAGTGTACATGAAAGGACCATTGCATGCATGAAATCTACCCAACAAATTTGACATATTTGCATTTGGAGGCCTCTCCAATATTATGGACCTCTCCCCATCACAAGAGATTTACTCTCATTGGTAGAGAACATAATAGGCTTGCAAAGGTGACTTGGATGAAAGTCATCCCACATTGCATGAAAAAGTTACAGGACTTTGAATCCGTTCATGATCCAGTTTCTGGACGCTGTGACATTTAGGGGTTAAGGTGTGATTTTTTTGACAACTTGAGTAGCTACTAAATTTTCTGTCCCATTCATACAACATATGCTGCAAATTCTCTTGGGATGCAAGGCAAAGCCAGTTATGTTATGCTACTGAATGTTATGTCGGCAACTTGCATTGATGACCGATGCATGGAAGCCTGGCCGAAGTTCGTGAGAGGAATGGAAACAAAGAGGGCGCATACCGAAGTTCGTGAGCCCTATTTGGTGGTTGCAGGGCGAGGTTTGGCGAGGTGAGGGTTGGCCTGGATGATGCTCGGCTGCTTTCTGTCAACGTGGTCGCGGGTGAAGCAGAGGTGCGTGAAGAATTGGTCGTGGGGGGGATTCTGCGGCAGGTAATGGGGCGGCAGCAGGTAGTCGGGGTGGCGCCACACCTCCGGGTCCTGGCATTTCCATGGCCGCGGGTACCTGTAGTTCAGCCGCGCTCGCAGCATTCCCGTTGCTTCCGGCGCCTCCGGCACGTCCCGCGGGTCGTAAAACTGCCGCCCGAAATGCCGAGTGCTGCGAGGCGCTGCGCCCTTGTTCAGTACTCCGCCACCCGGTCTCACCATGCTTCCTAATTGCTTGTAACCCTAAACCCTAAAAACCGTGACCTAATTCTGCATACAGGTCTGTCCTCAATTAGGTTTTCTCCGATTTTGCTTGCAGGTTTGTTGTCAATTAGGAGGAGCAACGTGTTTTCTCCGATTTTGCTTGCAGGCTTGTTGTCGATGAGGAGGAGCCAGTGTTTTCTCGGATTTTGTACGAGCAGGAGCCAGTGTTTTCTCAGATTGTTGTGCTCATTTCTGGGCCTGCTTGCTTGCATTGGGATTTGGACATGCATGGAATTCTCTTCATGATAGAGATGTGTCTGTTGGTGTCCAAGAGTCACTTGACTTTTGGAATTGACTTGAGGGTCCATTCAAGCTATAATACGAACCACTTTAGTTGTCAGCAGTGCTTTTTCCAAGGCATTTTCAATGTGATGTTTGATTTAAATTGTAATTAGAGAGGAAAGTGATATGTAAATGTTTCCAACATGTATATAAAACACAGTGCAAGATGAAAGCAATATTGTAAACAATTAGCTATCAAAAGCACTAGAATAGCTTTGTAATGACTCATCAAGGACTTTTCTAAATGATAAATGACACCTTTTTGGTATAAATTTTGGTATAATTGAATGAGAATGATGATCATGTGAATGAAAATTGAGAAAAATACACCACAAAATTGTCCTTTGAATGAAAATCATGACTTTCTTGTCTCTAGCTACTCTCCAAAGGACTCTCCAAAGCACTCAAAACAAGGCACCTTTGGTTCGCATTAGCTTGAATGGACCCTTGAATGAAGTGGTGACATTCAATGTTCTTCCTAATTGTAGTGCAACAACTATGGTGGCCGCTACTTTACAGTGGAATAAGTAATTGAGTCAAATATTTTTGACTTTGGATTAAAGGAAAGAGGTTTATTGTCAATGAACTTCATTGTGAGAAAAATTGAGTAAATTCTCATGGATTAGGTAACGTGCAAGTAGCACCTCCTTGTGAAAATTAACATACTAAGTCATGAGAGTGGTGTTATTTCTATAACAGTGGTTGTAGTTATGCGTATAACCATTAACCTCAACATTGGTTGAATGGTACTCAATCAAGGGTCTTCAACAATGGTTGAATCTTGTTGAATCAAGAGTCTTAAAAAAAAAATAGGAGACAAGATTCATCATGCTTTTCATATTCAATGCGTAGATGCCACCTATGTAGAAATGGTTCCATCAAAGTTACGTACATATTACATTTGTAACTTCTCTCAAAAAACTAAACCTAACACGAAATAGACTACATGTAGAGTAACCTATAGAGTAGTTTTGATATTGCACTTTGAACAGGACATAACTTACATGACGTGGTGAGTCCACGGAGTACTCTATCTAGCATAGCCTACGACACATGTCACACATTATTGAAGTCCTATTTTTAGAAGTACAGTATGGAGGGTCCATAACATTTAGTAGCCTTCATGCCTAGTGCCTTCCCTTCATGCACTCTGCCATCACCTTAAGCCTCCATCTGTACACTTAATTACCTACTAATGAAGTACTATTGGCTGTGGAATATTCCACATCATCTACTGTAGAAACAAGACAGAGATAGTGCATGCTACTGAATGTTATGTTGAGAATAGAATGCGACGAGGAGAAATTCTCTAGAAAGATTATGTTCATAGGAAAATACATTATAGGTTGTAACTGTCCTACTTAGAACCAATGTGAAACTGCCACAGCTGGTCCTGATTTCCTGGAGTAGGCTATTGTAGCGTAGCTGCTTGGTAGAACTGGAATTGAGCGCTGAGGTGATGTCCAAGTCAAGAAACAGAATACAGAAAACAGGAGAAGGCCATGGCCTTGTCCTCCAACAAGCGAAGGTCACCTCACCGTGTCGTCATTTGAGCAGAGACGTGCAGAGCCAGGCTCATGTTCTGCAACGCTGAATGGGCTGCCCTTGACTCTCAGTACGGCTCCACCAACGCCCCAACTTCCTTGCCAGGCCATTGAAAGTTTCTACTCCATTATTGTATAATTATGCCACATTGGCATTACATTTCCATTATGTTTCTCTAGCTACTCCGTCACCGCTGTGCAGATCACACTAGTACAAGGAGAAGGCGTCGTTTTTCACTCCTGTGCAGATTACACTACAAGGAGAAGGCATCATTTTTCACTCCTTCTGTGCAGATTACACGACAAGGAGAATGCGTTGTTTTTCACTCCTTCTGTGAGTTAAACGGTGCCATTTCACAATCACCAATTTTTTGGTTGGACTTGATCGTCACATAGGACAAGCATGTGCAGTAAAAAGCGACAATGAACAAGATCTTCCAGAGTGAGAAACGACGCCTCTGCTTGTAGTGTCAGGACTCACAGTGCCTTCTGCTTTGAGAATCCAAACCTACCACTAATTTGGAAATTACACCCACGTTATTACACATGTTAAAATAATCATATATTTTGAGAATTAATTGTTTGTGCAACATAAGCCAAAACCAGTCAGAAATGACTTGAATGTTCAATCTAGAATTGCTACAAGTCAATCCTAAAATATGAAGGAATGAGGCACCCTGAATTTGGGGCCAACGAAATATGGCCATTATTTCCAAATATCAGTTACGTTTCTTACAGAGGCAATTCTTGGACATACTAACTGCTTTCTAACTGAACTAGGTCCATCTTTTGTAGCTACATTAATGATCTGGTTCGATCAGGCGGTTGCAGATATTAATTCTCAGTACACGTCAGGGCGCAACTTTCTGGCAGGTCCGTATCAACATCCCAACTAAACTGTCTTACATTTTCCTATCAGAATCCAATCAAATAATTGAATGTCAAACTCTGCAGCAGCTTTATGAACTGTTAGTAGTACAAACTTAGTAAAATCTGCAGGAAGTTCGTGATAAATAACTTACGTAGGAGCATCAATATATAGCTTACATATATCACAGGGAGACCCGAAGGCCATTACCCGGGGTATTTTGCATGGTGATGTACGAATATCCTCCCCTCGACCTACTTGTTTAGAAAGTTTGGGGGGTAAATCACCCCTGGGGGTAATGGCCTCCCGGTCTTCCAGTGTATACCTCAGTTGAATCCACGTACGCGCGCCTCCATGCATGTTCCTCCCATTGCAGTCACCACATGCATGGGTCTAGCTCAGACAGGCTCTTCTTCCTTGTCTAGTATCTCCCCTCATTTCTAGACAAGCTGGTCTGCCCAAAATATACCACAGTCAACAAGTACATGATCGATATATCGATATTATCGTGTGTGAACGCAGCTCCATAACCGGCTGCATGAAATTCTCCACGTACGGTTAGCGTTTCCTGTAGCCTAGCTTCGTAAAGGAGTCTCTAGTCATTTAGACCACCTGAATGTCAAGCTCTGCACAGCTTTACAAACTGTTCGTAGACTTACTTAAGTACAAACTTACTTACAATAGTGACTGTCTGCAGGAAGTTTGTGATAAACAACAGAGGGAGATAGATACAAGATGCAGACAAATTTTCCACAATTGTAACTTTCCCAGATCAAGGATACACTGCAATAATTTCAAGAAAGTTACAATTGTGGGAATTTTGTCTCACTTCCCACATGAAATCCCATGTGGGAATGTCTTAATCTCTCCCTCTGTAACTTTAGGACCAGGTGTGATTGATCGATATATAGCTGAATCCACGCCTCCATTGCAGTTTGTGCATCTTCACTACATGGGTCTCCTCTTCTTCCTTGTCTAGTATGTCATGACAAGCTGGTCCATGAATTTCTTCAGGCAGGGATCACAGATTCACAGGCGAGGTTAGCGTTAAATTCCTGTAGCAGTCTTAGACCACCTGCGATTGATTACAGTAGAAACAATAAGAACGCATCGATCCCGTTGTGTTGACAGAGGGACTAGTGCAGGATGGGTAGGTCTCTTGAGTCCGGTGTGCAATTCTTGGCTCCGAAAGTGAAGAAGCAAAGCGGAATTGATTCAAAAGAAGCTGGGCATCTGCAGCGTCGGCGACGTCGACGTCGACGCTGCGTGTCGGTGAGGACGCCCGTCGTTCGGTACCTGAAACGGTTTCGAACTGCCATGACCCGTTTTGCACGTCTGCCGCCGGGTTGTGACAAGCTGGGTCTCCTGCTCGCCAAACTGCACGTGAGCTCTCGGAGGCGAAGCCGTCGCAGAATTCACAGCGACGAATTCTCAGGCTCTTCTGCATCGGACGAGCAAGCCCCTCTTCTTGATCCATCTGGCAATTGCGTTTGGTAACTCGGATCAGAATTCTATGGGATGCAAAAATGGAAAACCATACTCCAGCCATAGATGCCCACTGACTTTGGGCTTGTAAATCCCTTTAGGGCTAGGATGTTGTATCGGGTACCTCCGTACCTCCAGTGTATTATCTCGTGTAGAATGTAGCGAGCGGATTCATTTGTCGAGGTGAGGTTCCCGATACTACATGTGTCCCGTTGTGTTAGTGCAAGTGAGTGGTTTTGGTCACAAGAAAATAGAAATATAAGTATAATATTTAGACACTATTCCCACAAAGTGGGCAATGAAAAATTGTTCCTGGTCTGCTACTAGTGCAAGCTTCTTTTCATAACGAAATGCGCAGCAACACTACAAGCAGAGGCGTCATTTCTCACTCTGGAGGATCATGTTCATTGTTGCTTTTCATTGTACATGCTTGTTGCTACGTGACGAATTCCACGTAGCAAGTCGGCTAGAATGTTGTATCGGGAATGTAGAATGTAGCCAAGGGTACATTTGCGGAGGTGAGGTTCTCGATACTACATGTGTCCCTAGCTAGTCCAACTAATTTTCCTGTGAAATTGAAGTGGCGCCGTTTGACTCACAGAAGGACTGAAAAACAATGCCTTCTCCTTGTAGTGTAATTCTAGAACATTGGTGTGATGAAATTCCAAAACATGGGTGTGTGAGAGATCATCGACAAAGTGATCACAACTATTGCGATCACTTGAACATTAGTACTTCCTCTGTCCCACTAAAATACCATGCTTTTCTTTTGTAAATTACAAAAAGAGAGCATGTTGTGTTTTAGCGAGATAGAGGAGTATTGCAATAAATTGACCACTTTTGCAAATATTTGGATGTTTTTGTGATCCCTTAGCCCAATCTTTGGCACACTTATGATTCCAATGGTGATGTATTTGCAATTGGGATGCTCTTCTAGTTAGTACTAAGAACTCCGGTTTTTTTTTGAGGCCAACCTGAATAAAGTGTATGTTTGATCCACCCTTGTTTTGATGTCGACTAAACAAAGGACCAGTGGTACAGGATTACAATTTTTACAGTCACATCCTTTGTTGATATTGATTACACTTTATCAGTAGCACATTAGTGGTGTAGTGCTATGGTGTGTAGCATGGCTTTAGCAATGGCAAGACGAGATAACGATCAGTCATTCTAGCGAGTCATATTGCACACCATAGCAGCATACTACTAATGTGTTGTAGGACATAGCCAAGACAAGTGCACTCCTTTCCATCAACAAGGGCAAGTTATAGCTTGCACATATGCAACAGTGTTGCAACTTACACTGCATTAGATACTACAAAGTGAGGAGGGAGAGTACAAGGCTAAGGTCAACGGGCATTGTTGCGGGGGGCATTTTTCGAGGTGAAATATATTGCTTTTATATACCACATATCCAATTTGAGCATGCCAATATTCTACATTTGTCTATACAATTTGACACTTGTTGTATACATGTGTAGAAAAAGGACGAGAATGTAATCATGAAGTTAGAGTGCGTTGTATTTTTTTAGTGTAGAAGCTATAATATGTTGTATTGTATTAAAGAGTTAGAGTAAGTTATATTTCTACATAAATTTTGAATATATGTGTTCACGTACCTTTTGAGTTTGTCAATGGAAGAATGCACATATTGGTGATGGGCCCAATATCGTAAAGGTAGTTGAAATCTAAAAGCACCCTAGATTCAAGCTACCATTATCATTAGTAATACTTAGCCTATCACTACATTTTTTATAAACATTACACCAAAAATATGAAAAATTCATAACTATCATATGATACTAAATAGGTTTTAAATACTTTCATGTGAAAATTTCTTTAAGACTTAACTCTCATTCATTATCTTAGTACTACATACTACAATGTTTTAAAGTTAAAAAGAGTTCACTTGATGACTTTTATTTATTATAGTAATTTCAAACATTCCACACTTATAAGCATAAATTTCAAACTCTTAAATTTATAAATTTTCACCATTTTGATTAAAAAAAAAATTAATATGAATTTTTAAAGTGTCAAAAACTAGAAAAAATTAAAATGTCACTATATTTATGCTTACACCCTACCATGGATGAAAACGCTCTATGATGTAAATATAATCTGTATTTTTGAATATTACATAATTTAGATAATTTTTAATTAAAAAGGTGTTTTCCTTATGATTTATTGATTTTAACAACACCGGTCTATGGGAATTTATTGATATCAGAATATTAGTATTTTATTTACAAAAAGAACAACTTGTTTTTTAAAATTATAATATCTTTAGAAAAAATATGGATTAGAAATATTAATTTGATATTTCAACAAAATCTAAACGTGTGCAATCTATTAGAAAACACATGCATTCAAAAAAGTGATGGTAATTCTATGTAACGAAACAATGTGTATGAGGGAATTTTTAAAATAGAACTTTACTTCATTCATGGATGCAAACACTAGGGGTTTTAACTGTGCATCTCATTTGTGAATATTCTACTTGAAAATTTTGATTGGAACTAAACTCATGATTCATAACAAACAATATTGTAGCATTAGCAACAATACTTCTATTTTAATCTAATTATATTTTGCGTCAATTTTTCACATATTCATGCACATTAAACTAATGCTAATTTAATTTTAACTAGAAAGCTAGCTCAATCAACTTTACATTGGTCCCCCTTTTCCACCCAAAAAAAATGTCAACTAAGGCTTATAATGACTAAAAAAATGATATAGAATCCTAAGTACTCAAAAAAAAATTGGAATCCCTGAAGGGGTGTTTCTATGCATTGAGGATCGACATGGTACAATATTACATAAAACAAAGAGAGTTAACTTTACACTTCTTGGCCAAGTGATACTTTTAAAATTTCCAAAATTGAACCTAAGCTTTTAATCATTTTCCATCAAGAGGACATCTCCTATGTAAACTAAAGGTTGAAGGAAAATCCCCTTCAAGCAACTTCAACAGGCAATTCCTCTCATTCTAACTCTTGCTCTCCCCCTCCTTTCTCTCCTTCCCTCTATATATATGAGTGGAAGAGGGAGAGGGAGAATGAGAGTTAAAATGAGAAGGAGAGTGAGAGGAAGAGGATAAATAAGTTAGAGAGAGGGGAGAGTCACATGGGGTCCGCGCGCACGGACCCTTTAGCCACAAAAGCCGAAAAATCCGAAAGAAATAAATAAAAAATAAAAAAATCTCGTCCCTTTTTTCCCTCCGCCGCTTCCGATAGAATTTCAGCCACTTTGAACCCTGGACAAAAGTAAAAAAACCACACAAAAAACAAAAAACAAAAAATAAAAAATCCCTCTCTGCCGCCAAAAGACAAGAGAGAAAAGAATTGAATGTAGGAAGACAAAAATTGCTATTTTTTAAAGAATTTTTTAGACAAATTTTTCTTGAGCCAAATTTGCTCATGAATGATTGCACTTGGTCAAGTGCAAAAAAAGGGAATCAGGTGCTGGTATTTTTATAAAAAAATTATTTATAATTTTAGTTCATTGAAATGGAAAAGTTCGTCAAAATTTAGAAAAGCAAATATATGTTTGAAATTTCCAAATTTCCAAATTTTGACAAATTTATCTATTTTGACAAATTTGTCTATTTTAATTAAATAAAATGAATTATTTTTAAATATAAAAATACCAGCACCTCGATGACATGAAATACTTTGATTCAAGTCCAAAATTTTAATCAAATAAATTGATTCTCATGTTTTTTGCTTGCTTCAAAAAATAGCCAAAAAATAGCATTTGCAAGCATTGTAGTACAAAATGACTAGAATTTTTTAGCGTTCAAATTAATCATTTCAAATAACACATATCAAAATGTACTTCATATCAAAATGACGTCGTTGAATATTTTAAACAAATGTTTTGGTTTTTTTGAGCAGCTTGGACAATTTTTGATTTTTGTACTAAAAAACTCTTTTAAAATCTTTAAGCTTCTTCAATGTTTACGTGATTTTTTTGGGTGCAGTACATGAGTGTAGGAAATCAAAACCACATCCGGTCGATTCAATTTTTATTTTGTTTTAAAGGACTCATTCAAAGTTGCCTTGGGGGTTGATTTTAGAGTTCAAAGGGCTTTTTGGGGTACCCATATCATACCATTGCCCATTATAGTAATTGGTAGGAAAAATAATTATTTCGGGGTTAGTGTTTTTAGAGTGTAGTGTGGGAAAAAATTAAGAACTGGATGAAAACTATGTTAATAAACATTTTATGAATGTTGTAGTGATGTTGGCTTGGTTTGTTTTGGGATTTGCAGACTTCTTTCAATGTTTTGGTGAAACAACTAAGGCCCTCTTTACACTAGAAACGAGAAGTCGTGGAGAAAACCGGCCAAGGGCCATGGCACATTCTTGAGAAAATGACATGGACAACACTAATGACATGTAATTTTAAAGGACGAAAATCGGGAATGCATAGTAATAGTGGTTGGGTAGAAAACGGGTCAAAAAACAGGCCGTCAGTAAAAGTGGCCGTTCTGAAAAATTATTAAAAAAATGAAAATGATTGGCTGTGAGAATTTTGGCCACACGGCCCCCCGGATTTTGCGTCAGGCCCACCTCGAGAGGTGGTCCTGACGAAAAATCCGGGGGTCTTCAAAAATGTGCCTTGTTGCTGCCTCCAAAGACAAAAGTGCTGTCCATGTCATTTTCTCCTCGTTTTGTCCCTTGGGCTAAAAATTTCAGGTGTAAAGTGACCTTCCTTGGTCTTCTCGATTTCTACGCATCCCATTGGCTGAAATTTCTTTTCTCACGGCCCCTCGCCTCTAGTGTAAAGAGGGCCTAAGTGGGCCATTACTAATGGGTTCATAGATGTAACCAATTTTTTATTTTGTAAACCCCCAAAAAATAACATAATGTTTTTTTGTATTCACAATGTCACTCTTGTTGAATGTGTAATGCATTTGATTCTTTATGTTGTAGTGCAATGCTAAGGCAATTCAAGGAAAATTCAAAAAAATATAAATAATGTAGGGTCTGAATTACTAAGGGGATGATATTTTATAATTACACCTAGGATGGTAAAAATTTGAAGAAAGTAGAATTATTAAAAAGTATAGAGTTCACTAAAATGCAAAAAATGAAATAAATAGCCCCCCAAAAATATGTGTCGTATGCTCATGTATCCCAAAAAATACATTAAATGACTTCTTTGAGGAGCCGAAGTTAGAGAAAAATTCTTTGTGGTTCTTCCAATCCTCTGATAGATTCTTGAGATTCGGAGGTAAACATTAGGGAGGCTCAAGAATGTTTTGTGCTTCAACATGAATAAGAGCATTTCCAACATGGCTCGCCAATGGTCTAACATAGGGCCGAAAAGCAAATGCAAAATGCTAACGGCCCTTTGAAAAGCCTCTTGACCCTCTACAGTATCCTAGTGTGTGTGATAGATGACACTTCAATCTAATTTTAGTTGACTATATCCCACATTCTACTTGTGATTGGTTCATCGACTATTTAATGTACACTTCTAAATGTTTGAAGAGCTTTTGAGGGTGTAGAATTTAAGATGAAGGGCTCTTCAAATAGAGATGAGTAATTTTACCCGGGACATGCACTCTACATTATGTTTGAGTATTACGTGCGTTCATGACCCCTTTTAAAAACCTCCCTATATACGAGAGGTTATATGTCTAAATACCTTTGTATACAGATATATTTCGTTTTAAATATAGATTAATGCAAGTGTACGTGAATATTTTCAGTTCTAAATGTGTTCATTGTATGTACACTATGTACACATAATACAACAGTGTTCATATTAATACCCCTCATGTGCACTCACGCATATTTGTGCATGTTTAATACAATGCAACCCTAGGTAATTTTAGCGAGTCGCCACTTTTAGCGTGCATAGTTGGAGATGCTCTAAAGGCTCACAAGAGAATCTAGTTGGGTGCTTCTCACTCTCACTAGTAGCAGTCGTTTTTCATTCCCCACTTTGTGGAACCAATGAATAATGACGGAATATTGTTTGTTTCTTGTGACCAAAACCACTCACCAACATCAACGCAACCCACATGACTGGCGCAGTTTCATTCCTTTTTCATTTATAGTAATAGGTGCTTTACACTATGACCGAAGGTCGAGAGGCCGTCGATTTCCACCAATCGAATTGCAAGAAACCATAGGTTCAACCTCTCGACCCTTCACACTAGAGGCCAAAGTTCAACGGCCGTCGGTCTCCAAAATGCCTACGTGGCAGTACTTTTTGACCAAGGCAACGTTCGACCTCTCGAAAGAAAGTTTGGCTCGGACAAGAATGGAAACCCAAACTATGGTCGAGAGGCCGTCAATTTCTTTTCATAAAAAATGAAAACTATATTTTACTACCTATTTTCAGTAGATTTCTTTAGACTCTCAACAAAATTTGGACTCTATATCCCACGGTCTCTCGACTTGGACCGCCACAATGTGAAGCGACCCTAAGTGAAAAACGACACATTTCCTCCTAGTGCTCTCTCCCAACTTGTGTGTCACTTGATTGATCTCGTGCGGAAAGCAAACAGAACTGGCAATTTATTCCAAAAGGGAAGGCACCGAAAAACGAGGAACAGGCCACTTCCTGCATTTAAAGGAAGCCTAAATTAGAGCCCAGATGATGAGGGAAGCTGTCAGGCCAGCGCGAGGCAAAGCTTTTGAGTCGAGTTGAAGTGAACTTATCTCCTGGAATTTGGTTTCCTTCAATTTGGTGTTGCATGCTTATCCGTGGGCAGTGTGGGTTGTGTGGTGCCATGGAGCCCCTCAACGTTTGTGGAGTATCTGAAATGGAGGAGCCCTTTTGTTCTCGCAGCCAACAGTGCCTGGCTCCCCAGTCACCCGCCCTGGATTGTCGACGAGCTGCAATCAATAACAGCGCTTCGGTTTGTCTTCACAGGCCTTTCGTCATCTCTTCGCATTCATTTGCAATTGCAAGCTTAACCCTTAAACGTCAACCTAAGCCCCACGGGCTTGGTTTAACCCCTAAGTGACGGATCAACCATTTTATGGTCGCTGCCCTTTTTTTACGGGCTGCCCGAGATGGAAAAAACCTTTTTTTAGAAAATAAAAAATATTTTCAAATAGGAAATCAAGTCTACTTTCCAACCCAATTTGAATCATGTCAATCCGAGTTAAACTCCACCGGGGAGAAATTTTCAAAGACAAACACCCTCTACATTGTCTAGTGTTAGAAAATTTACTATTTGGGGAAAGTAATGATGTTCTCTCCATTGAAAAATGTGCAATTTTTAGTTTTACAATAGAATGTCTAGCTTTAACCAATCATATCAAATTTCAAATTCTAAAAATAAAATTTGTAATTTTGATAAATATTTGAAGCTAAAGGCTTCTATATTCATTATGAGAGAATAAAAAGCTATTTTTTGAAATTTGACTGTATGAATAATTACTAAACATCATGCTCCTCATTTTCTCTTTTGAACCAAACTTCATCAAAGTTGAAGAAGTAATTTTTTATAACACATTTATGTTTTGCCCTTACCCCCTCCGTCATTTAGGGGTTAAAGGAATAATTGGAGACAGAAGTTTAATTTCTCAACCAAATCAAGCGAGACTTGTTGCGTTGAAAAGCTACTGAAAAAGCGATCTAGATTGCAAATTTTCGCCTCATTTGAGAGATTGTGGAATCGTTGGTAAGCAATCAAAGTTATCAAATTGAACAAGTTTTGAGGTTGGGGTAGCTGAAGTTCAGAAGTGCCGCAATGCTATAGTGCTAGCCAGCAGTGCAAGCCAACAGTGCACTGCAGAGCCGTTTTTGAATTTTTTTATTTTTTTTTTATTTTTTTTATTTTTTTGCAAAAAAATTTAGATTCTTTCCGGGCTGCCCACCCAGAACCCAAATTGTCGTTTAACCCCTAAGTGACCAAACGACCATTTTATGGTCGCTGCCCTTTTTTAGCGGGCTGCCCGAAATGAAAATAAAAAATTTGAAAAATAAAAAATATTTTCAAATAGGAAATCAAGTCTACTTTCCAACCCAATTCAAATCATGTCAATCCGAGTTAAACTCCACCCGGGAGAAATTTTCAAAGACAAACACCTCAACATTGTCTTAATGTTACAAAACTTACTATTTCGGGAAAGTAATGATGTTCCCTCTTTCTAATTTTTTGCTTTTTTGAACTTTAGAATAGAATGTCTAGTTTCAACCAATCATACCAAATTTCAAATTCTAAAAATAAAATTTGTAATTTGGGTGAATATTCAACGATAAATGCTTCTAAATTTGTTTAATGAGTATCTAAAACATTTTTTGAAAGTTTGACCGTACGGATAATTACTAAACATTGTGCTTCTCATTTTCTCCTTTGGACCAAACTTCATCAAAGTTGTAGAAACATCATTTTATAACACATTTAGGTTTTGCCCTTACCCCCTCTGTCATTTAGGGGTTAAGGATTAACTGCATTTAGTTCGATGTTCTCTATCTCTACTTAGGTGGAAAGCCAAGCGCTATCACTACACTGATTCACTGACTGCTATATATGGAGGAAACTAGCCCTTGTGGCCTATGTGACCAAAAGCATTGACAAACTTTGGAATGGCTCAAAATAGCAATGAGAAGCGACCAGTTTTCTTGTAGTGCATCTAAACGGGTATTGAGAGCCTACTTCCATGGGCTTGGGAAGTTGTTCCCTTGTCCTATGCGACCAATTTCCTTGTAGTGCATCGGAACGGGTATTAAGAGCCTACTTCCATGGGTTTGGGAAGTTGTTTCGTTGTCATATGTGACCAATAGCATTGACTAACTCTGGAATGGCTCAAAATAGAAGTGAAAAGCGACCGGTTTCCTTGTAGTGCATCGGAACGGGTATGAAGAGCCTACTTCCATGGATTTGAAAGTTGCTCCCTTGTCCTATGTGACCAAAAGTATTAACCCACTCTGGAATGGCTCAAAATAGCACTGAGAAGCGACCAATTTCTTTGTAGTAGTGCATTTGAACGAGTATTAACCCGTAAACGTCAAAGCAAACCCCACGGGCTTGGTATAAAGGAATAATTGGAGAAAAAAGTAGATTTTCTCAACCAAATCAAGCGAGACTTGTTGCGTTGGAAAGCTATTGAAAAAGCGATCTAGATTCCAAATTTTCGCCTCATTTGAGAGATTGTGGAATCGTTGGTAAGCAATCAAAATTATCAAATTGAACAAGTTTTGAGGTTAGGGCAGCTGAAGTTCAGCAGTGCTACAGTGCTAGCCAGCAGTGCACTGCAGAGCCATTTTGCAAAAATAAAATAAAAATAACAATAATAATAATAATAATAATAATAATAATTTTTTGATTAAAAAAAATTAAATTCTTTCCGGGCTACCTCGTCCAGGCCCTCTTGACGTTTAAGGGTTAAGAGTCAACTTCCATAGGTTTGGGAAGTTCACTACAAACATAGGCGTTGTTTTTCACTCTAAAGGGATCTTCTTCATTGTTGCTTTTCACTGTCGATGCTTGTCCTATGTGACGAATTGCATTCACAAAGTCCAACCAAAAACTTGGTGAGTGCAAAAAGGTGTCATTTGACTCACAGAACGAGTGAAAAGCGACACCTTCTCCTTGCAGTGGTTGCTCATGGAAGTAGGCAAGAGGAGGCACTACCGGTAGTAGGAAATGTGTCCTTTTTCACTTAGTATGATTGAAAATGGAATGAAATTGTTCCTGGCACATGGGGTTATGTCAGTGCTAGTAAGTGGTTTTGATCACAACATGACATAAATATATAAGCCGAGATATAAGCATGATATTCAACCACTGTTCACTGTTCACTATTCCCATGAAAGGAAGAGTGAAAAATCGACATGTCTTGCTACTAGTGAGGGGAAGAGTAGTGGCATTACAGTTTGTCTCATAGCTTGCCATGAAGTGGTGCACTCTTCCGTGGACATCCGTAAGTGACATTCATGAAGCCAGTGAGGTGAATTCAAGTTCCAAAAATTCAAAAAAAGTGACTAGGTGATGTAAGGTAAAACATGAAGAAATTTGATTCGTTTGAGAGAAGTTGCCATAAAGTGGAAGGGTTTGAGAATCCTCTACAAAATAGAGGGATGCGTAGCCAATAATTACTCTAGAATTGATAAAACAATTGTTTTGTTAAAAGTGCATGTGCAAAAAAATTCTACGTTTGAAGAAAATAGTCATATTTTTCCTTTAAAGTGCCAAAATTGAATGTACACTACATAAAAAAAATGAAATGCGAATTTTAGAGGGGGTAGGGTATGTTCCCATTTCCTCCCCGTAAAATTAAAAGAAAATGTAGTACAAATTTTCAAGAGAAATAGGAATGTTCCCACCTCCTAACCCAACTCTTCAACTTCCTAGCTAGCATAGCATATGGAAAGGATTTTGGAGCACAAAAGTGAGAGATTTTTCAACTTTTGGATTTTCAAGCATGAAGTTTTCATCCTCTACTTGCTCTACTAGCTCATTTTTTACCATATATCATTAATTGTGTTGAAGCAATAGCAAGCCTCAAAACTGGTGAGATGATTCATCTTTCTTTCCACAAACAACTTTCACTTGAATGTTTGAAACTCCACATAATCAAGACTGTACCAATAGAATGCAACTATTTCTTTGGATTTTTTATGATGTGAATAACAAACTTCAACCCCACATAAAAAGGTTATATTGAATGAAATTTGAACTTTGACTCTTAAACACGCAATTCGTTGTTTATGCATTTGGCTAAGTGCGCTCATTTCATAAGCATACTTGACTTTAAAAAAAATTGGTTAAAAATTTCTCTAAAAAACATCAATGTTATCTTTCTACAATCACTTAAATTGTAAACAAATAATTATTTTAATTATTTTTTATTCTTATCTTTATCTTTTCTTTTATCTTTTCTTTTTTATCTTGATTTCTTTCTTGTCTTTCTTCTTGTATTCCTTTAGCCTTTCTTATTGTCTTCCTTTTCGTCTTCCTTGTCTTTTTTCTTTTCTTTTCTTTTTTAAACTTTTTCTTCAGTTGTGGCTGCTAAATTCTAAACAATGGGAGCAAATCCAAAAAAAATTAAAAAAAATTTGGTTTGGCCGTGGGGTGTTGCTAAATCCTAAATGGCGGCCACCAAAAAATAAAATAAAACAAAATAAATAAATATAAATTGAGGGTGGTTTTTTTTAATTTCTACTTTTAGCCTTTGGGATGCTCGGCCGCGCACCCAAAGACCCTCCCATCTCTCTTCTCCCTCTTCTTCTCCTTTCCCTCTCTTCATATATAGAGGGGAGGGAGAGGGAGTGGGAGAGTAAATGGGAGAGACTCTATTTTTTCCCCTATATATATGAGGAGAGAAGAAGGAGATGGAGAGAAGATGAACATAGAAAAGGAGATGAAGATAGAGAGGGAGATGAAGATAGAGAGGGAGATGAAGATGGAGAGGGAGATGAAAATGGAAATGAGGGAGATGGGAGGGTCTTTGGGTGCGCGGCTGCGCACCTATAGGCTCAAAATAGAAATTTTCAAAAAAATCACTTCAAAAAACTATTATTTTTTGGCGGCCAACATTTAGGGTTCAGCAACACTCCACAACCAACCCAACAATTTTTTTATTTTATTTTATTTTATATTTTATTTTTGGGTTTGCTCCCATTGTTTAGGGTTCAGCAGCTACAACTGAAGAAAAAGTAGAAGAAAAAAAAGACAAGGAAAACAAAAAGGAAGACAAGAAGAAAGACAATAGAGGGACAAGAAAGAAGACAAGAAAGAAATTAAGACAAAAAATAAAATAAAAAATAAAAAATAAAGATATGAATAAAAATAAATAAAATAATTATTTGTTTACAATGTAAGGGATTGAAGAAAGACAATAATTGTTGTTTTTAAAAAATAAAGTTAAAAAAAATAAAATTATGCGCTTGGGGACCAAGTGCGTGATTATATAGCCAAGTGCGTAAATAGCGAATTGTGTGTTGTCTTGTAAAGTTTGCAATTCAACCGCAAAAGAAGTTGAATTCATGCCAGTCTCAAAGATAGATTATAGTTTTTCCTTCATTGAATGTTTACTGTATTTCAACATGAAAGTCTTATTTGTGTTGTGTTACAATGCATAAAGAATTTTTATTTTTTTTTAAATTTAAAAAAAGAAGAAAACATGCACGCACGCACATACACCAAAGACGAATTTGTTGATGAAATTGTTGCGCCGAATTCCAACATGGGCCAATCTAATATTTGAATAAGACGCTCGTTAGGAAGACCGTGAAGCACCTTGAAATTGATCATAATGTTATGAATCTTATGTATCTATGATGATCCTTCTTCCATTCTTAAGGTTGTATAAAGATTCTTTATATTAAAGTTATAAAAAAAAGTTTAAAGGATGTAAGAAAAGAAAATAATGGTTGTATATAAGTCATTGTAGAACCAAACATGTAATAATGCAATATCTTAATCCCTTGGCATCTTTTTCTATCAAAATGAGTTTTATAAATTTAGACAATGATTTACAACATTATCAATAGTTACAAGTTATTTCAATGCATAGGTTTTGCAAGACCCTTCTTAAAATGTTGTCCCTCTTTCATGATCTTCAAGTCGTTCAAATTTTTCTAAATAGATTTTTTTTTTAGAAGAAGTTCTAACTGTAGGTTCTAATTTTAAGTAAAAAAGTTCAAAAAAAAGTCATGCGAATTAAAAAGAAAATTGAACTTCTGAAGTTGATGCCCTAAAAGACCCCATTGACCATATCTTGCAACAATAGTAGCATTTATAATAGGGCGACAAATATTTAAACATTTGCAAATTTGATTTATAATATACTTAAAGAAATCCAAGGTTGAATTTTATTAAACACATCTACTTTATAAGAATTTTTTTTAATGAGAAGATAAACAACTTTCATAACATTCATGATCCTACACAATCCCATCCTTTTAGAAAATTAACTAATGGCCCATAAAGATTCATTTTATATGCAATTTGATACCAATTTGATACCAATTTGATTCCAAATTTGTATCCCATTGTGTACAATTCTATCTCAAGTGGTATTAGTTTTAAAGAGAAACATGAATGAAATCTTTGTGTAGGAGACAAACAAAAGAATTTTACACCACCATTTTTGTTTCTTGTCTCCTCTAAATTCTTTAAAGTTTCTTCTTCTAAATCATTTGTTGTCAATTCCTTTGTCTCCTTCATCTCTAAACATCTACATTCTTGACCATATTATTTTTTTATTTTTTTAAACTAAAAAATTAAAAGTAATAATAATAAAACAAAAATAAAAACTAGATGTTGCACAAGTTCTAGTCACACTATAGCAAGAATATTATGTCACAAGAAAAAACTTAACTGGTAGAAAAGGTGGCACTGCCGAAGGAGATGCCTAGGCAAGTAGTGCCCAATTCCATGCATACAAAATGATTTCTACCTTTTCTACCCTAAACCTTTTCAACTAGAGCAAACGAAAAATAGAAGAACAAAAAGCCCAACTTTGATCACAGTTAGAACATGATTCTATGTGAAACTTGTCCCTACCCACATTTCCATATCAATCTACTATGGTTTGTTTTTTTCATATCATAGTAAGTTGAGTTGGGTAGGCTCTTATTCACAAATGAATTCTTATTCTTTGCCATTATTCTATGGAATGATGAATGCCATGAATTGCTCTTCATGCAGTAGAGCTTGCATTGGAAAGTGGACCATGCATTGTTTGCAAACTGCAAATGAAGCGAGCATGGGATTGGAGGATTTGGGCCTCATGAATATTCTAAAAGTCACACATGCTGTCTTCTTTTGCATTGCAAATTGTCTAGCTTTTTGTGAGTAGAGTGTACTCACAGCCCCCTACTCTAAATCACCCCCTCCACGTTAATATGTAAGAGGACAAAAACTGCTCCCTATTTTGTACATGTAGGGGCGCATCTTAAAATTTAACCAAGCGTTTGAAATTTCCAAGAAGGTTCCTTAAATCAGTTTGGGGCCATATGCCCCAAACTTGCAAAAAAAAATTGCCAAAAAAAACCCTTAGGATGCCCAAAATGAAAATTTCAGAAATTGAGGCCCATAAGTGAACAATGCTTGCATTAACGTCAAGGGGGGGATTCAGAGTCGCGACTCACAGCCTTAAATATAAACCCGTAAAGGACCGGAGTGTTTTTCCTCCAAAAATACTCCAATGCTGTCATTTTTACTCCCCCATGCAAAAATTCCAAAAAATGGTTATTTTTTACCTTTCAACCGTAAGATCTTGTCCTAAACTACTTGAAAAACATACACAATCAAATTTTTTTGTTGAGTCAGTTGATCGCACGAATTGCAAGATAAGTTCGTTTGATGGAAAAAAACAATTCAAAAAAACACATGCCCAAAAATTTTAGATACGTTTGACCGTGGCTTCATCAAAAAAAATCTCACTACCAAAACTTGTCGCACTTCACTTTCACATTCTATATGATGTTACTTAGTTGTATACCAATTTTCGTTGCCTTTGGAGATGTTTAGGATGTTGAAGAACACCCTGCACATTTGCACTTGTTGGAAGTTTAAAAGTTCAAAAAATACTCTTTGTTTTTGGAATTGCGATATTTTTTACTTTCTTTATTTAAAATAAAAAACAGAGCGGTGAAACATAAATACATTCCACCCTTTGTAGAATGACGAAAAAAATTAATCTCCAAGTTTTAAAAGACATGTAGCATATTTCTTTCAAGAATTTTGGGGATTCGAGGGAAATAAAGGGTGGAGGAGGGAATTGAAGTGCCACTTCACCCAACCCATTCCAATGTTCATGACCCCACTAACTCTCAAGGTGGACTGCCACGTGGCAATCCTTCACTGGACGATTTTTTTTTAATTTCAAATTTTTAATTAATTTTTTCAAATTTTTAATTTTTAAATAATATGTTTTATTACAAAATTGAACTTTTAATTAAAAATAATATTTTAAAATAATAAATAATAATTTTAAATTAAAATTAATAATTTTTATTTATAAAAAATTAATTGAAAGTTTTAAAAAATATTATATTTCAAAAAAAATTATGAGTTTGGAAAATGGAGTGGTCTTCTGCCCCGCACAATCCACCCCATTTTCCACACTTTGCCCAACTTGTTGCCCCCCCAAAATTCAACTATTTCTCTACTGCCCCGACTGCTTTTTCTCCCGGAAAAAACACACTTTCCCTCATAACTTTCACATACGGTGTCGAAATTCAAAAATAATTAAATCCCCATTTTCGTGGAACCAATACTTGTCTTTCATTTTTAGTTCAATCAGATTGCTAACTTGGCATTCATAATTGATCACCAAATTGCTACAACTAATGTTTGTGATAATTTGATTAGAAACTCACGAAATTGAAACATGTGCTTGTATAGGTGACTGGAATTGGTTCCTAATAGGTTTTGATACTTCTACCTTATTGTAATGTTGTAGCTGAAATGCTTTCTTGCAATTGAGTTTCTTCAATTTGTGCCAAAGAAAAAAACTGAAAATAAAAAACAAAAATGCTTTCATTTGGGTGTTGCTCTTCTTGAGTGCCTTGGAATCTGTGCAATGCAAAAAGCATTTATGTCACAAGAGACCGATTATGAGGAATATTCTTTTCTCCCACTAAAAACCCATGTTCTTCTTTGTAAATTACAAAGGATAGCATGGATTTTTAGTGGGACAGAGGGAGTATCAACTAGAGCATCCACATCCTCCTCCCTTCAATTTACCATTTGACTACTATCATCACATTCAAAATTAAGTGTCACACGCTATTTCCTCTACACCCTACTATTAGTGCTATGTGTTGCTTTACATAGTTGGTGAACCCAATCAAAACCACTATACATGAGTGAACATCATTGTTCATCAATATAGGATACCATACCCTTCTTTAAATTAATTATACAGGGATGTATTCAAATATCACTATATATTGTTTTCATATTCAATGGCTCTTTCACCCTCCTTGAATATGTAACAATATTTAATGGCTCTTATTGTTATCTTCATACAGCTTCGTCCCTCTTTGGAAAAACAATATCCAAATATCATCTTAACTCTTTGACGTGCTTGTGTCCATGTAATGGACAACGAACACATTGCAACCTTTCTCTTCACTACATCTTGTACAATTTTTCATTCATCCAAATTTCTCTTGGTTCTTGTGCTAATTGACTATTATTTGTACGATATGGATCTTCAAAATAAGATATTGTGATTTTTTGAAAAACAACACAACTGGTTTATGTCAAGTTTCATTCTTAGTTCAAAAAGTGAGACCTTAACCCCTAAATGCCCAACCATGCATATTTTGCATGACGTACGAATTTGAAGTCTGTTTTCTCATCCACCATGCACTTTTTGCAGTGTCGATTTCTTATTGAAACTTTTATGGGAACTTAGCTCCGTGCATGTGTAATCCGATTAGAAAGGGGATGATTTGTGAAATTTTTATGCCTCATTTTGTGTTGTAGTGTTCCACCCAAAATTTCGAAGATTTTAGTCTAAAAGTGCTCTTGAAAAAGTCAAGTACTAAAATTAAGCAACTAAAAAATCTCCAAAAATCACTACACTTAGAGTATTACATTTCAACCCATCACAACAAATTTCAATATTAGATTGTCAATATCTTATTTGTAATAATATTACAAAAGAGTGTTAAATTTTAAGTTTGAAATTTAATACACAAATATTGGTGATAGCAATTGCAAATCTAACCGTATAGATAGAATCTAAAATGCACAATATACAACTCTTATTCATTCATCAACTTGAAGATATCCCTCTTAGTTGCATTTTATAATGCATCTTTGGAAAATTGCCAAATCTGAAAAGGGTGAGAACGTTTAGGGGTTAAACATGATTTTCCAAAATAAGTAAAATTAAATAATGGAAACCATACCATTTTGTATTCCAATTTCATTACAATATTTTTTTTAAAAATGTGTTGATTTATGATATTTAATTGAATTTTAAGAGAAAACCTTGCAAAATTAATTTTAAAATATTTAAAAAAAAGGATGAATCCAACCCATTGACATTTATAACTTTGCATTGACGTTTACAACTTTGCATTGACATTTATAACTTTGCTTTGTATATCAACTTCATTTTTGTTCTTCATCAAACAATTTATAACGAAAATTTAAAAACCAGATGTCAAAGATTAATATCCGTTTATTCTCCTTACAAAAATTTCCCGAAATTTGTGGCATCTATTTTAAGAATCTTTAAAAAGGGAAGCTGCCACGAAGGTGTGGTATTTAGATCAATATGAGTTTTATACAGTACATTCCATGCTACAAAAGTGAAGTAGAATAATGGTAGTACATTCTCACTAATACATAACATTCACTAGTCTTTGTGACTGTTGCCTTCCCCAAACAAAATGATGTGGAATATCCCACATCATTTCATCCCCCCAATGAAATGATGTGAGATATTCCACATCACATCAGTAGCTATGGGGGCATGTGGCATTAAGCAAGAGTAACTAACTATGGTGAACCTCGGGGGTGCACTCTACATTATGTTTGAGAATCATGTGCGTTCATGACTCCTTCTAAAAAACCCCTTGTATACAAGTGGTTATATATCTAAATACCTTTGTATACAAATGTATTCCGTTTTAAATATGTATTTAGTGTAAGTATACGTGAATATTTTCAATTCTAAATGTGTTTATTGTATGTATACGTAATACGGAAGTGTTCAAATTAATACCCCTTCTGTACACTCACATATACTCATACATGTTTAGTACAATGCACCCCTGAGTGGTGAACACTAATTGAAAGCACTCACTTAGTCACTATTCAACAATGTCTTGTAATTGTTTATTTGATTCAATAGTTCATTCAATTAGTGGTGGATGAAACTAAAAGACAACCTTTGTGAAGGCTACTTAATGCTATGTATTACAAAAGATGAGGCAACCCTAGTTATTGTATGCATATAATGCAACTGCAAGGGGACCTTCAAAAGTTGCAGCTTCTCAATTTTTCCTTTTCATGACATTCCGAATTTTAAAACCAAAGGAACTTTAGATAGACTGTATGCATATCTTAAATTAATCCATAACGCAAGGGTAACGTAGCGCTTCGCATGGCTTCCATGAATGAGATCAGTTTAATTAGATTACTGAGTTTAGAGAACTACATCAGTTTATCGCATTGACTCTGTAAAGTCGCTGTAACGCGAAGTCAAACGAGCAGGTAGACGTAGCTTTTAATTGATTGTAACTTGTCTACTTCGATTCAAACGCTCAAGCAAACGGAGGGTTGTCAGCTTAGATCTGGATTCTGGTGTTGGTCAAGATTCTCACCAGTGTTGCAGGTGAAATTCGCGGCGTCATTAGCAAGGGACAGGTACCCTATCCAAAATCCCTTTCACTGGATCAGCAGTTGGCGATTGCGGCTCCAAACTTCGAAAGCAGTTAAGACGCTCATTAAGTTTGGAGCATCGGGTGCCTTGTTTCCAGGAGCCATGTGAAATTCCCCTCGCATTCTTGCTTTTTATCAAGTCCAAATTACCCGGAAAGCCTTTCGATGCAGACAATCGGAAGCTTATGTCATCTAAGGACGAGATTGACCCAGCTATAGAATTCAAAGAGAGCCGCTGCCCCGGAGCGTTTTCATGTTTTTGGCAACCAAGCTCGAGCTGCTGTTGTTTCTGCGGAAGCATTCAACCAGAGGAGGGATCTTGTCAGGAGACAATGTGCAGGCATTTGTATTGTAGTCACTGGATGCTCAGTTTCCTCTTCTCTCATCTGGAAAGTTTCTGGGATTGTTGATTGACAGCAGGAGAGACAAAGAAACGTAGTCATACCTGCAACAGGGGAGTACTTAGTCGATTGATTTGTTGTAGGAATGTCGTGATAATTGTCGTAGCTGCTGTCGGGAGAAAATGGGGGTTTACCAGTTGAGTCTGCAGGGAGCTTCACCATTGGATGGGAGTGATGGTAGCAGTCGAGGGTCATCGAATGGTGGCAACAAATCATCGAAGCAGAAGGGTTCCCAGAAAGGAGGTCATCACCAATCGAAGGGAGCGAAGACTAATCTGCTCAGTCCGCCTCGACACAGCACAGCCTGCTGTGATGGATTGTCAGAGCGACGGGAGATTGAGAGGAGATTGAATACCATTGTGCCTTTGCAGGACTCTCATTGCATGGGGCATAGTTTCCGATCCGAGGACAGTGAGAGTCTTGCCCTGTGGGAGGAGAAGGAGCAGCCTGCGGCGGACGAGCATGGGTTGGTGAAGTCTCCGCGGTGGCTGGAAGCCATGCGGAAGTTTGACACCTCCAGGCTCGCGCCATGGCGCAGCTCGCCAGTTCACCCGAAGACGTCTTTGGATGGCCCGCGGCTCTCGTTGTCCGACAGGAAAGGGAGCCTGAAATCGTTTCATGAATCCGCCAAGGCTCCATGGTACATCAATGCCACGAAGAAGATTGGGAACAGAGAGAGCCGGTCAGTGCGGAGTCCCCTCGGAGTCTCCAATTTGTCGCGACAGAGCGGTCAGCTCATTCCATCGAGCGGAGAGCTGTTGATTCGGAGTTGTGAGCTCATTCCATCGAGCGGAGAGCTGTTGCTTCCACGAGCCCGGAGTGGCGAGCTCAGTCGATCGGAGGGCAGCAAGCATAGAAATTCATCGAAGCCAGAGCTCGTTGTGAAGCAAGAATGTCTTGACAATGGCGTCACCTCGGAAATTCTTGCAGAGGAACCCAAGAACGCAAAATTGGAGCCGACGACGAAGTATACAGAGTCTGTGATTGACAACAAATCTGCATCGACGAATTCCACTGTGAAGGGCAGAGATACATCAACATGTGAAACTGACAAGACAAGCGCAGTTCATGAGGAAGAGGATGAAGCATCTGCTATGGCACCTATCAAAGGCGAAGCGACGGTCCCGTTCATACGACGGGAGGAAGCCCACGACACGGATGTTGCATCTTGCAAGGCTCCTCAGCCTTCCCCGCGTTTGGTAATGCAGCCGTCTTCAGAGCAAGATGATGACACATCGCCGTATGAAGCTTTACGAAAACGGTACATTCTTAAGGCGGAGAGCGAGCCATTGGATGGAGATCTTTACGTAATCCAGCCGCGGTCTCCTGCGTCGCGACCCCAAAGTGTCATGTCTAATTCAGTAGCTGACATGAGTTCCGAGGCGTGCTTACTGAAGTCGAGGTCATACAACGATGCTGAAGGTCCGTCGACCCCAGAGAGATTGTTCGGATCGCTCCGCAACAAGGTTTTTAGGTCTCGTCCGGGTGCCTCTCCTCTGGGAAAAAAGAAAAACCTCGGGGATTTTTTCGAGTCAGCTTCTCCACGAAGCATCCTGTGTGGGTTGGCAGACGAAGGCAGCCTGTCATCCACGAATCCGTCGCTGCGGTCCGACCCAGGAATGCCCGCATTCTCAGCCCTACCAATATCTGCATCGAGCTCAGACGCATCGTTTGATCTCGATTTCGAAGTTACCCGTTCAGCTTATAATCTGAACGTTCTCAAGACTGTAGAATCACGGCGTGTGAGTTTATCATTTCGAGACTTCGGCCCTTCACGACCTTCGCAAGAGAATGCGGTTTCCAAAGTTGACGCAGCTGCAGCTGTGAAAGCGACTCCATACACCGAGCTTCTGGGATGTGAAGACAGCGATGAGGCACGCTCTTCACCCAAGAAGATATCGACCCCGGAGCTTTGGACAGCAACATTTTCCACCAGCGTGCAGCCTGAGAGCCCCTGTGCTGCCACCGAACGTGAATCTGCCTTCTCGCCTTGCAATACTCCACCTCCGAGACGGCTTTCGTATGTATCGCCATCTGAGCTGCAGATGTCATCCTCTGTCGTTTCGAGGTCGAGGCCACCTCGCCACAACGATTTCACTGCTCGCCTCGGCGGGATGTTCTCTCCTCGTCGCCTGATCTCCAAGTGTGACGACGTTGTTTCTTCCAACCGCCATAATTGCTTCGTTACTTCTAGTACTCTTTCACCTCCTCATGACGACATTGTTCTTGGCGACCGATCTCCAGCTTTCGACTCCACCTTGGAGCTGCTGTCGCAGTCCATGAGCAAGGAGAGGAAGTCCAAATCCAAGACGGAGTTCAGCAATCGGCGCCACTCTTCAGCTGAGAGCTCAGATGCACCAACTATGAGGGTACGTCTCCTTGTCATGGCCACATAAGGTTCAATTTGATAATGTAGGCTTGAATCCGAATTCTTCTTTCTGCGTTCAATTGCAGCACCTAAAAATTTGGACATGACATCTGTGCGTTCAGTTATCCATCAGCAAGGCCATGAAAAAGATTTTGTCGAAATGCACCGTGAAGCGCTCCAACAGCAAGGGGAAGTCGAAGATTCCTGAATCCCCTATTCTCGACACACTTGCGCCATCCGATTTTCACTTCACCGAGGTACAACTTACTTCCAATTATCCTTCTCCTACTAATTTTCTTTCTCTGATTTGACCGTAAATTGTTCACAATAATAACGTCATGACCTCTCTCTCTGTCTCACAGGCAAAATGAAGAACGGAAATATAGCCTGTCACCAAATACAGCGGCTGCTCGTCCGAAACTAGAATCTCAAACTTACACGTCTGACGATCGTGTTCGCATCAATCAACATTCACGAAGATTGCTCAAGCTCTCCAGTGTCATTCCTGTAGTACAGCGCGCCCGGGTTTTTTTTTTCTCCGTCTTCTTAAGCGGAGATGCTTGATGTCGAACAGAGACTTGTGTTTTTCCAAGCACCCGCAAGAGCCAGTAACGTAGCTACGAAATACACGGACAGAATTAAACATGAGGCTGTGAAACTTGCCTCCTCAACCAGTGCATCGGCCATGTACAATAGGTCTCCGGAATGAACAAATACATTGTAGAGTAGGCGCACTTGAATATTTTTCATCAGTCTACGGACAGTGATTTTGATCACCATACTTAACTTGCAGTGTGGTTGTAGAGATATCAGTGCCTTCGATCAAGCTGCGGAGATTACAGCAGCAATGTGTATAAGCTAGGAACTCTACTCTTGGAATTGCACAGAATGACAAGCGGTTGTGACAACTCTCTTATGTCTGCGCTCACTGGCAATTGGAATCATTTTGTACAGTCTCGTCAATAAAGAGAAAGAGAATATCCGATTCCTTAGCAATACAACATCGTTCACTTCATGTTCATTTCTGCTACAATTCTTCCGCTCTCATGTCGAAATTTGATGAAGAAAACTTGAGATATAGCTCTTGAACTAATCAAGCTAGCTAAACCATGCAGCTCCGTCATGAGCATGAAGAAACGAGAAACTGACTAATCGAGCTGTTGTAGAGATATCAGTACCTTCGATCAAGCTGCGGAGATTGAAGCAGCAACGTTTATAAGCTAGGAACTCTACTTTTGGAATTGCTCAGAATGACAATGCAAGCGGTTGTGACAACTCTCTTATGTCTGCGCTCACTGGCAATTGGAATCATTTTTGTACAGTCTCGTCAATAAAGAGAAAGAGATTATCTGATTCCTTAGCAATACAATACAACATCGTTCACTCCATGTTCATTTCTGCTACAATTCTTCCGCTCTCATGTCGAAATTTGATGATGAAAACTTGAGATACAGCTCTTGAACTAATCAAACTAAAGCATGCAGCTCCTTCATGAGCATGAAAAAAACGAGAAATTAACTAATCGAGATGTTGCAATTCACGAGAGTACCGGACATCTGCAATTACTATAAGTAGACTCAATGTCCGCCGCTGATTTAGGAAATCATGAAAATTTTGAAATTTGAATGTGGCGGGAGTTTGAGTGTTACTGGCGCCGATTTTACCGTCGATAGTTGGTCGACTGGCCAGGAAGATGGATGGAATTCATCCACTAGAGATGCAACTTTTCGTCCACGAGTTAAACCATTCATCCGTTATCCGACACTTCCATAACATTCAGTACTGTAGTCTTCACTGGCTCTGTCTTTTGGTCACATCCACTATGAAACTTTTTTATTTAGATGCACATGAATGAGGAACTGGATTCAACCTTTCCAACCCTACACTAAATTTTTTGGATCTTGACAGCTTCACTTTAAAGATAACATTAGAGTTAACCGGAAAGTCAGTTCAAAGAGGAAATTTTTAGCAAACTCGTGTTGAATTTCTCTTCAACTCATATTGAAATATATATAGACCAAAAACTAGTTCATGATGAGTTGGGAGACAATCTAAAAAAAGCCACTGTCATTATTCTCCACATCTCGCAATGACTCCCACACCTTCTACCAATACTCTAAGCCCATGACTTACAAGGGGACAATCTATGACACAACATTATTCAACCCAAGTACAGCTCAAAAAAGAGGTTAGAAGTAGAGCAAAAAGGGAGGTTGGATGGGCTTCTTTTCGGTTAACTCTATTGCCCTTCTGCCCATGCAAAATGTTTATGCACACTATTCATGGATCCAATGCATTTATTTCAATTGAATATGATGTGAGGCAACTACCAAAACACGTGGGGACAATTTTTTTTTTATCAAGGCAACATACTATTCATGCATGAGAGTTGCATTACTAGCTTGCAACTGTCAACTGCTTCTAATTTTTGTTTTCGTGTCAACTCGAGTAGCTACTATATTTTCTGTTCAATTTCATGCAGCATATGTTTGCAAATTCTCTAGGGATGCAAGGCATAGCCAGTGAAAGCTACAAATTTAGCACCAAAACATTGGGCCAGGCCAAAGAAATTGTATACCATACCTTAGAGGCAGCTTCATCACTCCTCCGTCGAATAATTTATTAATTTCAAATTTTGATGTCCGGCAATAAAAAAAGTAATTTTTTAAAATTCAACTTTTCAAGAAATAAATAACTTCAAGTTTGACTTTCATCCACAATTGATGAAGTTTTCATTGAATGTTTGTTATTTTAGTGGACTTCATGTGATCACTCTTAACATTTTTAATTTAATTTATTTTTAGTTCATGTATTCAATTTCAAGATATTTCATCATTCATCTAATTTAATTTCATGGTTTTCCGGCAAATAGGCAACATAATTTTATTTTTTATTCGACATTTTTATTTGGAATTATTTTTTGCCGAAGCTGCCCCTAAGGTACGGTATAGGTTTTTTTTTATTCCAAAGCTCACAACTTAGCCAGACACCTCAAATGTATCTTCAATGTTGGACATCATACATCACTACCATCCACACAATCATTCACCAAATTACCAGAAATGCAATCTTGCAAGCAGCGAGTAGTGAGCAACCATTTTCTGTTTTTTGAATTTCTTTGTAAAGAATTAATAAGAGAGACTATCACCGCAGGAATCATGAAGGAATATTTGAGAAATATTGTTTAGTAAATTGGAATTTGTGGTATGTATGGCATTTATTGATTTAGGATAAGAATCTCGACGTTTATCTCATCTTCAAAATCTACTTTTTTCCAAAAAAAATAGTAATTTTTTTCTATAAACAGAGTTCAGTGCTCGCTGCTCGGTGCCCTGTGCTCACAAGATTGCTTCGCTAACCATATTACTTGTCAATTGCGTTCAAGTCAACAATTGAATTGGGTCCTAATGTAAAGTGGTCTAAGAGTCAACTTTCATGGGTTTGAGAAGTTGCCTATGGAAATAAGCAAGAGGAGGGGGAAAGTGGTATTAGAGTTTGTCTCGTGCTCGTCTATGAATTAGCGCATGTTTTCATGAACTCGCATATTAAGGTGAAACATGAACAAATTTGACTGGTTAAAAAAAAGTCGTCATAAAGTCTTGGACCTGAGAACCAATGATGGAGAATTTGTCATACTTCATGACAAATTCTCCATCATTTTTTTTCGAAAGGAAGCTTGAAATGTGGAACTTGGTTTATGTCATCAGGTATAGAGAGTTATAGCATATCCTGCGGTCCGCCTCAAATACCATCGCTCCCCTATTTTTTGAATGAAAATTTTATGCTCTTGTTGATCTAAATTCTCTTTGTCCTACTAAATAAGCATGAATTTGGAGGGGCCAACAACTCCCCCACCCCCTATATTTTCTTTTAGAACTAGCACATTGTCATAATAAATAACAACTTTTTTTTTGTTTTTTTACAAGCTATATGACTTGTAATTATTGAAAGCATATTTTAGCGAATTGTACCACTGGAGAAACAAGTGGCTATCCCCTCTAAATTGAACATATAAAAATTGGAGGGGCATAGGTATTTGGGAACCGCATGATATGTATTAACCCCTAAAGGACCAGGTGGACACATTGTGTCCAAGAATAATTTCATTACTTTAACAACTTGTTTCATAATTTTGACTCAATATAAACTAGAGAATTGAAAATGTACGTTACAAGAACACAAAAATCCTTTAAGATTTGCAATTACGTTGATTGATTCATTGGGAAAAAACTAAAACGTCAACGTAGGTAAACTTGGGACATGGTGGTTAGGGCGGTTGATGACTTGGAGGGCGTGTTCACACTTGGATGTCACATTCGTAAAAAAAAAAGTGTACGATATGTAAAATATTTTCCATTACTGCATCATTAACACTATATAATAATTACGAAAAATGTTTAAATATATTGAAAATAGAATCTTTTCAAAACAATTGGAATCTTTTCTACATATTTTATATTATTTTGGAATATTTTAGAATATTCCATATATATATATATATATATATATATATATATATATATATATATATGAATTCTCCAAAACATTTTTGCAATGTAAAAGTTAATAACAATCACAAGCACCGGCTCAACGAGTCACCAACAAGTCACTTCATCCAAACATAAATCTTTGAGAATCAATCATTGTTGTTGTATTTAGTTTTAGAGCACCATTTTTTGTGAGCACCTAGATATAGTACATCTTTGTATGCTCCTAAACTTTCAAACGCTAATCATGGTTTTTTAATTTATGAGAAAGCTTGCAATGAATGACCTGTTGGTTTTGTTCAAAATTTTCAGAAATCAACTTATGATCAAACCTTATAATCATGTAATATATACGGTAGATTGTTCTGAAAACTGATGTATAGTCTCATGACTAAGTCCTCTTTGAGTTTCAACGGTGAAGTTTTCTACATGAATACCAATCAAGAGATACAGTACCTCACAAAACTGTTCCAATGATTGGAACTTCTAGATTCAAAAGTATGTGTAAGATAAATGGATGTCCAAACTTTCAAGTAGTAGTTTGAGGCATATATTACATCCAATCTAGTACCCATTTGTAAAAAAAATCTAACTAAATCAAATATCATTGAAGGAAAAATGAAAGTTAAAAACTAGTATATACATTGGTACAGTTTTGTGAGTGCTCTAAGTAAACTAGCTAATACTTTGTCCATCTTCCTTTTGAAGCTATTACAGCTTCAATCCTTTTGGGCATACTTTCTATAAGTCTTCTACAATCATGTGCAGTAATAGAAGAGAAGACTTGTACTACACGTTCCCATAATTCTATCATTCCTTTTGGAGGTGAATCATATTGATTCAATCTCCTTTTGAGGATGGCCCATAGATGTTCTATTGGATTTAAATCAGGGGATTGGGCAGGCCACGTTAGAAGACTAAAACTTTGCCTTGAAAACCATTCTTGCATCATTTTTGTGGTGTGAACGGAAGCATTATCTTGCTGAAAAATGACTTGTGTAGCATCTAATCCATATTTTCTAATTGTACCATCTATTGTCTGCTCTAAAATCTGACGATATCCATGTTGATTGAGGCGGCCTTCAACTTTGTACACTAGTCCTGGCCCATAAATGGTCATACTACCCCAAATCATGATTCCACCACCACCATGCTTTACTGTCTCTGTAACAGTGCGTGTTGACAACTCATGTGGATCACGACTCCAACACCAAGAGATTCCATCAGAGCAGAATAAGTTGATTTTAGACTCATCAGAGAAAATGACACGACTCCAATCATCTATAGTCCAATCTAGATGGGCTCTTGCAAAGTCTAAACGTGCTTTGATATTCTTGACTAAAAGACGTGGTTTTTTCTGCTTCACTTGTGATTGTAAACCACCTCTACGTAAAACACGTCTCACTGTTTCAACACACACTTGCATCCCAAATGCCTCTTGCACATTTTTTGTAGCCTCTACTGCAGTACTAAGCTTACCTCTAGTCATATTCAATACACAAGACCGTTCCATTGCAGGAGTCATCTTTCTTGGTCTACCTCCATGTGATGATTCTACATTGAAAACACACTTTTGTCGGAGCCTCTGCACAGTTCCAACACCCACATGCAAACTCCTTGACACTTCTCTTATAGTGCACCCTCTTTGCAACATAGAAAGAACGTCTGACTTTTTTTGAGAAGATAATGCAGACACCATCTTTTCTACTTGGAAGCAAGAACAACAAAGTACAAAAAACTGTAGGAAAATGGTCTATACACACACTGGAACAAAGTTCAACAACAAAGAGTTGAAGGTCCATCAAGATTGACAAGCTTTTGTAAACATTTAGTTTTGGAAGAGTGCACTCACAAAACTGTTCCAGTGAATCAGATGGCTTTGAACCCTACAATTGTCACGTATAGATAGTCATGCATGTCATTGGTTTTTACATGTGGCTTCCTAACGTAGATTAGAAGCTTATTGCAATGCCACATGGGCATTTGCAATTGCCATGTAGCATCCACAGTCAACCAAAAGAAGATATTTACAGCATTGGAACAGTTTTGTGAGGTACTGTACAATTGCCTTTTAGAAAGCATCACAAGAAAGTGATAATTTTTTTAGGAATGAGCATGGTCCTTTAGGGGTTAAATAACCAACAAGCCGAATTAGCGGTGAGTAGATTATCATATATAACTGGTTGTTCACTTTTCAATCACAACCCTTGATCTTCATGATCCAAGGGCGTAGGATGCAAGTTGAAAGAAGAGAAGATTATGAGTTGCAACTTGTGATGGGGATGTTGACCGGTTGCCAATGGGATGGAGCCATGTCAATAACCGGTCATCGCCATATTTGTTTAATTGGGAATTTTTGCCATATTGGAACTCTTCGAAATCTACAACTGGTATAGAACTTCCCACAGAACCTATGCCAGTTGTAGATTTCTAAGAGTCCCAACATGACAGAAATTCCCAATTAAACGAATATAGCGATGGTTGTGCTCTCAAGTTTGAGAGCACGGTTATATACTGTAGGGACCAACACGGTTATAGGGTCCAAGAGGGTCTATGACCGTGCCGGTCCCTATAACCGGTCCTTGTACAGGATGAGGGACAAGTCTGGCACTTCGGGCGCGGCCACGTTCCACGCCTATCAACATCCACTTGGCCTCCTCAACCTCGCAATCTCTGTTGGATCATTCCAATTCAATTCTGCAACCAGAAACCCACGCTCACATTTTCAGTAGTCTCAGCAATTCCGCCGCATTTCAATTCCACAACGAAAAAAACCATTGAGTGTGGAGTGAGCCGATTCATCGGGAGCAGCTAGCGATGGCGATGCAGGCGGTGAGGGTCCCGGGGACGACAGCGATGTGCGCGTCGTTGCTGCCGCAATTGGGAAGCTTCACTGGCGGAAGTACTTTACAGAACACGAGCCGGGTGGCGCTTCGACCGCTCAGAGCTGTCTCTGTGTTTAGCGGGACGATGAAAGCCGGCGGGTGGATGGAGAAGGTAGGTTTTGGTGTGCGAGCCGCGGGGCAAACCAACGGCGCGAGCGCGAGCGTGAGCGGCGCGCAGGGACCGGACGACGACGTCCCGGCGCCGGGCCGCGAGTTCGCCACCTTCGGCGCGGGCTGCTTCTGGGGCGTGGAGCTTGCGTTCCAGAGAGTGCACGGCGTGGCCGTCACCGAGGTCGGCTACACGCAGGGCCAATTGGATAACCCTGACTATTACGCCGTTTGCTCCGGCGCCACAGGTACCGCAATTGGAATCGCCTCTGTCACTGAGGAACTGGACATTAGGGTTTGCAGACATCTATCGAATTTCGCTTTGTAACCTAATTTCACCTGTAGAATCATACAGCATTTTAGGGCCGCTTCACACTATGGCCGTGCAATTTCACCGGCCGTCCAATTTCACCTGTAGTATCATACAGTATTTTAGGGCCGCTTCACACTATGGCCTATGGCCGTCCAAGTCGAGAGGCAGTGGGATTGAGAGTCCAAACTTTGTTGAGAGTCCAAATAAATCTACTGATAATAGGCATTAAAATACAGTTTTCATTTTTTATGAAAAAAATTCGGCGGCCTCTCGACCATAGTTTGGTCTTGCAAAATGCAGGACCCAAACTTCCTCTCAAGAGGCCGTCACCTTGGTCAAAAAGCGTTGCCAAACTTCCTCAAGAGGCCGTCACCTTGGTCAAAAAGCGTTGCCATGTAAGCATTTTGGAGGTCCACATCCTTTGGACTTTGGCATCTAGTGTGAAGGGTTGAGAGGCGGATCCCATGGTTTCTTGCAATTTGATTGGTGGAAATCGACAGCCTCTCGACCTTCGGCCATAGTGTGATGCAGCCCTTACACATCCAAATGACTGCCGATTTCCGCCAGCAGGAACAGGCCACAGCAGCAGTGACGTGCAAATCGGAGCTCATCTTTTCCTGTTTTAAGAAGTCCTTGGCTACTGCAGCAGTATGTGTAAACGCTGTATCAGTTTTTTATCCTTGGGGAGATCAATGATGATAATCGTTTATTGAAACAGGCCATTCCGAGGTTGTGAGGGTGCAATATGACCCCAAGGAGTGCAGTTACTCGACCTTGCTGGACTTGTTTTGGAAGCGCCATGATCCCACCACACTCAACCGTCAGGTACATGTCGAATTATAGTACACTTTCAAATTACATCCATTGATAGACTTTCACGTTACCTCCTGACATTACATTACATTTTACACTTTCAAATTACATGCATTGTTGATAGACTTTCACGTTACATGCATAGAGCTCCTTATATTAGAGTTATCCTAAAAGAGAAGTTGTGTTTGAACAAGATACTATTTGTTTTGCTTTAATATACTCTTATTTGTTCACTCTAAATAATTCAAAGATGTAGAAGCGCTAAGTGGCCTCTCATTGTTAGGTGCGTAAGAGCTTGGTGGTCTTCAAACTCATGCACAACTAGTTTAGCAGTCAAAAAAGACGGCTAAACTAGTTTACCATGAGTTTGAAGACCACCAAACTCTTACACACCTAACAGTGAGAGACCACCAAGCTCTTTCAAACTTCATAACTATTTAGAGTGAACAAATAAGAGTACATTAAATCAAAACACATGGTATCTTACTCAAACACCACTAAACTTTTAGGATAACTCCATTACATTACATTTTACACTTTGAAATTACATGCTTTGATAAACTTTTGCGGATCATGCATAGAGCTCCATTACGTTTTACACTTTTTAATTACATGCGTTGATAAAATTTCACATTACCTGCATGAAGTTCCATTACATACATCCTGACATTGCATTAAATTTCACATTCTTGCTGTAGATCAGTTTTAGTAATACGAATGTACTCACTTTGTGGTTTGAGTGCATCAGGGTAATGACATGGGAACCCAGTACAGGTCCGGAATATACTTCTACACTCCGGAGCAGGAGCAAGCTGCGCTGAAGTCGAAGGAAGAGGTGCAAAAGACACTGAGTGCACCAATTGTGACTGAGATTCTTCCAGCCAAGAAATTCTACCGTGCAGAGGAGTACCACCAACAATACTTGGCCAAGGGTGGTCGGGCCGGAAGCCCTCAGTCCCCTGCTAAGGGATGCACTGATCCCATCCGCTGCTACGGCTAAGGTTGTTGCCAAACACTTCACTCACTTCATCACAATGCCAACCATGGAACTGATCTCTGCAGGAAAAGAAAGAAAGAAAGAAAGGAACGGATCTTCTTCACCTTTTGGAGTTCATACATTTATGTTTTGAAGATTCTGAGTTGTTTTTAGTTAAGGAGATTGTGTGTTGGGTGTTGTCAGAGACATTCATTCATTCATGTTGGGGCGGATTGCTTAAGCTGGAATAGTCTTATAAGCGGCAACCAACTCAATTATAATGATAATATATAACCTTGTTCTTTCGCTTGAAAATGGATCTTATGATTTATGTATGTTTCCATTGTTCTTTGGCTTGAAAATGGATCTTATGATTTTATGTATGTTTCCATAGTTCTTTGACTTGAAAATGGATCTTATGGTTTATGTATGTTTCCATCGTTCTTTGGCTTGAAAATGGATCTTATGTAATAGGTAATCTTCATTGGGAGGAGTGTTATGGGCTATAACCGGGATCCCAATGGTGACCGTGTAAGATTCATTATACCCCATGACGCCCCGACCAATAAGAATTACTTTTTGTAATCTTTTTGGGGGTTGTATATATTTTTTACATCATATGTGTGTTGATTTGGAGGTAGATGAAGTGAAGAGAGTAATAGGAATATAATAAGACCCCGAAAAGGTCATAATAAAAATTACAATTTATGTATGTTTCCATTATGATTAAAACCATTTTGAGCTTCGACCATGAAGGATTGGGTAAGTACTAGAAATGTATCCTTCATTATAATTTTGAAATATTGGTTCCATCCTGGGTTTAGGGTTGAGTAGTGCTCAAGGTAGAAGTGGTGATTTTTCAACCATTCTCATTGTCATCCCATACACAATTGCAATATCTACTGCCTCTCTCATTAACGTCTTTTTGCATTCTAATGTAGCCAAATGTACAGTCCAAGTAAATACACATACACACTATCAAGGATAGTTCATGTTGAAATTGAAAATAACTGAAATTGTCCATGTTAGGGTGGAAATTAGTGATAATTTTGAAAAAATATGCACTCATCAGAAAAAATTATAAATTATTATTTTACATCTTAGAATGACACTTTTGGGTTGTTCATTGTAGTGATACAGGGTCTCATTTGAACCAAATAGGATTGGAAAGGGTAAGAATATGCAATGGCGACTAGATTCACATAGGGAAATTACATGATTTTGTTAATCTAATATACATTTGTTAATCTAATATACAAGTATGTGCAATATCAATACAGACGACAATGGGTATGTCCACCTTAGTGTGGCATCTTGCATTGACTTGCTTATAAAAAACCAAGTAAATGATTTGCTTCTAAGGACTTTTATTGTGTTAGCACAAATGTGTTGGCTATTCAAAATCTTATTGGGTGGGAGATCCCCCAAAATTGTCTCATTTTGCAAATTTTCTTTGATGATCTCTAAATGCTTTTCAAAAAAATAATCATATTTCCACCGTAGGATCTTGTACTCCTAAGCCTTGTAAACTATCCCTCAAAATTTCAAAACATTTGACCATGTGGATGTTAAGATAATAGCAAATGAAGTTGAGCTCTTGAAATTTCCGGCCTTAGAAAATCCAGGCAGCCTTACTTTGATGGGCTCCCAAACTCAAAAAATAGTTGAAATGATGTGCCATTTTTTACCATCTAGTTAAAAGATGCATGAATCAATTTGACAAGATGTTCAATTCATTAGCTTTTTTTTAGAGACCTTGTAATGAATGGAGGTATGAAGAGAAATAAGAGATTTTGGCTAAATTAGATTATTCCTTCAACTCTCATTCAATTAGATGAGCCCACAATTTATAACATGCACTGTATGTGGGCTGAAGTCAACTTCCTTCAGGTGCCTAATGAATCTCATTGGCTCAAATGTTTTGGCAAACTTACCTAAAGTGTTGAAACTGCCTTTCAACATTTAGATGTTTCACTTTGAAAAATTCCCCTAAGTGGCGTTTTAATCGGATGAACATAACTTCAATTGATTTGGAAAGAAAACTTGTTTACCTATAACATCATATTTTTGTTTTGAAAAAAATTACTTTTTCCAACCTAAGCAACCCAGGGAAATGAGCAACGATCACAAAATGGTCTTTTAGAAGCTTAGGGGTTAATTGATTTAAAATGACCTTCAACCATCCAAATGATGGGGCTTATAGTTGGAACTTTATGCTCTTGAATTTATTTTTTATTTTTTATTTTATTTTTATTTTTATTTTTGTTTTATTTTTATGCACTTTATTCCACTGCAAAAATTCATTTCTTGAATGTTGTTCATCTGTGCATTTAGCCCCAATATAAACACTTTGAACTTTGCTCTAATGTACTAGGTTCTAAGCAAACAACATGACTCACAAAGTTAGGCTCTTTGATTGCATGCAAGGATTCTAGTTTTGCTTTGTAGAGAATCTTCTTCTTATATGAAGTAAAGGGAATTCTTTTTTAACTTATACATAGGGTAGCCAACCCTGTTGTTATTGCTCACAACTATTAGAGTTAACCGAAAAGAAGATAGAATATATGTTAGGTGAGGTGAGTATGACCCGTATCCAAAGTAGCCAAATAAACTAGCATGGTTCTCAAAATAAAAAGGAGGGTGAACTAGTCTGTTGTCACAAAGGTGGCGAAACTGAGACTACTGACGATGATCCACATCTAATTTGAAATCATAGGTGGCGAGACTACTGACGATGACCCACATCTAATTTGAAATCAAAGGTGGCGAAACTGAGACTACTGACGATGGCCCACATCTAATTTGAAATCAAAGGTGGCGAAATTGAGACTACTGACGATGACCCACATCTAATTTGAAATCAAAGGTGGCGAGACTGCTGACGATGACCCACATCCAATTTGAAATCAAAGATGAGACTATTGACGATGACCCACATCTAATTTGAAATCAATGGTGGCAAAATTGAGACTACTGACGATGACCCACATTCAATTTGAAATCAGGTAGCTCTGACAACTTGGACTGACTTTCAAAGCTCATATCTAAATTGAAGTTATAGGTTGTTGGGTTCACTATTTGCTTTGATTTTGAATACACTCAAAGAGGACATAGACTCTGGTTTCCTGATATTTTGGAGGTCAGATTACATGTTGTGATTTTAGTTAACTCAATTACAATGCCCCTATTTCATATTGTTTTTTTTTTTTTTTTTTTTTTTTTTTCAAAACAGATTTCACCACAACCTCAAAAATCGAGTTATTCAACAAATGGTTATATTTATAGTGCATGGAACATAAAATTGCCATCTTTTGTACATGGATCAAAATGGATTCTCAGATTTCTTGTTCTTGTTATCACTCATAATTGATTTTAGTAATTATCACTCATAATTTTATTACTCAAAACGTCGTCTACTTTTATTACCAATTGCTGCTATTATTATTATTATTATTATTATTATTCCTAATTAATTTTGGTGTGCAATCATTGGTGCACGAGCACTTATAAGAGCATCCGTGCCAATGTTCCCTAAATTACACTTGGACAAAACCCCTATGCGCAGCTCCAACTCATAGGCTGGTGGCAAAATGCAGTATCTTCTCAGGACATGACAAAAACAAACCCGAATAAATCCATTCGTAACACCTTTGCTATCAACCTACAAGTTTAGAACAAAACGTTTCTACAACAAGTCTTTAGAATGGATTCCTCTCGTCTCTAATTCCTAATAGAAACTTTGGGTACATTTCACAACCGATATGAATTTTGCAACGGATTTCCAACCACATGGAACATGTACCCATTGCCACTCATATGGAAAGGATCTAAGGAGGTCTTAACAGAAGAGTAACAAAGAACACAAGTAGTCATAGCTACAGATCCAGCAAGCAACACTCATCACAATAAGCAGAGTGTAGTGAAAGCGAATAGACAAACTTTTCACATGTGCAGAAGCGTGCACACGACAAGTCCCACAGTACCTGTGATCCTTATCCTGCAGACTACCTGATCAGCAAACAAGTGGTACTCTCACTGAAGCTAGATAATCAGAAAGATGAATCCTCAGCTTTTCCAAATGCAGTCAACTAAAATCTCATCAACACCGAGTCGAGTCCACCAGTTGCTTGCGCTAGGGCCTATAAAGCACACCGGTCTAGGACAGGACCAAGGGTGCATTCTGTGAAGGGCGAGCATTACAAAGAAACTATGGCCTGAAAAAGTTATGTACGGGCCCTTTTGTTGCTGCAGGATGGGCATTTGTATTGCTTAATGTGTTCTGCTCTTGCTGGTGTGATTTTCACGCACTTGCCATGGTACCACTTCTCACAGATATCACAGCCAATCCAGAACTCATCAGCGGTGTAAGGCCCACCGCAACTTCCACAGAAAGTGTCACCATGTTCCTCCTCATCTTCATCTTCAAGAGCATCCTCCTCATCTTTGGGAGGTGGTGGACCAGGATTTTTAAGCTTGGTTGGCAGAGGCACCTGCTGCTGAAAGACCAGAGAACATCAAGCACATTTAATAATTTACTTCACGTGCATATTTTATTTTATTTTATTTTATTAAACATCCTAAAAAAAATACCTCCCAAGTTCCTCCCACGTTCCTCCCACAATAATCAACCAACTGAACTCTAAATCTGAACCTCCCAACCAGCTAAACCACCCGTAGCATCTCAAGTGCGTTTACCAAAGCACGTATTCATTTGATGAAGAAATGTCTAGGCAGTAATTCATTAGCACTCACCACCTTTGTAGTAGACTTGGCTTTGGCGCCAGAGTTATTGTTGGCAACGGGCTTGTCCTTCACAATCTTCTTCCCTGTCACTACGTCAAATACCGTTGGGAGCTCGTTGATCATATTAAAGAGACGCTTCCTGTAAGAATCACAGGACATCGCCTTAGACAGCAAGATGAAGATTTCCCCTCCCCTAGGTGAAGCAAGTCAGATAATTTCCATGTCCTGAACGAACAGCAACCCATCTCAAACAAAAGAACTCATGAACCTCCTAGTATGATCATTTCATTCAAATATGTGATAAATAGATGGGTGTGCTGCTAGTACTTCTCAAATAAAGTTCTACGATTTTCTGTAAATTCCGAACAAGAAATAAGCGTTTCCCTGATAGTTCAAGATAGGGTAATTAGAAACGTTCATTAACCCAAGCTTCTCAACATCTCCGCTGAATCATAGTGAACCTCTCCGTAGAAAATGTAAAATGAAGTTTGAAGGTATTGGGAGTAATTGAAGGAAAAAATGTGGATTAATCAACTGACAATCCCAAGCTTGATAGATTAAGTACAGTACAGAGCAAAAAAAAAAAAAAAAAAAAAAGTATTCTAACTGCTAAAGGTATCTGACCTCTCGTTCTTGTCAAACCGAGCTCCATAATAGAAGGCAACAGCGAGCAGCCAAGCATCACTGTGCACAGCTACCAAAGACAGCCAATCCTTCCGCTGCATGCCATCTCTAGCGAAGTTGATACCAAGAGCAGGTTCGGGAAGTTCAGGTGGAACCTCCTCCGCTGGTAGAGCTACTTCCCAGGCTTCATCCGGGAAACCATACAAGCACAAATTCTCCTTCTCTGCAATTGCGGAGCAAACTAGTCATATATCACCTCCAAATGCAACATAAACAATGCTACAACATCGTCTGAGGTTTCCACTTTGAAAATATTAACAATAACAATAATAACAAAATTAATAATAACAATATTAATAATCAGATTTCTATATAACTTTTCAGGGCAATGCAATGTCACAACAGCCTGTAATGCCGTTGGAACATTTTTCAAGCGCTCAGCTGATTCTCTACAAAGCTTTGTAAATTAGCAAAGTCGTGTTATTTCGTGAAATGCGACCACGAAGCTTTTGCTAAAATAGTTGTTGAAAATCAGCATGATTAAAATCTATAAGTACAGCAATATTCCACAACACAATGAAATATCAGGGAACAAGCTCTAAAAAATTTACTCCGTCTAAAAGTCGAAGCCAACAGCCAGAGATACATACAGAGCTCTAGGCGTGAATTTCTTACCTGGATCACACTGACGATAAAACTCTTCCACGTCTGCAAAGACAAAAATAGAAAAAAGAAGAATTAACAACCTATATATCTACATCGGGAATCAAGAAGCACGTCTCAAACAATCTACGGGAAAGCACTCCAACGATACTATTGCACACTAGTCCTCCGCAATGTGCATAAAAATCACGCACACCGGTCGATAACTGCAGCAGCTCCGGCCATCAGAAACGAAAAACCTTCAATCAACAACATCGACGTACCGTTCGTGAGCGCCTTCAGCATTCCCGATCGCCGCCCCTTGAAGTCCTTGAACACCTCGTCGACCGTCCGCGGATTCGTCGCCATCGAGGCTCCCTCCATGTTGTCACAAAGAACACTCTCGCAATAAAATAAAATAAAATCTCACAACAAAATCACGGCCTCCCGGTGAAGAAAAAGAAGAGGGAAAAAAAAACAATAAACAAGCTTTCCGTCCTTTCCTTTCCTTTCCCCCTCCTACTACACGCGCGATGAGGAGGAGCGGAACGCGTAACGCTTTCCTTTCTGCCAGGACTCGCAATCACCGGGGCTTCGCATCTTGAAACCGGCGAAACCAAACCCTATCGATGAGGCTAAAACCCCGTCACGCGTCTGTTTCCGGCGCGGCCGAGTGCGCCGGCGCCCGCTTTTACGTAAAAGGGACGCAGAGGCCTCCGGCCGGGGTGAAGACGATGCAATGACGACGACGGTGCCAGAGATTGAGCCACACTCACACAAGGCCGCCTGAGTGCTCCAAGGTTTTCACGAGGCTCAGCGACCACCTCCAGGGCAGCACAACAAGAGCTCCACTCTGCAATAACTTAGCAAAAGCCATGCGCCCCAGCTCCAAAAACAAGGCTGTGTCGTGACAAGCTCGACAGTCGCCGTGGATGAATTGTTCCGTTCATCCCTCTTCATTCTTCATTCATTCGCTGTTTCCCTCCGAGGGTTGGCCATTGAGACCTAAGGTAGAAGCACACAATTCCCATAAATTTCTGAATAATGCATTCATTTTAGAACGCAAATTTAATTACAATCATAAAGCCTTTATCCCTTAACCCTTTACCGTCCCAATTCAACACTGTTTTCAAAGATTCGTTATAAAACGTTTGATAAAAATTTGAAATGGAGTTGATGTACAAAGCAAAGTTATAAATGTCAATGTGAAGATAACATCTGTACGGTTGGATTCATCATATTTTAAATTAATATTTTTTAATTAATTTTGCAAGGTTTTGTTCTGAAATTCAATTAAAAATCCAAAATTAACATTAAATTTTTTTTAAATATTGTAATGAAATTGGAATAGCATGCACTACAAGATGGTATGGTTTTCATTATTTGATTTTACTTATTTTGAAAAATCATGTTTAAGGTCTCACTTTTTGAACTAAGAATGAAACTTGACATAAACCACTTTTGCTATTTTTCAAAAATTCTCAATATCTTATTCAGAAGATCCGTACCGTACAAATAGTAGTCAACTAACACAAGAATTAAGAAAATTTTGGATGGATGAAAAACGTCACCGCATGTGGTGAAGGGACGCGTTGGAAATCATTTAGCGTTTAGAATATGGAGGCTGGCGCGTCAAAGGGTTAAACGTCCAAGGGTATCCTCACAATTGACAATTTGAGAAAAATCATTTAAACATCCAAGGGTATCCCCACAATTGACAGTTGAGAAAAATCATTATAAAATGCTATTTAGAAGAATATTTTGGAATTGTTATACAAATGAAAGTTGTAGATATTGATTTTTTTAATTCCATCCGTATGATTAGATTCATCAACGCCATTACTCATATTTTATTAGAATATTTTATCTTATCTTATCTTTTAATTTTTACTACATGTATAAAAATATGTTTTTTTCTCTTTTACTTTGGATGGATTTCATTTTCATTACCTTTTCTTTTTTCTTTTTCTTTTTATTCTATAGATATAGATATTCGAAAATGATATTCTTCATAAAGAATTTGAACATGAAAAAAATGCCAAAATAATCGTATACATAGTCGTTGAAACAGCCTCACATTTTCCTCGTCAACCCCTGGCAATGTTGGTAATTTTTTATTACACTTATTAACCATCTGTCTCAATGTTCCGGCATTCCACCATCGCATATATCCATAGGCTTTGGTGGGATGAACAGCAAACAAGTTTATGAATAAAAGATGAACAAGAGGACAATTCATTGCCTCTATGTTCATTGTTGTTGCAGCATTTTTTTCAACGGAATTAGTAAATGCTTTACAAGCATATTCTTCATCCCTTGGTATAAATCTAACTCCTACAATGTGACACTTATAAACGACACCATAGCTACTTTTAGCAAACTCCTTCTTTCCGTTCAAAAAAATAACTTTCCGTTCAATCATACAAATATTGTAGATTGGTTTAGAAGTTGTGACTATTGATCGTTTAAGTCGTTTATTTTTCAAAAGTAATATCCAAAGGGTTTATGAGTATAAAAAATTTATAGAACAAATATTACTAAATGATATTTTTCATAAAAAAATTGAGCATGAAAAGAAGCAACTATCTCCTAGAAGATTTTAGTGTCTAATTAACGAGCAGGTGAGAAATGCAACAGGAGGTTTAAAAAACTGGGTTAATCAAATTCTTGATCCTAATGATCATGATTATATTTCAGTAATCAAAAAGGTGACTTGGTTTGATAGTAAACTAAGTAAATTAGTAGTTGAACCTCGACGATTAATTCAGGGTAATAACAAAGATATATTAGATAGATTTTTGTTGCATAATGCACATTTTGTAGGCCCGTAGTGTACATTTCAAAGAGATCCTTTGAAATTCCAATTTCTTGTTTAACATAGCCTATAATCCAAAGAGCTAATTTTGATGTAGCATACACATCAATTGCTAAACTACATTTAGCTATTTCTAATATATGGAGACATATTAAAGAAGGATCCACCTTAGGGCATTTCAATTTATCTTGCTTCCATTTCCCTTTGTGATCTATATTGATAGTTGGATTAGGGAGGAAAGTCTACCCTACATGCAAATCCCCAATCACAAACACCTATATACATATTATTTCCTTCTCGATGCATCAATATATTGTTTGGAGACAAATCACAATGAACAACGTTCATAAAAGTTCTTAACATTAAACTAACGTCAATATGCCCAACGACACGGGTCCTACTAGTTCATAGCATAATAGAGCAATTTCTGAAGTTTCCCTTTTCTATAATTGGCAGGTTAATTGCATCCAATGTCATTTTCTTTATGAGCATAGTTATGAGTATGGGCAATGTTAACCTTCAACCAGTGAATAATCATAGCAATTTAAAAAATGGGAGAATTTAAGTTCTAACCTGGCTCTTGAAAGGAGAACCACCGTCTACTAGTGGTACGACTTGTTATAGAAGGTGAAAATTGGATCTTATTGAAAGATGCTCATTTGAACGTTACCTTTTGACTTTTCACGACATTTTCATTATATACTTTTATATAGAAGGTTATGAAAGGTTATGAATATATTTTTATACTAATTTCTAACCAATACTACTTTTACAAATTACTAATTGGTAAGTTTTACTTATTTATTTGATAATATTTTTTGATGTTTTGATTTTGATTTTGATTTGATTTTAGTTTTTAGTTTTTTTATTATTGAAATTCTAAATAAATCTAAAGCTCCCTTCTCCAACCATAGGGTTCTAGTGAAAACAAAATTCTTTCTATGCTCTCTAGGTTTATTTAGAGTATTGCCAAAAAATAATTGTTTGTATATTTTTATATATGCATGGGTAGACTGGCCAATTCCATTTAATCATATCCACATCTTTTTATTTTTATTATTAATTTTTATTTTTATGGCCCTATCAACCAGCCAATTCCGTTTAGAATCAAAAAACCTTTTTATTTTATTATTTATTATAAAGTCTACAAGGTTTTATTTATTTTTATAAACTATTTGAGTTGTAAATATCTCTAGATAAATCTAAAACTCTCTTCCCCGGCCACGGGGTTCTCTTATGTATGTGTGTATATAAAAATTGATCAATTCCATCTAAAACTAATCATAACCACAACCTTTTATTAAATTTTTTATATTATAAAGTTTGAAAAGTTAGACCAACTAAAAGTAGCACAACATACCCTACCAACAAGTATTCTCGACTCTATCACTACCACCTTTAACATCTCCCCTCATACTTCTCTTCACCAATAACATGCTCCACACAAATTTCAAAATTTTACTATCTCTTTGCAAGAGATAAAGTCTTTGGATCACTCCGTACCGCCTTCTAATACAAATGGAAAGGCATCGGCTACGCCCACCCACATAATGAAGAAACAACCCAACAAGCAATTCACTAGGACGATTGGCAGCCAAAACCGACTCAAATACCATCACTATATTGGTAATACCAGATACAAATTGGTACCAAAACTTCTCCCCACACATGGGGCCTTTTCCAGACACCTATATAATTGCCCACTTCGCCGCAGATTCCATCATATATGAAGAACCAACAATCCCACAAGAACTTCATAAACCGAAGACAAAACCACTTACAATCCACGTCCTATGCATTCATCACCAAGATCACAACATTGGTACACTATACCAAATAAATACAATTAAAGCAGCAATTGAAAACCTACAAATTCCACAATAAACACGCAATTCACTATTTATGCACTTGGCCAAGTGCGCTCATTTCATAAGCATATTTGACTTTTAAAAAAATTGGCTAAATAGTTCTCTAAAAAACATCAATGTTGTTTTTATTCAATCCCTTACATTGTAAACAAATAATTATTTTAATTATTTTTTATTCTTATCTTTATATTTTCTTTTATCTTTTCTTTTATCTTTTCGTTTATATATATTTTTTAATCTTGATTTCTTTCTTGTCTTCTTTCTTGTCTCCCTCTTGTCTTTCTTCTTGTCTTGTTTTTGTCTTTCTCTTGTCTTCCTTTTTGTCTTCGTTGTCTTTTTCTTCTTCTACTTTTTCTTGAGTTGGGGGGACTGAACCCTAAACAATGGAAGCAAGCCAATAAAAGATTTTTTTATTTTTATTTTTTGGCCGTGGGGTGCTGCTAAACTCCAAAATGGCAGCTGCCCAACAAAAAAAAAAAAAAAAAACTTTTTTTTTCTCCTTCTTCTTGGCCATGGGGTGCTATTGAATCCTAAATGGCAGCCGCAAAAAAAATGATTTTTTTTACTTTTTCAAAAATTTCTATTTTTAGGCATTTGGGGTGCTCGGCCGCGCTCTCTAAAGCCCTCTCATCTCCCTCATTTCTATCTTCATCTCCCTCATTTCTATCTTCATCTCCCTCTCCATCCCTCCCCTCTCCTCATATATATAGGGGAGAGGAGAGGAAAAGGGATGGAGAGGGAAATGAAGATAGGGATGGAGAAGGGGTGGAGAGAAGAAGGAGAAGGGATGGAAAGGGAGATGAAGATAGGAATGGAGAAAGGATGGAGAGGGAGATAAAGATAGAAATGAGGGAGATGAGAGGGCTTTAGGGTGCGCGGCCGCGCACCCCAGCGCGTAAAAATAGAAAATTTTGAAAAAGTAAAAAAATCAAAAAAGAAGTTTTTTTTTTTTTTTGGTTGGGCAGCTGCCATTTTGGGGTTCATCAGCACCCCACGGCCAAAAAGAAGGAGGAAATTTTTTATTTTATTTTTTTCTTTTGTTGGCTTGCTTCCATTGTTTAGGGTTCAGTCCCCCCCAACTCAAGAAAAAGTAGAAGAAGAAAAAGACAACGAAGACAAAAAGGAAGAGAAGAAGAAAGACAAAAACAAGACAAACAGAAAGACAAGAGGGAGACAAGAAAGAAGACAAGAAAGAAATCAAAATTAAAAAGAAAAGATAAAAGAAAAGATAAAAGAAAAGATAAAGATAAGAATAAAAAATAATTAAAATAATTATTTGTTTACAATGTAAGGAATTGAAGAAAGACAATAATTGTCGGTTTGTTTTTAAAAGAATTACACAAAGAAAATTATGCGCTCGGGGACCAAGTGCATGATTATATGGCCAAGTACGTAAATAGTGAATTCTGTGTTAATATCACATACAAAATGCCCCACGCACCCCTCACAACACACCGGTCAATAAAAGTGAAAAATGGAACAAACTCATATACCCGCCCTCCATCAACCCAACCACTTTAAACACACCACCTCTACCAAACTTTGTGACAAACACTACACCTAAATTCCAACCGCAACATACACTACAAGGAAATGGGTGTCGAAATGACAAGATTTTGACAGAGAAATGTCCAAGATGACGATTGCAACAATTGCCTTGCACAAGCCCGTCATATTGGTTTTATTTTTTATTTTCTGTCAACTTTTTGTCAACTGTTATTTCACTTTCCAGCGTGGATGGACAAAGTGGGCGGGAACTAATGATAATTTTTATAGGGGTCTACCTGTAAGGGCAAAATTTTCTACAGGGTCCACGTGTACAGATTGGATGAATGCCTGTGGATGAACGGTGTGACAGTAAACCCACATCCCACTACGGTAAATGAGCATGGTGTGAACGCAACCCCAGTTGTTCATTTGTACAAATGTAGACTTATACTCTTATTGTGGACAGTTGAGTGTTAGATACCAGGTGCAAACTTTCAATGAGATATTTTTAGCATGGATATCCAGAAGGAGTCACAAGTGAAGTAATTTTTACAGGGTTAGGGTTACAAGTTAACGAGGATGCGGTCCTGATTTTCATTTTGAGTGATCAATGCATTTTCAAAGACGGTTGATTTTTGGAGGATGTGGCATAATCTCATATAGTCTATAAATAAATGAGGAATGGTGATTTTGCTAGTTGTAACCAAAAGACTGGATCCATATGAAGAGTCCACAAAAATCCTGTACGTTAAAAAAATAAATCACTGTAAACCGCGAAGTGATACCACTGCCATTGACGGGTGATTTCAACTTTTACCTCCAGGAAACTTCCACAAAATCCACGAAATTCACTGAAAGTTTTTACCTATGCACAAAACCGAACAACCATACACGTAGACTGCTGATCTGGCTACGAAATTCCACCGTGGCGTAGACATTCAACGGCCATGCATCTAGCGTGTATCTTTGTCCGAATTGACGGACGAAATGACAAAATTTTGTCAACAAAGTGACTGAATCAAGGTCTCCTAATTGACAGAGCAGTTGACAAATTTTTGTCAATACTTAGTCAATTAGGACACAAATCTCCTTGTAGTGATAGCTACTATACCGATGGATCTTTCATACTTCCTGAACAAGCCTCCGACGGACACTGGAAAAAAGAAAAAGCCGGGTACGGAATATACAACTCTACAAAGGCTGACATGCAAATATCAGAAAGACTACCAGGCCTACAAACAAGTTTTCGAGCAAAACTAATGGCTATCCATAAAACACTTAGTTTAATAACTACTAAATACCAAGACAAACCGGCACATATATTTACAGATTGCCTCAACTGCCTATACAATCTAAACACACATTCTAAACACCCAACCATGCACAACAATCACGCGGATAAAACCATACTAACAGACATGGTAGAAATGCTAAAAACTCGTACTCAACCCACCACATTCTACAAAATGAAAGCACATATCAACATTGAAGGGAACGAACAAGCGGATAAACTTGCTAAAACGGGACCCATAAAGGAGTACTTCAGAGCAATAAGATCATATGAATTTGCACATACAACACCATTCTATTTTCAAAAGGATCTATGGCCAGGACCTATAAAACGACCAGACAAAGGCCCTGTCAGATGTCTCCAAACATATCTAACCAAATACGACCAAGAAAATAACCTTGAAATAGTAGCAATCACTACAAAGAGATGGGTGTCTTAATTGACAAAAACTTGACAAAATTTTGTCAATTGTCCCGTCCATTAGGAGACCCTGATTCGGTCACTTAATTGACAATTTTTTGTCAGTTTTACTGTCAATTCGGACATAATTACACGTCGGATTCACGGGTGTCTTTCTTCATTGCCACGCTGGATCTACCCAACCATGTCAACATTTACAACTATGTGAATTCTTCTTTTGTAAATGGATAAAGCATATATTGAATTTCTTGGAACATTCGTGAATTAAATAAAACCGCAATTACGGCGATAGGTAATTCTATAAAAGCTCTTGTTTTTTAGAGTGAACTAAGAGTTTACATTCCGTGTCGTTCGTGGAAGCTTCAATGTGAACCACCGCGCCAATTACAAGTGGACAAATGTACAGGGCACACCAATCTACTTGCCAATTAATTCTATTTGTCCTCCTAGTGTGAACCGTTGAAACGGTTCACTTTAGTGATAAACTATTAATTCTATAGTTTTGATGTGTTTAGTAATTTATATTTGTCTAATCGGGACATTTTAGCCGGTCAGACAAATTCCCGGATTTGTTTGCATTAGTGTTCGGTTTTGATTGGCAATTTTAGATTCCTTTTTACATAGGTAATTTTAGATGTTATTTTACTTCTAACTATTTGATTGTTTGATTTTGTGCGATTGGGCCGTTTGCCCTTTTATATTACTCTATGGTTTTATTCTATGATCGTTGCTTATCATTTTAGTTCATTAGTTTAGTCTAATTTATTAGTCTATTCTATTAGTTATTTTAGTTATTCCTTGTGGTTAGTTATTTTAGCCCTTTAAATTCCTATTGTTTTAGTTTAGGGTTATTAGACTATTGTTGAGTTTAAACCTTTTGTCTATTAGGTTGGGTTTATTATATGTTAGTGCATTAGTGTAGTGTGTTAATTGAACTCCCGCTTCAGTGGGAGTTTAGGATTTAGGATGGAAGTGGATGAATTTTGCTATTTGGATGGATGTAGTTTGGGGTGAGATTTTGAATCCCACCCGTGCCGCTTATGTGGCCGCTAGTTAGTTGTCTGTGCCCGTTAGCTTGTAGAGAGAGACGATCGTGTTTTCATATCTAGATCCAATTTGGTGGTTTTGTTGGGTTTTGGGAGAATGATTATGGAAAATCAATAAAGAATTAGTGGGTGAGGATTGTTGAAGGATTTCTGAAGTCAAGGTAGAATTTTGGTACAGTGCTTGGAACAAGGAAGGGAAGTTCTGGAAAAATAATCAGGGATTAGTAGAAGGCTTGGGTGATTAACCCCTAAAGGCCCTTAAAAGCCAAAATGGCTTTTTGCTGTTTCGGGCAGCTTAGATGGAAGGTCAAAATTAAGAATTTTAGACTATAATTTGGCGTGGGCGTGGTCATACATACAAGGTGTGTGGGGTAAAAATTACAAAGTCAAATTCGGATTTTATAATTTTTTTATTGAAATTTTTGGTTTCAAGCCTAACTAGGGCAGAAAAAAACTTTTTATTATAATCATTTTTTCAATTTTTTTTTGGAGACATGCTCTTCACCACATTTAGGCTCAGAATTTGAAGTGACCCATGTTGATTATATTCGGCATCAGGAATTTCGGACCCCACTGATTCTGCACTGATTCAGTGCGATTTCCGATATTTCAAGGGTTCGTACGATTTTCGCACTAATTCCGCATCGTTGCGTCATTCATCGCAACTACACTGATATGACACGATGTTCGTACAAGCGGATATAGTACTGATTCGACACGATTGATACATCATTGAAAACGTATGAATTCAGCACTCTTTATAGTCGTCAAATGTCGTGTTTTAATCGTCTTTAAAACTACACTGATTCAGTGCGTTTTTCGTGCGACATCATCTTTTCCATATCTAGATTTTATTTTCTTTTTATATCTAAATTTGATCAAAATAGTATTATTAAAAAATATAAAATAATTACTTTCCTCGCTACCCACTTCAACTACACGGAAATTGCCCGCACGTGCGGTAGGGCCCACCATAGCTTCCCAAACTCTATCGCCAACGGTGGGATTTGAACTCTCGACCTCCTGGTTGCCAATCAAGTTCCAAACCACCAAACCACCTCAAACTCTTCATGCATAGAATGGAACTCTTTTGGTAATTATCGAACTTTTTTTTTCAGCGGACTTTGAATGTTTTTAACTATGTGAAAAAAAAAAAATTCCAATTTTTTTTTGCACTAGATTATGCAGGACTTTTTCTATATCTAGGATTTTTTTCATAATATTTTTAATTTTTTAATTTTTTGCCAAAATCGTGATGGCAGATCATGGCTGTGAGCTGTTTTTCTTTTCAGCGGACTTTGAATGTTTTTAACTATATGAAAAAAACATTTTTTCCAATTTTTTTTTGCACTAGATTATGCAGGACGTTTTCTATATCTAGGATTTTTTTCATAATTTTTTGAATTTTTGAATTTTTTGCCAAAATCGTGATGGCAGATCATGGCTGTGAGCTGTTTTTTTTTTTCAGCGGACTTTGAATGTTTTTAACTATGTGAAAAAACTTTTTTTTCAATTTTTTTTTTGCACTAGATTATGCAGGACGTTTTCTATATCTAGGATTTTTTTCATAATATTTTGAATTTATTTAATTTTTGCCAAAATCGTGGTGGTTGTAAGCTATTTTTTTTTGCTCCTATGATGAAAAGTACAATGATAACCAATAATACCAAATTTGAATTCTAAAAATATAAAATGTTATTTCTTTGAAAATTTAATGTGTATTGCTTCTACACTCTATAAATGTAGATCTAAAAATGTTTTGGGAAATTAAACCGGAAGTATAATTTAAAGAAGATTCTTGAATATTCCAAAATATTCCAAAATATTATAAAATATTATAAAAGATTCCAAAAGATTCCAAAAGATATATTAAAATATTGTACACGGATGTCGTACGAAAATAATTTGCATTATAATAGATACTGAAATCGCACGAATATAATAAATGGCATTAATATGATACGTATACGATACTGAATTCGCATTAACTAAAACTGCACGTTATCTGTGTCTTATCAGCCATGTGATGTAAATACACGATTAACGCACGGATTCCGTCAAGCAGGACTTTCGTGCGAAAACAACACTTTTTTGATAATCATTGAAAAGACACTGCATCGACACTCTAGTAATGTATGTCACTTCCGTACCGTAACGACACTTCTAAATGCACGTATGACGTGCGGAATCAGTGTTTAACGATAGACGCACTGAATCAGTGCAGAATCAGTGGGGTCGGAAATTCCTGATGTCTTGGCTTGACAAGGGCAACCTCCAAAATAAAGAACAGCAACATCCAAGGTTTTTTGTAATTTCACATCCATTTCTTTCGAAATTTGTCAAAATTTGAGATTTTGAAATTTTTTAAAAATAATTTCGCCTAAAATTTATAAAATCATAGAGGTACCTAATCACCGTTCATTTTTTCCAAAAATCAAATACAATTAATGTGATGCATGTTTCACTAAATTGCCATTTCTATACCTTCTTCCGGAAATTAATTTGGATGAAGGTTTGAAACGCGTAATGAGTCTCTAAAATTTTGCATGAGCGTACCCAACTTAGTTATCTACATGGAAAAAAATATGAGCAAAATGTTTGGAGTAACAATCTTCAAGTCCCCCTTTGCACTATGGAGACAATGCCTCCCAAGCAATGCCCCGAAAAACTTTTGCACAAACTTTGGATGTTATGATCTTGCAAATGATAATCATCCAACGGTCAATTTTTGAAACAGTAGCTATGAATAGGTTTAGGTACAAGATCTTACGGATGGAATTCTAAAAGAAGTAAAAAAATTTGGTTCACATCCCCGGGAGTACATAGAGGTAGAAAATCGCAGTTTTGAGGTTTCAAGATCCCAAAAGCATAAGGAAATTTAGGGGTTAAGGCCAGAGATTAGTTAGTGTGTTTTGTCTTGGGTTGAGAAGGGAAGATTCGGAATTGGTTGGGTGCTTGTCTTGTGGTGAAAACAACGACAAAGGCAACGACGCCGTGAATGACGGCATGACGGTGAGCTGCTTCGACGAGGCGGAACCGAGTAGCGTGAAAACGGAGAGGCGACCACGAACTGCAGCTACTGAAGCGACGGCGGATTTGGAAGCGGCTGAGGAGGAAGAACACGACGGCGAGCCTGCACCAGCGATCAACACGAAGGCTTGCAGTTCAGCAGCAGGGCAATTCGACCAGGAGCGACAACGAAATAGCGACCAGGAAGGCGAAGACAGAAGGCGACTACGAATTGAAGGTAACCAGGGTGAACAATCCAACAACATGGCGATCAGTACGGGATTCGAAAGAAAGGCAGACGGACACGGCAACGACGGCTGCACGAGGGAGACCAAGACCCCGACCAGCATTGAAGGACGGCGACAGCCCACGGCGAATTCCAACACGGTAAGCATCAAGACGAGGGCGACAGCGGATTCGGCGGAGGTGATCGGTAGACGGCGGCGACGAAGGTCCATCAACAACAGCAATGCGACCAGGATTTGAGAGGCAACGACGACGGGGGACAAATAGCAGAATTCGCAAGGGCGGCGGTCGAAGAGCAAGCGATCACGATCGGAAGGAGGCGACGAAGGCGCGGCAGGGCTGCTGGGACACGGCAGAATCAACGGAGGCTAAGGCGACACGGCCAGTTCACAAAGACCGAGACCAACAACAACGAAGACCATCGGAAGGGAAGACCAAGGCGACAGATCGCCATCGCCAACCTCCCCTGTTCCAATACGGGTGATATTAGAGAAGGGCCAAAGTGACAATACAGAGGGAGAGCCCTCCTTTCCCTTTTAATCCAATTTTTTAAGCTTTTGTCAATCAACTTAGATTTGATAGCTATTAGAAGGATAGAGGAGAACTTATTCTTTAAAATTGGTAGTTTTAATTACCTAAAAAATATTGTGTGCATTCTTTTAACTTTTGTCCAATTGTTGTGAGTTAATTGTTTTGTATTTTGTGATTGCTTTGTACTTGGTGGTTTTGGTTGTGTATTGTGGGTTTAAATTGGTCCGGTGAAGGGTATAGCGCGGAAGTGTTGCCCAATTTTCACCGGGCCAATTGTGATTTTGTATACATATTAGGGTTTAAATCTAGGGTGTTGGGCACGACGCGGAAGTGCTGCCAAAAATTGCCCGAAAAATCCTAAATTGTTTAGATTGGGTGGTTTGAAATGCACGGTTGTTCTATAGCATTTAGGGTGTTTTTGCAAGGCTTGGGAATCAACAAAATTCCCAATCATGGGAGTTTGATGGCCTTGTGATTGTTTGGGGTTGTGCTGTAATTTTTAATCATAAGCCTAAAGAACCTAATTAAGAGCCCTAAATCCCAAATCTAAGCCCATATTGGGGCACTAACTGCCGAGGGTGGTTTAGGAAGGGCCTGGGGTCATTTGGGTATTTGTAAATGGTTTAAATCAACCATTTACATGTGCTGTAATTTCTAGACATTTACCCCGTTAGTCCAATTTTTACCATTTTTTCACCGATTTAGTTAGAAGTTTCCCACACAAACGCCTAGGTTAAAAGGAAGTCCATTGCTTGCATTCTATATTCACCCACCCTCGGCCGGACATATGGCATTTTGACCGACAATGGTCAAAGTGCTCATACCTAGCCACATTTAATTCAAGAAACCACAATCCCACGCAAAAATTGGAGAGGGGAGATGTAGGGATTTATCCCCTCCCTAATATCACACTGCCGCCTTCTATAATATCACATTGTGAGCAGGGGCGATCCAGACAGTTGCATTTGCGTTTTGCTCGTCGCCCGTAGTTACTCTATCTTACCGAGACCTCCTGCAATTCTTCAAGCTCCTCGCAGATGGCCTTCACAAACGCCGACAATGCCGATATCGTACCCTCCACGGCCGTCGCCTTGCCCCGCTCACTACCGGTCTTCAGCATCGCAATCTCCTCGACGCCGATGTTGACTCGTCGCAACCCCAAGTGCTACGATCCATTACAGCCGCCCTGATCGCCTTCCAATCGCAGCTGATCAAGACCGTTGTTCCCTTGCACATCATTGCATGATCACTCCCTGTACACACCTATCGTTTCTTTATAAGAATCAGTTACTCAGGGCCACTTTAGATCACCAAGTTTAAAATTCGAACCAACATCCTGTGCAACGAGAAGTGAGGTAATAAGCTTCAAGCATTTACGACACCTTATGACTACCAAATATCCAATCGACCTCAAAGAAGTAAACATCATGTAAACACCATCTCGTCATGCTCACTCTTGTTATATGGACTAGTGTAACGTTGACATTGAACAAAACGAGGTAAAAGCAATGGATTTTATCTCAAGTTTGCTACTTCAATCTGTGCAATCTAATACAGTTTTACAAGCTTAAGATGGACCAACCAAGAGCTTTAGGACTTTCGTAACCTAGTACTCACATGTGAATGTGGTTTCAAGAGCTTAAAGGGAGATGAGGATATGAGAAATAAACATACCCATGAAGGTCACATGTAGTAGAAAGGCGAGCAACGTCTTCTCCTCTGCGCTCGACCACAACCGTGGTTTCCTTCTTTGTCTGTGCATTTCACATGACCCACAAGCTTCTCTACTCAGATCATGAAGCAACCCTAAAATCCTTAAACTCCATTATTCACGTTCTGTGCAACCAACATTCTGATTCTCAATGGCGAAGAATACTATAGCTGTTGAATGCAATGTCTTCACATTAATTACAGCGCTATCTGTAGAGTGACACTCGTGCAACCCTAAAACCTAAACCCTAAAACCTGTGGAGGAATTGAAATTTGTGGACCGTACTTTGAAATTGACGATAGTGAGATTGAGCAAGCGGTAATCCTCACCTCGACTGCATTCCCTCTCGCATGCTATCTCTGCAGGTATAAAAAATCCGACAAAGACAAGCTTAATTAAGTGTTAGAGAAAGAAACATGCATGATAACCGACCAAATTACAACGTCCGCCGGGGAAGAGAAAACAATTAAGGATCGGATCGAAACGTGAAATTTAGAAAAAAAGCAATTCACGCACCCGTTCCGAACAATCCCAAGCAAGTGGATGAGGCGGTGTGCAGGAAGTGGTTGGTCCGACAGGGAGCCCGAGGGAAACAGCCCTAAAATGTTCATACTGGCTACATGAGAATTTCGAGGTCTGACCTAAAATGTACGCCCTGTCAGTGGTTGGGAATTGGACCCGGTTGGAAATTGGGTCCTCTACCTTATGTAACTACACTGATATCACCACATACTGTGGCCCATGGTATTTATGGGATGCTTTACCAATAATTATTTTTCCAAAATAAGGTGGTAAAATTCATCCAAATTTGATAAAAATTTGTTTAATTATATGAAATTTTGTTCAAATGGATGAATGTACCCAGGCTAGTTGCCCACCCACAATATATGGTGATTTCAGTGTACCAACCTTGATTGGCAACTACTTGTATATACAAGTATATATTACTAGCACATGTAGGTGATTCTGCCACATGGAAGGTTGTGCATGTTTGAAATTAGTCACATGGAAGGTTGTACCAACTTTATTATTCTATGGCCCAATACTTTTGCCATTCTCAATAGCCACCCTGCAACCCTCTCCTCTTTTCCATTTTTCCATTCATTTGTAACAGTGGATGAAGCCAAAAAGCAGTCCCAAATGGTGGCCATTGAATGTTATGCAAGAAAGAAAAAGAAACCTGTCGAGCAAGAAAGAAAAAGCAACCCGTCCAGCAAGAGAGAAAAAGAAACCTGTCGAGCAAGAAAGAAAAAAGAAACCTGTCGAGCAAAAAAGAAAAAAAACCCGTCGAGAAAGAAAGAAAAAGAAACCTGTCGAGCAAGAAAGAAAACGAAACCTGCCAAGCAAGAAAAGAAAACGAAACCTGCCAAGCAAGAAAGAAAAAGAAAAACCTGTCGAGCAAAGGAAAAAAAAGGAAAGAATATGAAAAGAAGAAAGAAAAAAGAAAAAGAAAATGAGAAGGCCAAATGGGCTAATGTGATCCCGGAATAGCAGAAACTATAAAAGAGATTGGCTTCTGACAGAACTATTCTCGCAAGCAGCATCTGGAGCTCCGTCTTCGTCTTCATGCTGCACACGGAGCGATCATTACATCAATTTGCCCTTCGCAAATGCATTTCGCAAGCTCCATCTGCTCTCACAACAAAACAACAGCAACAACAACAAAAGCAATATTATTATTATTACTAACATTTTCCTCGTCTTTCCAATCCACAATGATCATAATCGTAGAGGTCTACTCTCACCGGTCCGGATGATACCTCCATTCGCTGCATTCCAGGTGCTATCTCCGTGCAGAAATAAAGTCTGCCTCTGATTTGGACACAGCCATGGACTCATTGATCACAGGGCCGTACTCAGGCGGTTTTAGGGTTTGAAGAAGCGTGCTATTGAGATGATCGGGAGGGTTTGAAGTGTGAGCGGCAGCCATGGCCATGGCGAGAGCAGTGCAGCAGGAGCGGGAGGAGCCGCTGCTATTTATGCTTGCGGACGAGACGCTGCTGGAGGTCCTGGCCCGGCTGCCGGATCGCGTGGATCGGCAGTCATGGAGCTTGGTGTGCAAGAAGTTTCTGTACCTGGAAGCCGCGAGCCGGAAGTACGTGCATTTGATGCGGGCGGAGATTTTGGAGCCCGTGCTGCGACGCTACCACCAAGTGGAGCATCTGGACTTGTCGTCGTGCGTGAAGGTCACCGACGCGTGTCTGGTGACCGTCGCCAAGCTCACGCGGCAGCGCCTCCTGTCGATTAAGCTCGCCAAGACCAAGGGCTTCGGACCTGCCGGAGTGCGGAGCCTCGTGGAATGCCGTTTGCTCCAGGACGTGGATCTCACGTTTTGCACATCGGTCGGGGACATGGAGGTCGTTGCCCTTAGTGAGCTTGAGCATCTGCAGAACCTCAAGCTCGTCGCGTGTAGAAACGTCTCAGATCTCGGCTTGGCTAAGCTCAGCCGTTGCAAAGAGCTTCGCAAGTTGAGCTTGAAGTTTTGCTCGGGAGTCGGGGATGATGGCGTTCGGCGTGTTGCTGCCGGTTGCCCGCACCTTAGTGTCGTTGATCTCTCATTTACTGAGGTAATCTTAACTTATTCGACTTTCTGGATGTAAAGTAATTGTATGTTATCAAATCTTAAGGTCTTTCGTCTTTTGAATGCCCTTCCTTTCCAGTTTATTTAAGTCAAAGCTGTGCCTATATATGTAGATATATATAGAGATATAGATAGATAGATAGATAAATATATTTTAGTGCTCTAGATAAATAGATATATTATATATATTTTATTATATAGATAGGTATATATATTTATTGCTCTAGACTTACAATAAGCAGCTTTGTCCCTGCCGCACTGGTTTGGTTTTCGATGTCCTCACATTCACTGTAGATGTTTTAGCTTTTGGTCTCCACCTTTTTGGTCGAGAGGCAATAAATGTATGTTCTTGAGAATGAGCAGCATTTTGGTTGGATGTTTCAGATTTTGAATCTCTGTGATATGCTGACATCGGTTTTGGTTTTGGAGTAGGTTTCGGACAAGGGGCTTGCATCCCTCTCTGCGTTGGAGAATCTCGAATGCCTGTCTCTCATATCATGCAACAATGTGACTGACAAGGGTCTTGATTGCCTTCGGAGCGGATGCAAGCCATTACAGGTGCTGCATTTTTACCTTGCTGAATTTCCAATGTGTTGTGGCTGTCAGGAATGTTTGGAAAATCAGCTAGAAATGATCCATACTATCTTCCATATAAAAGAGTAATTATGTGTAACGTTCTCATCTCTATGATCATGGGTTCTTTGACGATGAATGCTTACCCTCTTGTTGCTTATTATAGAAGCTGGACGTGGCAAAGTGCTCAAATGTGAGTAGCCAAGGTATCATGGCCTTGACAGATAGCTCAGTGCAACTCCTAGAGCTCAATCTCTCCTACTGCAAGGCGGTAAGTGGTTGTTTGTTCTGTAATACGTTTTTTTTTTGGTACAAATCTTGCAACTAACTCATGGTTCCTGGTGTGAGTGAGTGTTGGAATTGGCTGTGTGATACCTTTTTGAAAAAATGTGTAACGCCTATCGGGTTATTCATGATGGTGGTGACAGATAAGCAGCGTGCTATTTTCGAGTCTCCAGAAACTGAAGACACTGCAGGTGATCAAGCTGGACGGCTGTGCTATCGGGGAGGCCAATTTGAGCCTGATTGGGAGAGGATGTAGAGAGTTGAAAGAGCTCAGTTTGAGCAAATGCCAGGGGGTGACGGATGTTGGTGTTGTGGGCGTAGCAACAGCCTGCACTGGCCTGCAAAAGCTAGATTTGACCTGTTGCCGTGAGATCACAGATGCAACTATAGAAGCCATTGCTACAAATTGCAGGGGCCTGCTGAGCTTGAAAATGGAGAACTGCCTTTCGGTCTCTGCTGAGGGTCTGGCTTTGATAGGAAATAATTGTTTCTTATTAGAGGAGCTTGACCTCACCGACTGCAATCTAAATGATAACGGTAAGAGCTTAATCTGGCATGCAAATTTCACCTCTTCCTCGAACTGTACCTTTCCTAGATAGTGTGGCCATTTGTGCACTTGCCACTAGGAGATTGTTTTTTTAAAGTTAATTTTACGTGGATGTGTAAATTCAGATTCTTCAGTCTCAAAGAATTATAAAGTATCTGCTGCCTGTCAGTGATTGAATCTGGTTGCTTGCCTGTGGCAGGGTTGAAGTCCATCTCTAGGTGCACTGGATTAAGGTCCTTCAAGGTGGGTTACTGCATGGACATCACGGATGCTGGACTCGTGAGCATCGGTGCTACTTGCACGAGCCTGAGGGAATTTGACTGTTACAGGTTAGTCTTGAATCATGGCAGTGGTTGAAATTGCACATTGCTTGTGTGCCGGATCAAATCAGGATCATGAGATTTAATTTGAATCCTTTTCTGTCTACTACTTGTGTTTTGAATTTAGTATATCTGTTTACAACGTCCTCATGTAGGTTTGTCAGCAAGTGTGTACAAGGTCTTAGATATCATTTTCTTTGTATAGGGTTTTAACTTCCAAGTGCCCAAATGGCCAAAAGTGGCTGCTTCCAGATCTAGAGGTTACTATTATCAACTCTTAGCTTCCAAACTGGGCTTTCTATTTTTGGTTTAGACAATTCGGGGTTAAAGACACTGGAATTGAATTGTGAGTGATACCTGTACTGTTTTAGGAAACCTGTGTGTGACTCAACATCTTTGGAACTTTATCATCGCAGCTTCTGGTGTATAGTCTTATCTTTAAGCATACTGTTTCATTGAATCATATGTATATACACCTGCTGCAATGCTCTGATTCCCTTCTTTGCACAACTCAGTGTGCTGGAGAGGTTCATACACACCTAATGAGTGGGGCATTTTCAGGTCGGTGGGGATCGGTGATGAAGGAATGGCAGCAATTGCAAGTGGCAGTAGGCGTCTGAAAGTGGTGAATATGTCGTATTGTTCATCTATCACAGATGAAAGCTTGCACTCACTTGCACAACTGAGAGACCTGGTGCAGCTTGAGTTACGGGCTTGCAGCCAGGTGACCTCAGTAGGAATCTCCTACATTGCGGCATCGTGCAAACATCTGAAGGAGTTGGATGTCAAGCGCTGCACCCTTGTGGGAGATGCTGGAGTGTTAGCTGTTTCACGTGGATGTCGAAACCTGCGGCAGGTACTGCTCGCACTGCAAGTGTTTTGATTATGGACTACATAACCGGCGAGGGACTGCCGAGCCGGTTATGGGACATGACCTACGACATAGAATTAACACAAAATAGTAAGAAGTTGTATGATGTAACACTTGCATGGAAAGAAGTGGAAGTAATGGAAAATTCCCTTTAGAGGATGACCAGGTGCTGATTTGTTGGATGGATATGCTTGCAGATCAACCTATCCTACACGGCTGTGACAGACTTGGGCATGACGGCAGTGGCAAATATGTTATGTATCCAGGATATGAAGTTGGTTCATATGAAAAATGTTACAAATGACTGTTTTGCTAGAACCCTCCTGGCATTTGGTACCGGCTTGAGAAAAGTGAAGCTTCTCACAGGGTTGCGTTTGACGCTACCTTCCGAAGTGATCAGCCAACTCGAAGATCGTGGAACCAGGCTTCGCTGGATGGACAAGCCAGCTTAGGAGACTTGTGGGACTCGATGGCTAAATCTAAGGTAGGATGTCCTAAAACCACCACCTCCTCCAATTATGACATGTAGACCTTTCTTGGGGCCACCATAGTTGAGACCCAAAACCACCAATTTCACTATTCAACTAGACCAATGGCACGCCAAACATTGCGAAGGAATAGTTGGTGGTTTTGGGTATCATTATGAGTGAAAGTTAGTATCACATGGTGTGGACATGGGGAAACCTAGAGGTTTGATTTGGGTCAAAGGTTACTTTCCACTTTGGAATTTTGTTTAAAATTGACAAATGCAAATTAGATTTTGCAAATTTTTGCAATCCTCATCAAAACCTATTTCAAATGTGGTCATATATTTATTTTTGAATTAAGCACTGCCAAAAATTGGCCAGATTGCTTAAGTTGGTGGTTTTAGGACAATCAACCTTATTGCACCTTTTATGCTGAAGTGACTGTCAAAGTGCAAGCATAGACTCTTCATGAGATTATTTCTGCGGTAGCTGTGTTCCATGAGTTATTGAGTGCTCAAGTTTGACATTGGATGCAAAACAGTGCTGTCCAATGTCAGCCTCAGTTCGGGCTCTACGCGCTTCAGTTTGGGCTCCATCTTCGTTGGCATGTGGACCTACACTTGTCTGTTATGAGTGATTCAAAGGACTCCCTGGAGCCCCTAAGGACCAAGATGCCCAAATTGGGCTCTATGTTATTTTTAACGGTTTTGAGGAGGGCCTATTTGAAATTCCTTTTGTTCAAATTTCTTCCTTTTTACGAACACATGCAATGATCTTCTCTAGTTCCGTTGATACAAAATTTGATCCCATCTGAATTTACGATCAATCGGATTTGTCAGTTTGAAACTGTGAGTTCTTGGTTCATCAGGGGTTAATTTAAGTAAATATAGTCCTGACTTAATTTTAACCCTTTAACCCTTTCGGGAACCTGCGTTCAATATTTGGATCCTGAACAGATTTTGACTGTTCAAATTCAATCCAAACTGGACAGTTTTCATCCACCAATATTTTTCATGATTCTTGTGCAAGTTGACTATCCTTTGTACGGTTTTGATTTTCAAAATCGGTTATTATGATTTTTGGAAAAACAACACAAGTGGTTTATGTCAAGTTTCATTCTTAGTTCAAAAAGTGAGACCTTAAAAATGATTTTTCAAAATAAGTAGTATTAAATAATAGATACCATACCGACTCGTAGTGCATGTTATTCCAATTTCATCACAATTTTTTCTAATAAAATTTTGTTTAATCGATTTTCAAGAGAAAACCTTGCAAAATCAATAAAATATTAAAGAAATATATGATAAATCCAACCGTACAGATGTGATCTTCACATTGACATTTACAACTTTTCTTTGTACATCAACTCCATTTCCGGCTTTCATCAAACATTCTATGACGAATTTCTGAAAACAGTGTTGAATTGGGACGTTAAAGGGTTAATGTCCCAATTCAACACTGTTTAGAAAGATTCGTTATAAAATGTTTGAAGAACAAAAATGGAGTTGATGTTCACAACAAAGTTATAAAAATGTCAATGTGAAGATCACATTTGCAAGTTGGGTTCATCATATTCTTTTATTAGTAATTTTAAAAGTAATAATGAAAGGTTTTCTCTTGAAATGCAATTTAAAATCCCAAATCAACACAAAAATTAAAAAATGTAATGAAATTGAAATAAGGTTAGATGACCTATAACCACCAACTTAAGCTTGCTGATCTATTTATAGTGCTATATGTGGTAAGAATTTTTTTGCGGACTCAAAATAGGATTTCATGAATATTGCAATTGTCGTGACCATTTATTTCTTCATATTGAAATTGCTACAAATTTTCAAAGTGGAAAGTAAGCCCATGACCCATTCCTCGACATACAAAACTCCCTACTTCCACACGAAGTTGTGCTAATGACCACTTGTGTAAGTACCCATCTCAATGAGCACAAGAGACTAAAATCCGAGAGTTGTGAAAATTGAAAACTACTCTACTGAAAATCAAAAGTCAAGTTGGCTTGCAACCTACAACCACTACGACGAACTGGAGATATGTTCACGATGTTTAAATAACTTGACCAGTTGGAGATATGTTCGTGACGTCGATTCATACTGGCGGCTTGACTCACCAAAATTCGCTCCTTCTGTTCCCCAATTATAAACTGACTTCCCAAAAATTATGGAAATGGGGTGGACGGGTGGCGGTTTTGGGCTACATAAGACAACCGATTTTGGGGTTGGTAGTGGTAATAGGTTATCCAACTTTAACCCCTAAATGCCTAAAGCCCTCTCCAAATTCAGCAGTTTTGCAAAGATGCATTATAAAATGCAATCTAGAGGGATATTTTTAACTTGATATATGAAAACAAGTTGTACATTATGAAATTTAGATTCTATCGATACGGTTAGATCTATGATTGATATTACCAATAGTTTTGTGTAAAATTTGAAATGAGAAATTCAAAGTTATTTTGTAATTCAATTACAAATAAGATATTGACAATCTATGGATGTATATTTTTGTGATTGGTTGAAATGTAATACTCTAGGTGTAGTGATTTTTGGACATTTTTTGGTTAATTAATTTTATGAATTGACTTTTTTTAGAGCACTTTTACACTGAAAGCTTCAAAATTTTGGGTGAATCACTACAACATGAAATGAGGCATAATAATTTCACAAATCATCCCCTTTCTAATCTGATCACTCATGCATGAAGCTAACTTCCCATAGAATCTACACTAAAAAATTCCACACTGCAATTAGTGCATGATGGATGAGAAATTATGGATGAAATTTGTACATCATCCAAAAAATGGACGAGCAGTTAGGGGTTAACATGCCCTACCAAATGGTTTGGTTTCCATTACTTGATTCTATTTATTTTGGGTATTACTTTTTTGAATTACATCTAAGGTTTCACTTTTTGAACTAGGAATGAAACTTAACAAACCAATTACTTTGAAGATATCTCAATATTTTATTTTGAAGATCAATACCATACGAAAGATAGTCAACTAGTACAAGAACCAAATGAAATTTGGATGGATGAAAATTGTACATGATGTACCGTTGAGAAAAGGTGCAATTTGTTCGTTGTTCATTATATGGATGCAAGTCAAACCGCATCAATTCCTCACATTTTAAAGTATAGTATGTTTTTCTAGGATTTTTCTTATGTAAGCTATTGTTAAACCAATTTATCTTAAATTTTCAATAATTACTTAAATAAAAGTAAATTTTATAAAATTCTTCAAAGCTTTTTCTTGGTAAAAATCATAGTAATTACAAAAATGCTTAGGATAATATGAAATTTTTACGAAAATTGTAAGTAAACAAGGTGTTGGTGGCATGCTTACTGAGCTTACATAAAACGAAATTCAATAAATAATCTTTTTCTTCAGTGTGTAAGGGAATTTTAGGGTTTTGAACTTTAAAGTGTTGTAAAAAATAAAATTTTAACAATTTTGAAGAATGGTAAATTGCACAAGAAAGTAAAGAGAGCCCCCACATTTTTATTACTTGGGACCATTTTCATTTGAAATTAGGAACTCAATAAAAATCACCATTTGCTTGAAAAACGACCAAACAGAACATCACCAGGCTTCTTGCACGCTTAGGGCTTCTTTACATTAGAAGCGAGAAGCCGTGAGGAAAGAAATTTCAACCAATGAGAGGCTTAAAAATCGAAAAAACCAATTTCTCATTGGTTGAAATTTCTCTCCTCACGGCTTCTTGCCTCTAGTGCAAAGAGCCCCTAAAGGTTAATCGTATAGTAATGCATTTCCTCCATTTGATTCAATTTTTCTTTATAAACTAGAACTAGTGAAACTGAATTTCAGCCACATGGTGTCCACTTTTTTTTGGTCCTGTAGTGAATCCAAATTCCAAACCGAACATTCAAACGCAGCATCAAGTCAAATTTAACCCTTTAAGGTCCCGATTCAACACTGTTTTCAAAGATTCGTTATAAAATGTTTGATGAAAACCGAAAATGGAGTTGATGTAGAAAGAGAAGTTGTAAATGTGAATGTGAATATCACATCTGTACGGTTGGATTCATCATATTTTTTATTAATATTTTTTAATTAATTTTGCAAGGTTTTCTCTTGAAATTCAATTAAAAATCCAAAATTAACATTAAATTTTTAAAAAATATTGTAATGAAATTGGAATAACATGTACTACAAGATGGTATGGTTTTCACTATTTGATTCTTCTTATTATGGAAAATCATGTTTAAGGTCTCACTTTTTGAACTAAGAATGAAACTTGACATAAACCACTTTTGCTATTTTTCAAAAACTCTCAATATCTTATCTTGAAGATCCGTACTGTACAAATGGTAACTGACTAGCACAAGATTTTTTTAAAAATTGAATGGATGAAAAACATCCCCTGCGTGGTGAAGGGACGCGTCCAGAATCATCCATCGTCCAGATTCTGGACGCCAGCGCGTCTAAGGGTTAAAAATTCAAACCCTTTGTGGTGGAGAGGGCTTTAGTGAAAAAAGAAGAAGTTTTGGTTGTATTTTGACCCTTTAGTGCCTAGGGTACTGAAGTTAAATCAGTGGATTTTTTCATCCTGATTGATACTACCAGAAATATAATGGGTTAAATTAAAAAGTAACTGTACAATTCTATTCTCAATTGGAGTGAAGACATTTTGTTAAAATTAGAATCATTCAATGGTGGAATTGTAAGATTATAGTGTCTTTTGAACTCTATAATACATACTCAAAAGTGAGATTTTAGAAGGTGTGTGACTTCAAAGTTAAATAGAACTTGGATTAAATTTTCAAACATGAAAGTGAAGAGGTTTAGTAATGAGCTATGTTCACACCTCTCCATTGTAATCTTACATTTCAAGAACGGAGTCACACATGATTATTGTGAATTTTATAAGTGAGAGTGACTTATCCATATACGGTGTAGGACAAAAATTTATACGTTAAAAATTGAAGGAGTTGGTACATTGATCAAGATCGGAATACATACACTAACGAAACATTAAGAGAATACAATCCAAAAAATTAAACAAGATAACAAACTTCCAAACACAAGAAATACTGCATAGTACATGTGATGTTTTTTTTAGTGTTTACTATATTTTCACGTGTTTGCAGTATTTTTCGCGTTTTGTTCATAGGTATTTTGGCAGTTGCACAACTCCAAATTGAAATTTTCTTTTTTGAGAAGATGTGTATTATAAATCTTTAAGTTTGAACTTCAAAATTCAAAACCCAATTGTTCACGGTTTTTGTTATATGCATTTTCGACACTCCAATGACCTTGATGTAGTCAGCTAGGCACTAAAAAGGTTAAATTGGAATGGTGGGTTTAGAATGCCTTGGTAGTCAGATTGTGTGCTCAATTCTCAATTAACCCCTAAATGTCACCTCGAATGTCACAGCGTCTATAAACTGGACAATTAATAGATTCAAACCCTTCTTACTTTTTCATCAATGCTTGGATGAAAGTCATCCAACTTTTTGGAGATTCTTTATCAAGTTTTCGTCTTATCTAGTGGTTGGATTTAGTCATACTTGATTACATTTTTAAAAAAAAATTACAAATGTAGAAGTATGTCAAGTCGTTGACCAAGCCAAAATTGCATTGATTGTAGTTCAAAAGTGGCCTTGCAAAAATGAGGTCATAGATTTAAGAAACACAAAACCTTCAAACAATCACCACGTTTAAGAGTATCTTATTTCAAATTCATTCCAACAAATTTTAATAAAAAAATATTAAAATTTTGTTTGTAATCAAATTTAGAAGGAATTTTTAATTTTGACTTTCAAATTTTATAATTAAATATTGGTGATAGTATTAGTGAATCGAACCGTATAGATGGAATTTAAAATTCAAAATCTAGAACTTTCTTTTGTATATCAATTCCAAAATATTCTTCTAAATAGTAGTTTAAGATGACTTTTCTCAAATTGTCAATTCCAAGGACACCCTGGTACGTTTAGGAATTAAACACCTTGTTGAAAATCTACAGATAATTTGCTCCTAATAAGATGTAATAGAGATATTAGTTTATCCCAACCCTACTTTTGATGTTTTGTTTCTCTTTTGACTTCCTATAACTGAGTTTATTTGATCATCAATGAAGTACGTTGCACCTTTCTAGACTAATCAAACCTCTGTGGAATCAATTTTTTGATCAATTCAAATACTAGAGATATAGAATGAAAGATATGACAATTGATAATGAGCTCAATAAGATATGTCCAATGACATTGTTCGAAAGTTGTATAAGAGACAAAGTGAAATGTACCCCAATGGGATACGGTGTCTCTCATAAGTTGCTGTACACCTCAAAAAATGTAATAATTAATTAATAGTTTAGAATCTTTCAAAAAACTTTGGACATGTTGTAATACATATAAGATGATGTGTGTACGCCCGGTTTTAAGTTTTTCCAATCATATTAGAACTTATTATTTATTGATAAACAATTTGATGCAAAAAGAACTTTTTTATGCATGCATGGTTAAATTTTTTTTGATAGGAAGAATGTTCATTGCTACTAGCTCATATGCTAAAAATTTCATGAATTTTGGAGCTTTATTGACTATGATCGTACTATGTGGAATTTGGCCCAAATTTTTTACTTCTCCATTATTTTGATCCAAAAATTCAAACATTCAATTTACATGCATCCGAAAAAAAATAAAAAATTGGATGTTTTTGGAGTCTTTTGGTCAAAATATTGGAAAAGTAAATTCATAGGCCAAATTCTCGTAGTAAGATCTTCCTTAACCCCTAAACGTCCCTAGCGTTTTTGGGCTTCAAATCATCATTTCTTTTGATCTAAATGTAAGTGAGGTATAGAAATCTGAACCATATGATCTTGTAATATACATGTTGTAGATTATGTGGATCAAATTTGGAGTCATTTGGCCTTATAGATTACAAGATCATAGTGTTTTAGAGTTAAAAATGGATGTTGAAATTTTCCTAGCAACATAGTCAGAGTTGAAAGTCGTTTCCAAAATGACTCAAATGAAAAAACTTTTAACTATAAAGTAGTTCTAAATCATCATATAAACACATTAGTACCAAATGAATCCCAAGAAAAAAATTTAACTTGCCCTGAAATGGCCTTGCAATGTCATAAAGTAGCCCGAAAAGTGACCGATTTGACTCAAAAAGAAAAAAGTGTCCAAACTAGACCAGTGCACTAAAATGACTTCCAAACATTCAGAACAACATGGATTGAGATGAAAATTTTACTATGATAACTAGACTTCAAGGGGAATCCAATCCAATAATTTTTAATTTAAATTTAATTTAATTTGATTGGAAACGGACATGGGATGAAGGAAATACAATCCCCCAAAGTTGCAACTATCAAAATGCACAAATACTGTCCAAAATAATGACCCCTACTTTCAAATGATCACCAAAAATTCAATACATCTTGGATTGATCTGAAATTTTTATCACTCACTCTATAAATCATGTGGTTTTATTTCTTAAAAAATTTGTTGAAATTGGACACTTTTTTAAAAGTTACTGCTCTTTGAAGGTGAATGTACGGCCAAAAAACGTCCAAAATATGAACGTCGGGACGGTTAGGGATTAATAGAACTTCAAAATTCATGAATTTTTTAGTATAGGATTTAAAAGCAATGAACGCTTTTCCTATCAAAGAATTTCTCAAATCATGCATGCATATTTTAAGTTCTTTTTACATCAAATTTTAGATCAGTACGTAATAGGTCTTAATATGATTGGAAATAATTGAAACCGAGTGTAAACACATCATCCTATATGTACTACAACATGTTCAAATTTTGTTGAAAATTTCTTAACTATCAATTGGTTGTGACGATTTTTGGGGTGTGCAACTACTTATAAAGAACATTGTATAGGGTGTGCTTTGTATTGTGTCAGATTCAAACGGCAATCCATGTCAACGAGGGCTTTTTTTGGATGTAAAGGTCTTTCCACCCAATGAGCTCAAGGTAGAAATAGATTGATTTGGGTATAGCACTCTCACAGAATATGAGACTAGATTATGAAAAAATTCCCCAAAGAAACTCCGATAACAAGTTATAAGACAAAAGCTTAACCCTTAAAGGTTCAAAGAACCCTTTCCAACCAGTATTATATACTTACATTTCATTGTATTTGGCATGATTCTAGATCTCCTATGGGTTTACAATCAAATGTGAAGTTAAATTCACGTTGACATGATTCTAATGAGCTATGAGGGTCTCAATTTGTAGCTTTCTATTTACAACAAATGTCAAATATACGCCATTGTATATACTATCTCCGTCAACCTTTGAAGGGTTAACCCTTAAACGTCAAAACAAGCCCCATGGGCTTGGTATAAAGGAATAATTGGAGAAAAAAGTTTCATTTCTCAACCAAATCAAGCGAGACTTGTTGCGTTGGAAAGCTACTGAAAAAGCGATCTAGATTCCAAATTTTCGCCTCATTTGAGAGATTGTGGAATTGTTGGTAAGCAATCAAAGTTATCAAATTGAACAGGTTTTGAGGTTGGGGCAGCTGAAGTTCAGCAGTGCCGCAGTGCTACAGTGCTAGCCAGCAGTGCATTGCAGAGCTGTTTTTGCCCAAAAAAAAATTTTGTTTTTCCCCATAAAAAATTAGATTCCTTCCGGGCTACCCCATTCAGGCCTTCTTGACGTTTAAGGGTTAATATGTGTGTTCATCATGCACATTACCATTCTAGTTGCTCAATATATGTTGAAAATGAAATGGTGAAACATAAACTATAAGAACAATTCTAAACTCAAGTCATAGTTAGTACAGTACAATTAATTTCAACGAGGAATCTACTAGCGTTATAATTTGACTTGCCTGGCATCCTTTTACAGTGGAAACTTGGACAATGGTTCATTCTAAATAAATACTTGTTTGAGTTTTATTTTTATTCATGAATTCATTCAATAAGAATCCTGACTCTAAATTACCCCTCGACCTTAACGCAAGCACTATTTACCTATGGGTCTCATTTTCTAAAATTTCCATTTTGGACACCCTAGGATCATTTTTTGGCATTCTTTTTGGCAAAATTAGGGCCTACGACCTCAAATTAGTTTAGGTAGACTTCATGAAATTTAACCCCTAAAGGAGTGTGGATATTTCATGTTTTTGAGCATCATTTTCACCTCTTTCTATTCATTCTCTTGTGAATTTTTTTTTTGCTCTTGATAGAAAATACCAAATTAAACATTTGAATCAAATTTAAGATTTGTTCTGACCAACTTGATAATTTTTCCCATGTCTTTAAAGACAATCATAAAATATCAAGAAAGATTGCAATTTCAACTTTTTACTTCAAATGTATTGGTTTACATTGTCCATGAAGTACTGAGTAGGATGTACATGCGTACAGTTGTTTAGCTTTTGATGACTGTTGATGTTTTGGATGAACAATTGTCGTCGTCGTCCTCCTGCATTTAGCTGAGTGGGTATCTTCCCCCGAACAATTGTTGTTGTTGTTGTTGTTGTTGACAGTCTAAACAACATTGTTCATACTCGTTCAATCATTGATCTCTATAATAATACAGTTCTCGTTCCTTGTGTTCTTTCGGACATTTACTTGTCCTATACCTCTAGTGTTGCTTTAGTATGTTAGAAATCTCCAGAGTTTCACAGTGTTTTTAACACATCCTAATGAACCAAGAACACTAGCCTAAATGCTCAAATCTGAGCACAAGATTCAGTGGCAGCCAGCAATGGCTGAAGAAATAGCCTCACTTGAACGAAATCAAACTTGGACACTTGAGACTCTTCTTCCCAGCAGAACATCAATTGACAACAAATGGGTTTTTAAACTCAAAACAAAATCAGACGGCACTATTGACCGTTTCAAAGCGTGTCTTGTAGCGAAGTGCTATTCACAAACAAATGGAATTGACTATGGGGAGACATATGCCCCCACGGAAAAAATGAACAGTATTAGAACGATACTTGCTATTGCACCAGCTGAAGACACAGAGATTCTTCAATTTGATGTGAAAACATATTTTCTTCATGGCAAATTATCCGAGGGATTTACATGAACCTTCCCGTTGGATACAATATCCCAAACAGCTCTGACCAAGTATGTAGACTTCACAAGAGCCTTTATGGTCTCAAACCAGCAAGTAGAATGTGGAATGAAAAATTCACAGCTTTCTTGAAAGCTCATAATTTATAGCAGAGTATTGCTGATCCCTGCATCTTCTACTCAACCAATGAGCCTTGACTTATCACAACCATCTGAGTAGATGATGGATTCGCTATCTGCAAGAGCTTCCAAGAGTCCCAGGGTCTCCAGAATATGATTATGTACTTTGAGTATCATCTAGACGTTACCATTGGCCATTATGATATGTTTATTGGGCTTCGTTTAACTCGTGACGGACCTAAGCGGCTTCTTTACGTAGATCAACAACGATTTATTGAATCCATGCTGGCAAAATTTAGATATACTGATGCTAATCATGTTTCCACACCTGCTGACTCCAATGTTCAACTTCAGAGTCCGCGTCTTGATGATGATTTGGAGATACCCGCTTTTCCTTACAAGGAGATTGTTGGAAGCTTACTCAATGTACAAATCTCGACTCCCTCTAACATCACCCATGCTGTCAACAAAGTCTCTCAGTTTACCAACGACTTTTGCCACATTCATTGCACTGCAATGAGTCGAATTGCCATATATCTGTGAGGTACTTTTGTTTACTCTCTCTGTTATGATGGCACTGGCTGCTCAAATGTATTGTAAACTTATGTAGATGCAGACTATGTTGGTGATCTTGATGACCAAAAGAGCAGGAGTGGCTGTGTTATCCTCTTAAACAAAGCCCTCAAGGTCGTTGCAAGCTACGGTCACCCAAGCTTTTTGTCGCGGCGCTGCACCTGCAAATCTTTAAAAAACAATTAAGACAAATATAACAATGATTTTGAAAATCCCAAAAATTTCCTACCTTCCAAAAACATCTTAGAATTCTAGAAAATTAAAATTTCTTTAAAACAATTGTTATATTTGTCTTAATTTATTTTTAAAGATTTGCAGGTGCAGCGCCGCAACAAAAAGCTTGGGTGACCGTAGCTTGCAACCACCCCTCATTGTGCGGTTCAACAGAAAGCAATCATGTACTGCTACATCTACTACTGAGTGAGAATACATTGCGACTTCTCTCGCTAGTAAGGAGACCATTTGGATTCGAAGGCTACTTGCTGATATTGGTTTTGCCCAATCAAGTGCTACACCACTTCATTTTGATAATCAATTTGCCATTCGTCTGATTTACATTCTGGAGTTCCATAAGCATACTAAACACATTGAGATTCATTATCGTGTAGTTTGGGAGATTTAGCAACGAAGGGAAATTGACATAGTTTATGTTCCCACTGATCTTCAATTGGCCGACATTTTTACCAAGGCTTTGACTCCTGAGAAATTCCATCGTCTGCATATTGCACTCAACATTGTCAAGAAAGTACCCTACAGTGGGAGATTTAGTTGCTTATTTATGATCACATGTTTGCTACTGTACATTCAAGAACAATAAGTGGGAGTATTGGTTTACATTGTCCATGAAGTACACAATAGAATGTACAGGCGTACAGCTGTTTAGTTTTGGATGAACGATTGTCCCCGTCGTCCTCCCGCATTCAGTTGAGCAAGTATCTTCCTCCCGTCTTTGTCATTGGTTTACATTGCTGAGACATTAGTCTGACTCTGCTTCTGTTTTGATGTGGCTCTTGATCGATGTCGACAAATCGGAGATGAATCACCGTCATCACTGCCACTATAGTGGCTACAGATTGGATCACGGTGATAGTGTCCACGTTTGTTGCATTTGTGGCATCGAGAGTTCTTTTTGAGATTGACAAGCTTTTTAGCCTTAGCTTTCTTCTGAGCTGTGGTCATTGAGCAACGCTTACACTGAGATGTAGGATGTTGACTTTGAGTGTAAAAAACCTTCTATGCTTGAACATTTGTTTGACCGACCCTTTTTTTAATAGCAGATTCCCTCTTGATTAAATGAGATTGAAAAGAGGTGAGAGTTTGGTCAACAAGAGAGACACTATCCCAGGCTAAAAGAAGGGAGTCATAACTTGGAGGTAGGCTACACTTTATTTTGCTGATGAGTTATCGATCTGTGATCGGCTGGCCTGAGTCAGTAAACTACTTAGCAAGCTTCTAAACAGCGATGGAATCATGCTCTCCTAATTTAGAGCTGTAGTATTTATCTTAAAGAGGAATAATACATAATTCCTTTGAATGAAGCTCATGATAAACATTAAGTTGCTTCCACATGTCAACAAATGTGAGACAGTGAATGACTTCTTGCTTATGAAACTTATCAATCGCTGAAAGAATATCAACAGTCATTGCCTTATCTTTCTTGTTCCAAATTGCCTTCTCAGTGTCAAACATGGAGTCAAGTTTTTGGTCAATGCCGTTGACAATACCAAAAAGATCTCGCAACTCGAATATAAAAGACATGTGCATCTCCCATAGCTGGAAATTGGTGCCGTCATATTTTTCAACACTAGATGCCTCTTGAATCTAGTTGTGTGACGTCTCTGCTATGACGAGTGAACTTAATCAACTTATCCTAATCGAAATCTGCTTTAAACGACTAACGATTAAGCGTTTTCTGAAACTGGATTGATTTACTCTGTAGTGGAAGAATGAACAGTATGCAAATTGAATGCGCACAAGAAAACCCTCGGTACATAGTAGAAAATTCACTTCTAACGAATTTGTGTACAAACGCCCATAACCTATTCATCTTTACTACTGAACCAGACAAAACTCACGTACAAGTGATCACACATGATTTCAGGCAATGAGCATATCGCTCATGCTTTATTAAACAAAGACGAGAATACACAACAACAACAACAACAACAACAACAACAACAACAACAACAACAACAACAACAACAACAACAACAACAACAACAACAACAACAACAACGAACAGCCGAGAGAGACGGTGGAAGATCCGAAGATACCCGCTCAGTTGAACGTGGGAGGACGACAAGGACAATTGTTCATCCAAAACATCAACATTCATCCACATGAGAATCTACAAGTTAGGATGGTGTAGAGAACAAGTTCAAGCATTGCATGTGTTCTTTAAAAAATATCTTTTAAAAAAAATTAATTCAAAAAATATATTTTAAAATAAAATCTGACGTGGCACCATTTCGGCCATGTCAAACTGGATACTTGAAATGTTTTTTTGTGAAACATTTCTTTATTTTTATTTATTTTTATTTTTGTTCGTAGTTTGGTTGAGTTTGCAACTTTTTAAAGGCATGAAATTTTTTGTAATGTTCTTGCATGCGTCAGGAAATAGAAATAAATTTTACATGAACACATTGTAGCTACCAAAAACTTAGGACCTCTTTACATAGGAAGCAAGAAGCCGTGAGGAGAAAAAATTGAGCCAATTGGAAGCCTACAAACCGAGAAGACCAATTTCTCATTGGCTGAAATTTCTCTCCTCACGACTTCTCACCTCTAGTGTAAAGAAGCCCTTAGAGCATCCGCACCCATGCGCGCTATACGTGGGTGCCCTCTATTTTCACGAGCCCGGGTTTTATGGCGTCCCCAACCAAGACTATGCCAACGATTTGCTGATGAGTGGCCCCTTGAAATTCTTCATCTTGCTCGCCATTTTCATTAGGAGAAAACTATGGTCTCAAAGGGGCCTTTGCCACTGTCACGTGGGAGAAAATTTGGGGGGTGCCCGTGTACTTTTGACGCTGACACCAATGGTGCCACCGCTGCGGGTTCTTTGGGTCGAGCCAATTGCCCGGAGGAAGCGTGTGTGCGTTGCCGAAGAGACGGTGTCGGAGCTGACACCAAGCGCCGCTGCAGCGCACAAATCCCGAGCCACGCGAATGCTGTCAGTAGGGATTCAGGGTACAATTTATGCATGGAGTCATGAGTCGGGCCACCTACCTTTTCCAAAAACGTGTGCTGCTCCACCTTCAAACGGAGTTGTTGTTTGGGCAACATGCTGCCAACGATTACCTCGTCGAGCCGCTACGTTGGAATGGTTTGTGGTCGTCGCCATGTCGATTCGTGGGACGATTGCATTCGCGTGGGCAATGGCGATGGTGTTAGCGTTGACGTCGATTCATGGAAGCATTGGTTTTCGGGTGTAGCTCGCACTAGTCAGTGCTGCGACGTGCCCACGTGATTGGGAGTTAGGGTGCGGTTTAGGCAACGAACTTTGACCCACTTTGTATATATCAGGATTTAGGGTGGAAATGTGGCGTTCTTTGCTGGCAACATAATCTGCCGTTCGCTGCCAGCGGACTGCCGTTGTGGAGAGCTCGAATTCTACGCACCAAAATTCATAGCTGCGTTTCCTAGGTAGGGAACAATATACGCGCGTGCCTGGCTCCTATGTTCTTGCCGTTGTGCCAACAAACTTCCATCGGCCGGCTCCCTAAACCGTTGGCAACGATCACTTTGGATTCTAATCTATGCAGAGCAGTAAATGCTTGAAGCCAGTCGTTCGCCAAACACCCCGCCCACGTCGGCGCCAACAAGCAGACCTCCACGCCACGCGACTCCCTTTCGACATCGTCAGGGAAGGCTTTTAACTTTGTGGGCAGAGTTTTTGGCTACCGCTGGCACTAGCAGAGGGGTGTTTGGGCAGCTGGTTCACCTAACACGTGCTGTCTTACAGGGCCCCTTTGGGACCCCATTTTTCTCCTAATGGCATAGTTGATTGTATTTCTCAACGCGCCCAAAACCCGAGAATTGTTTAGGTGACCGTTATCTTTGTTGTTATTTTAGTCACGATTGATGTTATTTGTGGCGTGATGGCGGTTCGTAGACATGGGGCGTCGGTGTTGCGTGGGCGTGGTGGCGGAGGCAACGTCATTGGAGAGGTCCTGAAATCAAGGTCCTAGTATTGGAGCCGAGGCAGAATGGTGAATGACGTTGAGGGACTGGTTTTTTGGCCGGCCATGGGCTTCACCAAGAACCTTCTACATCCATTTTAGTGAATCTCTGCCGTGGAGTAAAGATGTGGATGCCCTTAGAGCATCCCCACTGTTGCTCAATATCTACTACTCACTAAAGGAGGTGTGGAAGGCTCTTCAACAGTGACAAGACTCGCCAAAAATAATCTCACTCACCGCGGCTCTGTAAAACAAAGGGGGAATGCGATTCAACAGCCGGGATTTGAGGTGGCTGGGACATGGCCGGCCCTCACGAGCCGAGCTGGATGCCTGCAGACTGCAATCCACCCAGAAAACGAAAATGCAGCCAAAAACTACAAATAGAGCACGATCTACCAAGAATTTCCCGTGTATTGAGCGCGCTCACGAAATACGAGCACTGTGGAGAATGGCGAGGGTTTTGACGAGGCCGCGAGAGAAAGAGCCGTTGCCAAAGCTCCGGTGGCGCGGACCGTTCATGCCCGGGCTCGCCAAAGGAGGTTGCGGCCGGCTATACATAGCAACGGTGCGGATGCTAGTCCTTGACAAACGCAGATTCTCTCTCCCGCACTGGTTTCAAATAGAACTTGGTCCAGAGCGCAAACTGGGCTTTCTTCTTTGGGCACACACCGTCACTTCTTCATTTGGGTAAACTGCGTCCATCAGCCAGGCAGGCAGGCAGGCCAGACAAGAATCAGTCATCCACAGTCTCCCAGCCTGCCGTCATCCATATCTAACTCGCAATCCCGCCCGGTGGTGGTGGGCACCCGAATCTGGGACTCAGTTTTTTTTTTTTTTTTTTTTTTTCACAAATTGAAAAATCAATTGCAAAGAGATAAAATACAGAGCCAGCGCACCAAGACGATGCGAGGCGAAAGAGCCAACTATACAACCGTGAGTAAGTGGTGGGGGATAGAATCTGGGACTCAGTTTTAAGTTAGCTGAGCTCCAGCTCCATTTCATTTGCTGCCCAAGTGGCTACAGTGCACTCCGGGCCCATCCCAGCACAGCAAAGCCCAGCAAAGCACAGCAGGCAGCAATGCAGCTCTGATTTGGAGGGCCCAGCATAACTTAGCATGCAGGCCCAGCAGTGCAGGCGGCAGTGGGAGGGGAGGGCCCAGTCTTTGTGCAGCCTCGTGCTGCACAAGGCCAGCAAATTTAGCAGCGATAAATGCCCGGTGATTGCACGCGCACCCTGGTTTCTCGCCCTTTGCCCATTTGGAAGCGGCACGCGCATCTTTCTACCCTCCGTTCCTCTCCAAAACAGAATTTTCCACCCTGCCCTCCTTTATTACTCCTAAAGCCCCGTCCCCTGCCTCTTCTTCCTCCGATCCTCATCATCTATTCCGGAATCGAAACCTGCACCGCATTCTTCTCTGTCTTTTTCGGGAAACAACCTTTTACCTATGTCCTGTCTTCATTGTTGCCATTCCTCCGTCACCCATTTAATGAATAACAAGTAAGTTAAAGGAGCTCCAGGCTTTCATTTCATTTGTGCTGCTGTGATTTGATTTCCACCTCGCTCCCTGCTGTGAGTGATCATAGCTAAATCATTTTTTTTTCCTTAAAAATAGTCAGGAGTGAGTGTAATTTACACTGCAGTACGTTCCAAGCTCGGACTGGTACGCCATTTATCTAATTTAAGGTTGAGGTACCTTATTCCGATAACTTAAGCTACCTACACTATTTCTGGACCAGCCATTAATAGGGTGATATTTTTCCCGGGTTGGAAGTTAGTTTTCGCGGAGAATGCAAATTTTTCCATGAATTATTTCCCAATATTGAAATTTGTACAATTTTTCAAAGTGAAAAGTACTTCAGGACCCAAAACCGATAATATGCTCTAATGTACAAATGAGGTACATCTTTTCTTTCAAAATCTAGAAATTAGGCCTGATCGGTTTTGTGTCCCTGGTCGCTTCAAGGTACCTCAACCTTAGTCTCAGGGCCTCTTTACACTAGAGGCGAGAATGAAGTCGTGAGGAGAGAAATTTCAGCCAATGAGAAAGTGATTTTCTCGGTCTCTAGGCCTTCCGTTGGCTGAAATTTCTTTCCTCACAGCTTCTCGCCTCTAGTGTAAAGAGGCCCTAAGAATTACAATTTGTCCGAATTCTTATACAAATCTTTGGACTAATTTTGGTAGTAATATCCAAATTAGTCCGAGGATATAATAATAAATAATGATGGCTAAATTAATTTTCCTTGAGTTTAGAGACCACCAAGCTCTTACACACCTAATAATGAGAAACCATTAAGCTCTTCCATACTTTTTAACTATTTGGGGTGAACAAATAAGACTACATTAAAGAAAAATTCACGGTATCTTATTCAAATACAAGGTGACTTTAAGGATAACTCTATTGGTTTAAGGTTTATTGACCTACTTTTTCACATCTAATACTCATAGAGCATGGCTGGGAGTGACTACCACACATCAAACTCACCCACCACGCTAGAATGTGAGAAGCTCTCACTTTCCTAGTAACAAGCATCAAATATCACTCAAATAGATTTCATAAACAAATTAAATACCACCACTTGGGCACCAAATTCTAACCATCAATTTAGAAGAAGAAAATTTCTTAACTTTTAGCTTCGTGAAGTGATACCATGGTCTTGTTAGGGACTAAGACAAAGCACTTGATGTGCTAAATTTAAGCTCTTCAAAGCACAAATTTTTGGCAAGCTAGAACCAATTGAAGCTCAATACTCTAAACGTACTTTCATCATCCAAAAATAGCATGTAGAGTGTTGAAACGGGAGTGCTTTTGGCCATGATTTTATTCATTTCAATTCTAAAATATTGAATCATTGTTGCACTATCAATTGGATCAATCCTAAATGGACGAAATCGCCAAAATCATCTCTAAAATCTACAGTGCAGCATGACAACACTGACGAACATGAAGGTGAGAAAATAATTATCTTAGAGCATCTCCACTAGCACTTTGGATATGGCTCTAGATATGGGAAAATGAATGAAACTGGATTGATGAACAATTAATTTGACCCATGACACTAGATAATCCACCAAAAATCAGGACCTTCAAAATCACTCTTGCTAGTGTATCTCTTCTTTTCAATTACACATCATAATGTGTGGTAGCTTATGAGTGGCTCACTTCGGTCGTATTTCAAGAATCTAATTGAGTGATGTTGCTTGAGGAACTACACTGTGAGGTCTGCCTTTTGGATGACCTTCAGGGTGCTAATAGGGACGCTCTTAGAGCATGCCCAACAACATCTTCTTTCCACTCACTATTTCTGATTGATAAAGTGCCTCTCATAGACACAATAAAGGGAGCCCTTTACTGCACAGAGAAAGAGAAAAACGTAATGCACAAAATCAGAGAAAAACATATTGCCTCTCATAGTTTGGAATTTGATATTTCTACACCCTATATTGTCCACATCAGGAATTTCAGACCCCACTGATTCTGCACGATTTCAGTGCGTTTATCGTTAAACACTGATTCCGCACGTCATACGTGCATTTAGAAGTGTCGTTATCGTACGGAAGTGACATGCATTACTAAGATGTCGATGCAATGTCTTTTCAATGATTATGACAAAAGTGTTGTTTCCGCACGAAAGTCGTGCTTGACGGAATCCGTGCGTTAATCGTGTATCTACATTACATGGCTAATAAGACACGGATAACATGCGGTTTTAGTTAATGCGGATTCAGTATCGTATACGTATTATATTAATGCCTTTTACTTTATTCGTGCGATTTCAGTATCTATTATAATGCAAATTATTTTCGTACGACATTCGTGTACAATATTTTAATATATTTTTGGAATATTTTGGAATCTTTTGGAATCTTTCAAAATATTTATATTATTTTGGAATATGTTGGAATATTCCAAGAATCTTCTTTAAATTATACTTACGGTTTAATTTCCCAAAACATTTTTAGATCTACATTTATAGAGTTTAAAAGCAATACACATTAAAATTTCAAAGAAATAAAACTTTATATTTTTAGAATTCAAATTTGGTATTATTGGTTATCATTGTACTTTTCATCATAGGAGCAAAAATAAAATAGCTCACAACCACCACGATTTTGGCAAAAAATAAAAAAATTCAAAATATTATGAAAAAATCCTAGATATAGAAAAAGTCCTCCATAATCTAGTGTAAAAAAAAATTGGAAAAAAAGTTTTTTTCACATAGTTAAAAACATTCAAAGTCCGCTGAAAAAAAAAAAACAACTCACAGCCATGATCTGCCATCACGATTTTGGCAAAAAATAACAAAATTCAAAATAGTATGAAAAAAATCCTATATATAGAAAAGTCCTGCATAATCTAGTGCAAAAACAAAATTTGGAAAAAAAAAATTTTCACATAGTTAAAAACATTCAAAGTCCGCTGAAAAAAAAAAACAACTCACAGCCATGATCTGCCATCACGATTTTGGCAAAAAATAACAAAATTCAAAATAGTATGAAAAAAATCCTATATATAGAAAAGTCCTGCATAATCTAGTGCAAAAACAAAATTTGGAAAAAAAAAATTTCACATAGTTAAAAACATTCAAAGTCCGCTGAAGAAAAAAAAAACAACTCACAGCCATGATCTGCCATCACGATTTTGGCAAAAAATAACAAAATTCAAAATATTATGAAAAAAATCCTATATATAGAAAAGTCCTGCATAATCTAGTGCAAAAACAAAATTTGGAAAAAAAGTTTTTTTCACATAGTTAAAAACATTCAAAGTCTGCTGAAAAAAAAAAAAAAAAAACAGCTCACATCCATGATCTACCATCACGATTTTGGCAAAAAATTCAAAAATTCAAAAAATTATGAAAAAATCCTATATACAGAAAAAGTCCTGCATAATCTAGTGCAAAAAAAATTTGAAAAAAGAATTATATACACATGGCAAAAAATTGCCAATGGTTTCAATCTTTTATAAATACCAAAAAAGTTCCATTTTATGCATCGAGGGTTTGTGGTGATTTGGTGGTTTGGAGCTTGGTTGATAATCGGGAGGTCGTGAGCTCAAATCCCACCGTTGGCGATAGAGCTTGGGAAGCCATGGTGGGCCCCACCATGGGTTCGGGCAATTTCCGTGTAGTTAAAGTGGGTAGTGAGGAAAATAACTATTTAATATTTTTTTAATATTTTATTTAATATTTTTTAATAATATTATTTTGATCAAATTTAGATATAGAAAGAAAATAAAATCTAGATATGGAAAAGATGATGTTGCACGAAAAACGCATTGAATTAGTGTAGTTTTAAAGACGATTAAAACACGACATTTGACGACTATAAAGAGTGCTGAATTCATACGTTTTCAATAGATGTATCAATCGTGTCGAATCAGTACTATATCCGCTTGTACGAACATCGTGTCATATCAGTGTAGTTGCGATGAATGACGCAACGATGCGGAATCAGTGCGAAAATTGTACGAACCCTTGAAATATCGGAAATCGCACTGAAATCGTGCGGAATCAGTGGTGTCTTAAATTCCTGATGCATATGGCGGAGATGGTTTCCACATCAAGCAATTTGTCCTACTCTTTGACAAGACCATGCTCCTACTTTATGAAATTAACTTTAGTAAACTTATTCTCCATTATTGTGATTGTTCCAAGTTGTGACAAAAGTAACAGTTTAAAATAGATTGATGATCTCTATTCTAGACACACTTAGAGCAAGCCCAACAGTTGGTCATTGTGCACCAAGTCCACATCCAAGATGGTGTGAGAGAATTGAGAACTTCCTCAGCAACAACCACCAAGCGTGCCTAGAATAGAGTGCATCAATCAATTTTAAACTACTACTTTTGTCACTACTTGGGACAATCATAATGGCGAAGAATAAATTTACTAAACTTAACTTCATAAAGCGAGAGCATTGTCTTGTCAGAGAGTGGGACAAATTGTTTGATGTGAGAATCACCTCTCGCCATATGGGCAACATTTGGTGGGCAAATATCAAACTCCACACCATAAGAGGTACTTTATCATCCATAAATAGCGTTGGTGAGTGGAAAATGGGTGCTGTTGGGCCTGCTCTTAGTGTTTGTTGTTGGGGAAGTTCCTAATTCTCTCACACCATCATGGATGAGGACTTGGTGCACACTGACAAACTGCTAGGCTTGCTCTTACATATATGGATTCTAGGCTACCCTAAATCCTACAGTACAAGAGGTTAAAATTTTGGATGAATATTCTTCTTTATAGATGGTGTAATGGATGAATGTGGAAATGAATGAAAACACAGCACTAGCCAATTTCTTCTGACCTGTCGGATGCGCCTCGTTCAACCAACAGAAAACATAATTTTATTCGCTGGCCAATGCATGTGCAAGTGAGTCAGTACGGTCGCTGACTTTCAAAGGATGGAAATGTGAATGGAGCCACCGTGTATATTCCCTGGATCTCCTAAAGGAAATGAAGACGCAAGTAATCTAAATAAACCGGCATTAACAAATAGAGGAAACGACGAGCTATGTTTGGGGAAGAGTATTTGGGGAAAATAGTAGGGTCAACATACTAGTGAGTGCCAGTCATAAAAGCCAGTACAAAGATGCGCTTGACACCTGGTGTGTTCACACTAATCATGTCAACGCTTCTGATTCGTGCCATTTGCTCACAAAAGAATAAATATGTTATATTATTGACACGAACCCTGTCAAGAACGACATAGTGACATACAGTGTGGATACGTTCAATCCAGATGCAAACAAACCAATAAGTTATAACCCTACCATATCACTGGTATCACCATCCCGCAAAGAGTAGTACACTTGCAGGGGGATTGTACTCTAAAGAGATCATCTAATTGGAAGTGTACATTCTGTCATGCATAGTACAGACACAGCAATGTGGGTACTTTCTGAACTGCTAAAAGCTTCGATGTGCTCGCATCATTTAAAAGAGAAGTCCTTCAAGATCTCGTAATAGTACCCCACAGCAGTAGCTTCTGGAGTTTTGGTGATCGACTTGACCATAGGGAAACTATTTACAGCCAGACACTTAACTGTACAACCAAACCACCAACCGGGGTCAGTGAGAGTCTGCATACTCGTTGATACATGTGGGGAGTAAAAACACAATCATGCCACTGCGGACATTAACAGAATTTGCCCAGAGGGTCATTAATGCACAGTACCGTACCATACGAGTGGGATGTAAGCTCCCCATTAAAAGCCTCTGCACCACGAGCTAGTCTGCTCGTATATCAGATCCCATGGCATACTTCAATGCCGCCACAATGCCACTCGTTGGGGTGGTCGCTTCCTGCGGCTGAAATAGATTCAATACAGATCAGACTCACGGCCAATTGAAACGTAAACAATCAGGGCAGATAGAACTCGATGGTAATTCACACATGTTAGCTTGTTGCTGAGATGAGATATTGGCCTACCTTGGCAGTGATGACACAAATGAGGCGGTTTGAGACTTTGGTGATGCAACATTGCAGGACGTCCAGGTACAAGCTCTCCAGGCACTGCAAGATGTGGCTCTGGAGTTTGGGCTGGGGCCGGCAAACCATGTTGATCATCACCTGGTTGGGCATGTCCGTGTGGACTTGCAAACTCTCCAGGGAGGCTCGCAGCACGGCCCGGATCCGATTCGTCTCTTCTTGCGAGACGGGCGGCTTACGCTTCTTGTTAATATGAAGGCTGGCGGGCTGCTGCTGCTGCAGAACCTCCGCCTTGGGCCATTTGGAACGCTTGGGGTTAGCGGCCAATTCCTCCTTGCGCTTCTGAAGTGACTTGATACGATGATGCAGATTCTTCACGTACTCAATCGAGTCGTCGACTATAGTAGACCTATCACGCTGAAAACAAAAACAAAACGTGAGCATCCCAGTACCGAAAATCAAACAAAACCAAAACGTGAGTCTCGGCGACCTAAAATCGTGCAAGCGTGCCCACGAACTCTAATCTATGGCCACTAGATAAGAAACGGATTCGTGATTTACTTTGGGAGCTGTGGGCAGGAGCGAATCCAGAACCGCGAACTTGCTAGTCATGTCGTCGCGGCGCTGACGCTCCCGCAGGATGTGATCCGCTTGATCAGACGGGCGCTTGCACTTGTCAGACGTGGCGACGTTGGGTTTCTTCCGCGCCGGCTGCTGCTGCGGCTGCGGCTCCAGCAGCTGCACGGGGCACTCCCGTTTCACGCCGCGCCTGGGGGGCTCCATCCAACTCTCGCGCTGCTGCATCGGCACCAGGCCGAACGTCGTCGTGGGCTGCGGCGCGGTGGTGACGATGCCGACGGGGAAATCGAAGTGATCGTCGACGACTTGCGGCATCACCTCCACGTCGAACAACAGACTCTCCGGCTGGAACCCCATCGACGTCGACTGAGAGCCAGAAACGTTGTACTGCGGCAGATACGGATGCAGGAAATCGTTCAAACCTGAAGCTCCCACATTATTATTATTCCCATTCCCACCGTCTAGCTGCAAGCCATAGCTGCTGCCCCTATCGTAAACGTTGTGGTGAAACCCTCCTCTCCCGTTGAAGCCCATATTGTGCACCTCCCCTATCGATAACATCTCGGGCAAGTTCAAATTGTGAGCCTCAGTCGATCTCTGCAAGTTGGCCACGAGAGATCACTAGCTAGCGCTTACAAGATCGAGGACCTGTTGTTGTGCGGAGGCGATGGGGCAAGGGCGTAGCTACCCATGTGATTGCAGCAGCAGCAACAATCATGAGGGGAATCCTGTTAAGAAACAAACAAACAAACACCGACCCCTTCCCACACCCGGCTCTCTCTCTCTCCCTCTCCCTCACAGAGACTCATCGTCATCAACGTCACTCTCTCGACAGTTTGGAGTTAAGTAGCCCGAGTAGAGGGTATTGTGGTGTACAGGGAACCAGCGCGTACGTCCAGCTTGGTCTGCGGACTGTCTGCCTTCAGGCAAAATCAAAAGGAGAGTGACTGCAGGCGATTGGATGCGGGGATACTGGTTTTGTAACTTAGGGTGGCCTGCCTGCATCTCCACCTTTGGCTGTCAGCCACGGCAAACTGTGCTAGCCTAGATAAGAGTTACTTTTTGTTGTTGGTTACTTTTGTTAATGGATACGGGTTATTAGAGTGTTTATTATTCAAAAATAATCCTATCTTATGAGAATAATCCCAACTAAACGAATGTTGTCTTGTAGTCTTGCACCAATGGTTCTTTGTTCATTGGGCATTGGCTCATTGTTAAGACGAACAAACACTTTATTCACGCTAGTCACACAAATGAAGATTAAAGTTTTCATTTATTTGTTTAGAACATCTTACAAAGTCAACCTCCATGGTTTTGAGAAGTTGCCTATGGAAATGAACAAGAAGAGGAGAAACATTGTATTACATTTTGTCTTGTACCTTGCCATGAAGTGGTGCAGGCTTGCATAGGGTGAAACGTGAACAAATTTGAATGGTTAGGAAGAAGTTGCCGTGTACTCGAGGGCTTGAGAACCCTCTATACTTCATAACGAGTTCTACACTTTTCTTTTTCTTTTCTCTCAAAGCTGACTTGAAATGTGGAACTTTGTCTTCCGAAGTCTCTAAAAAACTTGTTTTTTAGTAAGAAACTTTGTCTCTAGAAGTTGGACCTAACATCACTACAAGAGTTGAATTTGGTTTAGGTTTTCAAAACTTGATTTAGACTTTACCAAGAAACTCATTTGTAAAAGGGTTTAGGCATTTTAAACCTTCTCTAAAATTCAAAGATTCATTATCTAATTGATAGATGATGTTTTTGAGAGTTTCTTGATAGATGTGTATGAAATGATTGAAATTCATTCAAGTATGTTAACAAGCAAATTCTCTTTACTCTTCATTAATGTGACTAGCTTAATTATTTGACCCTTCCAATTTTATTGTGCAATGCTCTAAATCAGTCCATGTTGTCAAAATGGGAAGAACAAAAATCTCATACCTTGAAGCATCATTTTGACATCAAAATGGCACAAACCCCTACGTCATCGTGACATATGTCATTCTTTGCCATTTTGACATTTAGATGACTCTTCTTAACCCCTAAATTTCCTTGTGTTTTTGGGAGCTTGGAACCTCAAAACTGCCATTTTCTACCTCTATGTACTCCCGGGGCTGTGAACCAAGTTTTTTTACTTCTTTTAGAATTACAACCATAAGATCTTGTACGTAAGCCTATTCATAGCTATTGTTTCAAAAATTGACCATTGGATGTTTATCATTTGCAAGATCATAACATCCAAAGTTTGTGCAAAAGTTTTTCAGGGCATTGCTTGGGAGGCATTGTCTCCATAGTGCAAAGGGGGACTTGAAGATTGTTACTCCAAACATTTTGCTCATATTTTTTTCCATGTAGATAACTAAGTTGGGTACGCTCATGCAAAAGTTTAGAGACTCATTACGCGTTTCAAACCTTCATCCAAATTAATTTCCGGAAGTAGGTATAAAAATGGCAATTTGGTGAAACATGCATCACATTAATTGTATTTGATTTTTGGAAAAAATGAACGGTGATTAGGTACCTCTATAATTTTATAAATTTTAGGCGAAATTATTTTTAAAAAATTTCAAAATCTCAAATTTTGACAAATTTCGAAAGAAATGGATGTGAAATTACAAAAAACCTTGGAGGTTGATGTTCTTTATTTTGGAGGCTGCCCTTGTCAAGCCAAGAATATAATCAACATGGGTCACTTCAAATTCTGAGCCTAAATGTGGTGAAGAGCATGTCTCCAAAAAAAAAAATCGAAAAAATGATTATAATAAAAAGTTTTTTTCTGCCCCAGTTGGGCTTGAAACCAAAAATTTCAATAAAAAAATTATAAAATCCGAATTTGACTTTGTAATTTTTACCACACACACCTTGTATGTATGACCACGCCCACGCCAAATTATAGTCTAAAATTCTTAATTTAGACCTTCCATCTAAGCTGCCCGAATCAGCAAAAAGCCATTTTGGCTTTTAAGGGCCTTTAGGGGTTACGATTAATGATGCAACTATTGATTTGCTCCAATTTTTGCACAAGCTTCCCGACATGGTCACTATCTCCTCAAAGACCTATTGTAGAACCCCATAATGTAAGGTGCTAGAAGTTCCGGCACAAATTAATTAAAAATTTCATCTCAAAGAGTCGATGTGGAAGGTGAAAAAACATACGTTAATTTTCAAGAGTGTTAGAACTCGTAGCAGTTTATCGAGCATTGATTATTGCCATTACTCTCACAAAATTAGTATGAGATTTCCCACCAATCTTCGATTAGTGTGAGACTTTACACACAATCCTCACTACTCACTGCGATAATTCTCACTTCTGATACCACAATTATTGCAAGAATATTAAATTACTGTGATTCACAGTATTGACAATAATTGGTGTTCTGTAGTGGAAGGGACAATTTTTTTAATGAGAGTCTTGCACTTGTGGGCGTGGATTACAAATTTTATTTTTAAATTTTGGCGTTCGTAATTTTATTTTTAGTTTTAATTTTTGGTACAAATGGAACAAGATGTGGAATTGTGGATTACAAATTCCAACACATAGGAACCACATTGTTTACCGGTGGTCTTGGCTAAGTTCTTATATAAGCTCACACTTTGATACCATTTATGACAAAATGGAAGAGTGATTAAACCCTTAAGCATCCACACTACAATTACTCCGTCAAACCACATCAATTCCTCACATTTCTTTTTTTTGGTACAAATGGAACACACTTTACTCCATTGCAAAAGAGGAAAACAACAGCCAAGCAGGGAATTCCCCACTGGTCAAAGACCGAGTTTTTTTTTTTTTTTTTTTAAATTTTATAGTTAGAATTCTAAGAGTCTCAAAATCACTATAAAAAAAAGAGTCCAAGAGCGGGGGGCTGTAGTTCCAATTCCTCACATTTCAAAACATATTATATTTTCAAGTATTTTTCTCATATAAGGTATTGTTAAACCGGTTAACCCTAATTCAAGTAATTTTCATAATTATTTAAATAAAATCAAGTTTCATAAGATTTTTCAAAAAAACTTAGAATAGTATGGGATTTTTAGGGAAAATGTAAATGAACAACAAGGTGTAGGTGGCATGCTTCTCAAGCTTACAAAAATGAAATTCAATAGGAAAAAACAGAAAAGTCTACAATGAATATTGGAATTTTAGGATTTTGAGCGTTAAAGTGCTATAAAAAAAACTCAATTTTAACAATCTTGAAGAAAGGTAAATTGAACTAAAAAGTAGAAGGTAACCCCCACACTTTCTTAGTTGGGACCATTTTTATTTGAAATTAGGAACTAGGTGAAAATCAGCAAAAAACGATCAAGCATGGCCCCACGAGGCTGCTTGCGCGTTTAACCGCTAAACGTACCAACCTTTTGAACACAAGTAGGTGCTAGTCTCAAAAATTGATATTAGCACGGCTCACATGTACAAGGCACCTTGAGACATTCACCAGTAGTAAATCGTACAAGAATGATGGTGAATTCGTGGTGAACACTAGCTAAATTGAAGCGGTTGCTCAATTTAGCAAGTGTTCACCACGAATTCACCATCATTTTTGTACCATTTACTTGGTAGTGAATCGGTCAAGGTTCCCTGTGATGTACATGACAGGATCATTGCAAGCAGAAAATCTACCCAACAAGTTTGACATACTTACAGTTGGAGGCTTCTCCAAAACTATCAACAGTTCCCCATCACAAGAGATTTATTGTGATTGATAAAAAAAAAAATTAATAGTCTTACAAAGTTGACTTGGACGAAAGTCATTCCATATTGTATGAGAAAGTTAAAAGGCTTTGAATGTGTTCATGACCCAATTTCTGGATGCTAGGGTTATTAAAACTTACAGGGAAGCGTGCCGGCCGGACAGCCCGTCCGGTAGAATTTTGGGTGAGTCCAGGGATTTTTCACAATTACCGAGACCGACACGGGTGAAAAGCGTGCCGACATTTTTACCGGGGCGGGGATGCCAGATTCCGTCCGGTCGTTGATGATGGGGCGGTCAGTGATGATGGGAAGGCCGGTCCGAGAGTGGGTAGCAAGCAGCCACGTCGGCCCAGGGAATGTTCCTGCCGGAACGGGCTTTGCGTCGACGTCGACGTCATGCTCCGTCCTTGCCATAATTGGGTCCCGGCCACTTGGGGTACCGGCCACCAGTTCCCACCTGAGCAGCCAAATCGCGCCATCCAATGGCTGCCCCCATCATACCCTCCCTTGTCTTGCCCCGGCTCACTTGGTGCGGGGGGTTTCTCACTAAGGTAACTATACCAGCGTTCACCTTATCAACAGAGCCTATTTACACACATAAAATATAAAATATTTTTAAGAGGATTCTAACACGTTTCAACTTGCATTATTTGGACATAGTATGATTAACCCTTTAAGGTCCCGATTCAACAGCGTTTTCAAATATTCGTTATAAAATGTTCGATAAAAGTTTAAAATGGAGTTGATGTACAAAGCAAAGTTATAAATGTCAATGCGAAGATAACATCTGTACGGTTGGATTCTTTATAATTTTTATTAATAATTTTAAATTAATTTTGCAAGGTTTTCTCTTGAAATTCAATTTAAAATCCAAAATTAACATTAAAATTTAAAAAAAAATTGTAATGAAATTGGAATAACATGCACTACAAGATGGTATGGTTTTTATTATTTGATTTTACTTATCATGGAAAATCATGTTTAAGGTCTCACTTTTTGAACTAAGAATGAAACTTGACATAAACCACTTTTGCTATTTTTTAGAAATTCTCAATATCATATTTTGATTATCCGTACCGTACAAATGGTAGTCAACTAGCACAAGAATTAGAAAAAAAATGGATGGATGAAAAACATCACCGTAAGCGGTGAAGGGATGCGTCAGAAATCATCTAGCGTCCAGAATATGGACGCTGGAGCGTTAAAAGGTTAAGTTATGAATTTCCAAAGTGTTGACTATAGGTTGATCTTAATCCCTAAACGTACCAATCCTTTGCACAAAAGTACATTCTAGCCTCAAAAGTAGATATTAGCATGGTTCAAATGTACTGTACAGTACCCGGAAGAAATGTTACATAATCCCTCTTTTGCGTTTCAAATAACTCTTCATAATATTAAATATAATTGGTTTTTTTCATCTTGCATATTTAATATTCAATTTACACATGATTCCAAGCAAGCATACAAAATTTGGGTTTAAAAAAAATCAAAATCCCATTTTTGGTGGATTTTAAAAGTCCAATTTCTTGATTTTCAGTGATAATTTATTGAAAAAAATTGGTGATGAACTTTTATAATTTTATTGCATAGGTGTGTTGGAAATATCCATATGCACCTTTCATATCAAGGAACATCCCATTCATTAACAGAAACATCCTCTATGAAGAGTTCATTGTGATGAATCACATGCTCTAATTTTGCAAAATAAATATCTTTTTATTATAACTAAATTTTGGCAAAGTAATTGTACTATCATGCTTAACTATACCAAGTTAGTTACAATGTAAAGATCAAGTAGCAAAATTTAGTTATAATAAAAAGATATCTATTTTACAAAATTTGGGCATGCAATTCTTCACAATGAACTCTTCATAAAGGATGTTTTTGTTAATGAATGGGGTGTTCCTTGATACGAAAGGTGCACATGGATATTTCCAACACACCTATGCAATAAAATTATAAAAATTCATCACCAATTTTCTTCAATAAATTATCACGTAAAATCAAGAAATTGGACTTTTAAAATCCACCAAAAATGAGATTTTGCTTTTTTTAAACCCAAATTTGGTATGCTTGCTTGGAATCATGTGTAAATTGAATATTAAATATGCAAGATGAAAAAAGCCAATTACATTTAATATTATGAAGAGTTATTTGAAACGCAAAAGAGGGATTATGTAACATTTCTTCCGGGTACTGTACATGAGGTGTACATAAGAAGACCATTGCAAGCATAAAATCTACCCAACAAATTTGACATACTTGCAGTTGAAAGCCTCTCTAATATTATCAACAAATCTACATCACAAGAGATTTATTGTAATTGATAAAGAATTTAACAGGCTTTCAAAGGTGACTTGGATGAAAATCATCCGAGATTTTATGAGAAACTTACAAGGCTTCAAATCTGTTCGTGATCCAATTTATGGACGATGGAATGTTTAGGGGTTAAAGCGACCCTAAACTTTGATGTTCAAATTGTCTCGCAAATTGTGCACATCCTCATCAACGGTAGGGTGTCAAATCTACTTATTATGGAAAATTGAACAATGGACGCTTTAAAGAAATGGTCACTTTCAGATATAGTTACCTTAGTTGGCAATGAAGCTTCATTGTATAATAATAAAGCAATGGGAGCTAACACCCTACCCTTTTGCAATGGGACTACACATGAGTTTCCTTAGCTTCACTATGGCGCACCTCATGGTTGCTTCACACTATAGCCAAAGGTCGAGAAGCAAGAAATAAAAAATTCGGCCTCATGACCCTTCACACTAGAGGCCAAAGTCCAAAGGTCATTGCCCTTCAAAATGCCTACATAGCAACACTTTTTTACCAAAGTTGACGGGCTCTCGAAGGAAGTTTGGGTCGAACGGGAATAGAAACCCAAACTATGGTCGAGAGAACGTCGATTTTTTCATGAAAAATCAAAACTATTTTCTATTCCTTGTTCTCATCCCATTTCTTTTTGACTCTAAGCAAAGTTTGGTCACTCAATTCCACGGCCTCTCAATTTGGATGGCCATAGTATGAAGCGGCCTTTAGCCCCACTATGGCACTTGGATGGCGCACTAGTAGATCCTCGAATCACTACAAGTCCACGTCAAAATTTAGCCAAAAAATCAGTAGTGAGAGTGGTGAGACATTGCTCTTGATTTCTAGAATGCTTCTATTGAAAAAGGTGTGGCCTCGAGTTGCCTAAAGAACCTTATGCACTCAGTTACAATTTAAAACTAAGTATACGCGGCAATGACACAATAGTCCTAAAATTCATGAAATACAAACGGCATTCTTTCATAATTTGAAAAGTGGATCTATGCTCTATTATGTTATGTTATGTCTCATTTGTCACCCCCACCCCCACCCTCTTTCCTCCGAATAAAAAATACAAAAAAACTCAACCATAGAAGACATAGATGTGTTATGATATGTGCCTTCCATATATTTGATGAAGTTTGGTTCAATAAACAATGTAGGGCATCATCTCTACAAATTATCCATATAGTCAAACTTCCACAAAAAACTTTGAATAAAATTTTAATGAAATTAAAAGCGATAATTTTTGAAAATTTGTATAAATTTTAGATTTCACTTTTAGGGTTTAAAATTTAGCATAATTAGTTAAAATTGGTTTACATATTGTAAACTACAAAAAGGAAAAGAAATGATGGCGGGAACACCATTACTTTCTCCAAATACCAAATTTTACAACATTAAGACAATGTTGAGGTGATCTACTTTGAAAAATTCTCCTAGGTAGAGTTTAACTAGGATTGACATAATCCAAACTGCGTTGGAAAGTAGACCTAATGTAGTATTTTTGTTTTTTTCATTTAGGGAAAAAAATTATTTATTTGTTTTGGGCAACTCGTTAAAAACGGGCAGTGACCAAAAACTGGTCTCTTGGGAGTCTCTTTTGGGTCGAGGTAAATCACCCTATTTGTAACAATTTGTGGTTACTATGTATTAGTGTCTTGCATTTGAAATTTGATTTGTACTCTACTAGTTCATAGTAGCACAAATTGAATTGTAGCACAAATATGTACTTGTTTACCTTAGATATACTATATTAGTTAGTTAGAAATTAGTTTTAGGGATCTCAACCAATTAAAGATGTGGCACATGCCACTTTCCTTAAAACTCATTGGTCTTTTCTTTTCCTTTAAAGTTTGTAAATTCAATTGATCAACTGCCAATTTCAATCCCTCAATTGAAATTGGACGCCGGTTTAGGATTTAGGGTTGATTAATTTAACCAAAAGTAACATGCTAAGGTATAATCCTAATTGAGCATATTTACTAACATTAACCTCTTACGTCCTCAACCTCTCCACCTCTCCAGATTTGGCAGTTTTCCAAAGATGCATTATAAAATGCAACTAATAGGGATATTTTGAACTTGATGTATGAATAAAAGTTGTACATTATGAATTTTAGATTCTATTCATATAATTAGATCTGCAATTGCTGTCACCAATATTCTTTTATAAAATTTGAAACTCAAAATTCAAAATTATTTTGTAATTTAATTATGAATAAGATATTGACAATCTAAGAATGAATTTTTTTATGATGGATTGAAATGTAATACTCTAAGTGTAATCATTATGAAGATTTTTTTGGTTGCTTAATTTTAGGAGTTGACTTTATCAATAGTACATTTAGACTAAAATCTTCGAAATATCTGGTGGAAAAATGTAGCATGAAATGAGGCATAATTTTTTCATAAATCATCCCCTTTCTAATCGGATCACACATGCATGAAGCTAACTTCCCATAAAAAAATAAGTAAAAAATCCACACTACAAAAAGTTCATAATGGATGATAAAATGAAGTTCAAATTTGTACATCATGCAAAATATGTATGATTGGGCAGTTGGTTAAACAAATTTGCTTTTATTGGGTCTTCTTAAAAAATCAAGGATGTTTCCTAGTATGCATTGTTCAAACATTGTATGAATAAGTTGTAAATTTTCAAAGTACCATCTATGATTCTACCTAGAATTGACCCTAAACTCTTGTAGGCTCTCATGTTTTGATTGTATATATTTTTGACATAAGTTAGTTCTAGGTCCAAATGTAAGGTCATTTAAAAACACGGTTCTTTTCTAGTATACATATTTTATAGTATAAAAGTACTATGCCAATCAACCAATCTTGAAATTAATTAAACACTCCAAATTGAAGAAGAAGAAGAGACAACACAACATTTTTGAACTACCTTGACTTGGTCTCTTTTGTACAACAAAATCCCCTTTTCACAACAGAATCTTGAATTTAAGGTTTATAATGTTATTGTTGAGATATCATTTCTATTGTTGAGTCATGCATCTAAAATAGTAGTATAGAAAAGGAATTAAACCAAGGTAGTTCAAGAATGCTATGTCGTAAAGCATATGGATTGATCAAGTTAGGATCAAAACTACAAGCCATCATGGGTATGACACCTGATTGCCCTCTATCATTCAAATTTCAAAACTAAATTGAACCCAATAAGCTTTTAAATAAAGTTCTACTATAGTTTAGTGTTTAGTGTTTAGTTTAGGACTTTAGGTTGTTGTCTTTCTTAGAAATATCTAAATTACGAAGGAATTTCCCACACACTTCAACTTCACCTATAGATGGAACATAAGCCCTCTTATCCCCACTCGATAAACAAATTGGGATTAATACACTTGTGCTAACAAATGTGGACTCTACACCATGGGAAAAAAATGACTTTTAGTTGTGAAAATGAAGGAAGGTTGTTCTACATGTGTTCTTCCTATTTATGCATAGGTTCCATAGTGTACATTTGTGTCTTGTTTTAAATTATTAAAAGTGATTTGTACTAAAATGCAGCTCGGAATATGAACAACAAATTGTGAGAAAACTAAGATTGTCGATCGGGTGGAGCTGCAACAGTGTCTGTGCAACTACTGAGTGATGTTTAGGGTAGCATTACAGGAACAGTTGCCATGAAGAACAAGAGAAGTGTTGCTTTCGCTCCTCAAACATGGTGATGTTTGGGAAAGCACAATTATGCAATAAATAATCTTCATTGGAAGGGACTCGAGTGATGACTCCGTAGCTGAGAATATTGAGGTTTCAATTATAACCTATGACGTCCCGACCAATAAAGATTTCTTTTCGTAAAAGAATATGAAGTTATATATATATATATATATATATATATATATATATATATATATATATATATATATATAACATTACATTGTGTTTTGATTTGGAGGTAGATGAAGTGAAAAGAGTAATATTATGAAATATAATAAGACCCCAAAAAGACTATAATATGATTCCGATAAAAATTACAAAAGGTGTAGCAGTAGGAAGAGGATAAAACAACCCAACATTTTGTAATTTATAATCAATCATCACGAAAGACAATCAACTTAGTTTGTGAAGGATTGCTTCTAGTGGGAGTTTTAACGAGGACAAACTGTGATGGGCCAATGTGTACATGAAGGGAGGCAGCTGTTTATGACATTGACTCTCGATCATAAATTGTCAGAACGAGGCTCCCTTTGATTGACAGGTACAGATGTGTTCAATTGACAATGATAGAAGAAGCAACACTCATGTTTGTTCCCAACCGAACACAAAATGAAACTCAGACACCATTAAGTAAATAAACTCATCAGAACTAGTTTCCACCCATAACAGTCAGTAGCCTTCATGGCCACTGCCTTTCCTTCATGCAATGTGCTCATCACCTTGAGCCTGTATGTGTCTACTCATGAAGTACTGTTGGATGTGGAATATTCCACACCATCTATTGTAGAGCTAAGGCAGAGAGACACAGTGCATGCTATCATCAGAAAAGTTCGGCGAGACTATTTTGATCCCACTTTGACACTAAAGGCCGCATATAGATCATTTTAGTGCCAATTTATCCATACTAGATTGGTATGGAGGTTGGCATCATATTATCTTAATTGCATTTCAATGCACCATCATGATACCATGTTCACATGCCTTGAAGTTCCTGATGATTGAATGTTATGCAAGCAACATAACATTCAGTAGTCTTCAAGAGGGGTGCCTTTTTGTTTCATCCACCTTAATTTATAGAGTGAGCAGTGATTTGTATTTGAATGGACTGTCCATTGAATCAAATAAATAATTATAGAACACTATTGAATGTGATTGAGAAGTGCTTTGAGTTCCTGTGCACCATGGTTGATTGCTCTTGCTTAATGCCACATGTCCTCGTAGCTACTGATGTGATGAGGAGTATCCCACATCATTTCATTCGGGGGATGAAATGATGTGGGATATTCCACATCAATTTGTCAGAGAAAGGCAGCAGTAACCAAGGCTACTGAATGTTATGAAGCATCTTTTTCCATGACAAAAATAATCTCTTTATTAATGGGTTTTAGAGTACCCCACTTCCATCATTGGAGGTCCTCCTCATTGGAAGTCCTCCGATCCTCATTGGACAGAACTTGGCATACGGTGCACTTGCATTTTTCAACAATTCTTACAACATTGAAAGTTGTCAACTTATCACGCACCTCAAAGAGAGGTGGGTAACTGTTCCATGGCTTGCCCATTCTCATGGCACTATAAGCAAAGGCGTCGTTTCTTACTGTGGAGAATCCTGTGCATTGTCGCTTTTCACTGTACACGCTTGTCCTACGCAACAAATCGCACTCACCAAATCCAACTAAAAATTCGGTGAATGCGAAGTGGTGCCGTTTGACTCACAAAAGGAGTGAAAAGCGACGCCTTCTCCTTGTAGTGTGTGTAGGATAAAACTATAGATCTGAAGTTGAAGTTCAGTAAATGTACAACAATTGAAGAAACAAAGCCGGGCCATGATTTTGAGGAAGTTCTAACAAAACTCTGCAAATAAGTGAAGATGAGTCTTTAGTCACGAAGATGTAAAAAACACTTTCCTCAGAGGGACTCGCCTGGAGGAGGCAGAAAATAATTATAACTTGTGAGAGATGAAGGTTCAGTCGATCAACTCTCCAAATTGAAAATTCAATAATGTGGCTTCATCTTCTAACTCTGCATTCCAGAGAAGGGCTTGCCATGCCATCCTTCCAATCCCCATAATGGTCATGCAGCATGATAATGTACATTCAAGTGGCATTCACAGATTGGATAGAGTGCTGGATTATTTCCCATCACTTGGGGCTGCTTTGAGGGTATGAAAACCCACCAGGTAGCAAAATAGCCCTTCCTAAGCAGGTACTTTGTACTTTTAAGGGATTCTTGTGAAAATGTTTTGTGTAATTCAAGCTCTAGATTAGTCACTAAATGAAGTTTCTTTAGTAAGATGTAGAACCAATGGTTTCTTGGAAAGGCCCATTTGACAAATGATCCAGCTCTTCCACAACGACATATCAATGAATCAACGTCAATTGACTTGATTTGTACACATGAAAGGTAATCATGTATTTGCCGATTTGCATCACCATTATGTCTGCTAATGGGTGGGAAGCCCCTGCACTAGTAGCAAGTTGCCCTTCTTCACTCACGCCATATTGCACTAGTGCAGATCTGTCGTTTTTCATTCTCCACTTTGTGAAAACAATGAATAATACCGGAATATTATACTTATATTTCTATCTTCTTGTGATCAAAACTACTCACCAACATTGACACAACCCATGTGCTTGGCGCGGTTTCATTTCTTTTTCATTTATAGTAAGTGAAAAACGACACATTTCTTACTAGTGTTGATTATGGAAAATAACAGTGGATAGGTACCTATCGCCGCTCCCATGGCTCAGCAGGTACCTACCCACTGTTATTTTCCATAACCAGGAGCTTACCTAGTTCATAATGTGTGAGGTCCATGACTGCAATTTTGAATTCTCGTGGGTCTTCTCAGCCGATTGTCCCAACATCACATGAGAGTGAGTATTCATATTATACCAGCGCTCCGCCAGGAAGCCCTGGGAAGCCCAATTGGCTGGGGTATTCTCACACAAGTCATGGTTGAAAACCACAAATCCCGTCCAAATGTAAGTTACTCACTGGGACTACAAGAAGGCGTCGCTTTTCACTCGTGTGAGTCAAACCGTGCCACTTCACATTCACTAATTTTTTGGTTAAACTTGGTGAGTGCAATTCGTCAAGTAGGACAAGCGTGTACAGTGAAAAGTGACAATGAACATGATCCTCAAGAGTGAGAAACAACGCTTGTGCTTCTAGTGTGGGTCTTTATACATTTTGCCATGCTTCGAACGCTCCTCTTCTTGTTCAAGCAAATGGTTGAAGTTGCAACTCCTCATACTCCATGATGCTTTCTGCTATCACGGCCAAACTGACAAGATTGATAGTAGCCACAAAAACACACACACAGACAGTTGAATGGCGATTGAAGTAGTTGCAATCCAGAATGTTGCCGGGCACATTCAAAATTTACATAAGAATCTCAGCATCAGACATGACAACCTCTTATACCAAGAGAATACTCCACACAAGTAACAAACTTGTTGTTTTTCATTCCCCAACCTTGTGACCAAAACCACTCACGAGCACTGACACAACCGCGGTTTCATTCCTTTTTCAATTATAATAAGTGTAAAATGACACATTTCCTACTAGTGTCAAATAACATGAAACAACCGCGATTTCATTCCTTTTTTCAATTATAGTAAGTGTAAAACAACACATTTCCTACTAGTGCCAAATAACATGAACACTTGAGAACGCCAAAACATAACATTCTTGAACAACCTGGAAGAGGTTGCCCCTCCATTGCTGCAAGCCTCTCAGAAAAATCAAATTTTATTGAGATTGTTTGTAGAAATGAATCTTGGATTCGAGTAGTTTAATTGCAGGTCCATAGGGAATGCATAATTTTATATATATATATATATATATATATATATATATTCCTTCAGTGAGGTGGCCAATGAACAAAAGGAACGCGACTGTCATGGGCAACCTTCACTGGCCTCCACTTCGCACTCACTTCCCATGTGTTCAAGACTTTGTGAGTGCAATTTGTCACGTAGGATAAGTGTGTACAGTGAACTCTGACACTCTTTTGAGTAAGAAGCAACGCCTTTGCTAGTAGTGTATCATTGGCTTGAGACGCTTATCACCCCTAATGCTTCCCTCAAGTTGGCTCACATCCCTTGGTTTGGGAGCACTTTCAACACATTAACCCCTAAAGGACCAAGGATTCATGGTTTGAAAATGACAAATTCAATTAATCATATTGTGAAATATATAATCCAAATGAGACTAAATTTTGTATCACTTGAATCAATGAAGAATAATGCATATGATGGTTATGAAACAAACAAATTTGAGTTAATGGAAGTCCATATAGAACTTACTCAAAACTGCTAAAGAAAACAATACGAGGCCCAATTTGGACTTCTTGGTCTTTTAGAGGTTAAGTAATGTGATTAAAGGTATGTTCGCACCTGGCCTTAGAGGTGGTCTTACAAGGGGGTCTTACATCCTTAAAAAAGTGTGTGTTCCCACCTACATTCTTTAGTAATTACCAATCCTACATGGATGTACACATGGCACACTTTTAAGAATGGGTATTAGCTAACATTTAGGAGGACAAAAAATATTTGAGCAATAGTAGGCAATTGTTAAGGGAGCATCAAAATAGGAAATATTCCCTAGTTTTGAACACTAAAGAATGGTCTTAGCTAATGTGGCACTTGAGGGGCCATTATGTAATACCCCTACTATTGCTAACACCTTTCCAAACCTCATTGATGACACCTTTCCTACAAAGAAGGTATTTTTCCCAAAATTGTGGGGGTGTTAAATTTTTATCCACGGTCTTTGCAAAGGCCAAGTGCGAACGGGCCTTAATGGAGAAGAAACAAGCCACGTAACCCATTCATGATGGACGCCTTGAGACTCCATTCATTATCCATGCAACTTCTCCTCAATGAAGTACACTATTCATTCATCAAGTACACTGCTACAACTACTTCTTATTCATTTGGTCACCTGCTATGCTACAGATATATTTCATCCATCAGCTCATAGGTTACGTCGTGTAACCTGCCTCTTCCCCTGCCAGGAACTCGGCAGTCACCATACTCGGTTCATCTCATTATCATCCCAACAAGAATCCATCTTCAAATCACCTCGCAAGTTCAATAAGTATCAACCCTTTCTATCGGTAATATATGTATATGTGTACACATCTGACACACAGACTCATTAGCTAGATTCTTCACAAAAATTTATGATCAAGTTGAGCCCAATATTTCTCAACAAAATATGTAACATGCATTTGCACTATTTGTACGTACAGCTGCTTCTTCAGCTCCTGGAGTGCCAAGAAACAGAATCCAGTGACCTGTACTGTACTGTACTTGGCTTGAGAATCCTATGCCAAAGAAACATCAGCTACCCAACGTCAGTGTCAAGATGAATTAATTCACTTTTGTTACTGAGTGCCACATGTCATCTTGTGATTGACTTAGGGTGAAATGGATCCCTCAAATATGACGTGGGCCTGCAATTTCGACACCAGGCTGTCGGTATGTAAGGCAAGCTATGAAATGTGTTTTTTTCTTTCTTTTTTTCTTTTCTTTTCTTATCTTATCTTTCGTGGCTACTGGTCTTTCTAAATTTTCAGTGTAAAAAGGGCCCAAAACGCCTGATGGCAAACCACGTCCTAGGTTTGTGTGTCAAGTGGGCTCTGCATAAGGGATACATGATCCCATGTATCGCCAGACCCATTCCCAACTTCAACGCCGCCGGTATTGCAAAATCGTCGGCCTAATTGTGTCTAAAGTCTAGTTGTCTCGGTCTAAAGATGGCCAAATGGCATACTTCTTTCACGGCCATGTCGTCCACTTCAATCTTGAGTTCTATGCTCTAGACTTTTCCTCCTATTGCATTGAAGGTAGTTTACATTTCTCTTGTATTGTCTTATTGCCATAATTATGTTTTTGGTTGAGGGCTAGTAGCCTAGAGGTTGTGAATGAGCTTCAATTTTCAATGCCAACTAGTGAGATTTGGGCGCAATTCTTCGATGCCACCGAGTGGAATGGGAAGCGAGAGCAACGCATAGGTGTTGCAATAAGTGGGGGCTTTTGATACACTTGGAATTTGAAGATGTATGTTTTTGTGCATGAATTTCCTGGATATTCCCCCAACATAATGATGTGGAATATTCCACATCACATCAGTAGCGACGAGGACACGTGGAATCAAGCAAGAGCAACTAACCATGGTGAACAGTAATTGAAAGCACTCACTCAATCACAATTCAACAATATTTTGTAATTGTTTATTTGATTCAATAGTTCATTCAATTACAAATCACCGGTCACTCTATATATAAAAGTGGATGAAACTAAAAAGCAGCCTCTTGGAAGGCTATTGAATGTTATGATGTTGCATTTTGGATAACAACATCGTTGTTTGTAATTTCTCCTTGTCGCCTCTGTCCCATATAACATTCAGCAGCCTTCATGTGCATTGCCTTTACATTCATCAAAGGTATAGAACCTCATTCAAAAAAGGGATGGATAGAGCGAGTCACTATAGGTCACTGGAGTAGAGTGAAAAAAATTTGAAAAAAGAAAAGGAATAAATAAAACCACTAAAGGAAATAAAAAGAAAAAAAGGCTACCAGCACCTGCTAGCATGCAGCCTTGCGCTTCTAGCGTCATCCAACTTTTCAAATAAAAATAAAATAAAAATAAAAATAAAAAAAAAAAAAAATTTAAAAAAAGGCGTCAGCCAACGTTGGCAAGCATGCTGCTCCAGTACCAGCATTAAGTCACTACAATATCTTTTTCTTTTTTATTATATGTTTGGAGCTTTGAGATCTTGATGAGGCTTCCCCTCTCGGTTGGTATTACCTCCACCTTCATGTAAAACAAGCTAGTTACTGATTTTGCATGGATAATGATGTCGAATATTCTACACATCCTCCTCAAGCGCAAGGCAAAGCCAGTGAAAGCTACTTAATGTTATGTTGCTTTCATGTGACAAAATGAAAATGAAAAACAAAAACCATAATACCAAAAAACACCGTATTCATTAAATTGGGAGTTTCCATTAAATTGGGAGTCAAATTGATCTACATCACATGATCATTTCACTATCAGATCTACAACATGCATACATCAATTTGACTCCCAATTTAATGGAAACTCCCAATTTAATGAATACGGTGTTAAAAGACAAGATTATGAATTAGTCCAATTTTCCCACTAGTTGATTTACTTAGTGTAAGGCATTGAATGCAAAAATGACACTAATAGAAACACCACCCGTGTAAATTAAAGAAGCATGCTTAGAAAGACCTACAATTAGTTTAATTCGTCATGTGGGGTCTTCTCATGGGTCTTACTAGTCTACATAGGTTGTGTTTCTACTAGCATGAGCAGAAACCAAAAATCCTTTGCAGATCTTAAAGTTTTTGTACATTATGGGTATTTTGTTAAATTTCTAATGAATTGAAGGGAACATATTTGTTAAATTAGTAAAATAAAATTCATCGTGTTGGGAATTTTAACTAAAAAAATTCACTAGTCTAACAAGTCCAACAACTTATTCAAGGTTCATGTTGTCACTACAATTGAAGATCACATGATGATCATATAAAAAGACTTGTATTGTTTTGGTGTCAAACCATTATTGAAGCACAACTTTGAGAATAACAATCCAATGAAGGTGAAATTTGTATGGAAGTTAATACAAACCTAATACCATACTTTCATAGTAACTTCACTTTAACAATTCTAAAAATAGAAACAAAATTGGAAAAAATAACAAATAAAATTGTAAGAGAAAAAACACATTTTAGAAAATATTTGGAAAATGAATTCTATTTTTATAAATAATGGGTTATTCCTCCAAGGAAAACGGACATGCTATCTTATTTTTTTCAAAATATGTTTAAGTAGTGAATATAACTCCAAAAAAGATGCCACATTTGCAATTTTCAAGAAATAATAATCCTAAAAACATGTAACAACTAGATATTGTATGTGAAGGTTTGATTCAATACCTTTGTGGTAATATAGATTATTCATTAATAAAAGGAGCATGCATGACCAAAAATTAAAATTGAAATTTTATTTTATATATGTTGTTTTTATATATTTTTTGTAAAAGCTCAAAAAGAACATTCAGCAATTGAAGAATAAAATTTCAATGTTGTGATACAACAAGTTAGGACTTTGTTATGAATGAGGTTCTCCGTACAATGTTAAAACGTTTTCTAAATTTTTCTACAATATTTTTTTAATTCTTGAAAATTTTGGCAATTTTAAAGATATTGAATATATGTCTAAGTGGGACTTTTGTGTATGGTATTTTAAAATGAAAATGTAAACATCAATCCATGCCGTAACAAGTTGAAGCAAACAATGTATGCTGCAGATAATAGTAAAGACAAGGCAAAAATTAAAAAATTGTATTTTTTTATGCAATGTAAGTTATTAGTGCACATTGGTTCATAAAAACATGCACTTACAACTTGGGCTATACCCTCATTGTAAATAATTATTTCTATGAAGTAGTTTGTTATAATTACTTGATTGCTCCAATTTATGTTCAATGAGCCTAATTCTTGTGACTCCCAACAATGAGTCAATATAAACAATGAGTTACACAATGTAACCCTTCTACAAACAATCATTTTTTCAAAATACTCTCAATTCTTTTGGACATTGTTTCAATAGATTCCACTCAAAGAATCCTTTTTCATTTGGTATTTTATTTCAAAACCATTTCATTCCATATTAGGTACAAAATCATTCAAAAACAAAATTCAATAGAATTAGAGTAGGAGCTCTTCAAATGTTTACTACAAACAATAATTAAGAGTCTAAACATGTCAAAGCAATTTTTGACAAGATTGATTGTATATGCATGCTCCTTTTATTAATGAATAATCTATATTACCACAAAGGTATTGAATCAAACCTTCACATACAATATCTAGTTGTTACATGTTTTTAATAAAAGGAGCATGCATGTATGTTTAATTCGGTTATATACTTGTTTGACTGATTATATACTTGTTTAAATTTTGAACAAGATATTGAAACACCAAAATTGTGCCTTTCTTCGAGTGGTTAAAGGAGTAAATCTGGAACCGTAGTGGGGGGAACCAATAGGCATCTTACGTAATGGTACTTTCCAATCTAACATTACTTAAATCACTAAAACCATGGCTATCTTAAAAGCATGACTTTGAAAATACAGATCTAAACTTTAAAAAAACAAATCCACAACAAATTGACTAAAACACGCAATTCGCTATTTATGCACTTGGCCAAGTGCGTTCATTTCATAAGCATATTTGACTTTAAAAAAAGTTAGTTAAATAGTTCTCTAAAAAACATCAATGTTGTCTTTCTTCAATCCCTCACATTGTAAACAAATATTTATTTTAATTATTTTTTATTCTCATCTTTATCTTTTTTTTTATCTTTTTTTTTTTATCTTGATTTCTTTCTTGTCTCCCTCTTGTCTTTCTTCTTGTCTTCCTTTTTGTCTTCATTGTCTTTTTCTTCTTCTACTTTTTTTTTAATTGGAGGTGCTAAACCCTAAACAATGGAAGCAAGCCAAAAACAAAAAAAATGGCCGTGGGGTGCTGCTGAACCCCAAAATGGCAGCTGCCCAAACAAAAAAAAACAAAAAAAAAATTATATATATATATATATATATATATATATATATATATATATATATATATATATTATTTTTTATTTTATTTTTCTCTTCTTCTTAGCCGTGGGGTGCTACTGAACCCTAAATGGCAGCCGCCAAAAAAACAAAAAAAAACAAAAAAAAAAGACTTTTTTTGACTTTTTCAAAATAATTATTTTTAGGCGCTGGAGTGTGCGGCCGAGCACCCTAAAGCCCTCTCATCTCCCTCATTTCTATCTTCATTTCCCTCTCCATCCCTTCTCCATTCCTACCTTCATCTCCTCTCCATCCCTTCTCCTTCTTCTCTCCATCCCTTCTCCATCCCTATCTTCATTTCCCTCTCCATCCCTTCTCTCCTCTCCCCTATATATATGAGGAGAGGGGAGGGATGGAGAGGGAGATGAAGATAAAAATGAGGGAGATGAGAGGGCTTTAGGGTGCGTGGCCGCGCACCCCAGTGCCTAAAAATAGAAATTTTTAAAAAAGTCAAAAAAGTCAAAAAAAAAGTTTTTTTTTTGCGGCGGCGGCTGCCATTTAGGGTTTAGCAACACCCCAGGGCCAAGAAGAAGAGGAAAAAATCGTTTTTTTGGAACATCTTTAATCGAAATTAAGGCATTGTCGAATTCTTTATCAGACTCATTCTCTAAATAGGAGTCAATGCAGTCAAAGAGGAAATCATACTAGAGATCGGTTTTGAATACTGCAGAGACTAGTGCTCCAGGTAGAGGTAGATCAGAGAAATTAACAAGAAAAAAGATCGATTCACAACTGAGCCAAAACATTGAGTCAAAACTTAACTATTAGCATTAATAAAGAAGAAAGATCGATTCACAACTGAGCCAAAACATTGAGTCAAAACTCAACTATTAGCATTAATCAAGAAGAAAGATCGATTCACAACTTAGCCAAAACATTGAGTCAAAACCCAACTATTAGCATTAATGAAGAAGAAAGGTCGATTCACAACTGAGCCAAAACATTGAGTCAAAACTCAACTATCAACATCAACCAATAGGAAGAAACGAAAAAATAGTAATACAATATTAGAAAGAAATAGGTTTCAAATCCTAATTCAAATGAAACAATAGCGTAAAGGTAGTAATTAGTCTGTGCCATAGTAAGGGATTGTAACAAAAACAAACACTGAAAAGATTTGTCGGTTGCAAAAGCACAATAGCACCCTGATTCTCACGTAGACACAGCTTTCCTAAAGCATAGAAAAGCCAAAGAAAGAACAAGAAAAAGAACAAAGCAGAATCCTCCAACGGCCTCCATCTATGAGAAGAAATTTGAGAATTCCTCAGGAGGTGGTATTCCTCACCTGTACCCATGCCACACATCGAACATTAGTTAGCCACATGACGTGCACGAGGTGTCTTCAGAATACCACAACTTGTTATCGTTGTTCACAAGAGAAAAAATCAAAACCGCAAGCAACAAATCACAGAAAGGAGGAGCGTAGCAAGTTATAAAAACACTCAAGCAAATTGGAGTCCTGCTGTTTGAACCTGTTGTCCGCTATTTTAGAGCCAGGAGCCATTGTAATCGCCGCTCTCCATGCACAGTACCGATCGACAAAAAGAGAGCACGAACAGCTTCACGTCTGAGAAAGACTCAAAACTCAACCTCCTTTCTAAGTAAGAGCAAAGCGCACTCCCGAGGCAAGCCATTCTTGTGGGGGAGAAATTTCAATTTTCAGAAGAATTGAAGAGGTGGATCGATCTTAATTTGCGATTAAGGCACAGCCTCCAATGCGCCGTCAAGAAGCGATCAGAAGAGAGACTCAGGTGTTACGGAGTCTGTCAGGTAAGGTATGCATACGAAGCACTAGGTAAGGGTTTTTATAAAAATAAAAACGATTCATGTCAAGTAAGGTATGCATGCGGAGCAGTAGGTAAGGGTTTTTATAAAAATAAAAACGATTCATGTAGAGCCTGTCCTGTTACCTTAATGGCTCGAAAAACGAGAAAGCAAATAAGCTTTTAGTCTCAGTCTTAGTGGCTTGAATAATGGAATCAGCATATTTAGAAGCTCCAGGCTTATTTAAAGGCCGGAGTAATTTCTAAAAAATTAAAAAATAATAAAAAATTAAAAACTGGGGAGGGGGGGGGCAGCTGCCATTTTCGGGTTCAGCAGCACCCCACGACCGAATTTTTTTTTTTTTTTTTTGGGCTTGCTTCCATTGTTTAGATTCAGCACCCCCAACTGAAGAAAAAGTAGAAGAAAAAGACAACGAAGACAAAAAGGAAGACAAGAAGAAAGACAAGAAGAAAGACAAGAGGGAGACAAGAAAGAAGACAAGATAGAAAGTCAAGATAAAAAAGAAAAGATAAAAGAAGAGATAAAGATGAGAATAAAAAATAATTAAAATAATTATTTGTTTACAATGTAAAGGATTGAAGAAAGACAACGTTGATTTTTTTTAGAAAACTATTTAACTAACTTTTTTTAAAGTCAAATATGCTTATGAAATGAGCGCACTTGGCCAAGTGCATAAATAGCGAATTGCGTGTTCCTCTTGTCTTTCTTCTTGTCTTCCTTTTTGTCTTTGTTGTCTTTTTTTTCTTCTACTTTTTCTTCAGTTGTCGCTGTTGAACCCTAAACAATAGGAGGAAATCCTAAAAACAATTTTTTCTTTTTTTTCTTTTTTTTCTTTGGTTGGCCGTAGAGTGCTCCTGAACCTCAAATGGCAGCCTCCAAAACAAAAACGAAAGAAAATTGACTTTTTCGAAAATTTCTATTTCTAGACTGGGATACGCGGCCGCACATTTTAAAACCCTCACATCTCCCTCATTTCTATCTTCATCTCCCTCTTCATCCCTCCCCTCTCATCATATATATAGGGGAGAGGCCAAGAGAGAGAGAGGGGTGGCAGAGACCTTCACCTCTCTTCCAAATATATAAGGAGAGGGAGGGATGAAGAGGGAGATGAAGATAGGAATGAGGGAGATGAGAGGGTTTAAGGGTGCGCGGCCGCACACCTCAGTCTAAAAATAGCAATTTTTGAGAAAGTCAAAAAGTAAAAAAAAAAGTTTTTTTTTTTTTTTGGCAGCTGCCATTTAAGGTAGGAAAACCAAAAACGGTTAATGCCCTCAAGGCGTGCACTAGAGTTGCAGCAAAACAAGGAGGTGGTAGACGAGAATGTTTGCATGACCAAAATTACTAAAGAATTTACTAAAAATTACTAGTTTATTTTTATTTTTTGTAGCCTTGTGTGCGGTTTTCTATGATATTAGTTAACCGTTTTAGGTGTTTTCATGTGTAGAAAAAGAAGAGTCTAGAATACAAGAAGGGGGTTCGACAAACTTTCCACTCTAAGAAATTGTACATAATTATTTACGGGGAATAAAAATACGAAACAACTTGCATTCTTCATCATTTCTTCTTCTTCAACTCAAAAAAATTTCACATAATTTCTAACTCCATTCCATCTAGTCAAATCATCTTATTTTCACCGTTTTTGGTTTTCCTACCTTAGGGTTCAGGAGCCCCATGGACAGCCCCAAAAAAACGCTTTTTCGGAACATCTCCTTTCAGAGCGTATTAATTCAATATCTTTATCTAAACTATGCTATACTAGGCTGGTACGGAATAAAACTAGTATAAAGCAATGCAAAGCATGAAGCTTCCAAAGCAGAAACGCATCAAGACAAGGCTTTTTAAGACAAAACTCAATAAAGCTCAATATAAGCCTTTCATGAACTGAGATATACAAGTAATTGAGCAACCACGTTCTAAGCACAATAGACATAAGTTTTGCATAAAAGGTACAAAAAGCTTTCTAAAAGAGTCACAAAAGCTTTGCATAAAAAGCACACTGTGAATGACGATTCCTAAAAGCTCAAAGGGAAGAAACCATTCTTCCACAATTCTTGCGCAATTTGTTGTAGAATCATAAAGAAAGAACAAGAGGAAGCCACCCTCACTTGTACCCATACAATCCAACGCCACAAACGGGGGTTAGAATACGCATACGAGGTGTCTTCAGGTAGCTTCAGCGTGTTATTGCAATCACAAGTCCATGAACCAAAATCAACATACAACAAAGCAAGAAAAGCATAGATCATCAATCAAATCACAAAACTTCATGAACCTGGCTAGATAAAGGCGAACCCTCCATGTTGGAGAGCAGTGTAGGCTTGTCCAAGCAGCTTTCAGAATCCCATGCCAGAATTACTATAACTCCGGCACTCCCCTCACACAACGTTGCCAAACACTAAACGCAAGCACCAAGGGCAAGAAACCCACAATGATGAAGAGCAAGAAACCCACAGTGACGAAGGAGCCATGGATCGGCTAAAGACTGTGAGGATTGCAGGCTGGGCGAGGGTTTAAAAAGGCTCGTTGATGCATGCATGCACGCATCATGGCCTTGAAGGCACCAACCCCGAGGCGGCCATTTAATAAACTTAGGTAAGAATTCAAAACCCCCTTAAATCAGGCTAGAATAATTAATTGTCTGAGTAGGGAGGGAGCGGAGGGATTTTAAAGCCAACATAATCACAACAATCACTAACTGGGTAGAAAACTCAACTACTTAGGTAAGTTACTAAGTGACATGGTTGGAAGAAGGCCAAACAACTCTAGTCTATTAACTTGATAGTCATATGGCGCTAAATTAAAGCAAGCCAACAAAATCAAGACATTTCACTAACTGGGTAGAAAACTCAACTACTTAGGTAAGTTAGTGACATGGTTGGAAGAAGGCCAAGCAACTTTGGTCCATTAACTTGATAGTCATATGGCGCTAAATTAAAGCAAGCCAAAAAAATCAAGACATTTCATTAACTTGGTAGAAAACTCAACTACTTAGGTAAGTTAGTGACATGGTTGGAAGAAAGCCAAGCAACTCTGGTCTATTAACTTGATAATCATATGGTGCTAAATTAAAGCAAGCGAAAGCTAGTATTGTTTAAGTGCAAAAAACCAAGTGTAGTCAAAGACAATACTTTGTGGTTATATTACAAGATGAATAGCAATACAAAGCCAAAAAAATAATAAATAATAAAAAATAGATTTTTTAATAATTTTTTAAAATAATTTTAGGATTTGCTCCCATTGTTTAGGGTTCAGCAGCCAGAACTGAAGAAAAAGTAGATGAAATCAAGATAAAAAGGAAAAGATAAAAGAAAAGATAAAGATGATCGAAAAAAATTTAAAAAATTATTGTTTACAATGTGAGGGATTCAAAAATAATCCGTGATTTTCTTAAAAGAAAATTAGACAAAAAAAATTATGCGCTCGGGGACCAACTGCATGATTATATGGCCAAGTGCGTAAATAGCGAATTGTGTGTTCTAAATGTTTGAGAATTGTAGACACACAAATCTACTCACTATTTTGTAAGAAATTGTATGTACGATTTCAAATTGTTAACTTGATAGTCATATGGCGCTAAATGAAAGCAAGCCAACAAAATCAAGGCATCTCACTAACTGGGTAGAAAATTTAACTACTTAGATAAGTTAGTGACATGGTTGGAAGAAGGCCAAACAACTTTGGTCTATTAAGTTGATAGTCATACGGCGCTAAAGTAAAGCAAGCCAATATAATCAAGACATTCACTAACTTGGTAGAAGACTCAACTACTTAGGTAAGTTAGTGACATGTTTGGAAGAAAGCCAAACAACTCTGGTCCATTAACTTGATAATCATACAGCGCTAAATTAAAGCAAGCCAAAGCTAGTACTGTTTGAGTGCAAAAAACCAAGTGTAGTCAGAGACAATACTTCGTGGTTATATTACAAGATAAATAGCAGTACAAGCGAAAAATAAATTTTAAAAATAAAAAAATAAAAAAAATAAAAAGAGAGAAAATACTTGTGGGAACATTAGAGTTATTTGTAAAGTCCCTCAAAACCTGAGTTTTTGACCTGTAATTTGGAAAGAACAGGATCGGCATGATCTCACTGTAGATCCAAAATAGAACACTAGATAGATTGAAATTTTTATTCATAAATATTTGGAGGGAGGGAGAAGAATTGGGTAGTGGGGTGGGACCGTGAGGAGGAGTGGTGTCAGATTGATGACGACCAACTCTGGTCCATGAAAAAAAAAGGACAAAAGACCGGATGCCTTTACAAATAACTCTATTGCTTTCATTTCTCAAAGGTGCTTTTTATTTCAGAATGGAGGAAGTGCCTCTAGTTAGGGTTTCTTTTTATTGCCTCTGCCCCACCAGGGGAGAGACTACGGAAACGTTTTGTTTTCAAGGAGTTGCATGCCTGAACAATACAAACGAAGTGTAAAAGTAAATTTAGGGTAAATACTAAGGCAACCGCTTGTTCAATTTTGAAACCATACTACATTAGTTAAAGGGACGAGTGTAGCATGGTTTTGAGAATGAGAATATGATATGTTTGACCTTTCAGCATGCACACTACAATTACCCGGTCAAACCTCATCAATTCCTCACATTTTAAAATATACTATATTTAATGAAATATTGTTAAACCGATTTACTTTGATTTTTTCTTGATTTTTTATTTTTTTTAAATTTTAATAGTTTTTTTGAAAGTTTTATTCTTGTAAAAGTCATAGTAATTACAAAATGTTTAGAATGGTATGATTTTTTAAAGTGAAAATGTAAATAATAGTGAGGAACAACAAGGTGTACGTGGCATGCTTTTTTCTACAGTTGAGTTAACTCAAATCAAAAGAAGTGATCTGACCCCTAAAATATCAGGATACTAGAGTCTACGCCCTCTTTTAGTGTAACCGAAATCAAATCAAATAGTGAACTCAACACCCTCTAACTTCAATTTTAGACATGAGCTCCAAGTTGTCAGTGTCAACTAATCAATCTAGTCACCTAATTATATCTTAAGTTTGCCACATGCCTTGCCATTATCTCAAATTGGATGTGGGCCATCGCCTTTAAGCTTTGGCTCTCTTTGAACTGACCTTAGTCTCACTTTTGCCTCCTTTGTGATGGCAAAACTAGTTCACACTCCTTTCTATTTTGGATTCTTTAGAAACCATGCTAGTTTGCTTGATTGCATTAGATATGAGTCAGACTCGCCACACTTAACATGTATTTTTTCTTCTTTTCGGTTGACTATAGTGTCTATTGGAATTTTAGGGTTTTGAGCTTTAAAGGGCTATAAAAAATGTAATCTTAATCATTTTGAAGAATGGTAAATTGGACTAGAAAGTAGAAGATAGCCATCACTCTTTTTTAGTTGGAATCATTCTCATTTGAAATTAGGAACTAAATGAAAATCAATGTTTAATTGAAAAACAACCAATCATGGTCCTACGGGGTTTCTTGCATGCTTAGGGGATTTACCCCTAAACATATCAGAGGCCAAAACATAGCTTATGCATGTAACTCACTATTCAATTCCAACTACTATATGGGTGATTTTCATCTAATTCTTTTTGTGAAGGATTTTTGTTGGTCATGCCACCTCTTCAAGTTAAATTCAAAGCATTCCAACTATTTTTGGATTTTACATGGGGTCCCAACTACAAAAAGAGCTTTAAAACCGGTTCACCATGTAGTGTGTTTTGGATTTTTATGTTTTTTCTACTTAACTCACAATGTCCCTAGCTTCTTTGGGCTTCAAAGCATTATTGCTTTTGATGTGTTATTGGTCTAATTATAAGTGAGGTATAGGAATCTCAACCGTACAATCTTGTAATATACATGTTGTAAATCATGCGAATCAAATTGAAGTCATTTGGCCATATAGATTGCAAGATCATAGTGTTGTGGTGTTAAAAATGTATGCTGAAATTTTCCTAGCAACACAGTTAGAGGTGAAATTCGTTTTCAAAATTACTCAAATGAAAAAAATTCAACTATAAAGTAGTTGAAAATCATCATATAAACACATTGGTACCAAAAGAAACTCATGAAAAATTTAATGTGCCTTGAATGGCCTTGCAATGTCAATATGTAGCCTAAGAAGTGACCGATTTGACCCAAAAAGTAAAAAGTGTCCAAAATAAACCCGTGCACTAAAATGACTTCCTAACATTCAGAACAACATGGATTGAGATGAAAAGTTTCCTAGAATAACTAGACTTCAAGGGAATCCAAACCAATAATGTTTATTGAAAACGGACATGGGATGAAGGAGATACAAGCCTCCAAAGTTGCAGCCATCAAAATGCACAAAAATTGTTCATAAAAAAGACCCCTGCTTTCAAATGATCACAAAAAAATTCAATCAATCTAGGGTTGACCTGAAAGTTTTACCACCAATTCTATACATTATGAGGGGGGGGGGGGGGGGGGGGGGTTGTTTTAAAATTTCATTGAAATTGAACATTTTTTGCAAAAGTTGCAGCTTTTTGAAGGTGAATGTACCCCAAAAACGTTCAAAATATGGACCTCGGGATGGTGAAGGGTTAAACTAAATTTAGGCCATGAAAATGAGTTCTATTGCATTTGAGCTTAACCAACAAAATGAATCTTAGCAAGTCTTATTTCTACCCCACTTTGAATTTTTGGAAGTCTCTAAAAATTGAGTGATTTATTGGAGTTACAAGTTCAACATATATTACCGTGGTGTAACCAAAAAAAATCTAAATTTAGATACATGGATTATTTTCATTTACTGTAGCGTAAAGGGCACGTAGGCGGTGAATCCGGTTGAATGTGAAAGTTGCCAGCTCAACTGGTGGAATGCTTTCAAAACCAATTCACTTGAGCAAGATAAAGGATAGTAAAATTTCATGTGTAGAGATAAAATTCACAGATATACGAAAGAACACCAAAAGCAAAGGCAACTTTTTAGGTCTCTACTGACGTTAAGGTGTAAAAGCATAGTGTTCTTCATTATAATTTACACCTTTGGTAAAAAAAAATTAGAATTTTTGAGTACATTTTGTAATTGATATGAATTTTCTTTACAATCACTTACAAATTCACAATAACTTCAAATTTTCACCACAATTTCTGAAAAATTAACAATTTGAAATTGTACATACAATTTCTTACAAAATAGTGAGTAGATTTGTGTGTCTACAATTCTCAAACATTTAGAACACACAATTCGCTATTTACGCACTTGGCCATATAATCATGCAGTTGGTCCCCGAGCGCATAATTTTTTTTGTCTAATTTTTTTTTAAGAAAATCGCGGATTATTTCAATCTCTCACATTGTAAACAATAATTCTTTTAATTCTTTTTTAATCATCTTTATCTTTTCTTTTATCTTTTCCTTTTTATCTTGATTTCATCTACTTTTTCTTCAGTTGTGGCTGCTGAACCCTAAACAATGGGAGCAAATCCTAAAATTATTTTAAAAAATTATTAAAAAATATATTTTTTATTATTTTTTCTTTTTTTTGGCTTTGTATTGCTATTCATCTTGTAATATAACCACAAAGTATTGTCTTTGACTACACTTGGTTTTTTGCACTTAACCCCTAAAAGCCCGAGGGGTATTGGACAAAACATAGATGTGTTATAATATGTGCCTTCCATATGTTTGATGAAGGTTGGTTCAATAGAAAACATGTAGAGTATCATCTTTACAAATTATCCGTACGGTCAAACTTCCTAAATAATCTTTAGATCATTTTTTAATGAATTTAAAAGCATTAACCTTCGAAAATTTGTATAAATTATAATTTTCAATTTTAGAGTTCAAAATTTAGTACGATTGCTTAAAGTTGGGCTATCTATCGTAAACTTCAAAAAAGCAAGAGAAACGATGGAGGAATCATCATTACTTTCCCCAAATAGCAAATTTTGTAACACTAAGACAATGTTGAGGTGATCTACTTTGAAAAATTCTCCCGGGTGGAGTTTAACTCGGATTGCCATAATTCAAATTGGGTTGGAAAGTAGACTTGATATAGTATTTTAAAATATTTTTTATTTTTTCAAAAAAATATTTTTTTGTTCCGGGAAGCCCGTTTTTTCCGGGCAGCGACCAGAAAATGGTCGCTCGGGAGCTTAGGGGTTAAACAATACTAGCTTTGGCTTGCTTTAACCCCTTAACGTACCAGGGTGTCCCTGGAATTGACAATTTCAGAAAAAAACATTATAAACTACCATTTAGAAGAATATTCTGGAATTGATATACATATGAAAGTTCTAGATCTTGAATTTTAGATTCCATCCGTACGGTTCGGTTCACTAATACAATCACCAATATTTAATTATAAAATTTGAAAGTTAAAATTAAAAATTCCTTCTAAATTCGATTACAAACTAAATTTCAATATTTTTTGAGTAAATTTTTTGGAATGAGTTTGAAATGAGATACTCTTAAGTGTGGTGATACTTTGAAATTTTTGTGTTTCTTAAATTTATGACCTCATTTTTCACGATTCCACTTTGAACTAGAGTCAATGCAATTTTGGCTTGGTCAACGACTTGAAATACTTCTACATTTGCAATTTTAGAAAAATATGTACTCTAGTATGACTAAATCCAGCCATTAGATAGGACAACAACTTGGTGAAGAATCTCCAAAAAATTGGATGAGTATCATCCAAGCGTTGATGAGAACGTGAGAAGGCTTTGAAATCATTCGTCGTCCAGTTTCTGGACGCTGTGACGTTTAGGGGTTAATTTAGCACCATATGGTTATCAAGTTAATAGACCAGAGTTGCTTGGCTTTCTTCCAACCATGTCACTAACTTACCTAAGTAGTTGAGTTTTCTACCGAGTTAATGAAATGTCTTGATTTTTTTGGCTTGCTTTAATTTAGCGCCATATGACTATCAAGTTAATGGACCAAAGTTGCTTGGCCTTCTTCCAACCATGTCACTAACTTACCTAAGTAGTTGAGTTTTCTACCCAGTTAGTGAAATGTCTTGATTTTGTTGGCTTGCTTTAATTTAGCGCCATATGACTATCAAGTTAATAGACTAGAGTTGTTTGGCCTTCTTCCAACCATGTCACTTAGTAACTTACCTAAGTAGTTGAGTTTTCTACCCAGTTAGTGATTGTTGTGATTATGTTGGCTTTAAAATCCCTCCGCTCCCTCCCTACTCAGACAATTAATTATTCTAGCCTGATTTAAGGGGGTTTTGAATTCTTACCTAAGTTTATTAAATGGCCGCCTCGGGGTTGGTGCCTTCAAGGCCATGATGCGTGCATGCATGCATCAACGAGCCTTTTTAAACCCTCGCCCAGCCTGCAATCCTCACAGTCTTTAGCCGATCCATGGCTCCTTCGTCACTGTGGGTTTCTTGCTCTTCATCATTGTGGGTTTCTTGCCCTTGGTGCTTGCGTTTAGTGTTTGGCAACGTTGTGTGAGGGGAGTGCCGGAGTTATAGTAATTCTGGCATGGGATTCTGAAAGCTGCTTGGACAAGCCTACACTGCTCTCCAACATGGAGGGTTCGCCTTTATCTAGCCAGGTTCATGAAGTTTTGTGATTTGATTGATGATCTATGCTTTTCTTGCTTTGTTGTATGTTGATTTTGGTTCATGGACTTGTGATTGCAATAACACGCTGAAGCTACCTGAAGACACCTCGTATGCGTATTCTAACCCCCGTTTGTGGCGTTGGATTGTATGGGTACAAGTGAGGGTGGCTTCCTCTTGTTCTTTCTTTATGATTCTACAACAAATTGCGCAAGAATTGTGGAAGAATGGTTTCTTCCCTTTGAGCTTTTAGGAATCGTCATTCACAGTGTGCTTTTTATGCAAAGCTTTTGTGACTCTTTTAGAAAGCTTTTTGTACCTTTTATGCAAAACTTATGTCTATTGTGCTTAGAACGTGGTTGCTCAATTACTTGTATATCTCAGTTCATGAAAGGCTTATATTGAGCTTTATTGAGTTTTGTCTTAAAAAGCCTTGTCTTGATGTGACTCTGCTCTGGAAGCTCCATGCTTTGCATTGCTTTATACTAGTTTTATTCCTTGCCAACCTAATATAGCTTAGTTTAGATAAAGACATTGAATTAATATGCTCTAAAAGGAGATGTTCCAAAAAAGCGCTTTTTTCTTTCTCGTCAAAAATGGAAATTTATTTCAATGCGAAAGAAACGAGTAACTTACAACAAGTAAAGTGGCAAGCCGCTGAGCAAAATACCTTATCACCATAGCCAACCAGTAACCAACCAGGCTTTTTATTTCAGAACTGAGGAATCACAGTACATACAACCCACAACAACCTCTGGAAGGGCAAAAATCTTCGCCTTATGGGTTGGATGGCGCTGACAGTGCAATTGAATGTATCCTATAAATTTATTAATTATTTTTGCATTTTATTGTCTCTGCGCCACTAGGGGAGATACTGTATCTCTGCCCTGGTTCTAAAGTTGATGGTGTGAAATAATTCACACCCAACAATACTTCATGAGTAGTTAACTGGACAGGTGGACGCTCATGGTGATGAGCACAGTGCATGAAGGAAAGGCATTGGACATGAAGGCTACTGAATGTTATGTTCAAAGAGTTATATGGCTGAACAGTATAATCAAGCAGTAAAAGTAAATCTAGGGTAAATACAGCAGAGACTACTCGTTTTAAAAATGTGTAGCTAGTGTTACTGATTGTGGGTCAAAATCTGACGTGGAAATTCAATTTCCACTGCAGGCGGTGTGAATGGGACCCTCTCATAAGTTACAGGAAACAAGCTTTTTATTGCCCACTTGCACTGTTGTTAGATTTGTTTGTTTCTTCCCCCAAACCGTTTGGAGTATAAAACTATCAGTATGAGCTGGGCCGCTTTGCTCAGTCACTTGCATGTGAAGTCAGATTTTTAAAGGAAACGTTGCATGGCATGGGATCTTGTATGTTCATAGCAAGCTGGCACTTATTAGTTATATTCACCAAATTACTCACCACAATTGTGTGAAAAAAAAAAAAAACAAATTGAAAAAATTGAAAAAATTAAAATTAAAAATTAAAAAATTGTTTGAACTTCTTAGAGAAATTCGTAAAGTCCTAAAATCTTAAGCTTCTGGTAGTGCGTCAATAAAGATTCTGGCTCACAGGACAATAAAGTAGGAGTGTCGGGTTTCAAAAATAAAAATTGGATGAGTTATATTTCCAAAAATTAAAGTAGGGTGAGTGAGTTTGCTACCGTGTCAAGGCGCGCCACTGAATATGCCGCTGGAGGTCAACCATTACTGTATATCATGGTTGGAATATAGCCGCCGCCAAGGATTGAACCTAGGACCTCGTGGCCCCCAAGAGCCTCATGGGCTCCTAAACCTAGCCCGGCACATCTCTCTTGAGCTTGTGTGAGGGACTTTTTGGATATCTAATTGTGCCAAGGATTGAACCTAGGACCTCTGGATACGGGATGCAACTCTGGATCACTAATCCACAAAGTTTACGAATTTTTCTCTTGTGACTAACTCTTGGAGTTCATGACTTTTGGAATTAATTGATAATGATTGAATTGGTAAGGGAATGAGGATTAACCCCTAAATGTCCAACTATCCATTTTATGGACGATGAACAAAATCAACTTTTGTTTTCTCATATGTCATGTATTTTTGGAAATGTGGATTTTTTACTATAGATTTTATGGGAAGTTTAGCTTCATGCATGTGTCAATCGATTAGAAAGGTGATGATTTGTGAAATTTTTATGCCTCATTTTATGTTGCAATGATTCGTCAAAAAAATTTAAGCTTTTAGTGTAAAAGTGCTCCTAAAAAGTTAACTCATAAAATCATCTTTTAAGTAACCAAACGACCAATTTATGGTCGATGTCCATTTTTTTACGAGTTGCCTAAGATGAAAATATTATAAATTTATACTTATAAAAATCAAATAGAAAATCAAGTCTATTTTCCAATCCAATTTGAATCATGTCAATTTGAATTAAACTCCACCGACAATAATTTTTCAAAGACAAACCCTCAACATTATCCTAGTGTTATAAATCTTACTATTTTGGAAAAGCGATGATGTTCTCTCTTTTGAAAAAATTCCTTTAAAAAATTTAGAACAAAATGTATAGTTTTAACCAATTGTACCAAATTTTAAAAATAAAAATTGTAATTTTGGTGAATATTCAATGATAAATGCTTCTAATTCCATTAAATGAGTGACTTTTATTTTTATTTTTAAGCTTGACCATACGGAAAATTACTAATAACCATACTTCTCAATCTCTCTTTTGGACCAAACTTCATCAAAGTTGCAAAATTAACATTTTAAAACACATTTAGATTTTGCCCTTATCTCCTTTATCATTTAGGAGTTAAACAACCAAAAAAATCTCCAAAAATGAGTACTTTTAGGGTATTGCATTTCAACCCATCAGAACAAAATTCATTCACAAAGTGTCAATATCTTATTTGTAATCAAATTACAAAAGATTTTTGGATATTAGAGTTATCCTCATGGTTATCCTTAAAGTCCATTAATTTTTCGTTATTATACTCTTATTTCTTCACTCCAAATAGTCAGAAGGTGTGGAAGATCTTGGTGGTCTATCATTATTAGGTGTGTAAGAGGTGTGTAAGAGGTTGGTAGTCTTCAAAAGTTTTTTAGTTCTAAGTCTTGGTCTTTTATAATTTTCTCTACCAACAATCCATTTCCTTGGTCTCACTTGATGTTTTCTTCTATTCAATGGAATAAAATGTCCAATTGATTCAAATAAATAAATAATACAACAAAAAGGTTTAGAGTGCTTACGTTGTAACCCGTTTAACCCCTAAAAGAGATAGCATGCCAAAAATGGTTGCAAGTGTTTTTCCAGACAGTATTTCACCACAAAGACTATAGTATTTTCATATTTGCAGTTTCTACCATTGAAAAATGGAGCTTGGAACAGGAGCTAACTATACAAAAAAAAAAAAAGCTTTAATAATATGTGATGCGGAAAAAACGATATGGCTACTCAAAAGGTGTTTTCTACATATTTTGAGTCGTGTATTAGGAAATTACATAATTGTTTTATGATCCCACAACGGATGGAAATGCTCTTAAAATTCACCATATGCACAGTGCGTAAATATGCACCTTCTCAAAAAATCTTTCCTCCAAATTCACACTTTTACTATTGCATGTAAAAATGACATTTAAACCATTTTAAATTATTCCAAATTTGACATTCTATATTGTAAAATATAATTTGGAAAACTAATTAGAACACCCAATTCCCTACTTTTGCACTTGGCCAAGTGCACTCATTTCATGAGCAAATTCGGCTTTAAAAAAAATGTTTGAAAAATTCTTTAAAAAACAGCCATTTTTGTCTTTCTACGTTGTAAAGATTTTTTTTAAAATTTATTTTGTATCATCATCTTTATCTTTTATTTTATCTTTACCTTTATCTTATCTTATCTTTTGTTTTATCTTTTTTTTTTTTTTTTTTTTCTTCTCTTCTTTCTTCTCTTCCTCTTGTCTTCCTATTCTTCTTTCTTCACATTGCCATTTCTGGAGTTCGAACGTTAAAAGAATTAAAAATAAATAAAAATCAGGGAGCAGCCCATGGCTAAATTCAGTATAGGCCAAAAAAAGAAAAAAGAAGAAGAAGAAGAAGTTTTATTTATTTATTATTATTAGTATTTATTTATTTTGTCTTCCGCTTTTTCCGGGCAAAGAGGGTCCGCGCGCGCGGACCCTACTCTAATTTTCAGCCTCCCCCTTTCACTCCCTCCTCTCCCTTATATAAACTCTCCAACCATTCTTCCTCCTTCACACTCTCCTTCCTCCCTTTTTCCTCTCTTGTCCTTCTCCCTCTCTCTCTTCTCCCTTCTCCTTAATATAAAGGAGAAAGAGGGAGGAGGGAGGAAGAGTGAGGGAGGGAGAGTGAGGGAGGATTTATATATGAAAGAGGAGGGAAATAAAAAAGGAAAGGAGAGGAGAGAGGGAGGGAGGGTTAAAATTAGAGTAGGGTCCGCGCGCGCGGACCCTCTCTGCCCGGAAAAAGCGGAAGACAAAAAAAAAAATTAAAAAAAAAAAAAAAAAATTGTTTTTGTTTTTGTTTTTTTGGTTGGCCTATGTTGAATTCAGCCATGGGCTGATCCTTGATTTTTTAATTTTTTTAAATTTTTTTTTAGTGTTCAAACTCCGAAAATGGCAATGTGAAGAAAAAAAAGGAAGACAAGAAAGAAGACAAAGAATAAAAAACAAGATAAAAGAAAAGATAAGATAAGATAAAGATGAGGATGAAAAATAAATTAAAAAATTCTTTCTTTACAACGTAGAAAGACAAAAATGGCTGTTTTTAAAAGAATTTTTCAAACTTTTTTCTTAATGCGCTTGGGGGCCAAGTGCATGATTATATGGCCAAGTGCAAAATTAGCGAATTGGGTGTTTTAGGTGATGATATATATTTTTCTAAAATGTAGACTTTGAATTGTAAATTTTATTTTTATAGATGAATGTACCCTACCTATCACAATTATTCATTTAATAAATTATATACAAATATATTGAAAAAACCTTTTTGGATTTGATTAAAGAAAAGTTATTAACAGTTTTTGAATGGAATCTATTGCGATAAATTTTAAATGTAAAACTCCCACTATGAAATAAAATTGAAAATTTTGAATCATTCAAATTGTAAATCTCAATTGTAAAGAGCTGCATGTTGAACTAAACAAGCCATATTTTTCCTTGACTTGGTATAACTGTGAATTATCAATTATAGAATGACATCTAAAAAACGCCATGCTTTCCCGTAACTCTCAAATCAATGAATTTTTATTATTTCCATTGGAAAGATGCTCAAAACCATTGGAAACATGATTTTCAAGTTTTGAAAAGTGGTCTTGCACTCTTAAATACACGGTCTTAACCCCTGAGCGCCCTGAGCATGTTTACCAAAATCCAAACCCTTCTCAACTCATTTGAATCAAATTATCACCCAAAACAAGATCCACATAAATTGACCATACTGATTGGTAGTGGAGACATGCCAGGAGTTGTGGGGGAAAAGACAAATGATTTCACCGTACCATTGAAAAGATTATAAGAGTCAAATATGGCAACCTTTCATTTTGTGGAGGCCATATTTGGGGCGCTGGGGCGCTCAGGGGTTAAACAACCATAGTTTGAGCGTATTTATGTACACATTGATTATGTGTATATTTGCAAGCCAATATGAACAAGACATCAGATTTTTCAGCATGAACTCAATCTTCGTAAAACCAAGCATGCAAATCTCAATTAGCAAGAATTCCTTCTAGAATGGACACAAGAAATATAGTTCTTTCACCAGCAGGTGCCGGATTTCTCTCTATTGACTAGAAGTGACAAGTAGTGACCGAGAGTGACAAGTGACTAAGAACCTTAATCAAACCATTTTTCACCTTTAAAAAGAAATAATGTGATTTGAAGTCTTTTTTCATAACTAGAAGTGATAAAAAGTGACTAGTGACTAAAAACCTCAATCAAATAATCTTTTACCTCAAAAAAAGTTAATGTGAATTGAAGCCTTTTTACTTGAGTCAAGTACATTTATGTAACAAAAATGACTAGAGGTGACTAGAAGTGACCAAAGTTGATTAGAAGTTACCAGTATTGATTAGAAGTGATATGAATTGACGAGTAATGACTAGAAGCACGGTTTTTATGTTCGACTTCACAACACCAAAGACTCATAATAGACCCCATGTTTATTAAACAAGCATATTTTTAAAATGTACTTGAAATATTTTTGGATATTCAGGAATATTTAATCCAAGATGTTTAACATACTTAATAGTTGTCTAATACAACACTTGACCTCATATGTTAAATATGTTGAACATTGGCTAAAAGGTGTTGTACAAGACAACAATGACCGAAAATGACCACAAGTGACTAAGGACAAAGAATCTTAATCAAGTAATGTTTCACCTCTAAAAAGAGTTGACATAATTTGAAGTCTTTTTGCTTAATTAGATGTGACTTGTAGTGACCAAAAGTGGTCATTGATTAAGAATCTTAATCAAAGAATCTTTCACATCTAGAAAGAGTTAATGAAATTTGAAGTTTTTTTTTACTAGAAGTGACGAGTTTGTAGTGACCAAATTTATCAAGTCTAAGTACAATACAATGAACGAAAAAGGCGTCTTTCTTTTACCTCCGTTTGTCTATGTAAAGACGGTTTAAAAAAAATTGGCATAGAAGTCAATATTAATACTTGTATCATGGAAGTGGTTAAAAATGATTGAGCTTTGTGTGCCCTTTTTGCACATCAATTATTTTGGAGTTATGCATTGTGAAGCAAATTAAAGTTTAACAAAAATTATGTAAAATGACAAAAAGAAAGAGTTTGTAGAGTTCCATGTGAGACATACTTTAACATGATTTTATATTAAAATAAATAAAGTTAAAAGCCTAAAAATGAAATTGTACTTTTCACATCTTTAAAACATTCAAATCAAACAAATTTTAATGCATTGGATTCCATTGGTATTTGTTAATGTTGAGCATGTGAAAAAAATAATTACACCATTTTTATATTATATTTAAATGCCCTTTTCTCTTTTCATCTCTACTTTTTCTTATTTTGAAAAGTGCACAAAAAAAGTTTACTTTATGGTGTTTGCACCCAATCAGAAGTGACAAGAAGTTAGTGAATAGGAATGTTGGTCAAATAATCTTTTAATCAATGTGATTTCGTGTCTTTTAGCATGGGTCATGAACGAGAAAAGAGTAGAAGCTAGTAGAAGTAACTAAAAATGATCAGAAGTGACTAAAAGTAACTAGAAGTGATTTGAAGTGACTGAAAGTAATTAGAAGTGGCTAGAAGTGATTTAAAATAACGAGAAGTGACTAGAAGTGACTGAAAGTGAATGATAGTGACGAAGAGACCAATTGTGACAAAAAGTGACCAATGACTATGTGACATCACAAGAAGTGAGAGGAGTTTTATATCCCACATCCATTGATTGGCACAAGTGCATTGCATTTGGTATAAACGACAAGACTTTTTCCCTCCATAACCCACAACAATGCTTTTTCTCTCACACAAAATAGTGTCACATTACACAAGACAAATGTACCATGGCAAAAAACCTTGATAAAATATCTTTCACCTCTAAAAAGAATTACTGTGATTTGAGGTCTTTTTGCTTTCAGAGTAGTGTACATTTATATGACAAAAGTGACTAGTAGTGACTAGAAGTGTCCGGAAGTGACTAGAAGTAACCAAAAGAATCAGTATTAATTAGAAGTAACTAGTAGTGTCCAATAATGTCTAGTAGTGACCAAAAGTGATCAATGACTAAAAACTTTAATCTCATAAATTTCACCTTTAAAACAAGTTAATGTGATTCAAAGTCTTTTTGCTTGGGTCATGTACAGTACATTCATGTAACATAATTGACTAGAAGTGATTAAAGTGAACAATGGTGAATATTAGTGATTAGAAGTGAACAATAGTGATCATTAGAACATTAATTTCTTGAAGTGTAAAAGGATCACTTAAAAAAATAAAAAAATAAAAAATGAATCTTACTGTAAAAAAGAATGAAATAAATTAATGAATACAATATTTTATAAGTATTCACTTCAACGTATTGATAAACACAAAGACTTAAAATAAATACACTTCTACTAAATTCTACTTGTAAAATCAACAATATATAATTTACTATTATGATAGCCTTGATAATTTGATATATAATATTAGTGTGTAGTTTTGGTTTCAAACTCATGGTTTATTTTGGATGTACCTACATCATGTCAAAAGTGTAAAATATTATAAACAATTCAAAATAAGCAGGCTTGCAAATGAAAACAATCTACATTTATATTTTATCATTTAACGTCTTGATTCAACACCGCTTTCGAAGATGCGTTATAAAATGTTTGATGAATAATAAAAATGGAGTTGATGTACAAAGCTAAATTGTATGTGTCAATGTGAAGATCACATCTATACGGTTGGATTCATCGTGTTTTTTTTATTAATAAATTGTAAATGAAATTTCAAGATTTTTTCTTGGAATTCAATTTAAAATACCAAATTAACCAAAAAATAATTAAAAATTGTTGTAATGAATTTTGAACAACATGCACTACAAAATGGTATGATTTCCATTATTTGGTTCTACTTATTTTGAAAAATCATATTTATAGTCTCACTTTTTCAACTAAAATTGAAACTCTACATATGTCATTTTTTATTTTTAAAATAATCACAATATCTTATTTTGAAGTTTCATATTGTACAAATAATAGTCAACTAGCACAAGAACAAAGAAAATTCTGGATGAATGAAAACTGTCCATGTATGTAGTTAACCCCTAAATGACGGAGGGGGTAAGGGCAAAACATAAATGTGTTATAAAATTACTTCTTCAACTTTGATGAAGTTTGGTCCAAAAGAGAAAATGAGGAGCTTGATGTTTAGTAATTTTCCATACGGTCAAATATCAAAATATAGCTTTTTATCATCTCATAATGAATTTAGAAGCATTTAACTTCAAATATTTATAAAAATCACAAATTTTATTTTTAGAATTTGAAATTTTGTATGATTTGTTAAAACTAGACATTCTATTCTAAAATCAAAAATTGCAAATTTTTCAACGGAGAGAACATCATTACTTTCCCCAAATAGTAAGTTTTATAACACTAGACAATGTAGAAGTGTTTTTCTTTGAAAATTTCTCCCAGGTGAAGTTTAACTCGAATCGACATAATTCAAATTGGGCTGGAAAGTAGACTTGATTACCTGTTTAAAAATATTTTTTATTTTCTATAAAAATGTTTTTTCTATTTCGGGCAGCCCATAGAAAAAGAGCAGAGACCATAAAATGGTTGATCCGTCACTTAGGGGTTAAGAGAATAATTTGAATTTGTTCGTCATCAACATGTCAACACGCAATTCGCTATTCATGCACTTGGTCAAGTGCGCTCATTTCATAAACATATTTGTCTTTAAAAAAAACCGGTTAAAAAGTTCTCTAAAAAACATCAATGTTGTCTTTCTACAATCACTTAAATTGTAAATAAATAGTTATTTTAATAAATTTTTATTCTTTTCTTTTATCTTTTCTTTTATCTTTTCTTTTTCAACTTGATTTCTTTCTTGTCTTCTTTCTTGTCTCCCTCTTGTCTGTCTTTTGTCTTTCTTCTTGTCTTCCTTTTTGTCTTCCTTGTCTTTTTTTTCTTCTACTTTTTCTTCAGTTGTGGCCGCTGAACCCTAAACAGTGCGAGCAAACCCAAGAAAAAAAAAAAGTAATTTTTTTTGGCTGGCCATGGGGTGGTGCTAAACCCTAAATGGCGGCCGCCCCCCCCCCCAAAAAAAGGGATTTTTTTTTCAAATTTTACTATTTTTAGCCTCTGGGTGCGCGGCCGCGCACCTAAAGACCCTCCCATATAGAAGAGATGAGAGAAAAGGGAGAGGGCGTGAGAGAGTGATGGAAGAGACCCTCTCCTCTCCCTTATATATATATATATATGAGGAGAGGGGAGGGAAATGGAGAGGAGATGAACGTAGAGAGGGAGATGTAGAGGGAGATTGAAGGGTCTTTGGGTGCGCGGCCGCGCACCCGGAGGCTAAAAATAGTAAATTTTGAAAAAAGTCCAATTTTTATTTTTTTATTTTTTTGGCGGCCCGCCATTTAGGGTTTAGCAACACCCTCCGGCCAACCAAAAGAAGAATTTTTAATTTTTTTTTTAATTTTTTTGGCGGCTGCCATTTTGGGTTCAGCACCACCCCATGGCCAGCCAAAAAAAATTACTTTTTTTTTTCTTGGGTTTGCTCCCATTGTTTAGGGCTCAGCGGCCACAACTGAAGAAAAAATAGAAGGAAAAAAAGACAAGGAAGACAAAAAGGAAGACAAGAAGAAAGACAAAAAGGAAGACAAGAAGAAAGACAAAAGAAAGACAAAAGGGAGACAAGAAAGAAGACAAGAAAGAAATCAAGTTGAAAAAGAAAAGATAAAAGAAAAGATAAAGATAAGAATAAAAATTAATTAAAATAATTATTTGTTTACAATGTAAGGGATTGAAGAAAGACAATAATCGTCGTTTTAAAAAAAAAGTTTAAAAAAAAAAATTATGCGCCCGAGGACCAAGTGCATGATTATATGGCCAAATGCATAAATAGCGAATTGAATTGTTATGTGGGTCAAAGGGTTAATCCCTGAAATTGAAAATTTGAAGAAAACCACCATAAAGTACTAATGGAGGAACGTTTTGGAATTGATATACAAATGAAAGTTGTAGCTTTTGAATTTTGGATTCCATCCGCATGGTTAAATTTACCAATGCTATCACCAATATTTTATTATAAAAATTTGAAAGTTAAAATTTAAAATTCCTTCTAAATTCAATTACAATAAAATATTAATATGTTTTGAGAAAATTTGTTGGAATAATTTGAAATGAGATACTCTTCACATGGTGATTTTTTGAAATTTTTGTGTACCTTAAATTTATGATCTCATTTTTGCAAAGCCACTTTTGAACTAAAGTCAATGAAACCCATACTAAAATCAATGCAAACGTATAAGTATATATGAAATTACATACTTTTACTTCTTTAAAATTACATACTCATACGTTTGTAATTTCAAAGAAGTATGTACTCTAATAACACTAAATCCAGTCGTTAAATAGGACAACAATTTGATGAAGTATCTCTAAAAAAAATGTTTTATGTTGAAAAGGAAGAAGATATGGATGAAAAAAGAATCATCCATCAATCCCACATGGGTTGGCTAGGCCTTTAAGGGTTAATCTTCAAGTATAGTTTGTGTTGTTGGCTTGGATTGTTGCTATAGTTGTTCCTTTATAACACATACTAAGCTCAATTTTTATTTTATTATTTTTATTATTTTATTTGTGGAATTAATTTTCTAAATTTTATGTTATTATTGTTATTATTTTAATTGTGGTATTAAATTTTTAATATAGATCAGGTGGTTGCCACAATCAAGTATAACAACTAAACTTGTGCTAAATTCCTCATTCTCGTTTCAAAATTTAATTATAGTATTTTATTTTTTTAAATAAAAAAATGCTACTATCTTGTAGGCTTTGATATTGTAAATTTTTTGATGTGTACTGTTCCTTAACCTGTAAATGCCCACAATTCTCTCTAGATTTGAAGAATTACAAAGATGCATTGTAAAATGCAACTAAGAGAGATATTTTTAACTTGTTGCATGAATAAAAATGTTGCATTATGAATTTTAGATTCTATCCATACAATTGGATATATGATTGCAATCACCAAATTCTTTGTACAAAATTTGAAACTTAAAATCCAAAATTCTTTTGTAATCCGATTACGGATAAGATATTGACAATTTGTGTATGAAATTTATTGTGTTGAGTTGAAATATAATACTTTAAGTGTATTGATTTTTGGAATTTTTTTGATTGCTTAATTTTATGAGGTGATGTTTTGAAGAACACTTTTGAATTAAGATCTTAGATTTTTTTGGTGAATCAGTGCAACATGAAACAAGGCATGAAAATTTCACAAATCATCCCATTTCTAATTGGTACATGCAAAAAGTGCATGACGGATGAGAAAACGGAGTTTGATTTTGTACATCATCCTGAAAATGGATGGTTGTGCGTTTAGGGGTTAATTTTTTTTGAATACTATTAATATCATTCCTTTTGGCATGATGTCAGAGATCTTTGATTCAGTTACAAAATATTTTTATTTTACTTTTTTCTTTAAATTTTTGTTTCTTTCAGTTTGCCGTTTTTTATTTTTTCATATTTACTAATTTTCATAAGAAAATTCATCTCCCTATGTACTACAAAAATGTTCTTTGAAATTCTAACCACATAGCAAATGTTGTATGACTTTATGTTACCTTTAGACTGCACTTTTTGATTGGAATATATATTTGTAAAATTCAAAATTCAAAAGACAACAACCCTATGGAATCATTAATGCCTCTTCAATCACTTACTATATTGAAAAAAAATATTTAAAAAAACACAAATATATAGATATTTGTATGTTAATATGAAAAGGATATAGGTTTAAATATATGATAGCGAATATGAAAAGACATTAATGAAAGAAGAGAAGATATTAGCAGTATTTCAATTTTAGTTTAATAAAAATATGCAAAATAATAAATGTTCTCATCTATATTTTCATTTATTGGACGGACAATATATCTATCACTCCATCACTCGGTCTTTAGCTTGGATAGTAGAAAGTCTTAGGATAATAGAGTATTTGCAATACTTTAATTCTTAAATAATTTTGCAGCACTAATCATTGCATCTCTTCTATAGGGGAATATGGCACATGTCTTACCATATATTTATCCATTGGGGGGACACAATTTTGATCACCTTGGCATTAACCCATAGAATAAAATGTCTTAGAAGACAAGTTAATACGATGTCATAAAATTCAACATACCTTAACCCCTAAAAGCCCGAGGGGTATTGGACAAAACATAGATGTGTTATAATATGTGCCTTCCATATGTTTGATGAAGTTTGGTTCAATAAACAAAATGTAGGGCATCATCTCTACAAATTATCTGTACATCCAAACTTCCAAAAATAACTTTAGATATATTTTTAATGAATTTAAAAGCATTAACCTTTGAAAAGTTGTATAAATTCTAATTTTCAATTTTAGAGTTTAAAATTTAGCATGATTGGTTAAAGTTGGTTTTTCTATTGTAAACTTCAAAAAGCAAAAGAAATGATGGAGGGAACAACATTACTTTCCCCAAATAGATTTTTTTGTAACACTAAGACAATGTTGAAGTGAGTCAATTTGAAAAATTACCCCTGGATGGAATGTAACTCAAATTGATATAATTCAAATTGAGTTGAAAAGTAGACTTGATGAACCCTACCTCATGGTCAGTTTCGACATAAATTAATTATTTTTGTTAAAAGAGTGCCACATGTTATGTTGTGGTTGGTTCATGGTGACGTGGACCTCTCAAAATCTGATGTGGAAATTAGATTTCGACACAGCACTGTCTGAATCTGACCCTTACATATCTTTGATTCGATGTTTTTTATATTTTTCAAATAAATACTTTTATCAATTCGGGCAACCCGTAAGATTCGGACAACAACCAGAAAATGGTTCTTTGGGCATTTAGGGGTTAAAATAAAGTTTTAAAATAAAGTTTTGGTATCCCTAACGTAGGATCTTGCTTTAAACTACCCAAAGAATACATGGTAAAATTCATTTTTTTTAAAAAGTTCAAATTGGTATTAGCTATCAAGAGCCAAAAAAATTCACAAAAAAATGAATAGAAAAAATTGATGTGTTTATTTTTATGAAGCCTAACTGGCGATGTAAAAAAATCGGGAAAGAATATTTGGCAAAATCTTAAACTTACAATCATATTTTGATAGAATTTCTTCATATTTTAGTAGTTTTCTTCACAAAAAATATAAAGAAAATCTGGCTAAAAAAATCAAAATTTTCTCTTGAACAAAAGAGAAATACCATATTTTGTAAACAAAATATAGCCAAAAAAAAAAAGAAAAAAGAAAAAAGAAAAACCTTGGTCAAGTGTATGTGATTTTGGTGCACAATAAGTGAGCATTAAAAACTATGTTAGTGTAAGTTAATGGGTGATGTAAAAAAAATGGGAAAGAATATTTGGCGAAATTTTAAGGTTACAATCATATTTTGATAGAATTTCATCATATTTCGGTAGTTTTCTTCACAAAATCTGGCTATCTTCACCAAAAATATAAAGAAAATCTGGCCGAAAAGAATCAAAATTTTCTCCTCAACAAAAGAGAAACACCATATTTTGCAAACAAAATATAGCCAAAAAAAAAAAAAAAAAAAAGCTCCGGTTGAGTGTATGTGATTTTGGTGTACAATAAGTAAGCATTAAAAACTAAATTAATGAGTGATGTAAAAAAATTGGGAAAGAATATTTGGCAAAATCTTAAGCTTACAATCATATTTTGATAGAATTTCTTCATATTTTGGTAGTTTTCTTACAAAATCTGGCTATCTTCAAAGAAAATCTGACCGAAAAAAAATCAAAATTTTCTCCTTAACCCCTAAGTGACGGATGAACCATTTTATGGTCTCTGCCCTTTTTCTATGGGCTGCCCGAAATAGAAAAAACATTTTTATAGAAAATAAAAAATATTTTCAAATAGGTAATAAAGTCTTCTTTCCAACCCAATTTGAATCATGTCAATCCGAGTTAAACTCCACCCGGGAGAAATTTTCAAAGAAAAACACTTCTACATTGTCTAGTGTTAGAAAACTTACTATTTGGGGAAAGTAATGATGTTCTCTCCGTTGAAAAATTTGCAATTTTTGATTTTAGAATAGAATGTCTAGTTTTAACAAATCATACAAAATTTCAAATTCTAAAAATAAAATTTGTGATTCTTATAAATATTTGAAGTTAAATGCTTCTAAATTCATTATGAGATGATAAAAAGCTATTTTTTGATATTTGACCCTACGGAAAATTACTAAACATCAAGCTCCTCATTTTCTCTTTTGGACCAAACTTCATCAAAGTTGAAGAAGTAATTTTTTATAACACATTTATGTTTTGCCCTTACCCCCTCCGTCATTTAGGGGTTAACAAAAGAGAAATACCATATTTTGTAAACGAAATATACCCAGGAAAAAAAAAAAAAAAAAACAATGGTTGAGTGTATGCGATTTCGGTGTAGAATAAGTGAGCATTAAAAACTACGTTAGTGTAAGTTAATGGGGGATCTTGTGAGAAACTTGCGCATGGCGAGGACGACAGATGATTTTTATCACCAGCATGCCGAAGGAAGGCAGGCGCCGTTCCGTTTCATGGCCATTCCTTCCCTTCCCTTCCTTCCCTTCCTTCCCGTCCTCTGCTCTGTTTTGCTTTGCCTTGCCTTGCCTTGCCTGCTCTCCACTCCACTTCGTCGGTTTCACTTCAAGCTTTCTTCCCTCCCTTCCTTCCTTCCTTACTTGCTTCCGTCGTCAGTCTCCTGTGCTTGTGGGTAGTGGTGGTGGTGGAGTAACTTCCTCAAGCTTCGGCCCGAGAAGGGCGGTGGAGTAACTTCGACAAGCTTTCATCACCCACCACCATGCCTTGCTTGTTCCTCAGTCGTCGTCGCCGTCGTCGTCGCCCGAGTAACCCGCCCAAACCGTCCACACTATGAAACTGTCGCTGTCGATGCCCCACCGACGGTCCTTGCATTGGCAAGAAGGCCGTTTCTTTCCCAGCAAGCAAGTTTACATCGGGATGCGAGGAGTTTGTGGATAAATTTCTCATCTTTGTAGCGTTTTCGATTGGCTCTGTGAGTATATTCCTTGGCAGGAAATGGAATTAGAAGAAGTTGGGGTTCGGTGAAGACGATGAGAATTTGTGAAACGAACGTTGGTCCAAGAAGACGACTCGTAGCAAATCTATGGATTGTTGCACTGACGGAGCTTCGGCGAATGTGCGATCTGGAAGCGCGGATCGCTTCGTAGGACGACGAGAACGACACCAATCACTGAACACGCGCACAGGTTGGCTACGTTTCAACCTCCCACAGGTAGTGTTCGTGCTTTCATGGTTTCAGATGCGAAATTAGGGTTAAGGTTACAGTAAATTTTATGACCAATGCGTTTCCTTCATGGTTGTGATGTACCATTTTACGAACGAATGATCGCAATGGCAGGAAGAAGAAGAGGAGTAGGAGAGAGTGGGGGCATGGCTCCGACGGAGCCGACGATGGGGTTGCTGGAGCAGATGAAGGGGCGGTCACCGGATTTGAAGCAGGAGTGGATCAGTCGGCACCACACGCACCATTTGGAGCCGCACCAGTGCGGGCGGATTCTCCTCCAACAGGTGAAAGTTTCTCTGGGGATTGTGTGGTCGTTCGTGCGCCGCTTCGACAAGCCGCAGGTGTACAAGCGGTTCATCCAGACGTGCAACATCGTGGAGGGCGACGGGGGAGTGGGCAGCATCCGGGAGATTCATCTGGTGTCCAGCGTGCCGGCCACCTACAGCGTGGAGCGCTTGGAAATCCTGGACGACGAGAGCCACGTGATCAGTTTCCGCGTGCTCGGGGGCGGCCACCGCCTGCAGAACTACTCCTCCGTCACGTCCTTGCACGAACTGGAAATCGATGGGCGCCCGGGTACTTTAGTCCTGGAGTCTTACGTGGTGGATGTTCCCGAGGGTAATACCAAAGAGGAGACGCACCTGTTCGTTGACACCGTTGTGCGCTGTAACCTCAAGTCTTTGGCTCAAATCTCGGAGCAGCAGTATAGCAAGGAGTGTGTTCAACTCAAACTGGAAGAATTGTAGCAGCCGCAGCAGCCTGCCCCCGAGAAACGAGTTCGTTTTGGCACCGCTTCCCAACGCCCACAACTGCCATGGCCAGGTAACAACATGACTCTGAAAACTGGATGACATATGCTTGCATTTATTTAATGCTGAAAATTCAGTGCCACTAAGAGTCATCCACAATATGAGCCAACAAGATCCAGTGATGCTTCTATATTCCCTATGCACAATATGAGCCAGATGTAGTGATGCTTCTGTAGTCTTGATACACAATATGAGCCAGATATAGTGATGCTTCTGTAGTCTTGGTACACAATATGAGCCAGATGTAGTGATGCTTGTGTAGTCCTGGTACATAATTGAGTTAACCGAAAAGAAGCCCATCTAACCTCCCTTTTTGTTCTACTTCTAACCTCTTTCTTGAACTATACTTGGGTTAAATAGTGTCGTGTCATAAATTGTCCCCTTGTGGGCCATGGGCTTGGAGCTTTGGTGAAGGTGTGGGAGTCATTGCGAATAATGACATGGGCCATGGGCTTGGAGCTTTGGTGGAAGGTGTGGGAGTCATTGCGAATAATGATAGTGGCTTGCTTTAGATTGTCTCCCAACTCATCACATACTAGTTTTTGGTCCGTTTATATTTCAGTTTGAGTTCAAGAGGAATCCAACACGAGTTTGCTAAAACTTTCCTCTTTGGGCTGACTTTTCGGTTAACTCTAACATGAGCAAGATATAGTGATGCTTATGTAGTCTTGATATACAATATGAGCCAGATATAGTGATGCTTCTACAACTAATTTAAGGAAGGGCTTGATATTCTAGATTGATGGACAATAACAATTACCGAATCTTGGATGTGATTATAGGTGAATTGAAGGGAGAAGGGTGTGCATGCTCTAACCGCGAATGCTTTTTTTTTGGTTGCAACTTTACACTGCCTCTAAGTCCTTCAGTTGTGTCTTGTGCAGCCCAGCCCATCATCAAGTTCAAAAACCGGGTGACGTACGTTTTCCAGTTTTGTTGAAGAAGGCGTTTTGAAGTGGTTTACTTTACAAGAGCAGAACTGTAATGTGCACAGCCTATCACGTGGAATGGAATTGGTTCTGTCAATCTCAGTGTCAAATAGAAGAGGAGAATGTTTGGAGCGATTAGTTCAAGTATGATAGTCAGCGCAGCTCTCTCTTCTTTTTTTCCTTTTTTTTTCCCCTTTTGTTTTTTTGTTTCTTTCTCATGTGGATATTATTTTATTGAACAGCCTAAGTGCTAATTAGAGGACTTTCAGATCTCTTATCCTCTCCACGGTGGCAGAAACTTTTCAGTGGAGGTTCTGAATAATCTTGGACAGTCAGATATTTCCCGGTAATAATTAATAAACCTTGCTAGATTTTTGTCATGCAAGTAGAAAAGAAAAAGAAAAAAAACTCAACTTCATTAAAAAAATGCCAGCACTGAGTGCCTGACTTCCAGGGAATAATTTGTTTCTTTTAGGATAAACTTACGGCACATGATGGGTAAAATAGTATCATTCTGCCATGACCCAGTGCCCACTTGCGCTCATGCACAGATCCAATGAATTTGAGGAAATAAAGTGCAGCAAGTAAGTCAAGTGCATGTATATGGTCCCAGTGAGATTTGGTACGGGATATTATTATTAGTGTGGCTTGTATGTGCGAGCTGATTTCTGGCAGGTAGATTTGGGTCAGGAAAGAAGAGGTTGCATGTAAGCTTTCGATGTAGCATGCACAACCACCGCTACTCACAGCTATACAGTACGCAAGGACTCCCAAGTTGCGGAATTTAATTCTCACAGATTGATGGGATTTTATTTCAAAAGTGAATGCCAGACTCATGTGAGTGTCTGACTTGATTTGCGTCAAAAAGAAAAAGAAAAGAAAAAAAGAATTCAGACAGGGTCTAGGACAATTTTTGATGATGAGTAAATGTACTCTGTCTCTTTGATGATGAGTAATGTACCCGGTCGGCAGATCATGCCGAATAATGATTATTTCGTCTCAAGTGCTGTGGATATCCTCTTAGATTCTCTTTTTTCATCATAGATAATAGATTTTTTTTTTCAAAAAATAGTTTCTTTAGAATTTAAGTTTTTCTTTTTATAATTGTTTTTTGCTTGCAGACCGGGTATAGAATTTGAGAATGTACATAGTATCAACATCAAAACCTGTGATTTTTTTAGGTCATCTACGCAAAGTAGTTTGACCCTTGTAATTTTTACAGAAATATGGTATGCTTAGTAACATTGAAATTCCCTTTCAATTGTTGACAAAATTTAATAATTCTTTTTTGGCTAGTATGATATTTGGAACTATTATAAAAAACAATCTTGTATGAGGCACATGTAAGGTATAGGGTGGTATAATAGATCCCATTCCTGAAATCAACCTTACAAACATGGTTGAAAGAGTCACGTTGGGTTTTTCAAATGGTTCATTTATAACAAGTACTCTCATTCAAACGCATTTATAGTGCAAATAAAGATAAGGTGAATGAATTTAAAACTAAGGGTTGTTTTGTGCTATCTAAGTCAACATTTGATGATTGTTTTTATAAGAGATTTTTAGTCTTTACAAACAATATCTAGTCTAAGTTATTATGTAATTTTTGACACTCTGAATAGATTTTGGGAATTTTCAAGTTGAAATGATATATTTCTTCTTCACTCATTGTACTTCTTTTTAAAGCATATTCTAAAAAACCAAGCATACTCTTTTAAAAAAGAGAAGAGAAGAGAAATGATTGTCTACCAATAGAATTGTTCAAATCTCAAGTTCCTTGGATCTAGTGTAAAGTGCAAAAAATACAAGATAAAAAGTGCATCCATCATCATTTCTTTTTTTTGATACAAGAAAACAAATCCAAAAAAATTTAGGCCCAAAAAATTGTGTGCCACCCCTTTAGTTTAAAAAATGACTTCACCTGCCTTTAAGCCATTGAGTTAGTGTGTAGTAGAAGGGGTAGAGGCATTCAATTTTTTAATGAATGAACATATTGAGTAGTATCAAAAACTACATTATAACTTTTAATTTTTGGTGGTTTTGAGAGAAAAAATATAGTAAAAAAATCTTATTATATATATATATACACGCACCCAAAAAGATATATATAAAAGCTTTTATTTGAAAGGTGATAATAGAAAAACTATAATTGCAAGATCTTGAAGTTATTTTCATAGATGGACAATTCAAAAAGTCTTTGAGCTTACGATCATTAGATATAAGATTTTTTATTTTTATTTCTAACATTTATTGCATTTTTAGGGAGTATTTTTTACTTTCAAAAATTCACCTAAAATTATTAAAATTTTATTCATTTGCAAAATATAAAACTTAGTTGTAATTAGAGTTGACTGCATATAGGTCAATCTCTACACTAATGAATCACTGTGTAATTGTGAAAAACGCAATTATAACCTCCTCAAAATCATAAAATTACTTTAAAAATGAAAAAAAAACTCTCCATGAAGATTGTAAATTGAGATTTGATTGGTGACATTAAAGATATAATACAATCCAATTGAAAAAGTGTACACAAAAATAATGTTAAAAATTTAAGAAGAGTATGTTTTAGTAATGTGAATTGAAAAAATGAATGTCTTAATCCAAAAAAAATTGGAAAATACAATCACAATAATATTATAATTCATTAACCCCTAAACGTCCTCACCTATGTCCAATTTGGGCAGTTTTGCAAAGATGCATTATAAAATGCAACTAACATGAATATTTGAAACTTGATGTATGAATAAAAGTTATACATTTTGAAATTTAGATTCGATCTATACGGTTAGATCTTTGATTTCTATCACTAATATTTTTCTATAAATTTTGAAACATAAAATAAAAAATTATTTTGTAATTCGTTTACGAATAAGATATTGACAGTACGGGGATGAAATTTTTTATAATGGCTTATAATATAGTACTTTAGGTGTAGTGATTTTTGGAGATTTTTTGGATACTTGGTTTTATGAGTTTATTTTTTCAAGAACACTTTTAGACTAAAATCTTCAATATTTTGGGTGAAACATTGCAACAAAAATTGAGGCATAATTTTTTCAAAAATTGTTTCCTTTTCGATCGGATTACACATACATGAAGCTAACTTCCCATAAAAAATTCAGTAAAAAAATCACATTACAAAAAGGGCATGACGAATGAGAAACTGCGGATGAAATCTGTACATCATGCAAAATATGCATGGTTGGGCAGTTAGGGGTTAATAGAACATAGAAGAAGAAACGGTTCAAAGATATGAAAAACTCGAAAAAAATCCAAACGCTTAATCAAAACATTATAACCATTGATTCATATACAATTAGATCATACTCATGATTTCTCTCATATTTACTTTTGAGATTTTAAGAGAAAACAATCATTGTTGATACAAACAATTGTTGGTACGAACAATCATTGTTGGTACAAAGTCATTTTTGATACAAACAGTCATTGTTAAGGTTATAATTGGTACAAAAAATCTTTCGACCTTTGCAATTTTGGGCCAAAATTTTGACAAGATAATGGCATCTAGATAATAGCTTCTAGCCATGAAAATTTAGAAAGGATTGATTGATTTAAAAACAACATTTCTAAAAAAGAAAAAAACATTTAATAGTGCAAAAATTAAATTACAAGTTGTATTTGAGGAATTATGTGTAAGGTTATGAATTGTATTCGTTCATTGAAACACCTTTCACCTCATTTGCTACTATTGTAGAAGATTAAAAAAATTCTTCAATCTCTTATGATTGAAAATGAAAGTAGACTTCAATCCAAAAACACCGTGTGTATTTAAGTTGTTACAACGATTTTTTAAATTTTCCAAATATGGTTGTCACATTTTTTGTATTATGGACTTTATAATTGTATATTTTAAAGACTTCCCAACATTCAAATATGGTGAATTTTATTGCATCATATTCCTGGGCTAACTCTTCTAAACAACCAAATTGTTTTTGCAAATTTTATTCAAAATCTTAATTGATTTTGGGTATACTAAATGAAAAAGTCAAAATATTGTCAAAAATACTAAATTTCCACTAGTTCGATGTAACTATCTTAAAATAGAAAATTTAATGGATAAAATATACATATGTAAGCATGCATATGCATGAATTTATCCATTTTTTTTACTTGGATACATTCCAAGGTGCGTGCTGCTCTACTAACGGAAAAAAAACATAAAATTGGTTGCATGGAAGTAGATTTTTCAACACAAGAAGCTCCAATCCATTACAAATTTCAAACTATTATGATGAGAGTGACTGGAAAGTGACCTTTAATGCTATGAGGTTATAAAGGATTGATCAAATAATTATTTCAGTTGTCCTTGACCAACAGAAAGTTTGGCAAATTTTTGGACTTTCCCAATATGGATGAATTAAATGATGAATTTATTGTCCTCTGAATCATGGTACAATAGGGGTATTGAGAGTAGAGTATTGAGAGTGGGGTATTGATAGTGGAAGAGTCACTTGATCCTTCGCTAATGCTAAGTGACACAACCACTAGAAATCTTGGATTTTCAATGCAGGAACATCATTGAGAAGGTCGTGGACCTTTTTGACGAGATTTAATGATTTGTTTTCAGAATGGCTTTGAAATCTTGTCTTGTAGTAAGGTCCTTTTGAGACTTTACCAAGATTTTAACAAACTAACAATGTTTTCAATGGGACATGGGAAAGGGAGCTTACAATGTGCAGACCATTGGAGTCCTCCCATTAGATATGACAAATTATTCATGCTAAAGTCTAGTGCAAGTCACCTAACATTTTGAATACTCCTAACTTTAGTTAAAAAAAAATCAAACACATAGAAAATATGAATCAATGAAAACCTAAGGTGGTTGTTTTGTGACATTATCACTAGTAGAAATCTTGTCTTATGTGACAAGTCTTTAATGACTCAATGTCGGGAATGACAAGTCCGTAATGACACAAAGTCCCACTTTGTGTCATTACGGACATGTCATTCCCGACATTGAGTCATTAAAGACTTGTCACATATGACAAGATTTCTACTAGTGTATGGCAACATGTTGAATGAGTATGATTGATACAATGGATATCAACATTTCCAATGTACTCTGAATGTTCATTTGAAAGTTTGTGGACTCTAACAAACTAGGAAAGTAAAAAAATATTTTACATAATAGGAGGACAATGTTTAGTGTAAATGCTTTTGTCATTGGAAGTAAAGGACCTATTCAAGCTTGCACGAAATAGGAGCAATTTTACACTGCAAAGATTACATACACTTAAAAAGTACACGTAGAATTACTTTGGTGTAGATTAAGAAAGCTTAATTTTTTATCAAAATTTTAATGAGTCAAAGAATAATTGTAATCATGTGACCTAGATTCCAAGTTACAAAAGTGAAACTCAACCTTATAGACAATTTGTTTTGTAGCTATGCATGTACCCAAAAGGCTAAATTATCGTATGTGGCCATTAGTGTTGGCAAAAAATAATTATAAAAAGAAAAGCCGAATTTTTTTTAAAATTTTTTTTCGAAAAAAAAGTCCTATTTTTTATGATGAAAAAAGAACCTTAACCCTTAACTTCCTGAACCATTTTAGCGCGTTTTGGACCCTGAATTTTTCGGTTAGAGATACATGTTGCTCAGACTTATGTAGCTCCCTTTTTTACAAAATCAATCGTAAGATTTTGTAGATATGCAAGTCAGCTTCATCTTTACAAAATTTGGTGTCAATCCAAGTTATAGGTCGCTTGGATGGGACACAAAAGTGAAGGGTACTCCAAGAAATTCACTGTTTTCTCACTGCTGAAAATGAGCTTTGACTGACTCTCTTGGGCACATAATATTTTAGAAAGTTGGTGCCTTCTTGTCATTCTGAAGATAATCAAGTTCCCTACGCATGACAACAAGTTTTGTATTTTTAGGATAAAAAATGAGTGAGAAAGAGGCCTTGACATGACATCCACCTTTTACTAGTTCACTTGTGACTTTGAGAGAAATCTTACAACTTCCTACAAATCTGATCTTCCATTGCAAAATTAGACACGGTAGGTTGAAAGTACAAAAAAGAACACATATAGTAGGAAAAAGAATATTGGAAAAAGGTGAAATCCAAGTGTAAGATTTGCATTTCAGTAGCTACACCCATCCACAAGCAGCCCTCCCAACTGGAACATGTGGCAGCTAGTCATTCACCCGTCACTCTCTTCAGCTGACTTTTCTTCCTCGGTTTTGTGACCACCCAACACTTGTGGATTTTTGTAAAATTGACAATGTGCATTTCTCCAAATCAGACTACACCATTGGATAGCTAACTCGTTTCTACACAAAATTGGCCCAAATTTTGAATCATTCGGGCACTCCTTCCTCAAGATATTTTAGTTCTAAAAATAGCGCGACCCATTTTGGGTCGCCCAGGAAGTTAAGGGTTAAAAACATTAACATAATCTTTAAAATTATCTACAACATTTGGGCAAATAAATTAATTATCCAACATGACCTACCGACGTTGTTGGTTGGGTATGGTAAGGTAGTGGGACCAATTCCCGACTGAATTTCAGGTTTGCATACTTAGACTTGTGAAAGAATTTTTTTATAATTTTTGGATGCTCTGCAAAGCTATTGCAAAGGCATCTCCAAAAAAAATAAAAATTTTGAGCATTTCTACAATTTTCTATGATTTTCTAAGTCTGAAAGCTTAGAGTGACCATTAACCTCTCATAGAGTCATGGTTTTCATGAGAGGTTGGATTCTGAAAATAGAGTGCTTCTACACCAATCAAAATCAATCAGAAGCTCTTGATTTTTCCAAGCATGGACGAAATTAGAACACTCTTGGACACTATCTGAAACCATGCTGGCTGGTTTCTGACACCCATCCCCTAACAAGTAGGGGTCGGAAATACAACCCCGTTAGAAATATGACCCTCTACCTTAACTCCTAAAAGACCGGAGTGTTTTTCCTCCAAAAACACTCCAATGCTGCCATTTTTACTCCCCCATGCAAAAAATCCAAAAGAATGTTATTTTTTACCTTCTAACCGTAAGATCTTGTCCTAAACTATTTGGAAAAACATACACAACAAATTTCGTTGATTTTGACCGCACGGATTGCAAGATAATTGCGTTTGATGAAAAAAACACCCCAAAAAAACACATGCCCCAAAATTTCAGATGCGTTTGACCACAGCTACATCAAAAAAACCTCACTACCAAAACTTGTCGCACTTCACTTTCACATTCTATATGATGTTACTTAGTTGTGTACCAATTTTCGTTGCGTTTGGAGATGTTTAGGATGTTGAATAACACCTTGCTCTTGTTGGGGGTTTAAAAGTTCAGAAAACACTATATGTTTTTGGAATTGCAATATTTTCGACTTTCTTTATTTAAAATACAAATCCGAGCAGTGAAACACAAGTACATTCCACCCTCTACAAAATGGCGAAAAAAAATTTGAAAAAAAAAAAATCTCCAAGTTTTAGAAGACATGTAGCACATTTTCTAAGAATTTTGGGGGTTAGGGGGGAAATAAAGGGTGGAGGAAGGGTATTGAAGTGCCAACCCATTCCAATGTTCATGACCCCACTAACTGTCAAGGTACACTGCCATGTGGCAGTCCCTCATTGGACGATTTTAATTTTTTAATTTTAATTTTTTTAAATGATTTTATTTTTCAAAATTGTAAATAATATTTTTAATTATGAAATTGAACTTTCAGTTTAAAATATTATTTTTAATTAAAAATAATACTTTTCAATTTAAAATAATAATTTTTATTTATAAAAATTTTATTTTTTATTTTTAAAATATATTATTTTAAAACTTTTTTATGAGTTTGGGAAACGGGGTGGTCTTCTGCCCCCCACAGTCCACCCCATTTTCCACACACCGCCCATCTTGTTGCCCCCCCCTAAAATTCAACTATTTCTCTACTGCCCCGCTGCCCTTTCTTCCAAAAAAAAACACATTTCCCCTCATAACTTTCACATACGGTGTCGGAATTCCAAAAAAAAAGAATCCCCATTTTTGTGGCACATTGGGGAATCTAATATTAAATTTCCTTCAAAATTTGATTAAAAATGTGTTCACCGGAACCTACCCGATTCTCTAAATGTCCTAGTTAGGACACTTGGTCCTTTAGGAGTTAACACTAGATTGACTGCAATGGGATGATGACAGGATGATAAGGTTCTAGACTACGACACTATTATAAACAATCATGTTCATTCCTGGCAAGGGAGATTACCGGTAGTTTGGTTCCAATGGCCTTTAACATGGTAAGCACTGGCTCATCGACATTACGAATGAACACTTTCTTCATGTTGGTCTTGAAAACGGACCATAGTTTCTATCATCATCATCATTATCATGATAAATAATCACTACTATAATAGAGGTGCATGTGCCAAGGGAGATGCCCAAATTCTAAGCAAGTGCTGCCCATTTACCTCGGCACATGACCTTTTCTACTAAGTTTACTATAGTGAATCCACAAAGTTGGATGTAAGGAAGAGAATGAAAACATGTTTGGATGTTTGGACAAACAGTACATTGCTATGGAAAATCAGAGGTGAAGGAAATCAACAAGGATGATGTTGATGTATTGTACAGTACGTTTAGATGCAAACATCTGCAAACCTAAGACAATCTTGGTTTTCGATTGGCCACTTTTTGATTGTAATTAGATGGCTACACAAAAATTGTGATTTAGTGTCCTACAAAAATTATGATGTAGTGTATAACAAAAATTGATGTTTTTTTTACCATGATTCGTTCAAAGGTGAGGAGAAATAGTCCCTACAATACATGAGAGTTTGCCACTTTTTATTCACACTTTCCTTGAGAGTGTCATGTTTTTTTCAAGTGATAAGAATGATATAAGTTAGCGTACCATGTTTATTATAAACTTGCCATTTGTCATTGGAACACCCAAAACGTTTACTTGAAGTTTCTATCATTTTAAAACTTACAATGTTTTTTTATAGGGAGTACGTGTTGAGAAACAGTGTCCCATACACTAAATTACAATTTTAGTCTACAGGTGCATTTAAATACTTGGTGTCAACCAAATACTTGATGCTTGACTCAACTTGCTCATGGGTATTCTAAAGTGCTCCTAAAATACAATATGATCAATGTCCATTGTCAACCAAGTTGACAACGCAGGTTGCAGAACATGTCATGAAACATTTATCATGGTGGCCCATTCACATACACCAATGCTGCCAATGCATGCATGTGGTAGGTAACTTTGAGAGAATCTGTTGTCAACCAAGACATATTAAATATGCAATTAGAAATTGCTTTAACATATGACTCTATTTGCGGCATTGTAATGCACTTGCGTAGTGCTTGAACAGTAACTTCAGCAAGAAAAGACAAGGCTTTGAATATTTTTTTGTTTCTCAGGGCCGCTTCATACTATGGCCGTCCAAGTTGAGAGGCAGTGGGATTGAGAGTCCAAACTTTGTTGAGAGTCCAAAGAAATCTACTGAAAATAGGCAATAAAATATAGTTTTCATTTTTTATGAAAAGAAATCGACGGCCTCTTGACCATAGTTTGGGTTTCCATTCCCGTCCGACCCAAACTTCCTTTCGAGAGGCCGTCGCCTTGGTCAAAAAGTACTGCCACGTAGGCATTTTCGAGAGCAGTGGTCGTTGGACTTTGGCCTCTAGTATGAAGGGTCGAGAGGCCAAACCCATGGTTTCTTGCAATTTGATTGGTGGAAATCGACGGCCTCTCAACCTTCAAACATAGTGTGAAGTGGCCCTCAGTTTTACCTTCCTCCATTTTGGGAACGCAAAAGCAAGTGCGGTAGGGGCTTGGTGTGAATGGACCATGAGAGCTTGGTTTCAAAGTCACGCAACAACTCTTGAAAAAAAAGAAAAAACCAAAGAAGCTGTGAGAGCAGTGTTTTTTCAGCTAAAGATAGTCCAATTACTACAATATACTTGAAATACAATGGCTAATTTTAATGAAGAAAAATTTGAAAATATCAAAAGAAAAATAGCCAAATACTTTGGAATAGAGTTAGGTGAGTAGCCAAATTTTGCCTAGGTATCACTCAAATATCATCATGGTAGCACCAAATATCACCAAAGTATCGTGAATTTTTTTGGCTACTTAGGAAAATTGAAAAAAAAAATCATTGAGTAAGAGCACAGATCAATTACAACCCACATGCAGAAACACAAGCTACACCCACCATTTTATTTACTATGAGACCCACAATGAGTCCAAGTTCTTTTGCAAATCCTCGGACTAATTCTGGTATGTACTATCCTAATTAGTCTTAGAATATAAATTATTATTATATTTAAATTATAATATTTTATTTTAAAATAGCTAAAAGTAGTAATAGCAAATTATATTTTTCATATTTGGCATGGTAATTCATAGTAATTTGGATTTTTTTTTAGTATAGGCCACAATATACCTACATTAGCACAATTACTATGAGTTATCTCAATTACTTTGACTCGGAATTTCTTTTGATTCCACAATTAGATTGAGTTTTTGTTATTACTCCAAGTTGGATTAGCCCCTAAAGGACCAGGACTGTATTCTCACAAAAAACCATGAAAAACGCAACATTTGGAAGTTGCAGAAGAAATCATATGTTTTTTTTAATTTTTTTCATCATTTAACCGTAAGATCTAATACCCAACATGAATTTTCACGTGTGCACAAAATTTGAGAGCAAAATGACCATTAGATTCTTAGATTATAAGGATCAAAGTTGCAAAAGAAGATTTTTTGGGGTTCAATCCGGTGACAAATTTGAACTTTAGAAATTAATATCTTTTTTTGAATGGGTTAGAAATTCATTGAATGGCAAGGCCATGTTAACAATTGAGTTAAGTCTTCAAATATAAAATCTTGTAAGAAAATAGCTCATATTAAATTTTTCATAAAACAATTACTAGCAGTGGGTACAAAGTGAAAGGAAAAAGAAAATCATTAATAATTTTGACATAGAATTGTAAAATGTCAATCTTAACGGTGAGAATGTTGTACTTGGAAATCTTCACCCAATGCCTTTTATTTCATTAAAAAATATTGAAAATTGAGTTTAGAAATGAGCTTCAAAGTTTTTTTTGTCCAAACTGCCCAAAAAACAGATCTCCTCTTAACTTTTATCCCATGCTCAAAATGGGTAGATTTAAAGCTTCATTTGTAGATAAAGATCAACCAATCATGAATCAAAAAAGAAATTTTGAAAAAGAGTAAAAAATAAAAAAATTCTTGCTGCCCGATCTCGCTTCAAAAACTTCAAATGCTTATAACTTTTGCAATACTTATTGGAATGACATGAAACGAAGTGCGACATGTAGAGTGTAGTTTTTGGAAGCTACACTGAAATTTTCATTGAAAATTTTAAAAATATGAGTTCCGTGGAGGCTGCCCAAAAAGTGGAACGACTAGAATATGGTCGCTCAAAAATTTAGGGGTTAATAGAACATTCAGTAGCTTCTTGACTACTACCTTCCTGCCAAAAAAATGATGTGCGATATTCTACATCATTTCATCCCCCAATGAACTAATGTGAAATATTCAACATCATATTAGTAGCTATGGGGACAAGTGGCATTAAGCAAGAGCAATTAACTATGGTGAATAATAATCAAAAGCACTATCTCAATTACAAATCAACAATGTCTTGTAATTGTTTATTTGATTCAATAGTCCATTCAATTACATATCACTAATCACTGGTCACTCCATCTATAAGTTTGAACCGCATTGAAATTTCTAAACATTCCGGCTTGGCCTGCTTGAATTTTCTTGAAAATTCCGCTTGCTGATTTCCCTATTATTTCTTGCTGAAGTTGTTCAGGTACATAACATTTCAAAGAGACTGCCTTTTGGTTTCATCCACCTTTATAAACAGAGTGACCCGTGATTTCTAATTGAATGAACTATTGAATCAAGTAAACAATGAATGACAAAACACTGTTGAGTTGACAAAACACTATTGAGTTAACAAAACATTGTTGAGTTGAGAATCAATAAAATCAAATAAACAATGAAAAAACAATGTTGAATTGTGATTGAAAGTGCTTTCCATTACTGTGCACCATGGTTGCTTGCTCTTGCTTATTGCCACGTGCCCCCATAGCTACTGATTTGATGTGGAATATCCCACATCATTTCATTGGGGGGATGAAATGATGTGGAATATTCCACATCATTTTGTTGGAGGGAGGCAATACTCACACAGGCTACTGAATGTTATGTACTACAATATTGAGATTTAGATGTAAATCAATTTTGAGTTTTCAAACAGTACGACCCACACTAAATTAAATTACCTGTTTGGTGTGACTCCTACTTCTATGTGCTTTTCTACGATGAAAGAATTAAAATCAAGTAAAATAGTGTCCAGAACCAGGGATTTTAACTCCTAAACGTCTTCACTCCTCTCCAGATTGGGCAATTTTGCAAAGATGTGTTACAAAATGTAACTAAGAAGGATATTTTGAACTTGATGTATGAATAAAAGTTGTATTTTGTGAATTTTAGATTCTATCCATACGATTAGATTTGCAATTGTTATCACCAAGATTTTTCTATTAAATCTGAAACTTAAAATTCAAAACTCTTTTGCAAAATTGATTACAAATAAGACATTGACAACCAGTGGATGAAGTTTGTCGTGATGGTTGAAATGTAATACTCTGAATGTAGTGATTTTAGGAGATTTTTGGTTGCTTAATTTTATGAGTTTATTTTTTCAAGAACACTTTTAAACTTAAATCTTTGAATTTTTGATGAATCGCTGCAATATGAAATGAGGCATAAAAATTTCACAAATCATCAGATCACACATGCATGAAGTTAACATCCTATAAAATCTATTGTAAAAAAAATTCACATTGCAAAAAGTACATGACGAATGAAAAAACGGAGTTTTATTTTGTACATCATCCTAAAAATAGACGGTTGGGTATTTAGGGGTTAAAACATCATTTGTATGGGGTAGAGCAATGAAGTGCTAGGAATGATGAATGGTGCACAACAACAACGAGAACAAATCTAAATATATCAAAGAGATTTCTTGATTGTATTAGGTTGGATCAATAAATTACCAAAATATGGTACATAGTTGTAGGTCCACTTTCCTAAAAATAAATGCAGACATCAACACTAGTAGAAAAGGTGACGCTTCCCAAGGACATACCTAGGCAAAGTCACTATGTATGCGTGGAATTGTGCGCAAGAGGATCGGAGTTCATATCTATCTATCTATCTATCTATCTATCTATCTGGAATTGGGCACAACTAGCCTTCACATCTCCCCCGGAATGCCACCTTTTCTACTAGTGCAATGCCATGCAAACCAAACAAGTCATAACACGACAATACATGAAATTATGAAATTCCTAGCTTCTCATTCAAACCTCAATGTTTCACTTTACTAATGTACTCTCGCAAATATGACTATCCCAACCCCCTAACAAAAGAATACCATCATGGCTTTTTTGATGCTCATGCTACTAAACACAATGCTAATTATGCAAAGTTTGCCGGTGCCATGAGCTTCTTTGTCGAGCACCTGTGACAAGTGGAAATGACACGTGGCACTCTCTGATAACTCTTGGCTTGTTATTCTTGTCTTGGTTTGTGTTTCCTCCTCCCTTTTTAGTGACTTTGAATGTTTAGATTGTTTTGTGTCACTTTGTGTGGTTCGGCCGCGAGGGCCTTCTTGTGACTCTTGCGTCATTGTGTGTTCTCTTTTTAATTCTTTGGGTTCTAGGTTCTTAGCTCAATTGATAGAGTGCAAGGCTTTTAACCCTTAAAGGTTCAGATTGGCCATTCCGCCAGTATTATACGGCCGTATTTCATTGTGTTTGGAATGGTTCTACACCTTCTATGAGTTTCATATCAAAAGTAAAGCTAAAATTCATGTCTACATGGTCTTGAAAGCTAAAAGCTATTGGGATCTCAATTTGGAACTTTCTACTTACAACAAATGTCAAATGTACGGCAACATATCTACTAATATCCCGAGGGACCTTTAAGGGTTAACCTTGTAGCCTAGGGTTTGAGCTCCTCAGTTGGCGCATCTACATATGCTATTTATAAAAATCATTGTAAGTTTTTAAAGTGAAAATGACATAGAATTTATAATTCACTTAATTTTGTATAAATTGAACCTCATATGAATTAGTTATGAATTTTAAAAATATTTGTATTACACAAATTTCTTTTTGGCTTAGCTTCATATCAACAAAAGTCCATGCTACTTGCCTTATGTACTACTGAAGCTCACTTGTGTATATGAATGATGCTTCACTTCTTTAGTAGCAACAAACATTACTTGCTAACATTGCATATCATATCACGCACCCACAATGTGAACTCCCAAATTTGTCTTGAGTCCTCACTTGAGTCTCAACATCCCGTATTTGTTTCACACTTAATTCCCACTAATCTTCTCATCATCTAGTAGGGTGGGGTACGATGTTTGGTTCTCCAAGTTTCACTTTCCCCTAGGAAGGACTTGTATGTATTTGTTTGCAATGAAATTAACTTCGATGTGTGCCCAAAAAAAAAAACAGAGGAAAAGAAACCAGGCTGAAACCCAAATAAATAGCAGAGTTGCTCTTTTACAAAGTCTAGCTTACTAAAATGCATGTCCAACCAACTTCTTGATTTTTCAAATCTTTACATTCAGTAAATGCTAGTTAGAGAGACATTTTAGTAGACCAGACAAGTATTTTAATAGATTGAACTACCTTTTTTTGCTAGCAAACTACACCGAGAAAATGAAATTAGTTTTAGAAAGAGCTAAATTTGGTCCCAAAACTCATTCTTTTATCACCAAATCATCACCCATGTTGACCAAATCATTCATTCCATTACGACGACTTCATTTAAAATCTACAGTAGATGAAAGTGCTTTCATTGCAGAAAATTCCTGGACTGGACTTTTGTGAAAGATCTTCACTGCACGTAGGCTTAAGTCACAGTAGGATATTTCATAAGCATTTGACCAATGGAGTGACGAAGATTCCGCAAGAGCTGTGGGGACGTTGAATAGAAGCATAACTTATATTGAATTTATACTGAACCCATATTGACTATTTTGATTATTTTTTTGAAGGAAATTTCGTTGCAAGAGGAAATATTGACTAACTTATCAGTTTCAAATCATGAGTGGTAACTGAGAGCAGCGTTTTGCGGCGCATTTGCAGATCCTCGGCACCGTAGCAGCAGCAGCACCGTTGAATCCTCGGTCGTTCCCGGCGCCGCTCGGATTCGGTCAAACTCGCTGCAATTCACAATCCACTCACTGCGAGTCGTATTCTACAACGGATTTCACGTCACTTGCATCGCCCGTTCAGCAACCATTTGGGCTCCAGAATTCAGAGCGCGGGATGCAACAGCTCGCTGAATCTGGTGAGTTTCACTTTTCTCTTGAATGGCGAAATCCGTTGCCAGTCCTTTGATGAATTCCGGTGCGGTGAATTGAGCTGAGGCACGCGAGAAATGGGTTTTGAAGCGTGGAATGGTATTGGCAGGGATTGGAGTAGTGATTAGAGAGGTTGGGACTTGAGGATTTTTCATGCGTCGTTATGACGGGATTACGAATGCAATGGCGACGGGTGATGTGCACGTTGATTCTGGTATTCTCGCTGCAAACGTACACGGCGAGTGCGCAGCAACAATACAACAACGTCAGTGGCTACGCGTGCACAGGAGGCGCGGCGTCGGGCTGTGAATCGTACGCGTTTTACAGAACTCAAGGCAGTCAATCCACGCTCGCGTCCATCGCGGCGCTTTTCAACGTGAGCGCCACGGGCGTCGCGAACGCCAGCGGCATCGACCCCGCCGTGACCACGCCGTTCCCCAGCGAAACCCTAATCTACGTCCCGCTCGCGTGCTCCTGCGCGGATGGCACGTACCGCGCCACCACGAGGCACGTGGTGGCGGCCGAGGAGACGATGTACATCATCGCCAACAGCACGTACGAGGGCTTGACGACGTACCAGGCCATCGAAGCCGCGAATCCGGCCGTGAATGCCATGAACATGCAAGTGGGGCAGCTGCTGATCATCCCGTTGCGGTGCGCCTGCCCTTCCACCGCGCAGCGACGCGCCGGGGACCAGGTTCTGCTCAGCTACTCCATTTTCCCAGGGGAAACTCTGAGCCTCATCAGCGGCCGGTTCAACGTGTCGGTGGCGGATCTAGAAACGGCGAACGGCGTCACGGACCCGTCCAAGCTGCTGGCGTTTTCCACGCTGCTCATCCCGCTCCCGGCGCTCGTCCCGTTGAATTCCAGCGCCTTGGCACCACCCCCGCCCGTGATCGTTCCGTCTCCTGCTCCGTCCATCGTCGTTGCGACCCATTCCGACCCCTCCAAGACGCCCTTGTACGTCGGCGTGGGCGTGGGCGCGGCCGGGGTGGCGCTCGCGTTGATTCTGGCGTGTTTGCTCTGTGCCACGGTTTCGCGTTACGAGAAGCTCATTCGCGACAAGGACGGTGCCGATCAGAGCGCCAGACGGAGCTTGATGAAGCCGTCCATCACGAGCGACAACGGCCTCACGGGCAGTAGTACTGCGAGTACCCGTGGCTTCCTGGTGGGCATGACGGACGTCGTGGGCTCTGACAAGCCCGTGAAATTCTCCTACGAGGAGCTGCTCACTGCTACCAACCATTTCAGCGACGAGAATCGCATTCAGGGCTCCGTCTACTTGGGAAAATTGAACGGGTCGTTCGTGGCCATCAAGCAAATGAAAGGCAACATGTCCGATGAGCTCAAGATCCTCTCCCAAGTTCACCACAGCAATGTGGTAAGCTTAATTGCCCCCTCTTTCCCTTAACCTCATTGTTGCCTCTTCCTCGATTGATTCTTCCTTCTGATTTGTTTCGACATTCTCGAACTGCCTGAGTTGGGTCCCTTTTCTCCAGTTCCTTTTCCATACCAAAAAACAATCTTGAATTGAAGGTGTGCAATGCTACTGTAATTGCATCATTCAGCACTGTTGAAGAATGATGCCTCTAGAAAGAGAGTTCAAGGATGTTATGAAAGTTGCGGAGGTTTTTAATTTCGGTTCCTTTTCCATACAAAAAAAACCTTGAATTGAAGGTGTGCAATGCTACTGTAATTGTATCATTCAGCTCTGTTGAAGAATGATGCCTCTAGAAAGAGAGTTATGAAAGTTGCAGAGGTTTTTTAATAAACACTTGGTTAGATATCCGAATTTAGAAAGAAAGCTCAAATTGTCACTTTCAAACCGCAAAATTGTCATCGGCTCTCACTTGTTTCAGTAGCCAACATAATTCAATCAAATCAAGTTTGTGAGTATACAGTCTAGAAATCATGTTCTTCACGAAACTATCAAATTCATGCTTTTTTAAAGCATGAATTTGATGACCTACTCGATTTTTTGGTTGGTGTGTGCGCTAGCCGGTCGGAGAGTCTGCATCTAGTGTCAACATTCTTGATCTGCCTGAGCTGGGTCCCTTTTTCTACAGTTTCTTTTTCCATGCAAAAGAATCCTGAATTGAAGGTGTGCAATGCTGCTTTTGTAAGAGCATGGCCACCCATGCCCTCAGGGAGTCTCTCACACTCAAGAAGTAGATGAAAAGTGCCAAGGGCCCTTCACAAATACCTCTTGACTCTGAATCCTAGCGTGTTAGAAATTGGGCCTTCAAATCGCTATTTAGTTGACTATATCCTCCTATTCTACTCGTGATTGGTCCATTGCCTGTTTGATGTGCACTTTTGATATGAAAAGGGCGTAGAAGGGTGGGGGAGTGTCCGTGCAAGGGCCCTTCAAATGTAGATGAATAATTTCAGAGATTGAGTCCTAGCGTGCATGGGTGGGAATGCTCTAATGGCATCATTCAGCACTGTGGAAGAATGATGCCTCCACTGTAGGAAGGGAATCCAGGAATGTTATGAAAGTTGCAGAGGTTTTCACTTTCATTTTTAAAACACTTGGTTAGATCTTCGAATTTAGATAGATGAATTGTCACTCTTGAACCCCAAAATTTTGTCACCCGCTCTTGTCCAACAGAATTCAATCACTTCCAAGTTTGTGAGTATGCAGTCTATTAATCATGTTCTTCATGAAACTATCAATGTGGAAACTTTCGATGGTTGTTTGCTTTGAATCTGATGATATGTTTTTTTTTTTCCCAGGTGAGGTTGGTTGGAATGTGCGTCAGCCGGTCGGAGAGTCTGTATCTGGTGTACGAGTACGCGGAGAACGGGTCGCTGAGCGATTGTCTCCACTACCAAATCGCGTACCCGGATTCCAGCTTCTCCCGGACAGTAGGCTTGTTGTCATGGAAGCTGCGAGTGCAGATCGCACTGGACGTAGCGTCAGGGCTGGAGTATTTGCACAACTACACGAAGCCCAGTTTGGTGCACAAGGACGTGAAGAGCAGCAACATTCTGCTGGACCGGCAGTTCCGTGCCAAAGTGGCGAACCTGGGCATGGCCAAGTCCACGGAGCCAGGCGGCGACGCGATGATGACGGAGCACATCGTGGGCACGCAAGGCTACATGGCGCCGGAGTATCTGGAGCACGGCCTGGTCACCACGCGCGCGGACGTATTTTCCTTCGGCGTGGTGCTCCTGGAGCTTCTGTCCGGCCGCGACGCCATCTTCAACAACGGCGGAGCGCTCACGCACCTCTCGGCCACGATTTCCGCCGTGCTCAACGACAACAACCTCGCCGCGTGGATCGACCCGCGCTTGCAAAACGCCTACCCGCGCGACATCGCCTTCAGCGTCGCCAGCTTGGCCAGGACGTGCGTCCAGACGGATCCCGCACTGCGCCCCGACATGAAGGAGATCAGCTTCGCGCTGTCGAAACTTTGTCAGGCCTCCCTGGAGTGGGAATCGTCCACGCGCTACACTGGCGCTACCATCGAAGCTCGGTGACGAGCTTTATTTTAGGGTTTGCAGTTTCACCTCGAGGATTGTGCACCTCGAGGATTGTGCACTTCGATTATTGTGCAGAGTTGATATTTGTTTAGACGCCATTCATTGCCTGCAGTAGACTCATGTTCTACAGTCAATTTGCTGCAGTGATTACGCCGGTAGTTTCGATTTTTCTCGTGTCACTGGAAACTTCGATCAAGCTGTAGGGATAAGAAAGAGAGAGACTTACCGCGAATTCAGCGTGTTCATTATGTAGGTCTAGACCTACGAGAGTGACTGGTGTCAGTCGCAACTTCCAAACGCAAAAGCTTATCGATGACGTGATTTTTATTTTTTTAATATGTGTAAAAATCTTACACAGGAAACGCGTGAGCGCCTCGCGTTACATTTACTTGAATGAAACGAAATCCTCGTGAGTCAATCATCGGCTGCATCATCAAGCCGCTGATGGAAAGATTCGACAGATGGAGCACAGATTCGAACCCTAAAAATGTTACTCGATCGACGGATCTCCGTCTCGGGAGACGCGCCCTCAATCACATTCTGTTTTAGAGAATTCACTCCGATGATGCACGTGGAGCGCTCCAGGCTGTGCGAGCGAATCGCGGGTCACCACGGAGCGCAGGAAGCTGGTCCCCACAACATCCATCCTTGAATCAATTTTCACCGAATCACTAACAATCCGCTTTTCTTACTACAGTAGCGACTGATGTACAGCGCCGTCGACGACGGCGAGGCTATTACCACCAACCTCGAGTGAAAAGCTTCGCTAAAAACACGATTAGGGTTATAAATAGTGGCTTGCTAAATTAAGGAGCATCCGTGAGAGTGTTGTTGTACGTACTGCAGCGCGTTGTCTAAAGTTGACAAAGCGCCGCAGACGCAGGCGTGCTCACGAATTCATGACTGACGAAATTGCACAACATGATCAGAAAGGCAATGACTGACTGATGGACCTAGCGATGCAGCCATTGTCGTGGGCGCCCACCAAAAAGGTTGGCGGACAACACGTCCTCAGGGTCCACGTTGGCGTGAAAACGTGGACATATTGGGATTGATTCCGGCACGCAAGTGTCGGCGTCTAAGTGGGCTTGCATCCGCGCTACTCGTCCTCAATTGCTTCTCGCTCTGTTTTTCATTTCAGTCCGTCAGTCACTCTGTTTTCGTTTCAGTCCGTCGTCGCTCTGTTTTTCGTTTCAGTCCGTCGCTCTGTTTTTCGCCTTGCAATTAGTTGCGGTTGTGGGATCCGCCGTCGCTTAGAAGACAGGATTAAGAATTATTGCTTCTCTTTTTGAGGGACCCATATATCGTGGGGTGTTAAGAAGATTGATAGGTTTCGTTCTGCTCGAGAAGGTCTACATACTTTTACGTTATTTTCGAGAAGATATATAGACTCTGTTTTCCGCGTCAGTCTACGACTCAGACGTTTGCGTAACAGCGCCGTTCCGACCGCCCCAATTGCGGTTTGACGGAATCCGGTTGGTTCTTCTATTTCTTTGCACCATGCATGTTTCTTGCACTGCAATGTAGACGACGTCTCTCTCTCTCTCTCTCTCTCTCTGCCCGCTTTGCTCACTCCGACATTGCTTATTCTTTCTGTAGATTATGTCGCAACCAGAGGAGATGACGGACCGCAAAGAAGCCATGGACCTGCAAGGAGAGCCGCAACTGGAAGCCATGGACCTGCAAGAAGAGCCGCAACTGGAAGCCGAAGAGGTGAACATGGAAGAAGAAAAGTTGTCTGTAGGGAAACTCAAGCATGGGTACGCTCCCGTTTTTCTTCCTCTTCTTCTTCTTCCTCTTCTTCTTCTTCCTCTTCTTGTTTTCGGCGATCATCATCTACACAGATTAGTTGTCTGTTTATTCTGACGCGTTTTCTGTGGTCGTCACTCTCGTCTTCTTACATTGGCTATGGACACAGGGGTGGTCTACGTTTGAGCGATGTTTCAGTAGTTCTGGCAATTTTGTTCATGGTTGGGTAGACTCTGAGAGGCGGGGTTGTCAAGGTTTGTGGATGTTTACCATCTTTGGATTGCGAAAAGCATCATTTAGGAAAAGGATTGCAACTGCTTGTGGAATGAAGATGTTTTGGTTTTTGAAACGAGAGATTTTTCTTTTTGCAGTTGCAAGCATTACAGGAGACGGTGTCGAATCCGAGCTCCCTGCTGCAATGAGATTTTCGACTGCCGCCACTGTCATAATGAAGCCAAGGTTTTCACCTATTTTGCTTTGAAAGTTTGACTTGCAGTAGTTTTTTTGTTTGGTCGATTGTTTATAGGCCAACCCTCAGAAATTGGAAGGTTTCAATTTTTTTGTAATCGGTTGTTGTTGGTGGTTGTGCAGAATACTAATGAGCTTGACGATTCAAAGCGTCATGATGTTCCAAGACAACGTGTTGAGAAGGTACTTGTTTGGGATGAAAGGGCCCTTGTTGTTGATGAAGAACCAGTAATTAGTCACTAGTCAATTTAACCCCTAATGCACCAAGAACCCCAAATTGGGCTCGTGTTTTTTTAACCTCTGTGATTTTTGGTTTTTAACCCCTAAACGTCCTCACTATGTCTAGTTTAGGCAGTTTTGCAAAGATGCATTATAAAATGCAATTAATATGAATATTTAGAACTTGATGTATGAATAAAAGTTATACATTTTTAATTTTAGATTCTATCTATACGGTTAGATCTATGACTGCTATCACTAATCTTTTTTTATAAATTTTGAAACATAAAATAAAAAATTATTTTGTAATTCAATTACGAATAAGATATTGACAATATGTGGATGAAATTTGTTGTGATGGGTTATAGTGTAGTACTTTAGGTGTAGTGATTTTTGGAGATTTTTTGGATGCTTGATTTTAATAGTTTTTTTTTAAGAACACTTTTAGACCAAAATCTTCAAGATTTTCGGTGAAACACTACAACACAAAATGAGGCATAATTTTTTCAAAAATTATTTACTTTTCGATCGAATCACACATACATGAAGCTAACTTCCCATAAAAAATTCAGTAAAAAAATCACACCACAAAAAGTGCATGACGGATGAGAAAATACGGATGAAATCTGTACATCAGGCCAAAAACGCCTGCTTGGGCAGTTAGGGGTTAATCTGTTTGTTTTTTTTTATCAATACACTATGTTCTTCATTGATCTTGTTGATTTAAAACTTGGGTCCCATACGAACTATATTTCACATCATGAGATTTTTGTTTTAAAACTATGAATTGTTGGTCCTTTAGGGATTAATTATATATTAAAAAGCAACTAGTCTTGATTAGGGGTAAGAATGTTGTGGGTTTGAGTGAAGCGTTGAGGGGAATGTACTTTTGTGCAGGTCATTTGCTCGCTTTGTGATCATGAACAAGATGCAAAGCAAGTGTGTGAAAATTGCGGAGTTTGCATGGGTGATTATTATTGTGACAAGTGCAAATTCTTTGATGACGAGGTTAGCATATTTCTCTTACTCTTTGTAGTTGAGTTTGACGACCTTAAGGTGTTGTGGTTGCACAAGACATAATTGTTTGCCTTTTTTTGTGTGATATGTTGCAGTTGCAACTTGTACTTTTTTGGAGAATTTTGTATTGTGCTCAGAATCCAAATGTCAATCTCTGGTTGACATTAACGTTGTGTAATGACTTGACTTATGCAGACAGAGAAGGAGCAATATCATTGTGATGCTTGTGGTATATGTAGAATTGGTGGTCGCGAAAACTTTTTCCACTGTGATCGATGTGGTTAGAATCTTCTCCCTAATTTTTTTTAGTCACCTCTATCTATTACACTAGAAATCCGTGTGAATTTGTCTCTTGACCCTATTGTAGATATTTGTGATGACAATCATTTTCTATTCAATCAAGATATGGCCAATTGTTTAATTTTGGTTTTGGAATTTATATTGCAGGCTCATGTTATACCATTGCGCTTCAAAACTCACATCCTTGTGTTGAAAACGCCATGCACCAAAATTGTCCCGTTTGTGTTGAGGTATATAAATTCATTCTTTTAAAATGTGTTCTTGATAAAGGTTATAGTTACAACATGGGTGTTACATTAAGTTTTGAAGATTTAGTTTCGCAACAATGTAGTATTGTTTTCAATTTCCAATGTGAACACCTTGATATTGATTGTATTGCAGTATCTATTTGACTCGGTGATGGATATTTCTGTACTACCATGTGGTCACACAATGCACCGAGCTTGTCTTCGACAAATGACTCTACATTCTCAGTATGTCCAAAACTTTAAATAGCATTTGGTTTTTTTTAGTGTGGAGTTTTTAGTTTGTTGTATTGTGTTCAAGCATAGTTATTGTTAGAATGAGACCTTTGCTTCTCTTTAAGCATCAACGTAAAATCTTGTAAGCATTGAACATTTTTATCGAAGGGTGTTTGAAAAGTTAGAGAGCTTATATTCATGATGTTTCATTTTGTAGGTTTTGTTGCCCTATATGTTCAAAGTCGATCCAAGACATGTCAAGGTTTTGGCAACTACTGGATCAAGAAGTGTATTTGACTCCAATGCCTGAGGAATACCGCCACAAGAGGGTAGAAAATACTGCAGCCTTCACGACCTTGTTGATTATGCATGTTGTATTGTATTTTCCAATTTACTCTAACCTTCAAAGACTTTTAAGAATATGTTCATTTTTTAATTTTTTTTGCAGGTATGGGTTCTATGCAACGATTGTGGCACAACTAGCGATGTAAGGTATCATGTAATAGGACATAAATGTGCAGAATGTGGGTCGTATAATACACGATCAACATGCCCACCACCCGCACGATCTCCGATTGGGTCTTTCTCAGATCAAATGGGTAGAGCCATAGCACCTGAAATGTTAGCAGAGTAGATTGATGCATTTCCTTTCAAACAAAGATGGCATCAAACATTGATTGCTCTCCTGGTGATTACCCTAGTGCAGTTTAGGAGTAGAAGAGGGATCTCTTTGGAGAGCACATTTTTTTTTTTTCATTTTATTTATTTCAGTTTACGGCACTAGGATTTAGAATGGTGGATACATTTGATTGTTCCATTTGATACTAGACTCATGTACAATGTCTCTTTTAGCAGGAGTCTACTAGAGAATGGGATTTCCACTCAATTTGTACCACATTTTATCATGTACAAAGTAGAAACCTTTTTTCTTTGCTGCGATAGACTCTTCTTTGGGAGTAGTTTGACCTTGTAATCTCTCATTTGTAGAGTGCTTTCTAGAGCCTTTGTTATTATCTTGTTTTGTGAGGTCACATCCAACTTAGTCAATTGTGTATTATGAATATAAATTATGTACAAACATAAGGAACATTTCATCATCTGCTGACCATGAACTTGTCTTGCATACTAGTTGAAGAGGTTCAGCGTGTTTGTTGAGTATGCATGCTCTTTTGATGGGATGCATTTAGATTGGTACCAAGGACCTCTTCTGAGCAAAACCCATCCTCACTTGCTCAACAAGAAAATTGTGGCTCTGAAAGTTTCAACTGAAAGTATGCTGTAAGGTAGAAGCACCAGAACCTGTTAGGCACCAATTCCAATCGCCTATGCAAGCACCTATTTCAATTTATAGTTGTAGCAGTTTGGTGTTCAATTATGAATGCCAAATTGGCAAACTAATTAGACTAGAAATGAAAGATAAGTATTGGTCCCCTACTAACATCAACAATGGTCTCTGCAGATGAAGTTTGAAATTTTAGAACAACTGTGACAATTGAACTTGGTTATTAAACCCAAAGTTTTATGTACTGCGGTTTTTTTTATCATTGAAAACCATCGCTCTAAATAGTTTGAAATCCTTAAACTGACAGGTGTTGGTGCCTCCACCTTACTATTGTCAGTAGTGCAATTTTATGAGCTCTCTGTAACTAGAACAAAGTAAAATGAAATTTGTTGCTGATAAAGGAGCATCAGAACATGATAATATTACAGTGACCAAGGGCACATAGTTTCCGCATTGAGCAGTGTCTGATGCCTTTTTCTAACAATTTCATTTCTCAAAAGAACCTGGTGTTGAACAGATGTACAGTGGGGTACCAATCAAAATGTCGTTGTCAAATTCGTAGTGAGAAAATTTTCAGTACTGCCAACTTTGAAAGCCTCCCGAGAGCTCAAAAGTTTGTATTTTACCACGAAATTTCATGGTAATTAGACAATATCTCAACCGTTGGGAGGTTGTCTTTACAATCCCCCAATGTTTCCCACAACTCGAAATGTTGGTAGATTGTTAATATCTTTTTTTGTATTAATTTTTTGGCCTTGAAATTTTTATCATATGTTATCAACATAAAGAGGTTTTTGTTCCAAGAATTTCATGGCAAAAAAAAAATTCAATCTTTGGGAGGCTATCAAAGTTGGCAGCAGTGACACAGCTACCAATGTTGATAAATGTTGAATAACTTTTTTTTGGTGTATATTTTGCCCTTGAAATTTTGCATACATATAATTAACTTAAAGATAATTCTTTGGTAAAAATTTCGTGGTAAAATACAAACTTTTGAGCTCTCGGGAGGCTTTCAAAGTTGGCAGTACTGAAATTTTTCTCACTTCGAATAGGACAACGACATTTTGATTGGTACCCCACAGTACACTCAACCCTATGTAATGGTCCGGAAAGGCGTAAAGAGCCCCATGCTTGAATGACCTTTTTCAGTCAAACGCTAATTTTCATCTAGTTCCTAATTTCAAATGAGAACGGTCTCAACTAAGAAAGTGTGGGGCTACCTTATACTTTCTAATCCAATTTGTCGTTCTTCAAATTGTTAAAATGTTTTTCTATCGAATTTCTTTTTATGTAAGCTCAAGAAGCATGCCACTTACACCTTGTTGTTCATCACTATTATTTGCATTTCTCCTAAAAATTTCATACTATTCTATGCTTTTTGTAATTACAATGATTTTTACAAGAATTTTTTTGAAAATCTTATGAAACTTGTTTTCATTTAAATAATTATGAAAAAATAAAGATAAATTGGATTAACAATACCTTAGATGAGAAAAATACCAAAAAATATAATATATTTTAAAATGTGAGGAATTGATGAGGTTTGATTGGGTAATTTAGTAAGGACGCTTAAGGGTTAATCTACCGAGGTGACAGATAGAGGTGGGCTCTCCTTAGGTGTGTTTTTTAGCACCAACGAGGGTAGCATATCGATTCTGATCAGATGCATGTCATGAGGGCTAATACCTCTTTGCTTGATAGGAAGCCTATGCGTGACGGGGATTGTTCTTGGTCCTCATGTTTATGGTGGACTGTCGTTCTTAGTTGGAAATAATTAGGAGCATAAAGTCTTAGTTTAGATATTGTAGGAAGAAAATTATTAAAAAAATCACTATCGGAGGAGGACTCAAAATGTGATTTTGTTATATGTTGTTAATGGAAATAAAGCATCCGTTTGTTTCCAAAAAATCAAAATTAAAAAAACGACATTGCTTTGTTTGGGACGAATGAGCTTCTAAATGCACTCACTCGTATGTTCACAACTCGTGCAAGATGTGTATGGTGTATAGTTTCAACACACTTTCAACAAAATTGGCTAATTTCAAGAGATTTGGTTTTAGTTGGTATTTGGCATTCCAAATTAAGGTTTTGGGACTTTCAAACTTTTTTAATCCATTTCAATAATTTATAGTCATTTGAACAACTTTACATTCATTTGAATATATGAAACATTTTTGCACTTTCAAATTGCCAACATTTATAATTTCTTAAAACATTCAACATTCTATCTCCATTTTCATATAGAAATTGACTACAATGTAAAGTACACAACATGATGGATTTTGAGGATATAATTACATTAAATGTGCAATCATAAAGTGTCATTAGAGAAATTTGAGTATATTTAAACATCGAGAAAGGGTGGGGCTGTTTGGCATAATGCAGTTGCAGTCAACGCCTGGCGTCGTAAAATTTACAATGGTGTGTCAGACTTATGCCCGTGTTGTGAGCTTGACGCGGAAGAGACGCCAATGCATCGGTTTCACTCATGTCCACGAACGCGCCAATTATGGGATTATGCACAGAGTATTGTTCATAGACTAGTGGGCGAACCTCTTGGTCCACACCCGAGATTCACGTGGTGACAGTGCTTGTTTGGCTCACCTCTTCCACGACGGTATAGACGTGCCCTTCATGTCTGGCACTTATTGCGGGGGGCGGTCTTATGGATTGCATGGACCTCTCGCAATGCCAAGGTCTTTCGCAACGAGACCTGGTCGGTTACGAAGCTTTATTATGATTTGTGGGAATCGCTCCTGGACACTGGTAAAGCTATTTGGATGAAAGTTCAAGCTGTTCGCAAGCGCGAGTTAGGGTTAGGTTGTAGCAAACGCTTTGATAAAAACTGGTGTTTTTCGGCCTACTTAGCCGAGAGGAATGGAGGTCAAGTAGAATGGCACTACAATCTTCCCCCTCTCGGCACTTTTTTCTGATTTCTAAAAAAAAACAAGAGTTGCTGTGACCAGTGGGGGTTTTCCCTTGCTTGGCTGTTGTATCCTTATTTGCAGTGGAATAAAGCTTGTTCTGCTTGTACCCAAAAAAAAAAAAAAAAAAGGGTGGGGCTTATGAAAGCCTAGCCACATATGTCAGGAATCTAACTGCCCATAGAGTTGATGTAAAAGTAAGTAAATGGATTTTATACCCTTGTACTTGAAATAGATTGAGACATTGTCTACATTATGTTCTTCAAATTGGTGATCCATGTTCTAAACGCTAATTAGTCAATCTATTCAAATGTTATTCAAAAAAATTAGAGAATCAAATCAAAATTACACTAATGTCTTGCCATTGTCTGTATAGATGAAAATTTCCTTCGCCCTAGCTATTAGTTTGGCTTTGGATTTTGCATGACCTTCACATAAGGACATGACATTCAATAGCTTGTAGTAGCTCTGCCTTGACCCTATAGTAGATGGTGCAACATATTCCACACCCAACAAGACTGAATCATTAGCTAAGTGAATACTCAAAATTGACTATTAAGTCCAAAAAGTTGGTTGGAAACATTGACCCCTCATATACTTGGTCAGCGCTTTATGCACGTGTGAAATCAAATTTTGTGAATTTTCAAGTTTTTTATTTTTTATTTTTTTTATGTATGAAACACTATCTTACTCTATTCGTTTTGCTCAACGAATGAGCAAAACGACCTCCAATCTTTTAGAAAATGGGTGTTCCGGCAGATTAAAAAAGTGTTGGAGGAGACGGGCATTGATCCCGTTGCCTCTCGAATGCGAATCGAGCGCTCTATCATTTGAGCTACACCCCGTCTGCCCGACACGTACGGGCAGATGTCTGTTAACCCCTAAGTGACCAAACGACCATTTTATGGTCGCTGCCCTTTTTTAACGGGCTGCCCGGAATGAAAAATATATTTTTCAAGAAAATAAAAAATATTTTCAAATAGGAAATCAAGTCTACTTTCCAACCCAATTTGAATCTTGTCAATCCGAGCTAAACTCCATCAAGGAGAAATTTTCAAAGACAAACACCTCAACATTGTCCTAGTGTTACAAAACTTACTATTTCGGGAAAGTAATGATGTTCCCTCTTTCTAAATTTTTTTTTTTTTAAACTTTAGAATAGAATGTCTAGTTTCAACCAATCATACCAAATTCCAAATTCTAAAAATAAAATTTGTAATTTTGGTGAATATTCAACGATAAATGCTTCTAAATTCATTTAATGAGTATCTAAAACATTTTTGAAAGTTTGACAGTACGGATAATTATTAAACATCGTGCTTCTCATTTTCTCTTTTGGACCAAACTTCATTGAAGTTGTAGAAGCATCATTTTATAACACATTTAGGTTTTGCCCTTACCCCCTCTGTCATTTAGGGGTTAACACTGGTACACAATTTCATGGTGGCCATGTGATTTTGAATCGAACTGAAGAACTTACAATAACTTACAGAACACACTGCCCTTCTGTAATGTCGAAAGGGATGAATGTCATCCACTTCTATCCACACGTGGCTGGAAAAGCAGAGTTCCAAACAGTTGGTCCTCGTGGTTCGTGGTAATAGGGTCTCGAACCTCCAGACCTTAAAACCTTTCACAGCTCCGCAACAGGCCTTTGCTCGTCACCGACATGCGGTTGGATAGGTAAATCCTTACACATTTCTCGCGTTTGAATTCTCTGTTTGTAGAGCTCTCTATCGAGCAATTTCCCGTCGAAATCCGTTCCGGCATTGAATTCCTGTGGTATTTTTAATCCTATTGTTCGAGCGTCTGACGGGGTTCTTCTGTTTAGAATTAAATAATTCGTGCTCAATCCGGAATTCGTTTCGAGAGTTGACTCATGCGGCGTTTGAAGTATCGATGTCTAATTTTTGATGCGTGAACGTGTATGAGAATTTCATCAACAAATTACGGATATGAATTCAGATTTTTAGGTCGCTGACGGGAATTGATACATCGAGGATTTGCATTCATTATTAACTCGTCGAATAAGAAAAAGTCGTGTTCTAGTTTAGGAACAGATTCAAAACCCTAATTGAGGGTTTATCGCATTTCGTGCAGGGTTTAGAAAGTGTTCAGAGATAAGAGGATCGGAGCGACGGTGGAACATGAGGTGAGGAATTGGAGGAGATTTGACGGGGTATTTCGTTAGTCTTTTTTATTTCGGCAAGTGAGTACTTATGGCTCCCAGGAAGACCGGGAAAGGGTCGAAGTTTGCTGATGATGCACCCTGGAGGGCTTACAAGGGAGAGAAACCGGTCCCTCGGATCAGCAAGGGTGGCATTGTCCCTGTTCGGCAAGGACCTAATTTCCAGTATGCCATCAGCATTATGAAGGTATATGGCCTGGCATTTCTAAATTTCTTGTATTTTATTAGTCTCTTTACCAGAAGAATTCGAGGAGACGATTGAAGAGAATTTTCAGTTGCTTAAAAGCTACCACTTATTAAGTTGCAGTGCTTGTGTGTGTACTTCTCAAGAAAGGAGATCAAACGGTTTCTGAAAGAGCTTTTCATGTTGATAGGTTTTCTGTAGGTTTAGGCGGCTGATTGAATATTTCACATTGCTTTTGGATAGGATGCACGTATTGTAATATTGCTAACCGTTGGCTTGAATTTCTGAGTTATGTCGGATACTTCTGCATCAGACAAGCTACTTAACCCCTAAAGGACCAAGGATTCATGGTTTTAAAATGACAAGTTTAAACGATCGTATTGTGAAAATTATAATTTGAATGGGACCAAATTTTATATCACTGGAATTAGTGACGAATAGTACATATGTTGAATAATTTTATTTTTTGAAATTAACAAAAAAGAATCTACATAAATCCGACTCAAAATTACTAAAAAAAAAAAAAAAAAAAGGAGCCACGTGGTGGCCTTATGGTCCTTTAGGGGTTAATATTTTCAGAGCTTCAGAGTGACAAAAGTTCAGAATCTTAGTCTGAATGGAACTTTAAAAAGACTCGTTAATGCTTAATGATCTTGTATTTGATGAATACAGCATCCAGATCCAATTGGTTATGGTCTTGCTCGTGAGGCGTATGTGGAGCCAGCTGGACCTGATTGCATTATTCCTGGTTTACAAAAGCCTATTAGGGTTCTCGGTCTTCAAGTGAGATCCTCCTCCCTGACTGTTACTTTTGAAATGAGAGTTACTTCTTCTGCTTGTTTTCTGGTCCCTGTCAATCAGAAAGGATAGTCATTGAATATGCATATTTCCTACACTACGAGTGATACTAAACTCTATGAGGTTGTCATGTAGGTCTGGCCGGTGCCTTTTAAAGTTGATGTCAACTTAAAAGCTCTAGAGCCAATTGGTCGTGAGTTGAAAACAGTGGGGAAGGTAATGTCTCTATCTCTTCGTAGTCACAGCATTTCTACAATGCTCAAGGAAATTCTGCAAGCAGTATTTGATCATATATTGTATGTGTGTGATCAATGATTCCCATGGTTTAATCTTTGACCTGAAGTAAATGTGAGATTGAGACATTTTACACTTCTCACCTGAACACTTAGTCAAGAGGTTTTGATTTGTGTCTAACGGTTGTGTTTTGGTTGTTAAATTACAGCTGCTGGACAAGGCTTTTGACTTGATGCAAGCACCCTTCAGCGAGCGGTAGTTTTAGACGTTGAAATGGAGATTATCGTGTTCTATGAGGTTGATTCTGGATTTTTAGAAATATATTGCTGTTCTTAAAGAACAATGTGTCGTGATTTTGCAAGCCCTCAATGGATTCAGTACTTGCACTGGAAGATTAGGCATAGCTACTTGATCAGGCATACACGAATTTTGATTTATATTAGCGTTGCTTCTTTTCAGGTGTTAATTTGAGCCTCATAGGCGTGCGCCATGTGCTGAATATCTATCACTAAGTTTTAGAGCAACAATGAACAAATTGAGCCCTGGAATTGTACTAGTTTGCTACCCTTTTAAGCTACAATTCAGCTATTGCTAGCTAATCATTACTATTGTTGTATTAAAAACCCCTTTCCCAATTTGATGCAAGGAGAATTCGGTACAAATGATGGTCTGCATCCTTCTAATCAACATGTACCTATTAACTCCTGTACGTCACAGGGTGTCCCTAGAATTGACGATTTGAGAAAAATCATTATAAAGCTCTGGTTGGGAAAATATATTTTGGAATTGATATACAAATGAAAGTTCTATATTTTGAATTCTAGATTTCACCCGTACGGTTCGATTTAGCAATACCATCACCAATATTTTATTATAAGATTTGAAAGTTAAAATTAAAAATTCCTTCTAAATTTGATTATAAATGAAATATTAACATTTTCTGAGTAAAATTTGTTGGAATGGATTTGAAATGAGGTACTCTTAATATGGTTATTCTTTGAATTTTTGTGCTAATTAAATCTATGACCTCATTTTTGCAAGGCCGCTTTTGAAATACATTTAATGCAATTTTGGCTTGGTCAACAACTTGACATACTTGTACATTCATGATCTTAGAAAAATATGTACTATAGTAACACCAAATTCAACCAATGGATAAGACAATAACTTGATGAAGTATCCCCAAAAATTTTAATGACTTTCATTCAAGAAGTGATGAGAATGTAAGGTGAATTGAAATCTGGTAGTCGTTCTAAAATTGAACTTTTTTTTTTTTTTTTTTTGTATGGCAATTTGGCTGAACTAAGGTCGAGCCACCTATAACCGACCACTTAAGGATTTTAGCATATGATATTAAGGTATATAATCTGTTTAGGATTTTTCATGTGTGCAAACATAAGGTTCTTGTTGAATGCAAAAAGTTCCGTGATTTTATTCCCACTATTCAAATAGTTATAATTATTTGAAGTGAAAAGTACTTCGGGACCCAAAACCGATCATATGCTCAAATGTACAAATGAGGTACATCTGTTCTTTCACAATCTAAAAATTAGGCCTGATCGGTTTTGTGTCCCTGGTTGGTAATGGGTGGCTCGACCTTAGCATCCCTTTGGAGGCTTGAAATTTTTTCTTATGCTTTTACCTCAAGTAAACCTTTATTGTTTTATAATAAACATGACACTCTCAGTGGGAGTGGGAATGACAAGTGCCAAACTCCTATGTATTATAGGGACACTATTTCTCCTCACCTTTGAACGGACCGACGAGAAGACATAAAAGATACCAACAAATTGTGGTAAAAAGACATCAATTCTTGCTCGGCACTAAATCACAATTTCATGTCACACTGCTCTTGAAGGTGTTTCTTCGGACACTTGTAATGGGACCTAGAAAAATCCCATTCAGGATTAAATTAGATTTTCCACCATTGCCTTCCTATTAGTTCAGATATCTGTTACTTCCAAATAACTGGAACAAGGGGAGTTGAGAGATGTAAATGTGATGATAGTATAAGTAGATTTAATAATACATGATATGCAATCCAATATTCATAATCTAGAACTCTTGTTTCCATATCAATTAGTTGTTCACATTAGTTCTCTGTGGAGTTGTGTAGGATTGAGCATTAGTAGAAAAGGTACCACTGTTGGGGGAGATGTTTAGCCAGGAGTGCCCAATTCCACACATAAACAGTGATTTTGCATGGGCATGTCCATTGGGAGCGCCATCTTTTCTATCTTTACTACTAGTGGAGGGTTATAATGTTATGTGGAAATATGGTAGATGTTTCACAGTTTCATTTGCACACTTGATTTTCAAAAACCCCAGAAATTCAGATGCTTTTTGCAAGAATTTCATCTGCTCAAGAGAGACTTAAGTATTGCGTGACACAATCACTTCATTAGGACAAACAATTAGGACAATTTTTTTCTCAGAAAAGGGAATGGCATCCATCAAACTGAGCGGTTCCTGATGATGAGCCAAAAAACACCTGAACTTGGTGGAACACATTTTCATACTGAGCAAAGAACATATCAGAACAACAAAATTCAAAGTGATTTCCAAATACATCATACAGAGTGGTTGACACTTGAAAAAGGGTAAGAAACATTGCAATGAAAAGTACGAGCAATTGTAAAACCCTAATGTCGGCCTCTGCGGCTTGATGCAGGGGAATCCAACCAAGGGAGCAGCAATTTTTTATTACTATGATATGTATATACAAAACAAAAAGCAGCTAAATAGCAGCAGCACTGTTGTTGTTGTTGACTATTGACAATGTGTACCTACAATCACCAAACTCTGGCATTCTGTGGTAAAGGGAAAAAATGCTCTAGAGAAAGAATGTTTCAATTCCTCGACAAGCTTGATTGTCCCCGAGGTAACCTCTTGGCAATCTCCTGTCAAAAAATACAGATAACACAACCATTTCAGGCCCGGCATGTGGGGTGTATTCTGCGAGACTGATGAACCTTGGACACAGTTTCTCGACCCGCTGTATAGACTTGGATGCTTGGGCTTCCTGGCAATATCGCCCTCAGTGCATTGCTGCCAGGGAGTAGTGTCAGAAATTGTGATCCAAGTTTAGTGACTCTAGCTCATTATTTATATATATACTGCCCAAGGTTCAGCAAAACGGTGCCTAAAGGCTGAAACTAGCCGATGAAAAGCTCCAACAGAAGAGAGAAATATTAAGAGTGACAAACTGCTAGTATTGACCAGATAACCTGACACCAGTTCAAGTGCAAAACTGAACCAGAACGAATGAAATAATTACCTCAAATAATTGGTTCACATTGTCAGATGTCTTGGCTGATGTTTCAATAAAAAACATGCCATTGCTTTCAGCATACTCCTGAGCTTCCTGCAAATTCAACCCCATGTACATCAGCAGTGATTTCATGACCTCTTTCCACAACTGGGTCACTAGAGAAACGCGATCTCGGTCAATGAAAAAATAATAGACCAAATACTAAACCACAGAAGTGCTGATAAAATGCTTACTTCGCGAGAAACTTGACGTTGGCTTTCAAGGTCAGCCTTATTTCCGACCAAGGCCATTACGATGACAGGATTACCGTGCTTCTGCAACTCCTGTTGAAGAAAAACCAATCAGTACTAGAGCTTACACGGCGACTTCTTGTGAAGTAGTTGAAAGCATAGAAAAGAAAGTTTTTCTTAATGCTCTTCTGTGTTAAAAGTTGACTAACCTTAACCCAAAACTGCGCTTTCAGGAAAGTCTCCGGGTTCGTAATGTCATAAACTACAACCGCCGCAGATGCACCCCTGTAGTATAAGGGCGCTAATGAGGCATATCTGTCACAATTCCATAACACAGGTCAGAAATCGCCCTAAATGATAACCAACATTAGAGTTAACCAAAAAGTCAGCTCAAAGAGGAAAGTTTTAGCAAACTCTTCTTGAACTCCTCTTGAACTCATATTGAAATATAAATAGACCGAAAACTAGTTCATGATGAGTTGGGAGACAATCTAAAGCAAGCCACTGTCATTATTCTCCACACCTCGCAATGACTCCCACACATTCTACCAAACCTCAAGCCCCGTGGCCCACAAGGGGAAAATCTATGATGCGACACTATTCAACCCAAGTATAGTTCAAAAGAGAGGTTAGACGCGACACTATTCAACCCAAGTATAGCTCAAAAAAGAGGTTAGAAGTAGAGCAAAAAGGAATGTTAGATGGGCTTCTTTTCGGTCACTCTATTCCCAAAAAATTGGTCAGCAAAAGCACAGAGTTATGCCAGAAAACATGGCGTACCGTTCCTGGCCTGCCGTGTCCCATATTTCAAATTTTACATTGGTAGAGTCTTGCAGGGAAATTGTTTGCGAGAGAAATGACGCACCAACCGTCACCTGAACACAGCACAAAAAGTGAGCTAAAAACTCTCCCGTGGAGACTTCAAACGAAAGGCTAGCCAGTGTATAGATGCAAACGAACCTTAGACGAAGCATCGAATTGCCCGCGCACGAAGCGTAACACAATGCAGCTTTTGCCGACTCCAGAATCGCCTAATAGAACTAGCTGCAAATGAAATGAAAGCCCACAGTGTAAGACTCTGCAATTCTGGATCTCCGAACAACCAAGTGAGGTCGACGTAATGCGAACGCACCTTGATACGCAGATTCTTAGAATCCAAAACCTCGGTCTGAGAGTTCGTCTGGATACGCCCCGAGCCTTGCACAGCAGCTGCCACAAACAAAGCTAATGTCCATCAGAAAACACACAATGCTGCATTAAGCCACATTACAACGGCTACACTAAAGTCCTCTCTATTCATACACTTAGTTGGATTTATTAGCAAGTAACGTAATGGCCAAATGTGTATGGAAATGGGGTTATCTACTGTCACTTATAATCTCCCACTTTGACATTGCACCAGATCTAAACCAGGTTGGGTTTCGCTTAAAACTCGGTACGTACCAGGGGAAGAGGATGTACAGCCCATGGCAAGCAAACACGGAATACTATACCCTATACTAAATTTTTTCTTCACGCTCTCACAGTGCTCCCCATAATGCGTGAGCTCGTAACCCCACTAAACCTCAAACCCTACAAACCAAGGGAAACGTCCTCTACTGCATTCTCCACGGCCTTTGTGGAAATTCAAAGCTGCGAAACGCCGAAAACCCAAACTCCAACATCAACAATGGAATCTGTTGGAAAAATGGCTGAAAAATGGCTGGAAAATGGGCTGGAAAACTGGTGAAAGAGTGACGTTGGATCGGGAATGGGAGCGAATATGCAAGAGCCGGATCGTCACGGAGGGAGATGAAACAGAGCGATGGGGTGAGGCGTCGTCATATGGAGTAGTGTAGTGGCTTTGAGGCCCCGCGGGCCGGAAGATGCGGCGAACTTGCTCCCTTGAATGAAACACGCTTTCGGTTGCCCGTTTCTCATCCGATTCCGTCGCTTTCATCTGAGTGCGAGAGCGTTTTTAGGGTAGTGTACTGGTAGGTTTGGCGGGGTAGGTCGGAAAATTTGAGTAGGTAGGTCGGTACGGCGCTCTTTTTGTTGGTTCTCTTGTTTTTTTTGAGAGACAACTAAGGGTGCTTCACACTATGACCGTTCAAGTCGAGAGGTCGTGGGATTGAGTGATCAAATTTTGCTTAGGGTTCAAAAAAATGGGCTGAAAATAGGGAATAAAGTATAGTTTTGGTTTTTTATGAAAAAAATCGATGGCCTCTCGATCATAGTTTAGGTTTCAATTCATGTCCACTTGTAGAAAAGGTTGCGCTACCATGGACATGCCCAGGCAAAATCACTATGCATACGTGGAATTGGGCACTACTTTCTTAGGCATCTCCCTCGACAGTGCCACCTTTTCTACTAGTGGTATGACCCAAACCTCCTTTGAGAATCCGTCCCCTCGGTCAAAAAATGTTGCCATGTAGGCATTTCGGAGGGTGATGACCTTTGGACTTTGGCCTTCACTGGAGAGGGTCGAGAGGCCAAATTTTTAATTTTTTGCAACATTATTGGTAGCCTCTTGACCTTAGGCCATAGTGTGAAGCTAAGATTCTCTACGATTATACATAAGTCTCTAAGATTATATTTTCCACCATACAAAATAGAATCTTTTGTGGAAATACATACATATATATATATATATATATATATATATATATACACATATAAAATAATAATAATCCTAAAAATTTGGGCTTCTCTTTTTATAATTATGTTTTGCCAAACCTAACGGCAGGGTATTTTCATTGTTGTGTCTATTATTCCATAACTACGTTATATGGTTTGTTTGTGTTAGCTAAAGACAACACGATTTGCACATTGATTTGCATGCCGTATTTGTTCATGACAACACGTTTTCAGTGCACATTGATTTGCTAATGACAACGCGTTTTCAGGGTCCATTGATTTACTGATGACAACACGTTGATTTGCATGTGTGGGTTGATTGGGGACCTTCAATGCACGTTTTCGGTTTTCGACGTCCACCTGGCTTATTTGGATTCATTCATTGGTGTTCTCAAAACGTTGTACTGTACTTTCAGCCCTGCCTGGGTCATGTCGAGTCGAGTGCTGCATACGCGGACTAAGTTATGCTCAAGTAAAATTGTAATTGACAAAATCGTCACATGCCCTATTGGTCGATAACTCATCAAATAGGTTGCTGCCTCGTTTGCGGTCCCGGGACACGTTACCTGTCCTGTAGTACTTTTGTAATCCAGCAACTGCATTCCCATTGTGCTGCAGTCTAGAAGAATGAGCCATTGTCACATGAGTCATGTGCCTATTGAGTTGTTAGAAAGTGCCTCATTTGTCCTGTGGACATACCGTAGTCAGCTATCATGATCGGCAGAATATTTAATTAAAGTGCTGAATTGTTGTGAATATTCTTTGAGATTCCGTGGATATTCTTGAAGATTCTTTTTCCATCATAGAAAATAGAATGTTTTTGAAAAAAAATCCTAAAACTTTGGGCATCTCTTTTTATAATTATTTTTTGCCATGGAGAATCAGTCCTCTTGATCGTTCTTCTAAATGGGGTTGGATAAAAATGGGGATGGAGAGTGTAAATTTTGCATAAAATCTATAGTAATAAATTCACACTCTAAAAAGTGCATGACGGATGAGAGAACATAGTTTGATTTTGTACGTCAGGTGTTTTTTGTTTGATTGGCCAATTAGGGGTTAATGGACCCCGTTTCTTCCATTTATTGTTAATTGGAAGAAATGGGCCTACTAATGTCAAAACACTTGGTGTGATAAATGTCATAGTAACCTATAATGGATAACCGAAACATAAAGTTGGCCACACAAAGTGGGTTTCAAAGTACACTTTCATGTATAGATTTCATGTATTTGTGCAGCATGTGAAGATCATTGGTTGTCTTTCACCAACCCACAATCCCATTCTAATACCACTATTGAATGTGAGAAGTTTGAGCAAGTTACTCTTTGAAAATCAAAGTAGTGAGATATTGGGACGATGCTTCTCATGGCGTAGTTACTTGTTCATTTAAATATCACTTTAGATTGTATGTATCAAAGCAACGAGTTTGAGATATATCTTGAGATTGCATGAACAATATATATTCTTCGATATGACATTGAGCCCTGAGAACCACCTTCTAGGACTAAGCTAGGATATATTCTTGTTCTAGATACAACAATTGATGAAAGTTTGTCATACATGTTTCACACAGTGACCTATAATTGGGCACGTCATCATGTAAATGATAGTTCATTATAATGAATAACTTGTAAAAAATTATTAATTACCGGTGGCTAATGGCGATCCACTTTCGATCCCTAATTTGTCTTATTTTTTTATTTTTTTACGATAGCTCCAACTCGTGTGGTTTGAAGGCAGTTTATGAAGTATGAACTTTCTATAAATTTCCACAATTTGGACATTCCAAATTGAATTGTTGTTTATTTTGGGCGAGTTGATGTACTAGGATTTCCTAAAAAATTGGGCATAATTTTTGGCAATCAATTTTTTCCTAATGTGCTACCAACCTACAATAGTGTGCGTTGATAGATTTGTTGCTCTGTAAGTGTAACTAAATTGTTAATTTTGATGTTAAATATATAAACTTACTGTGCGGATGCTCCAAAAACTAAATATATGTAAACCATGTTCTCTAATACCATATCTTTAAATTCTCATACTAAATCCTATTAAATAGACTTATACAGCTCAAATTTGATTTTTTTACTCTAACCATCATGATTTGTTATGTCATATACAAATTTGATAGATACTTGTTTAAGGGCATCATGGCAATATCACTCGTTTCCCAATTATTATTTTTCTTGAAAAAAATGATAAATGAATTACTTGTTCACCTTGATTTAAGGGGGGCTTCTTTTTTTCAGACTTTCCATCAAGTTATAGAAAAATGTATACATAGATTTTCATTATTAAAAAAAAAAATCATTTTGAAAGACTTCGTTACATAATAAGTTGGATTTGAAGGAAGTTTCAATTTTTGCCTTATCAAGTGAAGTTATGCATGAAAATGGTTAGAAATTTTTAACCCTTGAAGGTCCCTCGAGGATTGTAGATACGTCGACGTATATTTGACATTTTTTGTACGTAAGAAGCTCCAAATTGAATCTTAGTAATTCATTAAAACCATGGTGGCATGAATTTCAACGTCACTTTTGATTTTAGAGCATTAAAGGTGAAGAATCATTCTAAATACAACAAAATACTAATATATAATTTTTTTGTCTACTGGCTTTATCTAATGTACCATTTATATGTTTGTCTACATGTATTTGACCTTAAAATTTCGCCAAATACTTATTTCCCAATTTATTTTACAACGCTAGTTAGGAAAAAACACAGATGTATACCCTAACCTCACTAACATGATACAAAACTCCATATTATCACATGCATTTTGGGCGCAGACGCGGTGACATTAAAGAGATGTACCCCCTATTTGAGATGTACCCCAACCAATCCAACACGAGGTGCATGCACGTGGCTCCCATCAATAGACCTACCCAACCCAAGTCAACCAGCAACAAGTGGCCCTCCACGGATGAATGTACCACGTGGTCGGTGGCCAAATGGATGAGAACCGCCGGTCCTCAATCCCGACTCCTCCTGGTGCGCCGCGGGGGTGGGGTCCGTTATTTCGTTGTCATAGATTCCCGTGACACGTCAGCATGCGCGCCCTGTGCCGCTGACGCCCGGCGCGGCTATTAATTAACTAGTGACTAATTTAACTACTAATTTACTATCGAAATCACCATATACGGCGTGGGCACATTCATCCATTCGTAAATTTTCATCCAAATAGAACAGTATTTCGTTCAATTTGGAAGACTTTGGAGGAAAAGCCTCTGGTAAATACCGTGGGCCACAGTATATGATGATTTCACTTGATTGAATTTGGCTCAGACGACGTGGGAATGTGGGAGCTTGATCATGCACTGTCAGCAAGTGGATCATGTCATTTCCATTTTGGGTGCATGGGTTTTGACGTCAGTCCTGATTTAACTTGTTTATATGTATTTTTTAAAATATGCTCCCTTCTCCCTATGAAAGTCACTTAGTTATCCATGGAATCACGGACGACAGATCATTTTGCATGCCTTTGGTTAATTTTGTGCCGTTGCATGCACATCCCCCAAGTGCTGATTGTCATAAGAAGGGAATGGATCTTGAGAGGGGATTCTTGTAGATTCATTTCACAAAAAATATTCTCAGGGGGCTGATTAACCCTTCAAGGGCTGATGGGGATATTAGACAAGTTGGGATATATTTGACATTTGTTGTAAATAGAAAGTTCCAAATTGAGACCCCAAGAGCTCGTTAAAATTATGTTCACGTGAATTTTAACTTCAAATTTGATCTTAAATCCATAGGAGGTGTGGAACTATATCATATTCAATGAAATATTGGTGTACAGTACTGGTTGGAAAGGGCTCTCTGGACCTTTATGGATTAATGTAGGCACACCTCAGGTTTGTTCACGTCACTTACTGCTTTCTCTTTCTCTCAGCTAGATTCTCCCCTAAAATGTACCCCTATGAAGAGTTATTAAAAAAACATGCATATGTTTGCGTTATTCACTTCGGAGTTCCAAGGGCCGGTTCATACTATGGACGAGATGTTGTTGCAATCCAATCCCAATTCATGTTGAGAGTCCAAAGTCTTGGATTGAAAATATATACCGTACTTGAACTTAGTCGGCAGGTCCTACCCAATATATATTTTTTTTGGTTGAAATGACGTGAAAGTTTTTTAGGATTGTCAATGGATATCAATTAAGATTCCTCTTTTCACCACAATTTTTTTTATTTTGTTTTGTTTTTTAAATTTCCTACATATTTCTTTTTATAATTACTTTTTGCCAATCTTCATGGCCAAGTATGGTAGTAAAATATTTATATTACAAATAAAATTGACAGCGTCTTGAAAGAAAATTGGCTTTCCATTTTTGGCCGATCCAATTCTCCCCTATGAGGCCTAATTGCATTGGCGCCAAAACTCATTAAAAGTGTTGCCATGTAGACACTTAGGGAGGTGACGGCCTTTGAACTTGGCTTTTTGTGTGAAGCTCGAAAGGTCAATTTCCAGCTACCTTGTAACTCAATTAGTGGAATTTGACAGACTCTCGACCATCAGCCACAATGTGAATTGCCCTTAAATGGGCAAAATTTCAGTATTTCATTATTAGGACTTTGTTTTTTTCTATAGAATTTAAGAGTTCTATAAAATACAATTTTGGACACAACATTTGGAATGATTGCTAGAGGGTACATTGCTATGGCCAAAGACCACATAGATAACGCCAAAGACTATAAAGACAAAAGCCCAAGTCAAAAACCAAAATGTTAAGGTCATATATGTTTGGTAGGCCAATTGTGCATAACGTTCTTCAGCCCTCGCTAAACGACACCTTTTCTCTACGGTGTAGCACTGTAAAGTACTAATAAAATAGTCCAACTCTCCAATCCCCATTGCTTGGATCACGTGAAATTAGAGAAAATTCTCTATGATTCCTCTGATCCCCTAACAAATATTTGAAATTTTGAGGTGCAACTGTGGGCCTCTAAAGAACGTTATGTGGCCCGACATTTTGGTTTTTGACTTTGGCTATATGGTTATCCCTTAAATGACAACACAAGCTCCACGGGCTTGGTTATTTTTTGGGAGAATCTTGTTCATAACTTCAACTACATTGCACCAAATGCGGTTTTTAAAATGCCAAACCGAGCACCTTATAAAGATCTATACTTCTTTAGAATAGAGCCAAAGTAAATTAAAAACAAAATCAGGCTTAAAATGAAATTTAAAAGAGATTTTGGGTGTGGTATCAGGAAAGCATATGTCGTTTAAGGGTTAATTGTCTTTGGGTACATGGTCTATCTGACACATTTGGCCTATCTAACATGTTTGGTCTATATGACATAAGTAGCCTTGACATTTTAGCTTTTGGTTTTACCTATTGTTACGTTACAGACCTTCTATACAATCCACAACTAAAATTTTCAATTCAACATCACTAATGAAAAATTAACTCGCAACTAGATGTACATGTGATAACACAACAAACAAATCCTTGGAAAAACCTCCCAAGAGGTGTGAGTCCTAGAAACTCTTCCTCCCGACCATAAAGGAGATAACAAAAGATTTATTCTCACCCATAGCTCTCTTTTGTAGACATAGGATACCGTACGTTGTGGTCGGTTTTGAACAACCAGGTGTCGAAATTGAGATTTCTACATCCGATTTTGAGAGGTCCACGTCACGGACCCTTAACCAATCACAAGAAGACATGTGGAAATTTGGGACAAAAAGTAATTAATTAATGTCAAAACCGACCACAACGTAGAGTATCATCAATGTGAAGGGTTTATTTCCTTCATTTTCCCAAGGCTTGACTTAGTCTAAAGGTTTTCTTTTTTGTCTACACTTACTAAGTCTCCTATTTATAATATCCTTTTAACTATTTCTTATCTATTGTCTCTTAGCACAACCGTAATTTGTCATGATTCCAAAAGTTACTACTATATTTTATCCATTTATTTCGGGACATAGTGATTCATTTTTTTTTGAAGGTGACATCTTGGAAATGTCTAACTTGAATCATTTGAATTTTGAAAATCTCATGAGTTGCAAAATGGTCCGTTTGTTTTGAAGCGGAGAGGGTTCATATTTGAAATATAAAACATTTGAAAATTATTTCAGGACATAATATGTTTTGAAATAAGACATTTATTTCCGGATAGAGGAAGTATTATGTAATAAGATATCTTTACTACCCTATTCCTATAAGGAAAGGTAAGTTCTATACATGGTTTTTGCTGACACATCCTCACATGTCCCTCACTTTTATAAAGAACAAAAATATAAGTAATAATACTTTAATCCAATAATGTTATGGTACCTTAAACGATTCACTGCTAAGTAAATGGTACAAAATGATGGTGAATTCGTGGTGAACACTTGCTAAATTGAGCAACGACTTCAATCTAGCAAGTGTTCACCACAAATTCACCATCATTCTTGTACCATGTACTACCTGGTGAATGTGTCAAGGTGCCTTGTGATGGCTAACCAATAGAAAATGGGCAATTATAATATTAAAAAATTCCATGAACATTAGGTGTCTCTATTGACAATGGTTTATGACCTTATTTCCTTCCCCATCCTCCCTACTCTTTGAAAAATGAAAAAAATAAAGGGTTACACTTAATGCACTGTATGAACGGAAATTACATGATGCACTGCAAATCACTAAATAGATGAAAAGGCAGAGTGACTAAATGCTATTGAATGTTATGGAAAGGTCATTCAAATTTAAAGAGCGACTATTGGTGAGGAGATGCTCTTATGATATTTAGCTCACTAGTAGAAAAGGTGGCGCTCCTCTAGCAAAATCATTGTGCATGTGTGGAATTAGGCACCACTTGCCTGGGCATCTCTTTTAGCAGTGCTATCATTTCTCCTACGATTGAATAACCTATTACCACTACACTAAATAGTGTATTTAGTGTGAGGCACTGTAATTGCGAACATCACTCTAAATATCAAAAAACCTACTTTTGTAAAAACACTAAATGTGAATTTTCACACTATTTATGAAGAATAGTAACGTTTTGACATTGTGATCTTTTGAGATAAGGATATTTAGTGTGAGTAAGGAATGAAACTTGAGATGAAAGTTTAGATGGAAAAACTGAAATTTTAGAAATGGAATGAATCAAATTGGATGATAACTGAAATCATCCAACACTAATTACCCACAAATTGACAATTAGTGTTAGACAACTAGTAGGGGTAAGCACATTATTCATCACGTCACACTAAATACACTATTTAGTGTACCAACTAAAAAATTGACTGTCTTATGTAGCCCAAAACTGCTAGCCGCCCACCCCATTTCTGTAATTTTTGAAAAGTCAGTTTATTATTGAGAAAGGGAAGGAGTGAATCTTGATGAGTCAAGCCGCTAGTATAGGTTGGCGTCGTGAACATATCTCCAGCTGGTCATGTTATGTAAATGACAGTATCTCTAATATGTAAACCTCGTGAACATATCTCTAGTTGGTCGAAGAGGTTTTAGGTTGCAACCAACTCGACTTTTGGTTGAATAAGTTTTAATTTTCACAGCTCTCGGTTTTTAGTCTATTGTGCTCGCAGTGATGAGTACTTTCACAAGTGGTCATTAGCACAACTTAGTGTAGAAGTAGGGAGTTTTGTATGTTGAGGAATGGGTCACAGCTTACTTTTCACTTTGAAAATTTGTAGCCATTTCAATATGAAGAAATAAATGGTCGCGACAATTGCAATATTCATGAAATCCTATTTTGAATCTGCAAAAAATTCTTACCACATATAGAAGCGCTATAAATAGGTCAACAAGCTTAAGTTGGCGGTTATAGATCATCCAACCTTAGTGGCTTCACTTTTATGACGGTTCTAGAATGGTCGTAAGATTCACAAAAAGTGGTATCAAACCTCCCCAAATCTTGGCTTACTTTTATTCCAAGATTGGAACTTTTTCATAGCAGATCAAACCTTAGAATTCATACTTAATGCTAGCAGAGGCTGAGTGGGGGCTGGCGTCAGCTTACCCATGCTGATCATCATCCTGTGACAGAAGTCTCATGAAGCATTGAGAGTGATCATGAATACTCAGAGTTAATGAGAGTGGGGCCAGCCTGCCTGCAGGAATTAGAAGCCAAAAACCATATTGATGGCCTCGCTCCTGGCAGTTCACACTATGGTCGAAGGTCAAGAATTCGTCGAATTCCACCAATTAATTGCAAGAAATCTGGAAATTGGTCTCTTTCCTTTCACACTAAGGTAACGGGTTCTATTTCCGACTGAATTTCAGATTTGCATACTTAGACTTGTGAAAGAATTTTTTTATAATTTTTGGATGCTCTGCGAAGCTATTGCAAAGGCATTCCCAAAAAAAAAACATTTTTTGAGCATTTCTACAATTTTCTATGATTTTTTAAGTTTGAAAGTTTAGAGTGACCATTAACCGCTCATAGAGTCATGGTTTTCATGAGAGGTTGGATTCTGAAAATAGAGTGCTTCTACACCAATCAGAAGCTCTTGATTATTCCAAGCATGGACGAAATTAGAACACTCTCGGACACTATCAAAAACCATGCTGGCTGGTTTCTGACACCCATCCCCCAACCAGTAGGGGTCGGAAATAGAACCCAGTCGGAAATAGAACCCGTTACCTTACACCAATTATTGTCACTACTCTGAATCACATAATTAGTGTGAGACTTTACACCAATCCTCACACTAATTTTAGTATATACATTTCAAACCTACATTATTGTAAGAATTATCAATTACTATGATTCACATTTTTGTTCTAATGTCACAATTACTGTGAGAATATTGAATTATTGTGACTCACAGTAATGGTGTACTAGTAGTGGTCAAAGTCCAAGGAGTGTTGCCCTCCAAAGTGCCTACATGCCAACTATTTTTGTAACTTTTGGCCCCAATGTGACAGTCTCTTGAGGATAAAAGTTCTCCTAAAACAAAAACTTTTGACTCTTGGCATGAATTGGGTTTGGATTGCTACGGCTTCTTCCTATAGTGTGAACTAGCCTTTAACTTACTCTAGTCGACCAAGCAAGGGTTTGGATGAAAGGTTGAGCCACACATGGAAAAAATGACATTTAGCAATACAAGATTGTAAAAAGCAATCAAATGACAATTTTTACTCGTTTTGTTTAAGAATAGTGATGTTGGAGTTTTGCAATCAAATTTCTATTCCATTTCATATGCTGGTTTTTAGCATTGAAAAATTGATGTTTAACCCTTAACTGCCCTAGCATCCAATTTCTGAATGATGCACAAAATCATACTTTGTTTTCTAATTTATCATGCACTTTTTGCAACGTGGATTTTTTAGTATAAATTTTATGGGAAATTAGCTTCATGTATGTGTGAACTAATTAGAAAGGGGATGATTTGTGAAATTTTTATGCCTCATTCATGTTGTAGTGATTCATCCAAAAATTCCTAGATCTTAGTTCAAAAGCGCTCTTGAAAAAATCAACTCATTAACCCCTAAGTGACGGATCAACCATTTTATGGTCTCTGCCCTTTTTTTACGGGCTGCCCAAAATAGATGAAAGATTTTTATAGAAAATAAAAAATATTTTCAAATAGGGAATCAAGTCTACTTTCCAACCCAATTTGAATCATGTCAATCCGAGTTAAACTCCACCCGGGAGAAATTTTCAAAGACAAACACTTCTACATTTGTCTAGTGTTAGAAAACTTACTATTTGGGGAAAGTAATGATGTTCTCTCCATTAAAAATTTTGCAATTTTTAATTTTAGATTAGAATGTCTAGTTTTAACGAATCATAAAAAAAATTCAAATTCTAAAAATAAAATTTGTAATTTTGATAAATATATGAAGTTAAATGCTTCTAAATTCATTATAAGAAAATAAAAAGCTATTTTTTGAAATTTGATTGTATGGATAATTACTAAACATCAAGCTCCTCATTTTATTTTTTGGACTAAACTTCATCAAAGTTGAAGAAGTATTTTTTTATGACACATTTATGTTTTGCCCTTACCCCCTCCGTCGTTTAGGGGTTAAATTAAGCAACCAAAAAATCTCCAAAAATCACTATGCTTAGACCATTACATTTCAACCGATCACAACTAGTTTCATCCACAAATTGTCAATACTCTACTCTTAACCTTTAAATGCCAAAAGGGTCTTGGGTAAGCAGTCCAAAAGAATAAAATAAAATTAGAGAGCTGCCCCAATAGTCGCCCCTTGAGTAACATGAACTAATGAGGAACCCCATAAACAAATTTAAAAAATTCAATGAGATTCATGCTCTAAAATTCTAAATTAAAAAGAAATTGCAACAAAAAAACACATTGTTGAACAATCCTGGCATGAGCTCCCAACACTGGTATGCATTAAGGTCTCAAGCTACCCGACTCCCTTTCCTCCCTCCCCACCAATTCTCTTTCTAATTTACTTGGAATGTATAGTTCACTAAAACATGCATATTTGCTAAATTTAGCCTAACTTTTTCACCACCTTTCCAAAGCACCAATCCATTTTTATTTTGATTGAGAAAATCCACTTTTTTCTTCATCATTCTCTCAAAACAAGCCCGTGGGGCTTTTTTGACGCTTAAAGATTAATTGAATTCAAAAGAATTTTGAATTTCAAGTTTTAAAATTTATTCAAAATATTGGTGATTGCAATCATTGATTTCAATTTTGATTGGTATAAAATTCATAGTGTACAACTTTTATTCATACATCAAGTTCAAAAAAATATCTCAGTTGCATTTTATAATGCATCTTTGCAATTCTCCAAAATCTGGAGAGGTTGTGGCGGGGGTTGTGGACATTTAGAAGTTAACTTCTACACCCTAGGTCCAAAAGCTACAAAACAACTGCAGTGCACCCCTTCTTATCGAGAGCTTTCCATTGATACCAGAAATGCGGCTAACGACCTTACAATCCAAGAGATCTTAACCCTTAAAGGACCGACTAAGCCCCACGGGCTTAGTTTTCTCAAATTTCAATCCACTTTGACCATGGATTGTTAATAATGGAGACATGTTTCTATGAGCTATTTTCAAGCACCATCCATAACAAGAATAGCACTTACTTACATTTTTAGAATGTAAATTATTTCTACATTTTGAAGTTAAAACTCAAAAATACTCCTTTCTTTCTAAATTAGGGAAGGACTTTTAAGGGTTAAGGTAACATACAAAACAAAACTAACAAATAACCTACTCCCTTAATGTATGGTGTTTTAACTCCAATTCAAAACTTGCTTGCTTCGTACCGTAACACCATAGCAGGTTCGCCACCTGGCGAACGAATATATATATTTTTTGAAAAAATAAGGTTCACCTCTCAAAAACTAAATTTCTCAATTTTCGTTTTTTTAGCAAAAAATCAATAAAAATGACCTCAAATAAGCTTAGAAATAACAAAATATTTCAAAAACTAATTTATTCTATTTTCTATTTTCTGTCTTCAAAATTTTCTAATTTTTACGTTTTTTATTTTTAGAATTATTTTAGAACGAACCTGCTATGGTACTACAGTACTCTCACTATGACAGTGTATTATGCCGAATGTAAACATGATAAGAAAGAGTTCAATAGGTGTGAAAATGGTTTTACAGCACGTTGCGATTCCAATGTATGAGAACAAACTACATATTGCCATTCATACTATTTGCCTCTTAGTTTGGGCTGGGAATGACTTAACCCTTAAACGTCAAGAGGACCTAGGCAGGGCAGCCCGGAAGGCATTTAAATCTTTGAAGAGAAAAATAATAATTAAATAATAATAATAAAACGACTCTGTTGACCAACATTGTCGCAGCACTGTAGCACTACGGCACTTTTCAAAAAACGACCTTTACTGCCCCAACCTCAACTCTGGTTCATTTTGATAACTTGATTGCTTACCAATGACTCTACCGAATCTCCCAAATGAGACAAATTTACAACTTAGATTGCTTTTTCAATAGCTTTCCAACGCACTAATCCTCACTTGATTTGGTTGAGGAAATTTACTTTTTTCTCAAATATTCCTTTATTAAAAGCTCGTGGGGCTTTTTTGACATTTAAGGGTTAACCCTTAAACGACACAGCAAGCCCCACGGGCTTTATTTCCAAGGAATCTTGCTTCTAGCAATAACACTACTTAACTCCTTCGAACCATACATAGATCATTGGATGCACAACAAGGTGAGGCATCTGATGTGCTCAATTGCTACAACAAATTCTTCCGTGCTTGTTTGCAATGTCTAGATCAAAGGTTTTGGAGGATCATTTGATTCTTGCCCAAGTACTCAATTTATTCCTCATGTGCTTGTTCCTTTGTTGTGATTGGTCATGCACCCATGCCCGGCCTAAATATATAACCCTTATTCTTTGAGAGATGCTCGGGCTGCCCACCCAGGACCTGAAATGTTGTTTAACCCCTAATTGCCCAACCATGCATATTTTGCATGATGTACAAATTTCATCCGCAATTTCTCATTCGTCATGTACTTTTTGTAGTGTGATTTTTTTACTGAATTTTTTATGGGAAGATAGCTTCATATATGTGTGATCTGATCAAAAAGGAAACAATTTTTGAAATTTTTTTGCCTCATTTCGTGTTGCAGTGTTTCACCCAAAATTTTGAAGATTTTAGTCTAAAAGTGTTCTTGAAAAAATAAACTCATAAAATCAAGCATCCAAAAAATCTCCAAAAATCACTACACCTAGAGTACTACATTATAAGCCATCACAACAAATTTCATCCCCATACTGTCAATATCTTATTCGTAATTGAATTACAAAATAATTTTTTATTTTGTATTTCAAAATTTATAGAAAGATGTTAGTGATAGCAATCAAAGATCTAACCGTATAGATTGAATCCAAATTTCAAAATGTATAACTTTCATTCATACATCAAGTTTCAAATATTCATGTTAGTTGCATTTTATAATGCATCTTTGCAAAACTGCCCAAATTGGACATAGGTGAGGACGTTTAGGGGTTAAGGGTTAAGTTATACTCAATTTATCATTGTTGTGTAGATTAGCTAAGCATTGAATGGGAAGGATTAACTAGGAATTAATTAGAGACAAAGACCCCTCCAGAGGCCTTGACCAGTTCTAGGTTGTGCTTACGCCACATTCATGAGGGCCCGTGTGGAATTGGATTTACAACCAACTGAAGGGGTTTCAGGAGTACCAATTCAGGTAGCAACAATGACCTATTTACCTGCACAGAGCATTAGTCTGAAGCACACAGTTTCATACTCCAATATCTCATGAAACAGATGTAGCGTAATAGATCGCAGTGCATTCAAATAACCTCTAACTGAAAGTGGGTTGCAACCAGGAAGGTTTGAGATGGTATTCAAACCCTCCAGCGCCTACTGTACTGTACAAAGGGAATTAAATGCCCAGTGGCCTCCAAATTCTCCCAATCTGGCAACTTCGCGAATCACCTCAACTATTGCATTTGCTGTCCCTCTCATCTTGATTACACTTGAAGCCGCAACAAGTGATAAGCACTATGCAAAAAACTGCTACATTGCCACAAGCAGAATCAGAGCGCATGTACGTGAATGGATGTCTTCAAACCTCAAGGATTGGTCCATTGAGACTCCTTCATAAGCTCAAATAAAAGACTGCAGTCAATACTTCCAGCAACTTGCTTCGTTTTACAACTTGCTTCGTTTTAAAACTTGTCGAATTGCACCATCAGGGCCAAAATTTGGTGAGCCAACACGTAGTTGCATTCTCTTGCTGGTAGTTTCTTGGGCACGACATTGTTCACCTGAAACCGCCACGAAAGCTTATATGATGAGAAGAATCTAAAAAGAACTCAAGTACAAGAACAGAGCAAGAGGAATATACGACAGTCACCCAGTTAGGCTTCTGATGTGCCAATAGATGTGAGTATTCTTGGCAATAGAGAAGATAAAAGCTCACCTCCGTCTCCACAAGGCGAATATCACTCTGTACTACTGCCGAGCTTCCCCCGCCATCTGAAACTGGTTGTGGTTTCTTCTCAGGAATTCCTGATAAAAATCTAATTCGAAACTCAGGTGCGCGGGTCGGATAGTCTGCACCAATTACTACCTGCAAAAGAATTTAGAGAAGTATCAAAAATCATCAAGCAAGCCATGAGGAATACTAGATTGAACACATGGGTTTAGAGCCAAGTTCCATGGGTGAAGTATCTCCCTAAAAGACAAGTTTTAAAGACTTGGGGGGACCAAGTTCCACATTTCAAGGGAGCATTTGAGAAAAAAAGTGGTGGAGAAGTTGTCATGAAGTATGGAGGTTCTCAAGCCCAAGACTTCATGGCAACTTCTCCCTAACCAATCAAATTTGTTCATGTTTCACCTCAAGCAAGTCCACAGCTCTGAACTTTCATGGTACACACAGCCTTCGCATGCAAAGTTTGTTTACCTGTGCTTCCAACTCGACACGCTTTCCAGAGGTCCCATTCTCTCTGCGTAGCACAGCCCTGAATGTGCGAGATCCTGGAGCAGTTCCCAGTAAAGGCAGCTCTATCTGATCCTCTCCCGTGGCTTCTCCCATCTCAACATCTGGTTGTCTAATCTCTCCCTCATCAGCTGCAGCTCGTGTCTCATCACTTGGTAATAACATCTTTGAAGAGCCTTCAGGCGACAGGACATTGCCTTGTCCTGTTCCCTCCCCATTTATACTCTCCGCGCCTCCAGCAATGTCCCTCCTATTTTCAGGAGTGTCAACTTCAGGTTTAGAGCTGGTCACTGTAACATCCATATCAGTGGCACCTGTAGACGGAAGCTCTCCATCCTCTTTTCCAGTGTCATTCTCGGCAGGCAGCGAATTTGCACTCGATGGTCTTCCAGTAGTGGGTGAAAGTACAGATGACGAGAGCTTTCCGTTTTTGCTATCTAGCGGAGCCCAAGCTTGCAAAGTGGCCTTCGGATTATTCGAAGTCCAGGACAGGGAGGAATCGGACTTCACAGACGGACGTCTCAACTTTCCAAGAGAGTCGAGGAGGTCTCTGTCATCAGAAATTACAAGTCAGATAATATCAGTTATCTTCAGCTAAAATGTAACATATTAATACTCCATGCAACGCTATACTTGCCTGTCAAACAATGATTTGGTGAAACAATTTAGTCAGGATCCATTAATGAATTGGCATTCATTCCACAAGTGAATCTTGCATATGGGTGTCATTTCACTATATAAGCATCAGTTCTATGAAAATCCACATTTGTTCGACTTAAATCTGTTACCCTCTGCAAGGTCCAAGACTACTCACTTCAGTGCGAGTTGTGCTTTTCTTCGAGCTCGAAGATGCTGTAGGACATTTTGAAGACGATGTTGTTGTCGGTAGGTCTGCGATTCTTTTCCTTGTAAAACTGGGGGAGAGATTGGGAGATTGTCTTTTCCACCAAGATGCTGAACCCACTTATAAGGCCGCAAAGTTCTTTTTGTGTCAAATACAAACCCAGGACCTGCTCGTAGCCTTGATGCCTGAAAATCAGAACAAAGAGTTAGAACGAGAATTTACCTTACTAGGAGGCGACTTTCGCTGTAAGATAACACCTGGGCATTGGCATCCTCCAAGGTATGACCGAAAAGCATTAGTTTCTTTACCTTAGTAGGCAACTCTAGACCCGGGTCGTTGGGGAACAAATTGGCCAACGAGAAGACAGGAGAAACACCTGCTGGAGGAGTGCCTTCCTCACCCGCACACAATACATCCAGTGTCATGAGGTACTCAAACTTAAGGGTAAGAAGCTTGGATCCTTTCTGTTTTTCATCATATATTTGAACTGTAACAGTTAGTGGATGGGACTGGTACACGTTATCCTTCTCAGGAGGAGCATCCTTGTCATGAGGCTTCTTGGCTCGCTTTCGCTGCCTTTGCGTGTCATCCTCGTCTTCCTGATCACGTCTTCCTCCGTTACTACCTGCCGACCTCCTACCTGCCGAGAGGAATCAAGGTCACCAATGTGAAATAATCAACCAAATGAAGTGCTAACACATCAATACACATTTGCTCTTAGTTCTATACGAAATAAAAGGACAAGCTGAAAATCCAGTTCATAATCATGGGCACAACATGAGACAACCTTTGCAGTCGTTTATCTCATGACTGCTTAGAATTTCTACTTCATCAGAAGATTAGAGGAGAAAACGCATATCAAATAAATGCAAACTCTCATTAGTTGATGCAAACTCTGTAGAGAGACTAGATGGAAACCTAGGTCATTGGAAGAATATGCATCCTCTCTACTCGAATCTGAAAACGCACACCAAATGCATCTCAAGATGTAAATTAACGTAACTTTAAATATTCAGTGCACTTTAACCGGCTTACTTTTTTTTGTGAGAATCTTGCTCATAAGTTCTACTCCGTTGAACCAAATGGGGTTCGTTGATGCTAAAACGAACATATTTAAGGCATCTATAGTTCGTTAGAATAGAACCGATGTAAATTAAGAAGAGAATCATGCTTAAAATGAAGTTTAAGAAAAAAATTGGGTGTGGGAATCAGGAAGCCATGTCCTTTAAGGGTTAATGAGTCAAAAGATTAGAACATCAGAGAAGTTAGAGCAATCCAAATGAAACTTGGCAGAATTAAAACAAGCTCGTATGCCTCATTACCCGCCTCCTTCGCTGCAAGCTGTTTCGCCATTGTAAGAGCATCCTTTCCACTCCCGACGATTTCCAACTCTACAGATTCGCCAAAGACTTCCTTGTGGGACAACAACTCCGTGTAAAAAATATACAGCGGAGCGGGCAGGAGCTCTGCAAGAGAGTCCTGTTTGCTCCGCTTCGTGTGTAAGATGTTCAACTGCTGCTGAACAGGTAAAGTGGCTTTCTTCAAGGTTTTCAGGTGTGAAGCAAGTCCTCCGAGGAACTTTCGCCGGTTGGCGATGTTTTCTAACAACAACTTCTTGCGGGCTTCTACGATCTCCCGTTGCTTCAGCAATTCCTTCCGCTGTAATCATGCAATACCAGATAATTAGTACTCCGTCCGTCCCAAAGTTATTGTCCAACTTGTTTGCTTGGTATTTCTTTGTGCGAATTTTATTGATCATATTGGAAGAAACATGATTAAAAAAGGTTCCAAATTATGTCACTAGAATGATTGAAGAACATTGCATGTGTTCATTGCAACCTAAATAAAATTAGCCACAAGGAAGTATTTTTTTTTACCTACTTAAAAACGCACTTTCAAACATGACTTTCAAACATGACAATAACTTTGGGACGGAGGGAGTACTTGGTTTCGTGGGCACATATGGAGATTAAAGGAGAAAAACGGTCTCGTCTATTGAAATGAACAGACTTACGTATGCAAAAACTCTTACATACCCTTGACCATGGGACATATACCCATCGTTATAAATCAATACAAAAACTCCTACGGTGGTAGTTAAAACTCACGTAGTAGAAGCAAAACCCTAAAACACAGCGAAAGACGCACCGTGCCACTAATTAAACCCTAAAGGACCAAGAAGTTCAAATTGACCTCATGTTTTTTTCAGCAATTTTGAGGAGGTCCTTTTGTTCAAGTTTATTTGTTTTTTGACCAACATATGCAATGTTCTTCATTGATTCTAGTGATATAAAATCTGATCTCATCTGAATCACATTTTTCATTATATGAGAGATTGAATTTGTGATATTAAAATCATGAATCCTTGATCCTTTAGGGGTTTAAAATCCTATTTTAGAATCAATCATATCTGACATGACGCGTCAAATCTGTGCAACGAGCGAGCAGAATCAAGAAAGTTCTCAAAATGCTGAACGCAGAAACTAGTTCGTCATCAACCAAAACCTATCGTGAGTCATGAAAACGTGCAGGTACCTGATGAAGCTCGAATTTGAGGCGCTGAATCATGAGTTTGTGAGGATCATCACGCAATGCAGGATCAGACTGAAGCTCCTGGGGTGCATCTTGGAAAAATGCCTCTTCGGAAACGAGGTCAATGTCGGAATATTTAGACCGAAAATCCTTGCAAGTCTTAATGGCCTTCACGTAGTGATTCTTCTCGTATAGTAAATTATGGAGCTGCAACGTGATATGATCAATAGGCGCTTTCGCAGCCTCTGTCTCCAACTTGATTTTATCTTCCTCTTGAAGAATCTCTCGGTTTTCCTGCATCCAAAGCAGTGATTCTTTTATGGCAGGAATTTTTGCTACAATTCTCATGGCTTGAAGAGCAATCCGGGCTCCTTGGATATTAATATACAGGTAATATCAGGGTAATACACATGTGCTACCTAGGTGCTACTTTGGCAATACCCGGGTGATACCTAGGTTTAAAGTGGCTACACATCTTTACTCCATGTAGGAAATCCTTTTTTTTTTTTTTTCAGAAATCCTTTGTATCAATTAGCCAGCCCAAATCTTACGTAGCTATTTGGCTAAAATTAGCAACAACAAAGTCACTGATCCAAAGCACAACTTAACCCCTAAAGGAGGTTGCCCCTGTTCATACAGTGCGCATACATGGAAGTACATTTGCATACAGGTGGCATTTACTGTAGCATAACGTGTCCTATGGAGCTAATTTTTTTGACAGCCTTATAAGAACTACAAGACATGCTGCTATAAAATTTTCAGAATTTTTCCTTCTGTGGAAGATTGTCAAAGAATTTCCTGTACAAATGTGGTAGTGAAAAACAGTAGAGCACATTGAGGTTGCTGCATGCATTAGGGGTTAAGAGGATTCTTTTTAAGCAATAAAACGAAAAATTGAATTTATCGAATTCAAGCCAAAAAAACGAAAAATTGAGCTACATGGCAACGAAATTGATCATTTCATAGAAACCAAACGAAAACGTACCCGCCGAAGGTCAATAAATAAAACAGACGCCTCAGTCACGATTTCGCGCATGGGCAGCGAGCCCTTGACGTTGGTCTGGCCATCGCGCTTCAAAGCCAACATGCGCGCCATCAAATCCTCCAAACTGCTCCGAATCTTCACCACGCCCTCGTACGACGCCTTCTCCATCTTGTGCGCAATGAGGTCGATCGATCGAGCTGGCCTTGATTAATCCTCCTCTACTCCGTTATTCATCTTCGCAACGTGCATTGTCTTCTTCATCGTCCCCGCCATAGCCACAGAGCTTCACTGTCAAAACCCTAAATTGTTAGAGCTCCTGCAAAACCCCGCGACACTCAGGCGCGGTGAAAGCAGAAAGGTCGATCGCCGGCAGGGAGAATGCTGGCCCTCCGATCGGGCTGCACGGTTGAACGATCATTATCTCAACACGTGGCAAAGGGTACACGACAAACTTCTGACGGGTTGCATATTAAACAAAGATATTGAACCAGGGTAATGAACCAGGTCGAGCTGCATATTAAACAAAGATATCGAACAAGTTTTTACTAGCTTCACACTCCAAGACACACCCTCCAGAACAACCCCCTACTCATGAATAAGGTTGATTGTCTCAAAACCACCAACTTAAGCAATCTGGCCTATTTTTATTTTTGGCAGTGTTAAATTTGAAGAAAATATATGACCGCATTAGAAATAGGTTTTGATGAGGATTGCAAAAATTTGCAACATCTAATTTGCGTTTTTCGATTTTATACAAAATTCCAAAGTGGAAAGTAGCCTCTGACCCAAATCAAACCTCTAGGTTTCCCCATGTCCACACCATGTGGTATTAACTTTCACTCATAATGATACCCAAAACCACCAACTATTTTTTTTGCATTGCGTGGCGTGCCATTGGTCTACTTGAATAGTGGAATTGATGGTTTTGGGTCTCAATTGTGGTGGCCCCAAGAAAAGTCTGCATGTCATAATTGGAGGAGGTGGTGATTTAGGACATCCTACTTTAACATACTCTGCTCTAGACCATGTTAGCTGTACATTGGGCCGGGTACATTGTTTTTTTCCTTGTCCTTGCTCTTCCTGGGGAAAGACTACAGAAACACGTTGTTTTTTTAGGAGTTATGCACCTAAATAGTAAAAGGAAGCTGTAAAAAAATCTGGTGTAAAGACTAAGGCAGAGGACTTCAAGGACTTGCGACTAGCCGCTTGGTTCTTTTTTTCTTTTTTTCTTTTTTTCTTTTTTTTGGAAGTAAATGGATGCTTTGTTTGATTATTTCCATTGCACAACAACAAATTACAAGCATCACACTTTGAATGAAATGAGCGAGATATATTGTTTTATATGCCATGGGCAAATGAGAAAAGTACATTTTCAATGAGACCAAAATTTATATCCGTAGAATATATCATCAATTTACTTATAATAAAATTTATATACATATACATATATATTTTATTTATATATTTATTTATATCATCAAAACACATAAAAAACATGTCAAGCAAATTGAACATTCTCATCTGGGAATATTATGCCTTTCAAGACTTTTCCGCTGCTTTGTAACTCTACATTGTAAGTTTTGGGATTGATTCCCTCTATTGCATCATTGAAGTTTGAAACCCTCGTAGTTCCAATTTTTGAAAGATACGCAACTATCTATATGCAATGTTAAATTAGTCGATACCATTGAAAACAAAATTCAGGGATTGATGTCAAATTTCCTTTTACTTGAGAAGGTGTCAATGCTAACGGCAAAAGAGCTTCAAGCTTTGGACAAAGCAGTCAACGCATTTTCTAAGTCCATAAAACCTATATTCAACCCTCAAATACAACCAACTACAATTCTTCTACCTCGAACTGTAGCAAACATAGAATCAATTCAAGCTCATGTGATCATGACAAGATTTGGTCAGGAAAACTTTGGAGAAAAAAGGACCACATTTCAAGTGTTATACATATTCAACAACCATCATGTTTGATTTAATACTCCAAACCCAAAATCTTACTTCAAGTAGTTCAAATCTCATGTTTCTTTTAGCAATTTTAACCCTTTAGTGCCCAGGTAACCACTAAGATTTGGTCCCATGCGAATTAATTTTTTCAGAATATGAGGAATTGTCGCATTAAAACCATGAATCCTTGGTCACTTAGGGGTTAAAATACCATATAGATTAGAATTTTATATCATATGTATACATTTTGAAAATGAACAAATGATTCTTTTAAGTTATGTGAATGTGGTTTTTAATTGTTTGTAGGTACATTGGGAAGCACTTTGGGTATCATTATGAGTGAAAGTTAATACCACATGGTGTGGACATGGGGAAACCTAGAGGTTTGATTTGGGTCAGAGGCTACTTTCCACTTTGGAATTTTGTATAAAATCGAAAAACGCAAATTAGATGTTGCAAATTTTTGCAATCCTCATCAAAACCTATTTCTAATGCGGTCATATATTTTCTTCAAATTTAACACTGCCAAAAATAAAAATAGGCCAGATTGCTTAAGTTGGTGGTTTTGAGACAATCAACCTTATTCATGAGTAGGGGGTTGTTCTGGAGGGTGTGTCTTGGAGTGTGAAGCTAGTAAAAACTTGTTCGATATCTTTGTTTAATATGCAGCTCGACCTGGTTCATTACCCTGGTTCAATATCTTTGTTTAATATGCAACCCGTCAGAAGTTTGTCGTGTACCCTTTGCCACGTGTTGAGATAATGATCGTTCAACCGTGCAGCCCGATCGGAGGGCCAGCATTCTCCCTGCCGGCGATCGACCTTTCTGCTTTCACCGCGCCTGAGTGTCGCGGTGCAAAACCTCCGTCCCTGAGACCCGGCCATGTTCAACAGGGCCCGGGTATTAAATCGGGGTACCAATTGCAGCCTTCTTGCTTTATTAAAAAGTTGCCTCAAGAAGATTTTATTTTTTTCCTACCCTACGTCACTAATGCAAACGAGGATGTTGAATGTTTGAGAGTTCAAAAATGATTCACCTATCTTAACCTCTAAGTGACCAAAAGAGTTCAAAAATGATTCACCTATCTTAATCTCTAAGTGATCAAAAGATCATTTTGTGGTTGTTTTTTTAATTTATTTTAATAGGTTGCCCAAAAACATTCTTATAAAAAGATATTTTCCAAATAAAAAATCAAGTCTACTTTCTAACCCAATTTGAATCATGTCAATCTGAGTTAAACTCCACTAAGGAGAGTTTTTCAAAGTCAAAGACCTCAATATTGTCCTAGTGTTATAAGAATTACTATTTTGGAAAACTAATGTTGTTCTCTCTTTTAGGAAAATTTCTTTTTTGAATTTTAAAATAGAATGTATAGTTTTAACCAATCATATCAAATTTCAAATTCTAAAATAAATTTGGAATTTTGATAAACATTAAATGGTAAATGCTTCTAAATTCATTAAATGAGTATTTAAAACAATTTTTGAAAGTTTGATCACATAGCCAACTAAACATTATGATTCACATTTTCTGTTTTGGACCAAATTTCATCAAAGTTGCAGTAGTATAACTCATATGGGTTTCGCCTTGTGATCTCATAACCACTTTATGACATTTGGCACAGGATGCTACCTCCCACATAAATAGTAGATATTTTTGCTACCTTGTGAATGTACTACTTACGATACCTCTATAATATCCGGCAATACCCATGATATACTAAGGTGATACCATGATGATATCCGTGTATTTTTTCTATGTATGTTTAGCAGCCCCATTTTTTGGATAGAAATCCAGCTTTGAGATCATTGGTTTTAGCCAGTTTTGAGATCACTAGTTTCGCCCTTACCCCATCTATCATTTAGGGGTTAATGAATTGATACCCTTGACCAAAAAGCTTGAGATTACTGCAATTATTTTGGATTTATGCAAAAAAATCCTCAAATAAAATATAATTGCTAAAGAAATCCTTTAGAAAGGAGACTCGCATTCTCTTACAAAAAATAGTTGATTTTGTATCTTTGAAAAATTAACCAAATTTTTTGAACTTATAATGTGATGTTATAGAAATCCTAAAATAGAGTAAAATACATAACCATGTTTTATCCAACCATATAAACTCCGTATAAATTACCACCAAAATGAAGAGTGTAAAATCCATCATGTTTATAACACATTTTGCTCAATAATAACTAAAGGTATACACGTGCTGATTGCTAAAAAATCCCCATTTTACATCTCCAAGTATTTTGAATGTGTAAATAATATTTTTGGAAAAAAAAATCTTGTAGTTCATGTAACCTTGTACTTTCCCAAATTGTTGTTTGGATCTCATGTTGAACGATGAACCGTGGTAAAAACATTAATTTGCAATAAAGATGTCTAAGGGAAATAGTCTATACCAATTTCTCAATTTATGAGAGCAATTCATATAGTGGCCTCGGGGAGGTCACTCCCTTGTATATTTTGTATACACGTGCGATAATGACCTATTTATTTGGGGGGTTATTTTAGCAAAAAAATTTAGCAAAAAATATTATTAGGTGATGGTATTTTACATGTAAAAAGCCTGAGAATATTATATGTGATGGTATTTTACATGTGAACATGTTTCACTTTTTAAAAATCCCCTATTTTACATGTACATTTTTTACAAAATTTATTTACAATGAATATATTGGACCCTATTTTTTATCGCACGTTGTTTCTAAAATTTTTGCCAGTGAACCCCCCGAGATAGTGGCCCACTACTTTTGGGAGCCACCGTATAGAAAAGGTATCATATTGTGCAATGGAATTTATATTGGTTTATAAAAGATGCCATTTGAGTTACATAGTTAAATCGTATTCTATAACAATTAATATTTATTTATTTGCAATAAATTAACTTTTACTATTGAAAAGTGATTTTTCACATTAGAAAAAGGTAAAAATGGTACCATATTTTCTAACAAAATTATAGCATCGAATACTTCAAGACATATATGAATATCAATGAATAATTTGTTTTATATATATAAAAATAATGTGATGTATCAAAATACCTTTGATATTTTGGTAGAAGTTGAATTAATTTGACTGGTAACTAAAAGAATATCAAAAATAACTTCCCAATTATGTTTATGGCTTAAAGATAATGGAAAAGCGTCATGAAGATTGCTATGCGGTCAAAACTAGATTGGTTCACTAAAAAGTACTACCGTACCAAGAAGGCAGGGTCGGCAGAAAATAATTCCCCAAAAAAATGCCGAATAAGTAAATAAATTTATCAAGTATTTTGTCGAAATCAACAAAAATGAAGTCAACAAAAATAGTAGACAAAAACAAAGGAAAACGTGTAGCCACTAGTAAAATTCAATGTTAGTTATTAATAGTAAAAATTTTAATATTTTTTTTGGAAAGTGCCGACCCCCACTTTTCAAACTTTAATTAATTATTCGACATGAAAGTGCCGACCTTGCCTTCCTACTACGGTAATAAAAGTGGTACATTTTCAATTTTCAAATAACACACACAACTATGTTCGTTCCTTCCAACTAGGCTACAAATCAAAAAGCTATAAAGTCTTGCCATTTATTTTTAACCAAGGTTTTAAAATATGGAAACAACAAAATATTAAAATACTTCTTAATGAAATATGACAATGAAAAATTACCATTTATTTGACATTGGTGAGTTGAAAAATGGTAAGTACTATGGTGTATATAATTAAATTTAAGCACTAATTTACTCAAGCTTGTAAAATGAAGCTCTATTTGAGATAAATTTAGATTTGAATTGAAAAACCTTTCTATGCCTAAAATTATGCATAATTGTTTAGATGGTAGAATCATTGATTCTTTTGCTACGATTGTGCTAAAATGTTACATATATATAAGCTATTTATAATGGACTAGGTTGGATAGTGCCAAAGTTTGACATAGTAATTTCGATGACAAAACTATCATTGATTGTGTGTACGAGTGCAGTATGACAATTTTAGCAGTGAAATTGTCCTTGCGTGCATGTCTATGTTGTATACCATAATTTACTAGCAGGTTCGGCACCTCGCTTCTTAATAATTAATTAAAGTTCAAAATTTAAATTTGGTATTTAAAAACATAATGTTAATAATTCTAGCATTTTTCTCTTTTTTTAAGTTTTTTTTTTTGGCTTGTTGTCAACTCCAACTCTATTTCATAGGTTCACAAGGAAGATGCGAGTTGAAAGTCTAAAATGCTTTGTGCTTTATACAAGTGGAATGGAGTTGTATCAACAGTGCATGTGGGATATTTAAACTTTGAAGTGAAGCACCTTGTCAGTCTTTGTTTTTATAACATGCATAGTTTTTGCATAAAGTCTTCAAATGACATATAATTGTTGAAGACGAAAGATTATTTGACTTCCAAAATTTTCTCAGTCAAACAAAATTCCATTTTTAAAATCTCCTATGCACAAATGAGCTCCAAAAAACAGTTAGGAACTCATTTTGATTTTTTGAACTTTACACGGCTACGCTGTTTTGTCCATATTTTTTGTATAAAGACTTATTTTGACACAAAACTTGTTGAAGGTCGAAGAAGCCTTGATTGGTTCTACACCTCATATGGATTTAAAATCAAAAGTGAAGTTCAGATTCATGTAGACACGGTTTTAATGACCTATTGGGGTCTCAATTTGGAATTTTCTACTTACAACAAATGTCAGATGTATGCCATCGTATCTACTATCCCTAAGGAACCTTGAAGGGTTAACAAATATTCTTTGTGAACTAATGTAAATGAACTTGATTACAAGAGCAAAAATTCTCTCAATTCAAATTCATATATGCCTTCAAACTAAATATAAACTTACTAGAAAAGTAAAAAATTATTACTTTTCGGCAATTTTTAATTATAATCGACACGGTTAGATTTATAATTGCAATCACCAATATTTTCATATAAAACCCTAAATGTAAAATTCAAAATTCATTTGTAATTTGATTACGAATAAGATTTCAAATTTATTACATCAGTTTCGATGATGGAATTATCCAGCTGAATTATTTTGGAATAAGGTCATCCCAAAATTGGATGAAGCACAATTCCATTACGGAGAACGAACCTTGGGGAACAACGGAGGCCGCCGGGAACAAGAGAAGGGAACAGATCTTAGGGTTTTCGAATCGGACGGCGCAGAATCGCCACAAGCTTTGGTGTAAGGCTTTCGACGAGCCTCAAACTCTCCCTCTTTGAAGCGCCTCCTCTCTCGGTGCTCCCCCTTTCTCTGCTGTGGCCGCTTGGGAGCTCGCACAGCCATGGTACGCCCCTCACCTTTTTATTCAACAACTCCATTGAGTTCATATGATCTCTGTTTCGGAATCCGCGAATTTTCACTCGTTTTGGTTACGTTTTGATTATGTTTTGATTACGTTTTGGTTTTTCAGGCTTTTATCAAACCTAACAAGACGAAGGCCTACTTCAAGAGGTTCCAGGTCAAGTACAAACGCAGGAGAGGTGAGCCTCGTGCTTGCGAGTTTTGTTTCGTTTCTGTATTCCCTTTCTTTCGTTTCGCGGGAATTTAGGGTTTCGGTCTTTTTGGAGTGGCGCTGAGATTGCTTTCTTTTTGTAGCCGGAAAGACCGACTACCGGGCGAGGATTCGCTTGACCACGCAGGACAAGAACAAGTACAACACGCCGAAGTACCGTTTTGTCGTGCGATTCGTATCCTTTGGACATTTATGTTAGGGTTTCTTCTTTCTAGGGCAAAAATGTTGTTTGGTGTGATTGCCGTGTTCCATTAGGGTTAGGGTATGAAAGAGTTTTTGTTAGTGGACCTTGACTTACACTTGCCAGACCAACAAGGATATTGTTGCGCAAATCTCCTACGCCACTCTTGCTGGTGATATCGTCCTCACCTCTGCTTACGCCCATGAGCTTCCTCGTTATGGGCTGAAGGGTGGTCTTACCAACTACGCTGCTGGTATGTACATGTGCGTCATTCGTGGTATAGACTTCTTTTTATTGTTCAGTATGATTTGCACGATGCTGACGTTTACAATGTTGTGCACAGCCTATTGCACCGGTCTTCTTTTGGCTCGCCGTCATTTGAAGAACTTCGAATTGGACCAGGAGTATGTTGGCAACGAAACGGTATGTTGTTAGTGAATTTTAGTGATACTGCATCATTGTTTTTTTGATTAGCTCAAGTATATTGTGAATCATTCTCTACGGGAACCTGATTGTATCGTGAAACCTAAATTGCCCATCATGTGCAGGCTACTGGAGAGGACTACAATGTCGAAGAAGGTGAAGGAAAGAGGCCATTCAGGGCTCTTTTGGATGTAGGTTTGGTGAGGACCACCACTGGCAACAGGGTTTTCGGTGCGCTAAAGGTATTCCGAATCTCTTACTTGTGATTTGTTGTATCTTGCAATGTCTTTTGGTGCATGCTTGTTTATCATTCTGGACAAGGTTTTCACGAATCATAGTTTGTGCCTGTGATTAATATTGTAGTCTTGTTGTGTATGTGTTTGAGGCTGTCTAGCGATTTAGGGGTTTCGGCTGAAGGATAGTCAGCTCACGAACATGATGTGTTTTTTGATGTGTTTTAGGGTGCTTTGGATGGAGGATTGGATGTCCCCCACAGTGAGAAGCGTTTCCCTGGATTCAGCAAGGATGACAAGTCTTTGAATGCTGAGACACACCGCAAGTACATTTTGGGTGGTCACATTGCGGACTACATGAAGGTAAAGACACTCAATGAACTTGGCTACCGGAATTGAGACCTATTTAGAATCAGCCAGATTTGAGATCCATTGTGTATATCTTGGACGGTTTTTTTAATCTTCCTAAGTGCTCCTGAATCTTATTTGTTGTGCTGATTAGCCACACCTGCTTGTGTACTTCTATGCTGCAGTTTTAGATTGCTAACGTCTCAGTTTTGTCCTTGGGTTTGATTTGCAGCTCTTGAAGGAAGATGAACCTGAGAAGTACCAATCTCACTTCAGTGGCCTTATCAAGGAAGGTGTTGAGGCTGAGGATCTTGCAGATATGTACACGAAGGTTCATGCTGCCATTCGTGCAGACCCTGCCCAACAGAAGACAGAGAAGAAGGCTCCTGCTACGAAGAGAACGTGAGTTTATCTTTTCTTTGCACTCCTTGGTTGGATTTTTTTTTAATGCACTACCTTGTTTTCTACATCTGCTGCTCCGTAAGTTTTGCAGTCAGCGAATTTTACTGACCTATTCGGATGACTTGCCATGAACAGATGGAAGATCCAGAAGTTGACCTATGAGGAGCGCCAGGCTGCTTTGGTTAAACGTCTAAACGCCATCAACGGTAAGGATGAGGAATAGACAGAATGGGAAGCCTGCCACTTTATGCTTTAGACAGATGCACCGGAGTGAGCATAGTTGTAAGATGGGGCTGCGCCTCAATTCGTATGGCCTGCTCCATCTGTGTGCAATTGGTCATTAAAGTTTACATTTGGTCATAATTATGTGTTCACAGGCACCATGCTTTGGGAATTATTACAATTGTGTCTCTTATTTGGTGTGTTGTTTGCTGTTAATTAGTTGACTGCGAAGTCCTCAGGGTGCTGTCACATTAAATATCAAGAATTCGCTCTAGCATCATGTTTCATTCGAAGTTGGGAATGTGGTTTAGGGTTTGTGTGACTGCTGAAAGTCCGTATTCACTAGTCACGGCTGCAATTCAATTCACTGACGATCAATCGCAAATATCGGTGACCTACAAATGGATTTGGTAATGAATTTGACCTGCTGGGCCTCTGGATATTTGGGTCTAAATCATTAGAAAATGAAATGTTGGAAAATCTGTGAACCATCACAGAACGATGTTTGAAGTGCAGATGTGTAACTTTTGATTTTGCAGATGATGCAAAAAGAAAATTTGAAATCTGACTTTCTTAGGTATCCAAAATTTGAAATCTGACTTTCTTAGGTACAAAACACGAAAATATTGCAAGTACCTCAAAATACTACAAATACAGCACACGTACTATGTGGTATCTCTTGTGTTTGCAAGTTTGTTATCTTGTATATATTTTTCGGATTGTGTTCTCTTATTCAAGTTCCATTAGTGTATGTAGTCTGATCTTCATGAATGTACCAACTCCTTTCTTATTTTAACGTATGTCCTAAACTGTACTTGGATAAGTCACTCTCACTTATAAGATTTACAATAATTATATATGAGACTGTTCTTGACATGAAAAATTGCTATGAAGAGGTGTTGACACAGGCCATAGCTGAACATCTTCACTTTTATTTTTGAAAATTTAACTCAAATTCTATGTAACCTTAAAGTCACACACCCCCCAAAATCTCATTTTTGAGTATGCATTATACAGTTCAAAGACATACTATAATCTTCCAATCCGACGGTCCGATCTTACCAAGATTTAACCGATACTTGTTTTGTTAAGCTATGCTTAGATTCATACGGTTGAATACTATTAATAGTATCTTTAATTTCAACAAATAGAGTTTCGAAGAAACATCACCCAAAAAACTATGACCACCCTAGGCGCTAAAGTGTTAACAAATATAAAGACCTTCTGAACCCTCATACGGTACGCTCCACAATATAGTTCAAATGAATAATTTGATCACAATAATGGATGTCATCACACAATATTGGATGTATTTCGTAGGTTAACATTTACAAGTGGCAAATTAACAAAGAGGGAAGTAAATTATTGTTAGCATTTAACATAGTTAACATTCTAATTAGCAATATCAGGGGAGTACGATTTTGTTAACAAATATAATGAGTTAACGTTTATAAGTGTAAGGATGGACTGTAGTGAAGTTCAAGTGGCTCCACCGTAACTGATGAGTCTGTCATCTGTGAGCTGTGTTAGAGCCTGCTCTATAATTCCTTGTTTCGTTACAGTTTTTCAGTGTGTATACTTTCGCTGAGGAGGTTAATAATGAACATGGTTTTGTAGACAAATTCCGGTTAATTTTGTAAATGAGTTGGCAACCGGCCGGTAGTTACCCCTTAAACGTACCACTCCTTTGTAGGAAAGTCAAACTACACAATTTACTGAATTTTTGCCTTCAAGATTTCTCAAAATATATTTTGTATTATTTTTCATGCATGGAATTGAATATTTCCTATCAGTCTTGAAATTTTCAGATTTTTTTGATTTATACTGCATTTTAAACAAATGTTTAAGTCAAATACTTCAAAAAATAAATTTTATTACAAAAAAGCTTTTAAAAAATAATATTTTTTGGGAGCAGGTACAAATTACAATGGAGAATCACATGATATGTTTTCCATAGAAACTTTTTATTTCAATTTTGAAATTCAAAAGTTGAAAAACCCATCATTCCTATGTAGTGTAATTCAAACCTTGACCTACAAAGCTTGCACAAGCAATAAAATACTCAATAATTGGAATTTTTAAGATTTGAAAAGTGGAGTACAAACTAGACTTAATAAACTTCATTTTCTTGGTTGGGTGTATTAGCAATAAAAGTCATCTTCAAGATCAAAATTGGGTTTGACCAACAAACATCCAGTAACTGGATGCGTGCACGTTTAGGGGTTACACTTAGTGATCAACACCTTTGATTCATTCCTTGTAGGAAATATACAATTATAAAGTGTATTCAGTAAGGTCCAGATTGCAAATGATTAGTGGTAATTGCTTGGGGAGGTCGCTATGCAAAAAGTAAGAAATCAAGTGAGTTAAGTGAGTTAAACTATAGGGTCCTTTTTATTCATTAAAGGAAAAAAATCTACTTAATTATAATTTTTACACGTAATATAGGACACTTTAAATTCAAGAAAGGAATAATTTGAGAATATATTTGGAATATACCTATAATACTCTAGAATATATTTCAAACATTCCATTTATGTCATAGCCCCCATTAAATACCCTCTTATTGCACGTGGTTACACACTAATGACCTCCCCGAGGGTAGTTGCTACAGTACTACTTTCGCTCGTCACAACCCCTTACGGTGCCATCGTCCAGATTTTGGACAATTAACTACCAGAAAGTGCCAAACCTCTCATGAATGGGATTCACCCAGTTTCCAAAAAATATTATAAAATCCTATGGTTTGTTAGTGTTGTGCACATGTGAAATTTATAGAAAGGGGATGATAAGTAAATTTTCTATGCTTCGTTTCATGTTGAAGTGATTCACAAAAAACTCCTAAGATTCTAGTTCAAAAAGAGCCCTTAAAAAGTGCCCTTAAAATATTCATAAAATTAAGCAATAAAAAAATACAGAAAATACACCTCTATTAAAGTGTCACATTTCAATCCATTGCAAAAACTTTCACCCATGGATTGTGAATATTCTTAATTTTTATTCTTAATTTTTTTAATAAAATTGAATTTTAATTTCCCAAAATTATACAAAAATTATCTGTTGATTGCAATCGCAGATCTAACTGTAACCGTATAGATGTAATCTAAAATTCACAATTTACAACTTCGTTTTGAACATCAACTTATAATTTTTCCTTTTACTTATATTTTATAATGAATCTTTACAATTATAAAAATCTACAGAAGGGTAAGGTTCTTTAGGGGTTAAATTATATTACTTTTATGCATGAAACAGCTGATCACTTGCTGTATCCAACTCTGGCATCTCCAATGGTATCTGGTACTCAGTACTTCGAGTTCTTTGGAAAAATACTTGGAAAGGTACGGTGTGTTTCTTACGTTGAATTAGTTTGTCTGCAACCCATTCATTTGAAGTTTGTATTGGATGTTATATAAGAGCATCCCCACTCCTACAAGAGATGACTCGCTCAAATTATTCATTTACATTTGGAGGGCCCTTGCACTCACACTCCCCCACCCTTGGAGGGCCCTCACACATCAAAAGTGCACATTAAATATTCAATGGACCAATCACAAGTAGAATGTGGGGATTTAGTCAACTAAATAGTGATTTAGTCAACTGAATAGTGATTTGGAGGGCCATTTCTTGACACGTTAGGATCCAAAGTCAAGAGCCATTTTGGAAGGGCCCTGGGCACTTTTCATTTACTTCTGGAGTTGGGAGGGCCCTGGGAGGGCTGCGGTGGAGCTGCTCTAAGGTAGAGGGCTCAGAAACCGATCAAATTTCAGTTGAACAAGTTCCTCATGGAGTGTTCAAAAGAGTTTCTTTGGGAGAATGTGCAAACTTTGTTGGAGAGCATTGATGATGGAATCAAAATTTTCCAATTTTTCTTTATTTAGGTATGAATTTTGGAAGGTGATGTCATAAGTGTTCCTTAAACCAATCAAGCTGTGGTGTACATTTGAGGGTGGGTTTGAAGGCTAGAATATTCTTTCTGAGAAGATTGGCCTAGTACACGGTTTCTAGTCCTGCTTGGATTATGAGCCCTCTACCTTAGATAGAAACTCCGGTCCTCGTTCAAGGCCGGCGTGAATAAAGTGTTTGTTCGTCTTGACAATGAGCCAATGCCCACCGGGCAAAGGGACATTGTACTGGATGTTACATCTTGTTGTCTGCAACACTGTTCGGGATACTTTTTGAACCAACCAGTCAGTGTCATTTATTTTCCAAAAGCAACCGGTTTTTTAAGAATATATCCCGTATATTTCGTCTATGGATACTAAATATAACTAATTTTTAGTCACTTAGTCTGGTGTTTTGTCTCTATTCTTGAGATTCAACCAGCTATTTTCAAAAATTAATCGGCTGACTTGTAACTAACCGCCGATTCTTCCTGGATAGTAGTCTGCAAGGTTTTTGGTTGAAATGACCGGCTTGACTACAATGAATATCATTACAAGCATTTTGAGGCCTCCAATAGGCTGTTGAAACTACCATGCATATTAAATTGATCAATTAATCATTAACAAATTAAATAGAATTTGTCAAGAATTTGACGTGGCCAAGTGTTGGCCACATCAAATTAGATTTTTATTTTTATTTTTTTGCATGGCGGTTTTGTTGAACTCAGAGCCCTTGGAAGGCCTCAAATTTCTTCTGATGCATTTTGATGAACTATAACTTTCTAAACATATTTAGCAATACAAAGTTTTCACTAAGGCACCAATGAAAAAATGTATATTAGATTTTTACGAAGCCAATACATTTCCACATTTTCTAAAACAAATTTAAAAATATTCATTATTGGCATCCTAAAAACTCATCCAATTTCTTAGTTGTTTGTTCACAAAACAAAATGTCCCATAGGGGTTAATGTCACAACCTAAGTGTTCCAAATGCTTGGGGAGGTCACTTCAAAATATTATGTAACAACGTGCAAACAAAGATAGGGTCGAAATAAATATTTGAAGGTAAATTTTATAAATAAATTACATTAGTATTTAATGCCTAATATTGATTACAAGAATAAAAACGAGAATATTTCCAAAATAATACTAAGTAGAGTAAATATTACTTTTATTTCTTAGGTTACTTTCAAATACCCTTTGTTCAAACGGGATACTTAAAAGATACAAAGAGTGACCTGCTCAAGTCAAAACATGATAATCAAAAGATACAAAGAGTGACCTGCCCGAGTCAAAATGCACGTGATAATATAAAATTTGTTAACTTTGTGACAACATATGGTAGTATTAAATGTTAGAGTGACATCAAAAGCATGGCCGATATCCCTATGATAATCACTAGCAATTAAAGACCACTGTTTATTCTTGTTAGCTCAATGTACGAAAGAGGTAGCCAATTAGTTGATACAGCTCATCCCTATGATAACTTACTAGCAACACCAAAACATTATACATATCTCGTTAAAATTGAACTACATTTCGTTAAAATTGGACTACTAGATTGAAAAAGTGATGGGGAGTGCTACCCTTTGCAATAGAGATAGGTCCCCAATTTTTCTACAACACTCTTATTCTGCAAATAAGAGCAGTGTAAAAAAATTGGGGAACTATCTCTATTGCAAAGGGTAGCACTCCCCATCACTTTTTCAATCTAATAGTTCAATTTTAACTAAATGTACTTCAATTTTAACGAAATGTGTGTTACATGTATATCACATTATTGCTCAAACAAATCCAACGGGAATTGAACCCAAACAACATAACTATAATACAATGTCCTTCACCAACCAACCACAAAACCCGCCATGACTTAGTGATCATCACCAAGACATATTTCAATTAATACCCAACAATTATTGAGTTATTTGATTCCTTGTTAGTTTTTACTTATTGGTTACTAATCACTAGAGTGTCTGTTCTTGGAAGGGGAGAGTAGTTTTATACCAATAGCTTGTCCGGTGGGCAGTGACTCATTTGGTCAAAATGAACAAACATTTTATTCATGCTGGCGTCAGAAGAGAAACAAATTTTATATCTATCTATTGAATGATACCTTCACAAACTTGTTGACATTACTGACAATTATAGTAACTTTGTAGAATAAGTTTTGAAATGAATTTATTTGCTTCCACGGATTTGCTCCTAAAGTTATATGCATTTAGAGGGGATGTAATTTCAGAAAAGGTGATAGGAAGAAATGATGAATTCTATATGTGGGATAAACAAGTGACTGATAAATTAAGAAAGATAATGTGCACAAAAGGTAAACAATGTTTATTATGTGACTTGCCACCCAACTATAGAAATGAGATCTTGTCCAATAGACAATGGTATCTCCTTCACCCACCAAACCACACTTATAGTTCTAGTACCGTATGTATACATACTTAGAATATGTACAGACTAACTAGAATATTACTTTGGTGTGTTTTAACTAACTTGAAGTCATAAACTCTTGGTCTATCAGTTCCCTCATAAGTAACTTAATTACCATATTAGTAACTTAGGCATAGACCCTTGGTCTATTAGTTCTCTCATGAGTAATTTAATTACCACATGAGTAACTTAATTCCAACACTGACACACTATGTAAATCCATAATTAAACCAAATATGTATTGTTGTTAACATTTCTCTTAAAAATTTGAAGCGCTCTACAAAAGTACTGGAGATAGTAAGAATTAGATAATTGGTCAAAAACCCTTTTTAATGCTTGTCAAACTCTCTATTGTGATATTTGTGGGAAACTTCTTGTAACATAACATGGCGTCTTAACCCCTAAAGGTCCTCACCTCTTTTGCAAAAGTCAAAGCACTATAATTTGCATACTTTAAATATCACATTGAATGATTTATATTTTTTCATAGATAATCATCGACATTATGAAGGTATGACAAAATTTTCAACATGATTGGAAGATATTTTGAATATTTACAAATTTTATGATGTAAACAAGGTAAAAATTCAAAATAAATATGTTTTTGTCAAATTTAATATCAAAAATTATATTTGAGGTAGATAAAATTTATATTTACATGGAGTAAAAAAATGAAGGTGAAGAAATTAAAAGAGACTTATGATTGAAGCATCTTTAGAAAGCCCTTTGTATTTTGGACACTCAAAATTCAAAATTCTCAATGGTGGAAAAGCTTCAAATGAAGTTTATTCTCCAATCCCAACGGTCAAAAGATGTATCATAACTTAACTTCAACATCTAATGAAAACACCAACTACAATAAAGCTAAGACACTTTATTTTTGGGGCCTTTGACCAAAAATCAAGCATAATTCGGTTGATTGGTCCTTTAGGGGTTAAAGAAGTATTATAAAGTGAATTTTAAACTGAAAATATTAATTTCCAAAGGCGTACGAAAGGCTGGAACACACATGGTACAAACAACATATATAAACAATAAAAGGCTTGGTTGAAAGGCATGGATGTGTAATGCCAATACTCTCTCAAGTGTCATGGTATCAAGATGGATGCCAAGTAGGGTAGTGACATGGTTTCGTGACACTGTGTATTTAACCTCTAAAAACTAAAGGACCATAAAGCCCCCACGCAGCTTCTGGAACTAAAAAGTGAGGAAATTTGGGTTCTTGGACTTTGAATCGTAGGATGAGCAACAAGGAGACCCTAGCTCTTTTTGAGAGCTAAATCTATTTGTACTTCTTCATTGGAAAACTATAAAGTGAGCAATTTTTGATGATTTTATTGAGTTGCAAGGAGGTATGCAAACTTTACTTCAGACCCTCATATCTTCCTCCCCACACCTCCAAATTATGTGAAACTTTTGTCACATGTTCAAAATGATGATCTCTATCCACAATAAAAATTTCAAAAATTTTGGAGCACTTTTAACCCCTAAACGTCCACGCATCCAGTTACCGGATGTTTGTTGGTCAAACCCAATTTTGATCTTGAAGATGACTTTTGTTGCTAATACACCCAACTAAGAAAATGAAGTTTATTAAGTCTAGTTTGTACTCCACGTTTCAAATCTTAAAAATTCCAATTATTGAGTATTTTATTGCTTGTGCAAGCTTTGTAGGTCAAGGTTTGAATTACACTACATAGGAATGATAGGATTTTCAGCTTTCAAATTTCAAATTTCAAATAAAAAGTTTCTATGGAAAACATATCATGTGATTCTCCATTGTAATTTGTACTTGCTCCCAAAAATTATCAATTTTTTAAATTTTTTTTGTAATAAAAATTATTTTTTGAAGTATTTGACATAAAAATTTGTTAAAAATGCCGTATTAAATAAAAAAATCTGAAAATTTCAAGACTGATAGGAAACATTCAATTCCATGCATGAAAATATTACTCCCTCCGTCCCAAAGTTATTGTCATGTTTGAAAGTCATGTTTGAAAGTGCTTTTTTAAGTAGGTAAAAAAACACTTCCTTGTGGCTAATTTTATTTAGGTTGCAATGAACGCATGCAATGTTCTTTAATCATTCTAGTGACATAATTTAGAACTTGTTTTAATCATGTTTCTTACAATATGATCAATGAAATTGGCTCAAAGAAATACCAAGCAAACAAGTTGGACAATAACTTTGGGACGGAGGGAGTACAAAATATTTTTTGATAAATCTTGAAGGCTAAATTCAGTAAATTGTGTAGTTTGACTTTTCTACAAAAGAGTGGTACGTTTAAGGGTTAAACAATCCAATTTCAGCATGTGTACAAAATGCCACGAATAGGTTTCATCAATCTTCCCAACTGTGGCATTTTCTCAAAAACTGTGTGATTTTGTTGATCCTATTTTCATATAAAAGTTACGTAAGTCTTCTTTTATTTCAACGGTGTCGATCATCAAAATTACCCACACCAATGAGGAATTGAGCCTGCTACAACTCCTACAAGAGCTAGTCAAAGAAAACAAGAGCTAAGTTCAACACCCCCAGTCCTTTAAAGGTTAATACTATAGATATGTACGTTTAACCAAAAAAAAAAGTAAGTGAAAGTACATATGTTTTGTGCTCATCTTGTTCAAACAAATACTTCTTTATTATTCAATTCGAAGAAATTAAGTATAATGATTTGAAGATAAAGTACAAAGAGGATCAATGACATCCTTTACCAAAATAAATCCTAAAAGAGCATGAATTCATGCTGAACTAAGGAAATTGGCATCCCTCATAAATCCTAGCATTGGACGGCGTTCTACAAGGTTTGCTTGCTCTGGTAAGGGTAAAGTCAAAAACACGTCTTTCCATGCTTGTAATAAAACCCCTGCTTGCTTCTTGGAGGGCAAAACCAAAATCTCATCCTCTCTCGCTTGGTCGAAACCCATGTCATACAACAAGTCATACTTCTTGCTAAGCTCTTGGTATGAATACATCAAGTGTCAATTTTCTAACATTAAAAGTTTTTGCGGTATCTCCAACAGCAGATTTCCAGCAACCGCCTCTCGATGAATGAGGAGTACAACACTCGCCAATCTTATTGCATGGGCATTGTAACAATCAAACTCAGAACCAACAGTTTATCCAAGAATTAGTCGCGGCATCTCCAGAAGCAGGAAGCATTGTACTACTTCAGCAGCCACTTTTGCCCTCAACAACTTCTTCAGTATCCAACACATTGCCTCTAGCTTTGGTCCAAATCCAGAAACATTCTGTATTGAGTTTATGTTCAGAAGCTCCGAATCAATTGTGGCTTGCTTGTGACATTCTTCATCAAACTCCACAAACATTTCTTTTGCCACCTTGCTAACAATCATAACCATATCCCTCTCAAAAGTACTAGCATCAGAGACTTTACTTTGTCCTTCAATGTTTGCAAACAAATCTTCAAAGAAAGACCGAGCATCCTCAAAACTCATTATGCCTGAATGCTGCAGCCAATGCTTGTCTCAACGCAACGCAATATGTATGGCCTTCTCCACCAGGTTGCACGCCGCTCTATCACCATCCTCTTTGTTTCGGCCGCCCAACCCCAACCGAGCAACTAGAGGTTTTGCCAAAGAGGGTGAAAAATCTTCGGAACACGAGTAGTGCCGAATCCTCAATTCATCTTCCACAGACCATTTGATGGCCGATAAATACTTGTAAATGGAGCTTATCAATTCCACAAACTCAATTTGAGACGCCACTCGCATAAGCTCCAAACTAGATTTGACATCTTTGAAGTCCATGCGGATTGGTCTATACATGCGGGAAAAGCAGTCTACGTAACATGAAACCTGGATCCCGTGGATCTTCTCAAGAGTGAATTCCATGGAATTTACTGATGGTGAATGGGGATTCATAGCCCATCTCGTGCTCATGCACGCCTCAAAGTACTTGCTGCATGACTTCAATTGATTGGAATGCACCTTCAACTCTGCCAAGATGCCCTTACTCCGAAGGGTGTTCACTCGCTTGTTGTTTGCATTTGTTACCAAGCGTATGAAAACATCTTGATTTGTTCTTGTCCCGCATTGCCAAATGATCTTGCGAGATTGGTTTTGGGCCATTTGTAAGGAATCTCTTGGATGCCTCATATCTCCCAACCTACAATAGATAAATGTGCAATTGTCATCGATGGTCATGAAATGGTGTATGAAACATTGATTCTAGATGTGTAGCTAGGGTGCAATGCATTTGTCTTTTTAGATTCAAACACTAGCTGGTTCACCAAGCATAAGCATATATGAACTATGTTAAGTCGTGTCTAGCTTACAGCAGCTTGCTACCAGTATATGCACAAATTCAATGCAATGCTATCGAAGGGATATTCCTAATAGTTACATGATGTGGTACACTAGAGAACAACAATCAATACATGTTTTGATACAAAGAGGAAAATTCTAGTCTAGAATTATGCAAGTTTGCTCTTGTGGTTGTCGTATTAAAATTGAGCATGTCTACTTTGGTAGAATGTTGCAGTTTTGATGAGGAACTATGAAGCCAAACGTAACAGTCTCAAGCCCAAAATGACTAAAAATCAAAACATCCATCAGTAGAAAAATATTTAATTACGCAGAAGGGTCCAAACTCTAGAAAACCGTAGTAGGCTCCGTTGGCTCTCTTGCATGTGCAGTGCTCATATAGCTACTAGTGTATATGATATTTGAAATATTTCACAAATAGAAGAGAAATGTAAGTACCGCGTAGTGAGTGAGTACTGCAGTGCTTGCTGGCGATGGACGAAAAGTTATAACTTAGCCAGAGATGGAATGATCACGCCAACAGAGAAAAACGACGACAGAGATTGACCAAGATCAACAAAGAAAAAATGAGGGAAATGGGATGAGGAAGATTCAAGCTCCTGCTCATATAGCTCTGCAATTTGAGTTCACACTACTGAGACAATGATCGAGAAAGAGAAAAAAAATTAGGAGTGAAATGTGATGAGGAAGGTTCAAGCTCCTACCATTATACCCAAGCTTTGCAATTTGAGTGCACACTACCGAAACACCGATCAAGACAAATAGAAATTCCAAAGGACCTTTATAGCTCTGGAACTTGAATTCCCACTACCGAGGTTAAGATCCTGCTTATAGTCTCGAGAGGAAAACTTAATTACATGCACCACTCTGAGTAGTTTCCTCCACTTATAGTATCAATGAGATGTTTCAATTAATTTCAAAGATCATGGATGACAAGCTTTACATATACGACCGGTCCTTTGCATCCTTGCCGATGTCGGAATACCGTTTCTGCCATTTCGACTGTGTCTGTACAATATGTGCCGTCCCGACTCGTCAGCTGGAAGTATATATCATGGTCGGTATATGGAAAGCTTCCTCTACCGTTGGTGTATCTCCTGGAGGCACTGGGGTTTCCTGTTGCTGAAAGTTAGTTGCAGATCTTGTATCCCAATCTACAGCATGGAGGAGAGAGTGAAGGCTATTTTCCAAAAATGCACTACTGGAAATCAAATTTCCAGCCCCTGACATTCCCAATATCATATTGGAATGGCCGGCCCCGACTCTTTGGGTGCAGTTTGGAAGAGAACAAGCGGCTAGTCGCGGAGTCTTTGCCTTAGTATTAACCTCATATTTACTTTTAGAGCTTTTTTTGCTGTGCAGGCATGTAACTCCTGCTAACTCCTCATAAATGAATTGTTTATGTAGTCTCTCCCCTTGTGGGGCAAAGACAATAAATTAATATAAAGCCAACAGTGAGTTGCTAAACTCAAGGAGCTTGCGGTGGATTTCGAGGGCTCATCTCGCAGTTTCCACATATTTTGACTTGGAAGGTGCTTGCATGCAGGTAGTGAGGTTTCTTTCTTTGATAGGATTGTTGCCCAAAGAATCAGGCAAGGTCTCGGGGAAGTCACTTAGTGTAAATTTTGGGTACATATGAGCGAACAAAGGGTGTTTAATGGGGGCTATGATATTATTAGAATATTCTACTATTTATAGTATATTTTATATAAATTATAGGAATATTTCTAAAATATTTTTAAATTGGTTTTAAAGCACCCTATATTGCTTTTATAAATTTATGATTTTTATCTCAAATGAATAAAAGACACCCTATATTTATTCTCTCATAGTTATTTAAATTCTTGACAGTGACTTCCCTAGGGGCAAGCTACTCACAAGGTTTCCTCAAATCATTGGGTATAGCTCTGTCAACTTTTAGGGCCCAACACGGAAGCAAATATACCGCCTAAGTAGTCTTGTTTTGTGGAGCTCATTAGGAGCTGGTAGATTTCCCTCAGTGCTTTGGGCATAGTCTCACTAGTAGAAGATCTGTCTTTTTTCATTCTCCACTTTGTGAGAACAATGAATAGTACCGGAATATTACACCTATATTTCTGTCTTCTTGTGACCAAAACTACTCACCAACATTGACACAACCCATGTGCCTGGCGCCATTTCATTTATTTTTCATTTATAGTAAGTGAAAAGCGACACGTTTCCTACTAGTGTCTAGAGCAGTGTATGAAGCGTATACACAAAGCTCTTGAAGCGAAATCTGTGAGTTGACCGTTGAATGGGATTCTTAACCTTCCAGAGGTTATTTTTCGTAAAGCTAGCTTTTGGAGAACTCAAGGAGACTTAACTCCAGGCTCTCAGTCCATGTCCTGTACAGCTAGAGCTCCAATTTCTTGTATTTTAACCCCTAAAGGATGTTGGGGTATTTTATGCGTTGGTAGTATCAGCATATAAGTGATGCTAAGGGGTGTAAAAGTGTGAATTTGGAGGGGAGATTTTTTGAAGAGGTGCATATCCATGCACTGTGCATATGGTGAATTTCAAGAACATTTCCATCTGTTGTGAGATCATAAAAAAATTATGTATTTTCCCAATACATGATTCAAAATACCTAAAAAAACGCCCTTTGAGTAGCCATATCTTTTTTTTTGGTCATATATTATTATATAAAAAAACTCGTATATTTAGTTCCCATTCCAAGCTCCATTTTTCATATTTGCAGTTTCTATCAATACCATAGTTTTTGTGGTGAAATACCATTTGGAAAAACACTTGCAACCCCTTTTGGTATGCAACCTCCTTTAGTGGTTAAGAACTTCACTCGCCATCGATTCTTCACTCTTTTATGCCATTTTTTGAGAGAACAGATGCAATTAAGTTATGCAATCTTTCTGTGGCTGATAGCTTTTGCTTCATTTGATGTACATGTGATAGGTTCCAATGATTTCTGAATTTGCCCAAGCTGAACTCCGTATATGTCCCAGGCAGCATATTGGATGCATTGCTTCTTGTCAAATGTGACTTGTCTTAAACCCCTAAAGGACCGGAATGGTTTTCCTCCAAAAACACTCCAATGTTGTCATTTTTACTCCCCCATGCAAAAAATCCAAAAAAATGTTATTTTTTTACCTTCTAACCATAAGATCTCGTTATAAACTATTTGAAAAACATACCCAACAAATTTTGTTGATTTTGATTGCACGGATTGTAAGATAATTGCGTTTGATGGAAAAAAACACCCCAAAAAAACACATGCCCAAAAATTTCAAATGCGTTTGACCATGGAAATATTGAAAAAAGCTCACTATTGAAACCTGTCGCACTTCACTTTCACATTCTATATGATGTTACTTGGTTGTGCACCAATTTTCGTTGCGTTTGGAGATGTTTAGGATGTTGAAGAACACCCTATACTTGTTGGGGTTTAAAAGTTCTAAAAAGACTCTTTCCTTTTGGAATTGTAATATTTTTTACTTTTATTTATTTAACCCTTAAACGACAATGCCAGCCCCACGGGCTTGGGTTTAGTTTGGGAGAATCTTGCTCATAACTTCTACACCATTGCACCAAATGGGGTTTTTAAAATTCCAAACCGAACACCTTAGAGAGATCTATACTTCTTTAGAATAAAGCTAAAGTAAATTAAACACAGAATCATGCTTAAAATGGAATGTAAAAGATATTTTGGGTGTGGTATCATGAAAGGAATTGTCGTTTAAGGGTTAAAATACAAACCCAAGCGGTGAAACTTAAGTACATTCCACCATCTATAGAATAGCAAAAATTAAATTTGAAAACAAAATAAATCTTCAAGTTTTAGAAGACATGTAGCACATATTCTAGGAATTTTGGGGGTTAGGAAGGAAATAAAGGGTGGAGAAAGGAAATTGAAGTGCCAACCCATTCCAATGTTCATGACCCCACTAACTCTCAAGGTGTATTGCCACGTGGCAGTTCCTCGTTGGATGATTTTTGTTTTTTATAATTATTTCTAAAAGTAATTTTAATTTTCAATTATTTCAATAATATTTTTTACTATAAAATTGAACTTAAAATATAATTATAATTTTTCAAAATTTAATTATAAAATATTTTAAAAATATAATATAATATTTTCAGTCTAAAATGATATATTTTATTAATGAAAAATTAATTTAAAATTAAAAAAAAACCCAATTTTCTAGTTTATTTCAATGTGTTTGGGAAATGGGGTGGTCTTTTGCCTCCCATAGTCCATCCCATTTCCCACACGCCGCCCATCTTGTTTGCCCCTCCTAAAATTCAATTATTTCTCTACTCCCCCATTGCCCTTTCTTCCAAAAAAATCACATTTCCCTCATAACTTTTACATATGGTGTCGGAATTCTAAAAAAAAAGAATCCCCATTTTTGTAGTACATTGGGAAATTCACTATTAAGTTTCTTGCAAAATTTGATTAAAAATGTGTTCACCAGAACCTACCCGGTTCTCTAAACATCCTAGTTAGGACACTTGGTCTTTTCGAGGTTAATGCAAATTTTTTTGTTGTGAATTGTCCATAGTGATTGGAATTGTTATTTTTGAGTTTAGAGTAGTTGAAATTGTGATTTTTGAGTCACTACTTGACTAAAGACATGTCACATTTGACAAGATTTCTCCTAGTGTTATACCCCTCCAAACGTTCCAACCTGTGAATTAGCTCCATGATGATGTATTGCTGGTAGGTGATAAGAAATGACGCACATACATTTTCTCTCTCTTGAATTAGGGCTGCTCCACGGTTGAAGGTCAAGAGGTGGTCTCCAATTCCACCAATCAAATTGTAAGAAAGTAAAAAATTGGCCTACCAACCCTTCACACTAAAGGTTAAAGTCCAAAAGCCATCGCCTTCCAAAATGCCTACATGGCCTATAGGACTGGTATGCCGACGTCGGCGAGGATGCAAAGGATGAGTCGTATACATATAGCCTGTCATCCATGATCTTTGAAATTAATTGAACCAACGCATTGATACTATAAGTGGAGGAAACTAGTCAGAGTGGTGCATGTAATTAAGTTTTCCTCTCGAGACTGTAAGCTGGATCTTAACCTCGGTAGTGGTAATATAATTTCTAGAGCTATAAAGGCAGGAGCTTGAATCTCCCTCATTCCATTTCATTCTCAATCTCTCTGTTTTGATCGGTGTCTCGGTAGTGTGAACTCAAATTCCAGAGCTTGAGTATAAAGCCGGTAGGAGCTTGAATCCTCTTCATCACATTTCACTCCTAATTTCTCTCTTTTTGATGGTTGTCTCGGTAGTGTAAACTAAAATTGCAAAGCTTGAGTATAAAGGTAGGAGCTTGAATCCTCCTCATCACATTTCACTCCTAATTTCTCTCTCTTGATCGTTGTCTCGGTAGTGTGAACTCAAATTGCAGGGCTATAAGGTTAGGGGTTGTGATCTTCCTCTTCCCATGTCACTCTTTTCCTATGTCGATCTTGGTCTCTCTTGGTGTGCGTGGAGCATGACCATTCCGTCTCTCTAGAGGAGCTCTAACTTTCTCTCCATCTTTAGCAAGCACCACAATACTCAGTCACTACAAGGTACCTACATTTCCCTTAGACTATTTGTGAAATATTCCAAAGATCATATGCACTAGCTAGTACTTACATAAACTAATATTTTTCTACTTATGGATGTTTTGATTTGTGTTCTCTGCATCAAATTTGCGCATATAATAGTAGCTGATGTAAGCTAGGCACGACTTAAGATAGTTCATATGCTTATGCGTTCATATGCTTATACTTGGTGAACCAGCTATTGCTTGAATCTGAAAAGACAACTGCATTGCATCCTAGCTACACATCTAGAATCAACGTTTCATACACCCTTTCATGACCATCGATGACAATTACACATTTATCTATTGTAGGTTGGGAGATATGAAGCGTCCAAGAGATTCCTTACAAATGGCCCAAAACCAATCTCACAAGATCGTCTGGCAATGTGGGACAAGAACAAATCAAGATGTTTCTATACGCTTGGTAATAGATGCAAACAACAAGCGTGTGAACACCCTTCGGAGCAAGGGCACCTTGGCAGAGTTGAAGGTGGATTCCAATCGGTTGAAGACCTGCAGCAAGTACTTTGAGGCATGCATGAGCACGAGATGGGCTGTAAATCCCAATTCACCATTGATGAATTCTATGGAATTCACTCTCGAGAAGATCCACGGGCTCCCGGTTTCATGTTACGTAAACTGCTTTTCCTGCATGTACAGACCAATCCGCATGGACTTCAAGGATGTCAAATCTAGTTTGGAGCTTATGCGAGTGGCGTCTCAAATTGAGTTTGTGGAATTGATAAGCTCCATTTACAAGTATTTATCGGCCATCAAATGGTCTGTGGAAGATGAATTGAGGATTCAGCACTACTCGTGTTCCGAAGATTTTTCACCTTCTTTGGCAAAACCTCTAGTTGCTCGGTTGGGGTCGGGCGGCCGAAACAAAGAGGATGGTGATAGAGCGGCGTGCAACCTGGTGGAGAAGGCCATACGTATTGCGTTGCGTCGAGACAAGCATGATCAATTGCATCCAAAAGTAATGAGCATCAAAGATGCTCGCTCTTTTTTGAAGGAGTTTTTAGCGAACCTTGAAGGTGCTAGTACTTTTGAAAGGGATATGGTCATGATTGTTAGCAATGTGACGAATGAAATGTTTGTGGAGTTTCATGAAATATGTCGTTATGTCACGATTGACGGGATGGCAACAGTTCCTGATTATAAACGCAAGTTGAAAGCGATATGTTGGATAATGAAGAAGTTGTTGAAGGCACAAGTAGGTGAAGAAGTCGCAGAGTCCTTCATACATTTGAAGTTGCAGCCATTTGTTGTGGAAGGCGTTGTTGGTTTTCCTTCCTGCCGTAAACAACGGTTGATAATGTATTTTCAAAAAGTTGTCAGGTTACGAAGGCGGGTTAGGAAATCATGGCAAGTGGTAAGCGGTGGTCTTTAATTCCTTATTATGGGGGAATTCCCCTATAATTGAAGTTCATGTTCAAAAATTATCAATTAATGTTTACGTTGGGCAATCCGGTTGCCCCTCGGGAATTACTCGCAACAAGAACTCATGATTTGTGCTTATGTCCTCGTACTTATTTCTAACCCCGAGTTCCTTGGAATCGGGAGCTCAAGGAAGTCACTTAGTGTAAATTTTGGTGTACATGAGCGAACAAAAGGTATATAACCCCTAAGTGCCCAACCATGCATATTTTGCATGATGTACGGATTTGAAGTCCGTTTTCTCATCCATCATACACTTTTTGTAGTGTGGATTTTTTATTGAAACTTTTATGGGAAGTTAGCTCCATGCATGCGTGATCCGATTAGAGAGTGGAAGATTTGTGAAATTTTTATGCCTCATTTCATGTTGTAGTGTTCCACCCACAATTTCAAAGATTTTAGTGTAAAAGTGCTCTTGAAAAAGTCAACTACTAAGATTAAGCAACCAAAAAATCTCCAAAAATCACTACACTTAGAGTATTACATTTCAACCCATGACAAAAAACTTCATTATCAATTTGTCAATATCTTATTTGTAATCATATTACAAAAGTGTGTTAAATTTTAAGTTTGAGATTGAATACACAAATATTGGTGATAGCAATTGCAAATCCAACCGTATGGATAGAATCTAAAATGCATAATGTACAACTTTTATTCATTCATCAACTTGAAAATATTCCTCTTAATTGTATTTTATAATGCATCTTTGAAAAACTGCCAAATCTCAAAAGGGTGAGAACGTTTAGGGGTTAATGGCAGCTATGAAATAATTGGAATATTTTACTACTTATAGTATATTTATGGTATAATCATAATATATCCTAGGAATATTCATAAAATATTATCAATTTGGTTTTAAATCACCCTACATTACTTTTTAAATTTTTAAATTTTTATCTCAAATGAATAAAGGCACCCAATATTTGTTCTCTCATGGTTATCTAATTTTTTCCCAGTGACTTCTTCAAAATTGGGAGTTGCCGTGGACATTACAATGCCCATGCAATAGAATTTGCGAGTCTTGTGTTTTTTATTCACCGAGAAGTGGTCGATAGAAATCTCTTATTGGAAATTCCACAACAAATTGCACTGTTAATAGAGTTATCCTAATAGGGAAATTGTGTTTGAACAATATACCATGTGTTTTGCTTTAATATAAGGTAGAGGGCTCTAAACCCACCACATTTCTAAGCCCGCACTCTAGCAAGGACGAACATTTTGAAATTTTGAATGTACCCATGGTGAAGAGCACCACTTTAGAACCCATGTCATTTCAACTTCAAAAATTCATAACTAATTTTAGGAACATCCAATTTTTTTGATTCAATGTATGTTGGTCTTTGCTTGGATTTGTCTTCTAGTGAAAAATCATCCTCACTTCTCTATGTGTCTTCATTAATTCACAGCCCTTAAAGTGGCGGGTTTAGAGCCTCCTACTTTACCCTTATATGTTCACTCTAAGTAGCTATGAGGTATGAAAGAGCTTAGTGGTCTCTCATTATTAGGTATGTAAGAGCTTGGTGGTCTTCAAATTCATGCACAACTAAGGTTGATTGTCCTAAAACCACCAATTGAAGGAATGTGGCCTTTTTTTTTAGCATTGCTAGATTTGAAAAAAGTGACCGCATTTGAAATAGGTTTTGATGAGGATTGCAAAAATTTGCAACATCTAATTTGTATTTGTACAAAATTCCAAAGTAGAAAATAACCTAAGACCCAAATCAAACCTCTAGGTTTTTCCATATCTACCGGGATGTGGTACTAACTTTCACTCATAATGATACCCAAAACCACCAACTATTTCTTTGCAGTGCTAGTCATGCCATTGGTCTACTTGAATAGTGAAATTGGTGGTTTTGGGTCTCAACTATGGTGGCCCCAGGAAAAGTCTACATGTTATAATTGGGGGAGGTGGTGGTTTTAGAACATCCTACCTTAGTTTAGCCGTCAAAAAAGACTAAACTAAGCTAAACTAGTTGTGCAAGAGTTTAGAGACCACCAAGCTCTTGCACACCTAATAATAAGAGGCCATTAACCCCTAAAGGACCAAGGCTAATTTTCCAAGTTCGGTCAGCTTAGTATGGAATGAGTATTGATCGTCAATTATTGAGATTTTTTGTGGTAATTCTACTCATTCTAACAAAGATGGGATGGTAATTTGCGTACGTAGATGATGTATAGATCAAAAGATACAATCATGTAAAGGTGGAAAACCTAATTGCGGGCACCTCTTGAAAATTTTCATACAATGAGCTATGCATCTGAATTTTTGTACACACTGAGCTCATGCCCCCATATACACAACTGCCAAATTTGAGACTAAACTTTGCATTTTGGGCATTTTCAGAAAGTTTCAAACTTGGACAACAAGCCAAAAAAAAAATGCTACCAACTTTGAAGCTTATAATCTTACTATTGAAAAACCTTGAACGGTTGAATTTTTTAAGGTTGTAATAAATTCAAGTTGGTTGAAATATCCTACGGTTGAATCGGTCAAAAAAAAATTTAGATCAAAAGCTATTTATCTTTTTATGAGAAGGGATACTTTGAAGTGTTTGGAGAGAAACATAATTGTGGTCCTTTAGGGGTTAAGCTCTTCTACATCTTATAACTAGTTAGAGTGAACAAATAAAAGTATATTAAAGCAAGACACATGGTATCTTGTTCAAACACAACTTCTCTTTTAACCCTTTAGTGCCCAGGGTAGTGTAGCTGGGACCTCTGGATTTCACTACTTTTTTCCATTGTGATTGAGATTACCAGAAATAGAATGGATTAAATTAGAAAGTAGCCGTACAATTCTATTCTCAACTGGAGAGCACACATTTTATTAAAATTTGAGAATCATCCAATGGTGGGATTGGAAGATTATAGTATGTATTTGAACTGTATAATGCACGCTCAAAAATGAGATTTTGGGGGGTGTGTGACTTCAAAGTTGAATAGAATTTGGGTTAAATTTTCAAAAATGAAAGTAAAGAAGTTCAGCTATGCCCTATGTCAATACCTCTCCGTTGCAATCTTTCATATCAAGAATAGACTCACACATGATTATTGTGAATTTTATAAGTGAAAGTGACTTATCCATATACGGTTTAGGCAAAAATTTATACGTTGAAAATTGACAAGAGTGGGTACATTAGTCAAGATCGGATTACACACACTAATGGAAGATGAAGAAGAGAACACAATACAAAAAAGAAAAACAAGGTAACAAACTTCCAAACACAAGAAATACTGCATAATACATGTGTTGTATTTGTAAGTATTTACTGTATTTTCAAGTATTTGCAGTATTTTCGCGTGTTCTTGATAGGTATTTTGATAGTTGTACAATTCCAAATTGAAAATTTCTTTTCCTGGAAGATGTATAATGTATGTGGCATAATCTGAACTTCAAAACTGAAGCTCCAATTCTTCACGGATTCTCTGCAATTTGCATTTCGAACGTTGTAGTGACCATAATGTGGTCAGCTGGGCACTAAAGGGTTAAGATAACTCTAGTGCATTAGAATTTAACCTACTCATTTCAAATGGTCAGTAAAGAATATATAGCTTGTTGTCAAACTTGGATTTTGACCAAGCTATAGACGATGAAGTTTTGGTTTTGCCCTTTGAGAACCAAATGCAAGTTTCATTACAAGCCAAAGAAGATTTTTTTTTACTTTGGCATTTGAGCATGAATTAGAGCTTGTGGAGCGCTATCTAATCCCAGGACTTGCCCAAGGATTTGTAAGGGATATCAATTTCTTTAATTTATGAATTCATGAATTCTTAATTGTTTAGGATTTATTTAGGGAGAGCCATGATTGTGCACGTCAACAATTACAATTATATGTCATGAAGCCAATCAGACAAAATGTAGGGTATCATTTCTACAAATTGTTCATACTGTCAAACTTCCAAAAATAACTTTAGCTCTTTATTAAATCTTCACGTGATGAAGTTAGGTCCGATGTAAAAACATTTTTAAATCTGACATAATGATTTTAGAAGCATTTAGTTTCAAAATTTCATCAAAGTCCAAATTTTATTTTTAGAATTTCAAATTTGGTATGATTTCTTATCACTCAACATTCTATTCTAAACAAGATTTTCAAAAGATTTTGTTTCAAACAAGAAAATATCATTACTCTCCCCAAATAGTGAATTTTATAACACCAAGACAACATCAAGGTCTATGTTTTTGAAAAATAATCCTCTATGGAGTTTAACTCAAATTGACATGATTCAAATTGGATTGGAAAATATACTTGATTTCCTATTTAAAAATATTCTTATTTTTTATAAAAATATTTTTTCATCCCGAGTAGCCCATAAATAAAAACTATCGACCCTAAAATGATTGTATGATCACTAAGAGGTTAAGAAGTGCTTCTTATAGAAAACTTGGAATTATCTTCGTATCATGGTTTAGAAAGAAAAAAATGAAAACTTAATCATTTCACTTCAATTGATGTGTTTTTATAGTATTCATTACATCAAAATATAAACATATATATATATATATACATGTATATATACATGTATATATATATATGTATGTATATGTATGTATATGTGTATATGTTTTATTTTATAGTAGTAAAACAATTTTTTCAATGAAATGTTGTATTGTTTATTCTTGAGTGTATAGAGTTTTAGTTCCCATCAATTAACATATCTATTCAAATGGGTTTTTTATATATATATATATATGTTCAATATAGACTATTAACCCTTTCGTACCCAAGTGACCTAAAACAAGTGACTTCTTTACTTTTTCTCTTACATTTGACATGTCTCTTAGTCATTGAGGTATTTGAATTTAAGTCGTGAGGCTCAAATATGCCCCCTTGTATACCATACTTGTTGGGCAAAATAAGAATCATTGTAGAGTGATTTGCTATCAAAATATTGAAGTGCAAAACACTAAAACACTGCAAAATACAACAGATTCTTACAAACACAACACGTTTATTATGCGGTACTTTTATGTTTGGAAGTTTGTTATCTTGTTTATATTTTTAAATTATGTTCTCTTGTTCATATCTCATTAGTGTATGTATTCCAATCTAACTTGATCAATGTACCAACTCCTTTCATATTTTAACGTATAAATTTTTGTCCCAAATCGTACATGGATAAGTCACTCTCACTTATAAAATTCACAATAATTATGTGTGAGTCCGATCTTGACATGGAAGATTGCAGTGAAGGTGTTGACATAGATCATTGTTGAATATCTTCACTTTCATTTTTGAAGAATTAACCTAAATTCTATTTAACTTTGACATAAGGTTGTTTAGCCCTTGCCATGGTTCACCCTTTTGTTCTTAGTGCATGGAAGATAGAAATTCAAAACATGTGATTCTTGAGGTAGAGCTACTTTGGAGAAATGGTCTGATATGGGTACCTTAGAAACCCCTTTAATTCTTAAGTCAACCCATCTGGCAAGTTTGAATGAGTACCTTTTTAAAACAAAATTAAAAATGAATCAACCAGATGTGGTTTCGATTTCCTACATTCCTCCGATACACCAAAAAAATTCACATAAAATCGTGTTTTAAAGACTTTGAAAGAGAGATTTTGTACAAAAATCAGAGTTTGTTTCAGCAACTTCAAAACATCCAAGATTTTTGGTACCCAAACCAAATGGAGAGGTTGGCGGTTTGATTCCCGGTTGTGAAATTGTCTTACTACTTGATTGAAAATCTTGCCCTAGGTTGCAAAAAAATGCAATTTGTGTGTTTTAAAAAAAATTAATTTTTTTTTTTAATTTTTTTTAAAAAAAAAACATCCAAGTTTTATGTTTAAAATGTGCAATGAAGTCATTTTGGTACAATTTTTTGATATAGAGTACATCCAGATATGTGTTATTTGAAATGGTTAATCTGAAAGACTAAAAATATTATTTATTTTGAACTACAATGCTTGCAAATGTTGATTTTGGCAATTCTTTCCACAAAGCATAAGACCATGAACATTAATCTATTCAATTAAGTAGTTGAACTTGAATTAAAATGTTTCATGTCATCAAGGTGTGGAATTTTTTTAAATTTATCATTTATAATTGTAGTCAATTAAAATAAACAAATTTGTTGAAATTTGGAAAAAACAAATATATGTTGGAAATTTGGGGAATAAAAGAAAATGAAAATTTTGAAATTTTGAGATTTTGACAAAATCAAAATTTCAAAAAAATTCAAAAAAACTTGAATAAAGTAAAATTTAAAAATTATTAACACCTAGATGTCATAAAATACTTTAAATCTAGTATATTATTTTAATTGAATAAGTTAGTTTCTTGTTTTTACGCTTTGTGGAAAAAAGTGCCAAGAATCAGCATTTGCAAGCATTGTAGTTCAAAATAAATTATACTTTCAATCCTTCAAATTAATCATTTCATGTAACACATATTTTGAAATACCTCATATCAAAAATTGGTACCAAAACAACGTCATTGGATATTTAGACATGTGTTTTGGATGTTTTGAAGTAGTTGGAATAAACTTTGATTTTTGTAAGAAAAAAATTCACTTTTAAAATCTTTTAAATGCTTCTATATTTACGTGTGATTCTCAAACATGATGTAGAGTGCACCCCCCAGGATTTCTTTTGTGTAGGAAAATCAAAACCACATCCAGACGATTTGTTTTTATTTTATTTTAAAGTGGGATTCATTCAAAGTTGGTATGAGGATTGATTTAAGAGTTAAAAGGGCTTTTTGCGGTACCTATATCAGACCATTGCCCTATAGACTTCCAAACCTCTATTGTCGTTCTTTAGACAAAGAATCACGTGGCATGTCCAATGTTCTAGAATCAGCTACAACAATCTTTGTGCAATGATTCTTATTCCAAGGTACAACTCACAAGAGCTAAAGGACCTTATAAAAGTCACACATGGGTTATATGTCTAAATACCTTTGTATAAAGATGTATTCCGTTTTAAATATATGTTTAGTGTAAGTATACGTAAATATTTTCAGTTCTAAATGTGTTTATTGTATGTATACGTAATACGGCAGTGTTCAAATTAATACCCCTTTTGTGCACTCACGTATATTCGTACATGTTTAGTACAGTGCACCCCCCGAGGTCACTAAAGTGTTTATTCTCGAAAGGGGAGAGTAGTCTTGCACCAATGGCTCTTGGCACTGGCTCATTGTTAAGACAAACAGACACTTTATTCACGCATGCCTCGGAAGAGGACCGGAGTTCATATCTATCTATCTATCGTCATTAACCCTTTAACGTCCCAATTCAGCACTGTTTTAAAAAGATGCGCTATAAAATGTTTGATGAAACCCTAAAATGGAGTAGATGTACAATAAAAAGTTGTAAATGTCAATGTGAAGATCGCATTTGCACGGTTGGACGCATCATATTTTTATTGATATTTTTGATTTAATTTTGAAAGATTTTCTCTTGAAATTCAATTAAAAATCCCAAATGAACATAAAAAAAATTCAAAAAATTGTAATGAAATTGGAATAACATGCCCTACAAGATGGTGTGGTTTCCATTATTGGATTCTACCTATTTTTGAAAATCATGTTTGAGGTTTCACTTTTTGAACTAAGAATGAAACTTACATAAACCAATTGTGTTATTTTCTAAAAGTCATAATAACCTATTTTGAAGATCCAAACCGTTCAAAGAATAGTGAACTTGCACCAGAACCTAAAGTAATTTTGGTGGATGAAAACTGTCCACTCTGGATGAGATCCAAACAACTTCAATCTGGTCGTCGTCCAATATATGGACGTTGGCGCGTTAAAGGGTTAATGTTAAATAATTAGAAACCTTCCCAATTTATATCTATGATATTTTGTGATTATCTATGCTTCCTAATCTTTTTGTTGCATGCCTAATATTTGCATGGTCTTAAGGTAGGATGTTCTAAAACCACCACCTCACCCAATTATGATATGTAGACTTTTCTTGGGGTCACCATAGTTGAGACCCGAAACCACCAATTTCACTATTCAAGTAGACCAATGGCACGTCAAGCATTGCGAAGAAATAGTTGGTAGTTTTGAATATCATTATGAGTGAAAGTTAGTACCACATGGTGTGGACATGGGGAAACTTAAAGGTTTGATTTGGGTCATAGGTTACTTTCCACTTTGGAATTTTGTATAAAACTGACAAATGCGAAATATATTGAGGTAATTGATGCAACGTAGTATTGCTAGAAGCCAAAGACGTACGGGTGCTAAATAATGGTGTGTGGGAGGAGGGGTTAGGCATGGGCTGATCTCTAGAGTGTCCTTGTGATGAGTTATCCCATATGGTTTGTCCATGGTGACCTCCTAGTGTACACTACTTAAGGTGGAAGGCCTTTGAGTAAAGATTATCTCTTTCTACGCATTCCTTGTGTTTGTGTGTGTGCCTTGTGCAATCTTCTCTACCTTCAATAGGTTATGGGCCCACTCATGTGTGTTTCATGAGTATTAGATTGCATTTGTGCAAGTATTTTGAGGTCGGTGCGCAACGGGCGGTTTTGGAGCATTGTTGGAGGTTTTGGAGCTTGTTGAAGCGTTGGTGTTTCTTGGAGGTGTGCATGGGCTGAAGTTACATGTTGGAGCACTCTCTTTGGTCAATTTCTTCCCTTGATCTCCTTCTTTTCTTTCTTCTATCTCTTCGTTGCGAGTGGAACTTCGTTTGGTTCAATTGTGAGCATTTGAGTAAATGCAAGTGATTTGTGAGGTGTGAAGACTCTCGTGGAGGGTCTACCATCTGATCCTAGTGATTAGGCACTTGCTTTGAGGTGTTGCATGTGTTTCATGCTCTTGGGGTGCTCAAATTTTCATTTGGAGCTAGTTTGTGCACAAAGGTGCGGTTTTGAGCAATTTCAATGCGATTGGGGTTTTGAGGGACTTGTGTGAGTTCATGTGCATTGAGTGAGTGCTCTTGAAGGACACAAAGGTGTCATTGACGTGCATTGAGTGTTTGGGGACACTAAGGCGTCGTATTGAAGCATTTGGAGTTGTTTTGAGCTCCATTGAGTGATTTGAGGGGTTTTGGTGAGCCTCTTTGCATTTTTGGGTGAGGGTTCTCACATTTGAGTGTTGGGAGGCGTGTGTGGAGCACAAAAGTGCTGATCTAGTGTTTGGGGTTGTTTTAAACCCATTGGGTGCACAAAGGTGCAATATCAAAGCAAAAAATCACAAAAACAAAGTTGTGTGTTTGAGTTTGAGGTTTCATTTGTGTGGGGAGGCATACGTAAGTGAGGATCATGGCATCTTTTGAGGGTGAGGGTCCCAAGGTCGTGGACAAGTTCGATGGGGTGAATTTCCACTTGTGGAAATTCAAAATGGAGATGGTGATGGCCGAGAAGGAGTTGTGGGAGATTGTCGAGGGTAGTGAGGAACCTCCTTTCTCTTCTACGGATCCTAGGATCATGCAAGCGTACACGAGGAGGGAGAAGAAGGCATTTGCCATTTTGGCACTCAACCTCGCGGATTCGCAACTTGCGCACATTCGTTCGTGCAAGACACCCGCGGAAGCATGGTCCAAGCTTTGCAACATTCACGAAGCGAAAACATTGGCCAACATTTTGTTTTTGAGGCGCAAGTTCTTCACCATCAAGATGGGCGAAGAAGATGACATGTTGGCGCACATCAACAAGGTCAAAGCTCTCGCGGATCAACTCAACGGTTGCGACGTGTCGGTTACGGATGGTGACATCGTGATGACACTTTTGGAGAGCCTTCCATCATCATACGAGTACCTCATCGTGGCAATGGAGTCAAGACCCATTACGGAGCTCACATTGGACTATGTGACCTCACGGTTGTTGCACGAGCTTTCGCGGCGAAAGGAGAACGAGTCTCGAGAAGATGGAGCGGCACTCGTGGCGAAGCAATTCAAGAATGGAGGCGGTGGGAGCTCAAGCGACAAGGTGTGCTTCTATTGTGGTAAGAAGGGCCACATTGCCAAATTTTGCTTCAAACGCAAGAGGGATGAGAAAGGGGAGAGTGCAAACAACACTAAAACTCGTGACGATGATGAGTACGCATTTACGGCTAGATATGAGGCAAGCATGAGCGATGGCATCGAGGGTGATGCAAGCATGAGTGATGGTATCGAGGGTGATGCAAGCATGAGTGATTGGATTGAGGTTGGTGATGAGTATGCAAACATGGCAAGCAATGTATCGTGCAATGGTAGTACGAGTGATTGGATTGTTGATTCGGGGGCTACAAGCCACATGTCACCACATAAAACTTGTTTTCATTCGTATGCTCTCATTAATCCAAGGAGAGTGATTTTGGGAGATGATACGGTGCTTGAGGCCGTTGGCAAGGGCCAAATTGTTGTAGACACCGAGGTGAGGGGTCGTGTGAAGACAATCACTATCCAAGATGTCCTCCACGTTCCCAAATTAACGGCAAATTTACTATCGGTGAGGCAATTAGTGGCAAAGCACTTGAGGGTTGAGTTTAGTGATAAGGGGTGTTATGTGTTGTCACCGAGTCGAGATGAGGTGGCCATCATTGAAGAACACGAGGGCTTGTACCACATCAAGTTCTCCAAGGTGCATTCGAAGGAATCGGCGGCGTTGGCGCATTCAAACTTGAAGGACGACAAGTTGGCGTTGTGGCATCGTCGACTTGGCCATTTGAACATCAAGAGTGTGAAGACACTACGCGGCATGGTAAGCGGTATGGACCTTCATCAATTGAAAGTGGATGCTTCTACATTCACGTGTGAAGGTTGCATTGAAGGCAAGCAACAACGGTTGCCATTTGCGGGTGAAGGGGCGACACGGGCTACAAAAGTTTTGGAGATCGTGCATTCGGATGTGTGTGGCCCCATGAAGACCACATCGATGGGAGGTTGCAAGTACTTTGTGACCTTCATCGATGATTTTTCAAGGAAGATATGGCTCTACCCTATCAAAGCCAAGAGTGAGTGCTTTGAGAAGTTCAAGGAGTTCAAGACATTGGTGGAGAACCAATCCGAGTTGAAGATCAAGGTGTTTCGGTCGGACAATGGCGGCGAGTACATGTCCAAGAAATTTGACGAGCTTTTGAAGAATGAAGGCATCGCACGCCAAACTTCGGCCCCGTACACGCCTCAACAAAATGGAGTTGCGGAGCGCGCAAATCGCACCATTGTAGAGATGGCGAGGAGCATGTTGCACGCTCAAAACTTGAAGTTGGACCTTTGGGCGGAAGCGGTGGTGAATGCGGTATACACACGCAATCGGTGTCCAACAAGCGCGGTTGAAGGCATGACGCCGGAGCAAGCGTGGAGTGGGAGGCAACCATGTGTTGCACACATGCGCATCTTCGGATGCATTGCATATGCGAAGGTTCCTGACGAACGGAGGACGAAACTCGAGGCTAAGGCCTTGAAATGTGTGTTTCTTGGGTATTGTGAAGGTACCAAGGCGTATAGACTCATGTCGGTGGACACGAGGAAGATCATTCGGTCACGTGATGTGACATTTTGTGAGGAGTCTACGATGGAGGCTCCTTTGGAGGTTGGTCCAAGTGGGAGTAGTGGAGACGTTTTGGTGGACACACCCTCCAAGTCTCCTAGTGTTGTTGATGTAGGTGATGATGACGGTGATGACGAAGCTGGCGACACGGAGGTTGTTGAAGCGCCATCGAGCTCAAAGGCCAAGAATGGCGCAAAGGGCACGCAAGAGGAGCAAGTTTCTTCAAGCGAGCGGCGGTACCCCGAGAGATCGCGCAAGCCACCTGGAGAATGGTGGAAGAACCACATCTTCCCTCAAGTGGAGGACGAGCATGCGAATGTGGCATTATCGGATGGTCCATTGACCATTCGAGAAGCCATGCAAGGTGAGGATGCGGTCAAGTGGGAGCGCGCCATGCAAGAGGAGTACGACTCTCTAATTGCTAACGGTACGTGGCAATTAACTCCCATTCCAAAGGATCGCAACCCCATTGGTTGCAAATGGGTGTTTCGGACAAAGAGGGATGTTTCGGGTATTGTTGTGCGTCACAAGGCAAGATTAGTAGCCAAGGGGTTCGCGCAAGTGCATGGGGTGGACTTTCACGAGACATTTGCTCCCGTGGCCAAGTTCACCACCATTCGATGCATTCTTGCCATTGGAGCGGCCTTGGACTTGGAGATGCATCAAATGGATGTGAAGACCGCATTTTTGAATGGCGATTTGGAGGAGGACATCTACATGGTGCAACCTGAGGGGTTTGTGCAACAAGGTAATGAGCACCTTGTTTGTAAGTTGCAAAAATCATTGTATGGGTTGAAACAATCTCCAAGAGCGTGGTACCAAAAGATTGACACGTTCTTGCTTGCACACGGGTTTACTAGGAGCATTGCGGATCATAGTCTCTACTTCATGCAAGACGGGCAACATGTGGTGATTGTGATCATATATGTTGATGATTTGATCATTCTTGCAAGCCTCATGAGTTTAATGAATGCATTAAAAGGCATGCTTGAGAGAGAGTACGAGATGAGTGATCTTGGAGAATTGCACTTTTGTCTTGGTGTTGAGTTTGTGCGAGACAGGGCTACACGCACTATCACCATGAGTCAAGGCAAGTATGTGATGGACGTGCTCAAGAGATTCGGGATGGAGGATTGTAAGCCCGTGGCAACACCATTGGATGCAAACTCCAAGCTCGTCAAGCTTTCGGAGGAGGAGTATGCGATGGAGGCTAAATCGATGGCGGAGGTGCCATACAAGCAAGCGGTGGGGTCATTGATGTATGCGATGATTGCGACACGGCCCGACCTTGCGTATCCAATTAGCGTGGTGAGTCAACACATGGCGAGACCGGGCTCGATGCATTGGATGACGGTCAAGAGGATCATGCGTTATTTGAGGGGCACAAGCGATGTGAAGTTGTGTCTTGGAGGCAAAGACATTGTGTTGAGCGGCTATTGTGACGCGGACTACGCGGGAGACACGAGCGATCGAAGATCGACAACGGGCTACATGTTCAAGGTCGGATCGGGAGCGGTGTCGTGGAATAGCAAGCGGCAACAAACCACGGCGACATCAACGGTGGAGGCCGAGTACATGGCTACGAGCCATGCCACGAAGGAGGCCATTTGGTTGAGGCAACTAATGGTGGATGTGGGTTGCACACAAGGTGAGGCTACAACGATTATGTGTGACAACCAAGGGTGCATTTCACTTGCAAAGAACCCTACACATCATTCACGCACGAAGCACATTGATGTGCAATACCACTTCATTCGGGAGAAGTTGGAATTGGGAGTTATACATTTGGAGTATTGCCCAACGGAGCACATGGTGGCGGATGTGCTCACAAAGGGTCTTTGTAGAGACCGACACCAACGATTAGTAATAGCATTTGGACTTAGAGGCTTTGGCTCTACGCAAAGTGGGAGTATTGAGGTAATTGATGCAACGTAGTATTGCTAGAAGCCAAAGACGTACGGGTGCTAAATAATGGTGTGTGGGAGGAGGGGTTAGGCATGGGCTGATCTCTAGAGTGTCCTTGTGATGAGTTATCCCATATGGTTTGTCCATGGTGACCTCCTAGTGTACACTACTTAAGGTGGAAGGCCTTTGAGTAAAGATTATCTCTTTCTACGCATTCCTTGTGTTTGTGTGTGTGCCTTGTGCAATCTTCTCTACCTTCAATAAAATAGATGCTGCAAATTTTTGCAATCCTCATCAAAACCTATTTCAAATGCGGTCATATATTTTTTTTTGAATTTAGCACTACCAAAAATAGGCTAGATTGCTTAACCCCTAAAGGACCGGGGGGTGTTGAGCTTAGTTCTTCTTTTCTTGACTAGCTCTTGTTGCAAGCTCAATTCCTCATTAGTGTGGGATAATTTTGACGATCGGCACCGTTGAAATTGAAGAAGACTTACATAGTTTTTTTATGAAAAAAGGATCAACAAAATCTCACAATTTTTGAGAAAATGCCACCGTTGAGAAGATTGGTGGAACTTGTTTGGAGTATTTTGTACATATGCTAAAATCGGATTGTTCAAAAGTGCTCTAAAAATTCTGAAATTTTTACAATGAGTAGAAATCATCATTTTAAACATGTGAATTTTTTTTCAAGTAAGTTGGAGGTGTGAGGAGGAAGATATGAAGGTCTGATGTGACTAAATATTCTTCAGTGCAACTCAAAAAAAATCACCAAAAATCGCTCACTTGATGAATTTCCGATCGAGAAGTAATTACAGATTTGGCTCTTAACCCTTTAGTGCCTAGCAAGCCAGATTATGGTCACTGCAACGTCGGAAATGCAAGTAACAGAGAATCTGTGAAGAATTGGAACTTCAGTTCTGAAGTTCAGATTTGCGCACATACATTACGCACCTTCCAGAAAAAGAAATTTTCAATTTGGAATTGTACAACTATCAAAATACCTATCAACAAAACGCAAAAATACTGCAAATACTTGAAAATACAACATATGTATAGTGTAGTATTTCTTGTGTTTGGAAGTTTGTTATCTTGTTTTATTTTTTTGGATTGTGTTCTCTTCTTCATCTTCCATTAGTGTGTGTAATCCGATCTTGACTAATGTACCCACTCCTGTCAATTTTCAACGTATAAAATTTTGTCCTAAACCGTACATGGACAAGTCACTTTCACTTATAAATCTCACAATAATTATGTGTGAGTCTATTTTTGATATGAAAGATTGCAACGGAGAGGTGTTGACATAGGGCATAGCTGAACGTCTTTGCTTTTATTTTTGAAAATTTACCTCAAATTCTATTTAACTTTGAAGTCACACACCCCCCAAAATCTCGTTTTTCAGCGTGCATTATACAGTTCAAATACATACTATAATCTTCCGATCCCACCATTGGATGATTCTCAAATTTTAATAAAATGTGTGCTCTCGAGTTGAGAATAGAATTGTACGATTACTTTCTAATTTAACCCATTCTATTTTTGGTAGTCTCAACCACAGTGGAAAAACCCACTGAAATCCAGAGTTGTCTGCTATAGTACCCTAGGCACTAAAGGGTTAAAAAGAGCCAAGGTCTCTTTGTTGCTCATCCTACAATTCAAAGCCCAAAGATCCAAATTTCCTCACTTTCTAGTTCTAAAAGCCCCTGAGAGCCTTACGATCTTTTAGGGGTTAAGTTGGTGGTTTTAGGACAATCAACCTTACCTGCTTGATTATCGTTTATTTTAACCCCTAAACGTACCGATGCTTTGAACACAAGTAGATGCTAGCCTCAAAGATAGATATTAGCATGACTCAGATGAACATGACGTGTACATGAGAGGACCATTGCAAGCATAAAATCTACCCAACAAATTTGACACACTTGTAATTGGAGGCCTGTCCAATATTGTCAATAGCTCCCCATCACAAGAGATTTATTGGAGTTGGTAGAGAATTTAATAAGCTTTCAAAGGGACTTGGATGAAAGTCATCCAATATTGTATGAGAAAGTTGCAAGGCTTTGAATCTATTCGTGATCCAATTTCTAGACGCTGGGACATTTAGGGGTTAAAGATAATATTTGGTTGTTGTCAGGCATAAGAGCATCATCAATCCAGCCACGTTTAAAAACCCCTGTATATCACATTTCTAGACGATGCTCCGGGGCTGCCTGTGTGTTGTCCCGCATCCTGATGCATTAAATCCAACCCTCACTCCGGAACGTGCCCAGTAAATGTGCCAACTCAGCGTCTGCACAGCCGTTCCACCGCTCACTATAGCTCACTTGGCGTGTTTTTCCTTGACCTTGCCTTGCCTTCGTGTCACGTTGACTGCGCTTGTAGCGGGCGCAAGAGAAATGGAGGAAGTAGCGGCCAAGAGTGTCGGCTTGGCGTGGCCAGGTCCGCACCTCACGGTTCCGTTCCTGCGTTGGAACGGTGAAAAGGCTCCGCCGCAGGAAAGGTAGTGCTCCTGCGTCACGTTCTGTGGGCGATTGATGATGCTCTAATGATTTGCATGATTTAGCATCAGTACATCATACACATCAAATTTATACACGTCGCCACCGAGGGGGGCGTCCAGTTCCACTTCGTCCTTGTGTGTGTTGCTGACCAGATACACTCTGTGGCCGGGATCTTACAAGCTCCCCTAATTCGTCCGAATGCATCACATAACCCCACGCATTTTTGGTAACAGAATAGACCACAGGCTTGCCTTTGGACGACACGAAGAATACGGAGTCCTTGTATCCACGCACAACATCCTTGAACTTGAACACACTACTATTATCTGCCAGTGCAGTACAAAACCCTCCCGGCATTTCACAAACTTCAACACACCGGGGAGGACTCGTGGATAGCGAAACGTTCATGATAAAAAACCGGGACTCATTTGCAATTCCTTCTCCAACCCCCACCAGCAGCAATTTCTCCTGCACAGCCACCAACCGAATCCGAGAAAAAGCTCGAGGAGTAACTACGTCGAATTCCGCCCACTCGTTTCGCTCATAATCAAGCGCCGCAATCTTGAAATCGGTCCGTTCAACCCCTTCCTGCGGCAAGAGCAATATGTACAAGAATTTCCCTAAAACTGCACTTGGAAATCGGTAAAGCGAAGAGACGTAGTTCAACATCGCCGCGGGAAGCTTACAAAGCTCGCGCCAGGACCCGGACTCGTACACCGCCACTTGATGCTTCCCGCAGTCCTCGCCACCCTCGATGACGAAAATCTTGGAGTCCCCGCTCATGTTCACCAAACCCCAGGAGCCCACGTTGCCCGAGCCTACGGGTGGGAGCTCTTCGCAGATCATGCCCGCTCCGGCTGCTGGCTTGCACAGCAGCAGAACCTCCTTGTCGCGCTTGTACGCCACTGCACACAGCGTCGCTCCGTGCATGGCCTTGGTCTTCCTAAACCTAAACCCTAATTCTGCTTGTTGCCGATCAAAGCTGAGATCGATGCTCTTGTAGCAATACCTGTCCTCCGACTCGAATATCGCACACCATGGAGCTCTGGAAACCCCCGGTGAAGATCCCGAAACCCCCGGTACTTGCAACAACAAATCCATAGCTTACACCGAATCCTTCCAAGTTCCACAATGAAGGTAATCCCCTCCTTTATATTGTTCCCAGTAATCTTTTACGTTGTCGTTGATGGTCATTGATCGCACAGGTTGAGTATAAACGTAAAAGATGGGTGCACAGAAAGGCGGCTCTATCAAAGTTAGTCAAATGGATCACAGAGAAGAGGCGTTTAGAAGAGTAGAAGAAAAAACTAGTACGAAAAAACTAAGGTAGACGACCTGTTTCCGATCAGGCCCCCAATCACGCAGTATAGGGCGACCGATTTCCGTGAACTAGCCTGCATTATTTTCGAATTCATTTGTAAACGGTGATGGAAACATGTTTCTTCTTAATATGGAATGATTGGCACCAAGAATGGAAACTTGTTACCGAGTTAGTATGATATCATGTGTTCTCCAAATCTAGTTTTGCAGTTCTTGGAAATAGGTCAGCCTATGTTGCGAGAACGGGTTGGAGAGAATCTTCACTTTGAAAATTTGTAGTAAATTCAATATTGCCCCAAAATTTGTTCAAAAATATGTGACCTTCTTCAAATCTATTTCCCTACACTGCAAAATTATTTGCCTATTTGTTACTCCACCGGAAGTGTGCTGAATTGCTTAAGGTGATCGGAAACAGGTCGTCTACCTTAGTACGAAAACAACAAAAACGCCAAATAGGCAGATTCCAAGGGAAAACAAAATAAACGTTCTGACACGAATTCGTTTGACCTGAAACAACTAGCATGACATACAATTCAAATAAGTTAGTTTAGAAAGAATTTGGATCCATAATCTGTGAGATGATTCTTGTGTGCCCAAGTATGCTTGCTTGTTGCTTAGGGTTTGCTTAGGGTTTGCTTAGACTTGTGTCAAGGCCTCGTTATTTCTAAGCACGGCTGCCTGCTCTTGACCTCCTGCTCTATCTCCAACAGGCTCTTCTCTCTCACTTTATGCTCAATTTAAATCTAGATCTAAATTTAGATACACGGGATGATTTTCATGTACTGTAATGTTCTTCATTGTAATTTACACTTTCATAGATATTAACTCCGGACCCCTACGAGGCAGGGTTTTTTTTCGCACTGTAGAAGCGCTCCATGCATGCAGTGGAGGGTGGTCCCTCCGGATTTAGACCATTGTGACTATGCCACGACATTGGAATCTGGCTCCAAGAAGCCAGAAAAAAAAACCTGCTACGAGGCCTGCGTGAATAAAATGTCTGTTCGTAATGCTAATAATTCAATATCCATTGGGTACAGAGTTATTTAAGCAAAACTACTCTCCCTTGTCAGGAATAGACACTCTTGATCAGATAACAAAGGACTGACAAATGGAGTGATGGGGTTTTAAAAGGTGTAGTGTTCTAGGTTTTTGTTGCCAAGCTATGGGATCATTGGTTGGTTGGTAGGAACCACTATACAGAGGTGGTCCGCGTTCGATTCCGGATAGGTTCCAGTGAGCCTTGTGTATGCTATGCACAACTTGGTGCTGCTGGTGATTTTATCACAGGCAGAGAAGTTATCCATCCTCCACGTGCGATAATTGAGAGAGTGCTTAGTATGGTTCTAAGTGCAAAGGGCAGTCTTTTCAAAATGGCATGTCCTATACGGAGTACGGACGACCGGTGCACCACCTCCGGCTTAAGCGCAGTTCGAAATATGGGTTGCACAAGAATTGATCCCTAGACCTTGCGGCCCTGAATACCGATGGCTGTAAGTAGCCAACCGGGCGTTAATTCCGACGAGTGTCTACGACAACGCTTTCTTTACACTTTCACTTTTAGTGCATTTTTGTAATTGATACTCCGTATGATTTTTTTTTCAAATCACTTCAAAAATTCATAGTAATTTCAAATTTTCACCAAATTCATGAAAAATTCATGATTTGTAATAAACACATGGATTCATCTACTAGAAATATAAATTTGAATACTTATCTTATTCATAGTGGCAAAATTGAGTGTAACTATTCTGTGGTCATAACCCCTAAGTACTACTTAAGCATGACACCAAAAACTCAACCAACCAGTCATTTCCTCGATGCAATAGTAGGATATACTCCACGAAATATGTGCTATTCAGAGAGGTCAATTGCATTGATGTGTTTCAAAAGCTATAATTAGGTTTGCAATTGGATCAAAAGTTGACCAAATTGAAAAAGTATACAAGGTAGGAGCACCAAAAACCAACAATGTACATACCTAATGCCGATAGAATCTAGATCATGCAATCATATTAGAATGCAAATCTAAAAACATAGTAGAGCCTTTATTGTATGTTGACCCAAATGATAAACTATCTATGGTCTACATTCTAGAATGACTATTGTACCTAAATTCTGTCGGCATTAGGTACAATGTTGGTTTGTTGGTTTATTGGTGCTCCTACTTTACAAGCTGAGCAGCGATAGGAAATACTCGTACAATGCCATGACCATCAAGAGATGCATAACCTGACAAACTGCTTGAGAAATTCATACCAAGAGTGATGAACCCCTGGAGATGCATGTCGGGGCTAGAATTTAGTATTGGGACCCCGTGTATTATCTCGTGGAAAATGTAGCCAGTGGGTACACTTGCCGAGGTGAGGTTCCCAATACTACATGTGACCATGTCGGGAACAAAAACGTGTTGAGCACTCTGCCATATGTGTAGGAATTGAAGGTAAGGATTATAAGGAGAAGTAAAAATTAATACTAGTGCAGTACGTCAGGGCTGTACATTCACATAATAGTTCTAAGCCAGCAAAAGTTACAGTGAAAAATAAAACCTGACAACAAGTGTAAATGCTGTGTATCAGTCATCAGAGAAGAACAGATTATCTTTTTCCTTTTTTTTCCTTTTTACGCAGATGACATTTTTAATTTTTAATTTTTTAAACAAATGATAGGAGATTTCATTGCAAAAGAACAGAAAAGGCACCTCAGCCACAGGTGGCCTGAGGCAAGAACCGAAACCAAACAAAGGCGCAAATGACATCAGATAATCAGCTTGAGTGTGCTGGTTGGACGGATAGGGAAAGCAACTATTTTAATGGCATCAATGGCATGCTGAAGTGGCTGCCTGCCTATGTCTGACCCGGATCGTCGTCAGGACGTCAGGACCAAGCCAGACAGTAAGATAACAGAGACAGAGCACCTGGCCATATAATCCGGATTGGGCAAACCAACATCTATTATACAATACAGCATGCTTTGTCTCACACGACCGTTCCGCGCTGGAATCTATCGAGGAGATAACTCAAGCTCAATGTGCTCAACGGCACGAGTCCCACTAGTCTATTATACAATACAACATGGTTTGTCTCACTCGACCGTTCCGCGCTGGAACCCTTCGAGGAGACAACCCAAGCTCAAAAACAAGTGCTCAACGGCACAGGTTCCATTAGTACTGTAACATAAGAGCATCTCCAGCTGAGAATCTGACACAATTCAAAAGTGAAAGAAAAATGCCAAGGGCCCTTCCAAAAAACTTCTTAACCCTGTATCATAGAGTGTGTAAAAGATGACACTTGAACTTTAAGTTTAATTGATTATAGAGTACCGAAAAGAGTGTCTCAAAGTGGAAAGAAACTTAACCTTAAACGTCGAGAGGGCATGGGCGGGGCAGCCCGGAAGGCATCTAAATTTTTGGAGGAGAAAAAGAAAGAACGACTCTACTCGCTAGCACTATAGCAATGCGGCACTTTTCAAGAAACAACCTCAATTGCCCCAACCTCAACTCTTGTTCATTTTGATAACTTTGATTGTTTGCCAATGATTTTACAATGTCTCAAATGAGGAGCAAATTTGTAATGTAGATCGCATTTTCAATAGCTTTCCAATCCTTGCTGATTTGGTTGAGAAAAATCACTTTTTTCTTCATTATTCTCTCATAAATTCACTATGATATTTAAGGGTTAAATGCACCCTATATTCGTTTTGAGTTCAAAAAGACTACAAAACTAGTCTATATTGAGTTGAAGAACAATCTAAAGCAAGGCCTTGCTCTACCATGAGGTATGGAACTCATGACCTCCCGGGCCTTGCTAGAGAAGAGTTCCCACACGCTCCTCCAAGCGAAGAGCCCCAACCATGAAAACTATTCATGAACAATGATTGTCAAAAAATATAATTATAGGAAGAGAATTCCATTTAAACTTTGCTTCAAAAGCAATTTTGTTTTCCGATGACTCATATATCCCACATTCTACTTGTGATTGGTTCATTGACTATTTGATGCACGCTTTTAATGTTTCACAAGCGTTCGAGGGTGGGGAACTTTTAAATGAAGGGCTCTTCAAATATAGATGAGTAATTTCAGCGTGTCGCTTTTAGCGTGCATGGTTGGAGATGCTCTAATTGAGCGATGCAATAGAGCCCCCTTTTGAAAACTAAATTGAAAGAGGATCTTCAATTAGATCCACTTTTCTAAGAGGATCTTTAATTAGATCCATTTGTATTTCATAAATTGTGGGACTATCATGTCATTGCCACGTACACATAGTTCCTAAGGTTGGATAATCTATTACCACCAACTTAAGCAATCTGGCCTATTTTTGGCAGTGTTAAATTCACAAAAAAAAATATGTCCGCATTCGAAATAGATTTTGATGAGGATTGCAAAAATTTGCAACATCTAATTCGCATTTGTCAATTTTATACAAAATTCCAAAGTGAAAAGTAACCTTTTACTCAAATCGAACCTCTAGATTTTCCCATGTCCACACCATGTGGTACTAACTTTCACTCATCATGATACCCAAAACCACCAACTATTTCTTCGCAATGCTTGGCATGCCATTGGTCTACGTCAATAGTGAAATTGGTGGTATTGAGTCTCAACTCTGGTGGCCCTAAGAAAAGTCTACAGGTTGTAATTCGGGGAGGTGGTGGTAATAGGTTATCCAACCTTAATTGTAACTAGGCTTTCGTCCCATTGCAAAAGGGGATGGCTCCCATTGCATGGTCCCATTGAGGGATGATTCCCATTAGTCAAAAGCAAGATTCAAGGACCAGCCCAACTCTGCAATGGAAGGAGGTCCTAGGGTTGGATAACCTATTACCACCACCTCCCCCAATTCTGACATGTATAATTTTCTTGGAGCCACCACAATTGAGACCCAAAACCACCAATTTCACTATTCAAGTAGACCAATGGCATGCCAAGAATTGCGAAGAAATAGTTGGTGGTTTTGGGTTAGCTCATGAGCGGATCTAGGAACAACAAAGTGTGAACTTAGGAAATTGGTATGTGATGTATGGGTAAAAGGTTACTTTCCACTTTGGAATTTTGTATAAAATTGAAAAATGCGAATTAGATGTTGCAAATTTTTGCAATCCTCATCAAAACCTATTTCAAATGCAGTCAAAATTTTCTTGGGAATTTAGCACTGTCAAAAATAGGCCAGATTGCTTAAGTTGGTGGTAATAGGTTATCCAACCTTAGTATGGGACCACATACTCCAAATTATAGAATTAAAATTTCCAAAAAAAATCACTTAGATCTCCCTTAAGAGAAAACAATAAAATGACTAATACAAGTGTGAGGGTAAGTTTGCCATCCCCATATAATTCAGCATGTAATTTCCCAGGAGTAAATTTCTCCATGAATATATATTTTTACTTTTCTTTTCATGAATAACTTCAACTGTCTCGTTGCCATCAGTACACCCATTATCTTATTTACTATGTTGTCACTTTTATTGATGGTATGATTCTTTTTTGGCTACAATTAGTCCAAGGTTTTTTACAAATTTTTGGACTAATTCTAGTATGTACTATCCAAATTGGACCTATATTATAATAATTAAAAATATATACTTTGTTTAGACCATAATATTTTATGTTTAAAATAGCTAAAAATAGGTTTGTCAAAATATCTTATTCGTATTTGACATGATAAATTCATGGTAATTTGAAATTAAGAAAATCTAGTATAGGCCACACTATACCTACATTAGCACATTGTTACTACGAGTAACTTCAATTACCCTAATTCATCATTTCTTCTAATTCTACAAATTTTCCAAGTTTTTGTTATAATTAGTCTAAGTTGGACTAAATAAAATAATAGGTGTAGCTTGCTTGATAGATACAAACATGTGTTTATTTCATCTGGCATTGTTGTACCCCTGTGCAAGTATATCGTTATAGTCGGCATAAAATAATTATAAAAGGAGAAGCCCAAATTTTATTTTTTCAAAGAAAATTTGTTTTCTATGGTGAAAAAATTAATCTTAGTAAATATCCTTAGAATATTATAAACTATTCACATCATTTGGGCAAAAATAACAATTATTTAGCATGAATAATTATTACATGCCAACTCTAACGACTAGGTACAATAAATGTTCATGTATGTGTGCATATGTGTTGGGCATGTATTGCAATGAAATCCAGGTATCAACTCTTATACTAAGTATCATCTCGGCATGTCATTATAACAATTAGTGAACATTTCAAGAAGGATACTTGCATTGAAATGTACATTGAATAAGGGACCAAAAAATTAAAGGGACGGTCCAAAATGACCTTAAACTACCCTTGGAGAGTGCTAACTAAGAATCAAGAGTTCAAATCCCCACACGGTCAAAGTCTCTTCCGCATGATCCGCCCTACTGCAACCTTTGGGATTTGCCTTGGGAATTATTCTTTTTGTGTGCCAAAATAAATAAAAAATAAATAAATTAAAGGGACTTACCTTGTAAAAATAACCTTGTGATAAAATAAATAAGATTATATGGAAAAAATAAAATAAAATTTGTGATTGTCTAACTATTTGTGTCAAAAAATAAAAATGAAATTATCGTGTTTTTGTAAAGTAATGGTAAATATTTATATAGTGTGAAATGTTGATAAGTTAGTATGGGTTCCCTTAAAATCCCTATTCAGTGTACATCACAAGTTGTTTGATGACATTTCCAAAAAATATTGGTATCATCTTTGTATTAAGGTAGACATGTCAATGATTGCACATGTAATATTCAAATCCTTCATGATGAAAACATAGAAACTTACATTATGTCAACTTTTGAAAGATTGTGGTATGTCAAGTTGGGATTCACACTCGAAATTGTTTTGTACAATAACCTTTAATGCCGATCAAACACATTGGATATGATTTTTTAATGAAAAATTATTTATAGCCCTTTTCCACATGGCATGCGGTGATTCGACGGTACCTTACGTTTCTATGGTAATTGTACCGTGAAATTGTGCGGTCATTGACATATCTACTAAGGTAACTATATCTAAAAGCAACCACTTCCTTAAAGCGTGCATAGCTCAATCTTCTATAATAAGTAGATTCTAACACCCTACTATTGATGAGAATGTGCACAATCTGAACATCAGAGTTTAGAGTCGCTTTAAGGTCAACCTATAGTTAGCACTTTGGAAATTCATAACTAATTCATACGGTGTCCAAATAATGCATGCTAAAATGTGTTGGAATCCTCTTAAACTTGCTAATAAGACCCACTGAAAATATTTTTGTGTTATATGTGTAAATAGGCTCAGTTGGTAAGGTGAACGCTTTTAAGTATAGTTACCTTATGATTAAAACTGTGCAGTCATTAGAACCTGGTCATTGACATGTCTACTATAGTTGATTGGATTACTTGGGTATACCACTTTATATAAGTCATTGTATTATGCCACTGCAATGTAGTACCATGGTCATTGTTGAGAAATGTATCAATACTAGTACCTGAATTGACTGAATTGTACATACAAAGCTGTAATTCAAGTCCAACATAAGTAAATTCCAAGCAAGTTTTGTAACACAGGACGCAATGCAGCTCAAAGGCGCTCCAGGGCGGCTAGGGCGGATCAGGCGGATTACAGATCCATTTCGTCCCAGTTTTTTGTAGTCTCAATCTGTCTTCGTGTGTTTAGATCAAGCTAATCACGTCGCTAAGCAAGTTTCAGTCACTTGCTTTGCACGGAGTTGGGTGGAGCGGAATTTTTGCATCTAGAGTTAGGGTTTTTCGCACAGTGTGCCCTGGTTTGTGAAGGAAGATTGGGTGCCGACGTCACACGTTACGCGATGGCAGAACGTTCGTATGCCTCAGCCCTGAAGGAGAAGATGGCCCATGCGCCGGTAGCGCCCACCGTTTCCAGCATTGTGCGAGACAGTGCGGAAGAGCAGCTTAGCGAAGCCATCGAACCCGAGCTTGTCGCGGCAGTCACTAGCATGGGGAGATACCGCGACACGCAGAGTTTCACCCCACCATCGCCACGCCTGGTGAGAAGCTTCCCGAAGGCTTCGCGCGGATTTGCGCTGGGTTTCTGATCTGTAATACTGTGCTTGAAGTGAAGGTCGATCAAGATAGGGTGAAGAAGGATATGGAAAATCTTTAGAAACATGCGGTTGTTGCATATTTCGTGGGTGGGAGGCAAACAACACTCGCGCTGAATCAGTGGATTGCTGCGCTGCAAGGGCAAGTGGGAGACTGGGTGGGACTTGGCCGTGATTTGGGTAAGGGGTTCTTTCAAGTGCTTACCAGACATGCCGCCACCACTCAAAAAGTTTTAATGTACACGCCCCATAGATCCCGCTGGGGAACGTGCATTTTTCAAACATGGACTACTGGGTTTGATTCCGGAAAGCCTTCCAGACTCAAAGTCCCAACGTGGGTCACATTGCGAGGCATTCCAGGCGAGTTTTTGGGAGTTGCCAAAGAAATAGCCGGAGGACGAGGAGAGCTCCTCGGCAGTGACAAGCGGAAAGCTACTTGTGCAGATCAACGCTTCTGCGTTGCGCTGCAGGCCGGCCAAGGGTGGAAAACCCAGTTATCAGTCACGAATGATGAAACGAAGGAACAAGTCTTGATTAGTGTGGATTATTGCAATCTGCCTATTCGGTGCCGGTGTTGCCAGTCCACCGAACACTTCATCAAAGACTGTCCCGGAATGAAGGTTGCCTCAGCCGGTGAGACAGTTCCCTCGGAGGATCGCAACTCGCTAGCAGTCGACCAATCTCAACAGGCCAATGGAAATACTACCATCCCAAGCACTCAAGAGCCTGCTACAGCAATAGCAGCGGCAGTGACAGGAGCGGTGCGATACAATGAGCCACAACATCTTGGCACTAATTCTGAAACGACCACGAGCAGGTCAGGCAACCATTATTCAAATGGTGATTCTAGGCTAACGCCGGAGCACGAGTGGAATGGGTGGGAGAATGTCCCACGCCATAAACGTCCAGTGAGACCCAATCTCAAGGCTACGGAGATTCGGCAAGCCAAGAAAGCAGCAGACGCCCTAGCTGCAAAAGCACCTGCACAGAAAGGGAGTCGTGGTGGAGGGCGATCCAACTCGCACTTCACAAGAAATGGCAGCGTCCAAGGGGCACTCGCTCTGGATCTTGGAGTAACGATAGAGGGCGATCAAGGGCATCAGGTTCGATGAGTGTTGATTAGGAGGCCGGACAACGCCTCGCCATCACTGGAGATGGAGGAGCTGGGCCTTCAACTGCCCATGTCCTAGTGCCCATCGCCACTGACGGCCCTTCTCCACCAAGCACAGGGGAACCAGCCGCAGTGCAAACCTTGGTCCCGAGGTGGCTACGCCCACCCATAGCATCCCAGACACAGTGATGGAGGAGGAAAAGACAGACGCGCTCATCTATGAAGCGCTGCTGCGAGCTTCGAAACGAATTGAAGGGCAGACAACTCTGCCAATTCCCAGCCCTGCCACGACTGTCCCCACCAATGCCAACGGAGGGGCAATGCTTCACGCTGCTACCACGGGGCCTCCTCATCAAGGGACTAAAATCCCGAGGCCTCCGATCACTGGCAGTTCAGGAGGCCCAGAGGGGCTAAATAGGCTTGTTCCTGACCTTAACGACGTGGCCGCTCAGTCCAACTCACAAGCTCAGTTGGACGGGAGCACAGGTGCCGGGTCGCATGTTCAGTTCACCAGCCAGCGAAGAACAGAGTCTTCAGCTCGTCGGTCCCACAACTCGCAGTTATCAGGCACGACATGCCCAGTTTCTGGAATGGCGCCAGTCTCGTATCGGCTGTACCCCGAGCCCACGCGCAGGGGAGCCCTCACCCCGAGTCAATCTGCTCGGCGAAATGATTTTGCTTAAGCTGCAAGGAGGCAACGAGCCAGCCTGCTACTCCATAGACGAGTTGCCACGAGAGGAACTAATTCGAACCATGGTATGTGTGACCCTCCCCCTCCTCCCAATCCGTCTTTATGAAGATCACAACAACATTCCAAAACATATAGGGGCTTAACGACCCCTTGAAAGTGGATGTTGTTAGACAATATTTCCGGGGTTTGTTTGCCAGTACTGATGTCTTGTGCTTTCAAGAGCACCATCTACGTGGCACCCGGCTTTTAGCTTTAGAAAATTCTTTTTGGCCACAAGCTCATTTTTTTGGAGTAAAGGCTGCTGTAGGATTTGGTAACACTCCCCTTGGTGTCGGGGCTGGCAAAGATGGAGTGTGTCTTTGGGTTGCCTCCAGGTTGGTTAATTTGATTAGCACCTCGGGTCAGGCCCGTGGCGGTCGTGCCCAATGGGTACGTTTTTCTGGCTTGCCCGGTGGTGATGTTGCTGTTTTAAATGTTTACGCTTCTAATAGCACGAGAGAGAGGTGTGAACTATGGGAAGAGCTCCTTGTGAACTTACCCAAGGATTGTAGGTGGTTGCTCTGTGGAGATTGGAATTTTGTCAAGCTTAGGGGAGATAAGTCCAATCTTAATGGGCGACTTATTTCAGTTGGTGAAAACAGGGTGTTTAATCTTTGAAAGATGCCCTTGCGGTTTTTGACTAATTCTCTAGCTCCAATAGAGTGAGATTTTCTTGGGACAATAGGAGAGTTGGCAATCTTAGGTCACTTGCCCGTTTAGATAGGTGTTATGCCTTCTCTCGAGTTCGTGCAGGGCCCGAGCTGGTCACTGATTACCACATTCGCGGCGACTGTTGTCATGCCGACCATCTCCCCGTCGTATGTTCCATTCAGCTACAAATGGTGCCCAAGCGGAAATCAGCATACAAGATGAATTTGCTGCATCTTACCGATCCGCGCGTGGTCTTGAGAATCGGCGAGATCTGGCGCTACTGCCCGCGGCTGGGCTTTACTGGTAAATAACGCCGCGTGTTCAAATTCTACAAAGAATTTTGTCTCCGGAGGGCAGCGGAGTGGCGGGCGGAGGAGGTCCGCCTGCGCCAACAGTTTGGCGCGGCCACAGCAGACCTGCATCGCGACTCCTCAAACGAAGAGCTCCAGCGCCAACTCGGCGGCTTGGGAGAACAGTTACAGCAGGTAGAACACCGCCACCCCGAAGGCCAACGCATTTGCAGTAGGGTGAAGTGGCGGAGTATCGGGGACTCCCGTAACAAGGATTTTTTCCGCGCGTCTAAGTCTCATTCCAGTGCTTCCAATATTACAGCTCTCGAGGATGATCGGGGGGTGTTGCACACTGACCAACATGGGCTGGAGCGAGTCTGTTCTGGGTTTTATGAGAGCCTTTACACTGCGGCAATTCCCACAACGGAATCAGAGGAGGCAGCAGCCCGAGCTCTCGAGAGTGTGGAAGACAAGCTGACTCCGGGCATGAAGGCCAAACTGCGAGAACCAATCAGCCTTGACGAATTTGACAGGGCAGTGCGTGAATTAGCTCGAGTGAAGGCCCCCGAGCCAGATGGAGTCATAACTGAGTTTTTTAAAGCTTTAATTCGTGCCGACTATTTTTCCATGATTAACAACGCTATTGTGAGACACAGATTTCCGCCCGGGATCACGAAGGGACTTATAGCCTTGCTGTACAATGGGAGATTCCAGCGTTAGGCTCCCTAATTGGAGGCCTATTACACTTTTAAACGTGACTTACAAAGTGTTTGTGAAGGCCCTCCAGTTACGAGTCCAGCCAATCCTCATGGAAATTATAGACCCGGGCCAGTCCGCCTTTCTTCCTACGAGGTTCATCCTCGACAACATCTTCCTCACGCACGAGACATGGAGTGGGCGAGACACTCACACCAATCGATGGTCTTCCTTAAGCTCGACTTCTCGAAAGCCTACGACATGGTCGATTGGCGGTTCCTCTTCTGCGCCATGCGAGCTCTTGGGCTCCCCGATGAGTTCATCGACATGACGGAGCTACTCCTGCTTGACGCCACCGCCAACGTGAAGGTAAACGGTTCTGAGTCCCCCAGTTTTTCCATCTCCCGTGGTGTCAGGCAGGGCTGCCCCCTCGCACCCTTCCTGTTTTTTATCGTGGCTGAGGTACTCAACGCCATGGTCAAAAACGAGGTCAGGAGAGGGGCCGTTAGAGGGATTACCCTACCAGCCCCCGGTTGTGAACAAGTTGTGGCACAATATGCAGACGATACCTCTTTTAGCCTTCGAGGGGGAGGAATCGTCTGTCACTGCCCTTGTTCAAATCTTGGATTCCTTCTACTTCGCCTTCGGACTTGTGCTCAATTGGCACAAGTCATGTGGATACTGGAAGGGGGGAAGGGCTGAGGTGCGGCCGTCATGGACCGATCGTTTACGAATTACGTGGGTGGACGCCGATAACGTGAGCAAGCTCTTCGGGACACACTTTGGGATGTCCCTAGCCGCACACGACGTCGACTCCTTCCTAGCTGGGCATCAAGAAGGTTGTCGCCGCCATCCAAAATTTCCTTTGGTCTGGATCACTTCACCGGTCCCGTACTAAAGTGGCGTGGAGTTAGTGTTGCATGTTGAAGTTACAAGGCGGGACTAACTTGGTGGATCCCGAGAACGCGGTGGCTTCACTAATGACGAAATGGGTGGTGAAAGTTTGTGAGCCGGGCTCCTCAAACCTTCACCGAATGCTTTGATGTAGGTTAAGTAATTTTCAGTCCTATCAAGGGGGACGCTGGGAGCCAAGTCTGGCATACTTTACCTTGCCCTCCATGCAGGCGAAGCAAGGTTCCAGAGCATGGAACAGGGGCGGGAGGTCGTGGAAACTCCTCCGGACCAACGTCGTGGCAGCAGCTCCCTGACTTTCAGAAGAGGTTCTGAATGAATCGTTGTGGTGGTCTCCCACCCTTCTATTGATCGGTGCCGGGTTCTCAAAACTTTGGGCCTCCCACCTCCATTGGCTTGGCCTAACGAACGTGAGGGACGCCATGGAGGCTGGCAGATTTTTATCCCACCCGGAGGCCATGACTAAGTTCCGGGTTCAGGTCACGGAGGCCGGAGCCTGGGTTGCCATGGTCATGGCCCTGCAGCAGACTTGGGGACACCTGCAGACCGGTCAGCCTCTCGCCATGAGCATTGGCGAGTGGGTAGGCTGGTATGGCCCGGATCAAGACGAGTGGCCCGTTCATATCTCAAAAGTTGATCAGGGTCAACAAATTGTTGCTGGAAGGCCTCACCGAGACTGACCGATCTCTTTGAGGTCTAGCGGTCCTCACGCAATTTGTGGCTAGCAGGTCACAGTGATCCCGGGGTGGTGGGCGACCTTGCAGTGGCGTTCCATGGATCACTCGTGGCCTTAGGAAGAAGCAGGTCTTGCTGTTCTACGGGCAAACGGATGAGCTAGCATGGGACCCTGGACGGCTGGCGTGGAGAGGCGAGTCCAGAGTCGTTCCTTTTATGGAATTCTCTTCCCAGCTCGGACGCGAGCTCTTCAAAGAGAAGAAGATCATCCCCAACCCGGTAGTACGTAAATGGGCAGGCGTGCTATACCAAGGCTTTCGACTTCGGTGGAACTCGGTGTGGGCGAGGGATCGAATTAAGAAGGAAGTCGGGTTGTTATGGTTAATATGGCACCGCGCAGTGGCAGTTAATCATTAGAGAAGCCGTGCCAATGGTACAATTGACATCAGATGCCCGATGTGCCCTCGCAGATCCGAGGAATCTGTGCTACATCACTTCTGGGAATGCCTTTCCGCCCAAAGAGCCTGGCAATGGGCTATTCATATCATGAATACTTTGATAAGTGGAAGAGACGCTCGCGGTCCATGGCGCATGCTCACATGGAAGCATGGGATTTTTTTCGAAGGAATCCCCCGCAAGTTCAACCAAGTCAAACACATTTGGATGGAGCTTCGTACTACCGTGCTATGGACCCTGTGGATCGAGCGCAATGACAAGGTCTTCAATGACTGCACTTGGTCGCCCGAGAAAGTTGCTGCCACTATTTGGAGTGGCATGATCGACTACGGGCGTATGGAGTGGAACTTGGTTAAGTCTAGAAGTGTCTCTCATCCGACCAAAGCCATCGCCGAGATGGCTCGTTTCGTTGATAGGAGAGGCAGGAATTGTGTGTTTGCTGTGATTTCAGAAGGTGGCCCGCAATGGCAACTCAAAGGCCCTGCGGCCGGCTTTGTTTTTGACCCTCCTTAGGTTCTCGTCGTGCTGCTCCCAGCGTCTGCCTGTGGAGCTCCGGGCCTGCCCTGAATTGGTGTTGGTCGGCGTGCCTGCTGCGGTGCTAGCCCTTCTTGTTCTGGTCTGGTCATGTCCTGTGTCCAGTCTGTCCGTCCCAGGCCGCTTGTGGCTGGGGTTTGGTCTTTTCCGTCCTCTGCAATGAAAGTTCTTTCATTTGTGCCAAAAAAAAAGAGTTTTGTACTTGACTACCGGTAGTCTTCAAGACATGATTCAATAGCTTATGGACCAAAGGAAGAGACAGGCTAATTGTCAGAGCATCATCAATCAAAATCATTACATTCAGTAGCCTTCAATGGCTCTGCCTTGCCCATGAGGAGAATGTGCAGAATATTGGACATCATCATTCATGCAAAATCAATAGCTAGCTTGTTTTTGTAGGAAGGAGGTAATAAAGTTTTCTCCAAACTCGATGCTATTTACAACCTTAAAATTTTGGGAAACATAAATTGAGTGAGGTTCATTAATTAGGAAAAAAAGAGCATGCGCCGGGTGAGTTGGTGGTGGAGACAAAAGCATTGATTTGGATCTGGCCGAAGGATAAAGCTAATTTGAGGAGATAGATAGATAGATAGAAACACCAACTCAAATAAATGGGCCGGCATGAATAAAGTGTCCATTCGTAATGTCAATGACTCGATGCCCACGGGACAAAGGGACATTGGAACAATACTACTCTCCTCTTTCGAGGATGGACACTATAGTAACCAAAACAAAGTAACAGTAACAGTAACAAAAAGGCAAAAAGCGAAGTAATGCTGGTTGAGTGTAGATTTGAAATAAAGGTATGTTCAGTGTTAAGTTTTATCACCAAGTCATGAGTTTTTGGTTGGTTGGTGAAGGGCGTTGTATCACAACTATGTGGTCCGGGTTCGAAACCAGTTGGGCTCGTTGAGCAGTGGTGTGATACACATGACTTGGTGCTGCTAGTGAGTTATCATGGTAGGAAAGTTGTACCAACCAACCGGCCCCACCTATCCCCTGAGACAAGCTGAGCTAGTTGTTTGAAAAGAGTGGCTAGCAGTGGTTTTCACCACTACCCCCCTCTTTTAATGTACTACGTTTGTTGGTATTGTTTGATTATTTTCTATACGTCTTTTATGTAGAAGGATAGATCCGGCATACTGTATGGCAATGGTATTTATTGCTTTGAATGTGTGTTTTATGGAGGTTTCACAAATGTTGAATTTTGTTTCCAGTTGTTTCATTGAGGGGACGTGTGTGGTTCCTCTGGCTCCAACTGTAATGACTATGATGGGATCTACTTTCCAGCCTTCTTGTATGATATTGTTAATTAGAGGTTGGTATTTTAAAAAAACTTCTGCCAATTGTTTCTGGTGAAAATCTGTCGTTTGTGTATGTGAATTCTATAAATTGTATGGTTAGATTTTCATCGGGGTTTATAGGCGGTGGGCTTTGGTATGGGAGGCCTTTAATGCATAATATATCTGGTTTGAATCTGGCATTACATTGACATCTTTGTTGATTACAAGTACATGGTATAATTTGAGGACATCATAGGCGGGGGTCAAAGTTTGGGGTTCCTTGAATTAACTAAAATTGGTTGGATCAAGAAAACAAAGGGTTTAAAGTTTTTGGCACCGTTTTTGAAGCCTTGAAACTTCACACCTCCAATTTTTTTAAAAGCAACCAAGAACATCCTCACCGGGCTGCGCCAAGAGCCTGACATGCGCCAAGTGTGGATGATAAATGTTGCGGGCCCTCCAAAAATGCCTTTTGGCCTCCAACTTTGGCGAGTCAAGAAATGGCCCTCCAAATCTATATTTAGTTGACTAAATCTGACATTCTACTTGTGATTGGTGCATGGACTACTTGACGTGCACTTTTAGTGGTTGAGGGGCGTTCAAGGGTGGGGGAGTATGATTTCAAGGGCTCTTCAAATATAGATGAATAATTTTAGCGAGTCACCTTTAGCGAGCATGGGTAAGGATGCTCTAACATGTTTACTTTTATTGGGTTTTCAACCATAGTTTTCACAAACTTTAATCTAGTCACCCCTCTTTTACAAACTTTGCGGATAACTCTAATGGCAACCAAAGTTTTTTTTTGCATTGTAGCAGTGATCCATGCATGCAATGGAGAGTGGTCACTCCAGATTTAGACCATTGTTACAGTGCCACAAAATAAAACCCCGATGGCAACCATTAGCCCTATGGTTTCTTTAAATTCTAAAAACTTTATATTTTAGGGTACCGTATATATAAATTGGAGCTAATGTTTCTTATAAATCATTTAAATTTTTTCCAAACCCTTGCTTACTTTTAACGCTTTTTTAGTTTTTTGCTCGAACAAATATAAAATACTCTATATTTTTCTTGCATGTTGTTTCTAAATTTTTGCCAGTGCTCGCCCTAGGAGCTTTTGGAACTAGAGAGCGAGGAAATGTGAGTTGTTTGGTTGCGAATTGTAGGGTGAGAATTAAAGAGATCCTAGCTCTATTTGAGAGTTGAATGCATAGAACTTCCTGATTGGAATTTCATAAAGTGTGCAACTTTTGGTGATTTTTTTGAGCTGCAAGGAGGCTACATATGCGTCACTTTAGACCCTCGTATTTTCTTCTTCACAACTCTAAATTATGTGAAATGTTTTGCACATGTTCAAAATGATGGTATCTACACATAATAAAATTTTCAAATTTTTTGGAGGATTTTTTATTAATTCCAAAAAGGGTTCTATCAATCTTCTCAATGGCAACATTTTCTCAGAAATTGTGCGATTTTGTTGATTCTTTTTTATACAAAAGTTACGTAAGTCTTCTTTCACTTCTAAACGTACCAAGGTGTTCGGTGTTCCTAGAATTGGAGATTTTAGAAAAAATCGTCATAAAGAACTATTTTGAATGAAATACCAGGTGCTAGTTGTACAACATGTTTTAGAAGGTGAAAATTGAATCTGATTCTAAGATGCTCGTTAGACCCACTTCAAAAAGGGGGACTTCTTCAACTTGTTAATTAGAGCATCTCCACCCTTGGCAATATAAGTAACGCTAACTACAAAAATGGATATAAAGTGGGTTGATCACTCTAAGTAGTCATGGTCCACACGACCAAATACATGGAATCAAGAGCTGACACTAAGAGTATATTTAGTCGAATCTTGGTTTGAGATAATACAATCATGGGATTCTTTGTCTACCAATGTGAATGTGGTGACTTGTGAGTGATCCACGAACAAAAGTAGCATTATGTTTAGCGCGAAGATAAACATGGCGTTGGCTTCACCATTGCTGCCAAGGGTGGAGATGCTGTTATGCTACAGTATGTTGCCAGGGCTAGTAAATTAACTTTATGTACGCCAGCGTTATTCTTATCGTTGTCAATGCACTATCATGCTGAATCCCCTCACGTGTATTGGATGACTGTACCACATCTCTGACCTTCAGGAAGCTGCCAAGACGAGTGAGACAATTTCCCTATCTGTGACTTTTTGCACTAAGTTATCCCACTTGCCGGACACTGAGCAGTAAAGACGGGTATTAATATTTAATAGTATGAAGTACGTGCAAATCCCGGTCCTTTCGCTGTACACTCGGATTCCAGCCTAAATATGTAGACCCTCATCGTATTCATACGGTATCATACCCCTCACCTATACAGTAGCTGAGCACATGCCACCGGAAAATCTGTTCTCCCTCGCACACCTTGAATAAAACGTGCTGCCCAATAATCTCTCCATACTATAAAACTCTTTCTTCCCGATTGTTGTATCGAAGTTGTGGTTTGAATCGGTAGGCAGCTGCATAGGGGAGGGGGATCATTTTTGAGCTGCATAGGGGAGGGGGATCATTTTTGAGCTGCATTGGGGAGGGGGATTGTTTTTGAGCTGCATCGGGGAGGGGGATTGTTTTTGAGCTGTATCGGGGAGGGGGTTGCGTTGTAGGGGACTTTGGGCGATCGATCATGGCGTGGTCGGGAGGGGCAGGAGTTGCAGCAGGGACGACGACGCTGCCGCTGCGGGCGATTCCGGGGGACTACGGCGTGCCGTATTACGGGGCCGTGAAGGATCGGCTGGACTACTTCTGGCTGCAAGGCGAGGAGAAGTTTTACCAGAGCCGGATTGAGAAGTACCAGAGCACGGTGTTCCGCGTGAACATGCCGCCGGGGCCGACCATCGCCAAGGACTCGCGGGTGATCTGCGTGCTGGACCAGAAGAGCTTCCCGATCCTCTTCGACGTGGAGAAGTGCGAGAAGAAGGACATCTTCACGGGGACGTACATGCCCGATCTCAGCTTCACGAGCGGCTACCGCGTCTGCCCTTACTTGGACCCCAGCGAGGACCGGCACACGAAACTGAAGCAATGGTGCTTCGACGTCCTCGCGAAGAACGGCCGCAACTTCCTCCCGGAGTTTCACAAGGCGATCGATGAGTCGATGGTGCTCTGGGAGAAAGACATCGCCGGCGGAAAGAGGGGGGACGTCTCCGGGGAGGTCAAGCAATTCGCGTTCAACTTCCTGTTCCGCGCGATTTGCCACCACGACCCCGCCGCGCCCGGGCCGGGGAGCCTGGGGCGCGACGGCGGCCCGGGCGCGAGCTTGTGGGCGTTGCCGCAGCTGGCGCCCATCGCCGGGCAGACGGGCCTCCCGCACGTGGTGGAGGAGCTCGCGTTTCACACGGTCTCGCTCCCGTCGATTCTCGTGAAGGGGAAGTACGACGCGATTCACAACTTCGTGAAAACGTACGCGACCGAGGCGCTGGACATGGCGGAGGCGAGCGGCATCGAGCGCAACGACGCCATAGCCAATCTCGTTTTCTTCCTCGGCTTCAACGCCTACGGCGGCTTCAACATCCTCTTCCCGGAGGTCGTCGCGTTCATTCAGAGCGCAGGGAAGGATCTCATGCATGAGCTTCACGAGGAGGTGAAGGGCGCGGTCACGGACGGGACGGTGACGCTGCAAGCGCTCGAGAATATGCCGCTGCTGAAATCGGTCGTGTACGAAGTCTTCCGGTTCAAACCTCCAGTGCCGTATCAATACGCTCGCGCGAAAACGGATTTCATCATCGAGAATCACGAAAACTCCTTTCAAATTAAGAAGAATGAGCTTCTGTATGGGTTCCAGCCGATCGTGATGCACGACCCCAAAGTGTTCGACAACCCGGATGAGTTTGTGCCGAGAAGATTCATGGGTCCCGAGGGGCAGAAGCTGATCAAGTACGTTTTCTGGTCGAATGGCCCCGAGACGGAGAAATCCACGGTCCACAACAAGCAGTGCGCGGGGAAGGACCTCGTGGTCACCATGGCCAGGGCGTTTGTTGCGGAGATGTTCTTGCGCTACAAAGATTACACGCTTGAGATTGAGGGCGCTGGAAACGCCGCCAAGCTCTTCTTCACCGCTCTCACAAAGGCTTGATCGACTCCGTAGATGATAGAGCTTCTAGACCTGTGCATTTGTAGTAACTTACTCCAGAATTCAGGATTCGATCTATTGATTAGAGGAGGGCGTTGTCGGTGACGATCTTCTGTAAATGGTTATTTTTTCTCTGTACATGAACCATTTTGCGTGATCGATATGGACCCTGGAACTTTCAGTGTTGATATGTTTGGAAAAAGGGATTTTGGAGCGGCATTCTTCTTGTGATTCAGAACTTCTGTCCCGATCTGCGGCAGAAATAATGGTTTCACACTGTCTGAATGTTGAAAGGAACATTAATTGTATGCAGACATTGTTCTTGCATGGCGGCCTCGGAAAGGGGGGCTTAACTTACTGTGCATATTCCAGAAGTGTAAATTGATGTTGTCACAGATATCATGTGATCAACGGCTACAGAAAACTTGGAGCTCGTGCCTTACAATATAGATGATGAGAGAGCATATTCAATCATGCACGCTAAAAGCGACTGACTAAAATTACTCATCTATATTTGAAGCTCCCTTCAACTTTAAAGTGTGCCATCCTCAAACGCTCTTCTAACATCAAGAGTGTATATTAATTTGGTTGCTCCATTTGTACTTTTATGTAATTGAATTTCAATTTGTGTCAAAAAAAGAAAAAAAAGACGTAAGTGTACATTAAATAGTCAATGGACCAATCACAAGTAGAATGTGGGATATAGTCAACTAACCAAGCCGCTTTTTCAAAGGGGCCTTGGCATTTTCTATCCGCTTTTGAAGTGTGTCGGACCTTTGGCGAGCCATGTTGGATATGCCCTGATCAGTCGATTTATTATCCTCAATGCAACCAAGCTTAGTTATTGTAGCAAGTTGTCATTGGCAAAGAAGAAGTAGGTTAAGATTGAGTTCTGATAATGGGCATTAATTATGTGTACAATAACATTCAGTATGTACACAGTAATAGAGAATTGTAAAACGGAGCATCTCCACGAGCAACTCTGGATTGTACTTTGAAGGTCATCTAGAAATTACAAGGTATACCATATAGTTTCCCACCAACATTGGTCAATTACACTTGGTAAATAGCAAGCAAACCAGAGATAGTCATCCAGGTTTTAGGCCGTATGAATTAAACGTTCGTTGGGATAGTGTTACTAAGTACATCACTTGGACCTACATATTGCATGCTACCCTTGATGCATTCTTTAAAAGGTAAGTGCCTTTCCACTTGCATATCCACCAGTCATGGCCCATTCACACCAGACCACTGCCGCACTTGCGTTTGCGTTCCCCAAATGGAGGAAGGTAAAACCCAAAAACAAAAAAATATTGAAGGCCTTGTCTTTTCTTGCCGCAACTACTGTGTAACACTGTGCAACTACAATTCATCAACGCAAGTTGAGGCATGCTCTCTTTTTGCGTTGCGTTCCTTCTTGTGTTGCGTTCCTGTAATTTCTCATTTCATATTTTATATTTCTTGGTTTCCCACAGATTCCCTCAAAGTTACTGAACGCATGCACGGATGCTGCAGCAGTGCCATATGTGAATGGGCCTTCATAGTATACCACTAGAACCAGGGAATAACATTGCACATGTTGGTCAAAAATGAATTAGATTAAACAGAAAGAATTCCACATAGGATCTACTCAAAAAGGCTAAAAAAAATAACACGAGGGCAAATTTAGGCTTCTTGGTTCTTTAGGAGTTAACCCTTCAACGCTTTGGATAGTGTAGCAGCTATGATTGATACTGTCAAAAATAGAATGGATTAAATTGGAACGTAGCCGTACAATTGTATTCTCATTTGGAGTGCAAACACTTTGCTAAAATTAGAAAATTATCCAATGGTGAGATTAGAAGATCATAGTATGTTTTTGAACTGTATAATGCATACTCAAAAACGAGATTTTGGACGATGTGTGACTTCAAAGTTAAATAGAATTTGGGTTAAATTTTTTAACATGAAAGTAAAGATGTGCAGCAATGATCTATGTCAACACCTCTCCGTTGCAATCTTTCATGTTAAAAACGGACTCACACATAATTATTGTGAATTTTATAACTGAGAGTGACTTATCCATGTACGGTTTAAGACAAATATTTATACGTTAAAATATCAAAGGAGTTAGTACATGGATCAAGATCGGAATATATACACTACTGGAACATAAATAAGAGAACACAATGCAAAAAAATAAAATAAAAATAACAAACTTCCAAACACAATAAATACCGCATAGTATATGTGTTGTATTTGTAAGTATTTATTGTATGTCCCAATTTCCCCTTGTCCGGTGAGCATCGGGTCATTGGCATTACGAACGGACACTTCATTCAGGCCTGCCCCTTGCTAAAAAGGGACCGGAGTTTCTATCTATTTATTGTATTTTCAAGTATTTACAGTATTTTGTGTTTTATTCATAGGTATTTTGATAGTTTCATAACTCCAAATTGAAATTTTCTTTTTCTAAAAGATGTATATTGTACCCCTCATCATCTGAACTTCACAATTCAAAATCCAATTCTTCACAGATTTTCTATTATATGAATTTTTTAACACAACAGAGACTACAATGTGATCACTTGAGCACTAAAGGGTTACCAACTGCCAAATTTTCCATGTCCATTCTCCATACTGTAAATTAAAGAAGGAAATGAGTGCAATATTGACAGATGGACATGATGAAATTTGAGTATAAATTAGAGTTTCCTTTCAACCCTTAACTCTCAATTGGTGTTCATGTAGAAAATTCTACCATTGAAGTTCAAAGAAGACTTTAGCCATGAGATTGTGTATCAAATTTCAATACAATTTACTGTATAGATTATATGATTATAAGGTTTGATCATGAGTTGTTTTATGAAATTTTTCAACTAAATCAACGGGTCATTCACTGGAAAGATTCTCATAAATTCTAGAACTATGATTAACGTTTGAAATTTTAGCGGCATAAAAAGATATATTGTATCTAAGTGCTCACAAGAAACGGTGTTCAAAAACTAAACACAACAACACTACAATGATTGTATTTGAAATATTTATGTTTGGGTGAAGTGACTTTGTTGGTGATTGGTTGAGCTGGTGTAGTGGAAAGGCACTTACATATCCCCTAAAGGACCAAGTGTCCTAACTAGGACATTTCAATGTTCGGGTAAGTTCCCATCGTGCCAATTTTGATTTTAATTTTTTGAAATAAATCATGTGAATTTGGTATATCAATACAAAAATGAGGATCTAATTTTTTTTTGATTGCGGCTTTTTAAATGGAAGTTATGGAGCAAAAGGGGTTTTTTTGGGGAAAATTGGCACTTCGGGCAGGGCTCAAAATAAACCTTAGATGTTATTGTTTTTCAACTTTAACCGTAGGATCTTGTTATAGATTACCAAGAGAGTGCATGATAAAATTTTCATAGAATTTGACCGCAGAGATTGCAAGATTATAGCATTTGAAGTGAAAAGATGAAATTGCAGTCTTTTTGGATATTTTTTGACCGTCTCTGAAGACATGGGGAAAATTGTTAAATTGGTTAAAAAGAATTCTTAAAATTTATTTAAATGTTTGATTTGGTATTTTTTATCAAGAGGAAAAAAAATATTCACAAGAAAATGAATAGAAAGAGGTGAAAATGATGCTCAAAAACAAGAAAAACCGCAGTCCTTTAGGGGCTATTGCATGCTACCCTTGATGCATATGCAAGTGGAATTTCACACTTGAGAGACAGGAAGGAAGCACATGGATGATCGAAACGTTGACGTGTCATACCACTAGCAGCAAAATTCTCTTAAAGGTTTTTGGCTGGAAGGTGCTTGCAGCACAACACTTCTCTCAGAGGTTTTTGTATTCTTGTGTAGCTTGAGTTCTTCTGCAGGTTGTATTCTTCCTGCTGCTTGAGTTTTCACATGATCCTGATTACGTGAACCATTTTTCAAATGTTGACAGGCCGGACGACCAGTTGCCTTGGCAACTTCATGCCGGTGTATAATGTGAAGGGGCTCCAAATTATTGATTTTTCACAATATGATCGACTGAACTTGTTATTTTAACCCCTAAACGTACCAGGGTGTTCCTGGAATTGACAATTTGAGAAAAATCATCATAAACTACTATATAGAAGAATATTTTGGAATTGGTATACAAATGAAAGTTCTAGATTTTGAATTTTGGATTCCATCTATACGGTTTGATTCACTAATACTATCACCAATACTTAATTATAAAATTTGAAAGTTAAAATTAATAATTCTTTCTAAATTCGATTACAAACTTTCCTATTTTAAAGTGCCACATAGTGAACGAGTGGTTCACAGATTACATCAACGGGACTTCATGTTACTGGTAAAGTATCTTAGTAAGAGCGTTCATTTCTACCAAAATATTTAGCAATTAGTCCTAACTACCTGTTTACTATTACAATCCGAGGGTTGATATGGAAAAGTAGTGAAGAATGGTGATGAAGATTCTTGATGGATAAATTGCATTGTAACTGGGAAGTATTGGGGGTGGGTGGGAGAGACATCAGTGAGGTAGATTTTTGAGATTGGTGAAGTAGGATTAATAGCTTTTTCAGTAGCCAATTTGAAAGTAGAAGTTTACATAATAGTAGAAGTTTACATAATTAAAACGGATCTCAAACTGTTGACTTTACTCAGCTTAATTGGAGGATATTATTTCAATACATCACATGAGGAAGTTGAAACATAAGTAAAGAAACTTTCTTTTATTATGCTTTTATTCTTTATTCTTTTATTTCTTTTATTATTTTTTATTATGTAATTCATTTTCTTTGATCAATTATCACTAGAATTTATAATTAATAAATTTCAACTTCTTTTCTTTTTTATCAAATTTAAATGAAATTAGGCAATAACTAAGTTGTATGTCAACCATCTTTGACATAAATGTGAGTTATTAAAAGGGTGAAGCCTTGTGCTTTTTACAAAATTCTATGCACTAGTGTCAACAATGAATGTGCGATATGTACAACTCTTCTCACTTCTTGTGCTCTCTTAAACTCCTTTACAAAAATGTGTATAACTCAAACAATAAAACTTGAAATCACAATATTCTTCTTGGAGGTCAAAGATTACTTGATTGTGCAAGTTTTCTTAGTTGAACAATACTCAAAATACGTTAATGTGCTATGCACAATTGAGCCTCAAAAGGCAGATCACAACACATTTTCTTATCTTCAACTCTTTCACATTCTTCACAACCTTACCCAATTTTGTCCATATATCATGCCTAAAAACTTCAAATCACAAAATTCTTTTTTAAGTTTGAAAGGTAAGTTGGCCTTTCAAAATTTCAAAATTAAATCATTTGCCTTACTCAAATGTGCACCAAAATCTACTCAAAAATAGTATAGTCAGAATTCACATAGGCTTGCAAGTTCCTATCCCATATCATTTGGAGGTGACTTAAAATGAGTTTGATTACAAGAGCAACTCTTTCTTCCTCCATAACTCACACTTTCCAACATTTCGGCAATTTCGAAAAATAATTTATAGTAAACATGCCAATGACCGCATAGTTCTAATAACTGCACATTCCAATATATAGTAGACATGCCAAAGACTGCACAATTTCACCACACAATTCCAATCAAAATGTAAGGTACCACCCAATGACTGCACTAAAAAAGTCTACAAAACTAATCTATGGTAAAGTGGACAACAATCTAAAGCAAAGCCCTGCACCGCCATGGGGTGTGGAACTTGTGAGCTCACAAATGCTAAAGGAGAGTTCTCACAAAATCCCCTAGCCAAGAGACTTGAAAATGGGGACTATTCATGAACAATGCTTGTTAGAAATTGTAATTATACATATCAAACTCCTCTTTTGTTTTTGGATAACTCTAATTTCCAAAGAAAATTAGTATGTTTATTTGAAAATATTTAGTGCCCAACTTGCCTTTTGGCTACGGTATGTTGTGCAAAATATTTGTCTTCTTTCCTTTTCGGACACAAATGAAACGGAACTTCATTGCAGGATAAAAATAAAACAACAACCGCCCCAGCCACAAGTGGCCTTGGGGGCTCTTGAAGATGTGCTTTGCAGAAGAATCTCCCGAGAGCTCACAAAGACTAATACTCCTTTGTTGGCAGGTAATTTTAATGTATAAATATGTATTCGACTTAAACAAGTTCAGTTGTATTAGTCTAGTCACTGTTAACCATAATTAATTTATAAAAGAATAACTTACATCTAAAACGGTAGCTATGAATCTATGATTGATTGATTGATTAGGATACCACTGTTCCAGGGAATTAAGAAACGAACTTTATCTACTACAGTTACCATTCCCGTTGCGTCAGGAAAAGTGAACCAAAACGTGCAAATGATGTGACCACAACGTGCAAATACTACTGTGGGTTCAACCACAAATATACTCTGGGATTACAGAATCTACTGATAGTGTATTGTGGATTTATTGCAGCATCTTCATGGAGAATTTACTATACCTTAAAGCGTTCACCTTACCAACTAGCCTATTTACACACATAAAGCAGAATATTTTCAGTGGGTCTTAGTAGCAAGTTCAAGAGGATTCCAACACACTTTAGCATGCATTATTTGGACACCGTATGAATAAGTTATGAATTTCCAAAGTGCTAACAATAGGTTGACCTTAAAGCGACCCTAAACTCTGATGTTCAGATTGTGCACATTCTCATCAACATTAGGGTGTCAAAATGTACTTATTATGGAAGATTGAGCTATGGACGCTTTAAAGAAATGGTCACCTTAGTTACCTTAGTGGGAGGTGTAGCAATGTGTTTTTTTTCATCACACGAGGTCATATTTTCCAATTGAAGAAAATGAATGATACATAAAATCTACAATGTCCAATATTGACAAAAGAAAAAAACTACTACAACGCAAACAGCATTCGCCGCTCCCTCTTGGACTTTTCTCTCCGGGCCTCAATGGCACATATACAATTGACAGAGGTGAGGTTCAAGCAGCCACTGGTGACCAAAGACTGTTGCTCGGCGCAGGTGTGAAGGTCAGGGAAGGCATCACACACCGCTTGCACCGCTTTCGCGGACAGCGACTCGCAGTGGCTGACGTTGAGGCACACGAGGCCGTGCTGGTTGGGATTCTCCTCCAGGAGCGTGTCCAGGCCCTCTCTCTTGATGGGCAGCTTGCTCGCGTCGCTGCACGTGCTGCCACTGCTGCTGCAACTGCTCGTGGTGCTGTGCATCTTGTTGTGCGACCGCAACGGCACCCGAAAGTCGCTCGTCACCGGAAACCTCTTGCGCTTGCCCTTGGCCTGCTGCTGCTGCTGCTGCAGCGATGCTACCGCCTTCTTGCTCTCGATCAACGTGTACATCGCCACGTCCGTCAGGTTCGGACACGTCGACAGCCCCAACGCGCACAAGTAATGGCAATTGTCTGCCAAGTAAATCACGCTTTGATCTGCAACAAACAAACAAAACACCACGACCTCTTACAAAAGGGAGAAAAAAATTAAAAACACATAGTACTTGCATCACTTCAAGCGTTTGTCAATCTACAAGCATCAGGAATTTAGGACCCCACAGATTTTAAATGATTGCCATGCGAGATCCGATATTTCATGGGTTCATATATTTTTCGCACGAATGTCGCGCTAATGCCACACGGATTCTGCACTTTGTTGGATAGCAAAAAGAGTGAATGCAAAAGCCGTGCGGATTCAGTGCAGAATTAGCGCGAAATCCATGCGAAAATGTACAAACCCATGTAATATCGGATGTCGCACAGAAATCGGTGAGGTCTTAAATTCCTGATGAGAGCCAAAGTCTCTTGCCATCAATCTTTTATCACTCTATGTATGATGGTTTCTTATGCAATCAGTCAAAGAGGGACATTTGTCTTTAGGGTCATAAGACTTATGATTAATTAAGATATTCGAAAGCAAGATGAGCATGACTAGACTATCCGGTATCTTGACAGCGAGTTGGAGGGATAGTAATTAATCAAGATATTTGAACAGGTAGAAAGACTATCAGTGACCATGGACATTCATACACCTCATCTATTCAACCACTTGCTAATTGAATTGAAGGCCAACCAAGTGTATGAATAGATGAGGTGCTGTTGTTAGTATGGGAGATAAGATCAGGTTTAGTATTCTCTCAAGTTATGAATGATCACAAGAATAAAAGGAAGTGTGGAGTTAAGATTTGTAGCTACAAATGAACACTCCATATTATCCCTTCTTGAATAGGGTTTCAAAGTTGATGATTCTACCTGTAATGAGACTGCAGCGACATAAGTCGATTACGCGCAAGTCGGAGCATCCACGTGTAAACGCTAAGATTCCTTTGTCGGTGACTTGTCCACACCAGCCCAAGTTGAGCGACTGCAGCCCCTTACAATGCTTTGCCAGTGCCTGTAACAGATGTCTCAAGGTTAGGACAACATCAAAACAAAAAAAAACAAAAAAAGAGCCTCCTAACTACATCCAAAATTTAAGACCTCACTGATTTTTAACAATTTCCGTGCGACATCCAATATTTCATGGGTTCGTACATTTTTCGTACGGATTTCGCACGGATCTTGCACTAATTGTGCACTGTATCCACACAGCTTCTACATTCACTCTTTTTGTTATCAACAAAGTGTGGAATCAGTGCAGAATTAGCACGAAATCTGCGCGAAATCTGTGCAAAATCCGTGCGAAAAATGTACTAAACCATGAAATATTGAATGTTGCACGGAAATCGTTTAAAATCCGTGGGGTCCTAAATTCTTGATGTAGTAAGAAAATAATTCCAATAACAAGCGGTGTGACAGAGATTTAGAAAGTACCTGCAATACTCTGTCGGTGCCAGCATCATTGCATCCCCAGAGATTCAGGTGACGCAAATTGTTGCACTTCTGCACGATGGCCAGAAGCCCGGCTTCGGTAATGCCCCTACAGCCACTTAAATCTAATTTCTCCAGCATTGGACATCCATTTGCTAACGCGTACAAGGCAGCGTCTGTCAACCGGACGCCGTCACTGAGTTCTAAGGTTCTTAGTCCAGGCCAGTTCTGGGACACTGTCTGAATTGCTGCATCACTCAAGTAGATACACCGCTTCAGCCTGCACAGCTGAAGGCGTGGAAACTTGGGCGCTACTGATTGCACCAACTTGCTCACACTGTGCCCACACCTGCTTCACACACCACTCTTCAACATCAGCTTATATCTCATATAGTTTGATTACCATTTTGTACATACACTTGGTTAGCCCTCAAATAGCAAGTGGTGAAAAGGATGATTTGGCTAAACGTCTATGCCCAGTCATCATCGAATGAAAAATGGGGCTAATTCATCAGGAATTTAGGATTCTAAACAATTTCCGTGCGAGATCCGATATTTCATGGGTTTGTATATTTTTCGCGTAGATGTCACGCTAATGCTGCACGGATTTTGCACTTTGTTAGATAGCGAAAAGAGTGAATGCAAAAGCCATGCAGATTCATTGCAGAATTAGCGCGAAATCCATGCGAAAAATGTACGAACCCATGAAATATCGGATGTTGCACGGAAATTGTTAAGGATCAGCGAGGTCCTAAATTCTTGATGTTGCCATATTCGTTTAATTGGGAATTTCCGCCATATTGAGACTCTTTAAAACCTATAATTGATATAGAATTTCCCACTGAATCTATAGATTTCAAAGAGTCCCAATATGGCTGAAATTCACAATTAAACAAATTAAACAAATATAGCGATGGTTGTCTACTGTCACTTTTACTCCCTCTGTCCGGCAATATTTGTTTGGCATCCTAGTTTTTGTTCTATGTTTTATACTTCAAACGTGAGCCCTATCCACTTCAAACGGGGCGGCCAACAAATAGACCATTTTCCAAGTACTGAGACGGCTAAACGTTAAGTTGAAAAATGCCAAAAACTACGACAGTTATTTCTAGACAGAGGGAGTAGTGATCCGGAACCTCACTTTGAATGATTGCATTAGAAATTCATATAAGGTAGACGTACCTTAAACCACCAATACACCTAAAACCACCAACTTCTACATCCCTCTTTCATTTCAGGAAGAAAATGTAAGCTTTCATTACATGCCTTATGCATCAAGTGCTCAAAAGTTAAGTCATGTACCGACAACTTACATTTCCTCCCTAAAATGAAGAAAGGGTGTCCAATACACCTAAAACCACCAACGCCTACATCCCTCTTTCATTTCAGGAAGGAAATGTAAGCTTTCATTACATGACTTACGCATCAATTGCTCAAAAGTTAAGTCATGTACCGACAACTTACATTTCCTCCCTAAAATGAAGAAATGGTGTACAAGTTGGTGGTTTTAGGTGTTGTGGTAGTTTAAGGTACGCCTACCTCAGTGATAAAACTTTTGATAATGTCAATAGTCTTGGCAATGATCTCGCCATAAATCTCACAACACCATATGCGTAAATAGTGTAAATGCGTAAATAGTGTGGAGATGGAAAAAGACTGACCATGAGAAGGAAAGGTCATGGATGCCCTGGCCGACGGAGTCTCGCCAGCCGCGACAAACTCCGGACGCGGTGACGACAGTGCGGTTATCCACCAACGTGAGCACGCGCACCAACAACTCCATGGGCAGGTCATGCCAATTATGCTGCGTAGTAGAAGAATTATTATTTTTATACTTATCAGACGTTTCGCCGGCATCAGCAGCAGCCTTCTGTTTCGCATTATACCGTTTCCATTTGCGTTGTTTCCTCTCGGGCGGCCGCGACTCCATCTCCTCGTCGTCTGGACCCCAGAAGAATTGCGATAGCAGCGACGAATCATGCACCGGTGGTCTTTCCACCTTCTCATGGCCTAATTGCAAAGTTGCTGGACCCCCATTTCGTTCCTCACAATTCCTACGATCTGAACCCCCATAGTCATTTAAATCTCGCATGTCCAGTAGTTGACCTGTGCACACAGCTTCTTCACGTCAGAAACCAAAATAAAAAAAATCCATGCTCCCGTTTCCACTACTCCCTCCGTCCCAAAGTTATTGTCATGTTTGAAAGTGCATTTTTAAGGAGGTCAAAAAAATACTTTCTTGTGGCTAATTTTATTTAGGTTGCAATGAACACATGCAATGTTCTTCAATCATTCTAGTGACATAATTTGGAACCTTTCTTAATCATGTTTCTTACAATATGATCAATGAAATTGGCTCAAAGAAACACCAAGCAAACAAGTTGGACAATAACTTTGGGACGGAGGGAGTACAATTTATGGACTCGAACCAAAAACGGGCCTTACTGAGAATCCAGGTTGCTTTAAACTCAAGGCATTAAAACAACCAGAAAATCTGTGCAAGGTCTCACCCTCTCTAGAATCAATTGATTCAGAATCGGAATCCATGATCGAGTACTCCAACTGTATTGAATTTTCCTCGCTTAGACTGCACGCAAACAAGCAAGACCATGAAAAGAGAGAAAAAGAGAAATCGACAGAAACAAAATCCCAGTACATGCAGCTAACGAACATCCCTAACTGTATGAGTGCTAATAGAAAGAGAGAATGAACATTTCAGCTCTGGAAACTATACCGACACAATACCCTAGAATCGAAGAAAAAAACCATAACCTAACGAGAAACTCTGAAAACATCAGATCTAGAGTACCGTAACCCCAATTCTTTTCTAATAGCAAGAATCCCTTTTTCGCCACAAATTAGGTTTGAGTTAAGCATTGATACCAGAGACGAAAAACCCCAGAGGCTTAGTAACCCCCAAATTCTAGAAACGGGGAATTAGCGCCCCAATTGCCCAAACCCTCTAGAGTGTACCAATTGGCGACCCCAAAAGGCAGACAATTGCGCGTTATTTTCTAACAAGAATCTAGCAAGGTACACAGACAGAGAGCGAGAGAGGAGAGTGAGGGCAGTGAGTGCTGCAAAAGTTACCAGGGGTGTGTCTGTGCGGAGCCTGTGGCAATTGAAAAGGGGGCGAATTGAGGCAATGATCGTCCAAGTGGTGAGGAATCGAAGAATGGTAGCAAGTGAGCGAGCGGGGACCGGGGTGGGGGTGGTGGCGTAAGTGCAAGTGCGCGTGTTGGTGGGGAGCGAGAGAGAGAAGACAGAGCCAGAGCCAGCGCTCCTCGTTGGTTTGGGGACGGGGACGGGGACGACGACGACGGTGACGACGGAAGTGGAGCAGGGACGGAGGCTCTTCTTTTTCTTTTCCTTTTCTTTCCTGTTCTGTATTTCCTGTTTTGTATGTCTGTTTGTTTGTCTGTCCGGCTAAGTTTGAGACGAGAGTGCCACCTGTTTCCCCCGGGGCCCGGGCAGGTTGGCGGGCAGGGAGACCATCGTGACGACTGCCTAAGGTAGAGGACCCAGTTCCCGACTGAATTTCAGATTTGGGTAGTTCGGGGTATAAAAGATTTTTTTTATAAATTTGGAGTGGTGTGCAAAGTTGGTGCAAAGGCATCCCTGAAAAGAACATATTTTTTGTGCATGCCTAGAATTTCCTACAATTTTTTACAGGAAACAGTGTAGAGTGACCAGGAGTCGAGCATAGACTACATGGCTCCTTGACTACCTGGATTTCCGAAACAGGGGGCGCAGTATTCTAAATCCGACTAGATCAGGGTCTGACAAAGAAAAAAATAATGCAATAATGGGGGCGCTTTGATGAAATAATGTGGGCAGTTTAACAGACCCAACTCCTGACCCTAGGGGTTGCCATTCAGACCCAGTCGGTAACTGGGTCCTCTACCTTACATGGCCATATTCGTTTAAGGTTGATTGTCCTAAAACCACCAACTTAACCCCTAAACGTCCTCACCTATGTCCAATTTAGGGAGTTTTGCAAAGATGCATTATAAAATGCAACTAACATGAATATTTGAAACTTGATGTATGAATGAAAGTTATATATCTTGAAATTTAGATTCAATCTACACGGTCAGATCTTTGATTGCTATCACTAATATTTTTCTACAAATTTTGAAACTTAAAATAAAAAATTATTTTGTAATTCGATTACGAATAGGATATTGACAGTATGGGGATGAAATTTGTTGTGATGGCTTACAATGTAGTACTCTAGGTGTAGTGATTTTTGAAGATTTTTTGGATGCTCGATTTTATGAGTTTATTTTTTCAAGAACGCTTTTAGACTAAAATCCTCAAAATTTTGGGTGAAACACTGCAACACAAAATGAGGCATAAAATTTTCAAAAATTGTTTGCTTTTCGATCGGATCACACATACAGGAAGCTAACTTCCCATAAAAAATTCAGTAAAAAAATCACACTACAAAAAGTGCATGACGGATGAGAAACTACGGATGAAATCTGTATATCAAGCAAAATATGCATGGTTGGGTGGTTAGAGGTTAAGCAATCTGGACTATTTTTGGCTGTGCTAGAATCGAAAGAAAAATATGACCACATTCAAAATAGGCTTCGGTGAAGATTGCAAAAATTTGCAGCATTTAATTCGCATTTTTTTTAATTTTATACAAATTTTCAAAGTGAAAAGTAACCTATGACCCAAATCAAACCTGTTGATTTCCCCATGTTCACGCCATGTGGTACTAACTTTCACTCCTAATGATACCCAAAACAATATTTCTTCTCAATGCTTGGCGTGCCATTGGTTTAATTGAATAATGAAATGGTGGTTTTGGGTCTCAACTCTGGTGGCCACAAGAAAAGTCTACATGCCATAAATGGGGGAGGTGGTGGTTTTAGCTACCTCACTCGTATAATTGGGACTTTCCAACATATTGGGAATATTAGAATCTACAATTGGCGCAGATCCAGTGAACAATTGTAGATTTCATACGGTCCCAATTAATCAAATATAGCCACCTACGTTGTTAATTCTATCTAGTGTGTCATCCGTTTAAAACCCTTAAATGGCCCTAAGCCCTTTGTGGCCGTATGTTATATTTTGTGGTATTTGATCACAAATAACAATGACTAAATATTTTTCAGTAAAAAGTAAAATTGATAATATGTATGTGACAACATATCACAATTCATATAGTACACCATAATTGAGCAATTCTAAGGCTAAATGCAGGTTACATGAGGGCCTTTTAAGGGCTAACCTCTAACGGCCTCCTTCCATGCTCACCCGGTGGACAATTGCCCACCGGGTGTTACAAAGTGTTGTAGAGCAATTTCACTTTTATGAGGATCGGAATGATGGCTATATTCGTTTAATTGGGAATTTCCACCATATTGGGACTATTTGAAATCTACAATTGTCCAGTGAATCTACGCCAATTGTAGATTTCAAAGATTCCTAATATGGTAGAAAGTCTTAATTAAACGAATATGTCTATTAATAGATCGAATGGAAATTAATAAGAACTTCACACGTATCGATTACAAAAAGAATTGTCAGTCTTCACCGATGGAGTTGCCCACCAATTTTGGTGAAACAAAGACTCATGTTTATCTGCCCATTCACTCTAGCAATTGAATTGATGAAGACTCATTTATCTTATTAATTAACCCTTTACCACCTATGGCAGTTTTGAAATGCGACCAATATTTCCTGGGTTTTTTTTATTAGGACTCTACCATCGTGATGGTGACGCACTAAACACATAATAAAATCATATGGAATTGTGTAGCACTTGAATGTGAAGGAATTGTGCAATTTTTACAAACATCCGACCAATAGACGCAGAGAAATTAAATGTTGATAGGACCAAGCTCGACCAAGCTCCGTTTTGGAGATGCTTATGTTTGTGCATTCTAAGCGAGCTTTTGCAAATTTTCCAAAGTAGAATGCACTTAGTTCACCTATTCCTCAACGCGTCTTCTTCAAATCAAACTATCAAACATCACGTTTATTGTCCTATAGATTTTACAATGATTTTTTTTCCAGTTGAACCTCAAGTATACGGTTTTAGACACAAGTTTGTACATGCAATTTTGAGAGCAGAATCACTGCTTTGACCAATTAGAAGACATCTACAAGAACATAATCAAATTAGCTGCATATACATGTCAATCACCTAAGATAAAGGTTCACAAACCAAAGGAAATGCAGAAACCACAAAGTGGGTAATTTGCATATTATGTGTTTTATACATGCATATATATTTTGTAGTTTTAGACCTTCAAATCATTTTGTTTTTTTTTTCAAAAGGTCTACAAGAAAAAGTTACACATTTGAACTTTAAAGGTAGTTCTCAAATTGTGCACGGATTTAGCACGAGCTCGTTTTCTGAGGTCCCAACGATCACCTAGTAGCCTCATGGACACTAAAGGGTTAAGTTACCAAGAAACACGTACCGCACGAGGCGAGCATGAAAAGAGGCCCTAAGAGCCAAGTTCCATAGGTTTGAGAAGTTGTTCATGGAAATAGGCAAGAGGAGAGGAAAAGTGGAACTTGAGGGTTTGTCGCATACCCGGCCATAAGCAAGTTGAACATGAGCAAATTTGATTGGTTATGGAGAAGTTTCCATGAAGTCTTGGCCCTCTATACTTAATGACAACTTACGCTCTACCATTTTTTTCTCAAAAGCTCAATGTCTTGAAATGTGGAACTTAGTACCCCCAAAGTCCCTAAAAACTTGTCTTTGAGTGATACTTCACCATGGAACTTGGCTCTAAGAGCATTTCCAATTTATACGAGATAATTTCATCACGTAAACCACCATCGGAAAATTTTCCCTTCATTTGTAGGACAAACTATCCCTTGTAACTAGGGTTTTAGAAACAATTACAATAATAATTAACCATTGGTTGTCATAAAATAATTATAAAAGAGAAGCCCATATCTTTAGAAAATTGTTCCTGTAAAACTAAAAAAAATTATAAAGTGCAAATGAGAATCTTGAAAAATATTCACAAAATTTGACATTTTGTTGAAAAGCAGTTTTTCAAAACAAAAAGTATTTGGCATGACCGGCTGCTGATCTGATGACCAGGTACGATATGCGCACGATCTAGAATTATGCTTTCATCCGTTTCAAATTCATTCTACAAGATTCAATTTCATCCAGAAATATTCACCTATGTGATGAAATTCATAACTATATATATATATATATATATATATATATCATCCATCTAATCTGAATTTTCTGACCAAATTCATATTTCATCCAATCTGAAAATCACTCTACCAAATCTAAATTTTGCAATAGTGGTTTATGTTGGGTAATCCCTGACGAGGAGAGGATTACCTATGCATTAAAGAAGAGGTCACTTGATTACCCAACCCATGCAATTCACTATAACTTATTAACCATTAAACGTCTTTAGCCCCTAATATGTGCCACCCAAAGGCATCATAATATTTTTTTTCTCCTATGTCCAATGCTACAAAACCAAATTTAAAATTGAAAAAAAAATAAAAATGCATCGCCGTTGCGCTAGCGGGCCCAGCGAGGCGCTGCAGGGTGGTTTGGCTGCAAGCTAGCGCTAGGTCATACTAGACAAGTGCCAGCGCGGAGCAACTGGTTTTTTTTTTTTTTTTTTTTTTTGAGAAAAAAATAGAAAGTTCTTAGCCGCAACGATGCTTGGTAGCATCTCCTCTTTCCCCGATTCTTTGAATTGCTTGTGGATCATTCCACACTTTTCCAAAATAATCAAGCACAACTCAAGAATTTAGTCTTGCTATTTCAATAGCTTTCCAAAGCAACAAAATTTATCTCTTTTTTTGGTTGAAGAAATCTTCCATTATTCTCTCATAACTAAGCCCATAGGACTTAGTTTGACGTTTAAGGATTATCTTCCAACCAATCACTTGTCTCCTAGTGTATGAAAGTAAAAAAGAATCTCTATCATTTATTATTCAACCTACTAATTGTAAAAGGAAAAAATAGTATATGTTAGCGTTGCACAACCATGGCAAAAATTGGCTATTTACCTAGGCAAAAAGAAAATTTGGCGGATTCAAGCATTAATTACTTGCTTTTCATTCAATAAATGTCATCCTCGTCTATTTTGAAGGACATGTGGAGAGAAATCTCAGCCAATCGGAGGCTTAGAAACCGGGAAGACCAAAGAATGTCACTTTATACTCGAAATTTCCAGTTCAAGGGACGAAAGGAGGAGAAAATGACATGAACAACACTTTTGTCATTTGTGGCAACAAAAATGCACATTTTTCAAGGCCTGTGGATTTTGTGTCAAGCCCACCTCAAGAGGTGGGTCTAATGCAAAATCCGGGGGGGGGGACGTTCGGCCAAAATTCTCACGACCAATCATTTTTTATTTCTTAAGAAATATGTTATAAATTTATTTTAAAAAATCAACACTTTATTTTGTGGCCCCTTCTCACTTTACATTAAGTTAGAGGGCTCCAAAACCAATAGGGTTCTGATTCCAACACAATCTAGGCACAATAATCATCTTAGAACCTAAATCTAGGTAGACCATAGATAGCTTATCATTTTAGTCAACGTTCAATAAGAGCTCTATAACACGTCTAGATTTGCATTTTAAAATAAATGCATGGTCTAAATTCTCTTGGAATTAGAACTTTGTTGGTTTTGAAGCCATCTACCTTATATCCGAAGGTCGTTAACCCCTAAAGGACCAATCAACCCAATTATGCTTGATTTTTGGTCAAAGGCCCCCAAAATCAAGTGTCTTAGCTTTATTGTAGTTGGTGCTTTCATTAGATGTTGAAGTTAAGTTATGATACATCTTTTGACCGTTGGGATTGGAGAATAAACTTCATTTGAAGCTTTTCCACCGTTGAGAACTTTGAATTTTGAGTGTCCAAAATACAAAGGGCTTTCTAAAGATGCTTCAATCATAAGTCTCTTTTAATTTCTTCACCTTCAATTTTTTACTCCATGTAAATATAACTTTTATCTACCTTAAATATAATTTTTGATATTAAATTTGACAAAAAACATATTTATTTTGAATTTTTACCTTGTTTACATCATAAAATTTGTAAATATTCAAAATATCTTCCAATCATGTTGAAAATTTTGTCATACCTTCATAACGTCGATGATTATTTATGAAAAAATATAAATCATTCAATGTGATATTTAAAGTATGCAAATTATAGTGCTTTGACTTTTGCAAAAGAGGTGAGGACCTTTAGGGGTTAAGTTCAAAGGTTGACTTCTCAAGGACCCTTGTGAGGTTTTCTCCACGGCTTCTCGCCTTTAGTGTAAAGAGGGTCTTAGTTCCTGATGAAGCACTGGTGAGTGCAGAATATTCCACACCATCTACTCTAGAGCCAAGGCAGAGACAATGCATGCTACTGATTCATTTTGGGTGTCAGTGATTTGGTGATCCTACGTAGATACTGACAGTATGAGAAATGCAATTTTTTTATATATAATTGTGATGATATTCAGGAGTGTGGAATTGATAGACCGTGAGTTCTCTGCAAGTGAGCCAACTGAAGTGAGTCGACAGTCAGGTACTCAGTGATTGTACCCATTACAGTACAGGACAGTACTCACACTGTGCAGCTTTTTTGCCGCGACTAATTAAGCCCAGATTTAACTGGCTTCCTTGTCTGCTTGCTGTGTACGTGCTTCTTCATGACATCAATAGTTCATGCTTGTGACTTGTGACTACTGGCGCCTGTACCAAACGCTCTTTGAAAATCCAATAATGTGCCCTTGCAAGGGTAGAAAAGGTGCGCTTCCCAGGGAGATGCCTAGGCAAAATCACTAAGGTAGGAGGCTCTAAATTCATCACTTTAACCCTGAACTCCTAAATGACGGAGGGTAAGGGCAAAACATAAATGTATTAGAGCAGCTCCACCGCAAGCCCTTCCAGGGCCCTGGCAGTCAAGAAGTAAATGAAAAGTGCTCAGGGCCCTCCCAAAATGGCTCAGGGCCCTCCCTCCTAGCGTGTCAAGAAATGGCCCTCCAAATCACTATTCAGTTGACTAAATCACTAATTAGTTGACTAAATCCCCACATTCTACTTGTGATTGGTGCATTGAATATTTAATGTGCACTTTTGATGTGTGAGGGCCCTCCAAGGGTGGGGGAATGTGAGTGCAAGGGCCCTCCAAATGGTAATGAATAATTTGAGCGAGTCAATTTTTGGCGTGTAGGAGTGGGGATGCTCTTATAAAAAATTATTTCTTCAACTTTAATGAAGTTTGGTCCAAGAGAGAAAATGAGGAGCTTGATGTTAAGTAATTATTCACAAAGTCAAATTTCAAAAAATAGTTTTTTTATCTTCTCATAATGAATTTAAAAGATTTTAACTTCAAATATTTATCAGAATTAAAAAATTTATTTTTAGAATTTGAAATTTTTTATGATTCGTTAAAACTAGACATTCTATTCTAAAATTTTAAAAAGATTTTTTTTCAAAGGAGAGAACATCATTACTTTCCCCAAATAGTAAGTTTTCTAACACTAGACAATGTAGAAGTGTTTGTCTTTGAAAATTTCTCCCGGGTGACGTTGAACTCGGATTGACATGATTCAAATTGGGTTGGAAAGTAGACTTGATTCCCTATTTGAAAATATTTTTTATTTTTTATAAACATGTTTTTTTCTATCTCAGGCAGCCCGTAATAAAAGGTTAGAGACCATAAAATGGTGGATCTGTCACTTAGAGGTTAAACGTCCGTTCAGAAACCGAACAGATTCATAGCTTTGTAACTTTCTCATACAATATACAAATATGTCAAAAAAAATTGGTAGATTTCATGCATGCAATGGTCCTCTTATGAACACCTATTGTACATCTGAGTCATACTAATATCTATTTTTGAGGTTAGCATCTACTTGTATTCAAAGGATCGGTACGTTTAGGGGTTAAGGGTTGTGAATTTATGAGGATATAGGGAGAGCTGAGCTTGATTTTTCACTAGAAGACAAATCCAAGCAAAGACCAACATACTTTGAATAAAAAAATGGATGTTTCTAAAATTAGTTATGAATTTCTGAAGTTGAAATGACATGGGTTCTAAAGTGGTGCTCTTCACCATGGGTACATCCAAAATTTCAAAATGTTCTTCATTTCGTTGGGGATAAAATGATGTGGGATATTCCACATCATTCTGTTGGGAGAAGGCAACAATCACAGAGGCTACTAAAAAAGCAGCAAATCCAACCAAACTTACCGAAGGAAAGAAAATTAACCCCATAAGGCCTCCACGTGGCTTTTGGAATTACAAAGTGAGGAAATTCGAGTTCTTGAACTTTGAATTATAGGATGAGCAACAAAGAGACCCTGGTTCTTTTTGAGAGCCAAATCTGTAAGTACTTCTTGATTGAAAATTCATCAAGTGAGCGATTTTTGGTGATTTTTTTGAGTTGCACGGAGGGTATTTTGGCATCACTTCAAACCCTCATATCTTCCTCATATCATTCAGGTGGCATTTTCTCAAAAATTGTGCGATTTTGTTGATCTTATTTTCATAAGAAAGCTACATAAGTCTTCTTTAATTTCTACGGTGCCGATCGTCAAAAGTACCCTACACTAATGAGGAATTGAGCTTGTTACAAGAGCTAGTCAAGAAAACAAGGGCTAAGCTCAACATGTTTTTCAAAAATAGCCACCTCAGTGAATTACCATCACAAATCATCGCCAGTACTTTCACAAATTATCCTTAGAAAAATCCTGCTCTGCACTACTAAGTTTGCATCCCACGGCACAAGTACACAAGGTGGGTAAGGTTGTCAACAATTGTGATTCCCTGTCCTCTGCAGACACTTCTAAAGTACATCCAACTAACTTCAGAAACATCATCGATAGATGCTGTGCTCTATATTATATAAAAGAATTAAATGCCATCCTGCATCCCCTGTCACCACGCATGAGATTCTCTGCCACCACTTGCTCAGCTCAGTTGAGTTCATCAGTAACTTAGAACAGGATGCTGCAGAACCAGTGAGCCTGGAGCGCTGAACTTCAGGAGCCAATCGATAACGTTAGTGTCATTGCATTCCTCAAATTCGTAAACCTATTGAGAATTTAGATAGAAAAACTAAAGAGGGGTAGTTCAATATTTGAATCAAACTAAAAATAGCACATAACACCAAAAGTGATTTATGACAGCCGAAATAATATAATCAGAATCCTGCACAACTAGAATTGGCTGCATGTAGTGCGTTCAGTGGACCAGACCAGCCACAGTAAGCAGTTCCCTGCCAGCCTGCTATCTAATGCCATTCTTCCCGGTAATACTAGAACTTGATAAAATATTCTTGTGCCAGGTTATGACCACTAAAGAATATAACTGCGGCTCAAAACCGTTGCCAGGAATTGATTCTACCTAAAGTTTAACATAGGCTGTTTTATATCCTAGGATTAGTAACTACAGAACAATCTTGTCAAGAACATCGTTTAGCAAAAACCTAAATACAACTTAGCATTGCCCTGGGTGCCACGTTTCTCCTACAATGGCAACAGACTGCTGATTCTCGCCTCTACAGTAGAGCATTATAAGTTGACTCAGAGGCACTCCACAAATGAGTCAACAGGAAGAAGTTGTTGCATCAAAATGGGGTGAATAGAGACAAGTTGGGGGAATTCTTGCGTTTTGAGTCATCCATAAAAAGTTCCTCGATTCTTGCATGACAACCTTTGAAAAATCACCCTTACATTTCTGTCTCCCAGACAAGATGCATGAACGAGCAGGTATAGAAGTCATGACAGCAGGTTGTACCAAATCTTCGCATTGCGCAATTGCCGCATTCCTGAGCAACTTATATTTAGCCGTAGGGTTTGCAGGCACTTGTGAGACTCCACTCCTCTTTAACGCAGTATCTTGACGTGTATTGACTATTGAGATGTCAGCTTCCTTTATGCTACAAAATTTAGTGAAACAGAGGGAGTATACCAATTTGGTGAAGGACGCCTTGTCCACTTGTGACTTCCAGAACAAGTAGTGTCAAAACAGCCAACATTGCGGCACGGCCATTCCATGTCTCTGCACTCTTTGTCCATCCCCACTCCCACATTGCCACCGGTGCTGGTAACTCTCGACGAAGTGTATCGTATGTGGCTAGCAGCTGCTCCACACTTCCCAACGGCACAAGTGACTGCACAAGACAAAAGCATCTTGGTACTTAGGAAGAACTCACGATATGCCGATGGATGGCTGCACCAAATAACCCAGATGCTGCTCAGTAAAACAATTTATCATAATCTTTTGAGGATTTTTTTCACAACTTTCCTTCCATTGTTTTGAGAAATTTATTTTTTTACATTAGTGTACACCAAAATGAAGCAAAATATGTAATTTATTACGTTCATTGATCAAATGAGAGAAAAAAATTACTGCTCCAAAGTGGGTCATCAAAAGGTGATCTTGAGACCATTCTTTGGTTTATTGGATGACGGGATGAACCTGAAATTAGAAATTTAAAAGACCAAAACAAAGATATTCATTTGACACACTTTGAAAAAAAATAACATGATTGGACAAAATCTCATGGAATTATGCATGATTAAAGTTTTGTTGACTTCAAGATATGAAGAGTTAAAAAATGTGTATATCACTTAATATTGACTGTTCTAAGAAATAAACAATTCCAACAGATGAGTTGGGAAATATTGCAGGGGCATGTTTTTTATTCAATGGCTAAAAATATAATTTGAGTGCTCATTTTGGTACCCAACGGGACTGATTGGGCCGGTCTGCCCTTCAAGGGTTAAAAACGAGACCCTCGTTACCTAAAACTAGTCACAAGGTTGGTACAGAAGAAAAGAAGAAAACGAAGAAGAAAAAGAAGAAAAATATTACTAAAGAAGGTCTCATACCTGGCGAGCTTCTAGGTTTGAAACAGCCATTGCACCCACATACGGCAGAGCTTCAATGATAGCATCTGCTAAGTCGGCAATAAAACCAGGCTCGACACCCAAGGCAGGTACACGACCCCAGTTCCTAATGCCTGATTCTAGGGCCAATTCTCTGTACTCCATGTCGATCTCCTCCAAAGTCTCAATGTGCTCACTGACAAAGCTGCACCCATTACAGTGCACGTCCACATGAAGCTGTGTCTAGATGTTGGTATGACATATTCTGTGCAGTGACTAGGACACTCATGCATAGGAGAAGGTCAATACACAGATTGGAAAAATACATGAGTCAGGGAGACAAAATACAAACACGAAGACAAACATGAAGACACCGGCCAGAGAACAAACCTGACAGGCACGGCCAAGAGGCTCTTCACCCCACTTTTCCCAAGCTCCCTGATCGTGACATCAGTATACGGTTTGAGCCATTCAACTGGTCCCACACGACTCTGTTCAGAATACAAAACCAGCATCATAAGGCAGTCAGCCAATCACTCATTAAATTCAAGAGATTGACATACATGCAAGCATGTCTGATGCAGCAGGAACCCTCGTTCCTCACTAGACAATGCCAGTCTCTCTCCACAAAAGCTAAACAAACTCAATCAAAACGAAGTATACCATATGAATATCCTAATACATGAAGATCAATCGTAAACCAATTTCTCATGTAAAAAAGAATCTCAACTAAGAAGATAACTCCCAAAATCATATTGTCCACGAGCAAACAAACAAACACAACACATCATCAATTACATATTGCTTACAATATAATTGTGATCACATCAACCTAAAGTACAGCTTCCAAATGAAAACCAGAGCAGAACAATTTACCTGGTATGCAAGCGTGTGTGGACAACGGATGCCCCGACTTTTCACCGCAGCCATGATAAGTTGTACACATTCTTCCATTTCAGCCTTATACGGATCCCCTGCTTCTTCCACGTAGGCCACTGGCACCCCATGGGCACTGAAAAAAATGTGCACCTGTCCCCTCAAACAACATTAGACTTCACAGATTTTATGAACTGCTTGTATACAGAAAATGAACCAGCAGCACAGATGATTATCTATCAGTAATACTATAAAAATTTGCAAGCTATGAATGCAAGATAATGAAAGTTGAATCCTACCTCTTCAGGCTTCTCAAACTTCGATAATTCCTTTTCAATAAGTGTAGCCATTGACTGCACATATCCATTGCGATTATACCATGACGGAATCACTGTATGCTGCATGTTAACAAGATATTCATCCTCCCTGCCAAACACAGAAGGAGAGAGTTCAGTAACTGTGGTTGGCACATGCATTTGCAATGGGAATGATCCACAGAAATTCAAAGTGTGAACTGTAAAAATGTTTTCAATACCTGAAGATGCTCTCTAGAAGGCGAAGACTGGAACCACTAGTTGATATAGAAAACTGAGGATATAAAGGGAGAACTACCAGACGAGTAATTCCATCCTGCTTGATCTGCACATTCCATTAAAAACATCATTAGAAGGATAAATAACCAAACAGCTGACCAACAGACACTGACCTAGTGTTGTCAATTGCAGTCATCATCACCAAAGCATAGGGCCTGTCAGATAGGCACAGTTGCGTTTTAAGTAATACCTGAGAAATAGCTTCTTCTGTAAAAGGATGCCAGTATCTCATCCCTACATAAACTTTAGCTGGTAAATCCTTGGTCTGCAGCGCAGCCCTAAGAGCTTCAGCCTGATCCATACACAACAGAACAAATCCGTCAGAAATCAGTATCTCGACGAGAAATTGAATTTAAGGTGCAAAAGCAACTGAGGTAGAAGAGTGACGCAGGTATATCTCCTCACGTAAAAGTCAATCAAAAAAAAATCTGCAATAATCAGCTTCAGACAAGAGTAGCGCAACCTGCTCATTTGTTATTTGCCGCAAAGGCGATCCTCCTCCTATTGCCGCATACCCCTCAGCACTTTTAGGAGCTCGTAACGTGGATATGAATGTCGCTAGTGGTCTTTGTAAGAACCTAAACAACCGTGGCAGCCGTATGATGTCCTGTAATAACAAAGACACACGGTTATCAAGAACATCAATCCAGAGCATTCTCTACTCCTGTAAGCTCGATGTCCCAGTTGTGACTCGGTTGGCCAGCCACAAACAGTTGGTTAACCTCTGGAAGTTGTACTGTAATCTACAGGCAGTTTACAAAAGTAATTCCAATCCAAATTGTAAAATTAAGAACATGGATTAATGAGTTATTCGCAAGTCAACGGATATTGTGTTTTTTTTCCTTGAGACTAGTAAAACAGCAGCAATGCATCGCTAGTACAAATTTCCGCAAAGGCCGCAATGAGAAGTGTACCGGGTCCGCAAAGAGGTTGTACAGAAAGGGCTGCACATCTTCAAGTGTGTCTGGTCCACCTAGATTCAGCAGCAGCACTCCTACTCTTTCTTGATCTTGTCTTTGATTATTATCGACAATCAGCACATCCTCTGGTGCTATCACTTTTGCTTCCTCTTCTGCTGAAGCCACTACAGCCCTCACAATAGCCGAGTCCCCGGCTCTAGCTACAGAGCGTTTCCGCCGGTTGTTGCTAGTACCCGACCTCGTCTTCTCAAAATCGGCGAATGAAATAAAGTCCTTCCCCAGGAAATGCCTCGAAGTCCATGATACGCTCTCACTCGGGCCAGCGGGACGCAAACACGCACAGTTTCCAGCAGTACTACGCAATGAGTGAGAAAACGAAGAGCTCGTGGTCGACGCAGACAGAGAATCTCTACAAGACACCAGCGCCTGCAAGCCAGGAATCATTTCCTCTCAATTAAACCCCGAGGAAGCGCCAGAAAACTAAGAAACCCTAGGAGTCTTCAATTCGTCACATATTATAATTCAAACAAGCAAACAACCTCACAAATTGCCTCACAACGGACACTACTCCCCCCCGCGGAAAAATCCATTCACAAAATGTGCTAAAAATAAAAAGCGAACTCAAATCGCATGCCACTAACCTGCGGTCTGGAACACGTGGAAACGGCGTGAGGTTGCAAGGGCGTAATAGACGCCATGCTACCAATTCAGGCGCAAGCAGAATTCAGATTCAATACTTCGACGAAATCCTAATATGCTCCACAATTGCACAGGCTCGACCGCTTCAGCTCCAATTGCGCAAGAAAAAACTGCATTCAGACGGAAGGACCAGGCGGAGCGATGATCATGATCCAGACAGAAGAGGCGAAAGAAAAAAATTGGAAATTCCACCGAAGCTTGCCCCACGGCTGCTGCATCCAGTGCAACAGAAAAACAGAAAGACAGTCTCCCTGCCGGGCCTGCCGATGGATTGACGACGAGAGGATCACAAGGTCGTGGCCAGCAGTGGCTCGCTCGTCAAAGAGAAAGGTAAACAGACGCACTTCAAACCCTAGCTCAATGCCCAGCACGTGTTCCCGCGTGGAACTGTCCCGCCCGCCCCTCTTAATCTTCTTACTACATCAATTATCTTATTTAGTCTCACTCGGGCTAATAGCGAAAACTTGGACTAATTTTTGCAGTGGAATTTTAACCATTTGTCTCAATAAATAAATAAATGGACCAATTGTAGAATTAAAAGAAAGTCCAAGTGACAGTATTTCAGATAACTTGTTTTTCCTTTTGTCCCACAAAAAGATCATGATATCGAGTTGAATTTTGTCCTAAAATAAAACCATGATTTTCAATTGTACGCATACACAATCAACAATTAAACTACGTTTGTTCTTAACAAGTGGGAAGAACTTTGATCCTCTTTCAAGCCTAACATGAATGAAATATATGTTCTATCCGTGGTTCAATGTTTGTAAGACAAGGGACCATTGATGCTTCTCCTTTAAGAAGGTAGATGTGCAGTACAATAACCAACAATCAAATAATTAGGAAATCAAATAATTAAGTAGAATTGAGCTCGGGCCTAAAGTTATAACCATGTTTCTTTTCATTATTGAGGGCATGGGGTTCAAAAGTTATAATCATGTTTTTTCACTTCATTGATGCCATGTGGTTTAAAAAACTATATTTATATTTCTTCCCATCCCTTTAGGACATTATTCCAAAAATAATATTCATGTGTTTGTTTCAGTCAAGGTTGGTGAGAAAACTAAGGTTAGTAGTCAAGCACAACATGGATCACTCATTATTGTCCTTGTGTAATTATAACCAAAAATAAATAAAAATGCCTTATGTTATAACACTTGATTAGGCATTTAGTAATTTCACATTTTTATTGGTTGTTTACCAAGACGAAAAAAAAAAAATTTAACGAATCAAGTATCAATTGCTTGCTTTTCATCCAAAAAATGCAATCCTCATTTATTGTAAAGGACAAGTAAAGATTCTCTTAGTTACTAACATAGTAAGTAAGTTAGAGACTTCTTACTATGTTACGGTGGGAATAAATCGCCAATAAGAAGTTTCCACGTCGTCGTTCTCCGTCACCGCGTCTGACCGGGGGGTAGAAGTCGTCTCGGATGGATGAGGAGTAAGAACATCCATTTCATCCATCCATTTTGGGACGAGGGGTAAGACCATCCATCCATTTTGGGGCGAGGGGTAAGACCATCCATCCATTTGTCAGCTGAACTCACCTTTCTAGTCAACAAGGACGACGACGCGACCTTTCCTTTGAAGGGCTGGCACTCACTCCGGCAGGGTTGTCCAATTTTGTCAAATTTTAAAAAATATTTCGGCCGATTCGAGCTTGCCCTCAGTTGATCGTCGGCATCTTTTGAGCGTCCGAGTTCAGTTTTAGGGCTCCCGGGAAGCTGGATTGGCGTTTTAGGTGACCGAAAATTGGCGATGAGAGCGGATGGAATGAGCGATTTGTGACGTTGTTTCACTGATTTTGAGGTCTCGAGGTCTTCGTGAGTGGTGTGGATTATTAGAATGGCGGGGTCGCACGTGCTGCAAAAGTTGAAGCAGCTGGACGCGTATCCGAAGATCAATGAGGATTTCTACAGTCGGACGCTGTCGGGCGGGATTCTGACCATCATTTCCGCCACGATTATGGTGCTCCTTTTCTTGTCGGAATTGCGTAAGTGTTGTGCCCTCTTTTTGATGCTTAAGCCTCACTTCAGTGTGGTTGTTTGTCATCCTGCCCGATTAGGGTTAGGCTTTTATTTGGACGGAAATCAGGTTTTGTGCATTTTGGAGTTTTTCATTTAGCAATGCGTCGTCGTCCAGTGATTTCTCTACACTAGAATGACATTTTGTTTCCACTCTGTTTCTGTAACGTAGAATCTTGCCCATGGCTTTTGGATCATTTAGGGTTTCACGGCTTGGTAGAGTGGCAGTGGAATTACAAGGTTACTTTCATGGATGCATATCATATTCCGTGAACTATAACTTACTACAACGTTTTAACCCCTGAGCGTCCACTGTGATTTTAAAATTTGGACCCCCTGCTGCAAATCATCTGTTTGTGTGAAAATGACTTCAGTTTGACACGATCCACACCGTTGATCTTGTAGTGTAGAACAAGAGCTTTAAAATGAACTATTGCAATCAGAAAACTGAGGTAAAATGAGAAAATGCCACCGTTGCAAAGTTCAGTGATGCAGTTGGGCGTTTTAGACGCTATTGAATGTGATGTTGTCGACTTTGGTTTCTGTTTCACGCGAGAGGATTGTGATCACTCTTGGTTTGGGTATGGATTTGTGTATGCATTGAGTTTTTAGATTAGCTGATGTGATTTTGGCTTGATTACAGGGTTGTATTTGGGTTCCACAAAGGTAAATGAATTAGTCGTTGACACCGAACGTGGAGGGACTATACAAATAAATGTGAGTGCGAGACTCTTTGTCTTTTGTATGCTGGCTTTCTACTGAAAATTTATTGTTCCTTTTGGTGATCACAAGCTACATTGTGGTGTCTGCTTGTGTATTAATGATTGATTATAACGGGTATGCAGTTGGATGTCACATTTCCGGCTTTGGCGTGCTCCGTAGTCAGTTTAGATGCCATGGACATCAGCGGGGAGCAACACCTTGACGTGGTTAGTATAATTTTCCATCTTCAGGAGCTGATATCATGTATTACTGGTGTAGGATACTAACTGGTCACCGTTCATGTGCAATTTTATTTTGTTTCAAAAATTAGATTAACGTGTTATTTGGTACTATAAGATCCTAATTTGGAGCTTGTTGGGAAGTCACCACAATTTGAATGTAGGATCTGAATCTAGATGAAACAAGCTTGTTGTTTACCTTCTCACTCTGGTTTGTTTCGTCTAGGGTAGTCTCCTTGTCCAATGTAATATAGACAGTGTTGATATTACGTTTTGTTTCGTTTTGAAAACATTACGGTTGTTTCATGGAGGTACAGTTGTTACTTATGTATGATTCGTAGTTAAACCATCGTTGGTGTTTGCTCTTGATGTGTATTTTATCAGAAACACAACATCTTTAAGAAGAGGTTAGACGCTAATGGCAAGGTTATCGAGCCCGCAAAGCAAGAAGCTATTAACCAACCCAAGGTATTGAAAAAACGGGCTCTTTTTTAAGCTATGCTATTTGTATTTCGTAGATGGAAGAGATTCAACATTTCCTTTGGGTTGTGGCATCCACATGGAGGTTCACATATGTGAAAATGAATTTGTTTTCTCGACCTTAGAAAGAGGATTTTCTTTGAAATGATTCTGGGTTTATTCCATTGGATCTGATTCACTGATTGTTCATTGCATGTTGATACAGCTTGAGAACCCATTGCAGAAGCATGGAGGCAGGCTTGAACACAATGAGACGTACTGTGGATCTTGCTTTGGCGCTGAAACCGTAAGTTTGATAAATACAGGATTTATGTATGAACATAAACTGGTCCAATTTGGCGCTGGGAAACAGTTACTATTTGTTATCGGTTGTGTGGATTTCTTGTCTACATGGGATTGTTATGTGGCAATTAACTTGGTACCTATTTGTTGATTGTGTGCAGGAAGAGGATCATTGTTGTAACAATTGCGAAGAGGTTAGAGAAGCCTATCGGAAAAAGGGCTGGGCTTTGAGTAATCCTGATCTCATTGATCAGGTAGACATTTACTGCATTCTTAGAATTGGTTTTCAAGATGCCTGCGGAACAATTTCGTCAGATTTAAATATGTGATTTGAGACAATGGTCTAGAGATGTATTACACCAAGCATGAGCTCTTTTGGTTTCGACACATTATTTTGGATTGGGTTTTTTGCTGATGAGTGCCACGTTTGCAAAATGACAGTGCAAGAGGGAGGGCTTTCTGCAAAAAATAAAGGAAGAAGATGGAGAAGGGTGTAACATGTATGGCACGTTGGAAGCCAACAAGGTGGCAGGCAATTTTCATTTTGCTCCTGGCAAGTCCTTTCAACAAGCAAATATGCACGTTCACGATCTAATGGCTTTTGGGAAAGAAAGCTTTAACGTCAGTCACAAAATCAATGAAATAAGCTTTGGTGTCCATTTTCCGGGTGCGGTGAATCCCTTGGACAAGTACGACCCTTTTTTCTCCCATTTTTACTTCCAATGTATCAATGGTGCTGAAATAGCAGATACGTAGGACTTGCTGCTCTTTTGATCGCCCTGATATCAAGAAACCCCAAGTATGTGGATATTGAGTTCGTTGTATAACAGGGTGGAGCGGACACAAGTACCCCTTCACGGGATGTATCAGTATTTCATCAAGGTGAGCCTTTCTCAGATGGTTTTGTGTCTTTCTGGCATGTACTTGATCTTATTCGAGTCAATGTAAGGTGTTGCTCAGCAGTGAGTTGGTTGTGATCAGGTGGTACCTACAGTTTACACAGACGTGAAAGGCCGTAAGATTGTAACTAATCAGGTAAGTCGTGCACTCTTATATTTTCTCATGCTATTCATACAGCATGCAAAGTTTGTTATCTTTGCGAATTTGAAACGTTATCGTTTTGCATGTTGCATAGCCATTGGTCCTATTGGTGCTAGTCTCATGGCTTTGTGTAGGCTTTGGAACCGATTTTAGGTTGAGTTGGGTAGAAAGTCTCATTGCCCAAGCTAAAATTAGGATGGAAGCAAACAGTCGGCTATATTAACTTTCAAAACATATTTCTTTGTTCAAAATATAAATGTTCTATTTCAACCCCCATAGATATGGAAGCGGCCACTTTTGACCGTTAACTTGTTCAGATGAATTGCAGTATAGTATTGGTTGTGAATTCCGTTTAGTATTGCAGGATAGTATTAGTATGAATTTCGTTTTGGTTGTGCAGTTTGCTGTTACTGACCACTTCAAGGGAGGTGGGCCTGGAGAGGGCCACTCACTACCTGGTGTCTTCTTCTTTTATGACTTGTCGCCCATAAAGGTGTGTCCCATTCTTTGTCATCTCCAAACTTTACGTGTTGAAGTACCATCCAAAGATTTTTGCATTACTCTTCATAACATCCATCTCAACTATTGTGTTGCTCAAGTTGGGAACTTGTTTTTAGTCAAACGTGAATACTGCAGAGTTGTTCTCCTTTGCCCAAGCTAAACGATGAATGATGGATATAATACAAGTGTTAGTGAACAATTCTTGCTTGCCATGCTCATCAGGTGAAATTCACGGAGAAATCGATGTCCCTTTTCCACTTCCTCACTAACGTGTGTGCTATAGTTGGAGGTACGAATTTACTTTCCAATCTTCCAAGTTGGTTGGAGCCTCATATTTTTAGTTCGGTTCCATATATGTCTAAAGATTACAGCAGATTGATTAAGGAAGAATTGTGCATTCCTCATTTCACATCTAGTTACTTATGCCAGTGTGGAATCACGTTTGAGGTTAAATGGAACATGGAGGAAGTGTTGACGTGTGGTTTGTCGCAGGAGTTTTTACCGTGTTTGGCATTCTTGATGCTTTTCTATACTATGGTCATAAACAAGCCAAGGCGAAGCTAGGGAAGAAATGAGTTGCATTGAGTTGAATGCCGAAGTGAGTGGAATTGAGGCATTATCTTGCATTCTATTTGGTCTCTTTAGTAGTGGATGCCAAGTGTGAACGCAAATAGTCAAGTTGTAAATCATAGCCTGGGATTTTTAGTTCAAGTATGTCTATATTAGTGCTTACGCACTTGATGAATACTATGGTGTTGCTCACTGCAAGGAATATGCGAGTGTCTGAAAGTTTGAAGTTTCTTTTGTTAATTCTATTTTTTAGACTTCTAGGAGACACATGGGGCTGGCTTGTTTGCGAAGAGTCCAGTCACCGGGGCTTCTAATTAGTCTAACCATCTGAGCTGGCTTGTAGTACGTTCACATTTGGTGTCAGGAGTGATCTCAGCATAGTGAATGTAGTCCAAAAACACACCTAAATTCATTATTAAAACCTTCACTAATACCGCTCTTTACCTTTTTTTGCCCGGAGTGGTTTTGGAGAAACCAGTGTTGGTGATTTTTTTCTTAAAACTCTTTTTGTTTAAATTAGGGTTACTATTAGTAGTATTTAACCATATAAATGTAAGCATAGGTTAACCCCTAAATGTACTTGGAATTGACAATTTGAGAAAAAGCATTATAAACTACTATTTAGAAGAATATTTTGAAATTGATATACAAATGAAAGTTGTAGATTGTGAATTCATCCGTACGGTTTTATTCACTAATAAGGTAGAAGGTGCTTAATCCGTGCGTGTGCTAAACCCGTGCCCGTGGTCCAACCAAAAAAAACGTGCACAGTGATACCCAAACCCGCCCAGCATTGTTCAAGTTTGTGTATCGACATTAGACACTGGGGTGCACGGTTTTCATCTTAGTATCACTTGGACATAGTACAATTAGGGCGTGTTTGTGGGGAATCTTGCACCCTTCTCTTTGACAATTTCTCAATAATTCAGGACTTCCGGTTCTGAATCGCAACAACTTGCAAACTGCCTCATTGATTCTTGCAAGTAATTCTAAATTTTGTTCACAATTTTCTCACTTCGGGATATAGACGAAACCCTTATCTGTGCGGTTTTGCCACCGTCTACCTTACTATCACCGATATTTCATTATAAAATTTGAAAGTTAAAATTAAAAATTCTTTCTAAATTCGATTACAAATAAAATTTTAATATTTTTTGAGTAAAATTTGTTGGAATGAGTTTGAAATGAGATACTCTTAAACGTGGTGATTCTTCAAAAAAATTGTGTTTCTCAAATCTATGACCTCGTTTTTGCAATTCCACTTTTGAACTACAGTTAATGCAATTTTGGCTTGGTCAATGACTTGTAAATCCAACCGTTAGATAGGACAACAACTTGGTGAAGAATCTCCAAAAAAATGGATGACTTTCATTCAAGCATTGATGAGAACGTGATAAGGGTTTGAATCTGTTAGTCGTTCACTTTCTTGACGCTCTGATGTTTAGGGGTTAATTAAACAAGTGCTGGTTAGATCGTTGGATTGGAATATTATAGTATGTTCTTGAATTGCAATATGCACATTCAAAGATGAGACTTTCTAAGTTCAAAGGCATGTGCTTAGTGGGTTAAATTTTCAAAAAAGCTTAAATTTACAAAAATGCTTAGAACATTATGAAATTTTAAGGAAAAAAGTAAAATAATAGTGATGAATAACAAGGTATAGATGGCATGCTTCTTGAGCTTATATAAAAAGAAATTCAATAGAAAATCTTTTTCTACAATGTATGTTGGAATTTTAGAGTTTTGAGCTTCAAAGTGCTATAAATAAATAAAAATTTAACAATTTTGAAGAATGGTAAATTGGACTATAAAGTAGAAAATTGTCTCCAAATTTTGTTAGTTAGGACCATTTTCATTTGAATTAAGGAACTAGGTGAAAATCACTATTTGACTGCAATATGACTCCATAGGGGCTCCTTTTAGACATGCTAATGACACCACATGCAATACTTAAACTCAACTTACACCATCTCAAATTTTGGATGATTGTGGTATACTAAGTTGGGATTCCCCTTGAAAAGATTGCACTCAAAAATCTTTTGTACAGTAACTTTTATTGCACGTTAAACACATTGAGTATAATTTTTAATGAAAATTTACTTGGAGCCTTTCACCAGACGGCATGTGGTGATTAAGCGATACCTTACATTTCTATTAGAATTTTACGGTGAAACTGTGTAGTCATTGGCATGTCTATTATGATTAGAACTATGTGATCATTGGAACTGTGTGGTCATTGACATGTCTACCATAGGGGTTAATATACTCTTGTTTGTTCACTCCAAATAGTTAAAAGGTGTGGAAGAACTTGATGGTCTCTCATTTTAAATGTGTAACAACTTGGTGGTCTAAAAACTCATGAATTTTTTTTTGAATTCCTTTCATGTAGTTGTGAGGTCCGACAATGTACACCTAAAACCCTGGGAAGCTTGAACCTCCCGGGTATCAATACGGATATCATAGCGGATAAACCACTTGTAACAGCAGACGGGCTAAAACCCTGAGAAGTCACAAAGGGTATCAATACGGATATCAGAGCGGATAAACCTCCGTCTCCACTTGTAACAGCGGGCTAAAACCCTGCGAAGCTTTCTGCTTCTCTCGAGGAATCCAACCCTTGAATCTTCAATCACTCAGCTTGCACCATCGTCGTAGAATTTCTGCATTACCACTAACTCACTATGCTGGACTTTTTCTCGCGACGGGGTGGTTTGTGAGTTTCGCCATGGCGGGCCATTTGCTGCAGCTCAAGGGGCCGCCTGGAAGCTGCTGGAGCTTATGTTCCGGAACGCCAACACGACCAACGCATTGCGCAATTCGTGGAAAGAAGAGTTCGATTCTCACAGCGCACTTGAAGGAGTTCCGACTGGGTGGAAATTTGAGTACGAGACGAGGGTTTGGTTTAGAGTTTAGGGTCTCACCTGTCGTTGTTGCTGCTGCTGCTGAAGGAAACGAATCGGACGTTGTTTCCTCGGAGGAGAATAGCACCTTCCCGGCCGAGTTTCAGGATTTAACAGTGCATCGCCGTGACCCTCCCAACCTGTTTTTGTATGCAGCTGGTAAGAAACTGATCCCCTATAATTTTCACCCTCTCTTAACCCCTAAAGGACCACAAGGCCTCCTGTATTTTTCAGTAATTTTGAGTAGGTTTTATGTAGATTCTTTTTTGTTAATTTAAAAAAATAAAATTATGCAGCATATGTAATGTTCTTCACTAATTTCAGTGATATAAAATCTGGTCCCATTCATATTATAATTCTCACAATTATGATCGATTAAACTTGTCATTTTAAAACCATGAATCCTTGGTCCTTTAGGGGTTAGCCTTAATGTTATTTTCAGCACTTTTGAGTAGAGCGTTCTTTTATATATTTTCTGACCAACGCATGCACTGATTTTCACTGTCCAATTCTGAGTTATATTTTTCACAGTATGGCCAATCAAACTGGTCATTTCTATTACCATGAAATCCACGGTTCTAAATCTCTCTTGGTGAAATCTAATAAAAACTCTTGTCAATTAGGGTTTTTCGTGATCGTGTTGATGCGCGACGTCATCTTTCGAGAATTCGCTGGTTGGGGGATCAACTTCGGTCGAATCGCATTGTATATTGCAGATGGCTTAACGGTGAGTACTGTAGCATTGAAAATTTGCATCCTCTGTTCTTGGTTCTGTTTGTCAATGTCTGCATAGGACCTACTCAAAAACATGAGGCCCAATTTGGGCTTCTGGTTAATGCAGTGATCTCAGAACCACTTTATGACACAACATTATGCGACCTCCCACATAAATGGTATCTACTTTTGCTACCTAGTGCATACAATACTCACGATACCTCTATAATATCCGGCAATACCCTTGATATGTTAAGGTGATACTATGATGATATCCACGGATATCACCTCATGAAGTTGCTACATATTTATATCATGATGAGCATTCTCGCTACATTTCAAAAAAAAAATTCATTTTCTTTCTTTGTATGTTTAGCAGCCCCATTTGTTTGGTAGAAATCCAGCTAATTTTAGTCAGTTTTGAGGTCACTGGTTAACGTATCCAGTTTTGAGATCACTAAGCTCTTCTACATCTTTAAACTATTTAGAGTGAACAATTAAGAATATATTAAAGCAAAACACATGGTATCTTGTTCAAACACAACTTCTCTTTTAGGATAACTCTAATGGCTGCATGGGATCTACTCAAAACTGCGAAAAAAAAACATGAGGCCGAATTTGGGCTTCTTGGTCCTTTGGGGGTTAATGTCAATGACGACGGGCTTCGTGTGCAGATTGGGCTTGGAGAGCTGACGAATGTATTAGCGGAGCCGATCGCCATTCTGATGTCAGTTCTGAGTTGGGCCATAATGGCAGTCACGGACATCTACTGGCTGATTGTGGACGCGGCCCCTGTCAAGTCTCTCTTGAGCTCCCTGGTGCTCTCCTTAGCGGTTCTCAGCATGGGAGACGCCGCAACATGCCGGGTTCAAGGGTCTCGAACACGCTTGTTGGGAGTGGCAACAGCCATCGGGCTCGCCGGGGTCCTGGAACTCATTCCCCCAGACGCTGTGCTTGTGTGCTTGATGCTGCTCACCGCGTTCGCGAAGCTCGTGCAGAAAGCGGATATGGTCACTGTGTTCATGCCTGCCACAGTCACTTTGGTGGCAATCTCAGAGCCCGTCCTTCGAGCTGCAGTGTTCGCAGCTTTCGTGGCCGTCTCGGTGTATGCGAATTGGAGATTTCCTGCACAAGAGGGTGAGGCTACGCCGTCCGAAATGGAAGCCCGAGCTGGGAAGCGCGTGTCCGTCGTGTTTTCGATCATTTCGGCCTCGATTTGCATCAGTTTGGCTGCAAGGATGTTGTACCTCCGCTCTGTGAAGTGGCTTGTGCTCCGGAGTACATAAGGTAGGAGAAACTAAAACCAGTGACACATTTTGCAGTGATCCCAGGCAGTGATCTCAAAACTGGCTAAAATTAGCTGGATTTCTACCAAAAAGTAGCGACTTCATGACGTGATATCTGCGGATATCATCATGGTATCACCAAAATATATCAAGGGTATTTCCGGATATTATAGAGGTATCTTGAGTATTGTATGCACTGGGTAGCAAAAGTAGATACCATTTATGTGGGAGGTCGCAGAATGTTCTAAATGTCATAAAGTGGTTCTGAAATCACTGATCCCAGGGTTGTCTTGTTTGACACCTTTTTTTTTTTTGCCAATGCTCATATTCAACTTTCGACGTCGAGTGTCGTATGTTATACAACTTGGATGAAATATTTCAGAATATCCGAGGATATTTTAGAACATATTCTAAGAATATGTTTGTTTGACAGACGGGGTCTTTCGTGTGTCTTCGATGTCGTGTTCGACGTCTTGTCGAGTGGTCGAGGAATGATCAAATTTATTCTTTACCTTAGCTGCTTTCAATTCTCTTCCTCTTGGACTTTGGTTACTCTTTCTTAAATATGAATCAAGTTTCAAGGAATGATCAAATTTTAATTGGTTTTTCTTGTTAGGGAATCCAACTCACTATATCCGAGTTGTATTTTTGATCATTTCGGCATCAGTTGGGATGTGAGGATGTTGTGCCTCTGCTCAATGAAGTGGTATGGAGTACATAAGGTAGGAGACTATAAAATCAGTGACACATTTTGTAGTGAGTGTAGTTCCTACTATTGGAATGATCGAGTTTTAATTGATTCTTCTTGAAAGGGGAATCCAATGCACCAAAGTATACATTGTTAGTACAATCTGCGAAAGTTATGAATGTTCAAAGTTTTATCGGTAGATGACTTGAAATTTAATCCCTGAACGTTGTCACCTTGTCCAAAGTGGGCAGTTATGCAAAGATGCGTTATGAAATGCAAATAAGAGGGATATTTTGAACTTGATGTATGAATAAAAGTTGTGCGTTATGAATATTTGATTCTATCCATATTGTTGGATCTATGATTGCTATCACCAATAATTTTGAATAAAATTTGAAACTCAAAATTCAAAATTATTTTGTAATTTGATTACAAATAAGATATTGACAACATGTGGATGAAACTTGTTGTGATTGGTTGCAATGTAATACTCTAAGTGTAGTGATTTTTGGAGATTTTTTTGGTTGCTTACTTATATGAGTTGGCTTTTTTAAGAGCACTTTTACAGTGAAATCTCTAAAATTTGTGGTGAATCATTACAACATGAAATGAGGCATAGAATTTTTACAAATCATCCCCTTTCTAATCGGATTACACATGCATGAAGCTAACTTCCCATAAAATATATAATAAAATATCCACACTACAAAAAGTCAATGACGGATGATAAAACTGAGATTGGTTTTGTACCATATCCGGAAGAAATGTTACGTAATTTTTACTTAACTCCAGTTCTACTAGATAACAAATAGTGAACTTCAAGTGACTACTACATCAGGAATTTCCGACCCCACTGATTCTGCACTGATTCAGTGCGTTTATTGTAAAACACTGATTCCGCACGTCATACGTGCATTTAGAAGTGTCGTTACAGTACGGAAGTGACATGCATTACTAAGATGTCGATGCAGTGTCTTTTCCGTGATTATCAAAAAAGTATTGTTTCCGCACGGAAGTCGTGCTTGACGGAATCCGTGCGTTAATCGTGTATCTACATCACATGACTGATAAGACACGGATAGCGTGCAGTTTTAGTTAATGCGAATTCAGTATCGTATACGTATCATATTAATGCCTTTTGTTATATTCGTGCGATTTCAGTATCTATTATAATGCAAATCATTGTCGTACGACATCCGTGTACAATATTTTAATATATATTTTGGAATCTTTTGGAATCTTTTGGAATCTTTCAAAATATTTTATATTATTTTGGAATATTTTGGAATATGTTGGAATATTCCAAGAATCTTCTTTAAATTATACTTCCGGTTTAATTTCCCAAAACATTTTTAGATCTACATTTATAGAGTTTAGAAGCAATACACATTAAAATTTCAAAGAAATAACATTTTATATTTTTAGAATTCAAATTTGGTATTATTGGTTATCATTGTACTTTTCATCGTAGGAGCAAAAAAAAATAGCTCACAACCACCACGATTTTGGCAAAAAATAAATAAATTCAAAATATTATGAAAAAAATCCTAGATATAGAAAACGTCCTGCATAATCTAGTGCAAAAAAAAAATTGGAAAAAAAGTTTTTTTCACATAGTTAAAAACATTCAAAGTCCGCTGAAAAAAAAAAAGCAGCTCACAGCCCTGAATCCCTGATCTGCCATCACGATTTTGGCAAAAATTTTAAAAATTCAAAAAATTATGAAAAGAATCCTAGATATAGAAAACGTCCTGCATAATCTAGTGCAAAAAAAAAATTTGGAAAAAAAGTTTTTTTCACATAGTTAAAAACATTCAAAGTCCGATGAAAAAAGAAGTTCGATAATTACCAAAAGAGTTCCATTCTATGCATGAAGAGTTTGAGGTGGTTTGGTGGTTGGGAACTTGATTGGCAACCGGAAGGTTGAGAGTTCAAATCCCACCGTTGGCGATAGAGCTTGGGAAGCCCAAGCTATGGTAGGCCCCACCGCATGTGTGGGCAATTTCCGTGTAATTGAAGTGGGTAGCGAGGAAAGTAATTATTTTATATTTTCTATTATTTTATTTTATTTTATATTTTTTAATAATATTATTTTGATCAAATTTAGATATAAAAAGAAAATAAAATCTAAATATGGAAAAGATGATGTCGCACGAAAAACGCACTGAATCAGTGTAGTTTTAAAGACGATTAAAACACGACATTTGACGACTGTAAACAGTGCTGAATTCATACGTTTTCAATGGATGTATCAATCGTGTCGAATCAGTACTATATCCGCTTGTACGAACATCGTGTCATATCAGTGTAGTTGCGATGAATGACGCAACGATGCGGAATCAGTGCGAAAATCGAACGAACCCTTGAAATATCGGAAATCGCACTGAATCAGTGCAGAATTAGTGGGGTCCAAAATTCCTGATGTAGGAGTTCAATTTTAAAGCAATTGCCTTGGGATTTTCACCTATTTATAGAACTAAAAATAATGTTGTGAAAAGTAAAAGATATGTGGATAATTATATAAAAAGACCCATGTAAAGTTATAGTTCTCCATTGCCCTATCCAAACTGTGTCCACACGTATTTCATGCACCGGCCAACATTGGGTCACTTTTTGACATGACAATGTTTTGGACCACTGTTTTTTAAGAAGATATGCATGTGATATTGTGTACATACAGAGTTATTTATTTTATTGAGTAGGTTGAATGGCATAATCTATTAAGAAAGATGAAGACTGTACGCTCCAGTCACTACTAGAAAATGCAGTGTCCAAATCAACAGAAAAGCGTTGAGGGTTTCTGTTGAATCGGTCGCGTTGAGCGGGTCATTATTCAACAGAAATCTGTTGAAGTTTTCTGTTGATCTGGTCACTTGAAAATAAGAAAAAAAAAATAATAAATTAAAAAAAAAAAAAAAAAAAAAAAACATAAAACAGTTTTTTAGTGCCCGGAATTTTCGGGCAAGAAAATGTTTTTAGCTGCCCGGATTTTTAGGGCAGCCCAATTTCAACAACTCCGTTGACAATCGGGTTTGAACTCGTGACCTTACATTTAACACTCAACACTCTAACCAATCCATCGCACTTAGAATTTGATGAACATAGAACTATTTTTTTCTTACATAAACACTTACAATTCGATGTTTTGGGATTCAGCAGACTTTGGCGGCCATTTTGACATAGTAAATTAACTTTTTTCAAAAACCTTTGGACTAAGAAAAGTTGGGAAATGAAGTTAAGTTTCATCTCCAAAAATCCGTTTGTGATTTGAAGCCTCCAGTCAAAAGTTATAGACAAAAATCAGAGAGGATGTTTGAAAATATCAATGAAAATATTCCTTGCTACCCCACTCTGAATTTTGTCTAAAACTTTTGAATGGAGGCTCAAAATCACAAACGGATTTTTGGAGATGAAACTTAGTTTCATTTCGCAACTTTTCTTGGTTCAAAGATTTTTGAAAAAAGTTGTTTTACTATGACAAAATGGCCTGTAAAGTTTGCGTTTTAAAAAAAAAAAATTGTGAATGATTAAGTTAATCCTTAAATCACAGAGGGAGTAAGGGAAAAACCTAGATGTGTTATAGGATGTTACTTTTGCAACTTTGATGAAGTTTGGTCCAAAAGAGAAAATGAAAAGCATGATGTTTAGTAATTATCTATATGTTCAAACTTCCAAAAAAAGTTTTAAATACTCATTTTAATGAATTTAGATTCATTTACCATTTGAAGTTTACCAAAATTACGTACTAATTCTACATTTAGAATATGGAATTTGGTATGATTAATTAAAACTAAACATTCTATTCTAAAATTTTAAAAGCAAAAGTTTCAAAGGAGAGAACATCATTACTTTTCCAAAGTAGTAAGTTTTATAACACTAAGACAATATTGAGGTCTATGTCGTTGAAAAATTCCTTACTAAACCTCAATATTGCAAATGAAATGTATCAAACAACACTAGAACATGATCTCTCTCCCCCCCCCCCAAGTTCGACAAGATATTAAAATTTGAAAATATCATTTCCTAACCATGGGCAGTCACTGCTATTTGGGTGCGACCAAAATATGGTCGATTGGTCACTTAGGGGTTAATGAGTTCAATTGATTGAATGTTTCAAAAAACTGGATTACTGTGTAGAAACAAAAAGAAGATTCCAAGTTTCTAGCATAGAGAGATTTAGAGAAGAAAGAAAAAAAAAGGTTCACAGATGACTGACTGTTGTCCCATTCAAATGGGTTTATTTATTGGGGCGTCCATGTGATTGTTTCAGATGGAGCTAAAAGTTAGTCAGCAGTCAAAGTGTGTCAAGATTCACCCTCAATAGCTTTAATTTAGGGAATATCAAGCTGCTTGTCTTCTGTTGTTGTTTGTCAGGGATGATGAAAGTCTGCAAAATTGCAGTTGTATAATCGAATTACATAAAACACCCATTCTAGTACTAAATGATTACAAAACTCTCATATAAAGTGCAAAAGATTCAAAAGGTTCAAGAATATTCAAAAGATTCTAGAATATTCCAATAGATTCTAGAATATTTTGATAGATTCCAGAATATTCTAAAATATTTCCACAAGATTCTAAAAGATTCCAAAATATTCCAAAAAGATTCCATTTTCACTAAAATTTTGTTGATTTGGTCACTGTACTATTTCAATCAACAGAAAAGTAAGCAACAAACTGTTGACTTTTACAAAAAAATTACAAATCAGTGAAATCGGTCATTGTAGTACCCCGAACAACATAAATCTGTTGAATTTCTGTTGATTTGGTCATGATTTTCTAGTAGTGAGTTTCAACAAAAATAATAGACCTCACGCCAAACTAAGTCACAAATTCACATACAATTACGTCAAAAGCTACCCCCACAACTTACAAGGCAATCACAACACAATATCACGTGCATATCTTCTTAAAAAACAGTGGTCCAAAACATTGCCATGTCAAAAAGTGGCCCAATGTTAGCCAGTGCATGAAAAACGCGTGGACACAGTTTGGATAGGGCAATAGAGAACTACAGGTATAACTTTACATGGGTCTTTTTATATAATTATCCACATATCTTTTACTTTTCACAACATTATTTTTAGTTCTATAAATAGGTGAAAATCCCAAGGCAATTGCTTTAAAATTGAACTCCTAGTGGTCACTTGAAGTTCACTATTTGTTATTTAGTAGAACTGGAGTTAAGTAAAAATTACGTAACATTTCTTCCGGGTATTGTACATCGTCCACTTTCTAGACAATTGGATGTTTATGAGTTAATCTTACCCATAGAAATGAAAAAGAAACCCTCATATTCACTCTGAAAAGATTGCCTCCGTTTTGTTATGTCAACTACTGCACCCGACCGTCATGGTTGGTATGTCATGCCGAATTATTATTATCTTTGGAAATTTAATTTTCAACAAATGTTAAATTCTATGAATATTTCTTAAGAATCATTCTCCTTTCACCATACAAAATAAAACATTTTTGAATAAAAGATTTGGTCTTCTCTTTTTATAATAATATTTTTTTGCTGATCCTGAGGACCGACTATGGTACTGTATGCAACTTTCAGAGTTATAATTGTGAGTTATAATTGTGGTCATGTAAGAACTAATCTAAATTTAGAAATAAAAAATTGGATTGGTAAATATACAATGATTGAAGTGGCCATTTCTCAGTTGTTCAAACAAACATTCTGAAGAACTCACCGAATTGGTTCAAATTTACCTTATGTTTGCAATTCAATCCCTTTTACCTCCAAATTAATACCCCTGTATATGGTTTTTTTTCATTAAAAAAATTGGTATACATACATACATATATCAAAATAGAAGACTATGCAAGAAAGTTGTACAATCAACTAGCCCCCTATTCCCGTGAGCTATGACAAGATGCAGTCTTACCCTACAAGATGCAGTCTTACTTCCTAAGACACGCGGTTATCACCACAACCTCTTTTCTCCCCCTTTCTTTTTCACTAATTTTCTCTCCTTTTTCACTTTTACTACAAATCCACACTCTAATACACTCTTTTTATGTTTTTTACTATATGTAACATTTTACAATGCGACACCAGATCAAAAAAATATGATTTTGGAAAAAAAAAAAACACCTAAAAATACTGCATCAAGTTTACTTTCCAAAGCAATTTGAATTATGTCAATTCAAGTTAAACTCCACTCGGGAAAATATTTTAAAGTGGATCACCTCAACATTGTCTTATTATTATAAAATTTGAAAGTAATGATGATCCCTCCATCATTTCTTTTTCTTTTTTTAAATTTACAATAGATAAAACAACTTTAACGAATGATGCTAAATTTTAAACTCTAAAAGTGAAAATTATACTTTATACAAATTTTCAAAGGTTAAGGCTTTTAAATTCATCAAAAAAAATCTAAAGTTATTTTTGGAAGTTTGATTGTATGGATAATTTGTAGACATGATGCCCTACATTTTGTCTATAGAACCAAACTTCATCAAACATACGAAAGGCATATATTATAATAGATAGATATGAACTCCGTTCCTCTTTCGAGGCCGACGTAAATGAAGTGTATGTTCGTCTTGACAACAAGCCAGTGCCCTTATATTATAACACATTTATATTTGGTTCAACACTCCTTTAGGGCTTTTAGGGATAAAAGAAAATTTTCAAAAAATAAAAGTGTTGAATCTATCTTTTTTTTTTAAATTAATCAAATATTCTGCATCCTATAGTTAAATCCGATCGTATATACAATATTCGTTGAATTTCATTTTTTCCTCTTACGATTTTATTTGTTTTCAAAATCAATTTCCCAAAATTTTAGGCATTTATTAGAGTTATCCTTAGAGTCACCTTGAATTTGATGAATCTACAAAGAATTTTGCTTTACTATACTCTTATTTTTTCACTCCAAATAGTTAAAAGGTGTGTAAGAGCTTGGTGGTCTTCAAAAGTTTTTTTAAATTTTATTTTTTTAAATTTTTTTATTGAGGCACACGAGTTGCTTTGCAACCCACGGCAAAGCTGACGAGTTGCTTTTGGCAACCCATTGCCGGGATTTTTCCATTCCGTAGAATAGTGATTTTGCGGCCGGAATCGAACCGCCAACCTCTTGGGTACCCCGGCAACACCTTAAAGGTACCCCTCTCCATCATCTGGTAGTTTAAGGTCATTCCGGACCACTTCAAAAGTTTTTAAGCACCAAGAAAGGAGTTGAATAACTTTTGAAAACCACCAAGCTCTTACACACGTCTTACACACCTAGTAATGATAAACCACCAAGATCTTCCATACCTTTTAACTATTTGGAGTGAAGAATAAGAGTATAATTCATGGTATCTTCTTCAAAATTTGATGAACTTTAAAGATAACTTCATTTTTAAAATCATTTTCCATTGAGTGTGCTAGTGAACCATAATATTGAATATTTCTTTTCATCACCGTAGTACCATAGCCGGGTTACCAAAAATAACTTAAAAAACAAAAAACATAAAAATTCAAAAATTATGAGAACCAAAAAACAAGAACAAAATAAATCATTTTAAACTATATTTTTCTATTTCTCAGCTATTTTGGGCCACCATTTTTAATCAGTTTTTGCTGAGAATCAAAAACCAAGAAATTCATTTTTTGAAGAACTAAAGTAGGAGCACCCAATTTCGATAGTGTACCTAATGCCGATAATTTCTACACATGACTTTCATTTTATAATGCAAATCTAAGTATGTCATAGAGCCTTTATTGTTTGTAACATTGACCAAAACGATAAGCCATCTATGATGTGCTTTCTAAAATGAAAGCCATGTGTAGAAATTATCGGCATTGGGTACTATGTCAAAATTAGGTGCTCCTACGGTAACCTCGTTTTTCAAAAAATATTAAGTATTCGTTCATGAGGTGGCAAACCAGCTATAGTACAACGGTATCTTGAATGGTCATAGGTCCTTTCAGAGTTAAAAGCGGACCCCAATACTGTTCATTCTTGTCCGACGGACCAGTAGGACCGACGACCGCGGAGGCGGCCTAAGACCGTGCTTCGTCTCCCCTAATTCACGCACAGTGAGTAGCGTCGTCTGCTTCCTTCGACTATTCTATTGCAAAATCGTCATCGTGCAGCACTTGCTCCGTCGTTGCGCAGCATTTCACTTCAACTCACGAATCCATCGTCACAACTCACTCATCCTCATTAATTCACACAATTATTTCTCACTCTCTCAGTCCCCCCTGCAACGCGTGGACGGAAGGTCGTGCTACAATTCAGCTTGGATGGCGCACTTCGAAGAGCCTCTGGAGCCTCTGGCGACGGATCATGGCGTTCTCGCAGCTCAGGTACAGTATTCAGCTCCTCTTTGCATTCCGGGCGACCATTTGAGTCCTTTCGTGGAGGTAAATTAGTCTCGAGCTTCAGCTTCTTGCGAAACCCTAAAATCTCTTTGCAACAGCAAGCGCCATGGAAGAAAAGGTAGGCCGTGGACGTGCTTGCTCAGTTTTGAGGTAGAGTGCTGCGTATCCTTAGTGTTTGAGCTTGGTTGCAGAATTCAATGGTGAATTCCGCAGCTCTGTTCTCTGTTGAAGAATTTGAGCCTCGGTGTTGTGTAGGATTTTGGATTTCTGAAAGAGCTCATGGTGATTACCAGTGATTTTCATTTTTTACAGGGAGTACCATTGGCGATTTGAAAATTGAAGCTTGAAAAATAGAAAGCATTTTTTTTTTTTTTTGGCGATTCACAACCTTATTTTACTAGAAATACATAGCTTTCTATAGAGTTCTTGGTTACCGTATACATACCAATGATAAGGGGAGATTACGGCGGCATACTCTATTTTCTTACCGAATTTTTCTTATAGCAACATAGCAAGTCTATTTTTAAAATAGCTAGTTGGCGATATATAGCCACAAATAAAAACACTGGTCTCATTTTTCTTTCCTTAGCAACAGCTCATGGTGATTACTCTTTGTTCTATGGAGAAATGAATCTCTCTAGGATGAGAAAATAATACCTTACCTGTTTTTTTTGGCATCACAGAGAGGATCACAATTTTTCACTGTCGTTAGAGTATAGCTTACTCACATGATAACAGGCAGATGAGGTAAAGGATACTATTGAGCATTTTAACCAATATATAGGAGTGTGCTAGCAAACAAGAAGCAAACTCTTTTTAGATCAGTTTTTTTGTCATTATGTATGATAATTTCTAATGCAATCGTTCAAAGTGGGAGGTAATAGACCAATAGGCATCCTATTTTCCATTGAAAGATAGTGAGCATAGACATTTAGTTAAGTCATACTTCCACCACTTGCTAATTGAAGGCCAACTGAGTGTACGAATAGATGAGTTGATTTTGGTAACCCGAGTTAATATAGGAGACGAGATGGTTTTAGTCAATACGGTGTTCCTACTAGCATGTATTAATTATTGTAAGGACTTATATGGAAAATGGACTTTGTTGCAGTGAACCTTGCGAAGTTGCATTTGTGGACCGCAAGTCCAAGAGGAGTACTGCTGCTACTACTGCTTTGCTGTGTGGATTTGGCTGAACTTCAAAATCAATATCGATGCAAAGGCAGAAACAGACGGTGTCCCTGGATCCTGGGTGGAACATTGACATTCGAGTGACAAAATGAAGGGTGGACTTATTGAGTGTTGGCTCATAGTATGGCTCTGTGTTATGATCTCTCAGAGAGAAACTGGTGTCCTCACTGTAGGAGCCGATTGCATTCCTCCCACTGGATGTCAAGCCCTAGCATTTTATAGAGTGCAAACGGGCGACACTGCTGATATACTGATTAGCAGGTTTCAGGTAAATTCTGAGCAGTTGCAGAGCTATAACAGGAACGTCACTAACCTCAATTCGATCCTAGCTGGCACCAACCTATATCTTCCGTTTGCATGCTCGTGTACCAACGGTCGACTGATTCACATGTTTGCGTACACGGTAAGTGATCTTTACCTGATAGCACCAGTGATTTTTTTTGGTCAGGAGACAGTTTAGCATTTTTGCTTCTTTTTCATGGCTTGAAGAGCAATCCCGGCTCCTTGGATGCTCTTTTCATATTAATGTATGGGTAATATCAGGGTAATCACGCGCTGCCTAGGTGCTACTTAGGAAATACCTGGGTGATACCTAGGTTTAAAGAGGCTACACATCTTGACTCCATGTAGGAAATCTGGCTATTATTCCTTTTTTTCATAAATCCTTTGTATCAAGTAGCCAGCCCAAATTTTATGTAGCAATTTGGCTAAAATTAGCTGCAATTTTTTTTTACTGGATAGCACATTGTGACCATGTGGTAGATTGCCAGGATATCAAATTGAAAAAAATATCTACAACTGAGTAAGATTTGAAAATTTAAAGAAATTCTGGAACTGGAACTAGGCTCCTATGAGAATCGTGTCTGTGCAGGTTCTGAGCGGCGATACCTTGCAGTCGATTGTGAGTGGAGTCTACGAGAACCTGACCACGATAGCCGGTGTTACCAATTCTTCCAATCTGGGCAGTTCGAGCGTTCTTAATACCGGATACACGCTCTCTATTCCTGTGAGCTGTTTTTGTGGCGATCCAAGTATAAACAGCGCCTATGGCCTTTTTTCTACGTATGTGGTGCAAGCTACCGACCAACTGACAGGTGTTGCCACAGCTTTTAGTGTATCGGCAGACGACATATCCAGATTTAATTCTGGCGTCAAAGTTCTGACGCCGAATACAATCATTTTCATACCATCGAAAGGTATGTCACAGACTGTTTTTTGATGTCTTTGATTCCTACCTGTCGTCTCTGTGATGTGTCTGTATTTACTTCAGTAAGGTAATAAAAAAAAGTGCTGATTTTCTTAAACAGTGGAACTTATCGGTTTCTACGTTTGTGGATCAGACACCTAGAACCAATTCCATTGTTTTATGTGGCTTTGAAAAAGGTTCAGGGGCAATTGAATGTTAAGGATTAGACTTGAGAAGGTTGAACAGTCGAATTGTTGAACGGTTTCTCATATGTCCCCTCTAGGGTCGGTTTACATTTGTCCAGACAAGCCATATTTTAATCCTGAAAGGACGGCCAAATATGACCGATGGACGACTTTTCCCTGGCTGGTGAATGAGTTCAGGTCACTATCCTGAATGGTCATAGATCTTAATGGTGTTTGATGAGGACAATGATAGGTCTGTCCTTTCAGGAGTAAGAAATGTATCCGTGTAATTGGTCAAAAGTTGGAGATCTGGTCTTTTGGGCTTTACACTTTGTTTGGACGGACATGGAGGTAGAATCTTGACAATGGATGATAAAATGACATGGATACTGTACATACATGGCAACACTCTATGAGTCGTCTTGTCTGTTTGACCATTTTGTGGAGTGCTCTGAACACCAATCAGTCCACAAAATGGTTGAATGGACAAGGCATTTAACCTATTCATTTTCTTAACGTCCTACATCTTTTCCCTCGGGATCGAAATAGTTATGTCGTGGCCTGAACTTTTTGCTTGTTCTCAAGACTTATCAAGAGAAGTGTAAACCGGCCCTTAATGAACAAAAGTGGTTGATACATTAAAGTGCATTGTATGCATATTGCTTATATTGCATATCTGCTGTTGAGGGCTAACTTAGTCCACATCCAGTACTGATGAAATTTCTCTTCTCCTTCGCACTGCAGATGGGACTGGAGTGTTTCCTCCTTTTAACGAGTATGTCTCTCTACTTCAGTCTGTTAGAGTAGTAGTTTTATAAAATTGGTTCGGTGTTCACCTTGGTTGACACACTTTAAACCTGTCACAATTGAGTCATACATGTGGGGAAGTTTCATATATATATATATATATATATCTGTGTGTGTGTGTGTGCGTTCGTTACAGTGGAGTCATATAGTCTATTCCTGACCTTTTTCTGTCTTTGATATTTGTTGTTGTGCAGCACTAGCGGCGGTGGCGGCGGCTCAAGCAGTGAGTGATTCTGCCCTTTTTTCTAATATGACACTAACGGAAACACTGATTGATATTTTTGGTGATTCTTTTGTACTTCTTTTATAGAAATTTTCAGTGTCATCGGTTTTTGTTATGCTGACCACGCTTTGTGTTTCTTGGTTTGTAGAATCAAACACTGCTGTCATTGTTGGGGTTGTGGTTGGAGTGCTTTTACTTGCAATCGTCTTATTGCTTGCGGTACTTTATGGACGCAAAAGATACCGTAGAAGGAAGTTAGCCGAGGCGCAGAAACAGCAGTCAGGTACTGATTGGACACGTACAATTTGCTATGCTATTTGCATCATGGACATCATAGAGAAGGACATCAAAGTATTTTCTATGCTATTTACATTGATCCACCAAACTATTCACTTGTCAAGCCTGGCTTTGATGCATTCAAGATGGGTTCAGTATGGACAAATTGTACTTGATGTGTTATTGTCATGTGGCTGTTTCAAAGGTACAGCTTTGCTGGCTTCTTCAAATCTGGCCGAAAGTAGGGCTTCAAAGTCGGCGTCAAATTTGCTGGCAGATCTCAAATCAGTTGAATTCTCATATGAAGAGTTAGCCGAAGCCACTAATGACTTCAGCTTGTCTTGCAAGATTGGACAGGGCGGCTTTGCCTCTGTTTACTATGGCCTCATTCGTAATCAGGTCTCTATCTGTTCCATCTTGATAGAAAAAGGGGTCTCAGTTTATTTATGTCTAATGGGGTTTGTTGATGAAATGTCCTGTTCTCCATTGCAACATGTTTAGCTTTCTCTTATCCGCATATGCTTTTATGCCACGTGTGAACTCTACTGAATTACAAGGGTTCTATTACTGGTCTTTGGTTTACAACGTACGTACGTGGAATACTGTACCAATTAATGCGCCTTTAAAACAAAGAATTTGCTCCTCAGTTATAGAGAAATGATGTGTGGTCTTTGTGGACAATAATAAAATGCAGAAGCTGGCGATTAAGAAGATGAACTTGCAAGCGACCAAGGAGTTCTTGGCTGAGCTGCAAGTGCTAACCAACGTCCATCACACAAATTTGGTAAGTGGTTCACCCTCATGGTCTGCAATTGAATGTTTGGATTCTAGGGGGTCAAGTTTTATACTACCTCATCCTGCAGTTCTTCTCATCATTTGCAATTTTTTTATGGATCCCTACTGAGCACCCACTACTTCTGTCAGCAGCCTTGGTGGAGCTGGTCACCACACATAATTGATTGAATCCAGTTTCTTCCATTCACGGGTACCTTCATTCGTTTAAAGGAGTGCAAGGAACTCATCGCCATGGCACTTCATATATTTTCTCATGATGAGATTTCTGATGGAGGACAATTTGATGGCATTTGGATATTCATGCAGGTACAATTGATTGGTTACTGCACCACGAATAGTTTGTTTCTTGTGTACGAGTTCATTGAGAATGGAACTCTTGACCATCATCTTCGTCGCAGACATTCTGATGGTAATTAATGGGGTTAAGTGTGGTCGGTTTCGTTTTCTGAAGGAGTCGGAATGGTTTTCTTTTGGTTTTTGTAACTCTTTCGGTGTATTCTATCTTGTAGAGGCTGAATCACCAATCTTTTGCCCGTAAGTGCTGAAGACAAATAGAGAAAGTCCACTTTGAAAGCTTTTAGTCTATAATCGTAATTTTCAAAACATATTTCTATTATTTAAAAATGTAGGTGTATGATCACTTCTTTCTATTTGTGCATTTTGTTACCCTCCTTGAAGCTTCCTAATTGATTTATTTCAAATCCTACAGATATGGAAGCAACCCCTTTTGGCTATTTGGGATTTAGTATTTATTATGAAATAGCAGCTGTATTTCAATGTTGTTTTCAGTGACTACACATGGAACGCTAAACGTTGTTATCGTCTTGTACGCTGACAGATGCGCCTCCACTTTCATGGACACAAAGAGTTCAAATCTCTCTGGACGCTGCTCGTGGGTTGGAATACATCCATGAACACACCAAACCAACATACATACATCGTGATATTAAGTCTGCCAACATCCTTATTGACAGTAGCTTCCGTGCCAAGGTTGGGCCAAGTCATCTCATACAACTTGCTACATACTAGTATTCAAGATTTCTTGTGTTGTAAAAGCCTTTCATCATCGAAGTAACCGAGTGGTGTTTGTCCTTTGCAGGTTGCAGACTTTGGTTTGGCGAAGCTGACAGAGGATGGAAATGGTACTGGTATTGTTGGCACGTTTGGCTACATGTCACCCGAGTATGTCACTTCCTCTGTGTAGTTAATACTAGTAGTCTTGCGATACCAGCCATGCATCAAATTGATAAACAAGTATTGATATTGTGGGATAGCCAGGACATATTTGGTGTCCTCAGTCACATTCATATCATTCTTACCAAGCTTGAAATGCGTCCCTTTTTTAACCGAGATTTCATGATTTTAAAATGACAAATTTCATTGATCATGTTGTGAAAAAAGATGATTCAGAATCATTGAAGAACATTGCATGTGTTGGTCAGAAAATAAACAAAATTGAACAAAAGAAAGTCCCCACTCAAAAGTGCTTAAAATAAACATTAGGTATTATTTGAACTTCTTGGTCCTTTAGGGGTTAAAATAATGGAGTGACGAATATGCTTTGCAACTTTTTCCTTGGTGGACACTTGAAAGGGACGGTATCTTGGAAGATAGCTTGACGTATGTTTCTTTTCACATTTATTGCACCATGTGCTTCAGAAGGAGCCCCAGAATTGGTAAAGAATGTTACGCCTCACCTTCATTTTAAGAGATTTTTGATGTTAAGCATTACCCTGGTTTTCAGGTATGCTCTCTACGGTGAAGTGTCTCCCAAGCTGGATGTATTTGCTTTCGGGGTGGTTTTGTATGAGATTATCTCTGGTCGAGTAGCCATTTCGGGTGCAATTCCTTCATCTGGTGATTCTCCAACTTCAAGTCGAGAGGGCAGAACACTCACATCTTTGGTTTGTAATTCCTTCCTCATGATCCCCTTGCGGTTCTTTGTTAGTTTATGATTTTCAGTGTCTATTATTTTTTGTGAACCAAGAGTCAGAAATTGAAAAGCCATTGCCTGATTTTCTTCTTGTTGGTTGATGCAGTTTGAGCCAATACTGAACGATCCAGATGGTAAAACAATGTTCCCGAAATATGTTGACCCTGCCCTTAACGATGACTATCCAATAGACGCTGTATGGAAGGTAGGGAATCACGTGTTTTTTTAATTTCTGAACTCAATCAAAGCTTTTAGCTTCAAGAAAAAAACTAGTTTGACTTTTGTATGATATGACTAGTATCCTTCACTTAATTAGAGAAATCTTGTGTTTTTACTTTGACCTCCGTGAAATAAATGTAATTGATAACTGAACCCCACGAACTTGAATTTTTAATCAATTTCAAATATTGGATATACACAACAAGAGATACAAAGGTCAGAAATTGGTAATGAGTTCATCCAACTTCTAAATTTGTTTAGGAAACGTATCCCATTAAACTAATTGCAACCTTGTACATTCAATTTCCTCTCTAAAGTTACTGGAGAGAGTTACCCCAATCCATTTTGTGACCCAGAAGAGGAAGATTGAATTGAATAAAGGATGAAGCTCAAATTTGATCCCTCTATTATTATTCCTTTATTCACTGTTGATTCTTCCTTTTCTCACTTCGAATTTCATGGCTGGTGTCTTGTGCTCCCTTCTGTGTTTTGAGTTCCAGTTCATTTAATACCAAGATAATGTTTTGGCTGCGGTGTAGATGGCGCAACTGGCGCGACGGTGCACTCAACAAGCTCCTGAATTGAGACCGACCATGAGGTTTGCTGTAGTGCAGTTGATGACGTTGGCATCGTCTACACAAGAGTGGGATGTTGATTACATGAGCCGAGGTGCAAGTCTGTCGAGGTCGGGGATTGATCAATGACCATTTAGACATCTCTTTTTTAAAACTGAGAGATAAATATATCGAGATGAAAATCCCCTCCCGATTGATTCAATAGACCAGAGATCATTCCTTTTTTCAGTATAATTGTTGTTATACTACTGAGCCTCCCCCTGTAATTAGAATACCAACTCGTGTTTAGGGATTTGAAAATTTTTCTTGCTTATCATTTCGACTGTACAATAAAATAAAGAACCAGCTTTTACCAACAGGTGCTGCACTAGTTCCCACTCTGCCTCAACATTTCGCTTCAAGTTACCTCGATGATTTTGGAGCAATTTTCTTGCTTTGTAACCATTCGAACTGTCCAGTTAAGCTCTATGGTTTAGGTTCTACAATGCTCATTCATGTGAGGGTTCACAAAGAGATGGGCTTAGCAGATGTCATTTTTACCTTTCAGTGAAAAGGAGCCTGCGTTGTATGGACAGATACAAAGGCCAAACTGTCCCATATTGTTTGCATGGGTCTCTTCTGTGCAGTACGTACAGGCAAGAGATGCTGCGTGAGTTGCCATGATTTTCTTCTCGCCAGGCTTTGTGTGTGGAGGTGGTTTGATAATGATGCCCAACACACAGGCAACACTGTTAACCCACCACTGCAGCCAACTGGGGGGCTTCAGTGACTCTATTTTCTGATCTTACAGATGAAGACGCTTCTTCACCTTCTGTGCCACGTATCTGGACTCACTTTAAGTTTGAAGGTATTTGCCAACCTCTTGAAACTAACACTGAATTGTCTGCTGGTTGTGTTGAGGGCAGGATTTGTTAGACGTTGCAAATCTTTGGTGGTTGAAAAATGCAACAAACTTGTCCTAATGTGTGTTAGTACCATATCTAAGGTCGAGGCACCTAAAGCCGACCAGGTACCTAAAACCGATCAGGCCTAATTTCTAGATTTTGAAAGGGAAGATGTACCTCATTTGTACATTAGAGCATGTGATCGGTTTTAGGTTCTGAAGTACTTTTCACTTTGAAAAATTGTACAAATTTCAATATTGGGAAATAATTCATGGAAAAATTTGCATTCTCCGCGAAAACTAACTTCCAACCCAGGAAAAATATCACCCTATTAATGGCTGGTCCAAAAATAGTGTAGATAGCTTAAGTGATCGGTTTTAGGTGCCTCGACCTTATCATCTATTTAATCTTTTGAGTTTGCTCTTCTTAAAGCCACTATTGGAGTTTCTTGTTGTTTCGGAAACTGACTGTTAAGGAAAATATATTTTCTTTAATTTTTTGTTGCTGAGTTGCAGGTGTGTGTGTTTGGTTGAATAGGTGAAGAGAGGAGGCGATGCCATCGACTCTAAAGGCGATTTCTAGCCAATTTCTTCATGTGAGTAACTGTATATATACACACTCTATTCTTTTTTGTACCAGGTGTATGGGAGAGAGAGAGAGCTTTATGTTCGTAATGACAACATGACATATCCTTATTGTGCTTAGCACGAATAATAATGTTGTAATGCAATTTATAAGAGCCTCCATTGACGTTAAAGAGTGGAGTTGAGAACATTAACCCCTAAAGGACCAAGAAGCCCAAATTAGGCTTAGTGTTTTTTTAGCAGTTTTGAGTAGGTCCTATGTAGACTTCCTTTTATTCAAACTTTTTTGTCTTTTGATCAACACATGTAATGTACTTCTCTGATTCCAGTGATATAGAATCTGGTCCTATTTGAATTATATTTTTCACAATACGATTGATTGAATTCGTCATTTAAAATTATGAATCCTTGGTCCTTTTATGGGTTAAGACTGACTCGAAGCTGTGTGCAAGCAAGCAGACAGTAGTACCAATGCCAGGCCAGCTGGTGCGGAACAAGCAAGTCAAGCTGAAGCACTATGTCGTGGCAGCACTCAAAGAAACAGACCTGGAGGTTGTATGGGGTGATTTCATCCTGGAGCTCAATGAGGATAGTAATAAGGACGACGTCCTTGTCAAGAATCTCTACTTGTCTTGCGATCCCTACATGCGTATTCGCATGAGTGGTCTAGACATTTCTCACTCTCCTCCTTTCAAAACTGGACAGGTGAATGATCCGTCTTAACCCCTAAAGCACCAAGAAGCCCAAATCGGGCCTCATGTTTTTTTTAACAGTTTTGAGTAGGTCCCATGTGGACTTCTTTTTGTTCAAATTTATTTGTTATTTGACCAACACATGCAATCTTCTTCACTGATTCCAGTGATATAAAATCTGGTCTCATCTGAATTATATATTTCACAATATGATCAACTGAATTTGTCATTTTAGAACCATGAATCCTTGGTCCTTTAGGGGTTAATGCAATCAAACCTCTTTAATCTCACCACCTGGAATCTCATTGTGACATAGATTAGATGTGTGTGACTAGTGTGCTACGGTCAATAGTGTGACAAGATATTCTAGAGGCCATAATAAAGAGGTTTGAATTTACCTCTCCTATCATGGTCTTGTTCATTTTCAAATTTGTTGTGATTGATAGAGCTATACATATCTGATACATTATTTATTATTACTTTAAAAAAAATGTTTTAACGTGGTTTTTCTGGTGGCCTGGGTTTGTAGACTTTGGAAGGGTTTGGGGTTAGCAAAGTGGTGTTATCCAGGAACCCCAATTGTAACATCATGGACGAAGTGGGAAGAGTACAGCGTCATTGCTGGGGGAGAGCGTTTGCAAGTCGTGGATCCTTCCTTCGCCCCTCTCTCTTATTACTTGGGCGCTCTGGGTAAACATCACATTCCAGTATTTTTATTATTATTATTACTCCCTCTGTCCGGAAATAACTGTCCTAGTTTTCTGTTAAATTCAACTTAACGCTTAAAACCGTCTCAGTACTCAAAAAATAGCCTATCAATAATAGTCGTTTTTGTGTCACTCTCATTGTCCGCCCCATTTTGGCTCACGTTTGAAGAATAAAACATAGGACGATTATGTCTAGAAAAGAAATGACAATTATTTCCGGACACAGGGAGTATTATTATTCCCTAATTTACAACTTATATACCATTCCATTGCGTTGACTCTGATTTACATGATCAGATTCATACCATCTTGAGGTGTTGATTGTGTGGAGGTAGTCGTTATTGTGCAGGGATGCCTGGCTTTACAGCCTATGCTGGGTTATATGAAATCTTGAAGCCCAAGAGAGGAGAGACGATCTTTGTGTCAGCAGCTTCAGGTGCAGTGGGTCAGATTGTGGGACAGCTCGCCAAAGAAGCAGGCCTGTACGTCGTTGGCAGTGGTGGCTCTCAGGCGAAGGTATGCAGAAATTATAATTGATCTTTGCCTCCCTGTTGTAGAATGTTTACAGACATTTTCCAGCTCAGGATGTTATTAGATGTAGATTTGATTCAATGCTTTGATTCACATGATTCATGTTCCACCTCAGTATTTGAAACCAAATAGTACTCTGTCCGGAAATAACTGTCCTAGTTTTTGGTATTTTTCAACTTAATGCCTTTTTTTATGCCAAAAAAAAAGCTGTCTCAGTATTTGAAAAGTAGTCCATCTTTAGTTTTTTTTTCACTCTCATTGTCTGCCCCGTTTGAAGTGGACACGGGCTCACATCTGAAGTATAAAACATAGGACAAATATGTCGGGAAAAAAAATGACAATCATTTCTGGACAAAGGGAGTAGTAGTATAGATTTGATTCAAGGCTTTGCTTTCACATGATTCAGGATTCATGTGCATCTGATTTGACACCAGATTGAGCGGCTGCGGAACAAGCTGGGATACGATGCAGCATTCAACTATAAACAGGAAGAGGATCTTGTTGCTGCTCTCAGAAAGTAACAACATTCTCACATCTCTGTTTTTTGTTACAGCGCTAGGAATAGTTCAGTTTCCTTCTTTGTTTCTTGAGGTGTAACTGAGTTTTTTGTATCAATGTCATGACGGCATACATGAGATCTTGATTTTGTTTTTTTTGTGACAATTTGATGGATGCAGGTGCTGCCCTCGTGGCATTGACATGTATTTTGATAACGTGGGAGGCAAGACGCTGGACGCTGTGCTGGAGAACATGAATTCATTCGGGCGAATAGCAGTGAGTGGGATGATTTCGCAGTATGAAACTGGGACAAGAGAAGGCTTGTTCAATCTGTACAGAATAATCAGCAGACGGATCACAATGCAAGGGTTTTTGCAGTCGGATTACGCACACTTGATGCCGCAGTTCATGAAGCTCATGGCCGGCTACTTGAAGGCCAATAAGGTGGTGTATTTCGAAGATTTTGCACCCGGCTTGGACGCCGCCCCCAATGCCTTGTGCAGGCTCATGAATGGATCCAAAATTGGCAAGCAGCTTATTACTGTCGCCAATGACTAGTGCGAAAATATTGTACTACTTCGATACCTTGTTGGTGAGGTACGTTAATATTTAGATCAATTCTTAGGCTGTGCAACTATAACCCCTAACGGACCAAGAAGCCTGAATTGTGCCTCATGTTTTTTTTTACCAGTTTTGAGTAGGTCCCATGTGGACTTCTTTTTGTTCAAATTTACTTGTTTTTTGACCAGCACATGCAATGTTCTTCATTGATTTTGGTGCAGTTTTGAGTAGGTCCTATGTGGATTTCTTTTTGTTCAATTTTTTTTTGTTTTTTACCAGCATATGCAATGTTCTTCACTGATTTCGGTGATATAAAATTTGGTCTCATCCGGATTCTATTTTCCAAATTTACTTGTTTTTTGACCAGCATATGCAATGTTCTTCACTGATCTTGGTGCAGTTTTGAGTAGGTCCTATGTAGACTTCTTTTTGTTCAAATTTACTTGTTTTTTACCAGCATATGCAATGTTCTTCACTGATTTTAGTGATATGAAATTTGGTCTCATCCGGATTCTATTTTTCACATAACATTCAGTAGCCTTCGTGCCCATTGCCTTTCCTTCATGCATTGTACTCATCACCTTGAGCCTCCACCTATCCACTTAGCTACTGATGAAGGACTGTTTGGGTGTGGAATATTCCACACCATCTACTGTAGGGCCGAGACAAAGTCAGTGCATGCTACTGAATGTTATGTCACAATACAATTGATTGAATTTGTCATTTTAAAATTGTGCATCCTTGGTCGTTTAGGGGTAATGTTGTTAAGAGGTTGATCGTAACAAAGTTATTAGCACCAACATCCCACATGTTTTGTTTCATGCTTCAATGAAGAAAGCGTTTGTAATGTTAAGGGTAGTCAAGGCTAGTTGTGTTTTTTGGTATTCTTTCTTGAGCTTCACCATCCTTACAAAGGATGCTTTTTACACACAAAGATACCTAATTGGGTCCTACAAGTTTCCTTCATCTTCCAACCATTCAATTGTTCCACCATCTTTTTCACTATTTTCTCCATTATTCTTATTATGCTTACACGTAAGCCTATATGTCTAGAAGAATGGTCTTGTGATTGGTTCAAGAATGTAATGAGGGATTATTAGCTTGCATATAAACCTTCATATGGTTTCTTTTCCATAAACAAGGTCGTCGTCCAAGTCGCTAAAGAATGTTAAGTGAGAAAGGAATTAGCATGGGTTTTAAGACTCCCAAATCTTGTTGTATGTTTGTTACCATTTTTTAATTAAATACTTTTTTTCCTAAAGTATTAGCCTCCTCGTTTGTAGAGTTGGAACGCTAGCTCTAACACCCCTTAGTGTACAATCTTTTGGAAAGATAAAACATCCCTTTTATCTTGCTTGTAATTTTTGAGATTTACCTGATTTATCCCCGGCACGCTTATATCCTTCTTCAGAATCATATGTACAAGGTAAATTAAACCAACACATTTGGCCTTTCTTCCTATATTTTCCAGCACCCCCTGCACCTCCAGCACGGTCGGTCCCATATCCGTCGGCTCCAGACCCATTAGTCCTATACTCATCCACTCCCTCATCAGGATATCCTAAAAACCTATAAATAGATCGCTTAAACAACCACCAAAATAGCAACAAAAATAAAAAACCGACAACACCTATCATTGCCAACCGTTTCATTCGCTCTCTCTTCCTTTGGGCACAAATAGAAGCTTCATCTTGAGGAGCACAACCTGGACCTGGAGCTTGAACCCCCTTGTTGTTGGGATCGTCCCTTGGACTGAATGGAGCACCATCTGGACCCACTGGGCAACTGTCTGGTGTCGACAACGCTGGTAACTTGCCTAAAGACTCTTTAACTGGATCTTTGAAGTTTGCATAGTTGGGATCTTTGGCCGGTTTTATTAACTTACCACTAGATTTACCACTGCACAATTCAAAGCAATAAAGAAATTAGTATCGTACAGTGAGTCCTTTTGTTCTTTAAACATGACATTCTATAGCAGTTTTAAGACTTCACTATATTGCAATAATGTGAAAAGCTTCTTTCATTGCAAATAAGCCTTTCAATCTATAGTTTTAGAATGTTTTGCATGGATAGAAGAAAATATGAATTGGCCCTTCTAAGAGTAAAAGGGCTCTATTCACTATTCTTGTTGACAAGACTCTTACAAATGTAATGAAGTGGAAATGATTATATCTTTTTTTATCAATTCCACTTCAGCTATGCATTCTAGTGTGGGGTCTTTGAACAAACAGACTTTTGTAATATTCATCGACTTTTAAAAAAACTAGATTTCTTTCTTTTTATTTAATTCTTATTTTGGTAAATGAAAAAAACAAGTTTGATCCAATTGTAATTGTAAAATTTTGATATTGAATGGAATAGCGATGTATATTGAGATATTCAATATTGAAATAATTAGCTTATTTATTTTAGTATTAGAACATCTCAAAACATTCCAACTAAATCTTTAAACTTTTTTAATGCAAAAGGACTGTAGTTTCTTTTATGAGATTGGGATGAATTGAGAATCCATTTGTTCAAGACCTATGCAAAAGCCTATAAGAAAATGTATGTCTGGATGGAAGGCTATTTCTTACTTGTTTAGAAGATAGTGAGATGAAGAAATATTCATAATGGATTATGTAATAGATGTTGTAAAAGTAAAAGTGAAATGTTAAATTTATTACTCTCAAGCTACTACAAATAGAAATGATGACCTAGAATGTATTATGAATGAGCATCAATGCTTGGTGCTTCCAATTATCTTTATTGATGAAAGTGATAAAACTCTTTTTTTGTGCCTTATGCCGTGACATCATTTCAACTCTCGGGGGGTTCACTGGCGAAAATTTTAGAAACAACGTGCGATAAAAAATAGGGTTCAATATATTCATTGTAGATAAATTTTGTAAAAAATGTACATGTAAAATAGGGGATTTTAAAAACGTGAAACATGTTTACATGTAAAATATCATCACATATAATATTCTCAGGCTTTTTACATGTAAAATACCATCACCTTATAATATTTTTTGCTAAATTTTTTTGCTAAAATAACCCCCCAAATAAATAGGTCATTATCGCACGTGTATACAAAATATACAAGGGAGTGCCCCCCCCGAGTTTCAACTACAAGACACATACTCATACTTCGCGTTTCCTCATCTATTACCAAACATGATCTCAATGAAAGTTATCAAATCTTTATTGATCAAAGGTCACAAAAAGAAACCATAATGCCAAAGGAAACAAGATTAAAAAAATGTAACTATTAATGCATGGTGATATATTCTATATGTATTTGCTATCAATTGTAACCTTCTTCATTCCCATATTAAATTTTAAAATTTTAAAAACAAAAATAAACATACAAACAACAATGATTTCGTGGTGAGATTCATTTGAAATTAGATTTAGATTTGGATGCAAAATAAAAGTTGTTGTGCATAAATATCTACCCCGGAAGATTGCAGGCTGCCGCTGCATCTCGTTGTAATTTGTTTTTTACTTCTATTTCTTTACCAATTTTTTTTCCTCCTTTCCGATTTGGCGGATGATACACTATTGTCTTGACTGTCTTCTTTGGTGTCATTGTATGAATCAATCATTTACATTATTTTGATATTTTTACTTTATTTTGGACTCCATTGAAAATAAATAAAACTTGTGACCATGAATTGAGTGTAGAAATTGTTCACCAAATTTTGACTATCAACTTAATATTCTCACAACCAAGACAATTTCATATCAATGAAGAGTATTTAGTCCATAAATTTCTTCACAATGTGGTTTAAGTTGCACAAACTCTCAACACCTTTATTTAAGAAAAGAAACTTCTTTTTGTTTTTTTCATTTTTTATGACTTTGAAATCAATTTATCCAACATCAAAATTTCTCAAAGAAAACCAATATAGTTGGTTTTCTTTTTAATTAGAAAACTTTGGAACATTCCAAATTTCTAAGTGATAAAATTTTACTTTATTTGAAAAGAATTAACTCATACTAATTTTAAAATCATTAAAAAATCTCATTCTAATATGATAAAAATTTACCAATTAGAATTTAGTTTCTAGTAATTTCTCAAAGTTTGAAGTTGAAAATTATTTATTTATGAATTTTTGAAATTTGAGAACTTGGATACTTGTTGAGACATGGGTGTTTCTGGAACATAAAGATTCACATTTTGTTTTTTAAGGATTATTGAAGCTTCGAATCGTAGCACATTAAATAGGACAATACCCAATTTTGTTACATTTTTGCATGGTCATATCATGAAAATTGCAAATTGAATTGTTCTTCATCTTCTTGCTGAATCATGTTCTCACTAATTGAATGAACACACTCTAAATTTAAGCGTGTTCCAAAACATATGCATTTATACAATTTTTTTTCATCAATTGAAGTAAGGAGCTTTATAACATATGATTTTATACAAGCTTTAATGTCTTTAATGTACAATCTCTAAAAATAATAATCAATTACTTATCATTATGTGATGATTCAATGTGGTTCATAATTCATTAATTTTACTCTCAAGTATAGAGCCTTGAAAGTTATATGAAATGTACATCACATAAATACAAAAGCATACCTATGATTGAGTCAAGTCTTCTACAAACAAATTTCATGAATGTTGGAATCGTATGCTTGATATCATTGTCATATAAAAACTTATTTAAATTCTCTGTATATTAACAATTAAATGTGTGACTTGAATATATTCAACACCGTAATGCATTGAACAAGAATTGTCTCTTTGCATCATTCAACACCTCTTCACATATTTGTCCACTTCACACCCTTTTGTAAAAAGTACATGACATTATAAACTCCATAATTTTGAATTGTAATTCAATGAAGAATAGTTTACACAAAGTATTATTTACACCGCTACTACATAGCAAAACATACATGAAGGCAAGTAGAGATGTCACTTTGAACAATGGATGGTTTTGGTCATCAAAATTATAGTATGATCTTAACAGGAGTTGTACTTGTAATCTATAATTATACGTAATGTAGAGTTATTTAATAATGTGGTGCTTAATTATAAAAGTCCAAAAAATATAACTACACTTAAAATTTAAAAATCATACATGTGGGTTTTTTTAATTAGCATGGATTTGTAGTTATTCATTTATTGATAATACACTTGCAAAGATCTATTTTAATCTAATATATAAAATAGTGTGTATATTTGAAGTTGCTTAAATAATATAAATTTCTTTACTGAAGTGTCCTAAGTTAAATATAAATGTTTCCAAATAATGTACATTACTCCCAATAATGTAGCTTGCACTCTGTAGCTCCAATCGTTAGTGTTGATGGTATTATTGTTACTAATGGAAAGAAAACTTAAAAGTCAATTATTGCCAATTGGAAGGCTAACTAAAGAATAAACTTACTGTTTGTGAAAGTGAATCAATTGTAGCTTATAACTAAGAGCCTCTAAAAATGTCCCACAATATAAAATGAGTTGTAATAAAGGCATCTTTAGTCTACCTTCTAAAACGGCCCGGCATATTAAAATATATCCTTTAACCCCTAAACGTCCACGCATCTAGTTACTGAATGTTTGTTGGTCAAACCCAATTTTGATCTTGAAGATGACTTTTGTTGCTAATACACCCAACTAAGAAAATGAAGTTTATTAAGTCTAGTTTGTACTCCACTTTTCAAATCTTAAAAATTCCAATTATTGAGTATTTTATTGCTAGTGCAAGCTTTGTAGCTCAAGGTTTGAATTACACTTACATTATGAAGTAGGCACAATCCATCAAATAAAGTAGGCGTGGTTGGGATGAAATTTTCTAGTGACTACTTCTTAGAAAAGGTATCGGCTTCCGACCGACATGTTATCTGTAGCTGTAGCTGTAAATGTAGTTGTAGATGTAGATGTAAATGTAGTTAACCCCTAAAGGCCCTTAAAAGCCAAAATGGCTTTTTGCTGTTTCGGGCAGCTTAGATGGAAGGTCTAAATTAAGAATTCTAGACTATAATTTGGCTTGGACGTGGTCATACATACAAGGTGTGTGGGGTAAAAATTACAAAGTCAAATTCGGATTTTATAAAAAAATTATTGAAATTTTTGTTTTCAAGCCCAACTGGGGCAGAAAAAAACTTTTTATTATAATCATTTTTTCAAATTTTTTTTTTTTTGGAGACATGCTCCTCACCACATTTAGGCTTAGAATTTGAAGTGACCCATGTTGATTATATTCTTGGCTTGACAAGGGCAGCCTCCAAAATAAAGAACAGCAACCTCCAAGGTTTTTTGTAATTTCACATCCATTTCTTTCGAAATTTGTCAAAATTTGAGATTTTGAGATTTTTTTAAAATAATTTCGCCTAAAATTTATAAAATTATAGAGGTACCTAATCACCGTTCATTTTTTCCAAAAATCAAATACAATTAATGTGATGCATGTTTCACCAAATTGCCATTTTTATACCTACTTCCGGAAATTAATTTGGATGAAGGTTTGAAACGGGTAATGAGTCTCTAAAATTTTGCATGAGCGTACCCAACTTAGTTATCTACATGGAAAAAAATATGAGCAAAATGTTTGGAGTAACAATCTTCAAGTCCCCCTTTGCACTATGGAGACAATGCCTCCCAAGCAATGCCCCGAAAAACTTTTGCACAAACTTTGGATGTTATGATCTTGCAAATGATAAACATCCAATGGTCAATTTTTGAATAGTAGCTATAAATAGGCTTAGGTACAAGATCCTACGGTTGGAATTCTAAAAGAAGTAAAAAAACTTTGTTCACATCCCCGGGAGTACATAGAGGTAGAAAATCGCAGTTTTGAGGTTTCAAGCTCCCAAAAACACAAGGAAATTTAGGGGTTAATATGTCCGTAGTTGTAGATTAACTTTGGTATTCAATTTTGTATTAGCCTCATCTTTAATGTAATGCATTGGGATTCTAATTTTAACTTCATTATGCGTCTTTTTGGTCTATGAATGCATAAGATTGATAGTGTGACTTGTTTTTATCGGCGGTCAGCCGAGTAAGCCAACTTAATTCTAGACTATGGATTTGTCCATAATTAGTTAAATATCAGTTACTACATAGGATGTTCACCTTTCGAATTTCAAAATTTAAATAAAAAATTTCTATGAAAACATATCATGTGATTCTTCATTGTAATTTGTACCTGCTCCCAAAATATTAATTTTATAAGCTTTTTTGTAATAAAATTTATTTTTTGAAGTATTTGACTTAAAAATTTGTTAAAAAGGCCGTATTAAATTTTAAAAATCTGAAATTTTCAAGATTGATAGGAAACATTCAATTCCATGCATAAAAAATATTACAAAATATATTTTGATAAATCTTGAAGGCTAAATTGTGTAGTTTGACTTTCCTACAAAGGAGTGGTACGTTTAAGGGTTAATTGAGAAGGAACATTATCATAGAAATGCATTCAAAAATATATAGTAAAAGTACAAGAAAATTTGGATTTGGACATTGATCGATTTAGACACATCCCATCAAATGTGTGCTAATTTAGAGGAGCCTTCAAATCAAGTCTAAAAAGGGCCCTCTAAGCCAAAAACACGGCACATATGTTGTGTCTTTGGCACTCTAAACTAAAATTTAAATTAGATTTGAAGTTCCCTTTAATTTTTTTGGAAGTTAATTAACTTTTAATGGGGTGTATCTTGATCATCCAATGTTTACTAAATCAAGATTTTTTTGGTTTATTATATTTAGTTTTTAAATATAATTCTAATAATAGTAATTTAACTTTATAATTCTATCTACATCAAAAGATATATTTGAATATACCGGGCATGTTTAGAGGCCCCATTGCAGATTCTCTAAGGCAATATTGTGTGTGTTTAACCTATACAGTACACATTTTCCCACTACTCTTAAATTCTCTATATAGAGACTTTTGTGAGCAATTTCTACCAATGGTAGGCGTGTATGGCATCTTCTACATGAAATGAACCTAGCTTAAACAATTTTCTACGATATACTGTACTTTGAGATGAACATTACTTTATTATTACTTATTTATATTAAATACACGCCCAGCTCTGGTGTCTACTCGGACTTTGAGACAAAAACCACACTCTTTTCATGAGCAGTGAAATATTCATTTTCAATGCACTCATTGCTTGATCTTGCATTTTGGAAGGGAGATATATTCAACAAGTACTACTTTTGTTGTCCTTGCCCCACCAGGGGAGAGACTACGAAAACGCTTCGTTTTTAAGGAGATACATAATTGAACAATACAAAGTGTAAAAGTAAAATCTAAGATAAATACTAAGGAAAAAACTATGCAACTAGCCGCTTGTTTGATCACTGCTTAAAGGCCTTTGAAAGTCAATTTGATTGGAAAGTATTTGATTGAACCTGAGTTACAAAGCCCTTGAGAATACGTGTAATTAACGTGGAGTTTCAACCGGATTGAAGGCATTGAGTTGGACAATGGACTGACGTCAGTTTGGCGCAAGCTTCACTTTTTTCACTCACCATTACCCGTAAAATCCAGAAGTTTGAGTTGTAATTCAATGAAGAATAGTTTACACAAAGTATTATATACACGACTACTAGGGTGGAGGCACCTATACTCAACCTATACTCAGTATGTAGAATGTTAGAATATCCACCATGCACAAGACCTATTGCTATTGAGAAGGCCGATATTTTGTTTTTGTCAACCAAACTTCTTACAATATTACCTATACTAATTAATTTCAAGAAGCAACTTGGACTGGTTTGTGGAATCAATATGTTCACAATTAATCCTTAAACGTCCTCACCTTCTCCAGATTTGGTAGTTTTGCAAAAATGCATTATAAAATAAAACTAAGAGGGATATTTGGAACTTGATGTATGAATAAAAGATTTACATTATAAATTTTAGATTCTATCCACATGGTTAGATTTGCGATTGCTATCACCAATATTTTCCTATAAAATTTGAAACTTGAAATTGAAAAATCTTTTGTTATTTGATTGCAAATAAGATACTGAGAGTCTAATAATAAAATTTGTTGTGATGGGTTGAAATATAATACTATAAGTGTAGTGATTTTTGGAGATTTTTTTAGTTGCGTAATTTTAGTAGTTGACTTTTTCATGAGCACTTTTAGACTAAAATCTTCAAAATTTTGGGTGAAACACTACAACATGAAATGAGGCATAAAAATTTCACAAATCATCTCTTTTCTAATCGGATCACACATGCACGAAGCTACCTTATCATAAAAGTTTGAGTAAAAAATCCACATTGCAAAAAGTGCATGACGGATGAGAAAATAGATTTCAAATCCATACATCATGCAAAATATGCATGGTTGGGTGGTTAGGGGACGATGACACAAAAGCGAATTCTTTGAAGTTCTTGATACCAAGATGCACAAATACCGTATCAATGTCAACAAGTCGTGCCAAATCATTGGTTTTTTTGTCCAAATGCTTTTCAAAAAATGTCAAATTTTGTGAATATTCTCTAAGATTCTCTTGCACCATAGAAAATATAATTTGGGTGGCCAGATACAATATCGTACCATAACATTCAGTAGCCTTTCAAAAGGCTACCTTTTAGTTTCATCCACCTTTATATATGGAGTGACCAGTGTTTTATAATTGAATGGACTATTGAATCAAATAAACAATTACAAAACACTATTGAATTGTTTTTATTACTACTCACCATGGTTGATTGCTCTTGCTCAATGCCACGTGCCCCCATAGCTACTGATATGATGTGGAGTATCTTACATCATTTCATCCCCATCATTTTGTTGTAAGAAGGCAGCATTCACAAAGGCTACTGAATGTTATGTACAAGTGCATGTAGAAACTCAAACACACTCATGAATAATAACAATAACCAGGCATCATCACAGCATTAAAAAACACATTAAAACAAAAAAAAATTACCACCGGCCAGTTCCGCAAGTGCAACAGCAACCATGAGCTGAAGGAAATGTAATAACGTAGGCCTCCACCTATGTGACTAAGAATGGTGGTCACACTATTCAAAAAAAAGTGATCCCGTTGAATGTTCATAAATACCTATGTACACTAACTAACTAGCCTGTAATGGTCATGCCATTACAAAGATCATTCTACTCCTCATCACATTGGTTCTATACTAATCAAAGTACAGAGGAGCTTGCAATAGCAAACCCTCTCAGTCAAATCACTCATATTAATCTCAACGCCCTGATGGTCATAAAACTCCTGAAATTGCTCACCAACACCAACAACACCTTGCGTTTGAATTGGCCATTGATGGTTGAGTTGAGGTAGACAACCCAATAACAACCTGTTGCTTTTCACATGAAACGAGGATGCCAAATTACCATAAAATAGTCATGTCCATTTTTCAGCCACCAAGTTTCAGTCTTCATAACATCTCCACCAGCAACACTGAATTGCACTCTGAAGGTATCCAGAAATCTAGACCTCGCCCCTCCAACATCGCTCTCCACCAGCAACACTGAATTGCACTCTGAAGATCATCCAAAATCGAGACCTTGCCCCTCCAACATCGCTCTCCACCAGCAACACTGAATTGCACTTTGAAGGTCATCCAAAAATCGAAACCTCGCCCCCACCAACATCGCTCTCCACCAGCAACACTGAATTGCACTTTGAAGGTCATCCAAAAATCGAGACCTCACCCCCACCAACATTGCTTTGAAAACGAGCATCTCCTCCAGCAACTCTGAATTGCGCTCTGAAGGTCATTCAAAATTGAGACCTCGCCATGTAGCTCCCCACCAACATCGCTATGAAAATAGTAAGTAAACCACTCACAAGTGACCACGCATGGCGTGATGTTCTACGAAGATGAGAAGATACACTAGCTTGAGTCGTTTTGAGGGGCCTGAACTAGGTTATTGTATTTAGTGCCTTCCTCCAAATGAATTGTTGACAAACCCATGCACATCCATTTTTCCAAAGCCAAAGAACTACCCATAGTGTTGTGGGTGGAGATCCAATGAAGAAGAGAAGATACACTAGCTTGAGTGGTATTGAGGGCCCTGAACTGGTTTGTTGGTTTGTTGTTATATGCAGTGTCTGCTGCAAATGAATTGTTGACCAACCCGTGCACATCCAGAGAGCTATCCAGGGTGCCGGTGGGGAGATGCTCTTTTTAAGTACGCACGCCAGCCCACACGGGAAACCTTCGCCATCCCAGAAGCGCCAGCAGATGGATTTCTGTGACGGCCAATCTTCGCAAGGAAACGCCAGCGCAAGCGGCCACTTCGCTGGCCTTGGGAACCGCCACCTGGGCTTCGTCCAACCCCGCCGCCAACCGGAGGCAAGCGGCCAGGGTCACTTTCAGGCCGGCATTGGAAAGCACCGCTGGAGCCAACGCCCGGGATACCTTTCGGAACATACGCCACGCTAACGGTACCGTGCCAGGGCTACTGAGATGCAGGTCCCAATGCCACTTTGCCAGCATTCTCATCAACCTGTTGCTGGACACCAGCGGAAGAAAAGTAACCGGCCTCATCTCCACCATTCGCTTCGCCGATCTGCTGCAATCCCTCGCTTCCTCACAATCATGAGCCTCTCTTCGATCGGCACACTCACACTGCAATCACACGAAGACCCCGTTACATTCCATGTTCGTAACAAAACAATCCGAGTACTAAAAAATTGCTTGAGCATCGTCAAACACATAACACGTTGAGAGAATACACAGGAAGCTCATAATGGTTTCCCTGTGTGCGTTTCCCTTTTAGTCTCACTTTTCCCAGTGAGCCTCAAGAGTTGGCACTTGTTAAACTTTCCTTTTCCAAGCAGGTGAGTCTACATTAAACTGGTGAATAAGCAGCTTTAAGACTCAATGGGAAAAGTGAGACTCGCAGGGAAATCATACAGGGAATCACATATGAGACCCTGGTGATACTCAGTGATTTCTGAAGGCTTTAAGAAATGGTGAAAGTGTGTAGCCGATCGGCATAAGCCTGTGATCGTGCTCTTGAAAAGAGCTCCATCAGATAGATTTTTGATCTTGACAGGAAGAGAAAAGAAAAGAAAAAGAAAGGGAGGAGGAGAATACCTGTCCACGAGCCACGGTTCTATTGACATCTTGAAACGCTCTGGTGGCAATCTGCGGTGCGAGACGCTTGGGGTGACAGGCGGAGATTCGTGAGGACACGCTAGTATCTACAGTTACGACGGTGGTGCTGTGGAGCTGAGAGCTCGTACATGGAGAATCACGCACCGTTGTATCTTCTTCTCTCTCGGCAAGGGCGGTAGGGTTGCTGGACGAGCAGCCGCTGGACACCGACTGACCACCTGCAGTTGCTCTTCGGTTGCTGGAGTTCTTGTTGACGGTGGCTATGTCGTCGTCGTCGCATTCGCCCTGGGACTCGCCGTGCGTGGCGCAGGTGGCGCAGAGTTTGCCTGTGAGTGTCGGCGTGGGGTTGGCTCCCGAGGTTTCCCATGGCGTGGGCGTGGCGCAGGTGGAGCACAGCACGGACCGCGTGTGGCGCGCCACCAAGAAGTTGGCGCTGTGCACCTTCGCATCGCACGTCCAGCAAATGTGAGCTTTGTCCGCTGCGCAGTAGAGCGCCGCCACGCCCTCACAAAGCTCGCATCCTCTCGCCATCTTCACTCACATACCGCTTCGATTCTCCACCAAAAACCTCGTCAAATCCCAGGCTTGATCAACCCTACGGCTCAAAACCAAAAAAAAACCCAAATTCTTCAACACTCAAAACCTCCTGCACGCGATCGCCAGCTCGTTTTCAAACCAAAATCTGAAACGTTTCTTCTTATGAACCGCAAATGCATTTGGTGCGGGGAGCTTTACTGATTACTGTAGAAATCATGAGAGAGCTGGCGTCGCGGCGACAATGAAGTTTCCAAAGTCAGGGGAGGACGAAGACGACGACGACGACGGACGACGACGATGACGGACGTCGACGATGACGGACGTCGTCCGACGCGACGGAGCCGGAACGCATTCTGGCCACGAGAGTGGCTCGGCAAATATGCGGAGGCTCGGGGACACCGAGCCTGGTTCCGAGGCTGAGATTGGAGCCAATGGGGTTGCGGTATAATATCCGGCCGTGGCTTACCCTACCCTTTTACTTTTTCAAGATGCCACGTGGGTCCTCATTTAATTATTATTTCTATACTACATTAATAGCATTTTGGACTCCTGGGAGTCCTAAAATTGATGACCAGAGATAATTGCAAGGACCACGTTTGATCTTTCCAAAATAGTGTGGCAGAGCATGATATTATTCCCCTCCAGACGATTCAATTCATTTTCTCATGCATGCATTGGCACTTTGGCAGCCACTTGAAATCTTTGGATGGGAGCCAACCAGCGACCATCAGTCAGTACTGGAGTTTTCTTTTTCTTTTTTTCTTTTCTTTTTCTTTTTCATTGTTATTGTTACACACTAATTACTGTGCGGTACACTAAATCTTATATCATATTTTATATATATCTGTCCGTCACTTTTTGTTTGTAACAAATTTCTTGGCGTATCAAGGATTAACCCCTAAACGTCTGAAAGTGCCTTTGCGGCCAATAGAATACGGTGTATTTTTCTAGTATTTGGATAGTATTTGGAATGGATTTAGACCTTTTATAGGTTTGAGTTCAACACAAAAGCTGAAATTTACATCAATGACTTTCTAGTGAGCTATTGAAATCCCAATTTAGAGCTTCTTGTTGATAGCAAATGTCATTTATACGGCCACGTATCTACTATCCCCATGGGACGTTTAGGGGTTAAATAACAAATGCCTATATACCAACCCATTTTTGTCTTCATTAAGTTAAAATTACACTTTTAGTATAAATACTCAGCAAAAGGAATTAATTAATTAATTAAAAAATAATGATAATACTACTTTTATATGTATATATATACTAAAAATACCTTAACTCCTAACTACCTAACTACTTAACCAATCATTTTCCGACTGATGTGGAGAATTGAATTCGTTTTGTTATTTGTCATACATTGTTTGGGAGTAAAAAATCCTGCAAATTTTAATGGCAAGATAGCTCTATGTGTGATTCGATTAGAAAGGGATGATATGTAAAAAGATTATGCTTCATTTCATACCACAGTTTCTCACCAAAATTTTATGAGATTTTAGTTCAAATTGAATCAAAAGTACTCTTGAAAAAACCAACTCAAAAATTTAGCAATCAAAATATCTCCAAAAATCACTACACTCATAGTATTACATTTCAACTTAACATCACAACAAATTTCATCCACAAATTGGCATTATCTCATTTGTAATCAAATTACAAAAGAATTTTGAATTTTAGGTTTCAGATTTTATATAAAATATTGGGTGATAGCAATCATAGATGTAATTGTATGGATAGAATCTAAAATTCATAATGTACAACTTTTATTCACACATCAAGTTCAAAATATCCCTCTTAATTACATTTTATAATGCATCTTTGCAATTCTCTAAATCTAGAGAAGGCCGAGAAAGAAGGTTGTACGCATTTAAAGGTTAATTGCATAGGAAAGTGTAGTGAATCTCAAAATGGATTGAGCATGGTTTAGTGAATGGGATATTTTTAACTCAAACGACTTCTATATGTGGAAAGATGAGTTTAAAATAGAGTGACATTCTTTTAATCCCCTACTATTTTTTTGTTCTAGAGGGTTGATACTAACTTTTATATAGAACTTTTAGGACAATAAATGTTATTCTAATGTTAAATTTTGTATTAAACATTCTTATACTCACTACTCCTTGTGTCCTACTAAAACATCTAGATAAGTACTCTACTGTAGAGTACTTATCTAGGTGTTTTAGTAGGACATAGGGAATATTGTTTTGGTTTTTTTTTGTTTAAACCACCATATATTTGTATCACTTTAATATGAACTTCTTGAATATCACATGCATCCTCTATTGTTTCACCAAACTATAGATTTCCAATTCAAAGATTATCTTATATTCTGACTATTTCACAAGGAGTATATTTAGAGTTAGTTTTCGCTTACAAAATTGGTAACATCAGTAAATGTAACTATAAAGACATGGATCAAAATTCAAAAGGTACAACTTTCATTTACAAACCAACTTCAAATTATTTTTCTATGTTGACTTGATAAACAAATTGAAATACAAATGAATTAACCAATTGACATGACAAAGGGACATGAATTTTTTTATGTCTATTGGATTTTTTTTTCTTCCAAAAGGCATACTTTGCCATTAACATAACCATTTTATTAAACCTTAAAGGGTTGATAGAGATAGTAGATTTGTTGGGATATATTTGACATTTTTTGTAAATAGAAAGTTCCAAATTGAAACCCCAATAGCTCATTAACCCTTTAGTGCCCAAGAGACCATAATGTAGTCACTCGGTCATCGGAAAAGGGAATTCCGGAAAATCCGTAAAGATTCAAGTTTAATACTCTGAGGTTTAGAGTTGCGCAATTCTTAATGTCATCTTCTGTGAAAAAAAAAATCAATTTGGAGCTTTGAAACTATCAAAATACCTATGAAAAAAACATGAAAATACTGCAAATACTTGAAAATATAGTAAATACTTATGAATACGGCATATGTACTATGCGGTATTTCTTGTGTTTGGACGTTTGTTATCTTGAATTATTTTTTGGATTGTGTTCTCTTGTTCATGTTCCATTAGTGTATCTACTCCGATCTTGATCAATGTACAAACTCCTTTCATATTTTAACGTATAATTTTTGTCCTAAACTGTACATGGATAAGTCACTATCACTTGTAAAATTCACATTAATTATGTGTGAGTCAGTTCTTGACATGAAAGATTGCAATGGAGAGGTGTTGATATAGGTCATTGCTGAACCTCTTCACTTTTATTTTTGAAAATTTAACCCAAATTCTATTTAACTTTGAAGTCGCACATCCTCCAAAATCTCATTTTCGAGTGTGCATTATACGGTTCAAAGACATACTATAATCTTTCAATCCGACGGTCAGATCTTACCAAAGTTTAACGGGCACTTGTTTGATTAAGCTACGCTTATATTTATATGGTTAAATACTATTAATAGTTTCCATAGTTTGAATAAAAAGAGTATTTATAAAAAAACCACCAGAAAAGTCTAGTTTTTCCATAACCACCCTGGGCACTAAAGGGTTAAAATCATGTTGATGTAAATTTTAACTTCATTTTTTTTTATCTTAAACCCACAGGAGGTGTGGAACCATCTCAAATACAATGGAATATTATTGTATAATACTAGTAAGAAAGGGCTCTCTGTACCTTTAAGGCTTAAACAAGGTTCTTCCAATGGTGACTATTGTTTCTTGATTATCCAAATTCCAAATCCAAATCACCTTATTTTTATTAAACATAAATTTTGAATGTGCTTCAAATGAGATATATATTTTTGCTGATTAGAATGACTAAGTACGGTAGAAAAATACCAGCTCATAAATTCAGACATGATGGGTACCGGCAAATTTTTTTGTGGTTATATTGATTGCCAACTTACTATTTGAAAAATTATGTTGTTATAAGAAAAATTGGGTAAAAAAGATAGAATATATCACCATAATCTTCCTTTATCATCGGTATGTATAGTCAACAATTCTATAGAAAGATAGATATTTATACTAATAAAGAAAAAAGAAAAATGGTTTCTATCTTTCAAGTTCCAAGTTTCAAAGTTCCAATGGGACTCCCTTGAATTTACTAAATTTTTCAAAAAATCAGTGATGGGAACATGCAGGGTCAGCTGACGGTCAGGGCTGAAAGGAAAGCCCACGTGGAGGGAAGCATATTGAGTTGTGTGACAAATGCTGGCATTGATTGTGAGCCACAAGAAGAATTTGTGGAAGCCAGAGGGGACAGTTTGGAGGCAGTCTCGTGTTGACACGTGTTAATTTGTCCACGACAGTGTGGAGCCAACGTGATGGCACTCCATGAGATCATTTGTGGATAACAACCATCTCCGTCAGTCACTCGGCTTTGACGTTTCCGCCGTTCAGTGTTTTTCATGTGTTTTTTTTTTTTCTTTTAACCCTTTCATGACCAAGAATTCATGGTTTTAAAACAACAAATTTAATCATTCATATAATGAAAAGTATGATCCAGATAGGACCAAATTTTATATTACCAGAATTAGTAAAGAACATTGCATGTGTTGACCAAAAAGATAAATAAATTTGAACAATAGAAACTTCACATAAAATTGGTAAATTTATTCTTTGTTTCCCCCCCCCTGCCGCCTCTGCAGGGCTCGCCCTCTGATGAGAGGTTGGTTGTTCTCTCTTTGCAATGGAATTTACTTTCATTTGTGCAAAAAAAAAAAAAAAAAAAAGGAAAAAGAAAAAAGAAAAAGAAAAAGAAAAAAACTTCACATAAAACCGACTCAAAACTGCTAAAAAGATGAAGCCATATTTGGTTGATTGGTCATGAAAGGGTTAAGCCTAAAAAAAATGGAAAATAATTCATGGTGAAATCTTAAGCTTACAATCATACAGTATTTTGATAGAATTTTTTCTTATTTTGGTAGTTTTTCTTCACAAAATTTGAATATCTTCACAAAAAATATAGAGAAAATTTGGCGAAAGAATTATTTTTTTATTTTTTTATTTTTTATTTTTTTTATCATTTTTTTCCTTTACAAAAGAAAAATGCCATATTTTGTAAAGAAATTTAGCGAAATATAGTTAAAGAACAAACAAAAAAACTCTTACTACAAGTATTGATCAATTAGCACCCACCCCTCACAAAAAAGTGAAAATAAATAAAAATATTTGCATAACATAATAGAGTAGTTCATGAAGTCCCACTTTTTCATATTTAGTAGCCTACTTGCATTCAGGGTCATTGTCTTCATGAGCATGGATGTGAGCATGGACAATGTTAACTTTCATCAAGTGAATTACCACAGGGACTTGCAAAAATGGAAGAACTGAAGTTCTAAGCATGGCTCTTGAAGTGAGAACCACCTTTTGCCAATCGTACAACTTGTTGCCGTAGAAGGTGAAAACATTGAAAAATGCTCATTTGATCCAATTTCAAAAGGGGGACATCTTGAACTGTTCTATTATGCATAACATAATAGATAAATTCATGAAGTCCTCGTTTTTCATAATTGGCAAATTACGTGCATCCATAGTCATTGCCTTCATGAGCATGAATATGAACATGGGTAGTGTTAATTTCTAGCAAGTGAATTACCATAGGAACCTACAAAAATGGGAGAACTAAAGTTCTAGGCATGGCTCTTGAAAGGAGAACCACGTTTTGCCACTGGTACGACATGTTGTAGAAGGTAAAAACTATATCACATTAAAAAAATGCTCATTTGATTCAGTTCCAAAAGGAGGACATCCAGAACTGCTCTAAATTATGTTATGTGAGCTCTCACACCCCGGGATTTTTTTGAGTTCTTAGAGAAATGCTAAAGTGTCAACATAAAATAACATGGTGTATCCAAATATTTTCATATTCATTTACATTTTGGATAGAACTATCTTTTCATCCACATTTTGCATGACTTTCATTAGAAACAGGCAATTTCATGCAATTCATTTTAAAAAATTGAAATAATTTAACATTTTCATCCATTTATTTTTTTTCAAAATTTTCCTTAAAGTTGGGTGCACCCCAATTATTTGTTTTTGGTAATTTTTGACATTTAAATGCCTAAAAAACATCAGTCTGGCAGTTACACCGGGGCCAGGGCTACAAACTTGCATGGGCCCCGTTCTGGCTTGGCCATGACCATGGCCTTGCCAAGTGGCTTTGCCACCCTGGCCACACTCCTTCTCCTTCTTTGCACAGTCAATGAAACCAAGTAGTGTAATCTTCACAACTTACTCAGAACCAGTGAAAATAAATTCAGATGATATATATAATTAGAAATGTAATGAGATAACATAGTCAGAATAATCTAGATAAGTAGAAACTTGTTGTGTACCCTTTTAACCCTTTAACCCTTTAAGGTCCCAATTCAATGCTGTTTTCAAAGAAACATTATAAAATGTTAAATGAATACCAAAAATGGAGTTGATGTACAAAGCAAAGTTGTAAATGTCAACGTGAAGATCACATCTGTACGGTTGGATTTATCAAAAAAATTATTATGTATTTTTAATTATTTTTGCAAGGTTTTCTCTTGAAATTCGATTTAAAATCCCACATTAACACAAATTTTTTTTAAATATTGTAATGAAAGTGGAATAACATGCTCTATGAGATGGTACGGTTTCCATCATTTGATTCTACTTATTTTGAAAAATCATGTTTTAGGTCTCACTTTTTGAACTACGAATGAAACTTGACATAAACCAATTGTGTGATTTTTCCAAAAATCATAATAACCAATTTTAAACATCCAAACCGTACAATACATAGTGAACTTGCACAAGAACCAAGAGAAATTTATTTGGATGAAAACTGTCCAATGCAGATGAGAATCGAATAACTTGAATCTGTCCATCGTCCAGATATTGGACGCAGTAGCGTTTAAGGGTTAAGGTCCCGATTCAACACTGTTTTCAAAGATTCGTTATAAAATGTTTGATAAAAAACTAAAATGGAGTTGATGTACAAAGCAAAGTTATAGATGTCAATGTGAAGATAACATCTATACGGTTGGATTCATAATATTTTTTATTAATATTTTTTAAATTAATTTTGCAGGGTTTTCTCTTGAAATTCAATTTAAAATCCAAAATTAACATTAAAATTTTAAAAAATATTGTAATGAAATTGGAATAACATTCACTACAAGATGGTATGGTTTTCACTATTTGATTCTTTTTATTATGGAAAATCATGTTTAAGGTCTCACTTTTTGAACTAAGAATGAAACTTGACATAAATCACTTTTACTATTTTTCAAAAACTCTCAATATCTTATCTTGAAGATCCGTACCCTACAAATGGTAATCAACTAGCACAAGAATTTAAAAATGTGAATGGATGAAAAACATCCCCGTGTGTGGTGAAGGGACGCATCTTGAAATCATCCATCGTCCAGATTCTGGACGCAGGCGCGTCCAAGGGTTAACCCCAAAATGACCGAGGATTCATGGTTTTTAAATAACAAATTCAATGGATCAATTTTTATATCACTAGAATTAGTGAAGAACATTGCATGTGTTGATTAAAAAAACAAATAAATTTTAACAAAAGGAAGCCGACATAATATCTAATCAAAACTACTAAGAAAATGAGGAAGCCCAATTCATACTTTTACTACCGGTAGTAGAAAAGGTGGTACTGCCGAGGGAGATGTCCAAGAAAATAATGCCCAATTTCACGCATGCATAGTGATTTTGCATGGGCATGTCCTTGGGGAGCGTTACCTTTTTTACTAGTGTTCTTGGTCCTTTTGGATCAATGGGTATGTAATGCCTTCAATCTTTTTTCTCCTGCTCATTGTGATAGGAGTCTTTGTGCACAGGAGTTGCTTGGCTTTTAGGGTTTCAGAATGTTTGTATTGTACGAGCCTAGAGTTTGGAGTTCCAAATTCCGAGGTTTTAGATTTGAGCACTAGTAGAAAAAGTGGCGTTCTTCGTGAACATGCCCAGGCAAAATCATTGTGCATGCGTGGAATTGAGCACTACTTCCGTGGGCATCTCCCTCGGTAGTGCCACCTTTTGTACTAGTGGAGGCAGTAAAGAGTGTTTACTACTTTATTACGTAAGTATTGAGTTCCCTTAAAATGTTTATTTGAAGTTCTTTCCCGAGTTGGTTTCTTGTAAACAAATCGTGCCTAACACTTTTATATTTGCATTTTTTGAAGTTCTTTTGCAAGTTAGTTTCTTGTAAACAAATGGTGTTAAACACTTGTATTTTTACATTTTTTTGCTTTTCAGTTGAATGAATGCATGTTGCAGTCCACTACTTTTTTCGTCACAATGCACTACTTTCGGGGCTTTTTCAAATTTAAAATAAATCACAATAACGAAATATGGGTTGATTTTTTTTTTTGTGAAGTATAGTGTCTTTAGATATGGAGCTAGGAACAAAAATGAAAAAGTGAATTAGTGCATTGTTGCATTGCATTAGTGCAATACCACATTTCTGAAAGAGAAGAAAAAGAGAGGGTTGTGGATGGAGTCATAAACTATTAATTTTTTTAGTGTTCAAATATGTGAAGAGTAATATCATCCAATTTTTTTGAATTTAAAAAAAAATGAATTTTAAAATGTGTTGTTTTGGTAAAAATTGATTGTTTCTCTGTTTAATTTCTTTTTTCATAAATTTCATTTTCGAACGTGCATGAGAATGAAATTTTGCAAGGACGACTCTTTTTGAAAATTCAAATATATAATCAAACATGGACTATATTTACATTCAAATTTTGATCATAAATTAGTCAAATTGTTATTAGAATGGGAGTTCTGATACTCAAAATCTTCTAGATATAATCAATTTCCAAACTAAAATTTTATCTTATGGTTAATATGTACATAAATTAAAAGTAGGTTCAATTTTTTTTCATTGTATCATTGGTACATATTTTAAATCTTGATTTAATGTTAGCCTTTTAGACAAGATGCACAATGTGCACACCTGGTGCACAATGTGTAAACCAAAATTGGAGGCCAATCTAGTAGACCGTATTATGCACTATCCCATTCTACATTTCTAATGAGTTGTGCACTAGTTAGCTATGTTGAAAGTTAACCCCTAACTGCACAACTGTCCATTTTTGGACAATGTATAGATTTCATCCACTTTTTCTCATCTGTCATGCACTTTTTGCAATGAAAATATACTACAAAAATCTATAGCAAGATAGTTTTATATATGTGTGATCCGATTGAAAAGGGGATGATTTGTAAGGAAATTATGCCTCATTTCATGTTGCACTGATTTACCAAAAAATTCAAAATATTTAGTCTAAATGGACTCTTGAAAAAATGAACTCATAAATTAAATAACCAAAAAATCTCCAAAAATCACTACACTTAGAGTATCACATCTCAACTCATCACAACAAATTTCATCTACAAATTGTCAATATCTTATTTGTAATTGAATTACAAAATATTTTTGAATTTCAAGTTTCAAATTTTATAGAAAGATATTGGTGACTACAATCGCAGATTTAACCACATGGATATAGTCTACAATTCATAGTGTACAACCTTCATTTGTACATCAAGTTCAAAATATCCCTCTTAGTTGCATTTTATAATGCATCTTTGCAAAACTGTCAAATTTGGAGAGGGGTCAAGACGTTTGGGGGTTAACAATGAACTTGTATTTTCATCTTCTGATTCAGTTTCTGAACCTCTATAGTAAATAATGAATCCTTTGTACAGCTATAAGATCAGAGACACCAACTCTTGATTAAGGATCAATGTCCATATCATATACATTGTTTGCATTACCATAGCATAATAGAGCAGTGTAATGGAGCACCCTTTTGAAAATTGGATCAAAAGAGAATCTTCACTTAAACTCATTTTAAAAGCAATGAACAAATGCCATTTGTATTCCATGAATTTTGTGTCATTGCCACAAAAACCTAGTTTCTAATTTTAACTAGACTGTGGTTCCATTGCAAAAGGGTGTTGGCTCTTATTGCTCTATTATGCTATGATATGCCCATTGACCCCTAAAGGACCAAGAAACATGAAATGGGCATTCTCATTTTCTTAGTAGTTTTGATTAGATATTAGAGTTATCCGTAAACTAAAGGGTTGAGTGGGCATTAGTTTGACTAAAATTTGGAGAAACAAAAACTATTGAGAGAAGTTCTAAGAAATCAAAAGAATGGGTGAGTGGGGACGGTCTAGGTATATATAGCAAGAATCTATTGCTAGAAAAAGGTTAGCAATTCCCTTCTTCATGTGTGAAGGTGAATAATAGAAACTTGGGTGAGAAGTTTTTAGCATCGATTTTGGTGCTTTCAAAGTTTGCATCCACAGTTTTTTTTAGTGTCCAACACATATTCCTTTTTGAGAATTATTGTCACTATTCACTCAAACTATAGTCCACTCACCCACTTTTGAGGGACTTTACAAATGACTCTATTATGTCAACTTTCTTTTTGAAGTTTGATTTTATTTTTTAAACAACACATGCAATGTTCTTCACTAATTATAGTGGTATAAAAACTGATCCTATCCAAATTATATATTTTATATTATGATGAATTGAACTTCTCATTTTAAAATGATGAATCTTTGGTCATTTTGGATTAAAAGTGGACACAAGTTTCTACTTATCTAAATTATTCTGAGTACGTTATCTCATTACATTTCTAATTATATATATTCTTCAAAATTATTTTTACTGGTTCTAAATATGTTATGAAGATTAGATCATATCTACCCTGTCGCAAAAGAATTGGCTCGCCATCCGGGGCTTGAAGGGCTCCAATCTCGATGTTGTTTTGCTGCCGTGCTCGCATCCCCCACCCACATTAAATCAAGAGGCATATGAAACAGAAGGTTGTCAGACGGTTGAGGCAAAAAAAGAAGGTAGACGCGCGGTTTGAGGGATTTGATGGGTGACGGGGCGGGCGACTTTAGAGGAGCTTGACTGGGCAGGGTGAGTTCATGGGTGACTGGGCAGGCTACCTCCGAATACCAAGCTCCAATAGAGTTAACCGAAAAGAAGAGAAAATACATGTTAGGTGAGGTGAGTCTGACCCGTATCTAAGGCAGCCAAGCAAACTGCCATGGTTTCCAAAGAATTCAAAATAGAAAGCAGTGTGAACTAGTTTTGCCGTCAAAAAGTCTGCAAAACTCATTCTAAAGGGAGTTTTATGTCAGAAGCTGCGTTGGCTGAAGAGAGCTACTTGCAAGTTGCCTCCTTCCTCTCGCTTTACTTAAAAATAACAATATAGTATAGCTGCCTTATCCCACCCTGTCAGACACAGGAACTATTTTTTCCCACGCCTCCCTGCTACCACATCAGGCCTTGATTACGAAGCCTTGATTGTGCCTCTGATAGTTCCGAATTGCATGGAGAACAGGAATCTTCCAAACTCATTTTTGATTTCACTTACACTCAAACACCTCATCAATTTCGGGAGCCACGATTTTAGGGGGTCAGAATACCTCTTCTGTTTTCGGTTAACTCTAATATCGATGGAATATCAGGCGTCGGAGAATCCCACGTGGATGAGGCTAAGAAGATCCCGGAATGCGGGCGCACCAAGTTGCTCTCTCTACCCGCGAGGATAGCGAGTGCAGTGAAAGAATTGAAGAGCCCGCTTCTTCAAGACCACATTTATGAAGAGGAGTGAAACATGATTTTTAGCAAGGTCGCGTTAAAGGGCTTGCCGCATCCCTTTACCGTGACAGGGTGGAGATGCTCTTACTGTACAGTGGGGTCCAAGGTAGAATGGCGTTTTTGGTTTCGCTGTGAATTTGTTTTCAGTACTGCCCACTTTGAAAGCCTCCCGAGAGCTCAAAAATTGGTATTTTACTACGAAAGTTTTACCAAAAACTTGTCTTTAAGTTTATTATATGTATACCAAATTTCAAAGCCAAAAGATTCACCAAAAAAACGTTATTCAAAATCTACCAACATTGGTAGTTATTCACTGCTGCCAACTTTGACAACCTCCCAAAGATTGAATTAATTTTTTTTTGCCATGAAATTCTTGGAAATAAAACTTCTTTATGTTGATAACATATGATAAAAATTTCAAGGCCAAAAGATTAACACAAAAAAAGCTATTGACAATCTACCAACATGTGTAGTTGTGGGAAACAATGGGGGAAACTTTGCTACCAACTTTGACACCCTCCCTACGGTTGAGAAATTGTCAATTTACCATGAATTTTTTGGTACAACATGCTCTTTATGACAAAAACATTCATGCCAAATTTCAAGGTCAAAAAATCTATACGAAGAAAAATATTTACAATCTACCAATGTGTGTAGTTTCCCCCATTGTTTCCCACAACTACACATGTTGGTAGATTGTTAATATCGTTTTTTTTATTAATCTTTTGGCCTTGAAATTTTTATCATATTTTATTAACATAAAGAGGTTTTTTTTCCTAGAATTTCATGGCAAAAAAAATAAAATCAATCTTTGGGAGGCTGTCAAAGTTGGCAGCAGTGAAAAAAATTCCACAGCCACCAATGTTGGTAGATTTTGAATAACTTTTTTTCGGTGAATCTTTTGGTCTTGAAATTTGGCATACATATAATTAACTTAAAGATAAGTCTTTGGTATAACTTTCGTGGTAAAATACCAATTTTTGAGCTGTCGGAAGGCTTTCAAAGTGGGCAGACTTGAATTTTGTTTCACTGCGAAACCAAAAACGCCATTCTACCTTGGACCCCACTGTACTTGGTTCCAAGGACTGTGGCCATAATGGCAAAGTCAGGTTTGAGTCTCCGTGGCCGGTTCCGGCTGGGGTTCTTGTGTCCCTTTTATTTTTCTCTGCAATTAAATGCCCTTCAATTTGTTTCAAAAAAATAAAAATGGCAAAGCCACTGGGCATGGGTGCCTTTTTTCAATGGGGCTGAGGGGCGGTTTACACTATGGACCAAGAGCCATGACCAAGAAAATTAAATCATTTTCATGGTCATGGCTCTTGGTCAAGAGCCGTGACCAAGAAAAAACAAAAATGCAATTTTAAATGACTTGGTCACTCTTTGTAGTGTAAAGTGGATTTAGACCGGGACAAGTTTAAGCTCATCATTCTCTCTTTTATCCTCCCCTTTTTCCTCCTTTCTCTTTAAATAATTGAACACTAGCCAATCAATTATTTTTGAGCCCCATGGTCTCATAGATTATAGTTGAGTCGAGGCATTTGCTTCGACTCAACTATAATCAAGGAGACCATGAAAACATTATCCATTTGGGAAATTTTAGCATTTTTGGGGACCTCAAAGTTAGTGGTCATTCTCCTTTTTTCAAGGCAGTGTAAAGACAAATGGGACCAAGAGCTCTTTTTGGGCCAATCACAGATTTTAGAATTCCATGGTCATGGCTCTTAGTCCATAGTGTAAACCGCCCCTGACTGACGAAGTTGTGAGCCACATTCACCTACATGGGACAACGGACACGTGGCATGAGCTCTCTCACGCGCCTCCACACTCCACAGCGTCCGTCCACAAGGCTTGTCCTCTTCCACAGACTTTGACTTGCTGCCACCAAGAAAGGAGCTAAAAAACTTTTGAAAACTTTTAAAAACTACCAAGCTCTTACACACCTCTTCCACAACTAATAATGATAAACCACCAAGATATTTCACACCTTTTATCACATCTCATCTCAAATAAAGTTTAACTTTGAAATAAACTTTTAGTTGTCTCAAAACTTTCAAAGTTCAAAAAATAAATTATAAATAAATGAATAAATAAATGAATAAATAAATGAATAAATAAATAAATAAATAAATAAATAAATAAATAAATAAATAAATAAATAAATAAATAAATAAATAATAAATAAATAAATAAATAAATAAATAAATAAATAAATAAATAAATAAATAAATAAATAAATAAATAAATAAATAAATAAATAAATAAATAAATAAATAAATAAATAAATAAATAAATAAATAAATAAATAAATAAATAAATAAATAAATAAATAAATAAATAAATAAATAAATAAATAAATAAATAAATAAATAAATAAATAAATAAATAAATAAATAAATAAATAAATAAATAAATAAATAAATAAATAAATAAATAAATAAATAAATAAATAAATAAATCTACTATACAATACAGCTCTGTTTGTCTCACTCGACCGTTCCAGGCAGGAATCTGTCGAGGAGACAACCCAAGCTCAAAAACAAGCAAAAATAGGGTTTAAGGACTTGCGAAGAATTCTCCACTTTCAATGTTGTTTTGCAAATTTTCTTTTGCACAGTCAGGAAAGCCTTGTGGGTGCGACGTCGTCAATTAGTCACCATGCAGGGGTTCATTGACTGCTTCGTCTTTTTTCTTTTTTCGCTTTCAATTCTTGTTTTCTTTCTTCCTGTGAAGCACAAGAATGAAATTGACGTGTTACCACGTTTCTGTCGTTTTTAACCATTAAACGACATGTACTATCCTGATACCACACCCAAAATCTCTTTTAACCCCTAAAGGACCAAGGCTGATTTCCCAAGTTTGGTCAGTTCAGTATGGAATGAGCATCGGTTTTCAATTATTAAGATTTTTTTGTGGTGATTCTACTCTTTGTAACAAAGATGGGATGGTAGTTTTCGTACGTATATGATGCATAGATCAAAAGATACAATCATGCAAAGGTGAAAAATCTAATTGTGGGCAGCTCTTCGAAAATTTTCATATAATGAGCTATGCATATGAATTTTTGTACACAGTGAGCTATTGCTCCCATACACACAACCGCCAAATTCATTTTACCAAATCTGAGACTGAACTTTGCATTTTGGGCATTTTCAGAAAGTTTTAAACTTGGGCAACAAGCCAAAAAAAAAAGTGCAATCAACTTTGAAGTTTATAATCTTACTATTGAAGAACCCTGAACGGTTGAAATTTTTTAAATTGTAATAAACTCAAGTTGGTTGAAATATCCTACGGTTGGATCGGTCAAAAAAGTTTTAGATCAAAAACCATTTGTCGTTTAATGAGAAGGGATAGTTTGGAGTGTTTGAAGAGAAACATAGTTGTGGTCCTTTAGGGGTTAAATTCCATTTTAAGCATGAATCTGTTTTTAATTTACTTTGGCTCTATTCTAAAGAAGTATAGATCTCTCTAAGATGCTCGGTTTGGCATTTAAAAAACACCATTTGATACAATGGAGTAGAAGTTATGAGCAAGATTCTCCCAAAATAAAACCAAGCCCATGGGGCTGGCATTGTCGTTTAAGGGTTGATTTACTTTCTCGTGCTTTGTGATCGGTTCAACATCAATAGTCAACTTGAGCATCTACAGGCCAAGTATGTCGGCATTGGTCACGCAGATGTCAATCGCTTGTAAGTTTAAACCCTCTTCACTAATGACGAGTTTCTAATTTTTAAATGCGTTATTGGAAGAGTCTAAACGATGGTAGTGGTTGCACATGAGCTATTTGTGAACACCATTCAACTTTCAAATCCTGCAGTGGCTGTTTTCTTTTAATTTTAAGGAGTGGTTGAAGCTTTTGTTTTACAATGGAACTTATACGTTTTCAAGTTATTCTTTTGGGTTCTGCTTCCGATCTTCTCTGCATAATAAGCTTACCGATTGGAATGGAATATTATTTCGTTCTCCGATTTTGTTTCAGTAATAATTTGAATCTTTGTATGTATACTTAGAGCTTAAGAACAGAGTTTTAAATAACAGAATCGAAAAGAAAGCTGTCGTAAACGCGATTAAAATAAGGAATAGAGCAAAAAGAATTCGTTTCCGGTAACTTTGCTCTGCACTTCCGGATTCCGCAAATTCGCTCAATCTTTTTGTAGCTTTGCCGGCAGTATTCATGTATGATATCTCACCGTCAAAACGCAATCACAAGGAGACGAGCTAGTCATCAATGTTATTCAAGTCATTGTTTATTCTACCGGAGATAGAGTATTTTGCAGAATTTAGTGTCAACTCAGACACTGGAATTGAAGTTCTCTCAAGACTGGCAAGGACCAATGTCTGCATTTGTCTTTGTACCAAAATGTGCAAGGATTTTGTATTATGTCACACAGGGAACTTTGTCCAATTCACTAGGAAGTAAAGATTACTGCCAAGCTGCTGTTTATAGCAAGTTTTCAAGTGGTTTTTCAATTTAGCAAGTGATTATTGAGTATTCAATATCATTCTTCTACCTTTTACTGCCTCATTTAGTTTAAGGGTAAGTTTAATATGGTCAACGCAATTGATCTTTCAATATAGAACAAGACCTTTAAAATGATGTATAGCAATCCAAAAAATAATATAAAAGCCATTGTTTGGAAAGTTTAGTGATGCAGATTGCCATATTGGGCGTTTTTTTGAGTAACCTCGGCCTTTAGGGGGATCTGTGCAGATTGACTTGAGGATTACGGTTTGGATTGGAGTTTATTTGGAGCAAGATTGTCTTACAATTCACTATTTACGCACTTGCCCATATAATCATGCACTTGGTCCCCAAGCACATAATTTTTTTTGTTTAACTTTTTTTATTTTAAAAACCACGATTATTGTCTTTTTTTCAATCCCTTACATTGTAAACAAATAATTATTTTAATTATTATTATTATTATTTTTTATCTTTTCATTTATCTTTTCTTTTTTATCTTGATTTCTTTCTTGTCTTCTTTCTTGCCTCCCTCTTGTCTTTCTTCTTGTCTTCCTTTTTGTCTTCCTTTTTTTTTTTCTTCTTCTATTTTTTCTTCAGTTGTGGCTGCTGAACCCTAAAAAATGGGAGCAAACCCCCCAAATTTTTTTTAATTTATTATTATTATTATTAATTTTTTATGTATTTTTTATTTTTGAGTTGGCCATGGGGTGCTGCAAAACCCTAAATGGCAGCTCCCAAAAAAAGTTTTTATTTTTTATTTTTTATTCTTTGGTTGGCCATGGGGTGTTGCCGAACCCTAAATGGTGGCCGCCAAAAAAAAAAACATTTTTTGGATGTTTTTGAAATTTTACTATTTTTAGATGCTGGGGTGTGCGACCGTGCACCCAAAAACCCTGCCATCTTTCCTCCCTCTCTTCTCCTTCCCCTCTCCTCATATCGTACCAGGAAGGCAGGGTTGGCACTTTTATGTCAAATAATTAATAAAAGTTCAAAAAGTGGAGGTCGGCACTTTCAAAAATAATTATTAAAAAAATTGCTATTAATAACTAACATTGAATTTTTTTAATGGCTAAACGTTTGCTTTTGTTCTTTATCTACGATTTTTGTTGACTTCATTTTTGTTGATTTCGACAAAATATTTGATTAAATTATTTATTTTTTCGTCATTTTTTTGAAGAATTATTTTCTGCCGACCCTGCCTTCGTGCTACGGTATATATAAGGGAGAGGAAAGGGGAGGGAGAGGGAGTGAGAGAGGAAGGGACCCTCTCCTCTCCCCTATATATATGAGGAGAGGGGAGGAAGATGGAGAGGAGATGAACATAGAGAGAGAGATGAAGATGGAGAGGAGATGAAGATGTAGAGGAGATGAAGAGGGAGATGAAAATGGAGAGGAAGATGAAAATGGAAATGAGGGAGAAGGGAGGGTCTTTGGGTGCGCGGCCGCGCACCCTAGCGTTTAAAAATAGTAAATATTCTAAAAAGTCCATTTTAATTTTAATTTTTTTTAAATTAATTAATTTTGTTGGGCCTGCTCCTATTGTTTAGGTTTCAGCAGCCACAATTGAAGAAAAAACACAAGAAAAAAAAGACAATGAAGACAAAAAGGTAGACAAAAACAAAGACAAGAAGAAAGACAAGAGGGAGACAAGAAAGAAGACAATAAAGAAATCAAGATAAAAAAGAAGAGATAAAAGAAAAGATAAAGATAAGAATAAAAAGAATAATTTATTTACAATTTAAGTGATTGTAGAAAGACAACATTGATGTTTTTTAGAGAACTTTTTAATTGATTTTTTAAAAAGTCAAATATGTTTATGAAATTAGGGCACTTGGCCAAGTGCATAAATAGCGAATTGCGTGTTGACAATGATTTCTTTTAGAGTTTTACTTTCAAAAGGTTAGTGAGGATTGATGAAAGTGGATTTGAAACAGTTAGTAAATGATATTTGAGGTGTTCTGAAATCAATTGCATGATAGTTGAGTGACTTTGAAGTTAGCTGAAATCATTTTACATATTTGAAGTCCATAAAAGTTCTCAACATTAAACTAACGTCAATGTGCTCAACGGCACGGGTCCCACTAGTGAACATTATAATATGTCTAGTTTCTTAACAAAACCCTTGGGCACTTAGGGGTTAAACTTCTCTTCCACAATTTATTTTTAGTGCCTGACATGCCTCGTTTTTTAGATCTCAGCCTCTCTTTACTCAAACTCAAACTAAGGACTGGTCACTCCACTTTAACTCCTAAATGTCCTAGTGTTCAGTTTCTGAATGACGAACAGATTCCAACTCACACTACACTCACATTACTTCATAGATGAAACTCATTCAGCTTTTAAAAAATACTAGTTATTGTTGTCCTATCTAATGGTTGGATTTGGTGTTACTAGGATACATGTTTTTTTTAGATTACAAATGTGGAAGTATGTCTAGCAGTTTACCAAGCCAAAATTGCATTGACCTTAGTTCAAAAGTGGGCTTGCTAAAATAAGGTCATAAATTGAACACAAAATTTTCAAAAAATCACCATTTCGAGAGTATCTCATTTCAAATCCATTCTAACAAATTTTACTCAAAAATATCAATATTTTGTTTGTTATCATTTTTAGAAGGGAATTTTAATTACAACTTTGAAAATATATTAGTGATGGCATTGGCGAATCTAACCATATGGATGGAACCTAAAATTTAATATCAACAACTTTCATCTGTACAAAGATTCCAAAATTTTCTTCTATGTAGCACTTTACAACGATTTTTCTCATACAGTTAATTCTGGGGACACCCTGAGACGTTTAGGGTTTAATTGACGATAATACATAATTATGTGAACCTCTGGCTGTTTGGACGGATCGATGTTCACATCGATTTCGTGATGTTCACATCGATTTCGTACTTCTGCTACGCAAGAGGAGTTGCGTACATCCTGCCTCCCAAATGAGTGGTCACTTGGTGCAGAAATGCAGGATTCCAGTTAAATATTATTTCTTTTGCCTGCAATGAATACGGTAGCAAAGAGCTAGACTGGAATGAAGTAATTTGATTTGGTTGAACTTAATTAGCTCATAATAACATACATGCAAAAGACGGGGCAAAAGATCACTAATGTTGAGTCTGAATTTGCATGCTTTCATTACAAGGAGAAGGTGTCACTTTTCACTCGGTAGGTGAGCCAAACGGTGCCACTTTACATATTTTTAAGCTAAGTTCTTGTGACTATATTCGTTCTACCATGAGTATATTCATTCCTGTTCAATGAACGTGCAGCAGGTGTATCTGCAACTTGCAAACTTGCAGGCATAACATTCTTAAGCAAAGGATTGGGGGTCGGTGTCTTTGGGATTTGGAAATCCATTACATGAGTTGGCAGTAACTTCTTAGTACGAGTCCCTCTGTCCCATGATAGGTGATATGGCAATTGCCTATTGGATTTATGCTAGTCGTAGATTTCAAAAAGTCAAAAATTTGATGGAAAGTCCCAACTAAACGAATATTGCCATTGATGCTTTTGAGAAGGAAAAAAAAACATTGTCCCAAATTACTTGATGCAAATCATTTTACTCAATTTGAAGTTGTTGTTTTACAGATTCTCACAAAGTAAAATCACAATACAGGTGCACATGAAGCACAAGAATTGTTTCTTGTTTGTGAAAGCTTGTCATTGCTCATGTGTGGAACCCTATATATAACTATTGCAACTACACCTACTTTTATAGTTTCTACTATGCAATGTTGTAAACTCAAGAAAGTCTTGTTCAAAACTTGAATTGACATGCTATCATATGCCTCCTCCACAACATGAACAAGTTCATCAATTGATCTGAGAGCTTGCTCATGCTAAAGAGAGTGAATAGCTGGACCTCTTTAATGTACAGTCTACGAGCTGTCACATGCCACTTGCTGCTTACACTACATGCTTGGACATACAACTACTCCAAAATAGAAACTTATTGTATTAAGAGGCTTGATGAAATCATTCCAGGTTGCTTAATTTTTTAATTTTTTTCAAAAGCATCACCTATTATGGGACGAAGGGAGTATTAAGCTATGACAACACACGGAATATTTGCCTTCCTCTTTTTGTTGCTAGGAGCCTTTTAGTATACTAAACAATGTCATCTAGAGTAAGTATATTGATTCAATTCTCAATTGTCTTATTCTGATTGCATGAAAGATAACTCTCGCCTATTACTACACTACAAGCAGAGGCGTTGTTTCTCACTCTGGAGGATCTTGTTCATTGTTGCTTTTCACTGTACACGCTTGTCCTACGTGACAAATTGCAATCACCAAATCCAACCAAAAAATTGGTGAGTGCGAAGTGGCGCCGTTTGACTCACAGAAGTGAAAAGCGACGCCTTCTCCTTGTAGCACAGGGAGCTCATAATGGTTTCCCTGTGTGCATTTCCCTTTTAGTCTCACCTTTCCCACCGAGCCTCAAGAGTTGATACTCGTTAAACTTTCCTTTTACAAGCAGGTGAGTCAACATTAAATTGGTGAATAAGCAGCTTTAAGACTCAGTGGGAAAAGTGAAACTCGCAGGGAAATCACACAGGGAATCGCATATGAGACCCTGGTGTAGTGCTAGGAGCTAATGGATTCATATTATGCTCTATTATTTGACTTTATGTACTTGGGTTCAGATTCCCAAGCCAATGACCTCCAATTGGGCTAAAACCTTCACCCAGAATGTATACCCAGAGTTTCACCAATAAGTTACATTTTCAATCATACACGTACAATTCAACAGAGAAGGCATGGTGGTAGCTCACTTAAAAATAAAATCTGAGAAAGGTTAGAAAAACCAGCATTATCATACATGATAGGCTAAAGTGATATGTGTAGGATATTAATATTATTACGGTAGCTATCTTTGTTGCCCCTCGACAATATTCACCTTTGAAGGTCACTTAGAATAGCAGATACGTTGACGTATATTTGGCATTTGTAGTAAGTAAGAACCTTCAAATTAGGACCCTAATAGCTCATTAGAACCATGACTATATGAATTTCAACTTCACTTTTGAAATTAAACTATTGGAGGTGAGGATCCATTCTAAATACAACAAAATATTCAGATGTATTATAATGATTGGAACGAGCTCTCTGGACCTTCGAGGGTTAATGAGTAAATAGCGCACTTGCAAGATTCATGCATACAACAGTTCAAATGGAGCTACAGCTTAACAACACTACAAGCAGAGGCGTTGTTTCTCACTCTGGAGAATCTTGTTCATAGTTGCTTTTCACTCTACAAGCTTGTCCTACGTGTCGAATCGCACCCACTAAGTCCAACCAAAAAATTGGTGAGTGCGAAGTGGCGTTGTTTGACTCACAGAAGGAGTGAAAAGCGACGCCTTCTCCTTGTAGTGCAAATGCAGGCTGGCATCTTCTTTAGGGGCGCTTCAAAACCAGCCATGGAATCCTGACTGCAAGCCAAACATACACAGCTGAATGAAAACAACACTACAAATTTTTTTTTGTTGATTTTGACACTGTTTTCAACAGTGTTCGAAAATTTATTCTTTAATGCTAAGGTATAAAAACGATGTCAAAAAGAGTGTCGAAAACAGCACCTTTTTTTTGGCAGTGCTAGGCAACGATTTGTACTGCGACCAATATTCCATAATAGCCCTTGACAGAATTCATGCAAAAGCATGTACAAGTAACCAAGATTACTGAAGGAGCATAAATAAACAGGGCCACTAGAATCCATAGAGCAGAATTTTAGGGTTTAGGAATTTTTACCTTGCTTACATCATAAAATTTGTAAATATTCAAAATATCTTCCAATCATGTTGAAAATTTTGTCATACCTTCATAATGTCGATGATTATCTATGAAAAATTATAAATCATTCAATGTGATATTTAAAGTATACAAATTATAGTGCTTTGACTTTTGCAAAAGAGGTGAGGACCTTTAGGGGTTAAATTAGATATAGGTGGAAAAATGCAGAATTTACTCCGAAGTAATACTAATGTTCAAATGACATGATGTTCTTCATACCTCGCTCACCTTACTAACTGAGCTATTTACACACATAAAACAAAAGTATGAATTGGAAGAAGCAGTCGAGAATGATGGAAATGCTGCCATCACATGCAAAGACACCGGAGAGCAGAAACCGAGTTATATGTCCAGTGTATTTTAGAGCCCAGTGACTTATACCATGGTCACAAATGACAGTAATTCTACTATTGATTCTATTTTCGTTTTCGTCCTTATAATTTCCAGTTTTCTACGCTATTTTTGTTTTTTGGATTATTTTCTGCTATGGTAGTGTTAAATTCCTCCAAGCCATTAGAGTTATTTGTAAAGGCATCCGGTCTTCTGTCCTGCTTTTTTTATGGACCAAAGCTAGTACCAGAGCATTCTGACACCACTTCTCCTCATGGTCCCACCCCACTACCCAATTCTTCTCCCTCCCTCCCTCCAAATTTTTATGAATAAAAATTTCAATCCATCCAGAGTTCTATTTTGGGTCTACAGTAAGATCATGCCGATCCTCTCCTTTCCATTTTACAGGTCAAAAAGAAGGGATTTGAGGGACTTTACAAATAACTCTATTGTGAGTGCAAAAGTGGATTTGGAACAGCTAGCGCATGATCAGAGCAAGCTATATGTTGTAATGTGGAGTAATGTCACGAGTCATGCATGCGCAGAACCAGAGTACACTTCTGCAGCAAGTTTCCCATGACAGGTAACTCGATCTGAACTCATTCTTTGGTGAAATCTAGACCATCAATGTATGTGTTGTCATAACACTACATACAGTGACTGTCAAAACTGAGTACGAAATAGCTTAGTCTACCTTTAGCCATTCATATTTTATAATTTACTGCATTTAATGCCAAATCAGTTGACGGCACAAGTATACATTCAAGTAAATGATGTGGCTACCAAATTACAAGTCCAGCAATGCAAAATGATTTGAGAAAGATATAGATCAAAGTAAATTAGCTCTAAAACTCAGTTATGCTCACACTTGGATTACGCGGTGAATGCTACAAATTTGACATGCACAAGTGGTTTTCTGGGTCTATTTTTTTGGATGGGCATGTTCTTGGCCTTCACATTTATAATTGTGTCCCTATTCAGTGCACATCATGTATGCAAATTGAGCAAAATGGTTTCATTAAGGTCTCTCTCTGTTGTTGATAGAAAGCAGATAGAAGAAGCTACTTTAGAAAAGTTGAGGAGGGGTGAAAGTACTAGAAATGTTGCTAGAGACTTACAAGTATCCCAAAGTTGGGTTGCACAATTTCGTAAGCAACATTTGAGTGAGTTGAGTGATGTGAATCGCAGTTTTGGTGGCAGGCCATAGGTGTACAGTGCAGCTGATCGCAGGGCTTGTGTGAGAGAAATCACTATAGGTGGCTTAGAAACTGCACACAAAGTTGGAAATTACTTGAGAGGAGCTTCATGTTGGTATGAGTGATAGTACTGTGAGGAGAATGTTACGAAAAGCAGGTTTGAAATGTGAAGTGAAGCAAAAGAAACCAAAGCTCACACTTCTTCAAATTAAAGGACAATTAGAATTTGCTAGACGTCATTGCCATTGGACTGATGATGATTGGGATTGTGTAGTATTTTCTGATGAAACAAAAATCAACCGATTTTACTCTGATGGTCGCAGTTGGTGTTGGTTTCGTGATGGACAGAGTAGAAGTGCTGGAATGGTGCAACAAACTGTCAACTTTGGAGGTGGGGGAGTGATGATGTGGGGTTGCATGACTCCGAGTGGCCTTGGTATGATGTGTAGGATTGAGGGAAGAATGGATCAGTACATGTATAGAGAAATTTTAGAGCGAGAACTGGTTCATACACTGCATACATACAATCTAGATCCTGCCAATTTGATTTTTCAACAGGATAATGACCCAAAGCATACATCCAAGAGTGTGCGCCGTTGGCTGAATTCGCAAGAATTCACTCTTTTGAAGTGGCCGGCGCAATCTCCAGACTTGAATCCGATCGAACATTTGTGGGCAACTTTAAAACGTCGACTCAACCAATATGAGAGACCTCCCAAAGGAATGTTAGAATTGTGGGAGCGTGTTGAGGATTGTTGGGCTTCAATTACTCCCAGTGAGTGTAAGAACTTGTATAAAAGCATGCTTAAGCGCATTGTAGCTGTTATAGTTGCTAAGGGTAGGTGGACAAATTTTTAACTTTGTTCCAGCTAATGTGAGCAAAACTGAGTTTTGGACTGAACTTCACTTTACTTTTTTTTTAACATGCATACATGTGTGTAATAGACCTCAATCCCCATGGAAGTATGACTGATTGCAATGGTAATCCTGTGCAATTTATGGTTTCATTTTTGACGCATCCAATTTCCCTACATTGTTTGTTAAATTTCAGTAAGCTGTGTTCGTACTCAGTTTTGGCAGTCACTGTATATCATCAAGTCATTTTGAAAGACTTTTCTATCAGAAATAGAATGAGCATTTGATTGCAGGTGGTGGTGGCAAGGAGGTTGCCGTCTGCGTGGAAGTCAGGAAGAAAGCTAGCAAGCTGGCAGCCTGCCATTGTGGTCAGTACGCTTGGTAGGACAATGGCGACTTCCAGCCTGTGGCAGCCCATTTCTACAAGTGGGCTTGTGGAGATGACATGTTGCTCCAATTAATCAGAGAGCGAAACTCCGGCCACTAGGGCGAGCGTGAATGGAGATACTGTTCGGGAAAGTGCGACCAACTTGGCCACCAGGATCAAGTTCACGCGCGCTACGTATCCTTGCTGCCCACTTTCGAAGGTAGCTCAGAATTAATCGCACCCTTCATTATTTGACGTACCGCATGCTGCCAAGCGTTTTAGTAGGAGATGACGCTCATCTAGCTTGTCATGGCCCTTGCTCTGCACTTTCCCCTCTTCTCGCCCATCCTGCTCGTTCACTACAAAGAAACTGGTCTTTTTTTCATTGACTAAAATCGAGGTAGTAACCATTGTCTTATGTGACCAGTTTCACTCACCATCTTTGTCTGATGTTAGCAAGTGCACTCACCAACTTAGGATTCGCTCAAAATAGCAGTGAAAAAACACCAGTTTCTTCGTAGAGGTTTGGCTCAGGCTGGTGGATGTCTGCGCCTCACATCTGCGTGGCGATGACGACCACAGACCATGATTTGTTGTTTCGGTTCCTGTGGTTCACCTTGCCTGTCATAGCATTCAATCTACTGCCGCAGCAGGGTGCACATTGTTGCCTATGCTTTCATCTTTCAGATTACTCTTACTTGAACATTCAACTAGCTGTACTTGAATAGGTGAGTCCAAATAGAATTTGAGTGCAGGAGTCACAAAAACTGCTTGGACCTTTTCGGTTAGTGTGACTTGAAAAAAATTCAAATTCCTCATAAGTGCTAAAGTGCATTAGACTGCGATGATAGAAAAATTAACAAGTGCTCATGTGAACACGATGAAAGGTCTCAAATCCATGAACGGACTCAAGCAGCCCCATATTGTGTCGGTGTCTACGTACCAAGGTGAAAACTACGGACCAACAAAGTTGTTTCTTCATATATGCATCATTACACAAGTAAATAAAATCGGCAGTGCTGGAGTTCCTCCATGAAAGTAACTGCACGTAACAGAGCGACAAAGAGTACAAAGCAACTGAAAGTGCTGGAGTGCGAACTGCAAGCACTTCACTTGGGAGATAGATTTGGACAGAAAAATATGATACAAGGTGAAAGGCTAATACCGGTTTGGGTTATATCCTGCTTGGAAGGCCATCCATTCTGAGTATCTCGATTCCAGATCCTTTTTGGCTGGGTATAACTCCCTCTTGGTAAGCTTTGCACCTCGTTGCTTAAATCGCTGAGCACTTCGAAGCATGTCTTTGGCCATATCGTCAGGTGTACATCCAGCTCGTACCATTTGTTCAAACACCTCTGGCCACCCCATCCTTCTCCATACTCTTAAAAACTTCCATAGCTTGCTCACATAAGCCCTGCAAAATCCAAAGCGTGGTTGGTGAAGGAAAGGTTTTTCTAGACTCTTTCTACACAAAATATCAAAGTCAGTCTATGCGAACAGGCTTAACTACAATTCAATCTGACCGTCAAACAAAACATGCGTAACTTCACCAAAAAATAATGCAACAATTTTATGTAAGATTTCTACAGGTTAAGTTATCTTTATAGGTCATGTGAGCAAACTCCGACAGAGAAAGACAGAAGTGTGAAATAACGAAGAAATTGACCACCTAGCTGATATCCTCGTAGAGCGGTTATAATATAAAACCCAAGGAGATTCGAGGACAATACACAGAGAGTAAAGAACGAAGGCATGGAGCTCAATTAAACAAAAATATACCACTTCTCATTTCTTTAGACACAACAGCTCAAAGTGGTTAAACAGGATGACAAGAAAGGAACGCTTTTTAAGACGAAGGCTATTAAAACAACGCTCCTGAAGATGCTTACCTGCTTAGCATAAGCATTAGCTAAAGCGCAATACACACTCGTGGTAGGTTGTATGTAAACCTCGTTCCTTCATTTGATCCAAATATTCCGAAGCTTCTCTGTACCGTTTCGATGTCCCATATATGTATCAACTAGAGTTGTATACTCAACTACATTGGGATTGAGACCTTTAGAGTGCATTTCATCAAGCAGTCCAGCCATCTCCTTCCATTTCCGGTGCCACCCAAGTGCATTTAGAATAATGTTGTACGTACGTATGGAAGGAGTGCAACCTCGTTCCTCCATTTGTTTCAGCAGACAGAGAGCTTCCGTGATTAACGAGGCCCGACAATGAGCCTCAATCAAGGAATTCCAAGTTACTACATCCGGTTTAAAGCCCTCCTTCCTTACTCATCTGCGCAAGTGCGCGCATTGCTTGAGGCAAGTGCCCTAATTTCCTGTCAATTTACGTATCTATGAGGATGTTGAAAATATGTTGGTTAGATTTCACATTGGCCGCATACATTTCCTTCAGATGCGGAATGATTGTCAGCCATTGCGATTTTTTTTTTGAATTTTTTTTTGGATAGCCAATATTTTCTGCCCGCATCAGAGGGCTGGGCAACAGACTAACCCTTAACCCCTAAGCTCCCGAGCGACCATTTTCTGGTCGCTGCCCGGAAAAAACGGGCTGCCCGGAACAAAAAAATATTTTTTTGAAAAAATAAAAAATATTTTAAAATACTACATCAAGTCTACTTTCCAACCCAATTTGAATTATGGCAATCCGAGTTAAACTCCACCCGGGAGAATTCTTCAAAGTAGATCACCTCAACATTGTCTTAGTGTTACAAAATTTGCTATTTGGGGAAAGTAATGATGATTCCTCCATCGTTTCTCTTGCTTTTTTGAAGTTTACGATAGATAGCCCAACTTTAACCAATCGTACTAAATTTTGAACTCTAAAATTGAAAATTATAATTTATACAAATTTTCGAAGGTTAATGCTTTTAAATTCATTAAAAAATGATCTAAAGATTATTTAGGAAGTTTGACCGTACGGATAATTTGTAAAGATGATACTCTACATTTTGTCTATTGAACCAACCTTCATCAAACATATGGAAGGCACATATTATAACACATCTATGTTTTGTCCAATACCCCTCGGGCTTTTAGGGGTTAACCCCTAAGTGACCGATCAACCATTTTATGGTCGCTGCCCTTTTTACGGGCTGCCCGAGATGAAAAAAAAAACTTTTTGAGAAAATAAAAAATATTTTCAAATAGGAAATCAAGTCTACTTTCCAACCCAATTTGAATCATGTCAATCGGAGTTAAACTCCATCAAGGAGAAATTTTCAAAGACAAACACCTCAACATTGTCCTAGTGTTACAAAACTTACTATTTCGGGAAAGTAATGATGTTCCCTCTTTCTAAAATTTTGCTTTTTTGAACTTTAGGATAGAATGTCTATTTTCAACCAATCATACCAAATTTCAAATTCTAAAAACAAAATTTGTAATTTAGGTGAATATTCAACGATAAATGCTTCTAAATTCGTTTAATGAGTATCTAAAACATTTTTTGAAAGTTTGACCGTATGGATAATTACTAAACATCGTGCTTCTCGGTTTCTCTTTTCGACCAAACTTCATTGAAGTTGTAGAAGCAACATTTTATAATACATTTAGGTTTTGCCCTTACCCCCTCTGTCATTTAGGGGTTAAGGTAGTAATACCTTAAACCGACAGAATAAGGGAATTGGAAACCGGGGAGTGCAAAAAGCATGAAGTGAAACCATGAATGTGTTAGCACATTGGAGACGAAGTGTTGGGTCTTGGAATCAAAAAATTTGGACACATGAGCAATTTTACACGAATTTTTGAAGTGAAGATATTGTAGACACCTAATCAAAATTGTAGACTTACCCAAAAGAAACAGAAGGAACACATGGACAAAACTTGTCAATGCTTCCATCTCATTGGTTCCATCTCATTGGTTCTAGGTAAGTGAAGCTTTAGTGAAGTTGTGGTCCATTTTAGGTACACTCCCAATCACTTTGAGGTGAAATTATAGAGGCAGGAATGGATACTTGGTAGTTTAAGGTGTTACTACCTTAAACGTCAAGAAGGCCTAGGTGGGGCAGCTCAGAAAGCATTTGATTTTTTGGAAGAAAAAAAAATACCAAAAAGAAAAATGCAAAAATGGCCCTATTAGGCACTGTTGGTCAGCATTGTAGCACTGCTGAACCTCAGCTTCCCCAACCTCAAAACCTGTTCAATTTGATAACTTTATTTGCTTACCAATAATTCAAAAATCTCTCAAATGGGGCGCAAATCTGGAATTTAGATTTCTTTTTTAGTAGTTTTCCAACATACCAATCACCGGGGTCTCATATGCGATTCCCTGTGTGATTTCCCTGTGAGTCTCACTTTTCCCAGTGAGTCTTAAAGCTGCTTATTCACCAGTTTAATGTTGACTCACCTGCTTGTAAAAGGAAAGTTTAACACGTGTCAACTCTTGAGGCTCGGTGGGAAAAGTGACACTCACAGGGAAACGCACACCGGGAATCGCATATGAGACCCTGGTGAATCCTTGCTTGATTTGGTTGAGAAATTCCAGTTTTATTATCATTATTCTCTTTGAACTAAACCCATGGGGCTTACCTTGACATTTGAGGGTTAACCCCTAAATGACCAATCGATCATTTTCAAATCGTAGCCCAAACAACAATGACTGCAAACGGTCAAAAAATAACATTTTTTGAGTTATTTGTTGAAATTGGCGGAAGAGATCATGTTCTAATGTTGTTGGATGCATTATTTTCATATGCAATATAGAGGTACACTAAAGAATTTTTCAAAGACAAACACCTCATTCCTATGTCCTACTACACTAAATAGGTAGATTAGTGTTAGATGAAGATTAGTGTTAGAGGTAATAGTTACCCACAACACTAAATGTCAGTTGAAATTACAAATAGTGTTAGGGCAGGTCAAGCGCCACCCCGCCGCCGGAAGAAGTCGGAAGGTGGTAGGGTTTCTCTGTTTGCTCGTGTTTGTTGGCGGCTCGTGTTCCGCTGGTTGCTCCCTCTTCCCGTCGTTACAGTGCTGGACCTCGCCGTCGTTGTTACCTTGGTCGCGCTGGTTGTCGCTCCGAGCCTCCGAAGTCCGCCTTTGAAGTTCACCGTAAATTCCGCCTTCGAAGCTCGTGGTCGCGCTGGTGTCGCTCCGCTGTCGGCGCTGAATGTGTAGACGCATCACCTCCTTCTCGAACGCCGACAGGAACGGCAGCTTGTTGTTGTACGTGTCCGGCTCCGTGATCAAGTTCCCTTCTCCGAGAATCTGGTTGAGCTCGTTGCAGATCTTCGTTTGCATCTCGGGGTTGTTCACGAGCTCAGCCACGCCCCATTCAATCGACCACAGGGTTAGCTCCTGCTCACCGTAAATTCCGCCTTTGAAACTCCGGCCCAGAGCTCCGCGTTCAATGCCGACAAGCCCGTAGAAATCTACTCCATTTCCAACGTCTCCAGCGACGGCTCAGGATTAAAGCAGCCTAAGATTCTCACCAAGGGACGTTTCAACAACGCTGCAGGCTGTGGCCCTTGTCACATTCGCTGGTACGTGTTTCGGAAGCCAGAAGCGCTCCTCCCGTTGCATTTCCGTTGGCAAATTAGGGTTTAGGATCAGAAGTATAGCATCACGAAACCCTCACGTTGACAAGGTTAAGAAGTGTGTTGCCAACTTTAACAATTCGGATTTTAATATTTCTTGTGGTGTTCTATGCATCCATTATGAAACTCGTGAAAATTGCAGCATTCCTCTTGGGAAATTCAGGATTTTTCACATTTTTCATTTTATTTAATATGCACTGTAATTCTCAATAATTATTTAATTGGTTAAGAAGTGTGCTGCTGCTCTTAATGCAAAAGTTGTGGTGGTATTAGCCCAGGTGAATCTCTTATTCCACATACGCCGAAATAGTTGATTATAGCACCTGTCAAAACCGTTTCCTATTGCTCAAATTGTAGGATATGATTTCTTCTTTCTATCGGTACATTTTGTTACCTTTCTTGAAACTCTGGAAGTCGTGTCTTTTGGCCATTTAGGTGAACAGTTCATGCATATATAGGGAATAGCCTAATATGGGTATCACTTTTATGCGTCTCACATAGTGTGACTTATGTCTGACTCATTTTATGTGTGCTAAAAATTTTGTCGTTTAACATCATGTATATAGTTGCATCCATGGTGCCTTTTAACACCCTCTAATTTTTGTAATTTTCCAATGGTTTTTTCTTATCAAAAAGATATTTCTTGAAAACCACACTATTTTTGGAGGGGTACATATATCAAGCCATCACCCATATGGATATTGTGAAGTTCATTGTGAGACACATCATATCTGATGTTTCATGTCAACCAAATGGTTCCAGTTCATCACAATCGGTAATTAATGCTAATAGAAAGAGAGTTCATGGAACGCAGGTGGAGGCAGAACTGACCGAGCTTGACCCAGAAGAGAGAGTGGATTATTTGCGATCACTTGGTGTGAGTGAAGGAAGACTGGGCTCACTTGTGCGAGCTACATACAGTGACTGTCAAAACTGAGTACGAAATAGCTTAGTCTACCTTTAGCCATTCATATTTTATAATTTACTGCATTTAATGCCAAATCAGTTGACGGCACAAGTATACATTCAAGTAAATGATGTGGCTACCAAATTACAAGTCCAGCAATGCAAAATGATTTGAGAAAGATATAGATCAAAGTAAATTAGCTCTAAAACTCAGTTATGCTCACACTTGGATTACGCGGTGAATGCTACAAATTTGACATGCACAAGTGGTTTTCTGGGTCTATTTTTTTGGATGGGCATGTTCTTGGCCTTCACATTTATAATTGTGTCCCTATTCAGTGCACATCATGTATGCAAATTGAGCAAAATGGTTTCATTAAGGTCTCTCTCTGTTGTTGATAGAAAGCAGATAGAAGAAGCTACTTTAGAAAAGTTGAGGAGGGGTGAAAGTACTAGAAATGTTGCTAGAGACTTACAAGTATCCCAAAGTTGGGTTGCACAATTTCGTAAGCAACATTTGAGTGAGTTGAGTGATGTGAATCGCAGTTTTGGTGGCAGGCCATAGGTGTACAGTGCAGCTGATCGCAGGGCTTGTGTGAGAGAAATCACTATAGGTGGCTTAGAAACTGCACACAAAGTTGGAAATTACTTGAGAGGAGCTTCATGTTGGTATGAGTGATAGTACTGTGAGGAGAATGTTACGAAAAGCAGGTTTGAAATGTGAAGTGAAGCAAAAGAAACCAAAGCTCACACTTCTTCAAATTAAAGGACAATTAGAATTTGCTAGACGTCATTGCCATTGGACTGATGATGATTGGGATTGTGTAGTATTTTCTGATGAAACAAAAATCAACCGATTTTACTCTGATGGTCGCAGTTGGTGTTGGTTTCGTGATGGACAGAGTAGAAGTGCTGGAATGGTGCAACAAACTGTCAACTTTGGAGGTGGGGGAGTGATGATGTGGGGTTGCATGACTCCGAGTGGCCTTGGTATGATGTGTAGGATTGAGGGAAGAATGGATCAGTACATGTATAGAGAAATTTTAGAGCGAGAACTGGTTCATACACTGCATACATACAATCTAGATCCTGCCAATTTGATTTTTCAACAGGATAATGACCCAAAGCATACATCCAAGAGTGTGCGCCGTTGGCTGAATTCGCAAGAATTCACTCTTTTGAAGTGGCCGGCGCAATCTCCAGACTTGAATCCGATCGAACATTTGTGGGCAACTTTAAAACGTCGACTCAACCAATATGAGAGACCTCCCAAAGGAATGTTAGAATTGTGGGAGCGTGTTGAGGATTGTTGGGCTTCAATTACTCCCAGTGAGTGTAAGAACTTGTATAAAAGCATGCTTAAGCGCATTGTAGCTGTTATAGTTGCTAAGGGTAGGTGGACAAATTTTTAACTTTGTTCCAGCTAATGTGAGCAAAACTGAGTTTTGGACTGAACTTCACTTTACTTTTTTTTTAACATGCATACATGTGTGTAATAGACCTCAATCCCCATGGAAGTATGACTGATTGCAATGGTAATCCTGTGCAATTTATGGTTTCATTTTTGACGCATCCAATTTCCCTACATTGTTTGTTAAATTTCAGTAAGCTGTGTTCGTACTCAGTTTTGGCAGTCACTGTATATCATCAAGTCATTTTGAAAGACTTTTCTATCAGAAATAGAATGAGCATTTGATTGCAGGTGGTGGTGGCAAGGAGGTTGCCGTCTGCGTGGAAGTCAGGAAGAAAGCTAGCAAGCTGGCAGCCTGCCATTGTGGTCAGTACGCTTGGTAGGACAATGGCGACTTCCAGCCTGTGGCAGCCCATTTCTACAAGTGGGCTTGTGGAGATGACATGTTGCTCCAATTAATCAGAGAGCGAAACTCCGGCCACTAGGGCGAGCGTGAATGGAGATACTGTTCGGGAAAGTGCGACCAACTTGGCCACCAGGATCAAGTTCACGCGCGCTACGTATCCTTGCTGCCCACTTTCGAAGGTAGCTCAGAATTAATCGCACCCTTCATTATTTGACGTACCGCATGCTGCCAAGCGTTTTAGTAGGAGATGACGCTCATCTAGCTTGTCATGGCCCTTGCTCTGCACTTTCCCCTCTTCTCGCCCATCCTGCTCGTTCACTACAAAGAAACTGGTCTTTTTTTCATTGACTAAAATCGAGGTAGTAACCATTGTCTTATGTGACCAGTTTCACTCACCATCTTTGTCTGATGTTAGCAAGTGCACTCACCAACTTAGGATTCGCTCAAAATAGCAGTGAAAAAACACCAGTTTCTTCGTAGAGGTTTGGCTCAGGCTGGTGGATGTCTGCGCCTCACATCTGCGTGGCGATGACGACCACAGACCATGATTTGTTGTTTCGGTTCCTGTGGTTCACCTTGCCTGTCATAGCATTCAATCTACTGCCGCAGCAGGGTGCACATTGTTGCCTATGCTTTCATCTTTCAGATTACTCTTACTTGAACATTCAACTAGCTGTACTTGAATAGGTGAGTCCAAATAGAATTTGAGTGCAGGAGTCACAAAAACTGCTTGGACCTTTTCGGTTAGTGTGACTTGAAAAAAATTCAAATTCCTCATAAGTGCTAAAGTGCATTAGACTGCGATGATAGAAAAATTAACAAGTGCTCATGTGAACACGATGAAAGGTCTCAAATCCATGAACGGACTCAAGCAGCCCCATATTGTGTCGGTGTCTACGTACCAAGGTGAAAACTACGGACCAACAAAGTTGTTTCTTCATATATGCATCATTACACAAGTAAATAAAATCGGCAGTGCTGGAGTTCCTCCATGAAAGTAACTGCACGTAACAGAGCGACAAAGAGTACAAAGCAACTGAAAGTGCTGGAGTGCGAACTGCAAGCACTTCACTTGGGAGATAGATTTGGACAGAAAAATATGATACAAGGTGAAAGGCTAATACCGGTTTGGGTTATATCCTGCTTGGAAGGCCATCCATTCTGAGTATCTCGATTCCAGATCCTTTTTGGCTGGGTATAACTCCCTCTTGGTAAGCTTTGCACCTCGTTGCTTAAATCGCTGAGCACTTCGAAGCATGTCTTTGGCCATATCGTCAGGTGTACATCCAGCTCGTACCATTTGTTCAAACACCTCTGGCCACCCCATCCTTCTCCATACTCTTAAAAACTTCCATAGCTTGCTCACATAAGCCCTGCAAAATCCAAAGCGTGGTTGGTGAAGGAAAGGTTTTTCTAGACTCTTTCTACACAAAATATCAAAGTCAGTCTATGCGAACAGGCTTAACTACAATTCAATCTGACCGTCAAACAAAACATGCGTAACTTCACCAAAAAATAATGCAACAATTTTATGTAAGATTTCTACAGGTTAAGTTATCTTTATAGGTCATGTGAGCAAACTCCGACAGAGAAAGACAGAAGTGTGAAATAACGAAGAAATTGACCACCTAGCTGATATCCTCGTAGAGCGGTTATAATATAAAACCCAAGGAGATTCGAGGACAATACACAGAGAGTAAAGAACGAAGGCATGGAGCTCAATTAAACAAAAATATACCACTTCTCATTTCTTTAGACACAACAGCTCAAAGTGGTTAAACAGGATGACAAGAAAGGAACGCTTTTTAAGACGAAGGCTATTAAAACAACGCTCCTGAAGATGCTTACCTGCTTAGCATAAGCATTAGCTAAAGCGCAATACACACTCGTGGTAGGTTGTATGTAAACCTCGTTCCTTCATTTGATCCAAATATTCCGAAGCTTCTCTGTACCGTTTCGATGTCCCATATATGTATCAACTAGAGTTGTATACTCAACTACATTGGGATTGAGACCTTTAGAGTGCATTTCATCAAGCAGTCCAGCCATCTCCTTCCATTTCCGGTGCCACCCAAGTGCATTTAGAATAATGTTGTACGTACGTATGGAAGGAGTGCAACCTCGTTCCTCCATTTGTTTCAGCAGACAGAGAGCTTCCGTGATTAACGAGGCCCGACAATGAGCCTCAATCAAGGAATTCCAAGTTACTACATCCGGTTTAAAGCCCTCCTTCCTTACTCATCTGCGCAAGTGCGCGCATTGCTTGAGGCAAGTGCCCTAATTTCCTGTCAATTTACGTATCTATGAGGATGTTGAAAATATGTTGGTTAGATTTCACATTGGCCGCATACATTTCCTTCAGATGCGGAATGATTGTCAGCCATTGCGATTTTTTTTTTGAATTTTTTTTTGGATAGCCAATATTTTCTGCCCGCATCAGAGGGCTGGGCAACAGACTAACCCTTAACCCCTAAGCTCCCGAGCGACCATTTTCTGGTCGCTGCCCGGAAAAAACGGGCTGCCCGGAACAAAAAAATATTTTTTTGAAAAAATAAAAAATATTTTAAAATACTACATCAAGTCTACTTTCCAACCCAATTTGAATTATGGCAATCCGAGTTAAACTCCACCCGGGAGAATTCTTCAAAGTAGATCACCTCAACATTGTCTTAGTGTTACAAAATTTGCTATTTGGGGAAAGTAATGATGATTCCTCCATCGTTTCTCTTGCTTTTTTGAAGTTTACGATAGATAGCCCAACTTTAACCAATCGTACTAAATTTTGAACTCTAAAATTGAAAATTATAATTTATACAAATTTTCGAAGGTTAATGCTTTTAAATTCATTAAAAAATGATCTAAAGATTATTTAGGAAGTTTGACCGTACGGATAATTTGTAAAGATGATACTCTACATTTTGTCTATTGAACCAACCTTCATCAAACATATGGAAGGCACATATTATAACACATCTATGTTTTGTCCAATACCCCTCGGGCTTTTAGGGGTTAACCCCTAAGTGACCGATCAACCATTTTATGGTCGCTGCCCTTTTTACGGGCTGCCCGAGATGAAAAAAAAAACTTTTTGAGAAAATAAAAAATATTTTCAAATAGGAAATCAAGTCTACTTTCCAACCCAATTTGAATCATGTCAATCGGAGTTAAACTCCATCAAGGAGAAATTTTCAAAGACAAACACCTCAACATTGTCCTAGTGTTACAAAACTTACTATTTCGGGAAAGTAATGATGTTCCCTCTTTCTAAAATTTTGCTTTTTTGAACTTTAGGATAGAATGTCTATTTTCAACCAATCATACCAAATTTCAAATTCTAAAAACAAAATTTGTAATTTAGGTGAATATTCAACGATAAATGCTTCTAAATTCGTTTAATGAGTATCTAAAACATTTTTTGAAAGTTTGACCGTATGGATAATTACTAAACATCGTGCTTCTCGGTTTCTCTTTTCGACCAAACTTCATTGAAGTTGTAGAAGCAACATTTTATAATACATTTAGGTTTTGCCCTTACCCCCTCTGTCATTTAGGGGTTAAGGTAGTAATACCTTAAACCGACAGAATAAGGGAATTGGAAACCGGGGAGTGCAAAAAGCATGAAGTGAAACCATGAATGTGTTAGCACATTGGAGACGAAGTGTTGGGTCTTGGAATCAAAAAATTTGGACACATGAGCAATTTTACACGAATTTTTGAAGTGAAGATATTGTAGACACCTAATCAAAATTGTAGACTTACCCAAAAGAAACAGAAGGAACACATGGACAAAACTTGTCAATGCTTCCATCTCATTGGTTCCATCTCATTGGTTCTAGGTAAGTGAAGCTTTAGTGAAGTTGTGGTCCATTTTAGGTACACTCCCAATCACTTTGAGGTGAAATTATAGAGGCAGGAATGGATACTTGGTAGTTTAAGGTGTTACTACCTTAAACGTCAAGAAGGCCTAGGTGGGGCAGCTCAGAAAGCATTTGATTTTTTGGAAGAAAAAAAAATACCAAAAAGAAAAATGCAAAAATGGCCCTATTAGGCACTGTTGGTCAGCATTGTAGCACTGCTGAACCTCAGCTTCCCCAACCTCAAAACCTGTTCAATTTGATAACTTTATTTGCTTACCAATAATTCAAAAATCTCTCAAATGGGGCGCAAATCTGGAATTTAGATTTCTTTTTTAGTAGTTTTCCAACATACCAATCACCGGGGTCTCATATGCGATTCCCTGTGTGATTTCCCTGTGAGTCTCACTTTTCCCAGTGAGTCTTAAAGCTGCTTATTCACCAGTTTAATGTTGACTCACCTGCTTGTAAAAGGAAAGTTTAACACGTGTCAACTCTTGAGGCTCGGTGGGAAAAGTGACACTCACAGGGAAACGCACACCGGGAATCGCATATGAGACCCTGGTGAATCCTTGCTTGATTTGGTTGAGAAATTCCAGTTTTATTATCATTATTCTCTTTGAACTAAACCCATGGGGCTTACCTTGACATTTGAGGGTTAACCCCTAAATGACCAATCGATCATTTTCAAATCGTAGCCCAAACAACAATGACTGCAAACGGTCAAAAAATAACATTTTTTGAGTTATTTGTTGAAATTGGCGGAAGAGATCATGTTCTAATGTTGTTGGATGCATTATTTTCATATGCAATATAGAGGTACACTAAAGAATTTTTCAAAGACAAACACCTCATTCCTATGTCCTACTACACTAAATAGGTAGATTAGTGTTAGATGAAGATTAGTGTTAGAGGTAATAGTTACCCACAACACTAAATGTCAGTTGAAATTACAAATAGTGTTAGGGCAGGTCAAGCGCCACCCCGCCGCCGGAAGAAGTCGGAAGGTGGTAGGGTTTCTCTGTTTGCTCGTGTTTGTTGGCGGCTCGTGTTCCGCTGGTTGCTCCCTCTTCCCGTCGTTACAGTGCTGGACCTCGCCGTCGTTGTTACCTTGGTCGCGCTGGTTGTCGCTCCGAGCCTCCGAAGTCCGCCTTTGAAGTTCACCGTAAATTCCGCCTTCGAAGCTCGTGGTCGCGCTGGTGTCGCTCCGCTGTCGGCGCTGAATGTGTAGACGCATCACCTCCTTCTCGAACGCCGACAGGAACGGCAGCTTGTTGTTGTACGTGTCCGGCTCCGTGATCAAGTTCCCTTCTCCGAGAATCTGGTTGAGCTCGTTGCAGATCTTCGTTTGCATCTCGGGGTTGTTCACGAGCTCAGCCACGCCCCATTCAATCGACCACAGGGTTAGCTCCTGCTCACCGTAAATTCCGCCTTTGAAACTCCGGCCCAGAGCTCCGCGTTCAATGCCGACAAGCCCGTAGAAATCTACTCCATTTCCAACGTCTCCAGCGACGGCTCAGGATTAAAGCAGCCTAAGATTCTCACCAAGGGACGTTTCAACAACGCTGCAGGCTGTGGCCCTTGTCACATTCGCTGGTACGTGTTTCGGAAGCCAGAAGCGCTCCTCCCGTTGCATTTCCGTTGGCAAATTAGGGTTTAGGATCAGAAGTATAGCATCACGAAACCCTCACGTTGACAAGGTTAAGAAGTGTGTTGCCAACTTTAACAATTCGGATTTTAATATTTCTTGTGGTGTTCTATGCATCCATTATGAAACTCGTGAAAATTGCAGCATTCCTCTTGGGAAATTCAGGATTTTTCACATTTTTCATTTTATTTAATATGCACTGTAATTCTCAATAATTATTTAATTGGTTAAGAAGTGTGCTGCTGCTCTTAATGCAAAAGTTGTGGTGGTATTAGCCCAGGTGAATCTCTTATTCCACATACGCCGAAATAGTTGATTATAGCACCTGTCAAAACCGTTTCCTATTGCTCAAATTGTAGGATATGATTTCTTCTTTCTATCGGTACATTTTGTTACCTTTCTTGAAACTCTGGAAGTCGTGTCTTTTGGCCATTTAGGTGAACAGTTCATGCATATATAGGGAATAGCCTAATATGGGTATCACTTTTATGCGTCTCACATAGTGTGACTTATGTCTGACTCATTTTATGTGTGCTAAAAATTTTGTCGTTTAACATCATGTATATAGTTGCATCCATGGTGCCTTTTAACACCCTCTAATTTTTGTAATTTTCCAATGGTTTTTTCTTATCAAAAAGATATTTCTTGAAAACCACACTATTTTTGGAGGGGTACATATATCAAGCCATCACCCATATGGATATTGTGAAGTTCATTGTGAGACACATCATATCTGATGTTTCATGTCAACCAAATGGTTCCAGTTCATCACAATCGGTAATTAATGCTAATAGAAAGAGAGTTCATGGAACGCAGGTGGAGGCAGAACTGACCGAGCTTGACCCAGAAGAGAGAGTGGATTATTTGCGATCACTTGGTGTGAGTGAAGGAAGACTGGGCTCACTTGTGCGAGCTACATACAGTGACTGTCAAAACTGAGTACGAAATAGCTTAGTCTACCTTTAGCCATTCATATTTTATAATTTACTGCATTTAATGCCAAATCAGTTGACGGCACAAGTATACATTCAAGTAAATGATGTGGCTACCAAATTACAAGTCCAGCAATGCAAAATGATTTGAGAAAGATATAGATCAAAGTAAATTAGCTCTAAAACTCAGTTATGCTCACACTTGGATTACGCGGTGAATGCTACAAATTTGACATGCACAAGTGGTTTTCTGGGTCTATTTTTTTGGATGGGCATGTTCTTGGCCTTCACATTTATAATTGTGTCCCTATTCAGTGCACATCATGTATGCAAATTGAGCAAAATGGTTTCATTAAGGTCTCTCTCTGTTGTTGATAGAAAGCAGATAGAAGAAGCTACTTTAGAAAAGTTGAGGAGGGGTGAAAGTACTAGAAATGTTGCTAGAGACTTACAAGTATCCCAAAGTTGGGTTGCACAATTTCGTAAGCAACATTTGAGTGAGTTGAGTGATGTGAATCGCAGTTTTGGTGGCAGGCCATAGGTGTACAGTGCAGCTGATCGCAGGGCTTGTGTGAGAGAAATCACTATAGGTGGCTTAGAAACTGCACACAAAGTTGGAAATTACTTGAGAGGAGCTTCATGTTGGTATGAGTGATAGTACTGTGAGGAGAATGTTACGAAAAGCAGGTTTGAAATGTGAAGTGAAGCAAAAGAAACCAAAGCTCACACTTCTTCAAATTAAAGGACAATTAGAATTTGCTAGACGTCATTGCCATTGGACTGATGATGATTGGGATTGTGTAGTATTTTCTGATGAAACAAAAATCAACCGATTTTACTCTGATGGTCGCAGTTGGTGTTGGTTTCGTGATGGACAGAGTAGAAGTGCTGGAATGGTGCAACAAACTGTCAACTTTGGAGGTGGGGGAGTGATGATGTGGGGTTGCATGACTCCGAGTGGCCTTGGTATGATGTGTAGGATTGAGGGAAGAATGGATCAGTACATGTATAGAGAAATTTTAGAGCGAGAACTGGTTCATACACTGCATACATACAATCTAGATCCTGCCAATTTGATTTTTCAACAGGATAATGACCCAAAGCATACATCCAAGAGTGTGCGCCGTTGGCTGAATTCGCAAGAATTCACTCTTTTGAAGTGGCCGGCGCAATCTCCAGACTTGAATCCGATCGAACATTTGTGGGCAACTTTAAAACGTCGACTCAACCAATATGAGAGACCTCCCAAAGGAATGTTAGAATTGTGGGAGCGTGTTGAGGATTGTTGGGCTTCAATTACTCCCAGTGAGTGTAAGAACTTGTATAAAAGCATGCTTAAGCGCATTGTAGCTGTTATAGTTGCTAAGGGTAGGTGGACAAATTTTTAACTTTGTTCCAGCTAATGTGAGCAAAACTGAGTTTTGGACTGAACTTCACTTTACTTTTTTTTTAACATGCATACATGTGTGTAATAGACCTCAATCCCCATGGAAGTATGACTGATTGCAATGGTAATCCTGTGCAATTTATGGTTTCATTTTTGACGCATCCAATTTCCCTACATTGTTTGTTAAATTTCAGTAAGCTGTGTTCGTACTCAGTTTTGGCAGTCACTGTATATCATCAAGTCATTTTGAAAGACTTTTCTATCAGAAATAGAATGAGCATTTGATTGCAGGTGGTGGTGGCAAGGAGGTTGCCGTCTGCGTGGAAGTCAGGAAGAAAGCTAGCAAGCTGGCAGCCTGCCATTGTGGTCAGTACGCTTGGTAGGACAATGGCGACTTCCAGCCTGTGGCAGCCCATTTCTACAAGTGGGCTTGTGGAGATGACATGTTGCTCCAATTAATCAGAGAGCGAAACTCCGGCCACTAGGGCGAGCGTGAATGGAGATACTGTTCGGGAAAGTGCGACCAACTTGGCCACCAGGATCAAGTTCACGCGCGCTACGTATCCTTGCTGCCCACTTTCGAAGGTAGCTCAGAATTAATCGCACCCTTCATTATTTGACGTACCGCATGCTGCCAAGCGTTTTAGTAGGAGATGACGCTCATCTAGCTTGTCATGGCCCTTGCTCTGCACTTTCCCCTCTTCTCGCCCATCCTGCTCGTTCACTACAAAGAAACTGGTCTTTTTTTCATTGACTAAAATCGAGGTAGTAACCATTGTCTTATGTGACCAGTTTCACTCACCATCTTTGTCTGATGTTAGCAAGTGCACTCACCAACTTAGGATTCGCTCAAAATAGCAGTGAAAAAACACCAGTTTCTTCGTAGAGGTTTGGCTCAGGCTGGTGGATGTCTGCGCCTCACATCTGCGTGGCGATGACGACCACAGACCATGATTTGTTGTTTCGGTTCCTGTGGTTCACCTTGCCTGTCATAGCATTCAATCTACTGCCGCAGCAGGGTGCACATTGTTGCCTATGCTTTCATCTTTCAGATTACTCTTACTTGAACATTCAACTAGCTGTACTTGAATAGGTGAGTCCAAATAGAATTTGAGTGCAGGAGTCACAAAAACTGCTTGGACCTTTTCGGTTAGTGTGACTTGAAAAAAATTCAAATTCCTCATAAGTGCTAAAGTGCATTAGACTGCGATGATAGAAAAATTAACAAGTGCTCATGTGAACACGATGAAAGGTCTCAAATCCATGAACGGACTCAAGCAGCCCCATATTGTGTCGGTGTCTACGTACCAAGGTGAAAACTACGGACCAACAAAGTTGTTTCTTCATATATGCATCATTACACAAGTAAATAAAATCGGCAGTGCTGGAGTTCCTCCATGAAAGTAACTGCACGTAACAGAGCGACAAAGAGTACAAAGCAACTGAAAGTGCTGGAGTGCGAACTGCAAGCACTTCACTTGGGAGATAGATTTGGACAGAAAAATATGATACAAGGTGAAAGGCTAATACCGGTTTGGGTTATATCCTGCTTGGAAGGCCATCCATTCTGAGTATCTCGATTCCAGATCCTTTTTGGCTGGGTATAACTCCCTCTTGGTAAGCTTTGCACCTCGTTGCTTAAATCGCTGAGCACTTCGAAGCATGTCTTTGGCCATATCGTCAGGTGTACATCCAGCTCGTACCATTTGTTCAAACACCTCTGGCCACCCCATCCTTCTCCATACTCTTAAAAACTTCCATAGCTTGCTCACATAAGCCCTGCAAAATCCAAAGCGTGGTTGGTGAAGGAAAGGTTTTTCTAGACTCTTTCTACACAAAATATCAAAGTCAGTCTATGCGAACAGGCTTAACTACAATTCAATCTGACCGTCAAACAAAACATGCGTAACTTCACCAAAAAATAATGCAACAATTTTATGTAAGATTTCTACAGGTTAAGTTATCTTTATAGGTCATGTGAGCAAACTCCGACAGAGAAAGACAGAAGTGTGAAATAACGAAGAAATTGACCACCTAGCTGATATCCTCGTAGAGCGGTTATAATATAAAACCCAAGGAGATTCGAGGACAATACACAGAGAGTAAAGAACGAAGGCATGGAGCTCAATTAAACAAAAATATACCACTTCTCATTTCTTTAGACACAACAGCTCAAAGTGGTTAAACAGGATGACAAGAAAGGAACGCTTTTTAAGACGAAGGCTATTAAAACAACGCTCCTGAAGATGCTTACCTGCTTAGCATAAGCATTAGCTAAAGCGCAATACACACTCGTGGTAGGTTGTATGTAAACCTCGTTCCTTCATTTGATCCAAATATTCCGAAGCTTCTCTGTACCGTTTCGATGTCCCATATATGTATCAACTAGAGTTGTATACTCAACTACATTGGGATTGAGACCTTTAGAGTGCATTTCATCAAGCAGTCCAGCCATCTCCTTCCATTTCCGGTGCCACCCAAGTGCATTTAGAATAATGTTGTACGTACGTATGGAAGGAGTGCAACCTCGTTCCTCCATTTGTTTCAGCAGACAGAGAGCTTCCGTGATTAACGAGGCCCGACAATGAGCCTCAATCAAGGAATTCCAAGTTACTACATCCGGTTTAAAGCCCTCCTTCCTTACTCATCTGCGCAAGTGCGCGCATTGCTTGAGGCAAGTGCCCTAATTTCCTGTCAATTTACGTATCTATGAGGATGTTGAAAATATGTTGGTTAGATTTCACATTGGCCGCATACATTTCCTTCAGATGCGGAATGATTGTCAGCCATTGCGATTTTTTTTTTGAATTTTTTTTTGGATAGCCAATATTTTCTGCCCGCATCAGAGGGCTGGGCAACAGACTAACCCTTAACCCCTAAGCTCCCGAGCGACCATTTTCTGGTCGCTGCCCGGAAAAAACGGGCTGCCCGGAACAAAAAAATATTTTTTTGAAAAAATAAAAAATATTTTAAAATACTACATCAAGTCTACTTTCCAACCCAATTTGAATTATGGCAATCCGAGTTAAACTCCACCCGGGAGAATTCTTCAAAGTAGATCACCTCAACATTGTCTTAGTGTTACAAAATTTGCTATTTGGGGAAAGTAATGATGATTCCTCCATCGTTTCTCTTGCTTTTTTGAAGTTTACGATAGATAGCCCAACTTTAACCAATCGTACTAAATTTTGAACTCTAAAATTGAAAATTATAATTTATACAAATTTTCGAAGGTTAATGCTTTTAAATTCATTAAAAAATGATCTAAAGATTATTTAGGAAGTTTGACCGTACGGATAATTTGTAAAGATGATACTCTACATTTTGTCTATTGAACCAACCTTCATCAAACATATGGAAGGCACATATTATAACACATCTATGTTTTGTCCAATACCCCTCGGGCTTTTAGGGGTTAACCCCTAAGTGACCGATCAACCATTTTATGGTCGCTGCCCTTTTTACGGGCTGCCCGAGATGAAAAAAAAAACTTTTTGAGAAAATAAAAAATATTTTCAAATAGGAAATCAAGTCTACTTTCCAACCCAATTTGAATCATGTCAATCGGAGTTAAACTCCATCAAGGAGAAATTTTCAAAGACAAACACCTCAACATTGTCCTAGTGTTACAAAACTTACTATTTCGGGAAAGTAATGATGTTCCCTCTTTCTAAAATTTTGCTTTTTTGAACTTTAGGATAGAATGTCTATTTTCAACCAATCATACCAAATTTCAAATTCTAAAAACAAAATTTGTAATTTAGGTGAATATTCAACGATAAATGCTTCTAAATTCGTTTAATGAGTATCTAAAACATTTTTTGAAAGTTTGACCGTATGGATAATTACTAAACATCGTGCTTCTCGGTTTCTCTTTTCGACCAAACTTCATTGAAGTTGTAGAAGCAACATTTTATAATACATTTAGGTTTTGCCCTTACCCCCTCTGTCATTTAGGGGTTAAGGTAGTAATACCTTAAACCGACAGAATAAGGGAATTGGAAACCGGGGAGTGCAAAAAGCATGAAGTGAAACCATGAATGTGTTAGCACATTGGAGACGAAGTGTTGGGTCTTGGAATCAAAAAATTTGGACACATGAGCAATTTTACACGAATTTTTGAAGTGAAGATATTGTAGACACCTAATCAAAATTGTAGACTTACCCAAAAGAAACAGAAGGAACACATGGACAAAACTTGTCAATGCTTCCATCTCATTGGTTCCATCTCATTGGTTCTAGGTAAGTGAAGCTTTAGTGAAGTTGTGGTCCATTTTAGGTACACTCCCAATCACTTTGAGGTGAAATTATAGAGGCAGGAATGGATACTTGGTAGTTTAAGGTGTTACTACCTTAAACGTCAAGAAGGCCTAGGTGGGGCAGCTCAGAAAGCATTTGATTTTTTGGAAGAAAAAAAAATACCAAAAAGAAAAATGCAAAAATGGCCCTATTAGGCACTGTTGGTCAGCATTGTAGCACTGCTGAACCTCAGCTTCCCCAACCTCAAAACCTGTTCAATTTGATAACTTTATTTGCTTACCAATAATTCAAAAATCTCTCAAATGGGGCGCAAATCTGGAATTTAGATTTCTTTTTTAGTAGTTTTCCAACATACCAATCACCGGGGTCTCATATGCGATTCCCTGTGTGATTTCCCTGTGAGTCTCACTTTTCCCAGTGAGTCTTAAAGCTGCTTATTCACCAGTTTAATGTTGACTCACCTGCTTGTAAAAGGAAAGTTTAACACGTGTCAACTCTTGAGGCTCGGTGGGAAAAGTGACACTCACAGGGAAACGCACACCGGGAATCGCATATGAGACCCTGGTGAATCCTTGCTTGATTTGGTTGAGAAATTCCAGTTTTATTATCATTATTCTCTTTGAACTAAACCCATGGGGCTTACCTTGACATTTGAGGGTTAACCCCTAAATGACCAATCGATCATTTTCAAATCGTAGCCCAAACAACAATGACTGCAAACGGTCAAAAAATAACATTTTTTGAGTTATTTGTTGAAATTGGCGGAAGAGATCATGTTCTAATGTTGTTGGATGCATTATTTTCATATGCAATATAGAGGTACACTAAAGAATTTTTCAAAGACAAACACCTCATTCCTATGTCCTACTACACTAAATAGGTAGATTAGTGTTAGATGAAGATTAGTGTTAGAGGTAATAGTTACCCACAACACTAAATGTCAGTTGAAATTACAAATAGTGTTAGGGCAGGTCAAGCGCCACCCCGCCGCCGGAAGAAGTCGGAAGGTGGTAGGGTTTCTCTGTTTGCTCGTGTTTGTTGGCGGCTCGTGTTCCGCTGGTTGCTCCCTCTTCCCGTCGTTACAGTGCTGGACCTCGCCGTCGTTGTTACCTTGGTCGCGCTGGTTGTCGCTCCGAGCCTCCGAAGTCCGCCTTTGAAGTTCACCGTAAATTCCGCCTTCGAAGCTCGTGGTCGCGCTGGTGTCGCTCCGCTGTCGGCGCTGAATGTGTAGACGCATCACCTCCTTCTCGAACGCCGACAGGAACGGCAGCTTGTTGTTGTACGTGTCCGGCTCCGTGATCAAGTTCCCTTCTCCGAGAATCTGGTTGAGCTCGTTGCAGATCTTCGTTTGCATCTCGGGGTTGTTCACGAGCTCAGCCACGCCCCATTCAATCGACCACAGGGTTAGCTCCTGCTCACCGTAAATTCCGCCTTTGAAACTCCGGCCCAGAGCTCCGCGTTCAATGCCGACAAGCCCGTAGAAATCTACTCCATTTCCAACGTCTCCAGCGACGGCTCAGGATTAAAGCAGCCTAAGATTCTCACCAAGGGACGTTTCAACAACGCTGCAGGCTGTGGCCCTTGTCACATTCGCTGGTACGTGTTTCGGAAGCCAGAAGCGCTCCTCCCGTTGCATTTCCGTTGGCAAATTAGGGTTTAGGATCAGAAGTATAGCATCACGAAACCCTCACGTTGACAAGGTTAAGAAGTGTGTTGCCAACTTTAACAATTCGGATTTTAATATTTCTTGTGGTGTTCTATGCATCCATTATGAAACTCGTGAAAATTGCAGCATTCCTCTTGGGAAATTCAGGATTTTTCACATTTTTCATTTTATTTAATATGCACTGTAATTCTCAATAATTATTTAATTGGTTAAGAAGTGTGCTGCTGCTCTTAATGCAAAAGTTGTGGTGGTATTAGCCCAGGTGAATCTCTTATTCCACATACGCCGAAATAGTTGATTATAGCACCTGTCAAAACCGTTTCCTATTGCTCAAATTGTAGGATATGATTTCTTCTTTCTATCGGTACATTTTGTTACCTTTCTTGAAACTCTGGAAGTCGTGTCTTTTGGCCATTTAGGTGAACAGTTCATGCATATATAGGGAATAGCCTAATATGGGTATCACTTTTATGCGTCTCACATAGTGTGACTTATGTCTGACTCATTTTATGTGTGCTAAAAATTTTGTCGTTTAACATCATGTATATAGTTGCATCCATGGTGCCTTTTAACACCCTCTAATTTTTGTAATTTTCCAATGGTTTTTTCTTATCAAAAAGATATTTCTTGAAAACCACACTATTTTTGGAGGGGTACATATATCAAGCCATCACCCATATGGATATTGTGAAGTTCATTGTGAGACACATCATATCTGATGTTTCATGTCAACCAAATGGTTCCAGTTCATCACAATCGGTAATTAATGCTAATAGAAAGAGAGTTCATGGAACGCAGGTGGAGGCAGAACTGACCGAGCTTGACCCAGAAGAGAGAGTGGATTATTTGCGATCACTTGGTGTGAGTGAAGGAAGACTGGGCTCACTTGTGCGAGCTACATACAGTGACTGTCAAAACTGAGTACGAAATAGCTTAGTCTACCTTTAGCCATTCATATTTTATAATTTACTGCATTTAATGCCAAATCAGTTGACGGCACAAGTATACATTCAAGTAAATGATGTGGCTACCAAATTACAAGTCCAGCAATGCAAAATGATTTGAGAAAGATATAGATCAAAGTAAATTAGCTCTAAAACTCAGTTATGCTCACACTTGGATTACGCGGTGAATGCTACAAATTTGACATGCACAAGTGGTTTTCTGGGTCTATTTTTTTGGATGGGCATGTTCTTGGCCTTCACATTTATAATTGTGTCCCTATTCAGTGCACATCATGTATGCAAATTGAGCAAAATGGTTTCATTAAGGTCTCTCTCTGTTGTTGATAGAAAGCAGATAGAAGAAGCTACTTTAGAAAAGTTGAGGAGGGGTGAAAGTACTAGAAATGTTGCTAGAGACTTACAAGTATCCCAAAGTTGGGTTGCACAATTTCGTAAGCAACATTTGAGTGAGTTGAGTGATGTGAATCGCAGTTTTGGTGGCAGGCCATAGGTGTACAGTGCAGCTGATCGCAGGGCTTGTGTGAGAGAAATCACTATAGGTGGCTTAGAAACTGCACACAAAGTTGGAAATTACTTGAGAGGAGCTTCATGTTGGTATGAGTGATAGTACTGTGAGGAGAATGTTACGAAAAGCAGGTTTGAAATGTGAAGTGAAGCAAAAGAAACCAAAGCTCACACTTCTTCAAATTAAAGGACAATTAGAATTTGCTAGACGTCATTGCCATTGGACTGATGATGATTGGGATTGTGTAGTATTTTCTGATGAAACAAAAATCAACCGATTTTACTCTGATGGTCGCAGTTGGTGTTGGTTTCGTGATGGACAGAGTAGAAGTGCTGGAATGGTGCAACAAACTGTCAACTTTGGAGGTGGGGGAGTGATGATGTGGGGTTGCATGACTCCGAGTGGCCTTGGTATGATGTGTAGGATTGAGGGAAGAATGGATCAGTACATGTATAGAGAAATTTTAGAGCGAGAACTGGTTCATACACTGCATACATACAATCTAGATCCTGCCAATTTGATTTTTCAACAGGATAATGACCCAAAGCATACATCCAAGAGTGTGCGCCGTTGGCTGAATTCGCAAGAATTCACTCTTTTGAAGTGGCCGGCGCAATCTCCAGACTTGAATCCGATCGAACATTTGTGGGCAACTTTAAAACGTCGACTCAACCAATATGAGAGACCTCCCAAAGGAATGTTAGAATTGTGGGAGCGTGTTGAGGATTGTTGGGCTTCAATTACTCCTAGTGAGTGTAAGAACTTGTATAAAAGCATGCTTAAGCGCATTGCAGCTGTTATAGTTGCTAAGGGTAGGTGGACAAATTTTTAACTTTGTTCCAGCTAATGTGAGCAAAACTGAGTTTTGGACTGAACTTCACTTTACTTTTTTTTTAACATGCATACATGTGTGTAATAGACCTCAATCCCCATGGAAGTATGACTGATTGCAATGGTAATCCTGTGCAATTTATGGTTTCATTTTTGACGCATCCAATTTCCCTACATTGTTTGTTAAATTTCAGTAAGCTGTGTTCGTACTCAGTTTTGGCAGTCACTGTATAACCTACTCGGATTGAGGACATACTTCAATTCTAGAGAGAAGGTTTGGAATTTCTGTTTCTTGATCAAGATGTCCAAATTGGGCCTCATGTTTTTTTTAAGCATTTTTGAGGACTGATTCCTTTGCTCATAAGCCCAATCATGTTATGAGATTTTATGTACTCATTGCCCAGTCTGTTATTCAATGTAAATAAACATGATCAGCTTTAGAGGTCTTGTACAGTGGTACTTGATTATTGGAGTTTTCTTCATTGTAAGGATGGCAGTGTGGAGGATTGACATCTTAAGGGATGATTTGATCCTATTGACAACGAAAAGTTGTGATACAGCCTTCACTTGTGTTGTTTTAATTTGCAGAAGTTGATTATTTGTGTTGTGCTGATTGTGCAGAAAATGGCAGCGCCACGTCTGCCGCTGGTTGAAATTCCAGAAAACATCCGTCATCTCCAACAAGTCTCTACCTTGAATGTTCGAAAATCAGTTATCCTCTGGATGGTTGAGGATGATGCACTCCGAGGAAGAGAGGGCCTCAACGCTAGAACAATTCAGCAATTTCCAGAGCATTTTCGAGGACAACGTCCTGCAAATTTGGTGAAAGCCAACCGTTGGTGGCAGCAGCGCCATGATTTTACGAATGAAGAAGGTACTGTTGGATCCACATCTTGCTCTCGTGGTCTTGTTCAAAAAAGAAGGCGTCTTTATCCTAAAGCTAAAGCAGGTCGCGGACAGAAACGAAGTCCATGGGTCCAATATTTGTATCCAAAGGTCCTTGACACATTTGAACAGTATTAAAAAGCAGGAGTTAAGTTCTCAGCCAAACTTCTTCGTGAGTTAACATTGTCCATTCTAACAGCGCCCGATTCTGAGTATAACATCCATTCTGTTGATCCTAAAGATGGTATATTGCTTGTGACTAAGATTAGTAATAGTTGGATCCAATAGTTTATGGATTCACAGTATGTAGTCCTTTTATCCCAACGTGGTAGATTGGTATGCAACCCATCAAAAGAATTGCATATAGAAATGCAAACTGCACACCATATGGGAGTTTTACATAGAGGATTTTTGTCAGGAATTTTTCAGGAACATCTTATGGAAAACCTAGATGAAACTCATTTTGTTGTTAATTTAGATAATGGTAAGACTCTAGGGTTTTGTGGTGACACAACCGTTAAATATGCAGATGTTGTCTCAGGAGGAGAGTCCATGACCCTTGTTGTTAGAATTTCAGGGGGGTGTCGTTCTACCATAGAAGCTCCTATGATTATTTTCACAAATGAAAATAGGAGCTATCCTATTCGGGGGTTAATTGACAATGTTCCTGGGGTCACTTATAGGTCTGGTCCTAAAGGATGGATGGATAAATGTATTCTCCCTGAATTTTTTTCAGATCCTCGTGCATACCAAAGTGATCCTCATGGGCAGCAAAAAATCGTATGGTTAGATAACTGTAGCGGTCACACAATGACACCTAGATTAGAAGCAGTCCTAACTTCCAAACATACTAAATTTTTTTATCTTCCTCCATGTTCTACTCATTTGTGACAACCCGCGGATACATTTATTATTTCCAAAATTAAGGACTCATGGACTAGGAGATGGGAAGCTAAGAAGACTGAATTGATACAAGCCAATGCATAGCAAGATCAAGCCCGTGTAGATGGCCAATGGTCAGGGAAGTTAATCAACCCTGGCAAACGTTTTTTCCTTGAATTAGCTGCTCTTTGTATTGATGATGTTAACAGAGAGGTAGATCCTGACAACATTTCATATGCTAGAAAAGCTATGATTCGTTGTGGTTTAGCATTAGGGCTTGATGGTTCTTGGAATGTTACTCAGTTATTTCCGCATTTACAGGAAATTATTGCAAAACACTTGCAATACTTCCAAGGACAAGATGTGCCACCATTTGTTAGGGCACCATGAATTATAGGCTTTATTTGTTTTTATATTAAAGATGTTGGTATATAAATAAAGCTATGTTTTGTATTTTATTTTATTTATACATGCTCTATATTCTGTATGCTCTATTTTATTTTTAGTTAATGTTTGTCTTGGTGTTAAGTACTCTATAATTTTCTTTGTTCTATACTTAGGAAGCTAAAATTCAAATGAATGTCTCTTTTAGCATGCTAAATTGTGGTTTTTTGTGACGTTTCTCAAAGAAATTTCCTTTGTCTTTATTTTGCATTCTTAAAGTTGAGTTCCATTAAGTTTAAATTTTGTAATATCAAATTCCTAGCATATTACGTTTTCAATGAGGCTCTCATATTCTACCTCCAATTCTTCATTTGAAGATCTACAAAAAATGTCATCTAACACTAAATGCGCTTTTGTAGATATTCAAAGTTACTAATTGGTACAAATAGTGTTAGAGTTGACATTTAGTGTTCTAACACTATGAAGACAATTGACATTTAGCGTTTTCGTCGGCTATTAGTGTTTCCAACACTAATCTACCTATTTAGTGTAGCCAAATGTATTAAGAACTGAAAAGAGAGATCGCCATCAATCCGGGTTTTGACGGATGGTTACAAACTAGCAAGAAAGGAAGCTAATTTCCATGTAGCATGGTAGATGCTACCCCGATGCTATCAAAGCAAAACATATTAACCCTTTAACGCACTTGCGTCCATTCAATGGACGACGAACATATTGCAGCTTTTCTCAATTTTGTATCGTGTAGACTTTTTCATCCATCCAAATTTCTTTAAGTTCTTGTGCTCATTGATTATCGTTTGTATGGTATGAATCTTTAAAATAAGATATTGTGATTGTTCAAAAATCAAAACAACTGTTTGGTTTATGTTAAGTTTCATTCTTAGTTCAAAAAGTGAGACCTTGAACATGATTTTCCAAAATAAGTAGAATCAAGTAATGGAAACCATACCATTTCGTAGTGCATGTTATTCCAAATTTTTTATGATATTTAAAAAAAAAATTGTATTAATTTTGGATTTTTAATTGAATTTCAATAAAAAAACAACATTGCAAAATTCATTAAAAATTATTAATAAGAAATATGATGAATCTACTACTTTATAGATGTGATCTTCACATTGACATTTACAACTTTTCTTTGTACATCAACTCCATTTTTGTTTTTCATCAAACATTTTGCAACAAATATTTGAAAACAACATTGAATTAGGATGTTAACCCTTAAAGGTCCAAAAAGCCCTTTGCGACGAGTATTATACACTAATATTCCATTGTATATGACATAGTTACAAATCTCCTATAAGTCCAAGATCAAAAGTGAAGTTAAAATTCACGTCGACATGATTTTAATTAACCACTAGGGTCTCAATTTGAAAATTTCTATTTGCAACAAATGTCATAAATACGCCAACGCATTTACTATCCCTATCAGCCCTTTAACCCCTAAACGTACCAACCCTTTGAACAGAAGTAGATTCTAGCCTCAAAAGTAGATATTAGCATAGTTCAAATGTATGTGAGGTGTATATGAAAAGACCATTGCAAGCATAAAATCTACCCAACAAATTAGACATACATCTAGTTGGAGGTTTCTCCAATATTATCAACAGCTCCCAATCACAATATATTTATTGTAATTGGTATAGAATTTAATAGGCTTTCAAAGATGACTTGGATGGAAATCATCCGAGGTTGTATGAGAAAGTCATAAGGTTTTGAATTTGTTCGTGATCCGGTCTATAGATGCTGGGACGTTTAGGGGATAAGGGTTACGAGCATTCCCACCCATGCACTCTAGGACTAACCCTCTCAAATTATTCATTTATATTTGAGGGGCCCTTGCACTCACACTCCCCACTATTGCACGCCCCTCACATACCAAAAGTGCACATCAAATAGTCAATGGACCAATCACAAATAGAATGTGAGGGTATAGTCAACTAAGGGCTGCTTCACACTATGGCCAAAGGTCGAGAGGCCGTCGATTTCCAACAATCAAATTGCAAGAAACCATGGTTTCGGCCTCTCGACCCTTCACACTAGAGGCCAAAGTGCAAAGGCCGTGGACCTTCAAAATGCTTACATGGCAACACTTTTTGACCAAGGTGACGGCCTCTCGAGAGGAAGTTTGGGTCCTACATTTTGCAAGACCCGTCACTATGGCCGAGAGGCCGTCGATTTCTTTTCATAAAAAATGAAAACTATATTTTATGCCTATTTTCAGTAGATTTCTTTGGACTCTCAACAAAGTTTGGACTCTCAATCCCACGGCCTCTCGACTTGGACGGCCACAGTGTGAAGCGGCCCTAAATAGTGATTTGAAGGACCAATTTCTAACACGCTAGGATTCAGAGTCAAGAAGAAATTCGAAAGGGCCTTCGCACTTTTCATCTACTTCTAAAGTGTGAGAGACTCTCTGAGGCCATGGGTGGCCATGCTCTAAAGTGTTCAAGCAACTTGCGGGTGTATTTCCTATGTCATGCAGTCTAGTGTTCTGTACCATTTGCCCACTTGTCCAACTGTATCATCTTCATCGTCCAAGTGCTTGCGTGTTCATTGTACGCATAAACTGTTTCATAGAATCCTGTCTACTCCATCGCTGCTGCAGCCAACTAAGACAATCGACCGGTCATACAGTATTTATGATCGAGATGGTGCTGGACTACTCGTTTAATTTCAGGTTTTCTGCGCAATCGATTATTGGACCGTCCAAACCTCGACTGTATTATTTAGTCATATTGGAGTTCAATAGTAGAATATTTTATTTTATTTATTTATTTATTTTTTATTTTTATTTTTATTTTTTGACACATACGACCTCAAAGTTGAGGGTCGCAGCAATTTTTAATGGACTGACAGACACTAACCCACGCAACCGGTATTTTTGGCCGGGAGAAATTACGCCATAGGTATCCCATCGGGGTGCAAATGAAGGCTGATCGAGTGGCTAATGCCTCCACGGAGAATCGAACCGTCGACCTCGCGGGTCCAACCATAAGTGCCTACCACCTGCACCCGTCTTACGGGTAGTTTAGAGTCATTTCGGACCAATAGTAGAATATTTTTCACATACAGACCAGTGATCTCAAAACTGGCAAAAATAGCTGGATTTCTACCCAAAAAAAATTCGGGCTGCTAAAAGTACAAAAAATAAAATAAAATAAAAATTGAAACGTACCGAGAATACTCATCACGATATAAATCTGTAGCAACTTCACGAGCTGATATCCACGGATATCACCATGGTATCACCTTAATACATGAAGGGTATTGCCGGATATTATCGAGGTATTGTGAGCATTGTATGCACTGGGTAGCAAAAGTAGATACCATTTAAGTGGGAGGTCGCATAATGTCCTGAATGTCATAAAGTGATTCTGAGATCACTGATACAGACATCTCGGTTAGCTGACATACATATGTACACTGGTAATCCTCTGCCTCTCTGTCACTATTATAATTTAGTCACGTACTGTTGCACGGGACACAGTGGAGCAGAAACCTGCCGCAGACTGTACATAATTAAAATATTGACTCTCTCACGCGGGTGAAACTAAATGGCTGCATTAGTTATTGGTACGTCCACACGATGGGAGTGAAACGTGACTCACGTGCAACTCGCATTGAGAGCCGAGGTGCTTGATGGGAAGTGCTTGGGAGTCCCGTTTCACTCCGATCCTGACCGTCTGTAACTTAGCCATGACCGCTGATCCGAGCCATCCGTTTCGTTCTTCCACAGCGTTCTTCACAGCTGCTTCTTCTGCTTACACTCAGCGTTCTTCTCACCCTCTCTTCAAGTGTACTGTGGAATAGTGACAGCCCAGATGCTGAATGCGAGGTGCTTGGGAATCCCATTTCAGTCCTGACTGTCGGTTGCCATGAGCGCTGTCCGATTTGTTCTTCAAGAGCTTCCTTCACGGCTGCTTGTTCTGCATCTCAGCTTTCTTCTCACACTGCGGTTTCTTAACATTCCGAAGCTTCTCGGAATCTCGGTACCGTTTCGATGCCCCATGTATGTATCAACTAGAGTTGTATACGTAACTACATTGGGATTGAGACCTTTAGAGTGCATTTCATCAAGCAGTCCAGCCATGTCCGTCCATTTCCGGTGCCACCCAAGTGCATTCAGAATCATATTGAACGTATGTATGGAAGGAGTGCAACCTCGGTCCTCCATTTGTTTCAGCAGACCGAGAGCTTCCGTGATTAACGAGGCCCGACAATGAGCCTCAATCAAAGAATTCCAAGTCACTACGTCCGGATGAAATCCTTACTTACTCATCTCGCATTGCTTTAGGCAATCGCCCAAATCTCCAGCACATTATCAATAAGAACGTTGAAAATATGTTGGTTAGTTTCACATTGGCTGCATACATTTCCTTCAGATGCGGAATGTTAGCCATTACGAACGTATTTCTGTAATTTTTTATTTTTTTTGACAGTCAGTATTTTCTGCTCGCATCAGAGGGTTGGGCACCAGAGTAATTAAGGTGGTTACCCATTCCCAACTGAATAAGAAATATGGATATATGAGACATTGATATTATTTAGTATTATTCTTTTTTAGAGGTAGGCAAGAAGAAATAGATTCCAACACAAGTTGAAACATAATTTTTGTATGAAGAATGAATTAATAAGATAATATTCATTAAAATGAGAGAATTGGGACCTCTCAAAATCATATCTCTCATTTTCAAGGGGGAGGATTGAATCTAAATGGGTTGTCAATTTAGGTGGATAGTTAGTACATATATCCTATGGAAGTTGGAATTTCCATTAAAACAAGAGTTACCGAAAGAATGATGGGTCCTAGTTGAAAGAAGGAGTTTCCATTAAAATGAGAGTCATGAAAAGAACGGTCGATTTGAAACTAATATAGTACCATTTTAAATAAAAAATAATGCTTATGTATAAGGGAGTGGTTTCTCATCTCCTGGACACCAAGTCATGAGCTCAATGGTTGGTTGTGAGTGGGTGTTTATCTCATATAGGTGGTCCGGGTTCGATTCCCGTTGAATTCGTTTGAGCGGATATGAGATATGCATGACTTGGTGCTGCTAAGTGAGCCTCGGCAGGCAGGAAATTTGTAACAACCAACCAGCCCCGTACCCTAAACTGTGACAAGTGCTTAACGCGCTAACAAAAAAACAGTGGTCTTAATCACTAAACCTTTTATATATACTTGTTTTTAAAATCAAACACATACAATTAATCTTTTAAGGAAAACTGATCAAATATACAAAGAAGTAAACGTACAATGTAATAGTAAATATATTAATAAAATATAAATATTGCACTTGCAATACGTTTTTTTTTCAAAATCAAAACACTTAGTCTTTGAAATGGAAATCTTCAACTTCAAAGTGATACACGCAAATATAAAATGAGAAATAAGTCAAAAGAAATCTACAACGTCTAATGAACTAGTCATAGTATAGACTCTATATCGCTTGCATCAAAGCGCAAAGTATCACAATAATAGTTAAATACACACTGTCACATAGACGTAGCAAGCCAGCCATACTCTCCATCGCCTCCAATCAACAGCGGCTTAAGTAGAATTATACAAAGCCAAACTTTGGTTAATGATTTCGATCTGAGCTGATGGAATTTTGATCATGCACTCGATAGTACCTTGTTTGATCCTAGACTTCCATGCTGTCATCAAAGCATTTGTTTCTTCCCAAAGTGGAGGTTCGGTATCATCAACCTTCGAACGCAAACCTCTCGAGGTGTCCCATCCAGTGTAGTAGTCGTGGACATTTTGATCCCTTGATGTTGGACGAAAGTACTGAATGAGGACACAGTTTGGTCTTTCTGGGTTACAGTTAGGATCAGACAACGCCCTCGCAATCCAAACTGGCCGAGTGTCACCATCTACTGGTCAGATTGCAACGAAGTAGCCTTCGTAAAGGTCTCGACCCACCCTGAATGATGGCAATGGACGACCCCGCATCTGCCCAACGTAAATGTCATCCTCTGCAAACTCTTCCCGAATGTCACCGTCTTCTGCATATTGATCCTCCACAATCGCTTCAACCCGAGATGTGGGCTAGAAGCCGTCTTTCAAAACATTGTACGGTTGCGGAGGTTCTTGAAGCGCTACTTTCACAGCCCGCCAATAATGAATCAAGTGCTCATAGCGTCTTCTGAATTCCCCGGTGAGGTCCTCATTGCACAAACTCTCCCAGTATTTGATAAATCCGGATATACCTTTGGAGATGTCTTCCACGTTCCTCATCGGACGCTGCTCAACAAGAACTGGCACTCCGCGGGGCTACAAACTCCTACCTTCGGAATCCTCCTTCCACAATTTGATCCCTCCACCTTCTTTGGGCAACCAGTCTACGTCCGTGCAGAAAATCTTGTACTTCATCACCAGACAACCGGTAGAATCAAGGTAGAACTTGAACTGTTGTGCCTTGGTGTGCCCTACAAGTGCTTCATCTCCCTCCAGAATACTACCTTCGATGAATCCTTTGAAATCGGGCACTTCTTCGACAAAGTGTGGGATAGTGGGGATAGATTCCACGTCCATGAAGGACTTCATGAGCAAAGGAATCGTAGGAAAGTTTTCCTTCCGCAACAACATGCTCCACCTTCCAAACAACGCATCGATGTCGTCGTGGGTGTGACCCACCAGCATAAAATTAACATAAACTTCACGAAATATTTTTTTTGCAATGAGAAGAGACCAAAAACAAAAAACATATCTATTCTTGTTGTCCCCGGTAGCATTGTCTATGTGCACATGGAGAACGGGCGGCAAAGGAGTCGCTATAGGAGAGGTTCTAGCGGTAGGACGCAACGATGGTTCACAAGTCTCTGCCCCCTTAAGCACAGCATCAAACAATGGAGATGACCTTGACCCCACAAACAATTCTCCAGATGCAAACTTAGGAGGCAACTCTAGATCCCGCAACAACTTGGCCATTGAGCCGATAGTATAATTGGAATCGTGCGAGAATAGATCCAGGCCGTAATGCGCATAGCGCACGTCGCCGTGGCCATGTGCAAGCATACCAATAACGGAAACGGGCAACTTCACAAGGCCATCAATCTCTTTGCTCTTGTGGGAGAAAACCAGAGAAGCTGTTTTCGCGTGGTCCATCTTGTCATGCATGATCGTGAGACACTCGTGGAGGAAGTCTCTAGATTGGGTGCGGTTGGCATAATAGTACTCTCAGTGCGCACGTACAAGAACCAGATGCTTGTCTAATCTCTTAGTCCAAAGCAATGCTTGCTGAGATCCAGCTATTGATTCCTTCCTAAGAGAATGATATTTGTCGCACGTTGCGCACCGAGCAAAATTGTCACCTCGTTTCTTTGTGTCAAACTCACTGAAGGTGGATGTCCTAATCTTGCTCAAGTTTGAAGGCGGGACATCCTTCAACCCAAATGCTGCATTCACCCTGTTCAGTTCAGGAATGGTGTCTTTCCACTGAAAGGTTGCCGGCAAAATCATGGAAACGACCTTGTCCCCGGATTTGAGCGTCCTCGTACGGTGGGGCATGTAGTCCGCGGATTTCTCTAGAATACATCGCAGCGTGGCGGTGGCTTGAACGGTGTGATTACGAGGCTTCCGGATTCCCGAATTTCCATGAGGATGTGCTTGCCGCCCCTGCACCGCGTATGTTTGATAACGGTAGAATGTTGCTTCGGGGACACCTGCAATATGCATCCATGCTCGCACACAAACATCAATACCTTCGATAGTCACAACCCTCCGGTTTTGAGAATCACGGTGAATCTGCCTGTGGATGTCCATCTTCATGTGGAATCTGAACTGGAAAGAGGTGCCTTGATACATACGTTCGCGGAAGGCACGAATCTTATCCTTCGGAAAGGGTTGAACACAATTCTTGCAGCAACAAATTTTGCTGGAGACGGAGTTGATAGAGTCTTGAGTGAGGAGTTGCTGCGATTTGATGGAAGTCTCCCGGGGCGGATTCCTCACTGTACTAGTATATCTCGACGACCTAGCGGAAGAGGGCTGCGTGAGACTAGCTTGGTGACGGTTGTAGTTGTCGCGAAGTTCATGATCATGGAGGCTAGCTCCATTGATATGAACAAGCCGAATCGGCCAAGCCCGCAACGAGTACCTCCACTCGCGAGGGATGTCTACCTCAGAGTGACTCCGGACTATGTGAACAGCAACGTGAGTGTCTCCAAGTGGTCCGTTCGCACCGAGGACAAGATCTGAGCTGACGCTATGATAAGTTCTGTCCCCAACATGCAAGCCGTCGTCATTGAATAGAGCTACACACTGAGTATACCACTGACGCCGTGGAATGCCTTCACAATTCGGAACCTCAACGTCGAATGTGTGCTGTGTCTCAGCTTCGTCGTCCGAGGAGTCGATTCCACCATTGGACATGCGAGCAGGGTCCATGGCACCAGTACAGGACTTGAAGATACATAAAGGATTGCAAGCCCGAAAGTTAGAGGATAGAACATTGGAGATGGCTCCCCATATTCTTGATTAGCTCGAGGCGAGCTGAATCTCAAGAGGGATTCGGAAGCTGTACATACGGAACTGGAGGGATTCAAATGCAAAAGGGTGGATACTCTTGCAGTTCTGAGCGGAAGGCTATAGTCATTCACCGAATTTCGTTTAGGTCGAATCGACCTCATCTGTCTGGACCATGTCTCAAGTAGGTCCGGAAGACCTAAACTGTATCCATCCAGATCTGTAGAGATATAGATTCGATCATCATCTCAACTTAGGTCGGATCGAGCTAACTTGATATGACGGTTTTCCTCATCCATCCGGTTACTTGATGAACGTAGGAGGTAGGGTACCTCAGTTGAGGTCGATACGAGCTGAGTTGAAATTTGGGGTGAGAGATATGACTCACCGCCGGGTTTTCAACAGAAGATAACAATCCGGGGTAGTTTAGGTCTAATCGATCTCAAATGTTGATACAGCAGTCCCATGCAGAAGGGTATCAGTCATATGAGATTTACGTGTCCTCACAATTTAGGTCGCCTCGATCTAAATGTATCAGAACAGATGGCATGGGATACAATATAGAATGTCTGCAGAAAGGAAGGGCTCGATATACTTTAGATCGGTTCGACCTGAATTTGGATTATCAGATTACGTGCCATCTACGGAGTTCAGCTCGGTTCGAGCTGAAGAAGCAACAGGAAGCCAGGTGATCCAGTCTGGAGTACTTGATTTATTTAGGTCGAGTCGACCTAAACCCGACGATAAATCTCGCACCAGTACCAGGCTACAACATGGTAAAGTAGGTGCAACATAGGTCAAGTCGACCTAAACTGGAGGATCACTCTATCTCCAGAACAGGACTAGATGTAGGTACCTTTGGTGAAAATTAGGTCGAGACGACCTAAACAGTACAATGATTAGCTCGGGGAGTTCACTGGCAAAATTTTTAGAAACAACGTGCGATAAAAAATAGGGTCCAATATATTCATTGTAGATAAATTTTGTAAAAAATGTACATGTAAAATAGGGGATTTTAAAAAAGTGAAACATGTTTACATGTAAAATACCATCACATATAATATTCTCAGGCTTTTTACATGTAAAATACCATCACCTAATAATATTTTTTGCTAAATTTTTTTGCTAAAATAACCCCCCAAATAAATAGGTCATTATCGCACGTGTATACAAAATATACAAGGGAGTGAGCCCCCCGAGATGATTAGTGTAGGTAACGTTGGTGCCAATTAGGTCGACTCGACCTAAACTTCAGGATCACTCTCGCTCAAGTACAAATTTAGATGATGGTAACGTTGGTTCCAATTAGGTCGGGTCGACCTAAACAGGAAGATGAATATCTCTCCGGTACAAGGATTAATGTAGGTAACGTTGGTGCCAATTAGGTCAACTCGACCTAAATTGGTGGATGGCTCTCCCTCGCTTACGAGGCGAGATAATCAGGTCGAGTCGATCTAATATGTTCTGTAATTTACGGCGACAATATCGGGAATGTACATTCTGCATTTCGAATCAAAGCAACAACAACTGCATTGCGGATTGCAAATGAAAGCTACTCCAAATACAATTGTGGGATAGATGGCGCCATCCGAATGATTACAATAACATGACAGTATGACATGCAACTGGAATCGAAACCTATCTAAATCGTGCGCGCTAACCCAAGACTTTGAAGTTCTGGATACGTAGTGATCCGTTACCGGAATATGTCGTGGACACAGCGCCTCTTCACACGATTCTACAGCCTCAGCCCGCAACTACACGCACTCTCCGTAAAAGCCTAAGCAAAAGAAAATCCTCCCTTCAACCATGAGAGAGTATAAGAACCGGTGTGGTGGAGTGCGCGAACGGATGAGCATGAGCACGCAATGAAACGAGAAAAGGAATATTTCAGTCACACTTCAAGATTTATAGACAATATAGCGCGAACGATGTGGCGGGAAGAGGAAGGGAGAATTTGAACCGTCGTTTCTCATCCACTAAAAAATCGCATCGTCCACGAAGTTCGGTGCACTTTACAACTGTGGAGGAAGAAAGCTTACTGAAAATATTCGCGACAATAATAGATTTCTATACAGTACTTGTATACTTCATTCAACTATAGATTCCATCCCTATGAAACAAGAACATTGGAAACGGAATATTCTTTTAAAAAAATTAAAAAATGACAAAGGAAAAAAAAATTACGACGTAAAAAAAAATAGCGAAGAATTCTACAGTGAGACATTGCTCTATATTAAATTATAGATCATAAAAATAATATTATTCAAAATGCAATTTGTTGGTTTTGTCGAAAGTACAAACGTTGTTGACAATAAAATAACCACCTCGGGGAGGAACCTTCCTGTTAATTTCATGTACGGTTTTAGGGTATTTAATGAAGTGCTACGAACTGATTTTGCATATTCTAGTATTCATAATTTAGTTATGGTATATTCTAAGAATATCCCTAGAATATTCTCTAAGTTATTTTAAAATACTATATTACTTCTATAAATTTATAATATTTATCAGAAATGAAAAAAGGACACCCATTCAAGATTTGTTCTCATATACTAGTCATCAAAAATCTCGACATTCAATCCCCTGAGGTAACCAGTGAACATATCGGTAAACATTATCAGATACTTCTATTTATGACTAAGATTAATTTTGAATATTTATAAAAATGGAAGTTCACCATTTTTACTTGTAGATTCCATCCGTACGGTAGGATTTACTAATTTTATCACCGATATTTAATGGTAACTTTTGAAAGTTAAAATAAAAAAATTCAGTCTACATTTGATCATTACAAAATTTTAATGACTCCGTTGAGTAGGACTTCTTAAGAATAATTGTAAAGTAGATATTTCAAAACATGGTCACTTCTAACGATTGTCGTATTTGAAAAATCTATGACATCATTTTTGCAAGTTCAGCATTGCACTACTATCAATTGAACTCTCAGACACTGGCGTAGAGAAGTATTGAAGGTAGAGAAGATTGCACAAGGCACACACACACAAACACAAGGAATGCGTAGAAAGAGATGATCTTTACTCAAAGGCCTTCCACCTTAAGTAGTGTACACTAGGAGGTCACCATGGACAAACCATATGGGATAACTCATCACAAGGACACTCTAGAGATCAGCCCATGCCTAACCCCTCCTCCCACACACCATTATTTAGCACCCGTACGTCTTTGGCTTCTAGCAATACTACGTTGCATCAATTACCTCAATACTCCCACTTTGCGTAGAGCCAAAGCCTCTAAGTCCAAATGCTATTACTAATCGTTGGTGTCGGTCTCTACAAAGACCCTTTGTGAGCACATCCGCCACCATGTGCTCCGTTGGGCAATACTCCAAATGTATAACTCCCAATTCCAACTTCTCCCGAATGAAGTGGTATTGCACATCAATGTGCTTCGTGCGTGAATGATGTGTAGGGTTCTTTGCAAGTGAAATGCACCCTTGGTTGTCACACATAATCGTTGTAGCCTCACCTTGTGTGCAACCCACATCCACCATTAGTTGCCTCAACCAAATGGCCTCCTTCGTGGCATGGCTCGTAGCCATGTACTCGGCCTCCACCGTTGATGTCGCCGTGGTTTGTTGCCGCTTGCTATTCCACGACACCGCTCCCGATCCGACCTTGAACATGTAGCCCGTTGTCGATCTTCGATCGCTCGTGTCTCCCGCGTAGTCCGCGTCACAATAGCCGCTCAACACAATGTCTTTGCCTCCAAGACACAACTTCACATCGCTTGTGCCCCTCAAATAACGCATGATCCTCTTGACCGTCATCCAATGCATCGAGCCCGGTCTCGCCATGTGTTGACTCACCACGCTAATTGGATACGCAAGGTCGGGCCGTGTCGCAATCATCGCATACATCAACGACCCCACCGCTTGCTTGTATGGCACCTCCGCCATCGATTTAGCCTCCATCGCATACTCCTCCTCCGAAAGCTTGACGAGCTTGGAGTTTGCATCCAATGGTGTTGCCACGGGCTTACAATTCTCCATCCCGAATCTCTTGAGCACGTCCATCACATACTTGCCTTGACTCATGGTGATAGTGCGTGTAGCCCTATCACGCACAAACTCAACACCAAGACAAAAGTGCAATTCTCCAAGATCACTCATCTCGTACTCTCTCTCAAGCATGCCTTTTAATGCATTCATTAAACTCATGAGGCTTGCAAAAATGATCAAATCATCAACATATATGATCACAATCACCACATGTTGCCCCTCTTGCATGAAGTAGAGACTATGATCCGCAATGCTCCTAGTAAACCCGTGTGCAACCAAGAACGTGTCAATCTTTTGGTACCATGCTCTTGGAGATTGTTTCAATCCATACAATGATTTTTGCAACTTACAAACAAGGTGCTCATTACCTTGTTGCACAAACCCCTCAGGTTGCACCATGTAGATGTCCTCCTCCAAATCGCCATTCAAAAATGCGGTCTTCACATCCATTTGATGCATCTCCAAGTCCAAGGCCGCTCCAATGGCAAGAATGCATCGAATGGTGGTGAACTTGGCCACGGGAGCAAATGTCTCGTGAAAGCCCACCCCATGCACTTGCGCGAACCCCTTGGCTACTAATCTTGCCTTGTGACGCACAACAATACCCGAAACATCCCTCTTTGTCCGAAACACCCATTTGCAACCAATGGGGTTGCGATCCTTTGGAATGGGAGTTAATTGCCACGTACCGTTAGCAATTAGAGAGTCGTACTCCTCTTGCATGGCGCGCTCCCACTTGACCGCATCCTCACCTTGCATGGTTTCTCGAATGGTCAATGGACCATCCGATAATGCCACATTCGCATGCTCGTCCTCCACTTGAGGGAAGATGTGGTTCTTCCACCATTCTCCAGGTGGCTTGCGCGATCTCTCGGGGTACCGCCGCTCGCTTGAAGAAACTTGCTCCTCTTGCGTGCCCTTTGCGCCATTCTTGGCCTTTGAGCTCGATGGCGCTTCAACAACCTCCGTGTCGCCAGCTTCGTCATCACCGTCATCATCACCTACATCAACAACACTAGGAGACTTGGAGGGTGTGTCCACCAAAACGTCTCCACTACTCCCACTTGGACCAACCTCCAAAGGAGCCTCCATCGTAGACTCCTCACAAAATGTCACATCACGTGACCGAATGATCTTCCTCGTGTCCACCGACATGAGTCTATACGCCTTGGTACCTTCACAATACCCAAGAAACACACATTTCAAGGCCTTAGCCTCGAGTTTCGTCCTCCGTTCGTCGGGAACCTTCGCATATGCAATGCATCCGAAGATGCGCATGTGTGCAACACATGGTTGCCTCCCACTCCACGCTTGCTCCGGCGTCATGCCTTCAACCGCGCTTGTTGGACACCGATTGCGTGTGTATACCGCATTCACCACCGCTTCCGCCCAAAGGTCCAACTTCAAGTTTTGAGCGTGCAACATGCTCCTCGCCATCTCTACAATGGTGCGATTTGCGCGCTCCGCAACTCCATTTTGTTGAGGCGTGTACGGGGCCGAAGTTTGGCGTGCGATGCCTTCATTCTTCAAAAGCTCGTCAAATTTCTTGGACATGTACTCGCCGCCATTGTCCGACCGAAACACCTTGATCTTCAACTCGGATTGGTTCTCCACCAATGTCTTGAACTCCTTGAACTTCTCAAAGCACTCACTCTTGGCTTTGATAGGGTAGAGCCATATCTTCCTTGAAAAATCATCAATGAAGGTCACAAAGTACTTGCAACCTCCCATCGATGTGGTCTTCATGGGGCCACACACATCCGAATGCACGATCTCCAAAACTTTTGTGGCCCGTGTCGCCCCTTCACCCGCAAATGGCAACCGTTGTTGCTTGCCTTCAATGCAACCTTCACACGTGAATGTAGAAGCATCCACTTTCAATTGATGAAGATCCATACCGCTTACCATGCCGCGTAGTGTCTTCACACTCTTGATGTTCAAATGGCCAAGTCGACGATGCCACAACGCCAACTTGTCGTCCTTCAAGTTTGAATGCGCCAACGCCGCCGATTCCTTCGAATGCACCTTGGAGAACTTGATGTGGTACAAGCCCTCGTGTTCTTCAATGATGGCCACCTCATCTCGACTCGGTGACAACACATAACACCCCTTATCACTAAACTCTACTCTCAAGTGCTTTGCCACTAGTTGCCTCACCGATAGTAAATTTGCCGTTAGTTTGGGAACGTGGAGGACATCTTGGATAGTGATTGTCTTCACACGACCCCTCACCTCGGTGTCTACAACAATTTGGCCCTTGCCAACGGCCTCAAGCACCGTATCATCTCCCAAAATCACTCTCCTTGGATTAATGAGAGCATACGAATGAAAACAAGTTTTATGTGGTGACATGTGGCTTGTAGCCCCCGAATCAACAATCCAATCACTCGTACTACCATTGCACGATACATTGCTTGCCATGTTTGCATACTCATCACCAACCTCAATCCAATCACTCATGCTTGCATCACCCTCGATACCATCACTCATGCTTGCATCACCCTCGATGCCATCGCTCATGCTTGCCTCATATCTAGCCGTAAATGCGTACTCATCATCGTCACGAGTTTTAGTGTTGTTTGCACTCTCCCCTTTCTCATCCCTCTTGCGTTTGAAGCAAAATTTGGCAATGTGGCCCTTCTTACCACAATAGAAGCACACCTTGTCGCTTGAGCTCCCACCGCCTCCATTCTTGGATTGCTTCGCCACGAGTGCCGCTCCATCTTCTCGAGACTCGTTCTCCTTTCGCCGCGAAAGCTCGTGCAACAACCGTGAGGTCACATAGTCCAATGTGAGCTCCGTAATGGGTCTTGACTCCATCGCCACGATGAGGTACTCGTATAATGATGGAAGGCTCTCCAAAAGTGTCATCACGATGTCACCATCCGTAACCGACACGTCGCAACCGTTGAGTTGATCCGCGAGAGCTTTGACCTTGTTGATGTGCGCCAACATGTCATCTTCTTCGCCCATCTTGATGGTGAAGAACTTGCGCCTCAAAAACAAAATGTTGGCCAATGTTTTCGCTTCGTGAATGTTGCAAAGCTTGGACCATGCTTCCGCGGGTGTCTTGCACGAACGAATGTGCGCAAGTTGCGAATCCGCGAGGTTGAGTGCCAAAATGGCAAATGCCTTCTTCTCCCTCCTCGTGTACGCTTGCATGATCCTAGGATCCGTAGAAGAGAAAGGAGGTTCCTCACTACCCTCGACAATCTCCCACAACTCCTTCTCGGCCATCACCATCTCCATTTTGAACTTCCACAAGTGGAAATTCACCCCATCGAACTTGTCCACGACCTTGGGACCCTCACCCTCAAAAGATGCCATGATCCTCACTTACGTATGCCTCCCCACACAAATGAAACCTCAAACTCAAACACACAACTTTGTTTTTGTGATTTTTTATTTTATTTTTTTGATATTGCACCTTTGTGCACCCAATGGGTTTAAAACAACCCCAAACACTAGATCAGCACTTTTGTGCTCCACACACGCCTCCCAACACTCAAATGTGAGAACCCTCACCCAAAAATGCAAAGAGGCTCACCAAAACCCCTCAAATCACTCAATGGAGCTCAAAACAACTCCAAATGCTTCAATACGACGCCTTAGTGTCTCCAAACACTCAATGCACGTCAATGACACCTTTGTGTCCTTCAAGAGCACTCACTCAATGCACATGAACTCACACAAGTCCCTCAAAACCCCAATCGCATTGAAATTGCTCAAAACCGCACCTTTGTGCACAAACTAGCTCCAAATGAAAATTTGAGCACCCCAAGAGCATGAAACACATGCAACACCTCAAAGCAAGTGCCTAATCACTAGGATCAGATGGTAGACCCTCCACGAGAGTCTTCACACCTCACAAATCACTTGCATTTACTCAAATGCTCACAATTGAACCAAACGAAGTTCCACTCGCAACGAAGAGATAGAAGAAAGAAAAGAAGGAGATCAAGGGAAGAAATTGACCAAAGAGAGTGCTCCAACATGTAACTTCAGCCCATGCACACCTCCAAGAAACACCAACGCTTCAACAAGCTCCAAAACCTCCAACAATGCTCCAAAACCGCCCGTTGCGCACCGACCTCAAAATACTTGCACAAATGCAATCTAATACTCATGAAACACACATGAGTGGGCCCATAACCTATTGAAGGTAGAGAAGATTGCACAAGGCACACACACACAAACACAAGGAATGCGTAGAAAGAGATGATCTTTACTCAAAGGCCTTCCACCTTAAGTAGTGTACACTAGGAGGTCACCATGGACAAACCATATGGGATAACTCATCACAAGGACACTCTAGAGATCAGCCCATGCCTAACCCCTCCTCCCACACACCATTATTTAGCACCCGTACGTCTTTGGCTTCTAGCAATACTACGTTGCATCAATTACCTCAATAAGAAGGACTTGAATTACTGAACATTATTTTCATTTGAGATAAAAATTATAAATTTGCAAAAGTAATATAGGGTGTGATAAAACTAATTTACTTAGGAATATTTTTGGAATTTATATAGAATATACGTAGAATATACCCTAAACATACTACAGATACTAGCATATTCCAATCGTTTCCTAAAACCCCCCTATTAAATATCCTTCGTACGTTCATATGTACCCATAATTTACACTAACTGACTGACTTCCCCGAGTGTATCTATGTATCTTTCACTGACTGTAGTATTAAGCCAGCAAAATAGTATGTCAAAATATAATCCACTTAAATACAAGTCACGACGCATTCTAGTATTATAGTCAGTGAGTTAATGACAAATGATTCATTTGTTAATATCTACTTCAATGTCGTAAATAATGAGCAGTGTTTTAAATATATAGAAGCAATTAACAATATTGTTCGAGGTATTTCCATTACTTAAAATTAAATTTAACGTGTTACTTCATTGTGTTATTGAGTTTAAAACCATAATTAATCACAATAATTACAAAATAATGAAGTATATTAAATAGATATATGGAAAATTAAAAAAATAGTATACGAGCATTTCACAGAATAATTGCAACTAATTCACATTTAATTATATTTTAACAAGTTTCAAACATATTTAATTTGTCAAATGCATGATTATTACATTCAAGTCATGCAAGTGTTTTATTAGAGTATTTTTTACGTGTAAATAATATTCAAAATCGCAAATTGTTCTACATTATGGGGCCTCAATCCTAAATGTCAAGAGATTATGATCCAAAAGCATGATAAAAAGAAATGCACAAGCTGTGAATAAATTTTAATACGCAAAAAGCATTAAATTACTCTACCCTAAACTCTAACCGATGATTATTTGGACAAATTAATTATCAGATATGTTAAACTTCATCCGCTCATAACTTCTACGATTCACGTCCAAATATTAAATTTAAAATCATTTTAATCTCATCTCCATGCAGTCTACTTCGTGAAACCAAAATTGTTAAAAGCATGACTAAATTGTAAATATTTAATATTTCATGACTTTCGAATGATACAGCTCTATATCAGCTAAATAATCTAGAAATTTCGTGAAAATTAAGAAATTATTATTAGAATCACAAAGGTCTAAATCACAAAGGTTTAGGATAAAATGATCCACAATCATTTTATAAAACGTTTAAGGTAACATTTTAAAGCTTGTGTCAATGAAATCATCATGATTTTACATTTAATACATTGATTCAACGACTTTATTAAGATTGATTTCGAAATACTTTCATTTAAATACATTATTTCACGCCATAGACCCTCTCAATACTAGCTTTCCCAATATATATGACACTCTTTCAAATGATCAACAACATGTATATTACGGATGGATGAATTATCAGAAATCTTGATAAAACAGACTCTAAAATTATTCTTCAATGAAAGAATAAACTCATAAAATCAAGCATCTAAAAAAATTTCAAAAATCACAACATCTACTAACACTACTACATTATAACCTGTCACACTCAACAAATTTCATCCAGACAATCTGTTCTTATATAATTATATCTTAATATTCGTAATCGAATTACAGGATAGTTTTTTATTATATGTTTCTAATTTTTTAGAAAAATTATAAGTGATAACAATCTTAGATTTAATTATATGATTGAATAATTATTTAGAATCTAAAATTCAAAACGTATAATTATTAACTTTTATTTATACATCAAGTTCCGAATATTCATGTTAGTTGCATTTTATAATACATCGTTAGAGAACTACCCAAACCGGACATAGGTGAGGGCATTTAGGGGCCACAGAATTTGGAATTAAAATTGAAGTCAAGATTGGTCCAAAAGATACCTTCTATTCTAAAAACTCAATATAATAGCAATGATCATAAAAGATTGTACTTCTTCACATTTTGTAAATAGAATGTTTTAAAACACTATTACCATATTTTGATATTCAAGTTTGTGTATTTGAGAAAACCCTATTATGACCCTAATAAAAGAAACGAATTATTTCCAAACAGCAGTAGAACGTGTGTTCTTGTCTTCCTATAAATTATAACTATTAAAAAAAGCTCAGAAAAATAAATCCCGATAAGGTGTATGAATATATGTATATATGTATATATATATTCATACACCTATTTTTCTACATATATGTATATATTCGATTATATATAGTACGCTGAAGTCAGGGTCGGCACTTTCATGTCGAATAATTAATAAAAATTAAAACAGTGAAGGTCGGCACTTTCAAAGGTAAGTATTAAGAAATTGGCTATTGACAGATATCCATAATTATTTTCTGCCCGCTAGTAAACGTTTTATAATTATATATTTTTCTCTGCCATTTTTGCGGAGTGTCATGTTTTCATCCAGTTTATAGTGTTTGTTTTTGACGACTTTTTGTTGACTTCATTTTTGATGATATCGACAAAATTCTTTCTATTAAAATTTTAAATTATATCGGCAATTTTTTTTAATTTTTTTTTTCTGCCAACGCTGCCTTCAAACGTACAATATATATATATACATATATTAATATAATAAATATAAATGTATATATGCGGATATACTTGTATATATACATGTTCATATACAAGTTTTTGCTGAGTGGCCGTAGCCCTACCTGTAGTCTTGACCGTTGCCTGTTGTCCAGTGGGGTCGACTTAATATATATATATATATATATATATTTTTTCGGCATTTTTATAGGGTATTATGTTCTACCAACCCTACTTGCACGTATATATATATATATATATATATATATATATATATACAAGTTGTCGATGCTCGTAGCCCTCGTTGCCCGCTGCCCCACTTTGCCTGCTGCTTGATGTACAATTTTCTGGCGGTCTGGCCTGGCCTCATTTTCTATCTCTAGCCTTGATTTTATTGTGATAGGTAGAGAATTTAATCTCATCTCCATGCAGTCCACTTCATGCAGACTGTTAAAATCTAAGTAGGCTTTCTAAAGTAACTTGCATAGAGATCATCCAACTGAAGGTAGGGTCCTAAAAATATACGTACTAATAATTATACATATACTAATATACGAATATATTATGTACGTATATATATACACACGTACATATACATGTTATGTTTTTTTTCCTAGTATATATATAGTACGTGGAAGGCAAGATCAACACTTTCAAAAGTAAGTATTTTAGAAATCGGGTATTAATAGATATCAATAATTATTATGCGGCTGCTCAACATTTTATTTTAAATTTTTGTCTACAATTGGTACAAAATTTAATAGGCTTTCTAAGGTGACTTGCATAAAGATCATTCGAGGTTTTATGATAAAGTTACAGAGTTTGGAATCTCTTCGTGATCCAGTTTCAGGATGTTGGGACGTTCAGGAAATAATGTAGATATTAGAATAAGTATTTCATTGAAATTATTTGAACAACACAATAATGTTCAAATACATATACTTGTTATATATATTTTTGTATATATACACACACACACACACACACACACACACACACACACACACACACACACACACACACACACATATATATATATATATATATATATATATATATATATACAAGAGTTCACTGCTTGTAGTCCTCGTTGCCCGGAATGTAGAATGTGCTAAAACACGAACTAAAATGACAATTGCCAATCTATGATATTCTTGAGTAAGAGCTCATGTAATAGACCAAATTTAACCCTTAAAGGTCCACAGAGCCCATTCCAACCTGTCTTACACAACAATATTCCATTGTATTTGACATGATTATATACCTCCTATGGGTTTCAAAAAAAAGAAGTTAAAATGCAGGTCCACATGATTTTAAATAATGAGCTATTGGAATTCCAATTTGAAACCTTTCTTTTTACAACAAATGTCAAGATAATATACGCCAACGTGTCTACTACCGCACGTAGAAGGCAGGTTCGGTAGATAATAATTCCCCAAAAAGATGCCAAAAACATTAATAACTTTATTATGTATTTTGTCAAAATCAACAAAAATATATTCAGAAAAAAGCCAAACATAAAGTCAAAAATAAAACAAACTCATAACCCAATTCTCAACAGTAGAGGACGAAAACATAACACTCACCATACAAATAAAAATAAAAACTTTTAGCAAACGTGAAAAAATTATGTTTTTACTATTAATAGCCAAATTATTAATAATTACTTTAAAAAGTGCCAACATATTATTCTAAACATATATACACATAAATATAACCTATAACCGTATAGTTCCAAGCATCTTCTCGAAGGGGAAGGCACCTGGAAGGCCTTATATTCCCTACGGGACTCCCACTGCCAAACGATATGGGTTAAATGAGGTAGTCCAAGAGAGAGTGGATGAATGAAAGTTCGGCCAAATGGATGCAACATCGGGACTTCTCGGGAGGTCATCCATCCCAGTACTATTCCAGCCCAAAGGCGCTTAACTTCAGAGTTCTGATAGGATTAGATAACCTATTACCACCACCTCCCCCAATTATGACATGTACATCTGTCTTGGAGTCACCACAATTGAGACCCAAAACCACCAATTTCACTATTCAAGTAGACCAATGGCATGCCAAGAATTGCGAAGAAATAGCTGGTGGTTTTGGGTTAGCTCATGAGCGGATCTAGGCACAACAAAGAGTGAACTTAGGAAATTGGTATGTGATGTATGGGTAAAAGGTTACTTCCCACTTTCAAATTTTGTATAAAATTGACAAATGCGAATTAGATGTTGCAAATTTTTGCAATCCTCATCAAAACCTATTTCGAATGCAGTCATTTTTTTTTTGGGAATTTAGCACTGCCAAAAATAGGCCAGATTGCTTAAGTTGGTGGTAATACGTTATCCAACCTTAGGTTTTGGTGTATGACCGCCTTAGTATGACCGCATCACGGCCGTCAAAGAAATTCAAGATATTTTAATCGGGAGTCCGAGTCCCGGGAGTACGAGTATTGTACAAATATATATATATATATATATATATATATATATATATATATATATATATATATATATATATATTTGTATATATAGAAATATGTACGTTGACCACGGGCTAACTACTGCCCGTTGCCCATCATGTCTTTTGCCCGCTGCCCGGCTGCCCGCCTACCCGAGAGGGTCGTCTCCCTCGAACCTAGGGTTTCACGCTCATTTTCCTTGTTTCCTTTCCTTTGTATTCGCTTGTCGTTGCTTGTCTTCGCTCGCTGTGTTTAGGGTTCTCTTAGCTCACTGTGTTTTCTCCTCGCTCGCTGTGTTTCCTCCTCTCATTTTGTTTGGTTTAGGGTTGCTGTGTTTAGGGTCTTCGCCCCTGTCATTGTTTATTTCTCTTCAATTTCTGTACCGCAGCTCTGTGTTTGTGTTCGTGTTCCTGTCCGTTTCTCTCCGTGTTCGTCTGCAGCTCGCCCTCTGCTCTTCTACTTTCTGTGTATTCTAGAATACGTGGATGTGTTGGGTTTTTCTGAACACAAGTTGATTAGGGTTTTAGGCTTTGCTGAGGTTACGGTTTAGGTTTGTTTTTGTGGAGAACGCAACACCTTCAGTGCTGACGCTGGAGAGAGTACACATGTTGGTGACAGTGGAGCGCTTCAGCATCTTAAACAATTAGGCTGTGTTGAATCGTCTGCTTCAAGAAACAGGTAATCCTCAACCCATTTAGTATAGTAATTTTTTGTAGCTATTGTAAGGTTGCTTATAATTAGGTTTATGCTTCAATGGCTTGCTTGAGCATTGAACCATAAAGCTTTGGCTTAAATAGTCCAAGAATCAGGTAAACCTCTTTGCTATGGCGTTTTAGCTAGCTCTCAATAGCTATTTTTAATTTTTTAATTTTTGCTTGAGGTCCACAAAAATTAAGGATTCACCGAGTCAGAGCTCTTTTTTGATTCTATGGTTGGTGATGCATGGCTGTTCTTAGTTGATGGAGTGATTTGTCTCGTTGAATTTGTTACCGAGTTGCTGGAGTGAACACCCTAGTTTCTTTCAATTGGAGAAATTTTGATTTGTGAATCTATTAGCTTACATTCACAGATCGAGAGCTATTGTCTTTTTTAGATGGATGGTGGTGCATGGATTTTTGGTGCATAGTTATTTTCTTGAAGCACCTCAAATTCAGCTGTCACGTTAGTATAGGTAAAATATAGTATAGTATAGGTTATGGTTGCTCACCTGCCACTAGTGATAATGAATCGTAGAGAATTAGTGGTACATTTTTGAGGCTCTAATCAATTTTGCATGCATGGAGTAAGTATTTGCAAGAAGTAAATCAATGATTCTTTCATGTATAGAGTAGAAGATCAGTTCATTTACAAGGAATTTGTTGCATTTTGTTTTCAGATCGATCAATTGGCGCCATATTGAGGGAGCATTTGGAAGTATTCGACAAAAGGGTCATCCAAGTTGCCTGCTCGATTGCTTGTTTGATAGCAAAACACAAAATTCCAGAGCACATTCGGGAATTCAAGGTAAGCACTTGTTATTGGATGTTTGTTTAGCTCGATGTCTGTTTACCTTGATGTCAATTTAGGTCAATCCTAGTACTTGAATACGCAATAGATTATAGAAAGGACACTTCATCCTCTAAAATGGACAGAGAAACTCGAGCAAGGAACTGCAATTTAGATCGACCCGATCTAAACTTCACCAATACATGCCACATATCAGCTCGAATCGACCTAAATTGCAGTCCATTCAGGTCGACCCCACCTAAAATACCATGTCATATAATTAACACAACTCAGAACTACCGAAAACCATATGTAGAAGCACTCTCTTGAACCAGAAGTTTAGGTCGAATCGACCTAAATCCGAGAAATTAGATCGTACTTGACGAATTCTAGGATTCACAATGTAGAAGATGACGATGAACCAAAAGGAAATTTAGGTCGAACCGACCTAATTCACCCTAAGAACGCAATAATGAACGACCTTAAATGCGTAAGATTCAGGTCGACACGACCTTAATTGCAATCCAGTTAAGTCGATACGACCTAATCAACCATATCTCATAATGAATACTACGTAAACATAAAGAACAACATCAGGTAGAATCACTCTTTCCAACCAGAGGTCCAGGTTGAATCGACCTAAATCTGCCATTACTGTACCTGGTTGATGAATACTAGACTAGAAAGTCTAGAAAATGAATACTGCTCCATGTGTTAATTCACATAGTTCAGGTCGACCCGACCTAAATTACTATATCATATATTCTCTGAATAATTGTAATCAAGAAAAAACAGATTCAGGTCGAGTCGACCTAAATGGCCCCCCAACGTCCTGCACCCAAGCCGGGGAGAAGCTCATAAAATCCCACACAATCCCATGCAACCTACACACATGGGTACCGTAAAACATATCCGTAACTCTTTCATACTCAAAGTCATATACTGTAATTGATATTCAGGTCGGATCGACCTAAATAATCATAGCGAAAGTACTGTATGTATGATACATATGAAAAGCATACTACAACTGTAAAGAATCCACGCCGGCCTGAACTTCAGCTCGTCCCGAGCTAAATTCTGATGTGGAACTCATCAAAATAGACGTCATAGTGTCTAGCCAGTGGTGATCAAGCATGATAGAATTGGTATTTGATGAAGAGTCATGCGGATATCTGTGTCGCACACTTTAGCTCGTACCGACCTAATTCTTTGTATGTCCGCGCTGTGAATAGAATGGCAACAGAGAGGAAGACACCAAAGGAACATCAAACGCCAAAGCTCGAGCTCTACTACGAGAGGGCAGTTCATCAGCCACACGCGGATGATGACGAAGCGGGCGACGACCTGGCGAACTTTGGGGAGTTCTAGGACATGAAAGACCAGGACTTGTAGGAGTACTGGAGCCTACACATGATAGGGAATACACGAGATATTTGCTTCACAACGAAGGCCAAGAATGCGCAGCCTTCCTACCTCTTTCATACCACGAAAAGATCAAGGACATTAGCGCGGCTGAAGGATCCAAGATATTGATTCATTGCGTCACAACGAGAACGGAATGTGATAAGAAGCAGCAATACAACTTCACGCTCACCTTCGACTCGGCTGTGATCCCATTCAATATCACCCCCCTTCTGCACTCTCTTGAAACGACCGAGTTCAGTGGGTGCATCAAGGAGCTGGAGGACGATTATGACAATAAATACTTCCAGAGTAGCAACGGTCAACCGCTACGTGGGGCAGGACTCTGCTTAAAAGTCCGCAAGCTCATCCAGAACTTCGACGTCTTGAAGGCGAAGGTGGAATCGCATCAAAAATCGATGGCACCTGTAAGCGTGTCCCTCGATAACCGGAGCCAGGGAGGGAGTGCGGGATCCATGGGCAACTTCTCGCCAACTGCAAGACCGCAACACAGCCGAGGCAAACGCAAGCCGAGCACGCCTCTGACACCTTCTGGAGCACTACGCCAAAGCAACCTCGCCTCCTCCTCAAAGAAGAGGCAACCTGCAGAGAAGACGGCGCCTGAGGCTGTCAACGAGGATAGCTTGGCGTCTGCTGTGACGGAGTTACCGGAGCCCCTGGTCGGGAACAACAAACTCAACTACGCGCGCTCGGCGGAAGCGTACAGGACGTTCTGGACGTCTTGCACCGACGCGTTCCTGTTCGACGTCGACGATAAAAAGTCAATCCCCATCGAACAGCTAATCGATGCGCCTCCGCACATGAACATCAAAAGTTACGAGCCGGAACATGCGAAAAAGATCATGACTTTCCTTCTCAGCATGCCAGATAGGAGCACGAAGCAGACTTTGTGCGTAATGCCTGTCGACCAGGCCACTAAACCGACTAGCTGGGACGTCATCAAAGATGGAAAGTTCTGGCTGATCAATGGTCAGCACAGCGTCAAAGCCAGTTACATGATGCGCGATGAAGGCATCGACGAGAAAGACCTCAAAGACTTCGCGTCATGGAACTGCTTTGTCGTGTGGACGGAGAATAACGAAAAACTTCGTCAAATTTCCGCCTACTACAACCGCGTAAACCACTTCGGCGCCATCAAGCCGTCATGGGCGACAAACATATTGGGAGCGCGGCAAGTATGGATAAATCTCCACCGCCCCAAGAATCCAAAAGAACTCAAAGATGTAGGAACGGCTTATCAAGCCTCCAGGACGAGGGAGGCCGAAAAAAACAAAGCAGAATTCAAAGTAATGTTCAGATCGAGTCGACCTAATCTGCTTCGTAGTCCATCCCATACAGTAGATCCGAGTCGACATCAAGTTAGGTCGACTCGACCTAATTCGCTCGTTCTGTGCCCTGTCTTGCCTACTACCTTGCAATCCATGTGCTCCAAGAACATTTGTTTGTTTGGATTGAGTCGACCTTAAATGACTGGATAATAGCTAACGGTGTACGTACCCCCTGCAGGAGTTTCAAGCTGCTATGAGGTTGCGGTTCTCGATGCTCGACGTGGCGCAGGCACAGAGAGACGCAAAGAAAAGTAATGCCGAAGCGTTGCTCGACATCCACAATGAGCTGAAACTGATCACTGCGTCGGACGATGTGTTTACTCTTTGGAGCGAAGTGATCTCGAGCGCAGGTGCCGGCGAGCTTCATGACCCGGATAGTGATGGGAAGTTCTGTGAAAAGGCGAACTGGAATCCCGAGAGTGGGAATCTCACGCGCGAGTTCTTTAAGTGGCTCGGGAATTTAACCTACGATGACGTCACGAAATTGGCCAAGCATATCCTTCATCGCGATAACCCCAAGTGGACCAAGGACTACGCGAAAGTCACGATTAAGGCCATATCCTTGGTTCTAGACAGGTGCTATTCTACCAAGGAATGGATGGAGAGGAGGAAGCGGAAGCACCTTGTGAAATGGGAATTGCACAACATCGATCATTCTCTCGGGCTCTTCAATCCGGCGGGGGAATTAGTGCCCGAGAAGTGGAGGCAGTTCAAGAAGGACTACAACGTCACAAGGGCGACCATGAATGTCCTCCTCGAGCGGCCGGGAGAGCAGTACTTCAAAGAGGCCAAGCAGGTGAGGAGCAAAAATAAGAAGACCGCGGACATATCACCTCACGCGCACGAATTCTTCAAAGTCTTCCTGGAAAAACGAAAAGAATTCGTGAAGCCGTCTGGTAAGGCTCAGTACCAGCCATACGACCCGAAGGAAAACATCCACTCCGAGTGGGCGGACGGCGTCTGGACAGACGACGAGGCCAAATTCATGAGATTGGGGGTCATCGACTTCAGGAACCTCCCCGGGGTGGAGCAAAAAGAGAAGTCATGTACGGGGATGCCGTACTTTTACGAGTTCATGACCTCTCTGAAAAGGAGAGGTGAACCAAACTTCGATCAAGTGCCTACGTGGCTCTTTATCTGCGCCGACATGGAGGAGATGCACCAGGCAGTTCATTTTGCGGAGGGCGACGAAGTCCTCCACAAATACAAGAAAAAAATTTCCACCTACCTGCAGGCTAGGAACGAGCGTCTGTACGATTTGCCGGCAAATTCTAAGAAGGCGCGAGCAAAAGTGGAGCTCCTCTTCTTGCAAAACCCCGATTTACCGATGGTGCGGATGATCCCCGACGAATTCAAGGCGCCAGACACTACGGTATATACTAAGCCTCGGGCGTACGATGAGCTGCAGTACCGCCTGTGCAGGGGGGAACTCAGAATGGAGTTCTACCTGTCGCTCATGAAGTTGTTCACGACAACGGGGTCGAATATTTTTTCCGTCTACGCGGGATCCAAGATCACTTGTACTGCTGTGGTACGTAGCGCATGACTCGATCTTTCAGCTTGGGTCGACCTAAAACATCTGTAGTGTTAGATCGGGTCGACCTAAACCTGCGGTTGGCAGTCCTTCTCTGTAGGTTCAGATCGGGCCGACCTATTCTGCTGTAGGATTAGCGCCTAATTCCTAATCATGTGTACATTCAGGTCGCATCGACCTAAACCTGTCGTGTTAGCTCAGGTCAACGTAAACCCTGTCGTGTTAGCTCGAGTCGACCTAACCTTCACAGTTTTCCCCTCTTCAGCTCGATTCAACCTAAAACTACGTCGTCTATGCTTGCATGTCTCTCCGTCATAATTGAACATGCATGTCTGTTAATGTTTAGGTCGAATCAATCTAAGTCTTTCTTGTTGCTCCATTTCATCGACCTCTAAGTCAGTTCATGATTGCCGTGTTATTTGTGCAGATGTGTTGCGTGAACAGCTATGCTGTCGGTCCCAATACGAGCACAGAATATTGGACCCTAATCGCAGAGGACGCCTTGCAGCTGGACAAGGCGGACTTCCTCAAGGACGGATACAAAGTGAAGGTTGGAGGGAATCAGAGTAGCCCTGCTACAAGAGCAGAGCCCTCTCGATCGAAGAGGAAGTTGAAAGTTGAGGATGACGATGAATCCTCCTTCAATGATGACGACGACGACGATTATCAAGCTCCTCTAGAGACTCCCGGTACTTCATCCGCATCCTCTGGCCATCAGCTCGGAAGTCCTTCCTCCGAGCGGAAGTCCAAGAGGAAGAAACGTGACTCTTCCAACAAAGACATTTTGAAGTCGTTGGTTGCCACGGTTCAAGTTCTTGCTACTCAGACGGCGGAAATGAGATCAAACCAGGCCAACTTCCAGAAGTACCTCATGAGTTTGCAGTAGCAGCAGAATAATTTCCAGCTGACAATGCAGACGATGATGGAACGTCTTCCGCAACCTCAACCTGTCGCCATAATGCCCCCGCCGCCATTGCCTTCTGTACCTCTGCTGCTGACTAATCATTCGTCGGGGTCAATATCTAGCAACGACTCTGCTCCACCGGCGCCGTCGGCTGTCCCTGCGCCTCCTCCGCCTCCACCGTCGTACTCACCTGTCGCTGCACCTCCTCCGCCTCCAGCGTCGTACTCTCCTGTCGCTGCGCCTCCTCCGCTTCCACCGATGTCCCCGCTTGTCGCTGCACCACCCCCTCCTCCACCCGCTTCTACGTCTGCTCCTTCCACTTCGCCGGCTCGCCAGCAAGTGTCATCAGGCGCTACTAGTGACGACAGTCTAGGATTCAGCGAACCTACTGGCAGTGCAAATGCGGACACTGCCGTCTCGCCCGACACTGACGCTGCAGCAGGTGGTTCCCAATAATCACTGGATGTCATTTGTATAGTTTTAGCTCGACTCGAGTTGATTTGTATCATAGTTTTTGTAGGTTCTTTGTATAGACGGCTGTAATACTTAGGATCTTCAACTGCTGGTTGAGATGACAACTTATGACATTTTTCCATCAACATTTTTTGTACTTATAATTTTTCGACTTTATTTTAATTTACACACTCCTTACTCGGGAATTTATGTTCATCTATTGTCATCGCAGGCTCCACTCGTGCCCGCACTGTGCATCATGCTCAATTGCCTAATGCTCTTCGCCCACTCCCACAAACTACTCAGGACCGTCAGTCGTTGGAGCCCAGTCTCGCCTCGCCTGGAGTCCCTTCTTCTCATGTCGACCCTCCGTCCTCTCAAACACTTGTGTATGCGCGTAGACTGCAAGGGGATGCGCAATTGGGTGAGGGTACACGTACTTCGGCCTCCCCTCCTCTTAACCTAAACCGTGCATGATTTCCTTCCCACATGTTGTCTCTGTCCCCGTTCCGTCCTTCAGCTTTGTTGTCTCCACGAGGGTAACCTGAGCTCCTGTTTCTTTGAAGAAAAGTCACTACAAAACTTGCTTTTGCATTGCTGTGCACAGGTGACGAAGAAGTGTGTTGTCGATGTATGCAGTAAGGGTTGGGAAGTGTACGTGTTGCCCATTGGCACCGTGGAGATCTTGAAGGAATCTGGTGTTGGCTGTTAGCTTGAGGTTCAGAGGTATTTGATTCCTTCCCTTTGGACTAGATTTTTATCTGCAAGCTAGATGCAGGTTTTTTCATGTTAAGCGGTTTTTCACCTCCTAGTTAGATCTCATCGTGGGGTTTGAGAGAGCCTGGCATATCATAGAATGGTCGGTGTATTCCATTCGTTTCATATCAAGAGTGCAGCATTTTTGTCATGATTTTCTTCCTAGTTTTTGTCATGTGTTCTTCAATTCGAATGTGAGCTTTTTTTCCCCTACAAACAGGGTGGACAGTGAGTGGTAGGGAAACTAGATACTACTAATGAAGAGAGCTATTTAAGTATTAGGATGTATTTCTTTGACAAATGAAATGTCAACTTGTCAAAAGCGGTAAACTCTTAATATAAAGTGGAGTGACTAGTCGTTTCTAGTGTGACTCAAGGAGAATGGAAGCATGGGACTTCAACTCTCTCATTTATCAAGTTACCAATTTTAGCCTCTCACAGAGAATGTGTTGTACTCAGACAAATACTATTAACATGGAAGGCTATAGGTGACGTGGGATTGTGTCGAAGGGTGCAGCTTTTACAGAACTTGGTGGTTCAACTTTATGCCAAGGTTGGAGGGTGTGGATTTTTTGCCAAGTTGAGTAGTTTATCTTGCAAACTCTTTCTCTTAGGAGTGTGGGAATGCAAGCATTTTGACTTGCGGGTGCTATGGTGGAGATTTTGAAGGAGTTTGTCTCGTATCTTACTTTATTTAACAGGAGACCATTGAATCATTGAAAGCAGAGATATTTTGATTCCATATCCTAAAGACCTTTGGTGTTGACTTCTAAAATATCTCATCAATGAGTTGTATGCATTAAATTGCACAAACTTAATGAATTGTCCAAAGCCTTTGAGTCTTGGTCATATATGATTTGCAAGTAGTGGATCAACACCTTGTCTCTTATATGAATGTATGCATTAACCTCTAAAGGTTTGAGCGTTCAGAAATTGGATCACGAACAGATTCAAACCTAAACAATTTTCTCGTAAAATTTTAGATGACTTTCATCCTAGTCACCTTCGTAAGACTATTAAATTCTCTACCTATTACAATAGTTCTCTTGTGATTAGGAGTTGTTGATGATATTGGAAAGGCTTTCAATTGCAACTATATCAAATTTTTTGGATAGATTTTATGCTCGCATTGGTCTTAATGTGTACACCAAATGTACAATTGATTGATGCTAATATCTACCCTCGAGGCTAGCATTTACTTGTATTCAGAAGATTGGTACGTTTAGGAGTTAATGCTCAACACTTGAACACTAAGTGTGATTAAATTTTGGTTCCAATCCTATTGCGTATTAGATGGCACATAGAGTTGCTCTAATGGTTGAAAACAAGTGGTTGCAAATATCTTGAAGAAATTGTTATCTTCATTAATTTAAAAGAATGCCCAAACTCTTGTTGTGAAGAAATTGAATGTTCAATTTAGGTTTGGAATTTATACATACGTTGGACTTTTATTTTAGTATATCTAATTATTAATATTGGTTATAGCAAATGATGATGTAGGTGCATTTGAAGATCAACATTGCTTGTATTTGTATCAACAAACGACTTTCTTGTTGGTAGATTGTGAACCTGTAATGTATTGCCGTCTAGTATTCCCAATAAATGTGTGACTACTACATCGTTCATTAAAAAGTTCAATGGAAGTAATATAATCATTAAAAATTTCGTCTCATGTAGTGGAAATCTTGATGTTGCAAATTGATAATAACAATTTTTGAATATTTGATAATTTCTTCGAATTAGTCTATCGGTGATGATTTTGCTAGTGACGAACATTAGCTTGATATACTTTCCAAGGAAGTACTAGTGAATGACAAGGAATTTGTAGATGTTATATTCTCATTCTATTTGTAAAGGTTTGCATGCTACTTTCGTTAAATTTGAAGGAATACCAAGAGATAACAACACCCTTGTGTGTTTAAGGTCTAATATCAAATTGAGTGTTTACGATTATGTAATTGATAATTTTGCAGGTTGACATGGCGGATCCACTTGTAACTCCTGCAATAGTAGGATATTTGGTGACCCAATTGTTCACTACGGTGGTAAATGCTGCTGGTAGTGCCATCCACTGTAAGGAGGAATGCAAGACTCTTCAGGCGAACTTGAAGCGTATTGAACCACTACTTAATGAAGCTTGCAAGCGTTCGAACAGTGGGAATGCTGCCTGTACATCATGGTTGAATGAATTCAAATCCCTTTTGGAAGATTCTAAAAAAGTCACGGATCAATGCCTACAAGAAACAAAAACTGAGAAGTTGAAGAGGGCATTGCAAATTTGGGATTGGAAGAAGGTGCCAAATAGGGTGAAGAGTATTGATCAGCAAATTCAGCAGCAAATTGCAAATGCACCTATTGTCACACTGGCGGTTCTTTTGGATATGAAGGATTCCACGGCAAAAAAGGTGTTAGATTTTGAACCGCAACAAGTACCGTCCCAAGTTGTCGGACATGAAGAACATTTTAACAAACTCAAAGCATCTATACTTGAGAGACATGGAAAATCTGTGCACAGCTACTTTGGTTTGCACGGAAGAGGAGGAGCAGGGAAAACTGTGCTTGCAAAGAGGTTGCACAATGATGAAGACATCAAAGCAGCATATGGAGAGCATTCTATTGTTTGGATAACTGTTGGATGTGATGCAGGAGTTTCTCAAGTCTATGAGAGGATGGCATCTCTTCTGAATGATCATGTGTACAAGGAAAAGTATGCCACTCAATGCTTGGAAGATCAACGTACACACTTGTGGAACGTACTTGCCAAGAAGGAGGTTTTGTTGATTTTGGATGATGTTTGGAAGAAACAATACGATCATCATGATATGATGTATTGGTTGGATATTGCGACTGCTCCTCGATCTGCAACATTGATAACTACGCGAGATTCTTCAATTTTGACTAAAGTTCATGCAAAAGTGGAAGGCGTTCTTGGGCTTCCTGAAGATCAAAGTTGGGAATTGTTTTGCAGCTATGCTTTTCATGATGGAAGTCGTCCATCAAATATTCCGGAGCAATTAGCGAGAGATGTTTGTAAGCAATGTGGAGGTCTTCCGTTGGCTTTGACAGTGATTGGTAGTGCAATGCTAGAGAAGGCGGATGCCCGAGGATGGACACGTGCTTTGGAATATTTGAAGCAATCAAAATCTATTCCAGATTCCGGTGTCGATGATGAACTGTTTGAGCGTCTACAGCTGAGTTACAATGAATTGAAGGACGACCAAACAAAGATATGCTTCTTGTATTTTGCAGCATTTCCGGAGGACTATCGAGTTCCGACCGATGAGTTGATCAAAATTTGGACTGCAGAAGGATTATTTGGTACATTTGATGTTACTGTTGCCAAAGATATGGCAATGGATCATTTGGATGTTCTTGTAAAGAGGTCGTTGGTAGGATGGAGTGATAAAGCACATAATCATGTCCAAATACACGATGTTCTTCAAGATGTAGCAATGCACATTATGGAGAAAGCCAAACCAGGGGAATGTGCCTACGAATGCTACTTTCAAGCTGGAAAAGAATTCAAATCATTTCCATCAGTAGAGTCACTCCAACATGTGAAGAAGATGTCATTCATACAAAGTACCATCTACGATTGGCCAAAAGAACTTCATCTTCCACATCTTCGAGTGTGCTTACTATCTGGAGCATCTATTGGCCAAGAACCATTGGGAATTCCATTGCATTTATTCTCTTCCATGTACAGTTTGCAATATTTAAGCCTACAAGAGTGTGTAGGCCTAGGAATCCTGCCAAAGAACATTGGCGTGTTGAAGTGTCTTACGGTTTTGGACTTAAACTGGTGTAAATCCTTGAAGGAGCTTCTTGTGAGCATTGGCAAGCTGAAGTGTCTTACCAATTTGGACCTCAAAGGGTGTACATCCTTGAAGGAGCTTCCTGTGAGCATCAGCGAGTTGAAGTGTCTTACCCATTTGAACCTATATGGGTGTAAATCCTTAAAGGAGCTTCCTCTGAGCATTGGCGAATTGAAGTGTCTTACTCATTTGAACCTATATGAGTGTAAATCCTTGAAGGAGCTTCCTGTGAGCATCGGCGAGTTGAAGTGTCTTACCCATTTGCATCTCTCAGGATGTTACTCCTTGAAGGAGCTTCCTGTGAGCATCGGTGATTTGAAGTGTCTTACTCATTTGCTCTTGTCTTGGTGTTCCTTGAAGGAGCTTCCTGTGAGCATTGGCAAGTTGAAGTGTCTTACCAATTTGGACCTCAGAGAGTGTACATCCTTGAAGGAGCTTCCTGTGAGCATCGGCGAGTTGAAGTGTCTTACTCATTTGAACCTATATATGTGTAAATCCTTGAAGGAGCTTCCTGTGAGCATCGGCGAGTTGAAGTGTCTTAACCAGTTTATTCTCTCAGGATGTGAATCTTTGAAGGAGCTTTCTGTGAGCATTGGCAAGCTGAAGTGTCTTACCAATTTGGACCTCAAAGGGTGTACATCCTTGAAGGAGCTTCTTGTGAGCATCGGCGAGTTAAAGTGTCTTACCCATTTGAACCTATATGGGTGTAAATCCTTGAAGGAGCTTCCTCTGAGTATTGGCGAATTGAAGTGTCTTACTCATTTGAACCTATATGAGTGTAAATCCTTGAAGGAGCTTCCTGTGAGCATCGGCGAGTTGAAGTGTCTTACCCATTTGAACCTATATATGTGTAAATCCTTAAAGGAACTTCCTGTGAGCATCGGCGAGTTGAAGTGTCTTAACCAGTTTATTCTCTCAGGATGTGAATCCTTGAAGGAGCTTCCTATGAGCATCGGCGAGTTGAAGTGTCTTACCCAATTTGATCTCTCACAATGTGAATCCTTGAAGGAGCTTCCTGTGAGCATCGGCGAGTTGAAGTGTCTTACTCATTTGCACTTGTGTTGGTGTCCCTTGAAAGAGCTTCCTGTGAGCATCGGCGAGTTGAAGTGTCTTACCCATTTGAATCTCTTAGGATGTGAATCCTTGAAGGAGCTTCGTGTGAGCATCGGCGAGTTGAAGTGTCTTACCCATTTGAATCTCTCAGGATGTGAATCCTTGAAGGAGCTTCCTGTGAGCATCGGCGAGTTGAAGTGTCTTACTCATTTGCTCTTGTCTAGGTGTTCCTTGAAGGACCTTCCTGTGAGCATCAGCAAGTTGAAGTGTCTTATCCTTTTGATCCTAGAAGACTGTGCATCCTTGAAGGAGCTTCCTGTAAGCATCGGCGAATTGAAGTGTCTTACCGATTTAAACTTTAAAGGGTGTGAATCCTTAAAGGAGCTTCCTGTGAGCATCGGTGAGTTGTAGTGTCTTACCCGTTTGAACTTAAGGTGTGAATCTTAGAAGGAACTTCCTATGAGCATTGGCGAGTTGAACTGATTGTATTGTAGTTAGAAGGGTGTAGATCTTTGAAAATGCTTCATGCTCACGAGTTAAAATGTTTTATTTTAATTTAAGAGGATGTAAACCCTTGAAGAACTTCATGAGAGCATTCGCAAATTAAATGTCTTATTATTATTGGTCCTAGAGGGATGATAGTCCTTGAAGGAGCTTTCCATCATTGACGAGGTGAAATGTCTTAGCTATTTGGATATATCAAAGTATCAATCCATGAATAAACCTACAAGGTTGTGAATGAACATCCCGAAAGTATTGGCGAGCTTCACAATCTAAAAATGAGCAAAAATATGTATTTGTGTGAAGGTGGGCTATAGGTTGATCTATGTCATGATTATCAGTCTCGAATTTCTATTAGAATGTCATCCTAGTAGACGTTGACAGGGATCATTCACATTATTGCTTTAAGTACCTACTCATAAGAATGTGCTCGTGAATTATATAAATATAGAAGTTTGAATGATAGATCCATTGCAGATAGTCACATACCAATGGCAACATGCAAGCGAGCCACTTGCCATGGTAAATTTTAGGTCTCACTTTTTGAACTAAAAGTGAAATTTAACATAAGCCAACTGTGTTTTTTTTTTAAAGATCACAATATCTTATTTAGAAGATCTTGACCTTACAAATGTTTATCAACTAGCAAGAAGAACCAAAAGAAATTTGGATGGATGAAAACCCATATAAGATATAGTCAAGATACATGGACATAGGCGGGTTAAGAACGTTAAATGTCATACAATACGTGCATCGTGAGAGGCCTATGTGATCCATGCGTGTCTGGTAAAATTTGCATTAGAGTTATGCTTCTCAATTAAATTTTAACCGAGTCCTCCTAGTCATTCCCTTAGTGTCTTTTATTTCGGAATTACTTCATCTTTACCACCGTTACCCCCTCTCTTGGACTTTGAGAATATCACTGGTTGAAAGCATTTCATAGTCGTTGTTTTTGTAGTAAGTCCTTAGAGCGTTTGTACGGTATAAGGTAGAGGTACCTAAAGCCACCACGAACCTAAAACCACCAACTTCTACACCATTCTTTCATTTTAGGAAGGAAATGTAAGTTGTCAGTACATGACTTAACATTTGAGCAATTTATGCATAAGTCATGTAATGAAAGTCTACATTTCCTTCCTGAAATGAAATAGGGGTGTAGAAGTTGGTGGTTTTAGGTGTCGTGGTGGTAATAGGTTATCCAAATTTAATTTTCCAGACTATGGAACAAACTAATTCCAAAGAGAAGTAATTGAATTAATTTTTGAGACTACTAGATTTTGACTGATGTAGGATTTATGGATTAAACGATTGGTGGGTATAAATGAGTGATTCAAACACTATTCCAAACATCAAGAAAAGAAATTTCCTCTTTTGTCTTTAAAACATAATTTAAAATATATATATTTATATATAGGAAAAGACTATCTGTGCGACAGACATGATAGGAAGTGAGGCTCATGTAAAGGAGCAAGTGAATTGGTACACGTACATAGAGGATCTTCACGCGAGCTAATTTTTGAATTCCATGATGAACTTCCCAAGATTACAGTGGGCGACTGGAATTCCAACATAGTCAATGTGAAAGACGTAATTCACGGAATATGTACAACTTGTCGTTTTTCATTCCCCACTTCGTGAAAACTGACACAACCCATGTGCGTGACACGGTTTCATTCCTTTTTCATTTATAGAAAGTGAAAAACGTCACATTTCCTACTAGTGAGATGAAACTCCGATGAGGGGGCATAGGCTGACAAAGTATAAAACAAAAGTACCCGCATACTCGTTCATCGCTTCAAGATTCAGACACATGTCACTTTCTGATTAACCACTGTAGGCAGCAACGCAGTCGCACAGAGCAAGACAGTGAATAAGTGTTAGTTCCAGAAGTAAGTATGAATTGGAAGAAGCAGTCGAAAATGATGGAAATGCTGCCATCACATGCAAAGACACCAGAGAGCAGAAACCCAATTATATGTCCAGTGTATTTTAGAGTCCAGTGAATGACTTATACCATGGTCACAAATGACAGTAATTCTACTAGTGATTCTATTTTCGTTTCGTCCTTATAATTTCCAGTTTTCTACGCTATTTTTGTTTTTTGGATTATTTTCTGCCATGGTAGTGTTAAATTCCCCCAAGCCATTGTGAGTGCAAAAGTGGATTTGGAACAGCTAGCGCATGATCAGAGCAAGCTATATGTTGTAATGTGGAGTAATGTCACGAGTCATGAATGCGCAGAACCAGAGTACGCTTCCGCAGCAAGTTTCCCATGACAGGTAACTCAATCTAAACTCATTCTTTTGTGAAATCTAGACCATCAATGTATGTGTTGTCGTAACATAAGATATATCATCAAGTCATTTCCAAAGACTTTTCCATCACAAATTGAATGAGCATTTGATTGCAAGTGGTGGTGGCAAGCATATTGCCTTCTGCAAGGACAGTCAGGAGGAAAGCTAGCAGCCTGCCATTGTGGTCAGTACTTACCTCAAGCTTGCGCCAAGCATGCATCCTGGCCTGGTAGGACAATGGCAACTTCCGGCGCGTGGCAGTCCGTTTCTACAAGTGGGCTTGTGGAGATGACATGTTGCTCCACTAATAGGAAATGAGTCGTTTTTCACTTACTATAAATGAAAAAGGAATGAAACACCGCGAAGCACATGGGTTGTGTTAGTGCTGGTGAGTGGTTTTGGTCACAAGAGTACAGAAATATAAGTATAATATTTAGCCACTATTCACTGTTCCCACAAAGAAGGGAACGAAGAACAACAGGTCTGCTACTAGTGCTCCAATTAATCAGAGAACGAAACTCAGACCAATAGAGCAAAGTGTGAATGAAGAGCATGTTCGGGAAAGTGCTATCAACTTGGCCACCAAGATCAAATTTACGCGTGCTACCCTTGCTGCCCACTTTCGAGGGTAGAGAATTAGTCACACCCTTCATTATTTGACACACCATGTGCTGCCAAACGTGGACGAGATGCTCATCTAGCTCATCTTGGCCCTCGCTCTGCACTTTCCCCTCTTCTCGCCCGCCCTGCTCGTTCACTACAAAGAAACTGGTCTTCTTTCAAAGAGTAAAATCGAGGAAACCATTTTTATAAACTAAAATCGAGGAAACCATTGTCTTGTATGACCAGTTGCACTCACCATCTTTGTCTAATGTTACCAACTGCACTCACCAACTCTGGATTGGCTCAAAATAGCAACAAGAAAAGACCAGTTTCTTTGTAGTGGTTTGGCTCAGGCTGGTGGATGTTTGCGCTGACGTGTCTGCGTGGCAATGATGACCACAGACCGTGATTTGCTGTTTTGGTTCCTGTGGTTCACCTTGCCTGTCATAGCATTCAATCTACTGCTGCAGCTGGGTGCACATTGTTGCCTATGCTTTCATCTTTCAGATTACTCTTACTTCAACATTTAACTCGCTATACATGAGAAGGTGAGTCCAAATAGAATTTGAGTACAGGAGTCACAAAGACTGCTTTAGTCTTTCCGGTTAGTGTTACTTGAACGTAATTCAAATTCCTCATAACTGCTAAAGTGCATTAGACTGTGATGGTAGAAAAACTAATAAGTGCTGATGTGAACACGATGAAAGGTCTCAAATCCATGAACGGACTCAAGCACAGCCCCACATTATGTCGGTGTCTACGTACCAAGGTGAGAACTACGGACCAACAAAGCTGTTTCTTCATATAATTATGCATCATCACACAAGTAAATAAAAATTGGCAGTGCTGGAGTTCCTCCATGAAAGTAACTGCATGTAACAGAGCGACAAAGAGTACAAAGCAACTGAAAGTGCTGGAGTGAGAACTACAAGCACTTCACTTGGGCGATAGATTTGGACAGAAAAATATCATACAAGGTGAAAGACTAATACCGGTTTGGGTTATATCCTGCTTGAAAGGCCATCCATTCTGAGTATCTCGATTCCAGATCCTTTTTGGCTTGGTATAACTCCCTCTTGGTAAGCTTTGCGCCTCGTTGCTTAAATCGTTGAGCACTTCGAAGCATGTCTTTGGCCATATCATCAGGTGTACACCCAGCTCGTACCATTTGTTCAAACACCTCTGGAACCTGCAGATTAAGAAACAAAACAAGTCACTGCAAGGTTATAAATCATGAGTCTGCAGTCATCTGACTCTAATGTGTCATGTTGCTCTGATGCAGAAAAACTTGGTAGCAAATGAACTTTGTTCAAAGATCATGTCAGCTTGAATTTTTGGACTATGTTCACTTCAGCCTGTAAGTACCATTTAGATGAGAAACCACGCCCACTAAAATTCATGATCCACAAGTAATTTTAGCATTTAGGATAACTGCCCCGCAAACATTTACCAGGAGTTCTAGTGCCAGTCACAAGGAAATGGGAGTCTCAATTAAAATCTTAGCTCTAGTTCACTACAAAGATCAAATTACAAAGTGGTAGTAAACGAGTCACAAGGGGTGTATTGCTAGCTTAATTTCTTAATTTCCAACTTCCAGAAGTCTCATTGCTTTGATTAACATCAAGAAATATACGAATGCAATTAGCCAACCTGATCAAGTTGCTCTGCCTTTATGAGAGCTTTCATCAGTGTGGTATATGTAACCACGTCTGGACTCATTCCCTACACAGCAAACCACAATGTTGAAAATCAGCATCACACGTACTCCGCAATCAATCCAACAAATATCTGCAAAGGCGAAGCTGATACAAAACAAATGCACAAACTGGCACAGTGGCCCCAATCCAATGGTGTCTGCCATGTGAAAGACAAATAATTTCGCATCTAATTCAATGATAATATTTTAAGGTTGCCAAAACATCGGTTGACTAGAAATTCTGCAATAACCACACACTGTTCAGGATGAGACTCACCACTTCTAAAATATAGTCAAACACCGAGAACGCCTCAATATGTCTTCCTGCAACTCCAAATGCATTAATCAAAAGATTGAGCATTGATAGGTTCAATTCAACCCCATCCTTCTCCATACTCTTAAAAACTTCCATAGCTTGCTCACATAAGCCCTGCAAAATCCGAAGCCTCATTGGTGAAGGAAAGGTTTTTCTAAACGCTTTCTACACAAAATATCGAATTCTATGGGAATAGGGTTAACTTACAATTCAATCTGACCGTCAAACAAAACATGCGTAACTTCATAAAAAGAAAATGCAACAATTTTATGTAAGATTTCTATAGGCTAAGTTATCCCTGTAGGTCATGTGAGCAAACTCCAACAGAGAAAGACAGAAGTGTGAAATGACGAAGAAATTGACCACCTAGCTGATATCCTCGTAGAGCGGTTATAATATAAGACCCAAGGAGATTCGAGGACAACACACAGAGAGTAAAGACCGAAGGCATGGAGCTCAATCAAACAAAAATATATCACTTCTCATTTCTTTAGATACAACAGCTCAAAGTGGTTAAACAGGATGACATCTTCGATGCAAGAAAGGAACGCTTTCTGAGAAGAAGGTTATTAAAACAACGCTCCTGAAGATGCTTACCTGCTTAGCATAAGCATTAGCTAAAGCGCAATACACACTCGTGGTAGGTTGTAAACCTTGTTCCTTCATTTGATCCAAATATTCCGAAGCTTCTCTGTACCGTTTCGATGTCCCATATATATCAACTAGAGTTGTATACGTAACTACATTGGGATTGAGACCTTTAGAGTGCATTTCATCAAGCAGTCCAGCCATCTCCTTCCATTTCCGGTGCCACCCAAGTGCATTCAGAATAATATTGTACGTATGTATGGAAGGAGTGCAACCTCGGTCCTCCATTTGTTTCAGCAGACCGAGAGCTTCCGTGATTAACGAGGCCCGACAATGAGCCTCAATCAAAGAATTCCAAGTCACTACGTCCGGTTTAAAGCCCTCCTTACTCATCTGCGCAAATGCGCGCATTGCTTGAGGCAATCGCCCAAATTTCCCGTACGTATCAATAAGAATGTTGAAAATATATTGGTTAGGTTTCACATTGGCCGCATACATTTCCTTCAGAAGCCGAATAGCACCGTCCCATTGCCGTGCATTTCGATACGCCACCATCAGTCGAGAGTAAATAAACGCATTCGCTGGCACGCTCGCATCTTTCATCGTCTGAAACATCGCTTTCGCTTGCTCCAACCGACCTGCCTTGGAATAGGCATCAATAAGCAAACCGTAACTAAACGTTGTTAATTTCAACCCCGCGGCTTCTGCGTCCTGTAACAAGAGCTCCACCTGCTCCAACAAGCTAAGCCTGGTATACGCAGAAAGCAGAGCATTAACAGCTCGAAGGCTAACCTTCAACGACTTGCTCTTCATCTCAGCATAAGCCGCCTCGGCGTCGTCAATTCTTCTCTCCACAACGAGCGTTTCAATCAACGCAGCATAGCTTCGACTATCTGGACACAAATCGCATGCTTGCATCAAATCCATGTAGTAAAATGCGCTATCCGGGTCGCCAGCGCAACAGTACGCGTTGATCACATCGTTGTAAAGTTTAATGTCCATTTCAAGGCCCTCCTGTTTGATATCGGCACACTCTCGAAATGACCTCCACACCAGCACGCTTCTTCGCGCACGCCTGAAACACAAGCGTATAGTTTACATTGTCCGGCTGATAACCGGCGCCGCGCATCTGGTCAAGCAATTTCATCGCCCGCTCATACTGACTCTCCCGGGCGCAGATGCCGACTATCGCATTGTACGCCATCGGGCCGGGATTCTCCAGGTGCTCAAAAAAATCCACCGCGTCCTCCAACCGACTCTCGCGACTAAGTCCCGTCATCACGATAGCGCACAACAAGTCCATGGACTCAGCGCCACAAACGTTACACGATTGCAACAGAGTCAGCAATTTCCTTGCCGTCACCGAACGCTTGGAGGCGCAGAGCTGTAGGAAACTCCCTCGCCACACGGGAAACGGCAACTCGCCGAGGCTCGCGAGAATCTCCTCGTCTACAAACTCCGCTTCGTTTTCTTCCAGAAACTCCACAAGAGGAACTACGGCGGGTGACATCGAATGCAATACTCTGTTCTCACTCTGGAAGTGCGCTACTGCCGGAGCTCCCTGCCATTTTGTGTGGCCATTGGACGCAAACCGGTGGCTCCTGGTGCTCAAAGAAACGCGGGGGAAAATTCGGTGGCTTAAATTCGGTGGGATACAGAGAAGCCGAAGGAGAGACAGGTCGGCCGCCATAGCCGCTGCTAGCTGAACGCTCAATTACGCAACATCGTCACTCAAAATCTCCATACTCTTACACTGAATCCCACCCTGGCTGCAAAAATTTCTAGTGACTCTGCTTTCCTTCGTCCATCATTCTAGCAGCCATTGCGTGGTGACCAATTGGTCCACCATAGCCATTCCCTAAACCTCCTCGGCTGCTTGTTTCCCTACCTGGCTGTGTAGCATCAACACGAGAGCTTCGGATTGCAGCAAACCCTAAGTTAGTGCAATCTTGAACTCACAGAATTGCTTGCCGAAATGGTGCAAGAGTTCAATTGTCTTCGGAGTGACGCTGGTGCCAGTAGAGGAGAAGGGTTTGGGAACGTGGGAACGTGGGAACGATATCCAGGGCAAGTTAGGGCAAGACAATCGGTCGGTCCACCGTGTGGCCACCGTGGCTGTCCCTCCGTCCCTCAAAATCAGTGATCTCAAAACTGGCTAAAATTAGCTGGATTCTACCCCAAAAACAATGGGGCTGCTAAATATACAAAGAAAGAAGATGAACAAAAAAATTGACATGTAGCAAGAATGCTCATTGTGATATAAATATGTAGTAGCTTCATGAGGTGATATTTGCGGATATCATCATGGTATCACTTTGATATATCAAGGGTATTGTCCGATATTATAGAGGTATCGTGAGTATTGTTTGCATTGGGTAGTAAAAGTAGATACCATTTCTGTAGGAGGTTGCTTAATGTTCTAAATGTCATAAAGTGGTTTAGAGATCACTGCACAAAATAATTTGTTTAGGTATTTTGTCGAAGGCATGCAGGATTGGCACATTTGTGTGAAATCTATTATATTAAATGCACATTGTTGTGCGATTTGTCATGACCCATTGTCACGAAAACGATCACGTTTTCATCTAAAATGGTTTTTATTTGGTTCTAAAAAAGACTTTGACCGGCTATCTGGTTCATATTCTCCTACATTCAATGTTGCAATGCAACAAGTAACTATGTGATTATTTTTTATTTTTTATTTTTTTTGACACACACAAACTGCATTTTTGCAACCCGCGGCAAGTTTTCCAATATGTTTTCCAAGTATTTCTATGTGCTAATAGAGTTAACCGAAAAGTCAATTCAAAGAGGAAAGTTTTAGCAAAGTCCTCTTGAACTCCTCTTGAACTCATATTGAAATATAAATAGACCGAAAACTAGTTCATGATGAGTTGGGAGACAATCTAAAACAAGCCATTGTCATTATTCTCCACACCTCACAATGACTCCCACACCTTCTACCAAAGCTCCAAGCCCATGGTCCACAAGGGGACAATCTATGACACGCCACTATTCAACCCAAGTATAGCTCAAAATAGAGGTTAGAAGTAGAGCAAAAAGGGAGGTTAGATGGCCTTCTTTTCGGTTAACTCAAATATTTAACTATTTTCAAGAATGTTTCCAAATTTTTCCAAAGAAATGGAATATTCGAAAATGCTCTTTTTATACCATAACATCTGAAAGAAATCAGTAAGATTCATGGTGTGTGGTTCTCCTATCTAAACATCAAGGGAGCCTCAGCTTGAGTTCCCTTTACATTTAGATAGGGCAACAAAGCTACCCTCTCGGTTTTACATCATATGGCACTATGTGGAACATCCAACTTTAAACCTTTGACGCGCTTGTGTACAATTTTTCATCCATCTTGGTTTTTGTGCTAGTTGACTATCATTTGTAAAGTATGCATCTTCAAACTAAGATATTGTGATTTTTTTAAATAACAGAATTTCTTATGTCAAGTTTCATTCTTAGTTCAAAAGTGAGACCTTAAACATGATTTTTCAAAATAAGTAGACTCAAACAATGAAATCATACCATCTCGTAGTGCATGTCATTCTAAATTCATTACAAAAAATTTATTATTTTTGGTTAATTTGGAATTTTTCGTTGAATTTCAAAAGAAAAGATTGAAATTTTAATTACAATATATTAATTAAAAAATATATTAAATCCAACTGTTTAGATGTGATCTTCACATTAACATTTACAACTTAGCTTTGTAAATCAACTCCAGTTTCAAAAAACAAGCAGCTAATCGTGTAGTCTATGCCTTCGTATTTACCCTCAACTTACTTTTACAACTTGTTTTTACTGTTCAGCCTTGTATCTCCTTAAAAAGGAAGTGTTTCCGTAGTCTCTCCCCGGTGGGGCAGAAATAACCCCAAAAAAAACAAAAAATCAGTGTTGAATCAGGACGTTAAAGGGTTAAAGAACTCTGAGTCTAGATACAGTGACTGTCAAAACTGAGTACGAAATAGCTTAGTCTACCTTTAGCCATTCATATTTTATAATTTACTGCATTTAATGCCAAATCAGTTGACGGCACAAGTATACATTCAAGTAAATGATGTGGCTACCAAATTACAAGTCCAGCAATGCAAAATGATTTGAGAAAGATATAGATCAAAGTAAATTAGCTCTAAAACTCAGTTATGCTCACACTTGGATTACGCGGTGAATGCTACAAATTTGACATGCACAAGTGGTTTTCTGGGTCTATTTTTTTGGATGGGCATGTTCTTGGCCTTCACATTTATAATTGTGTCCCTATTCAGTGCACATCATGTATGCAAATTGAGCAAAATGGTTTCATTAAGGTCTCTCTCTGTTGTTGATAGAAAGCAGATAGAAGAAGCTACTTTAGAAAAGTTGAGGAGGGGTGAAAGTACTAGAAATGTTGCTAGAGACTTACAAGTATCCCAAAGTTGGGTTGCACAATTTCGTAAGCAACATTTGAGTGAGTTGAGTGATGTGAATCGCAGTTTTGGTGGCAGGCCATAGGTGTACAGTGCAGCTGATCGCAGGGCTTGTGTGAGAGAAATCACTATAGGTGGCTTAGAAACTGCACACAAAGTTGGAAATTACTTGAGAGGAGCTTCATGTTGGTATGAGTGATAGTACTGTGAGGAGAATGTTACGAAAAGCAGGTTTGAAATGTGAAGTGAAGCAAAAGAAACCAAAGCTCACACTTCTTCAAATTAAAGGACAATTAGAATTTGCTAGACGTCATTGCCATTGGACTGATGATGATTGGGATTGTGTAGTATTTTCTGATGAAACAAAAATCAACCGATTTTACTCTGATGGTCGCAGTTGGTGTTGGTTTCGTGATGGACAGAGTAGAAGTGCTGGAATGGTGCAACAAACTGTCAACTTTGGAGGTGGGGGAGTGATGATGTGGGGTTGCATGACTCCGAGTGGCCTTGGTATGATGTGTAGGATTGAGGGAAGAATGGATCAGTACATGTATAGAGAAATTTTAGAGCGAGAACTGGTTCATACACTGCATACATACAATCTAGATCCTGCCAATTTGATTTTTCAACAGGATAATGACCCAAAGCATACATCCAAGAGTGTGCGCCGTTGGCTGAATTCGCAAGAATTCACTCTTTTGAAGTGGCCGGCGCAATCTCCAGACTTGAATCCGATCGAACATTTGTGGGCAACTTTAAAACGTCGACTCAACCAATATGAGAGACCTCCCAAAGGAATGTTAGAATTGTGGGAGCGTGTTGAGGATTGTTGGGCTTCAATTACTCCCAGTGAGTGTAAGAACTTGTATAAAAGCATGCTTAAGCGCATTGTAGCTGTTATAGTTGCTAAGGGTAGGTGGACAAATTTTTAACTTTGTTCCAGCTAATGTGAGCAAAACTGAGTTTTGGACTGAACTTCACTTTACTTTTTTTTTAACATGCATACATGTGTGTAATAGACCTCAATCCCCATGGAAGTATGACTGATTGCAATGGTAATCCTGTGCAATTTATGGTTTCATTTTTGACGCATCCAATTTCCCTACATTGTTTGTTAAATTTCAGTAAGCTGTGTTCGTACTCAGTTTTGGCAGTCACTGTATTTTTCTCATCTGTTCCCACCACATGCCATCCTCAGAAACAAGAAACGTAGCTCTTGAGATTCATTCGTACTGATAAAAATATGATCTCAACAATTTTGGCTATTGTATCCAAAAGTGATTTCTCCACAATTCTATACTTCTCTCAAAATTCCTGATGTGTCGCAAACAATATCCTCTACCTTGAGCAACGACTGCATTGATCAACATGAAAAACGTGTATGTTTCATTGTATCTGCCACTTGAGGATTAATGACCTCTGTCTACATTAAGTTGTAACTCGATAAATGAATGGTTACAAGATCATTTATCCACCGGGCATCAGGTTATGAGGTCCCCCCTACAGCCCTATCCATAACCGCTAGAGATACCAATGGGTACATGTATGGTGTCAGTTCTATCTGTTCTAGTGGAGTATGCCAATGGGTACATATGGAGGGGAAACTGCTGAGGTTGAGAATGATCTGAAAAACTGTTAGCTACATACCAATCTTGTGCAACAGAAGAAGCGGAAGAAGCTGCTTGATGATGTTGATGATGATTCTCAGTGGAATCCATCGGCCGGCAATTCGACCGGCAAATCAAAGAAGCTGATCTCGTCAGAACACAGGATCCCTTTCTACTAGTAACATGCAATAAATAGTTTACGTCAAATTAGGCAAATACTCGAACGTCCACACGTCACAAAACCTTCATTCTTGGGCTACACTGCAAAGATGAGAATTTTGTGAATGAGGTTTAGATGATGTGACATTTCAGATTTGACAATGGATCTGTGGGTACTACGGTAATAATATGTATCCATATCTCATCAAGCACTTAACGCGAGGCTACAACTTTGGACTGAGCGTATCACTTCCCCATGATTCATGAGGAGGTCTCTCTATGGTCCAAATGATCATAGAGAGGCCTCGTCATGAATTATAGGGAGGATTCTCTTTATGAAGTTATCTAAAAGCTTTTAAAATAGTAAAATTTTACTGATTTTCACAGAAATACTATTGCTTAGCCAGCTCATAAGACCATCCATGTTTCTAATATGGCCATGATAGAGCTAAAATCACATGGCTCAAAAGGTGTTACTAACTAGAAATGTCAGTAATCTGATCAAATGTGAATAATTAGCACCTCTTGTAGAGAAGCATGTAGGCTTGTTGAGATGTCACTGCATAAATATCAACCTGTGTGACCTGCACCAACCAAAACTGACCAATTAGAGAATATACTTGTAGAAAAGCATCAAGATACAAGTGCAATAGAATATTGATAGCATAAACACGTGGCTGCTAAAACACGACCAAAAAATATTGGATGAATAACCACTCTAGACTTGAGTTTGTAGCCGAGTTCACTATTATAAATGAACAGTAAATCCTCAAAAGTAAATCTAACCCTAAACACTCAATTCTTTTATTCCTTGTATGTATCAGTACATTTTTTTTTTCCTTTGATGAACTTCACCTAGATTCTTTCTAAGATCTTCCCGAGAAAGTACCACTTATGAAGAGCTGAGAGCTCAATTATCCTCATTAAGAGCACTTCAAGCTGTGTCCTATATCCGCTCATTTCAAAACTTGCACACTTAACCCTTAAACGACAATGCCAGCCCCACGGGCTTGGTTTTAGTTTGGGAGAATCTTGTTCATAACTTCTACACCATTGCACCAAATGGGGTTTTAAAAATTCCAAACCGAGCACCTTAAAGAGATCTATACTTCTTTAGAATAAAGCTAAAGTAAATTAAACACAAAATCATGCTTAAAATAGAATTTAGAAGAGATTTTGGGTGTGGTATCAGGTAAGGAATTGTCGTTTAAGGGTTAAGCATGCAAGCAAGGAGATTTTCACCTTCAACATTTTAAGCATTTCTTTATCAAATGAAACGAACACTCTATCTTGTAAAACATCTCAAGAGGATTTCAAAAAGACTAAGCTCATCTTCTAATTCCAACTTATTTGTGCACTATGAGCATTTGAAGATCTATCATTCTTTACTTGGGGTTTATCGTTTTTGGGTAATTGTTGACACAATAGGAAACCTCGAGTCTTGAGCTTAGTATCAAACTAAAGCTCTCGCATTGAAACAACACCCAACTTCTAATTCTCAAAGTTGTGCACACAATCAATGATTTTCAAAACTTGTTTGAATTATGGCAGTATGGTTATGGTAAATTTTGAAACTTGCATTCAACAAGAGATTAACCACCTCACTCCTACGCTTACAGGGACTGCTGATACAACATCATGTCACTTTCCTACTACTACAAGAATGTAGGTTGGACACACATAACTTTATTGAAATTCAAATTAACCTTTCAGTGCACATGATAGAGTCTAATCCATTCCAACAAATTAACATGTGACAACCATTCTAGATAGATACTAGCTAGAATTCCTCCAAAGAAAAGGAACATTATTTTGGGAACATAATTCAGGAACATGATTTTATTATTCATGTAGGTCATTTCATCTTGAAGTTTCTAAAAGATATAAGTTTCAATTCTCGAATAGTTCATACACGAGTAGAAAAGATGGCATTGTCAAGGGAGATGCCGAGGTAAGTAGTGCCCAATTCCATGCATGCATAGTGATTTTTATCGGGAGCGCCACCATTTCTACTAGTGATAACAGATTGCATTGACATGCAAGCTTTCCTGTTCTATATAAGGGATGTCTTCTTCTTCATTCACATCATTCTCAACTTGTATGGTTCCAATGTTTTGAGGATTCTTTGATGCAACCGAGGATTTTAGTTCATGTTTTGAATTAGAGGATGGGTGCTTGACGGGTTGGACATGCTTGTGGCTTCCTCGTTACATGGCCGTTGTCTTTCACGAGACCTGACAAATTTTTATTAGAGGAGATTGGTGGCAAAGTTGGCAACACTTCCTCCAACAAACTAAGTATTCATTCACGTTCGCCAAAACAAAGAAAACAGGATCCAAATATCAAACACTTAGCTTAGAGTATGAAATATCGTCATACAGCTTAAACATAGGGGCCACGCAAGAATCAAACCCATACCACCTAATATAGATTTTTTCGACTTCTTATATTATATTCCAACTTAACCTCTAAATGCTCGAAGGAGGTCCCCCACCCAAACCGCCTCATTTTGGACATTTTTGCTGATGATCTCTAAATGCTTTTCAAAGCCCTTTCAGAGATTTCTTAAATGGAAAATGACCAAAAAATGGTCTCTTGGGAGCTTAGGGGCTAAAGGAGTGACCATCCAACATACAACTCCACATTTAACCATACTAATTGAGTCAAAATACTAATTTTCTAGTTTTCCTTTTTGTTTTCTTATACTACTTGTTACTTGTTACTTTTGTAATTGTAGAGTCTATCTTTGAAAGAGGGCATCAAAGGTAGTATATGTGCCATCTTCGTCCTAGTGGCCAAGTTGGTAGCACTTCTGCAAGCAGACTCTTCATTCATATTGGCTCTTTGGACCAGAGTTCCTTTTTCTCTTCATGTTGGCACTTTGGACTAGAGTTACTATCTCTCTCAATGGAGATTGAATAGACTTGAACTTGACATTTGCTTAACCCCTAAAGGACCAAGGAAGGGGGGGGGGGGGGGGGGGGGGGTGTTGAACTTAGCTCTTGTTTTCTTGACTAGTTCTTGTAGCAAGCTCAATTCCCCATTGGTGTGGGGTAGTTTTGACGATCAACACCGTTGAAATTAAAGAAGACTTACGTAGTTTTTTTATGAAAAAAAGATCAACAAAATCGCATAATTTTTGAGAAAATGCCACCGTTGAGAAGATTGATGGAACTTGTTTGGGGTATTTTGTACACATGGTGAAATCCGATTGTTCAAAAATGCTCCAAAAATTTGGAAATTTTTATTGTGAGTAGATATTATCATTTTAAAGACGCAAAAAAATTTCAAGTGATTTGGATGTGTGAGGAAGAAGATACAATGGTCTAGAGTGACGCCTAGATACCTACCGTGCAACTCAAAAAAATCACCAAAAATTGCTCACTTGATGAATTTCCAATCAAGAAGTACCTACAAATTTGGCTCTTAAAAAGAGCTAGGGTCTCTTTGTTTCTCATCCTACAATTCAAAGCTTAAGAACCCAAATTTCCTCACTTTCTAGTTCCAAAAGCCCCTTGGGGGCCTTAAGGTCCTTTAGGGGTTAACTTCTAAGTGAACAAATGATCATTTTATGATCGTTACTCGTTTTTTACGGGCTATTCATGATGAAAGTAATATTTTTATAAAAAAATAAAAAATATTTTCAAGTAGGAAATCAAGTCTACTTTCCAACCCAATTTGAATCATGTAAATCCGAGTTAAACTCCACTGAAGAGAGTTTTTCAAAGAAAATGACCTTATTATTGTCCGGGTTTTATTAAAATTACTATTTCGGAAAATTAACAATGCTCTCTCTTTTTAGAAAAAAATTCCTTTTTGAATTTTAGAATAGAATGTCTAGTTTTAACCATTCATACCAAATTTCAAATTCCAAAAATAAATTGTTGATCATTAAATGGTAAATGCTTCTAAATTCATTAAATGAGTATCTAAATGTTTTTTTGAAGTTCTACTGTATAGATAATTACTAAACATCATGCATCTCATTTTTTTTTTTGAACCAAACTTCATCAAAGTTGTAGAAGTAACGTTTTATAACACATCTAGGTTTTGCCTCTAACCCCTATTATTTGGAGGTTAAATAAGGACGGGGCCGGGTGCCTCCTGGAGAGGGGGTCTTGGCCAATTTGCGAAACATGAGTAGAGTACATTCTCATTCTTACACGACGAATACGTATAAGATAAGGCACTTTCACAAAGGGAATTCCTAAGTTAGAACCCATTAACTCGAGGGCGGGAGCTCTTGGAGCCATTGATGGGTTTTGCTTGCAAATTCTTGAAGAAAAGTGGTTTATCCCATTCTGGCCAGGCTGGAAGCCAGAATGTGCTTCCCCCAGCCCACTCTCTAGTACAATATCTTCTCAGTGACAATCCTCATACGTTTTCCTCGCCTAGACGGGTCTCATGCAAGTGAGGTCCCTGTCCAGTCAATAGAGATTTTGCTTCGAGAGCATTACTTATGGGCCGCGGATGGAATGGAAGCCAACTCAGAATGCTTTACAAATACGAAAACAAAATTACTCACATATAATATACATACATATATTATATATGTATGCAATCTATTATATTAAGTACATGGCGTCACAATGCCATATCTCTACCCTGCTTGCTATCCGTCACGACTCCATGCCACAAAATCATCTACATTTCACATCCATACATTTCATTCAATTTTTCATCATATTCTCAAATCGTTCTCCATGATGTTCCCCAAAGCTTCGCATCACATTTCCTAGCGTTCCCGTCATGTTCCTATTGTTTCCAAGACCTCTCTATGTTCCTAAAGTTTCTATGTTCCTTTTGCGTTCCCAACAGGGCCCGGGAAGAACTGACAGTCAGTGTCAAGTCAACCAATTAATTTTTGGAAATAGCTGGTTGATTTTCAAGAGTGGAGGCAAACCACCGAACTAAATGACTAAAAATTAATTATATTTAGTATTAATAGACGAAATATACCGGATATAATCTTTAAAAACCAGTTGCTTTTGGAAAATAAAGGACATTGACTGGTTGCCTCAAAAATCTTCCCGAACAATGGTTCCCAATTGATTCCCACGTTCCCAATGCAATGTTGGTGCCCCACCTCTAAATCCCCCATTGGTCTTGAATGCGGGCACTGTTCATTCATCCCTCCTATTTTTTGGAATTTCCATTTTGGGTACCTTCAGTGCTTTTTTTGGCAAAATTTTTTAGTGATTTTTGGGAATAAAAAACCATTGGAAGAGGTGATTGTTTTTTGAGGTGGGCCCTGAACGAGAAAAAAATAGGGGGCACTTTTGTCCCCATTCATTCAAAACCAAGACCACCGGGGTTCTAGAGAAATCCATGTTGGTGCATTACAACAAAGTGTTTACTAGGATGTATATCTATTATATTAAATACACAGTGTCACGACCCCTGTCACGAAATCGGTCACGTTTTCATCCAAGTTTTTCGTCCATCAATTATCGTCCAATATCTCATCATACATCATTTTCATCCATTTTCATTCATTTGCCTGTTTTGTAAACTATTTTCATCTATAATCACGTTTTTCAATTTCTTTCAATCAACATTCTTTGCAATGGAGTCCATGTTTCTTGATCATGTTTATTTAAGGTAGGTGGTCCAGAAACCGCTCAAATTTCAGATTTGGCAGGTTCATTGGGGAGTTAGTAAGGGAATCAATCTTGGAAGATGTGCAAAGTATTTAAGAAATTGGACCAATTGGAATAATTAATTTTGGATTAATATTGAATTAGTTATGAATTTTGGAAGGGGAACTCATAGGTGTACCCAAAACCACTCACCCTAAACTGTACACCATGATTACATAGAAATTTGAGGTTGGAAGCTATAATGTACCTCCTTCTTGGATAGGTCTAGTGAGCGGTTTAAGGTGCTGTGTGGGTTTTGAGCCACCTACCTTAGTTTTGTGTTGCATTGCAACAGGAGATTTACTAGTATACGTATATGTACGTATACGAATACGAAGACCACGAAGCTGCGGGCACAAGACCCGGAGAAGACCGTCTCCTCCCTCATGCTCTTTCTCTTCCGTCTGTGTTTTTTCTCCTTTCACGATCACTGCGTCGTCCCTCGCCAGTTCAGAGCATTAACTTCACTTACTGCCACTCACCCACTCACTCTGTAGCCCTCCTTTCAATTCCCTCAGGCACCCCCTGCATGCACTCCGACTAACTTCAGTACAGTACCATCGTCGCTTCAGTTCCTCTTCTCCACTCTCACAACGCTCGCTCGCTCGCTGTCAGGTAACGCACCGCATGTGTTTTTAGTAACGCTCCTTTTGGTCCAGTAATAAGTTCGTAGGTGGGTTTTGCGTTTCTGAGCGTTCCTGGGGTTTTCATGCGCCGTTTGGGGTTTGGAAACCTCTTTGTTTTTTTTTTTTTTTTTTTTTTTTTGGGTAACCCTCGTTCTTGTACGTAAAGTAGGAATATATATATATTCTCACTCTCTCGTTCTGTCTGAAGTCTGTGTTTAAGATTTTAGTACCCTAATCCTTAGAGATCTCTAATGTTATTCTAGGACGATATATGTGAACCGGATTGAATTCAGAACGTGAGTCTTAGCTATTCGGTTGAGTGTGAATTTGTAACCCTCATTCTTGTATGTAAAGTAGGGATGTGTATATTCTCTCGGAAGTCTGTGGTTAACCCTTAAAGGTCCTTGGGGATATAGTAGATACGTTGCCGTATGTTTTGACATTTGTTGTAAGTTTCAAATTGAGATCCTACTAGCTTTTAAGAGCATGTAGACATGAATTTTATTGATATGAAACTCGTAGGAGGTGTAGAACCATTCCAAATACAATGATATAATATTGGCCGGAATGGCCAATTTGGACCTTTAGTACTTAGAGGGTTAAGATTTTAGTACTTAGAGGTTTCTAGCCCTTTCTAATGTTACTCTACGGATTGAATCCGGAACAGATTAATCGTGTGTGAATTTGTTTAACCTTCGGAACTAGGTTTGCAAGGAAGAATTAGTTAATGATATGGCTTTTAGTATACTAGTGGGACCCGTGCCGTTCAGCACATTGAGCTTGGGATGTCTCCTCGTGAGACAAACCGAGCTCTATTGTATAATAGACTAATGGGACCTGTGCCGTTGAGCATGAGCTTGGGTTGTCTCCTCAACAGATTCCAGCGCAGAATAGCGCAGAACAGTCGAGCGAGACAAACTGAGCTCTATTGTATAATAGATAATAACTATTGGTGTGACCTCTTGTGAATTATGTGCCATTGAACGGTCGAGTGAGACAAACCGAGCTCTATTGCATAATAGACTAATGGGACCCGTGCCGTTGAGCACATTGAGCTTGGGTTGTCTCCTCACGGATTCCAGTGCGGAACGGTCGAGTGAGACAAACCGAGTTGTATTGTATAATAGTCTAGTGCGACCTCTGCCGTTGAGCACATTGAGCTTGGGTTGTCTCCTCACGGATTCCAGCGCGGAACGGTCGAGTGAGACAAACCGAGTTGTATTGGATAATAGTCTAGTGCGACCTCTGCCGTTGAGCACATTGAGCTTGGGTTGTCTCCTCACGGATTCCAGCGCGGAACGGTCGAGTGAGACAAACCGAGTTGTATTGGATAATAGTCTAGTGCGACCTCTGCCGTTGAGCACATTGAGCTTGGGTTGTCTCCTGAACGGATTCCAGTGCGACAAACCGAGCTCTATTGTATAATAGATAATAACTATTGGTGTGGCCTCTTGTGAATTATGTGCCATTGATGGTTGCAGGAATCATGACGGGAGTGATGGAGCAAGTGAATGCAACACTGGCGATGATCCCGGAGTACACGGGGCTGTCAACGGGGACGTTCTTCACAATTGTGGCGCTGGTTTTTGGTATTTACTACCTCATCTCGGGCCTGCTCGCACCCGCCCCGGTGAAGTTCGTTCCGGCGCCGCCTCTGCCGCCTCCGGCTCAGCTCGGCGAGATCACAGCCGAAGAGCTTCTGGCCTATGATGGCAATGACCCCAACAAGCCTCTGTTGATGGCCATCAAGGGCCAAATCTACGACGTTTCGCAATCTAGGTATGTGAAACATTTGAATGTACATCATCTTTGAATACTCCCTCCGTCCCAAAGTTATTGTCATGTGCTTGAAAGTGCTCTTTTAAGTAGGTCATATTGTAAGAAACATCATGATTAAAAAAGGTTCCAAATTATGTCACTAGAATGATTGAAGAACATTGCATGTGTTTATTGCAACCTAAATAAAATTAGCCACAAGGAAGTATTTTTTTGACCTACTTAAAAAAGCACTTTCAAACATGACAATAAATTTGGGACGGAGGGAGTACTAGGGAGTGGATTCATTGGGGATGTCGTGAAGAATTGTCAGTTTCTAGTACTACAGCATCAAAAGCAAAACGTCTGGCTCAAGTGTGTGAACGGGGACTTTAGCTTCTAGCCTTTTTTTAATCGAGTCTGGCGTTTGCTTTTGTTGTTGTAGTACTTGAAATTGCTTTTTCTTTCTCACTCCCCACTGAGTGCATTCCCTGAAAGGCATACTTGAATTCTGCTATGTTTACCTCATTAATATGATTGAATGTGTCTGTGTTGAAAGCCTTTTTCCCTTTACAAATAATAAATTTCTTCTATATATAGGAGAATATCATATCTATAATACAATACAGCTCGGTTTGTCTCACTCGACCGTTCCGCGCTGGAATCCATTGAGGAGACAACCCAAGCACATATTTGAAGTCCATAAAAGTTCTTAACATTAAACTAACGTCAATGTGCTCAACGGCACGGGTCTCACTAGTAATCATATAATACTACAATTGACAAGTATTATCACCATCTCGGGATCGATTCCCTCCAACGTCACTTCCCTGTGAATCAAGTTTTTTTTTTTTCTTTCCTCCATTTTTACATGGTGAATTAACCTACTAAGAGAGCATCTAGTGGATGACACTCAGTGCATTCCCTGAACGGATATAGTAACTTGCGACCTCTATAGTTTTTTTGCCTGAAATGTACATGGTCTGAACATGCGAGATTTTTGAAAATTCATACCATGTCCTAGAAAGTCATTGTTTTTCACTAACTAAATAGAAATAAAGACCGTCTAATAATAAGAACCATGCTTTGTGTGGATGCTTTTAGGTAAATATACCATAGATGTTTGGGTGGGTATTGGCAAAAGGACCACCCATCATATTCCATACGAGCACCTTATAAGTAAACATGTCTTCATGTTAATATCATAATTATAAATATACGCATGTTACACGTGTCTACATGTTCCATAATCATAACCATAATTGTTTCACGTAACTGAACATCAGTGCTACATGAAATTATAAAGTGTCACATGATTATAATACGTGTTACATAATCATAATCACAATTCTTTCAGTGTTTCATGATGATAGTAAATGTTAAATAATCATAATCATGAACATGCTTACATTCCATATCATCACCTTATACTACATGTTTCATTGCCTTCTACCATATTCCATACTTTTTATCAATGTTTGAGCAATTCATCAGAGCAAGTTTACACTGTAATGTATCATTACGATGGAGTTTATTTCTACTGAAGTGTGAAGGTTCATGAAAGTGATGCCGTAACGAGGGAAAATTGCTGTGACAAGGGTATTGATTATGATTATATAACATGTTTCCTTTTGTCATTACATGTCATTATATAAGTACTCTGGTTGTGTGTTGAACTTTTTTTTTTTTTTTTTGTGACAGGGCATTTTACGGACCGGGTGGACCGTACGCTCTCTTTGCTGGAAAAGACGCAAGCAGGGCGCTGGCCAAGATGTCGTTCGAGGAGAAGGATTTGACTGGTGACATTGAGAGATTGAGTGCGTACGAGGCCGAAGCTCTGACCGACTGGGAGTTCAAGTTCATGAGCAAGTATGTGAAAGTGGGAACTGTCAAGCCGAGCGCTGCTGTCAAGAGTGAGGAGGAAGCCCCAACTGAAGAAGAAGAAACGCCTGCTTCTGCTTCTGCTGAGGAGTAGGAGAGGCTTGAAAATTGACAAGAGAAAGAAAAGGAGGAGGAGCTTCTTGTACATGCAACTGTACAGCGTCGAAAGGAGTTGTTGTTGTTGTTGTTGATCCACTGAAGAATATATAGATGTTTTGTTCTTATCCAGGTACAACCAAACCATTCTCAGGCTACTACTGGTTCATATTATAATTCAGGTCTCTCACTTTTCACTTTTTCAATAAGCCTCTTGTGACTAGCTGTCCTACATTCCCCTCTAGGCTTGTAAGTGCGTGAGAAAAATAGCTTTTAGACCTCTTACAAAAGTGTTGTTCTGCACTCTTGAATGGAATCAACAATTACCTGGTTGTTGTTAATGGATTGTTGGTCATTCCCTTACATCTGGAACTAATTGGTCTTTCAATATCAGTTTGCTTTGCAGAAGTAAAAAAAAAGTTGAGAAAGGATACTCTCCAAGTGTATGTGGAATTGCTTCAATGACCAGAGTTCAATAATGTCATCCGTTTTTCGAAGCATGAGATTTATGATGGTGAATTGTGCAGACTTTATTGAACAACTTTCTACTGAGGGGTGAATATCTAGAAATATAGGGAACCGTACAAATCAATGAAGAGATTTTTACAATAGCACTATGCAACATAAAATTGTACATAATTTGTTCACAACCTAATAGAGCGTCATACTACCTTGCAGCTCTTGGTAAGGTCTCAAGACTTGAGGCTCAAACGTGCCTGGAATTGCAATTTGTCCCATTTGTATTGGACTCCATAATAATTAACCCCTAAAGACCAAGGTTGATTTTCCAAGTTTAGTTAGCTCAGTGTTTGAATGAGTATTGGTCCTCAATTCTTGAGATTTTTTGTGGTGATTCTACTCTTTGTAACGAAGATGGGATGGTAATTTACGTACGTAGGTGATCTGTAAGTCAAAAGATACAATCATGCAAAGGTGAAAAACCTAACCACGGGCAACTTTTGAAAATTTTCATGCACTGAACTATGCATCTAAATTTTTGCACACAATGAGCTAACACCCTCATGCACACAATTGCCAAATTCACTTTACCAAATTTGAGACTAAACTTTGCATTTTTGGCATTTTCAGAAAGTTTTAAATATGGGCAGCAAGCCAACAGAACCCTAAACGGTTGAAAATTTGTAGGTTGGATTGGTCAAAAAGGTCATTGATCAAAAACTATTTGACTTTTTATGAAAATGAGTACTTTGGAGTGTTTGAAGAGGAGCATAGTTGTGGTCCTTTAAAGAGGAGCGTAGTTTTGTTTCAATGGCCCTTTATCTTGCGGGCACTGGATCATTAACATTACGAACAAACACTTTATTTGAACAAAGGCCGGAGTTTCTATCTTATCTATCTATCTAGCTGGTCCTTCAGGAGTTAAATAGTAGTAGTAGTAACACGGTATACAAACACTTTGTTTCTCGTTAACACTTTAGCCCCTAATGAACGGTATACAAAATCACAGTTTTCTCATCTGCCATTGAGTTTTTGATTTGTGAGTTTCGTGTTGCAATGATTCATTCAAAATTTCAAAGAATTCATTGTAAAAGTGCTCTTAAAAAAGTCAACTTATTAAATTAAGCAACCAAAAATCTTCAAAAATCATTTTACTTAGAGTATTACATTTCAACCAATCACAACAAATTTCATGTACAAATTGTCAATATCTTAATTGTAATCAAATTACAAAAGAAATTTCAATTTTAAGTTCCAAATTTTACATGATTTTTTTGGTGACAACAATCATAGATCTAACCACATGGATAAATTCAAAGTATCCCTCTTAGTTACATTTTATAAGACATCTTTAAAATTCTCCAAATCTGAAGAGGAGTGAGGACGTTTAGGGGTTAACATTAAAATTTTATTAACTTGTAAGGTCCTCACGTTTCTTGGAGATTTGTCAAAATTCATTATATAATGTAACTTCAAAGAATGATTTGACATTCATGTATGAATAAAAGTTATAGATTTTTGTTTTTAGATAATTTGATTACAAACCAAACATTGGCATATTTTGAGTGATTTTGTCTTTTTTTAATCTATTTTTAAAATTTATTTTATTAATAAATTGAAACATAGAATTCAAAATATGGTGACTCTTTTCTTTTTTGGTAAAATCTGTCAATTGAGTTTTCAAGGTCATCTCCTTTCTACAAATTTCACACAAACCTGAAATTTTTCATTTTGTTACAAGAAGTAATTCATGTGTGAACTAGAACTTATACCATTGATGTTTTTTTACATCATTTGGAATCCAAATGTTGGAACAATTAAGGATTACTAAACCTACTCCAATAAAATAACTTCCATTTAGGATGTGGTTCAACATCAACTTCATAACACATTGGTCCATTTCCCTTCTATAAAATATAATCAATTTGTTCAAAATGACCTTAAGATTTCATGTTAAAAATTAACCAATTTTTTTAAGCAAAAGTTGGCCAAAACTAAACCTACCTGCATTTTTCCTGGGTGCATTAAAATATGAAGGTGTACATGTGCCATTTTGCAAGACTCCAGGTCATCATCTGGAGGGTCCCACGGTCATGGCCCCCCTATCTCACGGTCATGGGCATCATTCCCACGGTCATAGGCTTTGTTAGCTCAGTTGGTTAGAGCGTCGTGCTAATAACGCGAAGGTCACAGGTTCGAAACCTGTACAGAGCATTTTCTCCGCCTTCTTGTGTTTGAATTAGATAACGTGAATTTTGCTTTAATGTACTTTTATTTGTTCATCTCAAATAGTTAAAAGGTATAGAAGCTCTTCTATACTAAGCTCTTCTATGAAGTAAAATGATTCCGGAATACACGTATGAGGTAAAATGATTCCGGAATAGTGGTCCAAATTCTGAGGTCTAATAGAGAAGGGTTAAATAACTCAAAATCATGGGAAAATCCATCTCATCTTTAGCTACTTTTAACCCTTAAACGTCAAAGCAAGCCCCACGGGCTTGGTATAAAGGAATAATTGAAGAAAAAAGTAGTTTTACTCAACCAAATCAAGCGAGACTTGTTGCGTTGGAAAGCTACTGAAAAAGCGATCTAAATTCCAAATTTTCGCCTCATTTGAGAGATTGTGGAATCGTTGGTAAGCAATCAAAGTTATCAAATTGAACAAGTTTTGAGGTTGGGGCAGCTGAAGTTCAGCAGTGCCGCAGTGCTAGCCAACAGTGCACTGCAGAGCCGTTTTTGCCGTTTTTTCCGTTTTTGCCGTTTTTTGTTTTTTTTTGTTTTTATTTTTTTTTGCGCAAAAAAATTTAGATTCTTTCGGGGCTGCCCCGTCCAGGCCCTCTTGACGTTTAACCCCTAAAGGACCACGAGGTCACCACGTGGCTTCTGGAACTAGAAAGTGAGGAATTTCGAGTTGTTGAACCGTGAATTGTAAAGTGAGCAACAAAGAGACCCTAGTTCTTTTTGAGAGCTGAATCCATGAGTACTTCTTGATTGAAATTTCATGAAGTGTGCAATTTTTGGTGATTTTTTTGAGCTGCAAGAAGGTTATTTGGGCGACACTTAAGACCCTCATATCTTTCTTCTCACAACTCCAAATTGATTGAATTTTTTTACACATGTTCAAAATGATGATCATTATACATGGTAGAAATTTCAGATTTTTTGGAGCACTTTTGATCAATCCGATTTCAGCATATGTACAAAATACCCTGAACAAGTTCCATCAATCTTCTCAACGGTGGCATTTTCTCAAAAATTGTGCGATTTTGTCGATCCCTTTTTCATACAAAAGCTATGTAAGTCTTTTTTGATTTCAACGGTGCCGATCGCCAAAATTAACCCACACCAATGAGGAATTGAGCTTGTTATAAGAGCTAGTCAAGAAAACAAGAGCTAAGCTAAAAACCCCCCCGGTCCTTTAGGGGTTAAGGGTTAAAGTGTCTACAGTGCTACTGTAGAAAAGGGAGGACTCCATTAACTACTAAAAAACATTATGTTTCAACACAAAATAACATATTCCATTTACATAACATAAATTGTGAAAATTCAAAAATTTAAATAGTCATTTATTAATATTCAAAGTAAAATAATGAAAAAAATAGACTCAAGATATTATAAAGATCCGGGGATAATTTTTAAGTTAAAGGACTCTCTTATATGCAAAAGGTACAAAGGGCCATTTTTTTGGGTAGATATTGATTTGAGGGAATGCACACCAGGTGTAAATGGCACTTTTGGGTGCCGCACCTTACTCTTAAAAGTAAACTCATTTACATTATTTCACATAGAAAAAGGCATAGCCAAACTCACACAGAAACTACACAAGCGTAGAAAAGTTCATCTCTAAGTAATTTTTTTATTCTCATGGATTGCTTCACTCATATGATTGTCATTCTTAGCAGTAAGCCAGCATAACATTCAGTAGCCTTCTAAGAGGGTGCCTTTTAGTTTCATCCACCTTTACATATTGAGTGACCAATGATTTGTAACTGAATGAACTATTGAATCAAATAAACAATTACAAATCACTGTTGAATTGTGATGGAATCAAAATAAACAATAACAAAACACTATTGAGTTGTGAATCAATCGAATAAACAATTGCAAAACACTGTTGAGTTGTGATTGAGTGAGTGCTTTTGATTACTGCTCACCATGGTTGATTGCTCTTGCTTAATTCCACGTGCCCCCATAGCTACTAATTTGATGTGGAATATCCCACATCATTTCATTGGGAGGATGAAATGATGTGGGATATTCCACATCATTCCATCCAGGAGCGAGCAGCAGCCTGTAAGGCTACTGAATGTTATGAGTAAATAATGTTTATGGTCCATAAAAACAAACTATCAAGTAAAAAGGAATGATGACTTTTTCAGAAGAAACGAGAAGCAATTCAATGAACACAAGTTCAAGGGAAAAAAATAATGTGAATACAACTCAACCCTGAGGAATGGATGGGCCAAGGGTCATTAAAAATCATGAAGAAAAAAAGAAAAAAAATGGTCCTCCACTAAGTAAGCTACCCACTGCCTGTAAACAAATCACCTAAGGTAGACGACCTGTTTCCGATCACCTAAGGTAGACGACCTGTTTCCGATCACCTTAAGCAATTCAGCATACTTCCGGTGGAGTAATGAATAGGCAAATAATTTTGCAGTGTAGGGAAATAGATTTGAAGAAGGTCACATATTTTTGAACAAATTTTCGGGCAATATTGAATTTACTACGAATTTTCAAAGTGAAGATTCTCTCCAACCCGTTCTTGCAATCTAGGCTGACCTATTTCCAAGAACTGTAAAACTAAATTTCAAGAACACATGATATCATACTAACTCGGTAACAAATTTCTATTCTCGGCGCCAACCATTCCATATTAAGAAGAAACATGTTTCCGTCACCATTTACGAATGAATTCGAAAATAATGCAGGCTGCTTCACGGAAATAGGTCGCCCTATATTGCGTGATTGGGACCTGATCGGAAACAGGTCGTCTACCTTAAGATGGTTTCCATAATTTCAGGAGAACATTTTATGTACTCGTATTATCATTCTTAGAATAGGAAGCCAGTAGCTAATGTTTGTGGTTCATAAAAACAAACTGTCAAGTACAAAGGAATGATGGACCGTTTCAGAAGAAACGAGAAGCATTTCAAGTTCAAGGGACAAAAAAAAATGTGAATACAACTCAACCCTGAGGAATGGATGGGTCATTAAAAATCATGAAGAAAAATAAATAAAAAATGGTCCTCCGCTAAGTAAGTAAGCTACCCACTGCCCGTAAACAAATCACCTAAGATGGTTTCCATGATTTCAGGAGAATATTTTATGTACTTATCTGTGTCACGGAGGCGGCCTTCCAGGACAGGACCAAAGGTGCCGAGGAAGCTGCGGTACGCCGGGACGACCATCTGCGTGATGGCTGCGATGGTGCCGTCTCGCAAATTCTGTTCCGGGATGATCCACTTGGAGTGCGTTTCAATGGTCGCATCGAAGGCTGCGTTGAACGCCCTCAACCTCTGCCGCACCAGCTCACGAGAGTACTTGCTGGAAGACGAGGAGCCCTGCAGCCCCTCCCGGTTCAGATGTTGCAACACTGGTTGCCACCCTTCTCGTTGGTACTTCAATGCATTTTGGGACACCTGCACGTACCAGTAGTGAAATTCATTACTACAACAATCTATGAAATTAGAGTTAACCGAAAAGTCAGCTCAACGAGGAAAGTTTCAGCAAACTCCTCTTGAACTCCTCTTGAACTCATATTGAAATATAAATAGACCAAAAACTAGTTCATGATGAGTTGGGAGACAATCTAAAGCAAGCCACTGTCATTATTCTCCACACCTCGCAATGACTCCCACACCTTCTACCAAAGCTCCAAGCCCATGGCCCACAAGGGGACAAGCTATGACACGACACTATTCAACCCAAACATAGCTCAAAAAAGTGGTTAGAAGTAGAGCAAAAAGGGAGGTTAGATGGGCTTCTTTTCGGTTAACTCTATTAACCCCTAAAGGACCAAGGATTCATGGTTTTAAACGATCATGTTGTGAGAATTCTACTTTGAATGGGACCAGATTTTATATCACTGGAATTAGTGAAGAATATTACATATGTTTCATAAAGAAAATTTTAAAAATTACCAAAAAAGAATCTATATAGAACATACTCAAAATTACTGAAAAAAAAACAGGAGCCACCTGGTGGCCTTATGGTCCTTTAGGGGTTAAAACTGTTATGGATCCGATCTCGTTTCCTACACTAACCCCTGTTACCAACAGCAATTGGCCTTCAATTAACAAGTGGTGTAAGCATGACTTTGCTACATGTCTATAGCCACTGGAATGGGAATGGGATTTTCTAGTACTCCCTCTTATCTGGAAATGATTGTCCTAGTTTTTGGCATTTTTTTAATTTTTGCAATATTTGTCCTATGTTTTAAACTTCAAACGTGAGCCCTGTCCACTTCAAACAGGGCGGACCATGAGAGTGACACAATAACTACATAATAATGTCACTAGTAGAAAAGGTGGCATTGCTTAGGGAGATGCCCAGGCAAGTTGTGCCCAATTCCGCGCGTGCATAGAGATTTTGCCAGGGCATCTCCCTGGAGAGCGCCACCTTTTCTACCAGTGTATTAAAGATAGACCATTTTTCAAGTACTGAGGAAAAGGAAGTTAAGTTAAAACATGAGACATGAGCTCCAGCTATCCTGAGGGACTCTTTTTGGGGAAAAAAAAGTTAAGTTAAAACATGCTAAAAATAAGACAGTTGTTTCTGGGACAGAGGGAGTATCACTTCGAAGTGGTCTACAACCTCTCACTTTGAAGAAATTCATACGTTAATAAAAATTTGATTTTAACAGATTTGGCTCTTGTACTTAAGTGATTGATCTCCCAAAAACCATATTGCTTAAAGTGACGCAAATGGTATTCTCTACCTTTAAAAACAGGTGCATTGCAAATAGGTTGAAATCCCTCTAGTTAGTTCCAGTCTCACTGTGGTTGGTGTGAAGGGTGAAATTTACCTTGCGGCCAACTTCTGACATCAAGTCTTCGCCCAACAGAGGCCCGAGATCACTGTTCTTCACACGGTTGCGGATATAGTACATGTTATTCATGAGGAATATGTGCCGTAGGGCAGGGTCTTGAAACTCTTTGGCCCGTGCTTCGACTAGTTCTTCCAGAGTTTGCAAGATTTGAGCAATCCCCTGAGCCAGTCCTTCCTCTTCCTCCGTCCCACCCTCCCAACTTCCTGCAATTCGGAGCACCTTGCTCAACGCTTCAGGAAATAAGGCAAGCACGTATTTCAGATAATTGACCACCCAGCTGCAGAGTTGCATGACCTTGCCGTCATTTGACACGCTTTCCCTTTGCTCCTTCACCCAGTCGTCAATGCCCCAAAATGTCTTCCCAGAGGCGTACACAATCTGTTATTATCACAACCCATACAGCTAAGTAAGCATGTTGGTCTCTGATACAAAACTGCCATTTTTCTCAAGCACAGCCATATACATATTGAGAGGATCACTTTCATTAGAGTTATACTCCCTCCGTCCCAAAGTTATTGTCATGTTTGAAAGTGCCTTTTTAAGTAGGTCATATTGTAAGAAACATGATTTAAAAAGGTTCCAAATTATGTCACTAGAATGATTGAAGAACACTGCATGTGTTCATTGCAACCTAAATAAAATTAGCCACAAGGAAGTATTTGTTTGACCTACTTAAAAAACCACTTTCAAACATGACTTTCAAACATGACAATAACTTTGGGACGGAGGGAGTACTGTTTGAACTCAGATGTCAAAGAGGGATCTTCAACTCATGATGTAGTCATTCAACATGCAGGCAAATTTCCAACAACAGATGACAGGTCCATAACAATGTTTCATGAACCCCGTTTTATCGGCTAGAATGTATGCACAATCTCACCTGCTTCAGAAGCTCTCGATAGCGTGACCGGATCTCAGCACAAGCTTGTCCATCAAATACTCTCACAACACTCGGTTCACACTTCTCCAGGCATACAAACATTTCCAGCAGCTTGCAAAGCTTTTCAGGGGAACGCTGGCTTGCTGCAACACTTTCTCCAAATTGAATAAATGCATTCATCTCAGGCTCAGCCAGGTTACGTAGACATTCAACCCACACTAATTCCCCAAGATATTTGAACACTTGACGGGCAAGGCGCCTTTCGCCGGCATAGAGCACCTTCACAGCGACCTCTAGGTGTTGGGTCCAAATATGTATCATATTTTGCAGGTCATCCCATGGGATTTCACTCGCTGATTTTGGAGTAATGCCGTCCAAATAATTCACGTCCAAAATCTGCAAAACCAAGTAGGAGCAAGAAGAACAGTCAGCAAGGCACGTCAAGCCTACTAACTAGCATCAGGAGCTAGAATGAAAGAGATACGCCCCCTTACAGCATGGACACTGAAACGCTAAATTTAGATAATCAAAAGAATTCTACTGGAAGAAATGTAAAAAACTGAATAGTACAAACGCAACCAAAGTTATCATACACTATCAAAGGTCAAACATGTGAGATACCAATAAACTTACTTGCAGGCTTTCTTCACAGAGTGCACCTCGGCACTCTTGGTATGCATCTATGCACCTTTGGTAATTGGCATTGCCAACTAGTTTCCCAATAATAGCTTGCAACCTCTCCTGAACCTCCAGAGGAAAACTGACCAAATAGTCCACCTCTTCCTCGGAGTTGCTATCCCCTTCTTGAGGCTCCATCTTCTGGGGTAAATCAATTGGGTGACTGTTCTCCTCTAAGAGGCGCTTGAATTCTTTCTCAAGCTTGCCAAGAGCAGCAACTAAAAGACCACCATCCAGACTAACAGCCCCGCCTGCAAAACGGTAAACACGCTTCCCTCAATATATTGACCTCTCCCTAATGTAAATGATTCATGAGGTGTACAAAAGTAGCAAAATCACAGAGGTCCACCATGTTAAATTCCATGCTCAACACAGAAACTCTAAAATATGCTTCAACAACAAAAAAAAGAATTATCCCGTAAGATCACCTTCAAGCGACAGTCTAGGAATATGTAGAAAGTTCCAAGCGAGGAATTGGAAGAGAAATTAATTAAGAAATTGATGGATCATAAATTCCTTGGTATGTTCTTGAACAGCTACTGTTACAGAAACTTGCCTGTCTTTGTCCGTTGCACATGGGAGGTGGGTGATTTAAGCTCGTCAAAACCATCACTAGTAGTATCAACATACAATACATAATATACACCCCCAATTACAAAGTTGTATTTTGAAATCATAGAATATAGTATTATAGAAAATTTTGCCATCGTCCATGTTTGTGATGCCATTTTCACATGATTACTTGTAGTTTTTGACTACACCGGTTATTGCCATTACTGTGAGTCACAGTAATTCAACATTCTCACAGTAATTGTGGCATTAGAACAACAGTGTGTCACAGTAATTGTGGCAGTAGACCAACAGTGTGTCACAGTAATTGAGAGTATTTGAGAATTCTCACAGTAATGTACATTTGAGATGTATGTGCTGAGGATTGCTGTAAAGTCTCACACTAATTCTGTGACTCATAGTAATGGCAATAATTGGTGTACTATGATGTATGTCTCTAAGGTAGGAAGGCTCTAAACCCACCACTTAAAGGGCTGTGAATTTATGAGGACACATGGAGAACTGAGCATGATTTTTCACTGGAAGACAAATCCAAGCAAAGACCAGCACACTTTGAATCAAAAAATCTGGATGTTCCTAAAATTAGTTATGAATTTCTGAAGATGAAATGACATGGGTTCTAAAGTGGTGCTCTTCACCATGGGTACATCCAAAATTTCAAAATGTTCGCCCTTGGTAGAGAGCGGGTTTAGAACTGTGGCGGGCTTAGAGCCCTCTACCTTATATACCAAAAAGTCCATTTCACTTCACAAATTCTAAATAATTCTAAAATACTTTGTTTGACACTTGCTAAGCCTACACGTTTAGATGTCAACATTGTGGTAGTCCAAACATTAGGAAGGCAGGAATACGTACCTGCCTGTTGAGACTTGAGAGTTTCCAGGGACGCATTGAGGCGCTTGATGCGCACAGTGTCCGTGGACCCGGTCTCGTTGAGAAACGTGACAGCTTCCTGCAACCACTGGATGGCAACAATGGAGTTCTGCTTCAAGTAATCCACGGCGTCCTCCAGCTGCAACACGGCGGCCATGTAGCCGTCGAAGTCGTCCCGGGGCTCGCGCACCAGGCGCACCCTGATCTTGCTCACCACGTCGAACATGCTGAGCACGGACATGGCGGGCTCCAGGGTCTTGTCGATTCGCTGCGTGAGCCCCTCCGCGACTTTTGACTGCACTTCCAGCGGCGCCAGCGCCCTCCGCACGGGCGACAGCCGCTCTTGGACCGTTTGCAGCCGCTTGTCCGACTGGTCTAACAGTTTCCCCAGCGCACGAGTCTTCTCCAGGGATTGGCACAGGGCGCTCCGCGCTGCCAGCAGCTTCGCGAACCCCGCGCCCTGAACCGGGCCAGCACTCTCGGCACCCATTCTTGGCCCCTTCTTTTAATCACACCAATGCCTTCATTCGCCCTCCCTAATCACCGATCCCGAGACCATCCCCTGTTTCTGCTCTCAAACCAAAACCTAATCTCGTGCATTCCGCAACATCCACATCGAACTGGAGCTACATCGACAAGAGGCTAACGCTTGACAGTCGGATCTCATTGTGCCGAACGTGAAAGTCGCAATCGAGACCTGAAGACACACTGTGAGAAAGGATTAGGACTCGACTCATGAAAATGCACACACGTGAGAAGCCACCAAAACCCTAATCTCGTGGATTCCGCAACATCCACATCAAACTGGAGCTACATCGACAAGAGGCTAATGCTTGACTGTCAGATCTCATTGTGCCGGGACGCAAAACGGACGTGAAAGTCGCAGTCGAGACCTGAAGACACACTATGAGAAAGGATTAGGACTCGACTCACGAGATCGAGAAAAAATGCCGAAGCCACTAAAACCCTAATCTCGTGGATTCCGCAACATCCGAATACGAAATGGAGCTACATCGACAAGAGGCTAATGCTCAACAGTCCTCCTTGTGAAAGATCAAGGACGCAATAAAAACAGAGTACGTACACGAACCTGAAAGACGCAATCGACACGCTATGAGAGAGGATTAGGACTAGGAACTCCACTCACGCGATCGAGAAAAAATGCATACACGTGAAAAGCCTCTTTCTGTCGGGGAAGAAACTGCCAAATGAAACGAACTTGGCTACTAATTAGGTCATGAGAAAAGCAAGCATCCCGCCTAAGCTGCACATTAATGCGTTGCGTGTGAAAGTCGGAAGTGAAAAAAAACCGACTAACCTACTAATGCGTTGCGATGCTGTAGTTATGAGCCCAAGTTCGTGGGAGAGAGTCGGCGCCAGCCATCGCAACGTGGACGGGATTCAAATCTGGTTGCGAGCAGAGATTGAACTAATATTGAAGTTACTGTTTGGAAATGAATGGCGGCTTCAGTTGCAATGTTTGTTGCGGCATTTCATTTCGGAACGGAACGGACCCTCCGAAATGGTGGCAGATACCTCGCTGTTGCTGCAGAATGAAGGGACGGAGGGCCACGAATCCGGTGGTGTGGTGTGGTGTGGCGGGGCTGCAATTAATGCACATGGTTCCAGAAATAGGTGGAGATTGGGAAACGCCGGGCGGCATTCTCGGATCGGAAAACAGCACATGGTAAATCATTCCTTTGTTCCATGAAGACGAAGAAGAAGAAGAAGGAGAAGAAGAAGAAGAAGGAATTCGGCCGTGGATGGATGCAATGACAGTGAGGCTCAGTCCTCACTGTTGCTCACGTGCACGAATGCAAGGTACAGGAAACAAGGACAACAATAGAGTTAACCGAAAAGTCAGCTCAAAGAGGAAAGTTTTAGCAAATTCCTCTTGAACTCCTCTTGAACTCATATTGAAATATAAATAGACCAAAAACTAGTTCAAGGTGAGTTGGGAGACAATCTAAAGCAAGCCACTGTCATTATTCTCCACACCTCGCAATGACTTCCACACCTCTTACCAAAGCTCCCCCGTTCCTATATCCCCCGGTGGTCTTGAATGCGAGACCCCTGCGAGACACTGTTCATGCCCCCCCCCCTTTTTTGAAATTTCCATTTTGGGCACCGAGACCCCTTTTTTTGGATTTTTTTTTTACAAATTTAGGGCCTATGGCCCCAAATTACCCTAGGGGCACCTAATTGGGAATAAAAAACCATTGAAGGAGGGGGTTGTTTTTTAAGGTGGGCCCTGACAAGGACAAAAATAGGGGGCACTTTTGTCCCCATTCATTCAAGACCACCGGGGGATTTAGTGACTTCGCCAAAGCTCCAAACCCATAGCCCACAAGGGGACAAGTTATCACACGACACTATTCAACCCAAACATAGCTCAAGGGAGCTCAAAAGAGCGCTTGAAAGAAGGTTGAAAAGGCATGTTCCAATGCCTTCTTTTCGGTTAACTCTAAGCAAGGAGCCAAAGATCTGGTGAAAGGTCGGCCCAGTGATCTCAAAACTGGCTAAAATTAGCTGGATTTCTACCCCAAAAAAATGAGGCTGCTAAACATACAAAGAAAGAAAATGAAAAAAAATGAAATGTAGCGAGAATGCTCATCGTGATATAAATATGTAGCAACTTCATGAGGTGATATCCACGGGTATCATCATGGTATCACCTTAATATATCCCGAGTATTGCAGGATATTATAGAGGTATCGTGAGTATTGTATGCACTGGGTAGAAAAAGTAGATACCATTTATATGGGAGGTCGCATAATGTTCTAAATGTCATAAAATGGTTCTGGGATCACTGGTCGGCCCACAAAGAATGGCAACATGAAAAGGATTTCTCTAGAACCCCGGTGGTCTTGAATGAATGGGGACAAACTCAGTGCCCCCTATTTTTATCCGGTTCAAGGCCCACCTTAAAAAATAATCTCCTCTTCCAATCGTTTTTTATTCCCAAGTAGGTCCCCTAGGGTTACTTCGGGCCTCCGGTCCCAAATTGTGAAAAAAAAATTGCCAAAAAAGACACCGAAGGTGCTCAAAATGGAAATTCCAGAAAAAAAAAGGGGTAGATGAATAGTGCCCGCATGCAATGAAAATAAGTGATGGTGTTTTATGCAAGAGCATCTCAACTGTGCTGCGCGTAATTTGTCACGTCAAAAACAGCTTGAGGGCTCAGAGAAACACAAGCATCAGGAATTTAGGACCTCGTTGATTTTTGACGATTTTCGTGTGAAGTCAGATATTTCATGGATTCGTGCATTTTTTTCACAGACTCCGCACGAATTTCGCATTAATTTTGAACTGAATTTTCACCTTTTCTACATTTACTCTTGTTGATATCTAACAAAGTGCAGACGTGCTAAAATTAGCGCAAAATCCGTGCAAAATTCATGCGAAAAATGTACAAACCCATGAATATCGGATGTCACACGGATATAGTTTAAAATCCATGGAGTTCTAAATTCCTGATGAAAATAGATCTGGCTGCGGTTATCTTCCACCCAAAGCCGAAGATGCGCCATCGCTGTTGAAAATAAAGAAACCCGCACTTTATTCTGTCACCATGCTTGATTCTTGAACAATGTTGGGTTTGTCAGGCTTTTTTTAGCTCTTGAATCGCAACATGACAAAGAAATGTTCGTGACAAAGGCGCATTAAAATTTTGTGGTCACCTTCAACAATGACGATCCCGTAGGGAAATATGAAGAGGTATGAACATCAGTCTTGCACATTTATCAAGGCTGCGGTGGGGAAAAAAAAGGAGGAAGGCCACGCCATATTGTTTAGAAGCCGCCTTTGGCGCCGCAGGGTGGAGATGCTCTAAGAATTGTGATTATAGTGAATGGCTCATAAACCAATACTATAAACTTTTCATGCAAATTTGGTACTAGTATAGAATTCAAAGATTTCGATCAACACAAGTTGGAGCATATTGTTGATTTATTCAGTTATTGGGTCATCCACCTTACTTCCTCTCTCTCTCCTCCCCCCCCCAAAAAAAAAAAAACAAGTTGTACCCCTTTTCATTTTGTCTGACAATAGAGTTAACAAAAAAGAATGTCTCAAAATAGAAACTCTTGTAGAACTCACTGTAGACTCATTTTGAGTACAAAAAGACTGCTAAACAAGTTTAAGATGGGTTGAAGAATAATCTAAAGCAAAGCTTTATATATACTGCTATGGAAATGGAACTCGTGACTTCTCCAATGCTAGGAAAGAGTTCTTCCAAGCCTAAGGGACTATTTATGAAGGAGCCAAAGAACTATTTATTAGCAATGTGTGTCAGAATTTGTTATTATTGGGAAGCAAATTCACTTTACAAGTTAAAAAACACAAGCTTTGTTTTGGATTAACTCTAGTAAGCTTTTTGTTTACTCAAAGCAATATAGGACTCCCTATTCTTAGTTGTTTAAAAATCACTCCCCATGAAGCACTAGGCCCTGCTATGCCTCAAATAAACAACCAGTTCTTTGTAGAATTTCTTCTCAATATCTTCTAATAAAAGTGAGAGCGAGTTCGTAAAAGATATAGGCCTTGGTTTGAGAAAGTGTCAAGCCGGTACAATCACTCAAACACTTGTCATTTAATCTACAACATGAACTAAAATTGGTTTATTCTTTCTGTAAAGAGCAAGTGCGGGTCTTTTATGGAGGACCACCCTAAGAGGTTCTCATAGTTGTACATATAGCTAAGACAGAAAAATGCTCATGTTAGGGATTTGAGACAAACATTTAATGTCATGTAACTTATTTGTTACATGAGCAAATTATGACTAGAACATGGGAGTTCATTTTTCAATTTTCAAGATACGTGAAGCTTTTTTTGGGGATAGAGAAGTATTGGATATTAAAGGACATGAGTTCTTTATATTTTTGAGTAACATTTTCACCTCTTTACTTACATTTATTGTAAAATTATTTTTAGCACATTATAGTCATCACCAAAATGAAGCTAGATTAATGTGATTTCTTATCCCAATCAGTCACCACATTAGGAAATCTTTTCACTGTTACAAAGTAGGTCATCAAAAAGATGCCTATCTGTGCAAAATGTGTTAGAATTAAGTCCCTCGTACCTCTTGTACTTTTAATCATGCACCATTGGATTTTTTTTAATTGAACGATGATCTATCAATTGAACATATTTGTAGTCCATAGTTGAAATTTCTTAATAATATAATATTTTATATTATCAAAAAATGAAACAATCTATAGAAACATCCCAAAATTTGGCTTTTGTTGAAAAACTCTTTCGGCTATAAGGGTAAATTCCTAAATGCCCACAATCCTCTCTAGATTTGGAGAATTGTAAAGATGCATTATAAAATGCAACTAAGAGGGATATTTTGAACTTGATGTATGAACGAAAGTTGTACATTATGAATTTTAGATTCTATTCATATGGTTAGATCTATGATTGCTATCACCAATATTTTGTATAAAATTTGAAACTCAAAATTCAGAATTCTTTTGTAATTTGATTACAAATAAGATATTGACAATTTATGAATGAAATTTGTTGTGATGGGTTGAAATGAAATACTTTAAGAGTAGTGATTTTTGGAGATTTTTGGTTGTTTAATTTTATGAGTTAACTTTTACAAGAACACTTTTGAACTATTTTGAATTAAGATCTTAGAATTTTTTGGTGAATCATTGCAACATCAGATGAGGCATAAAAGTTTTGCAAATTGTCCCTTTCTAATCGGTTCATGTATGCATGAAGCTAACCTCCCATAAAATCTATAGAAAAAAAATCCACATTGCAAAAAGTGCACGACGAATGAGAAAAAGTAGATGAAATATGTATATCGTTCAAAAATTGGACACTTGAGCACTTAAGGGTTAACCCCTAAACGTCTGAACGTGCCGTTATGGCCAGTAGAATACAATGTATTTTGGTTGTATTTGGAATGGATCCACACCTTTAATGGCTTTGAGTTTAAAAGAAAAGTTGAAATTTAGATCAATGTGGTTCTAGTGAGCTATTAAGATCTCAATTTAGAGTTTCTTGATGGTAGAAAATCTCAATTTTACGACAACGTATATATTATCTCCATGGGACGTTGAAGGGTTAATGAATAATAGAACCTACCCTCGAAAGCGCGAATTTGGTCCTCGTGACCAAATTGGCAACATTTCCCCCCAACATACTCTTCATTCACGTTGGCCTGAAAGGGTAGAGTTTTTTTTTTTTTTTTTTTTTTTTTTTTTTTTTTTTTTTTTCTCTTTCTTTTAATGAATAAGGTAGATATACCAATAACCAAAAAGTACTCCATATCTAATCTGTAGACCTTCTAAAAGATGCATTTCACGGACCCAAGAGCCAACATAATGGTGACCAATACAAAGCAACTACATGCTACAACTTTATGTTCGGGAATTGATGTCATTATTGTCAGCTATAGGTGAACCAATACATTAGTCATGGAATTTACAAAAAAAATCATTTAATTTTTTTAATAATAAGTTTAATTTTGAGGAAAAATTTACCATTCTACAGTATCTTTGTTTCTGTATGAAAGAAAAATATTTGATCAACAAAACTTCAATACTTTCGATGCTAAAAACCTTATTTTATCAGTTATGTGTACTACCTTAAAGCTTTTTAGGAGAAAAATTATACTCCATACGAAACATTGAACTCTAGAGGACCAATAAGTCCAAATTATACCTCATATTTTTCTTTTAATATTAGGTCCTAACAATATTCAAATATTCCGCTTCCCTGAGTCCTTCCTTTTGCTGATGTGAACCTTTAGGCTTGCTTAGTGAAATAATGAAAAGAGTGTCTCAAAGTGGAAACTCACCTTCAACTCATTTGCAATTCAAAAAGACGGCAAAACTAGTCAAAAGTGAGTTGAAGAATAATCTAAAACAAGACCCTACGCCTACGACTATATTCAAGAAAGGACTGTGTAAAGCTTGTTAGAAATCGTTTATATAAGATTGTTGACTCCACATAGACTCTGTATAGAGCCCTACTTGTTTTCCGTAAACTCAAAGGAATTAAGGTAGACGACGTGTTTCTGATCACGTTAAGCAATTCAACATACTTCCGGTGGAGTAACAAATAGGCAAATAATTTTGCAGTGTAGGGAAATAGATTTGAAGAAGGTTACATATTTTTGAACAAATTTTGGGGCAATATTCAATTTACTACAAATTTTCAAAGTGAAGATTCTCTCCAACCCGTTCTCGCAATATAGGCTGACCTATTTCCAAGAACTATAAAACTAGATTTCGAGAACACATGATATCATACTAACTCGGCCACAAGTTTCCATTCTTGGCGCCAACCATTCCATATTAAGAAGAAACATGTTTTTGTCACCGTTTACAAATGAATTCAAAAATAATGTAAGCCTATTCACGAAAATAGGTCGCCCTATATTGCGTGATTGGGGGCCTGATCGGAACCAGGTCGTCTACCTTAGTAGATTGTAAAATCCTCTTCCGAATATGACGGAGCTCGTGGTCAACGCCTTCAGGTGTTGCTGCAGTATTCGTTGACTTCAATGTCAAAAAGTCATTATAGTATAACTTAGTGGTGAGTAGCTCTTTCTGGCTGGCCTTAGTGAATATGTTACTTAGAATATGTTACAAGTGAACGAAAGGTGATTCATAGCACCTCCAGTAAGACCACAAAACTCTGTGGGTAACACGAAAAGCCGCTTTGAGAGGTAATGCAGGAAATCACTCCTGCTTTAGAATCACTAGAGTCAAATCTGCAAGTTGCACAGAACCGTCCAATGACCTACTCTATAATAACACTGGAATGGAAAAAGCCCAGTTTAATCACTTGTCAATACAGACAGGAATCCAAGGCTTGTGTCGCCCTACTAATGATTAGAGTGCACTGTACAGTACAGATCATGTGGGCAACTAACTACAATTGCTGGTCACCAATCAAATTTTCCTGTTCAATTGTCTCTACCTGATTCAAGTTGTTGTACTTGACTTGGTCTCTTTGTCGGTATTTGGAGAAATACCAGTACGCTAAACTTGCAATACCTGCGAGCATTACCACCAGTCCCACCAATACCGCAACGATGACTACCACCTTCACCTTTTTAGAGTGAAGCCAACCCCTGTCACACAACATAACAAAAAAATAAATCTTAGGTCAATTATCAGTTTTGCAACTTCCTTGGTGTAGCGCTTCACCCATAATGGAGAATATGACCAACAATTCTGTCACTAAACAAGCAGCTAATCGCAAGTGTCTCTTTTCGTATAAATTTTCATGCCTCTTTTCATATAATCCCCAGTACAATCCTCATTAATTGAGAATTTCAAAAACCCTATTTGACAATCTTAGAATGTGACTACCTCTATAACCACGTCACAATAGAGTCAACCGAAAAGAAGCTCCCAAAGAGGAAACTCAGCTAAACTCATGTTAGACTCGTTTTGAGTTGAAGAAAGCTCCAAAACTGAGACTAAGCTGAGTTTCTAAATTCTCTAAAACAAGCACCTGACAATATCTTAGCTGCAAGACCCTCAGTTGCAAACACGTTCCCCCAACCCTCAGTTGCTATTCAATTCGAGACCAAGTTACTATTCACTGAGAATATGTGACAGTGGATCTTATTTTTAGTGACAAGACTCTTGTTTGACTCCTGTTGCAACCTCTTTTGTTTTCGGTTAACTCAAATTCTACCAATATTTACCCTCCATAATATGATATTATTGTTTCAAGCAATACACAAGTGAAAGTCATTTTTGTGACTAATCCATGCTTGCCACCTTGAAGTTGGGGCTTCCCAAACATGTCATAATAGAGAGGGACAACTGCACAAGAAATGCTTCCTTTGGAACGATGGGCCCCAACATGCTCTGCTATTGCTTTTAACACTTATCTGATTCTCATGGGACACCAAAACTTTCTAACCATTGCTTAGTCTCGACACAATAAAGTTGTAATGAAAACTAAAGTACAGTTTATGTAGTTTAGTACAAACTAAACACCATAATTCACATGGGACCAAGTTTATATTACCAGAAGTACATTACACGTAAAGGCTCACAAAAATAAAATTGTACAAAAGAAAGCCACCAGGAATATGAACAACTGGCTCACCATTTTGAAGGAGGCAGACCCTTCCAGCTTCTCAGGTGATATGCACCGAAAATGGCTGGCAGTTGAACAGTGTTGTTTTCTAGTCGTGTGACCAATGCCTGCCAAAATCGCACTATTTGTCAGAGGTACAAATTACGGCAACAGCAACAAAATGACTAGGCTATTCATCAGACAAAAAAAAAACTCAATGTAAAATGGAAACGCCAGTTGAGAAAACGAACCTTGGCAGAAGAAGATGAAAAATAATGTGAAGATCCTGCAGATATGATACATCGGACAACTACTTGCCCCTCTTCTACTGTAACGTCCTCCACACTTATCTACACAACAATTTGGGACCATATGTAAGCATAACCAATTGGAAGGATAAAACAACCCTACAAAATTCAGTGAAATGCAGAAAAAGGTTTACATTCTAACCTGTGACGGCGAAACACTAAGCTCAGAAGCGATGCTTGACAGAAACAAGGGGGTCTCATTTGAGAAGGTAGTAAGATTTGCAGCTAGTGCAATTAAGAGTTCAATGCTCCCAAACTCTTGTTCAGCTGTGAAGGACAACACAAACATTTGGTCAGCGACATGAATTTTAGAATTGGTTCATGCACGCTCGTTTCATATCCAAAAAACTCTCCATCAAGTGAAGGAAAAACGCCATGCTAGCAGTGATCTCAGAACCACTTTATGACATTTAGAACATTATGCGACCTCCCACATAAATGGTATCTACTTTTGCTACCCAGTGCATACAATACTCACAATACCCTCTATAATATCCGGCAATACCCTTGATATATTGAGGTGATATCATGATGATATCCGCGGATATCACCTCATGAAGTTGCTACATATTTATATCATGATAAGCATTCTCGCTACATTTCAATTTTTTTTCATTTTCTTTCTTTGTATGTTTAGCAGCCTCATTTTTTGGTAGAAATCCAGCTAATTTTAGCCAGTTTTGAGATCACTGCATGCTAGTATTTCACATACCCTCTGGCAAAGGTGCTGGTGATTGTGTTGATAGTGGGGGAGGGGCATTCATAGAAGTTGGAGGAGATTCTGTAGGAGCTCCACCCTCATTTACAGGAGATGCAGCTGCTGGGGTTTCAGCAGGCAAAATGCTCCACAAATCTTGGCAATTCGTCCTGAGAAAACCAATTTGATGATCTTTTCTATCATATGTAACGAGCATATTCCGCACAACAATTCCTGCACAATCCCCAAGTAGAGCTCATTAATAAGAACAGGACGTAGCCATTCAAGTAACTGCATGACCAACAAAAATCGACTGCCAAGTGCTCTGGACCCAAACAACAGAGCAACAGGAAGACTTTTGATATTACTGCTTTTGAGTTTAACGTTTAAGACTCCTCTGATACAAGATCTCAAAGCCACGTAGTCCCACACAAATAACTATTATTGCAAAACAATGATGGAATGTACAACAAAATTACCTCCAAGCAGGGTGGTAGGATCTTGGTTCTTGAAGAAACCCAAACAATACGCCCCTGGCACTTTTGTGTGCTGCAGTCCAAGGAAAAGCATTAGAAAGCAACAAACAATAACACAAGAATTAAGAGAGAATTTTCTGAGGAAAAAAGTAGATGCAAACAAAAGGATGAAATTACAAGAGACATCTAAGAGGAGTTTATCTTTAAGTGATTGGATCATTATAAACCAAAATATCCTATTCCATCAAAATAGCTGCTTATAACAAGTGTTAGGAAGCGCTTTAAATTCCAAGGTGAATCAAATATCCGTCTAGAATTCAAATCCATATACACCTTGTCATAAGAATTAGCATCGGGACTCCCAACTATTAAATATGAAAGCAAGAAATGTTTCGTAGCTTTAAATTGAGTTACCAACCTTGAATAGATAGTTTTCTGGCGCCAAAGAAACTTTTTTGTTTTCTGCAAACACAAAGTCTACAAGAGGAAAATGCTTGCCCAGCTCCTTTACGTCACTGTTACGTAAACACGCCCAAATAATCAGTACAGACTATTCCACGATAATTGGCAGGCAATATGACTAAGAAACGCATATTCAAAATTACGCCAATCCACACTGAATACAAAAGATAACGCTCTGGCGACAGTACAAAACAAGGGACTATACATTTAGAAAAAAAATCGTGTACACCGAGCCATACATTTTAAAAGCTACTCCTACCTGAGACAAACCAAACAGACCTATTGCAGAGGACTTGGAAAAACGCACCTTCCTGCGCCCGCATAACAGATATCAGGATAATTTGGGTCAGGACCGTCAACAGGTTGCAATGAACCAAGCTGTTGAATAACCTGAGCTCTCAACCACGAGTTGGTTTCAGTCACATTTCAACTGATGCCTAGAATTCAACACGTCAAGAGATGTAGATGGTTCACTTACAGCATCTTTGAAAGCAGTAAAGGCTCGATCTGGGAGATAGGCATACGTTGTCCCACTGTCTAGAACTGTGCCAAACTTTCCATTGAAGACACTACTATCCAGCTCCAAGCTGACCCCTTGCACCTGAATCTCAGATAACTCAAGGTTGTAGTAATTGCTGCATCCAAAACATTCATTAGACAGTCAGTCACAACCTTTGTACAGAAATGAGTGTTTTCATGAACGTTACTCCCCCTGTTCGTCCTAGTTTTTGGAATTTATGTTTCCTAGTTTTTGTCATATGTTTTGTACTTCAAACGTCAGCCCTGTCCACTTCAAAAGGGGAGGACAATGAGAGTGACACAAAAACTACATACTACTATTAAAGGTAGACCATTTTTCGAGTACTGAGACGGCGTTACGTTAACCCCTAAAGGACCAAGAAGCCCAAATTGGGCCTCATGTTTATTTTAACAATTTTGAGTAGGTCCTAAGTGGACTTCTTTTTGTTCAAATTTATTTGTTGTTTGACCAACACATGTAACGTTCTTCACTCATTCCAGTGATATAAAACTTGGTCTCATCTCAATTATATTTTTCACAATATGATAAATTGAATTTGTCATTTTAAAACCATGAATCCTTGGTCCTTTAGGGGTTAAGTTGAAAAATACCAAAAACTAGGACAGTTATTTCTGGACAGAGGGAGTATAAACAATCTCATTCAGAACGATTTCGTAATGTTTTAGGACTGGTATCTGAGAGAATCCACAAGCATTGGGATTATTTACCTACGACGTGGATCTGATTTTACAAATACCATGCCTGTAGGGGCTGGAATTGCTCCCAACACCATAGCACCCCCGCCCTCATCCATGCCACCGTAACAAAGCGAAAAAGCATCCTCCATGGCTCCCTTCCCAACAAGCTGGTCCACAATACTAAGTGGACCGCGTCCCAGCCCCATAATGCCATCAGCATGCTGAAGATACAGGTCTCCAGTTTCCGCGGTTTCGCAGCCAAACACCAGGGGCTGAGGTTGCAGCTGACTGGTAGGGCCAAAGCCTAGCAGGTCCTTCCCAAGCACTCCTTTGCTGGAACTCATCTCCGCGTACATCCGTTCGTATTTGCATTGAAGAGTCCTGGCATCACACATCCCAGAAATGCAGTCTGGGGACCGACACCCAACCACCTGATATGAGCTTGAATTGTCTGGCTTAAATCGAGGGTCCTGCACCAAGTTCAACAAGCACATTCCACCAATTGTGTCACTCAAAATTAGCTATATAATGCCATCCTCTTCCTGATTTGATTGAGTTTCTACATTTCATTCGAAGTCTAATGGCTTCATACGCTAGACGAAAGGCAATGAAGTGGAAGCACGTCATTTCTCTCTTAGAGACACCAGTCTTTGTTAACCCTTAAAGGTCCAGAGAGCCCTTTCCGACCAGTATTATACGCCAATATTCCATTGTAATTGGCATAGTTCCACACCTCCTATGGGTTTAAAATCCAAAGTGAAGTTAAAATTCATGTCGACATGATTTTATTGAGCTATTGGGGTCTCAATTTAGAACTTTCTATTTACAACAATTGTCAAACATACGCCAACGTATATACTATCCCCATTAGCCCTTTAAGGGTTAATTTAGCTTTCTTTCCTACCAAAATGTTGCCCAACTACAAGATCAAAGGAAATTAGAGAAAGTGTGATTTTAATCCAATTTCAGATCTCTAAACTTTATGGATAGTACAAAGCATTCCATGTGACGATGAGCATTCCATGCAAGAGCCAAGAATCATTGACAATCGACTAAACTTTCACAGCATGTTAGCAATTCAACTAAAACTTTTCACCGCTCTAGCAAGTCCAACAACGTACCCCAAACCTATGTTAACATTATAGCTATGTTGCCATTACAATTAAGGACGAAAAACCATTTAAAGAACACTGGCCATCACACTAACAAGAAAGAGAGAATGAGGAGTCTCCGGGCGCTACTGCTTTGAAGTCTATGAAATGAGGAAAAGGAAGAAGTTCTATTTATGGTGTGGTAATGCCCTACTCTTTCATTGAGACCTATTCAATATCAAGTTCAAAGCAAAGGGGGAGGACATGCCTGGTGGTGGCCACAATGAGTGCAGCTGGAGCAGGGGACATACGTGACGGTGCTTCCTGTGTCCACTATAAGAGCAAATTCCTGCGGGGGCGTCCCAATGAACACCCTGCTCGTGTAGTATCTGCATTCCAAATCCACGGGTTAACCCTTAAAGGACTAAGGATTCACAGGTTTTAAAATGAAAAATTCTATTGTGAAAATATAATTCAAATTTTATATCACCAGAACTAGTAAAGATCATTGCATGTGTTGGTAAAAAAAAAAGAAATTGAACAAGAGGAAGTCCAATAGAACCTGCCTAAAACTACTCAAAAAAACATGGAGCCCAATTTGGGCTTCTTGGTCTTTTAAGGGTTAATTGATTAGCACAGTATTCTCTCTAGTGCAGCAGGAACCAAACGCATAATGCTTGTGTGATTTTGACAAAAGATATTAAAAACGGCACCTTAAACGAAGAATTCCATATCTGTTTTACGAATTGGTATTCCATCCCAACAAATTACACTCTCAAATGTTCAAAATGTATCATTAGCCTCGAAACGCTACAACGGTGGTCATTAAAGTAATCCTGTCATCCATTACATTAAACTGTTGCTTTGCTCATGTTAACCCCTAAAGGACCAAGGATTTATGGTTTTGAAATGACAAGTTTAAAGGATCATGTTGTGAAAATTATAATTTGAATGGGATCAAATTTTATATCACTGGAATTAGTGAAGAATATTACATATGTTGAATTAAAAATAAAACAAAATCAACAAAAAGGAATCTACATAAAACCTGCTCAAAATCACTGAAAAAAAACAGGAGTCACCTGGTGGCCTTATGGTCCTTTAGGGGTTAAAGTGTTGCTTTGCTCATGTTAATTTTTTCAATGATCGGTAAAAGCGCTTGTTATCCCTGTAGCGATAGAATTGATCTCATTGGTGATGCTATTCTCACCAGCAGACAAGAACACTCACATTATTGGAACTCCTGACGACATTAACTTGATCGCCAACCTAAGTGAACAACAACCCCCCATTCAATGCAGAGATTCAGAAAACCAGACCTCCTCAAATTCTATTGCCAAATTCGAATTCCAAGAAACCAACGTCCCAATCAATGCAAGAAAGAAAGAAATTCACACCCTTTGGTGAGCAGATCGTCGTGAAGCGTCATCCGCGCGTCCTCCTCCCGGAGGCCTCGTCCTCGTTGATGGGATCCCACGAGCGGCAGCACGAGCGCGGATCCACGCTCCGACTGAACCCTAGCATTCCTAGGGTTTGGAAATAATGCCGATTCGCCAAACCCAACACTCAAAACCAAAATCGTAACCAAAACGCGCCATATCGAGCCCATTTTGCACTCCTCGGCTCTGTTCTTTCACTCTTTCACTTCCATGAATGAATCCCGTTGGTTGCTCGCGGGGCTCCTGCAAGAAAAGGGAATTCAGCTGTCGATTCAATGGCGAATCGGTGAAATGGACCCTTCTCTCTCACGCACACGGACGCTGAATGAATTTGTTGGGAAGCTTGACGCCGAATGGATTTCAACTCCGAAGAGTTAAGACTGGCGGGGGGGAAATGTATGGAAAAAATGATGTATGATGATCTAGGGAGGGGCGAAGATCTGCTGTAGCTGCTGCGCACGACGCGATGAGCGTCACCGCGACGGCGCGACTTCCGAGGCGGCGGTCATGGGGCTTTCCTGGCTTTCGGGTCGCGACGACGACTTGGCCCGCTGTGTACCCTGTGGCCGTGTGGTGTCTGTTACCGCGAATACGGTTTTCGAATACGAAAATACGTATAAAATCCTCGTGCATTTTATGTGCGTTTACACCCGCGTACCCGCATAACATTCTTAACCCCTAAACGTTCGAGCTTCCAGAAACTGGATTGTGAACAGATTCAAAGCCTTGCAACTTTCTCATACAACCTTGAATGATGTTCATCCAAGTCATCTTTGTAAGCCTATTAAATTCTCTATCAATTACAATAAATCTCTTGTGATGGGGAGCTGCCAATAATATTGTAGAGGCCTTCAACTACAAGTATGTCAAAATTGTTGTGTAGATTTTAGACTTGCAATGGTTCTCTCATGTACACCTTATGTACATCTGAACCATGCTAATATCTATTTTTGCTAGGATCTACTTATGTTCAAAGGGTTGGTACATTTAGGAATTGATCCTTTAGTGCTCAGGTGGTTTTGGAGCAGTGAAGGTGAGAAATTTCAGCCTCTTTAGCAAAATTGTCATGGATGTGAAGATTTGATAGTCAATTTTGACAAAATATTTTTAATTCCTTAATAAATTTGTAGCAATTACTATATATAATATAAATTTGGTTAATTTCACCATACTGGGAGAACCCTTTTGGCTAGAAGGTAGTAACTAATTCCCTCAAAAATGAATAAAAATTAGCATCAATTTTTTTTTTTAGCCATTTGGCTAAAATTCACACTAAAAGTTTTTACTATTTTGGAGAAATCACAATTTTTTTAGTGATATTTAAAAAAAATCTTTTTATGTTGAAATTAGAAATACTAGTAGTGTTCAACCGTGCCAACGTAAGCATAACTTAATGAAACAAACGTTGGTTAAATCTTGGTAAGATTGGAATGTTGGATTGGAAGATCATAGTACGTCTTTAAACCATATAATGCACATTCAAAAATGAGATTTTGGGAGGTGTGTGACTTCAAAGTTATATAGAATTTGGGTTAAATTTTCAAAAATAAAAGTTAAAATGTTCACCAATGATGTGCCTCAACACCTCTCCATTGCAATCTTTCATGTCAAGAATAGACTCACACATAATTATTGTGAATTTTATAGATGAGTGAATTATCCATTTATGGTTTACGACAATAATTTATGCGTTAAAATACCGCATAGTACAAGTAATATATCTGTAAGTATTTGCTATATTTTGATGTATTAGCAATATTTGGGTGTTTTGTACATAGATATTTGGATATCAAAAGAAAGTCAGGTTCCAAATTTTATTTTCTCATCATCTACTGGAATCAAAAGTTACACGTCTGAACTTCAAACACTAGACTAAGATGGTTGACAAATTTTACAACATTTCATTTGTTGGTGATCTTATGAACACTTTCCGGTTCATAGGCACTAAAAGGTTAAGCCCTGGACTTTGTACCCCTACTAAGTTTCCAAGATTTCTCCGATGCTCTTGGATACTATTTGTTTTCACATCTTAAGTTTATTTTACTTGCTTGATTCCTATTAAATTCCCTCATATAAACAATGGCAAGTGTCATGTTTCACTCTATGTTTCAAGAAAAGTTATCAGTGTATCAATAAAAAGCCAACCAAGTAGTAGGCGGTGCAATACTCTGTTGCTTAAGAATGTCATGCTGACATTATTGTCAGCAAATCATGCCCAATAAATTTTAAAACTTTCCAAAATGATACAAATATTCTTTAATATTATGTGAATGTTTTTTAATATTCTCTTTTTCACCTTAGAAAATAGTTCTTTTTAAAAAAATACTTTTTTGTAAATTTGGGCATCTCTTTTTATAATTGTTTTTTTGGCCAAGTATGGTAGTTTTCACTCATTAGGGTGTCAAACCTAAAATGCACAATAATCCTTTGCGCGACAATCTCCTCTTAGATTATCACCCTCGTACACTAAAAGGTTGCGATTGGAAACCCTACCATTGGAGTTGGTCACAAAATAAGCATAATGATAGTCGAGGGAGGTTTCTTATATATGGTGAAGTGGCAAAGGAGTAAAATGAGTGGTTCATTGTAGTTAGTGAGTGCAATTTTTCTTTTTCAATACTATAATCCTACATGTTTAGCAATAAACGAATTGAATGAGTTTACTAGGATTAAATACACAACTTATAATAATCTAAGGCTTCATCAAAGAGCAGTCTCAAACCTCATTTTGATCATCTCCATTCTACTTGGTTGCTTTTTGTGAGTTTATTATTTTATCATAAAACAATGGATTATTTTGTATAAAGGTTTAAAACCGCCTAATGTAGTGGCAACATTTAGTTATGTATTGTGAACATGCTTCTCACCAAAGACAATGTTTTGTAGTAAATGAAACACCTTTGCAAAAATCTAATGCACGTGTGACCAAATTTGCATGATTGCAGTAAGTCAAAACCTCCAAAATTCCCACTTTATCACGTCATTATATCCCGGCCCTAAAACCCACGAGTACTAAGATTATATCCTCTTACAACTTCAAAAAAGGTTCATTTATGTTCGACGGGTGACAAGTACATTGTCATGCCCCAAGTGCAAAAATTCCTAATTTAGTGTTTCTAATTTGTTCATGTTTCATCTCACCCAATCAAATTTGTTTATGTTCAACCTCAAACAATTCTATGGAACATGCACAACTTCATGGCCGTATATGAGACACTCAAGTTCCACTTTTCCCCTCCTCTTACCTATTTTCCATAGGCAACTTCTCAAACCCATAGAACTTGGCTCCACTCGATAACATGTAAGTGTTAGACTTCGCAATTTCATTCGTTCATCTGTTCGTTTAGTTTTCATTCATTCGTCCGATCGTTCCCACCCATTCGTCCGTTCCCATCCGCGTTTCAATATTATGTTCCCCATGAAGAGCTCCCCTGGCCGTCGATCGTAGCACCTGTCCATCCGACGGTGTAGGTCATCTTCCTCCCCGTCATTCTAAAGCCTTCAGGGTTTCAGGGTTCCGGAGCGGTTCTCTTTCCCTTGCAGTTTCTCTTCCCCTGCAGTTTCTCTTCCCCTGCAGTTTCTCGAGTTTCGGTGATTCAACGGTCGTTACGCAATCATGGGTCGCACTAGGAGGGTGAGTTCGTGTTTTTGATTCGAATGATAGGTTCTTTTGCCGTTTTTTTGGACAAGTTTCGACCTTTAGGGTTTCCAGGACGAGATTTTCATGGCGGGTATTATGATTGATTGTTGTTGCAGAAGAAGAAGAGAACGCAGGACACTACGCAGGACAACGCGGCCACTCTTCCAGGCGAAAAAATCCCGAAGAGTTTCGTGTTTTCGCGTGGCAAATTGCCGGCACTCTTGCGGAATTTGGAAAAGGATTTGCGCAAGGTCATGATGCCGCACACGGCTCTCAATCTCAGGGTATGGATCAGAGATTTCTTTTTCCAAAATAAAGAGAAACCTAATTTGCAACCGCGGGTGTCAGTGTAGTTTTGAAGCCTCATATCTTTGGCGGAGGACGAAAAAATGCTCCTTGCTGATTGTTTTTTTTTTTCTAACAGGAGTCGAAGAGGAATTCGTTGAAAGATTTTGTGCATGTGGCTGCGCCTCTTGGAGTGACACATTTTATGATTATGTCCAATACGAAAACGTCTCCATATCTGCGACTGGCGTGTAGTCCGCGTGGGCCTACACTCACGTTCAAAATTCACGCCTACTCGTTGGCTGCCGACATTGCCAGGACTCAAAGCCGGCCTCGAGCGCCACCAGCAATATTCAAGAGTCCTCCCCTAGTGAGTCTTGCTTTCTCCGCCAAACTGTAGAAAACATGTATATTGGGAACGAGTTTTTGCAGTTATTGACATGACGATAGTTTCTACGAAAATATCTATTAGAAGTCCAAATTGAGTTTTATGTTGTTTTCTAGTAGGCCACACAGGCACTTCTTTTGTCGAATATTATTTGTTTTTTGTTCATCACATGCACTGATTCTAATAATGTTATAGAACTTGGCCCATCTGAATTGCATTTTTACCCTAAAGGAATAAATCGTGCCTCGTGTATTTTTTGCAGTTTTGAGTAAGTTGTATGTGGAATTTCTTTTGTTCAAATTTTCTTGTTTTAAAACCAATATATGCACTGTTCTTTACTGATTCTAGTGATGTAAAATTCAGTCTCATCTGAATTGTACTTTTCACAATATGATCATTTTAAAAACATGAATCCTTGGTACTTTAGGGGTTGAAACCATCAATCCTTGGTCCTTGAGAGGGGTATGCACTTTCAACCCTTTGCTATTTCGTGTTTAAAGGAACACCAGAGCTTACCTTGGAATTCATTATCTCTCCTGCGTTGTACTGACTGCAGAATCATGTGGATGTAGGTTGTGATGAATGGGTTGAGCACAGGTGAAGAGCACCTGACGCTGATTTCTGTTATTTTCCGGAACATAGTTCCTGCTATCAATGTGAACACGGTAAGTCTCATGGTGGGCCTCTGGATTTGCTTGTCTTTTCTCTCATTAGCAAAAGTTTATTTTGAGACTTTACAGTTAGTCTGAAGCAGTGTGCGTCTTGTCACAGGTGAAGTTGAGTAATTGTCAGAGGGTGCTGCTCCTCAATTATGATAAGAAGACCAAGTGCATCGATTTCCGCCACTATTCCGTTTCAGCGCAACCAGTTGGCGTGTCCCGGAATATTCGGAAGCTTGTGCAGCGCAAGAAACTTCCTGATCTCAGCAAATTAAGCGATGTTAGCGAGTTCGTGAATAAGTGAGTCTTTCACTCTGCTGTAGTTTACGTCTTCACTTCTTAGCTGTATTAGTGCATCGTAGGCTGACTTTGTTATTGTGTGTAGAACTGGTTATGGATCGGAGAGCGAAGCGGAAGACGAGGCAGCGAAGGTGGAGCTTGCTGATGAGTTTGGGAAAGGCAATCATGCTTCACAGCGAAGTGCCGTGAAGTTGCACGAAATTGGACCGCGGATGACTCTGCAGCTTGTGAAAGTTGAAGAGGGTCTGTGTGATGGGGCTGTCTTGTTCCACGAATTTGTGAAGAAAACTCCTGAAGAGATTTTGGCTCTGCGAAACTCCAAAGAGCAACGGGAAGCACTTCGGAAGCAACGGAGGGCAGAACAGGACGCTAATGTGAATAGAAAGGAAGAAGACCGGAACTCCAAGAAGAAGAGGAAATTTGTGGAGGAGAAACCGGAAGAAGACTATGATGTCGTCGCAGACGATGAAGCTGAAATGAGTCCTGACGAAGGTCCAATTGGCGCTGGCGGTGTGGACAAGGACGACATGGAGGATGCTGATTGGTACAGACAGGAAGTAGGGGAAGAGCCTGATGAAGGTGAGTTCTAATTACCTTTTGGTTTCAAAGTGACCAATTTGTCGTGAAAAATATAATGCGGACAAGACTAAATTTACATAACTCAAATCAATGAACATTGCTTGTCAGTGTCGGTAAAAAAAAACAAATAAAATTGAACTAAAGAGAGACCCCATATGAGCCTCTCAAAAGTGCTATAATAATGTGACCTAACCACCATAGGAGTTAACCAAACAACTATACAGCCCTTTATCTAAATGTCGCTGTTGCCTTGCTGATCATCCACTGGGAATTCTTTCTTTTATATGTTTTTTACTTCAAACGTGAGCTCTGTCTACTTGGACAATGAGAGTGACAAAAAAACTACACACTACTATTAAACATAGACCATTTTTCGGATACTGAGGCAACTGTTAAGTTATAACACGCCAAAAACCAGGACAGTGATTTCCAAAATAGGACGGTTTTTTCTGGACAGGAGTAGCACACATGAGGTTTTGAGGTGTCTCATTGTCTTTCAAACAATTTCGTTCCGAGTGTCCATCGTTATATTCGACAAATTTCCGTGCAGTTGAGTCATCTAGGTGTCTTAAGACATCTCAAAGTTGACACAAAACAAGAAATGACCTCTCTTCTCTGTTTGCAGGTTTCTTGGCTGGCCAGACCAGTACTAGAAGACCGCCTAACAAGTATAATTCTCATTTTACCAAGAAGCGAGACAGCGGTGGAAGCCGGGAGAGACCGCCTAGAGGAGAGAAGAGCACAGAGAAGAGGTCTGATAGGAAACCAGGTGGAAATTTTGGAAAATCTTTTGGCAAGAAATTTGGGGACAAGAATGATAAGTTTGGGGGGAAGTCTCGTTCTGGCCATCAAAAAGGCGAAGGCCAAGACAAGTTTAGTCGTAACAGAAGCACAGGGCGTGGCGATAAGGATGGACGCCCTAGCAAGAAGAGGAAACATTAGCGTGGCGTTTTTATTTCAGGCTTGCTCAGTTACAAACCACTTCCTCATTTTTGTACTTCTATCCTGACGGTATTAAAAGCTTCCACTGGTAGCATGAGAAATTCCTGGATTTTAAAACCCATGGAATTTGAAACTTTTACTTAGTTTGCTGATCAGTACCTGCAGGGTTTTCAATTCACACAGGTCGTCAAAACAATGACTAAATGTACAGATCTACTGACAACGTGTGCCTTAGTTTGTGTTCATTCAATAGTTGGTTTGAATTGATTCTTCAAATCGCTCCGTCGCTCTGGTCCATTCCAATTGCTTGCAGCATTAATGCATGGGAATGGCTTCAATTGGAATGGACCAGAGCTATTCTCATGCGTTAACCCTTAACCCCTTAACGTACCAGGGTGTCCCTGGAATTGACAATTTGAGAAAAAGCATTATAAATTACTATTTAGAAGAATATTCTGGAATTGATATACAAATGAAAGTTCTAGATTTTGAATTTTAGATTCCATCCGTACGGTTTCATTCACTAATACAATCACCAATATTTAATTATAAATTTGGAAAGTTAAAATTAAAAATTCCTTGTAAATTCGATTACAAACTAAATTTCAATATTTTTTGAGTAAAATTTGTTGGAATGAGTTTGAAATGAGATACTCTTAAACGTGGTGATACTTTGAAATTTTTGTGTTTCTTAAATTTATGACCTCATTTTTCACGATTCCACTTTGAACTAGAGTCAATGCAATTTTGGCTCGGTCAACGACTTGACATACTTCTACATTTGTAATTTTAGAAAAATATGTACTCTAGTATGACTAAATCCAGCCATTAGATAGGACAACAACTTGGTGAAGAATCTCCAAAAAATTGGATGAGTATTATCCAAGCGTTGATGAGAACGTGAGAAGGCTTTGAAATCATTCGTCGTCCAGTTTCTGGACGCTGTGACGTTTAGGGGTTAAACGACAATTCCTTGCCTCATACCACACCCAAAATCTCTTTTATATTCCATTTTAAGCATGATTCTGTGTTTAATTTACTTTAGCTTTATTCTAAAGAAGTATAGATTTCTCTAAGGTGCTCGGTTTGGAATTTAAAAAACCCCATTTGGTGCAATGGTGTAGAAGTTATGAGCAAGATTCTCCCAAACTAAAACCAAGCCCGTGGGGTTGGCATTGTCGTTTAAGGGTTACGGTAGTGCTGCGCTTGTGGCAGTTCACAAAAGGTAATTTAACCCCTAATCGTACCAGCCCTTTGAACAGAAGTAGATTCTAGCCTCCAAAGTAGATATTAGCATGACTTAGATGTACATGAGGTGTACATGAGACAACCATTGTGAGCATAAAATCTACCCAACAAATTTGACATACTTGCAGTTGGAGGCCTCTTCAACATTATCAATAGTTCCCCATCACAAGAGATTTATTGTAATTGGTAAAGAATTTAATAGGCTTTCAAAAGTGACTTGGACGAAAATCATCCAAGGTTGTATGAGAAAGTTACAAATTATTCAGTTTTTGGACGACGGGACATTTAGGGGTACAAGAAAGAAAAAGAATTGTTTGATAAGCCATGCAGTTGCTACAGTAAGTAGACCACTTGTCTGCAAACCAATCCCTATATAACTCAAATTCAACCAATGAGAATCAAGAAAAGGAGTGGTTTCATTTAGTGGGACAACTTTAGAGCAAGTCTACAATGCAAGTTAAATGTGAAGTTAAGGTGTGTTTATTTTATTTTATTTTTAAAAAACAAATGGATGCTTTACTCCATTGCAAGACTAGATTACTACATTGAGTAGTTGAAAGTAGCTAACTATATGCTCCTAGTCATTTCCTATCTAGAGCGACCCACCACCTCCACGTTGTATGTCCCAGTGGTAGTTTAATGTCATTTTGGATCGTCATGGTGTGTTTTGGTTTGTAACCTATCTTTGACTCATTTTTATTTGAATTCTTGTTCAATTTTTTATTTATTTTTGAAACAAGAGGATTCTTGTTCAACTTTGAGTTTTTTTAAATTGATAATAACTTGTAGTTGCATGTAATTTATGAACATTGTGTGGTCTCAATGGTTGCCAAAATGTGTTTGACTCCTTGTTTTCCATAGGTTGCTTTTTGTCCAAAATTAAACTTTTCAATCACAACTGCAATTCCAAACTGTATGTCTAAATTGAGAGGAAAAATATATGCACACACACGCACTAAAATCTTACAACTACTTAGATTGATAGCAGTTTTGGCAATCTTATGTTGAATAATTATTATTTTGTTTACAATAGGTCTTGGTAAAACAAATATTCTTTGAACTTTGTTTTATCCCCTAACAAAAACCTTTTTTTGAAAAATAATTTACTAAAAATTCTAGCAGCTATTCTAAATTCAGTTTTCACCAAAACTGCTATTAGCCTACGATTTCTCTAATGTCATTGGAAAGTTTATCAAAATGCACTTCTAATGGGCTAAAGTACATCTCCTAACTCGGAGCATTCAAAATAAGTGAAGCAATAAGAAATTGATGTTTTCAATATGAAAGAACAATGGAAATAAAAAGAATGTCTCTTCCGCATGATCCACCCTAGTGCAACCTTTGGAATTCGCCTTGGGGATTATTCCCTTTGTGTGTCAAAGATTTTTTTTTTTTGAAAAAGAAAAAGAAATGCAGGGTAGAAACAACCTTCCTTTGGCCCCAATTTTTATTTATTTTTGACTTGTACATGTATTACATTTAAAAAATACAAATACATACTCCCTCTGTCCCATAATATCTGGCACGTAGGTTCTCTCAAATCTACCTCTTGAGGTAAATTTGAGAGAACCTATGTGCCAGATATTATGGGACAAAGGGAGTACTACTCAAGACTGTGCCCTGCATTTATAGTTTTCAAATAGTCCATAATTGATATCTTTCGACAATTTCATAGTCTTGTATGTCAACTACATTTATTTATTCTTGCAACTCATATGTTGTCTACATTGGCAATCGTGTTATATCGTCATTATACTTGTCTTTCCATAAACCACGACTTGTCTAATGTCAACTAGATATAGCCAATATCAGTGGTGTTTTGGATTTATTTACTTCTTTTTGAAACATTAACAAAATAAAGCTATTTTCTTTTGCAATCTAAAACATATTTATACACCAGTGCTGGAAATACCTTGCATGGTAGATCAACCTTTGTACAAGTAGGGTGTGTCCTTTATATCACAGATAGGTTTGAAAAAAAATGATTTGAAAAAACAAATAAAATTGTACATATGTATGTATGTGTGTATTGTAAGTAGATTATTATTTGAGTCACGACTGGACAAGAGTGTTACTTTCGGCCAAACATATTTCAAAACTGCCTTAGAATTCATGATCAGTGGACTTCTCCACCATAGTATAAAGCAGCCCTAAGGGCCGCTTCACACCATGGTTGTTCAAGTTGAGAGGCCGTGGGATTGAGTAGCCAAACTTTGTTGAGAGTCCAATGAAATGAGGTGAAAATAGGCAATAAAATTTATTTTTTATTTTTTATGAAAAGAAATCGACGACCTCTTGACCATAGTTTGGGTTTCCATTCCCGTTGGACCGAAACTTCCTTCCGAGAGACCGTGGCCTTGGTCAAAAAGTGTTGCCATGTAAGCATTTTGAACGGCGACGGGCTTTGGACTTTGGCCTTTAGTGCGAGCTTTAGTGTGAAGGGTCGGGAGGCCGAACTCTTGGTTTCTTGCAATCTGATTTGGTCGAAATCGACGACCTCTTCACCTTCGGCCATAGTATGAAGCAACCCTAAGTTAGAGCCGCTTCACACTATGGCCAAAGGTTGAGAGGCCGTCGATTACCACCAATCAAATTGCAAGAAACCATGGGTCCGGCCTCTCGACCCTTCACATTAAAGGTCAAAGTCCAACGGCCGTCGCTCTCCAAAATGCCTACGTAGCAGTACTTTTTGACCAAGGCAACGGCCTCTCAAAAGGAAGTTTGGGTCGGACGGGAATGGAAACCCAAACTACGGTCAAGAGGCCGTCGATTTCTTTTCATTCAAAATGAAAATTATATTTTATGGCCTATTTTTAGTAGATTTATTTGCACTCTCAACAAAGTTTGGGCTCTCAATCCCACGGCCTCTCGACTTTGACGGCCATAGTGTGAAGCAGCCCTGACTACTCCCTGAGTTACTTGAAGTTGAATGGAAGTAACAGTGTGATCAGCCATTGAAAGTACGAGAGAAGGACAACGAATAGATTGAGCTCTACACGCACTAATTAACTTACTGCAGGCGGGGATGACATGCCTGCGGCCGCCGCAGGAGCACCCTCGCTCAGTGGATTCACCAGAGCCTCATGTTCATGTTGCACATATTTCACTCCATATATTTCCACTGCCTATAGTATCCATACCCTAGAAAAAAGGGGTTGCAGCTCCTCTGAAATCTGCAATAATTTCAAATCTGTTCAGGGCTGCATGCATGTAAGACTTTCTGGTAACGTTCGTGCACCCATAGTCGCCACTGGTAGCGTAGTTTCAATTACGGGACAACTATTATTTTTATTGGGTCTTATTGACAAGTGAGAAATGATTTCAACGTACTTTAGCATGTATGATTTGGTCACTGTATGAATAAGTTGTGATCACTTGAAAGAAAAAAGAATCACGGATATATAGCAATAAACAAACACAAAAACGAACAACGGTTACTTCTCCATACCTGTTCCACTATAGAGTCTACTTCTTAATCCCTAAATTCCTGGGCCTATGACCATGGAATCATGTTTTACGTGTCACAATCAATTTTGCCATTATGAATAAGATAAGAATTTGATTTTATATTTTTAGTAGATGAAGCCATGTGTCTACCACAAATCATGAATTTTTCATAATTTGTTTGGTGAAAATTTGAAATTACTATGAATTTTGAAGTGCTTTGAAAGAAAACTCATATCAATTACAAAATGTACTCAAAAATTCCAATTTTTTAACCAAATGTGTAAATTAATATGAAAAAAACTAGGGCTATGTATAACTGTCGACAAAAAATATTTTTGAAATGAATAATATAAAAAATTAAAATTCTAGTAGTTTACCTTAAAGACTTTCACATTTGTTTAACTGTAAAGGATGCTTAATTTATTTTTATTAATTTGGCCAAGAGTCTATTTTTCAACAATTAAATAATTTTAGGAAATGGAGTCAAATAATTATGATTGATACAATCCTCTAAAATGTTGCCTCATTAATGGAACATCGTATATTGATTCCAATTTTTTAACTAAAGGTGTAAATTACAATGAAGAAAATTATAGTAAATGAAAATCATGTGTGTGGTTATATTTAGATTTTTGCTACACCATGGTAATACATGTTGAACTTGCAACTCCAATAAAACACTCAATTTTCAAAGTTTTCTAAAAATTCAAAGTGAAGTTGAAACTAGACTTGGTAAACTTCATTTTGGTAATTAACTTCTAAACGCCCAAACGACCATTTTCTGATCGCTGCCCAAATCTAATGGGTTGCCCGGAATAATTAAAGTATATATCCGTGTGTGTGTGTGTGTGTGTGTGTGTGTGTGTGTGTAAAAATACTACATCAAGTCTACTTTTCAAACCAATTTGAATTATGTCAATCCGATTTAAACTCCACCCACGAGAATTTTTCAAAGTGAATCACTTCAACATTGTCTTAGTATTATAAAATTTGCTATTTGGGGAAAGTAATGATGATCCCTCCATCATTTCTTTTTCTTTTTTTTAATTTTACAATAGATAAACCATATTTAACCAATCACGCTAAAAGTGAAAATTAGAATTTATACAAATTTTCAAAGGTTAATGCTTTTACATTCATTTAAAAACTGTCCAAAGTTATTTGACCATATGGAGAATATGTAGAGAAGATGCCCTACATTTTGTCTATTGAACCAAACTTCATCAAACATATGGAAGGCACATATTATAACACATCTATGTTTTGTCCAATACCCCTTGGGCTTATAGGGGTTAAGCTCAAATGCCTAAATAGAACTCATTTTCATGGCCTAAATTTAGTTTAAGTAGAAAATATTTAAAAATAAAAAATACACTACATGGTGAACCAATTTTACAACTCTTTTTGTAGTCGAGACCCTATGTACAATAAAATCCAAAAATATCTTGAATGATGTGAATTTATCTTGAAGAGGTGGCATGACCAATAAAAATCCTTCACAAAAAGAATTGGATGAAAAATCATACATGTAGCAGTTGGAATTGAATAGTGAATTACATTCATAAGCCAAATTTTGGCCTCCGAGGCGTTTAAGGATTAAAGAGGGCACCCTAAACCTTGCTCCACGTGCGCTTGAGGCATTGGTAGATGAACTACTTCCAACGGACTCTCCATTCACAATGGTCCCCATGATCAGCATTACTATTATGAATAATTTGTGATTTTTCAAAGCATTATGTGTAAAATTAACCCTAAGCTTGCGAAGGTTCTCAACTTCGCATGTTACGATTGTGTACATTTTTTGCAAACAAATTTTATTTTCAAATTATGGTCACTCCGGGGTCCCAATGTAGAATTTGCATTTGAAGCATGTACGATTACACTACACTAAATAGATAGATTAGTGTTAGATAATTATAAGATTTGAAAATATTATAAATTTTTACTCTCGATAAAAAAATTTACAAAAAACATTGATTCCAATACTATTGAAAGATCCCCATCTTGACCAATACAAAGGGTAAAGAAAATTGATCAACAGTAAAAAATTACAACATGTTTATGTAAATTAGTGTAACACTAATCTACCTATTTAGTGTAGTATGAAAGGTGGCGCTCCTCAAAGGGATACTAGCCAAAAATCATTGTGCATGCGTAGAATTGGGCACCAGGCACTCAACTCCCTCCACAACCCCACCTTCTTTTTACTATAATTATGCATGGGTGCACATATCTTGCTGTGAGCATCATCCATATGCAAATTTACCAAATTCTCCAAACAGTTTTGCATCAGGAGGTACTGTTCTAAAATATTGAAGTGTTTACATGTGTTACTTGCGGAACTGTAGTGCGGCAGTGCTGTAGTGCATGCAAAAGTTGGTCCATATAGTCATTTTTAGTATTATTGATTTTGTCAATGAGATAACAAAAAAAATTAAGTTAATACAGGATTCTGGTTTTTGGGTTTCGAGTTTAGGGTTTTGGGGTTTTAGGGTTTTGAGTTTAGGGTTTTGGGTTTTGGGTTTTGGGTTTTTGGGTTTTTTTGGGTTTTTGAGTTTTTGAGTGTAGGTCATACTAGTAGAAAGTTTTACTTTGGCACCAAGAAATATTGTCAAAACATGGTGCCCAAGGCTCACATTGGTACCAAGTTAGTGCCAATATAGGTTTGCTTTAACACTATTCCTTGTTGTCCAGAGACCACCCTTTCTACTAGTGTCATTAACCCCTAAACGTACCAAGGTGTCCCTGGAATTAACAATTTGAGAAAAATCATCATAAAGTACAATTTAGGATAATATTTTGGAATTGATATACAAATGAAAGTTCTAGATTTTGAATTTTAGATTCCATCCATATAGTTATATTCATTAATACTATCACCAATACTTAATTATAAAATTTGAAAGTTAAAATTGAAAATTCCTTCTAAATTCAATTACAAACAAAATTTTAATATTTTTTGAGTAAAATTTGTTAAAATGAATTTGAAACACTCTTAAACACTCTTGAAATTTTTGTGTTTTCTAAATCTATATCCTCATTTTTGCACGGCCACTTTTGAACTACAGTCAATGTAATTTTGGTTTAGTCAACAAATTGACATACTTTTACATTTGTAATTTTAGAAAAATATGTACACAAGTATGACTAAGTTCAACCACTAGATAGGACAACAACTTGGTGAAGGATTTTAAAATAGTCGAATGACTTTCATGGAAACATTGATGAGATTGTAGGGTGGGTTTGAAAATGTTGGTCGTTCAGAAATTGGAAGTTGTGACGTTTAGCGATTAAACCCTAGTTCCTCAACAAGAAAGTGAGATAAAAACTTTGGTCTTTTCTTTTTGAGGTTGGTGAGACTTAAGAATTTATTTATTCTAAACCTCATGACATTCAATAACCTTCATGCCCTCTGCCTTTCCTTTATGCATTTTGTTCATCACTTTGGGACTCCACATGTCCAATTAGCTACTGATGAAGTCATGTTGGATGTGGAATATGATGCACCATTTATTGTGGGGTCAGGCAAAGCCATTGCATGCTACTGAATGTTATGCTTGATACCAATGTTTTCTAAATAAAATCCAAAATTTGATTTGGAAGATAAATTACATATATGACCTTGACATTAACCTCTAAGGACCAAGGCTAATTTTCCAAGTTCGGTCAGCTTAGTATGGAATGAGTATTGATCGTCAATTATTGAGGTTTTTGGTGCTGATTCTACTCTTCGTAATGAAGATGGGATGGTAATTTGCGTACGTAGATGATGTATAGATCAAAAGATACAATCATGCAAAGGTGAAAAACCTAATTGCGGGCACCTCCTGAAAATTTTCATACAATGAGCTATGCATCTGAATTTTTGTACACAATGAGCTAACGCCCCCATATACACAACTGCCAAATTCATTTTACCAAATTTGAGACTAAACTTTGCATTTTGAGCATTTTCAGAAAGTTTCAAACTTGGGCAACAAGCCAAAAAAAATGCTACCAACTTTGAAGCTTATAATCTTACTATTGAAGAACCTTGAAGAGTTGAAATTTTTTAGATTGTAATAAATTCAAGTTGGTTGAAATATCCTATGGTTGAATAGGTGAAAAAAAATTTAGATCAAAAGCTATTTGTCTTTATGAGAAGGGGTACTTTGAAGTGTTTGGAGAGAAACATAATTGTGGTCCTTTAGGGGTTAAGCAAGTGCACAAATGGGGTATCGATTAGAATATCAATGTGAAATTTATACTTGCATGTGTCAACTAAATTAAATCTCATAGAATGTACGTTATGTATACATTAAACATATTAAATTTCAAAAAAATGCACGTCATATATATTTTAAGCAAATTAAATTTCATAAAAAATGTATATGGGGCATTTTAGAAGGGGCCACAAACGCACATGATACATAGTACATACATTAAGTTAACTTTTGAGGAATTCAATAATCTTTCTATCACTACAAAAGAAATTAGCCATCTTAAATCCCCAAGGGTGTGCTCTACATTACATTTGAGAATCACATGTGTCTAGGATCCCCTTCAAAAATTCCTTGTATACGAGGAATTATATGTCTAAAAACCTTTGTATACAAATCAAATTTTTCTTAAATATATGTTTAATGTAAGCATATGTCAATATTTTTAGCTCTAAATATGTTTATTATATGTATATATAATATGAAAATGTTCAAAATAATATCCCTTTTGTGCACTTACATATAATTCTACGTGTATAGTATAGTTTTCTCTGATATTCAAATTAAATAAATAAAATTGATTTATTAGAGCAACCTGGAGAGCCCAACGGGATTTTCCAACACAACAATTCAATATACTCTAACACCAGTGGCACTATCCGGGAAGAACCGTCAGTTAGTTACAAGTGAGCCGGCTCATTTTCTAAAATAACCGATGAAACCTCAAGGATAGAGGCAAAAGACTGGAAGAAATGACTAAAAACTAGTTATATTTAGTATTTTTAGAAGAAATATGCGAAATATATTTTAAAAAACTGGTTGGTTTGGGAGAATGAAGGACACTCACTGGTTGGCTCAAAAAGCTTCCCGAACAGTGACCAGTGGTCACACTCTTCGCCTTCCTATTTGTGTTATTCTCATTGTCACAGGGATAGTTGGGCCATAAGACGTTCCTCCACAACCCCATTCCCACATCTTAAATGCTTCTTACGGCATTTGTATGATACATTCCACTGAAATTCTTGCCCTATGCACTATTTTGAGGATTTTTGAGAATTTGAAATAATTCATTTTAGAGAGAAAAAAATATTCTGTGAAATTTAAAGTGGTAGGATGGACGATACCAATAAAAGAGAAAAAAAATGGATAGGAAATAAAGAATTTGGCATTGCATTTTAATGGATAATGAAACAAAAGGTAAATTGGTGCATCATCACAGTGCATAATATGCACTTTTAAATTCTAAAAGAAAAGGAGAGCAAAGGATTGTGGATGAACTTATGAGCTGTGAATTTTCCTAGTGTTCAAAAATGTGAAGAAAAATATCTTCCAATTTTTTCAATTTTTTTGAATTGACTAAAGTTTCAAATTTTAAAATGTATCATTTTTAGGAGGGATTTATTGTTTTTCTATTTAAAAAAAACTTTTTTGATGAATTTCTTTTTTAAGTGTACTTGAGAATGAAATTATGAAAGTTGGCTTTTCTTTAGATTTTCAATATAGAATCAAAGACAAACTATATTTACATTCAAAATTTCATCATAAATTGGTAAAATTGTTATTAAAATGGCAGTTTTGATGTTCAAAATTTTCAACATAAAATCGTTTTAACATTGTAAATTTTTATTTTTTAGATAAAATGTACATAAATCTAGAAGTTGGTTCACTCATTTTTCATTGAATCATTGCTACATAATTTTCAAATTGGTTTGAAAGGTAACTTTTTAGACAAAATGCTCAAAGTGCACTAATGTGCACCAAAATGTAGATAGTTCACCAAAAAGAGTTAGTCGACTGTACCATACAAACACCCCTTACTACTTTTTAATTTTTTAATCCTCATGAAAGGAGATGGGCACCTAGAAATCTATGCGAGGTTCCTTCGGGCTGCCCCCAATTTGGCCTCATGTCCTTAACCCTTTAGTGCCTAGGGTACTGTAGCTCAGAGCCCTGGATTTCAGTAGATTTTTCCACTGTTGTTGAGACTACCAAAAATAGAATGAGTTAAATTAGAAAGTAACCGTACAATTCTATTCTCAACTCGAGAGCACATATTTTATCAAAATTTGAGAATCATCCGATGGTGGGATCGGAAGATTATAGTATGTATTTGAACTGTATAATGCACGCTCAGAAACAAGATTTTGGGGGGTGTGTGACTTCAAAGTTAAATAGAATTTGAGGTAAATTTTCAAAAATAAAAGCAAAGAAGTTCAGCTATGCCCTATGTCAACACCTCTCCGTTGCAATCTTTCATGTAAAAAATAGACTCACACATAATTATTGTGAGATTTATAAGTGAAAGTGACTTCTCCATGTACGGTTTAGGACAAAATTTTATACGTAGAAAATTGACAGGAGTGGGTACATTAGTCAAGATCGGATTACACACACTAATGGAAGATGAAGAAGAGAACACAATCCAAAAAAATAAAACAAGATAACAAACTTCCAAACACAAGAAATACTACACAATACATATGTTGTATTTGTAAGTATTTACTGTATTTTCAAGTATTTGCAGTATTTTCGCGTTCTGTTGATAGGTATTTTGATAGTTGTACAATTCCAAATTGAAAACTTCTTTTTCTGGAAGGTGCGTAATGTATGTGGGCAAATCTGAACTTCAAAACTGAAGTTCCAATTCTTCACGGATTCTCTGCTATTTGCATTTCGGACGTTGTAGTGACCATAATGTGGTCAGCTAGGCACTAAAGGGTTAAGGATTAATGCAGATGGAGGCCACACTAAGTGGTAGTGAAGTTTAGGTGATGCTCTTGTTTTCCTGTGAGTTTCGCTAATTGCGGAGCTTTTGTGTGGGCATGAGACTCAATGAAGCAAGAAAATTCTTTCACCATCGGGGTACAAACCATGACTACCGGCTAACAAGTTTAACCCTTAAACGTCATGAGGGCCTGGACGGGGCAGCCCGGAAGGCATCTAAATTTTTGGAGGAAGAAAAATAAATAAATAAATAAAATTGCAAAAACAGCTCTGCACTGCATTGCTGACAAGTATTGTAGCACTGCAGCACTACTGAATTTCAGCTGCCCCAACCTCAAAACTTGTTCAATTTGATAATTTTGATTGTTTACCAACGATTCCACAATCTCTCAAATGAGGCGGAAATTTGGAATCTAGATCGCTTTTTCAGTAGCTTTCCAACGCACCAATTCTTGCTTGATTTGGTTGAGAAAATCAACTTTTTTTTTTACCTTCATTATTCTCTTTTAACCCTTAAACATCAAGATGGCCTGGACGGGGCAGCTTGGAAGGAATCTAAATTTTTTGGGCGAAGAATTTTTATTTATTTATTTTAATTTTTGCAAAAACGGCTCTGCAGTGCACTGACGGCTTGCACTGCGGCACTGCGGCACTGCTGAACTTCAGCTGCCCCAACCTCAAAACTTGTTCAATTTGATAACTTTGATTGCTTACCAACGATTCCACAATCTCTCAAATGAGGCGAAAATTTGGAATCTAGATCGCTTTTTCAGTAGCTTTCCAACGCAACAAGTCTCGCTTGATTTGGTTGAGAAAATCAACTTTTTCTTGATTATTCTCTTTTAAATAAGCCCATGGGGCTTACCTTGACGTTTAAGGGTTAATTCTTGTTTTACCAAAAATCTAGACGACGGTGGAAGCCGGGAGAGGCTGCCCAGAGGAGAGAAGAGTACAGAGAAATGTTATGATAAGAAATTCGGTGGAAACTTTGGAAATTTGTTTGGCAAGCAATTTGGGAGTAAATACCACATTCTACTGTGCATAGATCCACTACTAGCAAAGGCGTCGCTTCTCACTCAGAACAATGTCAAAGTTCACTGTAACTGCACACTTGTCCTACTTGACAAATCACACTCACCAAGTCTTGAGCGCCTGGGTAGTGAGTGTGAAGTGTTGCCATTTGATCCACCTACTGAGTAAAAAGCGACGCTTTTTCCTTGTAGTGATCTCACAACGTGTGTTGATTCAATAAAGTAGTTGTGCATATTTCCGATTGAATTTTAGGTTTGCATATTTAGGCCTATGAAAGAGGTTTATAATTATTGGATGCTCCTCAAAGCTAGTGCAAAGGCATCCCAAAAAAAACACATTTTTTGAGCATTTTTACAAATTTCTATGAATTTTTAAGCCTGAAAGCATATAGTGACCATTAACCGCCTGTAGGGTCCTGGCTTTCATGAGAGGTTGGAATATGAAAATAATGTGCTTATTGCACTTAACTTTCCAAGACATAGACGTAATCGGAACGCTCCTAGGAACTTTTTAGGTTCACGCTGGGTGGTTTCTGGGATCAACCTTCCAATCCTAGGGGTCGAAAATTGGGACTAGTCGGAAATATGCACGGCTACCTTAACTCATGCATTAACTCATGCATTAATGCTAGGATCCGCAAGTAATGCCATAAATGTATAGTATGTGTTGATTCAATAACACATTAATGCATTAATGCTACGATCCAATAACTCATGCATTAAAAATGGATGTGGCAATTCACAGAAGTTACTAATTTGAGGGTTATCATAGTGTAAGGTGAAAACACCTCAAACTGTTCTTAACCCCTAAACACCCCACCCTCAGAAACTGGATCACGAACTGGATCAGGAACAGATTCAAAACCTTGTGATTTTCTCATTCAATCTTGGATGTCTTTCATCCAAGTCACTTTTGCAAGCCTTTTAAATTCTCTACCAATTAAAGTAAATCTCTTGTGATGGGGAGATGTTGATAACCATATTGGAGAGGCCTCCAAATGCAGGTATGTCAAGTTTGTTGGGTAGATTTGATGCTTACAATGGTCCTCTCATGTACATGTGAGTCGTGCTGATATCCATTTTTGAGGCTTGCATCTACTTGTGTTCAAAGAGTCAGTACGTATAGAGGTTAAGCAACTCAACAAAGACGGGGCCACCTTTTTCATGGTAACATCTTTTTGTAGTATCAACAATTTTTATTTTTATTTTTGGCACAAATTAAGAGAATTGTATCAATAATTGAAAATCATAGATTTACAAGAGAAAATAAAATAGAATACTTGGATAAGCTATGTAATTGCTGTAAATTTCAAAGTGGAAGTTGCCTAAACCATTTAAACTCGTTAGACTTGTTAGTGAATTTCCTAGAGACTTGTTAGATGTTCTGTTGGTTCCATGCTGTTCTTTGCAAACCAGGAATAGCACTATTGATAGATTGCCCTGCCATGGATCACATCTACTCATCCAAAGTCGACCCTTAGAACATAGCATGTATTTCCTAATAGAGATTATTTTAAAAAATCATTTTAATCTTTTTTTATTAATGTTGCTAAGCTTTGATTCTCCTATTTGAATTATTGTAGAATTGGAAAACTTACACTTATCAGCACTAGTAGAAAAGGTGGCATTGTTGAAAGAGATGTTCAGGCAAGTAGTGCCCAATTCCACGCATGCATAGTGATTTCACCTGGGCATAGCACCACCTTTTCTACTAGTGCTAAAACATTGATGTGAATTTACTACAAACTCTTAAGGTAACTATATTTAAAAGCGACCATTTCCTTAAAGCATGCATAGCTCAGTCTTCCATAACAAGTAGATTCTGACACCCTACTGTCGATGAGAATGTGCACAATCTAAACATTAGAGTTTAGGGTCGCTTTAAGGTCAACCTATAATTAGCACTTTGGAAGTTCATAACTTATTCATACGGTGTCCAAATAATGCATGCTAAAGTGCGTTGGAATCCTCTTGAACTTGCTAATAAGACACACTAAAAATATTTTCTGTGTTATGTGTGTAAATAGGCTCAGTTGGTAAGGTGAACACTTTAAGGTATAGTTACCTTAGTTCCATACAATGGAAGTGGAGTTAATTCTCGCCTATTTTTGCAGTAACCCATTCTGAGACCCACTACTCTTGATTTGCTAAAAGTTTTTGCATGGGACTGTCTGTCACACGAACCATGAACAGTTAAAATGAGCATTTCAATTAATGTGGGTTACTTGAAGTTGAATGGAAGTAACAGTGTGATCAGCCATTGATAGTACAAAAGAAGGACAATGAATAGATTGAGCTCTACACGCACTAATTTACTTACTGCAGGCGGGGATGACATGCCTGCAGCCGCAGCAGGAGCTCCCTCAGTCAATTCACGGGAGCCTCATGTTCACGTTGCACATATTTCACTCCATATATTTCCACTGCCTATAGTATCCATACCCTAGAAAAAGGGGTTGCAGCTCCTCTGAAATCTGCAATAAATTCAAATCTGTTCAGGGCTGCATGCATGTAAGACTTTCTGGTAACGTTCGTGCATCCATAGTCGCCACCAATAGCGTAGTTTCAATTAACCCCTAAATGTCCTCACCTATGTCCAATTTGGGCAGTTTTGCAAAGATGCATTATAAAATGCAACTAACATGAATACTTGAAACTTGGTGTATGAATAAAAGTTATACATTTTGAAATTTAGATTCAATCTATACGGTTAGATCTTTGATTGTTATCACTGATATTTTTTTATAAATGGGGTTAGGGGGTTAGGGGATCACACATACATGAAGCTAACTTCCCATCAAAAAATTCAGTAAAAAAATCACATTACAAAAAGTGCATGACATATGAGAAATTGTGGATGAAATTTTTACATCATGCAAAATATGCATGGTTGGGCAGTTAGGGGTTAAGGGACAATTTTTTTTGTTATGGGATCTTATTCACAAGTGAAAAATGATTTCAACGTACTTTAGCATGCATTATTTGGACACTCTATGAATAAGTTGTGCTCCAACTTAATCCTTTAGTGCCCATAGTGGTTCTCGAGAAACCACCATTTTTTGAATGATGAATTTTTAAAAACTCCCATTTATAAAAAAAATATCAGTGATAACAAGGACAACCCTAAACACATACATTGATTAAGAGAACACAATCCAAAAAAAGATACAAGATAACAAACTTGCAAACACAAGAAATACCACATAGTACGTTTGTTGTATTTGTAAGTACTTGTTGTATTTTGAGGTATTTGCTGTATTTTGGTGTTTTGTACACAAGTATTTGGATAGCTAAGAAAGCCAGATTCCAAAATTTCTTTTTGCATCATCTGCAAGATCAAAAGTTGCACATGTGAACTTCACACACGGGACTGAGATGGTTCACAGATTTTCCAGCATTTCATTTTTTAGTGATCTAGTGACCATTTAGTGGTTACCTGGGCACTAAAGGGTTAAAAGAAAGAAAAAGAATTGTAAATCGATAAACAGAAATGAGGCCCTCTACTGCATGGTGTGGAATGCAGAGGTGTGGAATATTCTTGGAATACCATGTCATGTCAGCACTGCCATCTGACAATTTAGGATTAAAGCTTGGAATTCAGGGTTAAGATTTAAGATTTAAGGTTTTTAGGATTTAGAATTTGGGGTTTTGGGGTTTTGGAGTTGGAATTTAAGGTATAGAATTTAGGATTTAGTGTCTTAACCCCTAAGTGCCCAATGGTTTTCTTGAAATGCTAGATGTGTCATAATGTCCATCTTACTCAACTTTTATGAGCTTCAATTTTTTAACATGTGTAGAACAAAACAATAAGACAACATCCATACGGTTAAATTTTGGAAAAATTCTATGAATTATTTAATAACCAATTTATAAGAATTTTCCTTGAAAATTCATAAAAACTACATGTTTAGTCATTTTGACTTGGAATTAAGTATGATAGGTCAAAAAATTGGCTTTATATAATGGTTACCTTGTTCATGTTAGAACTAATCTCATTTGGTAAAAAACTTAAAGATTCCATTCCGGGCAGATTTTCAAAATTGTGACAATTTGAGATGCTATCACTTTGAGGGCTTTAGAGGAAAATCAGTAAAAGTTTTTTTAGAATTTCTTTTTGAAAAAGTTGCTCGGTTTCAATATCTACAAGTGAAAAAATAAAAAAATAAAAAAATAAAAAATTACGCTCAACAATTGTTATTTTTGCAAAAGTTATGGACGTTTAAAGTGGGTTGAACTTTTTTTAAACTCTGAAATTTTTGATCGACCATATATGGTCGATTAGGCAGTTAGGAGTTAAGAAAAGGGGTTTTGGGTTTACTTTGGGGCTTAGGGTTTAAATTTTGGGATTTGGGGTTTAAAAAATGGGATTCATGGCTTGAAATTTGGAGTTTAGAAAATGTTTTTGTTGACATTAGCAAATATTCCAACAATATTCTAGGAATATACCACTTCACACCCCCAATTCTGCACCCAAGTCCGCACCACCTAGTAGTTAATCCCAACAAACACAAACACTAACAATGTCCGTTTTTCCGCCGATTAGTAACACATGCCCACACTGTAGAATTTACTTTTGAAAGGAGGCACCAAGTGTAAACCTCGCTACCCATGCCCTTGAGGCATATACAAACAAAGTACCCCCAAAGGACTCTCATTCATGATGATCCCTTGACCAACGTTGCTATTATGAGTAAGTTATGATTTTTCAAAACATTACATGTATGTGTACCCAAAATTGACCCTAAGCTTGTATAGGTTCTCAACTTCTCTTGTTATGATTGTGCACAACTCTAGTAATCAATTTTTAAGTTACAGTTGCTCTCAGGTCAAATTTTAGGGTTTGCATTTGAAGTAGGGACAATTATGGGTGCAAATGCCTTGCTGTGAGTACCATCCTCACGCCAAATTTACCAAATTTTCCAAACAGTTTATGCAAGAAGGTATGATTTTATAATATTGAAGTATTTACATATGTGACTTGCGAAACTGTAGTGCTGTAAGTTAGTGCATGCAGATTGTAGAAGTTGGTCCTTTTTAATCATTTGTAGTTTATTAATTTTTTCAACGAGGTTGCAATGTTTTTTTAAACATGATTTTGGTCTTGGGGTTTTAGGTTTTGGGTTTTGAGTTTTGAGTTTAGATCACACTAGTAGACAGTTGTACTTTGGCATCAAGGAATATTGTCAAAACATGGTGCTTAAGGCCTACATTGGTACCAAGTACCAATGTAATATGGGTCTTTGGCACCATGCTTTGACACTATTTTTTGGTGCCCAAACATCATTGTCTCTACTAGTGTCATCAAACCTTAGTTCCTCAACAAGAAAGTAAGAAATATACCTTTTTTTTTTCTTTTTTTTGGGAGTTGGTGAGACTTCATAATTCATTTATTCTAAACCTTATCTTATTCAATAGCCTTCGTGCCCTCTGCCTTTCTTTCATGTATTTTGTTCATCAACTTAGAACTTCACATGTCCATTTAGCTATTGATGAAGTCATGTTGAATGTGGAATATGATGCATGATCTATTGTTGGGCAAGGCAGAGCCAGAGGCAAGCTAATGAATGTTATGCTTGAAACCAATGTTTGTTAAATAAAAGCCAAAATTTGATTTGGAAAATAAATTATATGTATGACCTTGACATTAAGGAAGTGCACAAAAGGGGTATCAATTAGAACGTCAATGTGAAATTTATACTTGCATGTGTATAAATTTCAACTAAATTAAATCTCATAGAATGTATGTTATGCATACATTGAGCATATTAAATTCAAAGAAATGCACGTTATACATGTTTTAAGCATATTACATTACATTAAAGAAAAAAATGGATATGGGGACATTTGAGAAGGTGCCACAAACGCACATGATACATAGGACATACATTAAGTTAACTTTTGAGGAATTTAAGAAATTTTCTATCACTAAAAAAAATACACTTGTCAAATTTTTTAATTTTTTTGAAATTAAACAACTTTTGATTTACATGGGTAATAACCGGATGGGTTCTTATCTAAAGCCGGTTGCTTTTGGGAAATATTGGATCTTAGGGCCTCTTTACACTAGAGGTGAGAAGTCATGAGGAGAGAAATTTCAACCAACGAGAAATTGGTCTGCTTGGTTTCTAGGCCTCCCATTGGGTGAAAATCCTCTCCTCATAGCTTCTCGCCTTTAGTGTACAGAGGCCCTTAGTTTGTTTCCTTGGAAAACTCCCTGTTAAGTGGTGTGAACGGGCCCTTAAATCTAAAACTGAATGGTACCTGACTACCTGTAACTTAAGTTAGCAGTAGTTGTACAGTAGTGTTCAATGAACCTTGTTCAGTTGACATTTTTTTGGTTTTGTCTTATCACAGGAATAAACAGATGTTTAAGTCCAAAACGGGCATTTGATACTGTTAAATGTTTCATAAAAAGTGGATAGTATTCCCCACAGGTCAATGTATTAACTTAATTTGATGGCAGTTGTTCCAGGTTTTGTGTAGATTGCCCAAAACTCCCCTTCGCATCTGAAAACATGGAAAAAAATGATGGTCATTTGTTCTTAGATCCCCCAAGAATACTCCAACCTTTTTCAAAAAAATAAAATAAAAATAGTTCACAAAGTTAGTATCAGTAAACTTAGTCATTTTGGAACCAACCAAGCATCTGTGATTAGGGTTTCATGTCATCGCTTGATGAGCTGGTTAATTACCATGTTGGCATGTACTACCCGTAGTAAATTTCTGTTGTGAAAAGATTTGAGTGGCATGAAATCCAATCCATCTATCATCGGTTACTAACTTTTTCCGAAAACAACAAAAAAATATTCCATCTATAGAAATTACAGCCTTACAGAAAAGGGATTTTTTTTCTTTGCATGGTCTTGGCCAGGCTTTTGCAATGTCTGTAAACCCTAAAAATAAGAATCAATCCATGCAAGTTACAGATTTCTATGAGAGGACTTTTTCCTGCCTGTTCTTTTTGCCATGTCTACAAACTCCTAAACATAATTAATTAGCAGTAAAGGGCTCCCTTTATTTGTGTAAAAATAAAAATAATAAAAATAATAATAAACATAATTAGTTAATTTTTATAAATAATAAAAAGTGGGGCAGATACAAAGTTATCCGTAAAGTCAAGAAAAATTTCTACAAGAGGAAAGACAAGGCAACAACGAAATTTTTAATGAATCTTGTTGGTAGGGAGACACGCACCCTGGAATGTAACCATGTAAGGGGAAAAAATGGATAAATCATATTTGAATTTTAAATATTTAAATACTTGAAAGGCGGCAAAAACAAGTTTGAGTCCTTTTTTTTTCAACCACTCACAATGTTCTATGTTGTCAAAAACATTCAAACCTTGCACCTTACCAAGGCTGGAGAAGCTCTCCTAAAACACTCAAGTTCACATAGAAGAATCTCTATGTATCCCCATGCCACGCTTATGCTCTCTCAAACTCGGTGGCTTAGTTGGTTATGATTGCCAAATGCAATGACTTCCATTTCAAGTCGAAAAACACAATACAATAGAAAAGGTACCCTCCCTTGACTTTACAAATAACCCTACAAGCAGTTTTTTTTTTTTTTTGGAAGGAGGTTGAGCTCCTATTGTTTCATATGTGGCACTTGTGGTACTTTTTAGGAAGAATTTGGTTGTGATTTGCCCAACAAGATAACATCAAATATAAATACACTTAATCCTCTCTAATTGCACTTTTTATGTGTATCTTGAAATTTGTTATGTTATGCACACGTATGATTGGGCAATTTCTATATATCATATTATGAATATCAAGTTGTGAATACATGTTAGAGTTTGTTTAGAATTGCATTTGTAATCTAGCTAATGCAATGCAATTAGAAATAGTGAGTGTCAAACCCAACCAAGCACTAAAACAATGAAACCATGTATTTTTGGTAAAGCTTAAAGTCACTTTACACTAGGGTCCGGGCCCAATTCTCATGGGGTTCAATAAATCCATTTATTGGACTTGATAAACTCACCTTTGGATTTGAGAAGTTGAAAAAATAATGATATGTGAATTGGACTTGCACCCTAGTGTAAAACCAATGGTTCTAATTTGGAGGTTTTTAAAGGACTTAAGTATAAAGTCCCTAGGTCTAATAGTGGGTCCAAATTTTAACCGGACTCGGATTCAAGTGTAAAGTCCCCTCAAATCCATTGGTGGGTCCAATTTTTAATTGTACCCAATTACAATTGAACCTAAATCCCTAATGAAAAACCCTTTTAGGTTCAACAGTGGGTTCAATTTTAATCGGACATGAGTTTGGGAATTAATTTCCCAAAACCGGTGCACTCCTTTGAAGCATTGGGTTTAGTGCCTAGGTCCAAATCTTTTCTTTAAAAACCATGTCATTTTGGAACTTGAATGAGTTTCTTAATCATGGACTAATGTAAAGTGGCCCTTAGTTCAAAGAAGAATTTAAAATTTTATCTTTTTGTTGAAAAACAATGATAAACAATGAGTTTTCCAAAATTTTCATTATGATAATGAAAACAAATTAAAACGAGTTGCATTGGTTCTTCAAACTTAACTATTTATTATATATTTTCATTGTTAGACCAACATGCACTATGGAAAATAGGTGAGTAAGAACTTCATCCAACATTTGGAAAATTATATACTTTTTGGAAAATGCTTTTTTTGTCAATTTTATTTATTTATTTTCCAGTTTTTCAATGTCTTATGTTAGCCAGTTTCAATTTCACTGAAGTAAGATTCTAGCAAAAACAAATCACCACAAGAATTAAACATTGTTTATTGTTGCATGGAAATAGAGGAAAAGTGTTGTGCCTGATTCATAGTAGCAAAATATGGGAGCGAATCTAAAGCTCAAATCTACACATTTACGTAAATATAAACATTTAGGTAAGATTTCAGCTTGTGGTAAGCTACTGGGACTTGACTACCAGTATGACCCAATTTTTATTTTTTATTTTTTTGAAAGGAATGGTCATTTTATTCCATTGTGAAACTAAACATACATTGAACCGAGGGAATTGGGTACGGTCAATTTGAATGAATCCTTGTCTTTCTCACACTAGTATAAGGTAGCGTTGCCGAGGGAGATGCCCAAACAAGTGGTGCCCAATTACACGCATGCACAATGATTTTGCGTGGGTATCTCTCTAAAGAGCGCCATCTTTTTCACTAGTGTCAGTTAGGTCAAGATTTTTTTTAGGGGGGCCAATACAACCTATAGGTGGACCACTCATATTTTAGTATGTTGAAAGGTGTGACTATGACTAGGACTCATCCTTGTCTTTCTCATTTAGCCCATGTTTTTTTTTTTCGGCAAAACAACCTACATGAGGACTGGTCATATTCAAGTATTTTGGAGGAGTGCTACACAGTGGTTCTCTTGTAGGTTGTACCGTCCAAAAAAGAAACATTGATTTAGCTTCACGACTAATCACCAAACTACCATAAGACCTCATACGCACCCTACATCTCCGTGAGATATTAACTCTAAAAACTAGATGAAACATGCTTGCATATAATACATCAGAAGACGTTCTTCAATATCTAATTTAAGAAGGACTCGGTATCCATGATCGATAAACAATAATGAATATCTCTGTATAGTGATAGTGATTGGTTCACAGATTATATAAAAGGACACGTAGCGGTTCAAGGATGTAAAGCCGATAGCATGTGACACCAATTCTTGAATATGATTATAGGAAGGCGTAGGGTGAGCATGCTCTAAGTTGCTAGTAGTTCGTGCACAAATTAATTCAATTTTTTTTTAAAGTGCCACGCTGTTGCTTTTTTATTGGTTATGAGTTATAAAAAAAGATGTGAATGTTTAGGAAACCGACGGGAACTCCAAGGGGTGCGGGAGTTGCTAGCATGTTACGGTCATGGTTTCTTTTATGGCTTTTCATAGCGCTTGTTTCTTACATAAACTTAGTGGGAGAATCACCGCGAGGGAACATAACGAGAAAAATGCCATGTAATGTAACTATTAAGGTAGTGGATTACATTGGTTGCCAGCCAAGTTGGGACTTAGTGAGCCACACTCAATGAAATCCGTCTTCAGTTTTTCAAATATAAATATAAAAAATAATGGATTAAAAAAACCACCTCATTCAGTTGCATGCAAGCTTTGTAGCCTAAAGTTCGATGACCCAAAAACCAAAAAAGAAGAAGTTAGTAATCAATCCATTATTAAGTATTCAGGGTAGTGTTTGTATGATTGGTGACAATATATTAAGCTCAACTGATCGTGTGATTTGGTTGTGATTGTGTTTCTTATGGCAATCATTATTGCAGTTCCTTGCGGTAATTGGGAAAACAACTTCATAATAAACCCTAAACCCGGCCTGTGGGGTAACAACCTCTTGGCAATAAGTCATTAGGTGGGACATTCAAGTCACTTTCCGTCATGAGAATGGCTTTCCATGCAAGGGTTTAATTTGCTTCAAAATCCTCTCGGGAGTACTTTAAAATCTAACTGCGGCTGCAGTGCAAGTCCAAGTTCCAGGCTATCTTATTAGTTTCGCAGCAGGTACGCAATTTACTATAACTGCCATCAAGGACAATTAGCAGTTTATTTATTAAAAGCACCAACCACAACTTATTTGACAAATCAATTATCCCCATGCATCAGCTATGCTTCAAAGAGATTATTTTGTGTAAGGTAGAACCACCTATTATCGGACATTTAAGGTTTCTGCATAGTTTCCATTAGCAAACTAAAAATATTTTAATTGAAATAGATTAGCAAAAAGATGACAATTGTCATGCACTTTAGAATGCATTTTTTGGACGCCATATGAACAAGTTATGAATTTCCAAAGGGTCTACTGTAGGTAAACCCATTACCGGACATAGGCTTTCATGTACAGCTGGTGTAGATCATAGGTGTCAGAATCTACTATTTCTAAAAATATTTGTAAGATTCTAGACCGTACGGGAAATAGGTCATGTCCGCTAATAGGTGGTTCTACCTAACCATCCACTTAACCTTTAACCCTTAACCCTTAAACGTAACATCCACTTAACCTTTAACCCTTGACCCTTAAACGTACCACTCCTTTGTAGGAAAGTCAAACTACACAATTTACTGAATTTAGCCTTCAAGATTTATTAAAATATATTTTGTAATATTTTTCATGCATGGAATTGAATGTTTCCTATCAGTCTTGAAGTTTTCAGATTTTTTTATTTAGTACGGCATTTAAAAAAATAAATAAAGTCAAATACTTCAAAAAATAAATTTTATTACAAAAAAGCTTTAAAAAATTAATATTTTTTTGGGAGTAGGTACAAATTACAATGCAGAATCACATGATATGTTTTCCATAGAAACTTTTTATTTCAATTTTGAAATACAAAAGCTGAAAAATCCTATCATTCCTATGTAGTGTAATTCAAACCTTGACCTACAAAGCTTGCACAAGCAATAAAATACTCAATAATTGGAATTTTTAAGATTTGAAAAGTGGAGTACAAACTAGACTTAACCCTTTAACGCGCCTATGTCCATATAATGGACGACGAACAGATTGAAATCCTTCTCTTTACTACATCCTGTACAGTTTTTCATCCATCCAAATTTTCTTTGGTTCTTGTGCTGGTTGACTACCATTTGTACGGTATGGATCTTCAAAATAAGATATTGTGATTTTTTGAAAAATAACAATAGTGGTTGATGTCAAGTTTCATTCTTAGTTCAAAAAGTGAGACCTTCAGCATGATTTTCCAAAATAAGTAGAATCAAATAATGGAAAGCATACCATCTCGTAGTGCATGTTATTTCAAATTCATTACAACAATTTTTAATTTTTTTGTGTTACTTTGGGATTTTTAATTGAATTTCAAAAGAAAACCTTGAAAAATTAATTTTAAAAAATTACTAAGAAATATGATAAATCCAACCATACAGATGTGATCTAAACATTGACATTTACAACTTTGCTTTGTACATCAACTCCGTTTTTGGTATTCATCAAACATTTTATAACGAATCTTTGAAATCAGTGATGAATCGGGACGTTAAAGGGTTAATAAACTTCATTTTCTTAAGTGGGTGTATTAGCAACAAAATTCATCTTCAAGATCAAAATTGGGTTTGACCAACAAACATCCAGAAACTGGATGCGTGGACGTTTAGGGGTTAAACGTCTCATGGGGATAGTATATACGTTGTCGTACAATTGGGATTTTCTACCAATAAGAAACTCTAAATGAAGACCTCAGTAGCTCACTAGAACCACATCGATTTGAATTTCAACTTCTCTTTTGAACCCAGACTCATTGAAGGTGTCGATTCATTCCAAATACAACCTCAATACAACGTATTCTATTGGCCGCAAAGGCTCGTTCAGACATTTAGGGGTTAACCCTTTAGTGCCCAGGGTACTGTAGCTCAGAGCCCTGGATTTCAGTAGATTTTTCCACTGTGGTTGAGACTACCAGAAATAGAATGTGTTAAATTAGAAAGTAACCGTACAATTCTATTCTCAACTCGAGAGCACACATTTTATTAAAATTTGAGAATCATCTGATGGTGGGATCGGAAGATTATAGTATGTATTTGAACTGTATAATGCACGCTCAAAAACGAGATTTTGGGGGGTGTGTGATTTCAAAGTTAAATAGAATTTGAGGTAAATTTTCAAAAATGAAAGTAAAGAAGTTCAGCTATGCCCTATGTCAACACCTCTCCGTTGCAATCTTTCATATCAAAAATAGACTCACACATAATTATTGTGAGATTTATAAGTGAAAGTGACTTATCCATGTACGGTTTAGGAGAAAAATTTATACGTTGAAAATTGAAAGGAGTGGGTACATTGGTCAAGATCGGATTACACACACTAATGGAAGATGAAGAAGAGAACACAATCCAAAAAAATAAAACAAGATAACAAACTTCTAAACACAAGAAATACTACATAATACATATGTTGTATTTGTAAGTATTTACTGTATTTTCAAGTATTTGCAGTATTTTGCGTTCTGTTGGTAGGTATTTTGATAGTTGTACAATTCCAAATTGAAAATTTCTTTTTCTGAAAGATGCGCAATGTATGTGCGCAAATCTGAACTTCAAATTTGAAGTTCCAATTCTTCACGGATTCTCTGCTATTTGCATTTCGGACGTTGTAGTGACCATAATGTGGTTAGCTGGGCACTAAAGGGTTAAAGGGCTGATGGGGATAGTAGATACATTGGTGTATGTTTGACATTTGTTGTAAATAAAAAATTTAAAATTGAGACTCCAATAGTTTATTAAAATTATGTTGACGTGAATTTTAACTTCACATTTGATCTTAAACCTATAGATGATGTGGAACCATGCTAAATACAATGGAATAGTGGTGTATAGTATTGGTGGGAAAGGGCTCTTTGGACCTGTAAGGGTTAATTTGTAAAGAACCAAGGATTATAATTTTTTTTGACACAAGTGATCATTTTATTAATCACTGCAATAACAGGTTACAACTACCAGGCCGAGGCCAGTAGGATTCATAATTTTAAATGATAAATTTGTTTGATCATATCACTAGTAGGAAAGGTGGCATTGTCGAGGGAGATGCCTAGGCAAGTAGTGCTCAATTCCACATATGCACAGTGATTTTGCATCGGCATAGCGTCACCTTCTCTACTAATGATATTTTTGAAAAACATATTTTATAGGAACCAAATTTTATATCATTGGAATCAATGAAGAACTTTGCATGAGTTGATAAAAAAGAAATAAAGTTGAATAAAAAGCAGTGAACATAGGAGCTACTCAAGATTTCTTTAAATAACATAAAATCCTATTTACATTTCTTGGTTCTTTAGAGGTTAAGCTGTCTCTATATGTAGAACAAATTCTTTACATGCATTTTGATAAATATGGACTTTTGTGTGGATCATATTCAACATTTCTTTTCTGCCAAAGCTTAATTTAGGTTTGTAAAATTATCTCTATGGCATTTGAGTCCAATTAAAAAATATATTCAATATTTTATTATATAAAACTAATAGACATGGCTGAAAAATTCATAGTGCTACATGTTTCTATAATATCCTAGTTGTGTAGTCTTAATAGTTAAATAACCATCTTTGTCTCCTTTTAGGATGGGTGGAAAAGATCAAATACGCTTCTTGAGGACGTACATTGGAACATTGTGTGCATGTAAATGCCTCAATAAAAATAAGATAATTAATCATTTAAATGTGTGTTAAAGGCGTATTACTTTGCTTTTAGCAATGAATTTCTATACACGAGGGTTTGCTCCTAACTGGGCTAGCATGCATATTTTGAATGATAAATATGATCTATCTTGTTTATTAAACATCAATGGTTATTTGTCTCATTTATCCATGAAAAAAATTTATATCATAATTTGTTGAACATATGTACAATGCCCTAACAATAACATGGTTGCCTCTTCCATCCACAAATGAGTAAATTGATCTAAATTGACATAAAATTGGTCTTTTATAAATAAAATTGGTATTGGTGATTTCTTAAAGTTTTATTTACGTATTTTAATGTTTGACCTTATAAAATAATTTTAAAACTATATAGAATAAATCTTAAAGTTCCAATTGAACCTCCTGGTTCAAAACATAAAAATAAGCAACTTTTTAGTTAAAAGAAAAGTAGAAAAAAGTTACAAATTTTCATATAAATGCAATTGCATATTGAGACGATTGGAGTTGGAACTAGAGAAGAAGCATCAAAAGTTGAGCATTTTGGCAAATTGAGGATGACAAATCAAAATCAAAGCTGTTAATATTTAGAACTAAAAGAGAAAGGAGTCTTCCCTTTTATGCGTTGATGAAGAATGTCAAAAGCTTTCCATCACCAATCATTCTATTTCATTAATATAGAAGGTTTTGAAATTCAACTTTGTTGTGTAAGTAGCTTGACGTCTCAATTAAAGTAAGAGTAACAAAGGTAAGAAAAAGCACACTAAACAAGCCTTCATTTGTATATTTGAGAATTCCATTTAAAAGAACACAGATGGAGCTAGAGCATTGGAAATTGGAAGATGGTGTATGTTACTACTAATATAATATTAAAAGAGGCAAATGTATGATGAATCCAAAATGTGAGCTACAAAAGTCCATTGTTAATAAATGAAGACATGCGTTGTCAATCAACTTAGCACCAAATTTGAAAAACCTAGGAATGAAGGCTCAAGGTAAAAAGATGATAGTCATCGTTGTACAAATCTATGAAAACTCACTCTGAGAGAGGGAAAGTTGGCGATGTGGATAAAAATTGTGCATGTTGCAATGTAAATGTAGAGTAAATTTACACACACGACATCTACTCTTGCCAAAAATCTAAATTGGTTTAGAACTTTGATTCAACATTGTTCAAAGAATGTAAAAAGTAGCACAAATAACGCTCTCCTTTAAAGCTTTTTAATTTCAATTATGTATCTTTAGAAGACTAGTAAGCTTTCAAACTAATGGGATCATTCATGTTTGGACTCCTTCAAAGAGGTGTTTGTTTATGAATGATAGAAATTCATTTATAGTCAAAAAAGTTTTGAAGTAAGGTCCAATATAAACAAATGTTGTGGAATGATCATTCAGACGATTCTATGTTGATAGTTGCAAGGTAGGATGCACCAATGTTTTAGTCACAACCAACATTTTTGACCATTTATTAATCTTTCAAGCTCAATATATGATTATTGGATGGAAAAAACTTATAGGATTATGAAAAATAAGGGGATGATTTGTGAAATTTGTATGCCTCATTTTGTGTTGCAGTGTTTTACAAAAACAATCTAAGATCTTAGTTCAAAAGTGCTCTTGAAAAAATCATCAAGATGTAAAATTAAGCATCCTCGAAATTTTCAAAAATCACTACACTTAGAGTATTGCATTTCACCTCATCACAACAAATTTCATCCGCAAATTGTCAATATCTAATTTGTAATCAATTTACAAAAGAGTTCTGAATTTTAAGTTTTAAATTTTATACAAATATATTAATGATACAAATCATAGATCTAACCATATGAATAGAATCTAAAATTCACAAAGTAAAACTTATATTCATGCATCAAGTTCAAATTTTTCCTCTCAGTTGCATTTATAATGAATTTTTGCAATTTTTCAAACCTAGAGAGGATTGTGGGCATTTAGAGGTTAATATGTATATATATATATATATATATATATTTTAACATTTAGGCATTTTAAGCATATAAAAGAAGATTTGAATAAATTTAAAATCTTATAGTAATATATATATATATATATATATATATATATATATATATATATATATATATATATATATATATATATATAAAATAAGACTATTCACATGGGCTTTGAGTTGAAATTGCAAAAGATATGGAAATCAAGCACATTATTCATCATTGAACTTTCATCATATTCATTGTGTTTATTGTTTAAAAGGGCACTTTCAAAACTTCATATTTCTTAATATAAATCCTTGTGACAATAAATAATGTATTATTAGATTTCATATATAGTGACAAATAATTTGAGTATTATTTTGAAACTTTTTCATTCAAACAACCATATCATAAGCATCAATGGGTAAAGTCCAAAAGTGGATATGCAAAAGTTGTAGTATGCGATATATAACACATTCCTACGGAAGTTTGAAGAAAAACTCAATTGTGTTTCAAAGAAAATGAATTTCAAAGTTAGCTATGTTAAAACTTGGTTTTATGCACTATAATTTGAGACTACTTTAAATTTTGTCAATTTTTTTTCAAAGCTTCAAAAAAACTTTTTGTGCCTTGGCGTGTTAATATACATCATTTTAGATTTTTGTATACAAAAATGAAGGAAGTTGACATTTATAGAATTTGAAATTTCACAATTTGACAAACATGCGAATAATGTTCAATTGTCATTTTAGCGTAGTAAATTGATTTCTTTCAAAACACTTTGGATTGCAAAAAGTTAATAAATAAAGCTAATTTTCACCTTTTTTTTTTTGAGATTGTGAGTTTCCAATCAAAAGTTATGGAGAAAATTCAAAGAAGATGCTTAAAAATGTCAAACTAAATGTCTCTTCCAACCCCTCTTTGAAATTTATCCATGCCTTTTAATAAGAGACTTTAAATCTCATACGGCTTTTTGGAGGTAAGAGTTAGTTTACATCAAAAAGAAAAAAGTGTTCAAACTAGACCCGTGCACTAAAATGATTCCCAAACATTTATAACAACATGGATTGACTTGAAAAGTTTACCATGATAACTAAACTTCAAGGGGAATTCAACCCAACAAGTTATATTGTAAACAGACTTGGGATGAAGGAGATACAAGCCTCCAAAGTTGTTGCCATCAAAATTCATAGAACTCTCCAAAAAAAGATACCTACTTTCAAATGATCACCAAAAATTCAATTCATCTTGGATTGATCTGGAATTTTTACCACATATTCCATACATCGTGCGGGGAGTTTATACAAAATTTTCAGCAAAATCGGACACATTTTGCATATATTGCAGCTCTTCAAAGGTGAATGTCCCTCAAAAACGTCCAAAATATGGACGTTGGGACACTTAGGGGTTAATGCTCTTGCATTTGAAATGTTTGTTGAATAGGAGAACGTGTTCAATTTATATATTAGAGTTTTATGATGCAATTGTTTAGTCTAGCCTTTTTGTACAAAGAGTATAGTTCCTATTGCATACAAATAATCCAACAAATCAGAAAAAATATATTATTTTTAGTATCGTCAAAATTATCTCAACCGCCATAAATTACACTATATTTCAAAGAATTGTCATTTTTTTGATGATACGAAAAACGACAGAAACAAGTTGCTTTATTAGTTGAATCAATTATGTGCAATAGTAACTCTAGTCTCTGTACAAAAAACAAGACAAAAAAGCTAAACCAAAAAATTGCATCATACGACTCTAATATATAAATTGAACACATTCTCCTACTCAACAAATATTTCAAATGCAAGGGCATTAAGATGTAACAATGTTTCCTATTGCAACCTATGCACTCTCTACATTGGCCAATGCAGTCTCATGCTCTCAATTCCAACAAAATGTTCAAATATTGTGAGAACCAACATCATTTGCATGTCTGCCGAATTGTGAATATTTTAAAAACTAAAAATGTCAACTTTCTTCAATTTGTGTCTCGGGATTTGTATACAATCTAAAATGATGTATACCAACATGCCAAGGCCTAAATTTTTTTTCTGGAGTTCTAAAAAATTTGACAAAATTTAAAGTAGTTATGAATTATAGCACACAAAACCGGGTTTTAAACATGGCTAACTTTTGAAATTTAGTTTCTTTCAAATCACAATTGAGTAATGTGTTATGTGTGGCATACTACAACTTTTGCATATCCACTTTTGGACTTTACTCATTGATGCTCATGGTATGGTTGTTTGAATAGAAATGTTTCAAATCAATACTCAATTTAATTTTTTCGTCATTGTACAGTGGGGTGACATGGAATTGGCACCTTGTGCAATTCCAGGGATAGTGCCCACACTGCTGCCAACTTTGACACCCTCCCGAGCGCTAAAAAATTGCTATTTATACATGAAATTTTAGGCACAAAACCATTGTTATGTTGACAACATGTGGACCAAATTTCAAAGCTATAAGATTGATACAAAAAAGGATATTCAAGATTTACTAACAAGGGGTAGCTGTAAGAAATGTTTCACAACTCCCAACTTTGACACCCTCCCAAGGATTGAAGAATTTTTTTTTTTCACATGGGATTTTTGGAGTAGGAACATATTTATGTTTTTTACACATGTGAAAAAATTCAAGTCCAAAAGACCCACAAAAAAAATGATATTCCAAATCTACCAACACGTGTAGTTGTGAGAAACAAAGTTGCTTCACAACTTCCAACTTTGACAGCCTCCCTAGGGTTGAGAATCTATTATTTCAATCATACATACAGAATCACTCATACATGTGGGGGTACATGTGGATTACTTTGTGGGAACTCAAGTTAGGTTTGGTGGAGCTTCTCTTGCATTGGGAAGGTTGATGGTTGAAATCTGTGTGTTGAGATTGATCGAACATGAAAGAGACCAACACTTTTTTTTGCCGTCTTTCAAGCTAAAAACCAATTCTGCCTTGTCTTTCCTCATGCAATTGCAAATATTTTAGCTTGACTTTAGAGATAACTCTATTTTAGCACTTTTTTGGAACCCTGGATTTCCAACCAACAAGGTTTTTTTTTCCTGTGTGATAATTAACTAATACCCATGCGTTGCATGGAACCAATGAACCGGCATTACCCATGTCAGTTTTACCCTGACATCACCCCAATAAGTACCGCGTGCAAAATACAACAACAAAGAAGCGCCACAAGACAATTAAAAATTCATCCCTGCGAAATTCATCCAGACGACGAATGGAAAGCATCCGATACTCATCCACCGACGGACATAAGCTTCACAACCTGGTCCCGTGTATCAGACCCGGGTATCAGTCTCCGTCGTGGTCGTCCCGCCTTTTTATACGAATTCATCCAAATGTCGAATGATACTCCTGTCCAAGACGCCGCCGACGGACGTAAGCATCGCCACCTGTTCCCGGGTATCGTGCGCGCGGGTATCAACCGGGGGCCGTCTTCATCGTGGTCGTCCCGTCCCGCCCCGCCTGGCCCGAGGTTTGATACGAAAGTGGGGAGCCATTGAACGCCGGAATGCAATTGTTGCGGGAAGCCCGCCCAATTGTGCGCTGCCTGTTTTTGGACTTGCTCTTCCTCGCACTTGCTCATTTGCTCCCTCACCCTCGCAATAGCATCACTACACCCTTGCTTTGCTTTCATCTGCTCAGTCAATCATCACTTACTCACTCACCGAAACAAACGTCCACAACGACCCCGAACGCACAAAATCATTCACCATCATTGCCCGCAGGAAGCATCTCATCTCGCTTGTCCACAACACCCCAACACCGAAGCAGAAACGAACCACGAACTCGGAGTCAGTGCGTTTTTTTTCCTCTTTTGGATGCGTCTCAGTAGTGTTGTTGGGGTTTTGAACGATTCGGACTGACGAGGTTTCTTTACGAGATTTTCGTTTTATTTCGGGGTTTGGTTAAGCTGGACGTCACTCTGAGGTTTTTGACGTTCGTGTTTTTGTTCAGTGGCTTCTTGGTACCCCTGTTCTGTTTTTGTTTTTGTTTTGTTTTTGGGTTGTTGTCTGTACGAGAATTTGGGGCGGTATGTTGAGGATTCTGTTGCGTTGTTGCCCTTTTGTGGTAGAGAGTGTAAAGCCTTAGATGATGTCCAATTTCAGCATCATGTGTTGCTCGAAACTCCCCTCCCGCTTAATTGACGTGTTGAGGACACGGTGTGCTTTGTGTTCTTGTCGGTGTTTATTATATGGAAGGTTGTTGTTCACTGAAAGTTGCTATTCAGGGTCGTCGAGGAGCAATAATGTAACGATGCCCAATCAACAACAGCAGGCGATGCCCACATGGAAGGCCCTGCATCCCGGGAAGCCCAAGATTGAGCCCAACGACATCAACGACCTCCTGTACGCCAATGTAGGTTCATTCATTTACTCGTATGCTTTGGATCCCACTTTTTAACACAATGGCAACGCATGAATTGGAGGCTCTTTCTTGGCATTGTTAGCATCTTGATGTATATCCGGACTTAGTCCCGGTAACAGCTGTTGAGCTTGGACTTGAGGAGGTCAATCCAAAGGGTGTTTTTGCGTGGATTGAGCCACCAATTGCTGACCTAAATCGATGTTTTGTTTTGTAACGGTTTGTCAGATGAAGCGGAGGAATGATGCGGAAGACAGACGCGACGTCGAGATGAATGGTTGCAATGGCTTTGCGAATTCGGATATCAGCCCTGCACCCACTCCTTCCGCCCCAAGAATGCGACCTAGCCGGCCCAAGACTGTGAAGCCCACGAAGAACAACTGCCCATTGACTCCTGGACCTTCCGGCATTGGTATGTAGGGCATCCATTCTGTTGACAATGCTAACCTTGCTCGCCGACTCTAGGGTACAACCTGCAGGGATTTGACCCCATCAATTCACTTGAGATTAGCGTCTTCTTGTCGTTTGGTATGATACTTTCAGTAGCACTAATGCCCGGCTCTTGACTTTCTTAAGAAAGTGGAGATAGTGTCATATTTTAGTAGCCAAGTTCATTTTCATTAACAATTGGGCGGCACTATAGACAGTCCTGACAGGTTGAAGCAGGCTATGGTGATGGCATATTGGTATTGATCTAACAGTGGCTGTCTTAGATTGGGTATGTCTGAACGAATCTTATGCATGAGCTCATGTCATGAGGATCGTGAGTGGCGACGATTTCCTTGTTTAGCCATTTTGGTCAACACACGTGCCCCGTGTGTGACTATGGAGAAGGTTTTATGTTTTTAAACCTCGGCTACAGTAGAACTGTAGAAGATACCTTCTGGATCATGTAGCTAAAACTTATTTAAATTATGAAGTTGCGGGTGATTTGCATCCAACACTGTAGGGTAGATCATTTGCTTGTGTGCAATCAGTCTTTTGTGAGGACCATTGTATACTTTACGAACTTTAGTTTTTGTTACAGTGACGAAATGGTTACAGGGTTACTCTTGCCCACTTTCTGACTACGTTGGACGAATTGCAGGCTCTCCTACAAGTAGTGCACTGACTCCAACCAGCACCTGTCGCTACGACAGCTCACTGGGTACTACAACTCCTTCAGTTGATTTCTCATTGAATATGATTCTCTACACAGATTCTTAGTCTACTTCAAGATACTTTTGTGTAAGGTTTGCGTGTATGAAGCTGATAGGTTGGACTTTACGTTCTGAAGTGAGCAGCGTATTAATGCCATGTCGTGGTAACCCAGGTCTCTTGACAAAGAAGTTCATCGACCTTATTAAGAAGGCAGACGACGGTGTGTTGGATCTGAATATTGCTGCAGATACTTTGCATGTGAGTATCCTGCCCGGTCTCTCTCACTCTAAAGCTGTCACAGGGAGACAATTATGCTGTGAGTTTTGATATCTGCGAGTTTATTCAACAGTTGTACTAACGCATGCTGGACCTGAAGGGGATGTTTGATCATCCCTACGCTTTTGGCGTCTCATATCTAACGATATGGAATCTTGGTTTCACCAGGTACAAAAGAGAAGAATATATGATATCACCAATGTTTTGGAAGGAATCGGGTTAATTGAGAAGAAGCTGAAAAATCGGATTCGATGGAAGTGAGTGAATGCGTTCCTTTCTGGATGGGTTTTGCTCGAATAGACTCTTGCTATTTTTATGATTACAGGTTTTTTAAGTGAGTAGAAATTGATTACCAGAGTGTTGATAGTAATTTGTATGAACTGCTCATGAGTAGTATGTGTAAACAAATTTCTCTGAATGCGGGTGTAGGGGTATGGGAATGGCACGAACTGCTGATGTCAAGGATGATGCGGCAGAGCTACAGGTATATATATATTTTTTGTCGAGTTTTTTTACTATTGTTTTCTGAGGGCTGCCACAATGTCCATGAGGTCAGGGCGCATGATAGGATGAAAGGGGGCTTTGTAACAAATTTAGCCAATATCTGCTCTTCATATCACCGCTTTTCAAGTGTCTTTAGACTTACTTTGCAGGATGGGGATTTAGATTACGTGGATTTTGATGTTCTGGAAACTGAGGATAATCTGGCAGATTCTATCCTATTCTGCCGGTTTAGGCCTGACATGCTGAGGCCAGTTCTGACCAGTTTACAGAAGTATTCTCACGGGGATCGTTCACATGGACTGATCCTGGCAACCATCAATGTATTGATTTGCAATCATCTGCTTTTGATGTAGGCTGAGGTAGAGGACCTGCGCAATCAAGAGAAGAAACTTGATGAAAGCATTAGGTAATTTTCTGTTACATCTGCTAGCTTTTAATAAGACGTGTTATACACTGATAACTGATATCCTTGAACCTTCGTGTGAAGTAGTTTCTAACAGTACGATCTACATTTTGTGGTTTTGCAGTGAAATGCAGGAGCGGTTAAAGAGCTTAAGTGAAGATGAACACAATAAACAGTGAGACTTTCCTCTGTGTTTTAGGCGTGATCAACATTAAGAGTCATGGCTATTTCTTTCTTGCTTGCCAATTGTGCTTCATGAGAATCTTGTCCTCTAATCGATTTCTGTGCATCTGCGGGGACAATGTATACTTGACATCAAATGTTCAATCGGACCAGATTGATAGACCAAATTTTCTTTTTTGTGCAGATGGCTGTATGTAACTGAAGACGACATTAAAAATTTGCCTTGTTTTCAGGTTAGCATATGCCTTTTTCTTTAATACATCAAAATCTTTTACTTGGAAGCCTTTGCATGGTTGATTCGGTCCCAAACTCTGCTGAGTGCATGATTTGTTAACCTGTGAAATCTTTGAAGAACTTGTTGGGTTGCGCCGCTCTCTGCAATTTTTGATGAATCCGAGGATGCTGATTACTCTAGTTACGTTGGTGTTTTGCAGAATGAGACGCTTATTGCTATCAAGGCTCCTCTTGGGACAACTTTGGAAGTGCCGGATCCAGATGAGGTATTTCTTCATTTGTCAAGAATCTTTTGTTTTTCTATTTGTGACTGTCTCTTTTCTGGTGTTCGTGGGCCAGTTTGCATTTGTTCTGACAAGCCTGGATGATAAGATATTTCATCCATGTTTTAAGAAATCTAGCAATACACGTGGTCATAAGTTGGAGAGTGACTTTTACATGGCAACACTTTTTGTGAGTGGTCTTGTACGATTGTTCGTGCTATTCTTTTAATGGGCACGGGTCGATTCTGGAATTATGCTTTCAGGCAGTGGAGTACCCACACAGGCGCTTTCAGATTCTGCTTCGCAGTACAATGGGGCCCATTGACTTGTACCTTGTCAGGTTAGCTCTATTCTTGAATGACTTCCCAAATTTATATTACCGAAGGTATCAATGTCAAAATAATAGAGTTAACCGAAAGAAGGCCATCTAACATAACATTCAGTAGCCTTCAAAGAGATTGCCTTTTAAGTTTCATCCACCTTTATATACAGAGTGACCAGTGATTTCTAATTGAAAGAACTATTGAATCAAATAAACAATGACGAAACACTATTGAGTGAGAATCAATCAAATAAACAATGAAAAAACACTGTTGAATTGTGCTTTCAATGACGAAACACTATTGAGTTGAGAATCAATCAAATAAACAATGAAAAAACATTGTTGAATTGTGCTTTCGATTACTGTGCACCGTGGTTGCTTGCTCTTGCTTAATGCCACGTGCCCCCATAGCTACTAATAGGATGTGGAATATCCCACATCATTTCGTTGGAAGGATGAAATGATGTGGGATATTCCACATCATTCCATGCAAGGGAGGGCAGCAGGCTCAAAGACTACTGAATGTTATGAACCTCCCCTTTTGCTCTACTTCTAACCTCTCTTTTGAGTTATACTTGGGTTGCATAGTGTCGTGTCATAGCTTATCCCCTTGTGGGCCATGGGCTTGGAGATTTGGTAGAAGGTGTGGGAGTCATTGCGAGGTGTGGAGAATAATGGCAGTGGCTTGTTTTAGATCGTCTCCCAACTCATCATGAACTAGTTTTTGGTCTATTTATATTTCAATATGAGTTCAAGGGGAGTTCAAGAGGAGTTTGCTAAAACTTTCCTCTTTGAGCTGACTTTTCGGTTAACTCTAATACCATCTTAGTTAATGACCTCTATCTTTGAACTTGTGTGAAACAGCCGTTTTGAGGCGAAGTTTGATGAGATGAACTCCACCGAGGTGCCCATGGAGGTTGGACACCATGTTCCCGAGGTTGCAGGTCCACCCTCATCTGCCAATACTATGAGCATGGCCATGGTGCAGCAGGAGGCAAGCTATGGCTTGTCAGATTTGGCACCCCCAATGAGCCATGAGGCATCAGCATCCCAGAGTTCCGAGCCCACCAATTCTGAGCAGACTCATTCCGACTTTGCTGGGGGGATTATGAGAATAGCGCCTGCGGAAGTAAACGTAAGTTGCTTACTATCATGTACTCCCTCTGTCCGGAAATAACTGTCCTAATTTTTGTCATTTTTCAACTTAACGAATTTTTTACCAAAAAAAAGCTGTCTCAGTACTCGAAAAATGGTCCGTCTTTAATACTTATATGTAGTTTTTGTGTCACTCTCATTGTCTGCCCCGTTTGAAGTGGGACTCACGTTGAAGTATAAAACATAGGACCAAAAATAGGAAAAAAATGCCAAAAACTAGGACAATTATTTCCGGACAGACGGAGTTTATAAATGCTACCCCCTTGAATGTGAAGGTGTCGTTATTGGTCTAATGAATGTGATGCTGTCAAGTACTTCCTACTGCATAATTCAGCTATGTATGTCCTAAATAGATTGATGCTTGTATGTTGATACTTTACATCAGATATTGACAAATTAAAAAGTCTTCATTCATAGGAGCCTGCCTTAAGCTTTTATGAAGTGCGTTATCTTGACGCTTTATTTTTGGGATCCTATTACAGACGGACACAGACTACTGGCTACTATCAGATGCTGGTGTTGGCATCTCAGATATGTGGAGAAGTGATCGTATCCTTTTTTCAAAACAAGCCGTTGGTTCATTTCTTTGTCTTGATAATCAAACGCAGCTTAAAGAATATTCATGCCAGTTGCTGCGTCTGCACACTCTGCCCTTATTTTCTATTTGACAAGGGAGTTATCCTAAAAGTCAAGTGGTATTTGAGTAAGATACCATGTGTTTTGATTTAATGTACTCTTATTTGTTCATTATAAATAGTTATGAAGTTTGAAAGAGCTTGGTGGTCTCTCACTATTAGGTGTGTAAGAGCTTGGTGGGTTTCAAACTCATGGTAAACTAGTTTAGCCGTCTTTTTTGACGGCTAAACTAGTTGTGCATGAGTTTGACGACCACCAAGCTCTTACACACCTAATAATGAGAGGGCAGTAAGCTCTTCTACATCTTTAAACTATTTAGAGTAAAAAAATAAGAGTATATTAAAGCAAAACATATGGTATCCTGTTCAAACGCAACTTCTCTATTAGGATAACTTTAAGCTGTAGAGTAAATTCTGCTCCTTCAAATTGCGTGTAAGCTTAAATTGCTGATAATGGCTGCTGCATATTCCTTGACTTTTCATTACTGCAGCTTCCAATGCAATGTGGGATGAAGTAGTGAGACTGAACGCAGAATTCGGAATCGAGAACATAGGCTCACCACGACCTCACACTCCACCATCCAGCAACGCCCTTGAAGTTGATCCAGTGAGTTGAGCGAGGGTGCATTGTTTCATCAACTTACTAGGCCAAAACGTACGTACTGCTCGAGGGGGATCAGTGGCCTTGCTTGCTTGTGGATACTTATCTGACTCCATCTGCAGAGGTTCGACAATTGTCTTGCGTAATAGACCAACAAAATCTCTCGAGGAACAGTTGCTGGACTTGTGCCAAAGATCTTCATCGCTTGGATTTGTGCTTGTGCTTGTGCAGCTCTTCTCAGCTGAGGAATCATTTTTTTCCAAATGCTGAGTTAATTTGTGACGGTGATTTTAGAGATTAATTGGTTGGGGCCATTATCTTTCCTTGAATTGGAATATAAGTATCTGGTCCTCTAAGAGTGCAAATCACTGGCATACTCTGCCATGCGTTCTCTCTTATGTGGTGAGTATCCTGGCCTTCGTTGGTAAAGCTCCGTCTGCTTTGACATATGAATATGCCTTTATATGGCTTGTCGAAAATTCTATACGTAAATCTTAGCAAATGAAACAGGTTTCCAAATTCACCAAAGAATGTATTAAGGTGGAGCATGCTGAAACCATCAACCTCCAGACCCATGACCAAATAGTGTGTTTGTGAAGGTTCTGTGGGTGTGTAAACTAAATACTGTATGACTGATGCTACATGCCATTTTCGGGAACTCCTCCTTTGCATCAGATTCTCTACTTAGTTGAGCATCCGTGGAACTAAAATGAGAGGAATCCACCGTACGGATATGCTGGATATAACTTCAGATTAAGAGCGTTGACCAGGATCTACTGCGCTTTATTTTATTTTTGATAGATGGGATATTCGAATGGGAATAGGATTTGACCCTGACCATGGACGGGACTGAATTTTGAGGGGATGTAGCGAGAAATGGGTGGGAAAATTTTCAGGGTAATCCGCAGGTCTGATTTGCTTACAAATTCCCCTTTGCATGAAAAAAATTCAGAAACTTTGAACAATGTGTGTACTCAAAAAGTGATCGGATTTGGAAATTGTAAAGCGCGTTGTAATCACATTGGAGTGTATTACAATATCAATATAAATTTACACATGTTATGTACCCATTTTATACCCATTTTATATATCAGCAAGATACAAATATTATATGCCCATTTTATACCATTGAGTGCTCTCATCCTTTGCTTGAATTACAATGTTCCTTTACAAGTAGTTTTTTGTGACTTGGATGGTCCAAAACAAAAAGTTTTGAAACACGAAGGACCATGTAAGTCACAAATCACTAGTTATAAATGACCAAAATCTTGCTAGTGATATTTGAAATGAGCGTTTGAAATTGTTCTTGAGATACTTGAGTTCATACTTGTTGAATGATTTGTATCAATTCATCTCTCTTCTTTGTACTTTCTTATTTTGTAATGGTATAGGGGCTTTCATGGGTTTTGACAAAAGTCCACTTGTCATCATTCCTCCAACTAAACAACCAATAGTTGATTTTGTGTGAGTTATTTATGAAATTACCTTGAGAGGCTTCTATTTTATGGGTGATAGACCTATTCAATTAATGTGACAACATTTCTTAACGGTTGTGTTCTAATTGCTTTAACTAAACATTGTCGAAATGTTGTTGGTTTTAGGACCACTTACTTGACACCAAATGCTTTGACTATGCTCAACGACCGTTTTGCAAATTGAATCTGGTCATATTAACTCTAACTACTCAACCAAACGTTTTGAGATAGTTCTCATGTTTTTTCATCCGCCATGTATTTTTTGCAATGTGGTTTTTTACTACAAATTTTATAGGAAGTTAATCCCTTATGGATCGGGGGGTGTTGAGCTCAGCTCTTATTTTCTTCACTAGCTCTTGTAGTAAGCTCAATTCCTCATTGGTGTGAGGTAATTTTAACAATCGGCACCGTTGAAATTAAAGAAGACTTACATACCGTAGCTTTTTTATGAAAAAAAGATCAACAAAATCGCACAATTTTTGAGAAAATGCCACCGTTGAGAAGATTGGTGGAACTTGTTTGGGGTATTTTGTACACATGCTGAAATCGGATTGTTCAAAAGTGCTCCAAAAATTCTGAAATTTTTACAGTGAGTAGAAATCATCATTTTAAAAATGTGAAAAAAATTTCAAGTAATTTGGAGGTGTGAGGAGGAAGATATGTGGGTCTAAAGTGACACTTAAATACCCACTGTGCAACACAAAAAAATCATCAAAAATCGCTCACTTGATGAATTTCTGATCAAGAAGTACCTACAGATTTGGCTTTTAAAAAGAGCCAAAGTCTCTTTGTTGCTCATCCTACAATTCAAAGCCCAAGGACCCAAATTTCCTCACTTTCTAGTTCCAAAACCCCCCTAGGGGCCTTACGGTTCTTTAGGGGTTAACTTTGTGCATGTGTGATCCGATTAGAAAGGGGATGATTTGTGAAATCTTTATGCATCATTTCACGTTGTAACTTAGTGATTCACCAAACATTTCTAATCTTAATTCAAAAGTGCTTTTAAAAAATCAACTTATAAAATAAAGCAACCAAAAAATCACTAAAATCATTACACTTAGAGTATTACATTTCAATTCATAAAAAGAAATTTGTACACAAACTGTCAATATATTATTAGTAATCAAATTATTTTAAGAAAATTTGAATTTTGAATTTTGAATTTAAAAAAAATATTGGTGATAGCAATCATAGATCTAACCATATAGATAGAATCTAAAATTCATAATGTACAACTTTTATTCATACATCAAGTTAAAAATACTCGTCTTAGTTGCATTTAATAAAGAATCCTTGTAATTCTTCAAATTTGGAAAGGGGTGAGGACCTTTAGGAGTTAAGATAGAAACACCTAAAATTATTAGAACAAACAATTCACATATTTGGAGGCACTTTTGTCAAGATAGAATATGTTTTAGTAATAGAGCATCTGAACCCATACCCGCAATAACTGACTCACTATTTAGTCAATTATTGCAAAGCAAATTATTTATCTTGAAATTTGCCCTATCCCACTGTCAACCGCCCTATTGACGACAAGCCCAAATGTAATTGCTTAAAAAAAACTAAGCTCATTATATGAATCCGGACCCATTATGAATCCCACATGGCCTTAATTTACAGGCCCTGCGCCCTTCCGCACAAGCCCTCCGACCTAGACTCATGTGAATCTAATAAAAGTCTACAAAATCGGTGCGTTAAAGAGATGTACAAGGCCTGAAAGATGGCGAGTGACGTGGCAAGTTTGTGGAGGCTGCAAGACAAGGGGCTAGGTGACAAGTAGTAGTGGAAGGCTTAGAAAGCCAAGGTGCTCAAAAAGCAGTTGTGGCCTAGTATTGTGAGTATGAGTGCGGATGCTCTAAGCAATTGAAAATGACCATTTTGTAAGAAAATAAATGAGATTTGTAGGCAAGGCATGTAATTTCTATGAGTTTTTGAATTGAAAAGTTGATTAGACCACTTAAACCGTTCCATAGACTTGTCAAAAAATTCAATCTTTATAAAATTCAAAATTAATCATTGATAGATAAGCGAGCACTTAAGTATTAGGGGTGGTTTAAGAGCATTTCATGGGATGCTTTCAAAGCAAGTCTACAAAGATGAAATGAGTGCAAGAGATAGTTGGGTGTTTCTACTTTACTACTTTGATTACAAAACATGTTGACCAAGACAAGAGGGTGTATACTGCATAAAGAATATAACTCCCAAGAGTATACAAAATATAATGATCTCCTAAGAGTGAAAAACAAAACAAACTACATGCTAAAATACAAACACTAAGGTATGTACACCAAAAACCAACAATGAACTTAAACCCAACACTATGTACTATTGTTGTACATTTGGACACCGTTGTCATACATTTGAGAACCATTGTCGTATATTTGACATGGTACATAGTGTTGGGTTTGGGTATTCATACCTTATTATAGAATAGAATTTTGAACACAATACAGCCCACATTGCCAAATGCTAGGTTACCATGGCCAAACACTATATGGTGAAATCCAATAACCACCTAGGTAACCAAATCCAAAGATCCTCGCCAAAGATCGCAAAAGTAATTGCAAATCTCAAATTACCCAAACTAAAAACCAAATCATTATAGCAAGATGCCAAGTGGGTCTTTAGCTATGTAGTCTTTAGCAATGTCCACTTGGTGTATAGCCATAGCAATCTTTCTTTTCATCCATGAACACTTGGTCTTTAGCCATCAAAATGTGACATTTGTTGTACGATCTATGTCATGTCAAAAATTGTATTCCATACACTACCAAAATTGTGATTGGTTATAGAAGTTGTGTTCAAAATTGTATTCCGAACACTACCAAAGTTGTGATTTGGTTGTATAGTGTGAGAACTCATACAAGTTTGACAACGATGTGACAAAAGCACTTGAACTTAATACATCCAAAGCTCTTTAATGTCACATTCTAGGCATCCAAAATGGAAATTTACATGTGTACTTCCTACATGTACATAAGTTATGAGTACAAAATTCTCCCTAGTTTGTGGTTACATAAACATCTCCTACTTCCAATGGTTAAACCATTCACACTACGGTAAATGTTTATAGAAAGTATACATACTAGAAAAATTCTTCTAGTGATTATTAGCATTGTAGCAATCAATAATTGTAGAAGTAACATTAAAAAAAACGTACTTGGGGTCGCAAGAGGATGGTGATCAGAACCCTTTTCACAATTATCAAACTCCTTACAGTTGTATACAACTTGTTAACTAAAAGTGTGATAGTGCAAATACAAAGTGAGTACTTCTATTCCCTAGGATTTGGAGAACGTGATATTAGAAAGTGTAATATTCTCCATGAAATGATAAAGACGAGAAACTGAGGATACAACCGCAGATTCAAGCCTCAAGCTAACCATGTGTTTAACCCCTAAAGGACCAAGGATTCATGGATTTAAAATGACAAATTCAATTAATCATTTTGTGAAATATATAATTCAAATGAGACTAAATTTTGTATCACTAGAATCAATGAAGAATAACGCATATGATGGTCAAGAAAGAAACAAATTTGAACAAAAGGAAGTCCACATAGAACCTAGAAGAATAACGCATATGATGGTCAAGAAACAAACAAATTTGAACAAAAGGAAGTCCACATAGAACCTACTCAAAACTACTAAAAAAAACACAAGGCACAATTTGGACTACTTGGTCTTTTAGGGATTCAAAAAGAATAGCAGAAAAAAGGCAAAAAGAAAGAAATGAGGTCTTCATCTTCCTCAGAGTTCCACAATATGAGTATACAAAAATTGCACCATGCATTTCCCCCTCCAGGAAGCTAGCGCTCAAAATTCTCTACAGGTAGCCGTGCACCATATCTTACAAAGCAAATGTTCTATATACATATGTGATAATAAGGAGTTTGATATGCAATTTTTCAGGTACTCACTTGATCTAATATCCTCCCAAAATATACGATTGACTGCCATCGGCGTCCTGGGATTGCAGAAGCTCATCAGCTGGGTGGGGTTCACTGGTGGCCTCCGTGTCTTCTGCTTCATCAAGAGCAGCCTGGCTGCTCTTTTGAAATCTCGGATACACGTGCAAATTGTTGTCTACATGAGCACATTCACATGTCAAATTCGTTTCTTAAAAGAGAGAACAATAAGGTGGTTTCCTCATAAACATAAAACGTAAAAATAGGTACCTCACAAGTACACATACAACACCTAATGATTATGACAATGAAGAGTCAAAGCAAAACTTCATATGCAAATAATACGTTTTTTTAGTGCGTTGCAATCCTCTTGAAAACGGGGACAAGATCCATAAATTATTTGTTCCAATAATAGGAGGTACACTCAGTACACTGAATGGCGTATTTAGTGTCCGAGGAGAATTGATGTTTTTTACCGTAATTCGTTCAAAGGTGAAGAGAAATAGTGTCCCTTGACACTACATAGGAGTTTGCAACTTGTCATTCCAACTTTCATTGAGAGTGCCATGTTCTTTCCAAGTAATATATGTCATTTTACATTGATGGTTTTAAAATGACAGATTCAATCAATCGTATTATGAAAAATATAAGTCAGATGGGACCGGAATCAATGAAGAACATTGCATGTGTTGATCAAAATCATAAATAAATTTGAACAGAAGAAATTTCACATAGAACCTGCTAAAAAAACATGAAGTATAAGATGGGCTTCTTAGTCCTTTCGGGTTTCAATTCATGGTAGAGTCTATTTTACTAGAATCTTGTATAATTTCAGGAAAGGTATGCATAGATTGGTATAAGAAGACTCTACTACCTGGATAATGATGCTCACTTTCACGTCCACGTAGAAGAGCCTGTTTGTTGGATTCACCAGCTGCAAAATGCAAAGATCCAAAAATGAAATCAAATGTGCATTTGCCGTTCATAATTGCAAGCAGCCATTCTAGACGAGGAGCTGAATTCTAAGAGCTTCGTTCTTGCACTGCCTAAAAATATTGAAAAAAATTCACTGAGCTTAGGCTAGGTAACTGAAATCTTGTGCCTGGTTCCCGGCCTGGTTGTGGATAAAGTACATCCATGCACCATATTCCACAACCAGGCCTCTAGAGATTTGAGTTAGGACCGCTTCACACTATGGCCGTCCAGGTTGAGAGGCCGTGGGATTGAGTGGCCAAACTTTTTTGAGAGTCCAAAGAAATCTAATGAAAATAGGCAATAAAATATAATTTTGATTTTTTACTCAAAAAAATCAACGGCCTCTCGACCATAGTTTGGGTTTCCATTCCCGTCCGACCCAAACTTCCTTCAAGAGTCCGTCACCTTGGTCAAAAAAGTGTTGCCATGTAGGCATTTTGGAGGGGACGGCCTTTGAACTTTTGCCTCTAGTGTGAAGGGTCGAGAGGCCGAACTCTTGGTTTCTTGCAATTTGATTGGTGGACATTGACGGCCTCTCGACCTTCGGCCATAGTGTGAAGCGGCCCTTCCATAGCACATAATATGAATTTTGCGAGGACAGAAATGTACAAGGGCTGAAACTTACCACCTGCCACTTACTATTCAAGGGTAGCACTTACTACACTAAATAGGTAGATTAGTGTTAGATAATTATAAGGTTTGAAAATATTATAGATTTTTACTCTCAATTTTTTTTTTGACCAAAGACATTGATTCCAATACTATTGAAAGATCCCCATCTTGATCAATATAGAGGGTAAAAAAATTGGTCAACAGTAAAAACTTTCAACATGTTTATGTAAATTAGTGTATCTAACACTAATCTACCTATTTAGTGTACCTATATCATCAGTAGAACTACCCCAACGTAATGCCTACGTTGTTCTCCTTGAGCAAAAGGGTTTCTTCCTCATAAAACAACAAAAGCACTTCTAAGGTTGAGACACCCATTCCCGACCACGTACACAAAACCAACCACTCTAGATTCTTGCCTAATTTCTAGATTTTGAAAGGGAAGATGTACCTCATTTATACATTAGAGCATATGATCGGTTTTGGGTACACCTACAACTTTGCACTTTAAAAATTTGTACTTATTCAAATAACTATCAAAAAAATTTAATTATATGAAAACTTCTTAATTTTTGTAGTGCTAAAAGAGGAAAATAATCAAAATATCGATTCATCTATCCCAAGTACACTACATGTCTTATTTGATCGGTTTTAGGTGTCTCGACCTTAGTGAGATCAAACCATAAAACTCAACAAGGGTATAAGCAACGTACCTGCAGCAGCGTATTGAGCCAGAAACAGAAACATGATGAGAAGGAAAGCTGTCACATGCCGAAGAATCCATCCAGCACGAGCAACTCTTTTGGTCGCCATTTGCAGTTGATAATTAGGGTTTCTTCAAATTCACCGACTCCCGTCTGCAAGAGGGAGAATCACAACAGGAAAAAAAATATATATCAGCAATGAAACACTCAAAAAAATAAGATAAAAAAAATCAAACTGCTAAACCATAAACCACTGTGTCCGGAGCGATCTTGGTTTCTGCAAATTGTACACTCTCTGTTCCGACAAAACCCTTAAAGCAGAACTAACCCCTAATTCTATGAAACACGGCCAAATTGTATATCACCAGAATCAGTGAAGATGAAACAAAAACTGAACAAAAGAAAGTCCTCAAACGAACATTAGGAGTTAACAACCTCTCTCAATTCCGCAAAAGACCAAGAAGCTGTTCAATATATTGTAACGTTTCTAAAAACCACTCCGCTTCCCAGAAGATGTAACGAACTCATCACAAAAGAGTGCCTGCAGACATCTTTTCCTTTTCAAACAACAAAAGAAGGCAAAATCCTTGCTGCGCTTCACGTCCAATTCATCACAGAAAAGTAGCCAAGAGACAAAACGCATGAGCTCAGATGGATTCTTTCTCACGGCAGGATGAAAGTGGGTGTGAGAGGGATGACAAAAATCACCTGTGATTGATTGATGCGGGAGCGCGAATTGCATGCAACGTAGCCTCGCCCACAATTGAAGAAACAAAAATTGTGCAAACGAGTGTAATTGTGCAACTAAGCTAAGGCGGAATGAATAAGTGAGTGAGGCCGGCTTTGAAAGCAATTATGCAGCAGTGAGATAGAATTGACAGGATCGAGGAGGAAAGAATTGGGCCCGCTAATAATGCGATTATTTGATGGATGCTCTCGAAAACAACGATGATCATCATTCGATGACGAAGAGGAACTTTGAGTGTTGAGTGTCAGAAGACTTCAGTGGCGCTCTCTTTGTTTCTTTTCTTCTATTTGGGCGGGGTTGAGCTTCACAGGGGCTTTCCATTTCAGCCGGTACTTGCCGACATCTTTCTCACTTCACTCCAATTCTTCTCCTTTTGGATTTAAGGTAGGAAAACCAAAAACGGTTAATGCCCTCAAGGCATGCACTAGAGTTTTTTAAAAGTAGGGAGGTGGTAGACCGAAAATGGAGAATTTTTGCATGACGAGGATTACTAAAAATTACTAATTTTTTTTTGAATTTTTAGTAGCCTTGTGTGCGGTTTTCTGTGATATTAGTTAACCGTTTTAGGTGCTTTCATGTGTAGAAAAGGAAGAGTCTAGTATACAAGAAGGGGGTTTGACAAACTTCCCACTTTGAGAAATCGTAGATAATTATTTACGGGGAATAAAAGTACGAAACAACTTGCATTCTTCATCATTTCTTCTTCATCTCAAAAAAATTTCACATAATTTTTAACTCCATTCCTTCTAGTCAAATCACCTTATTTTCACCGTTTTTGGTTTTCCTACCTTAGGGCCGCTTCACACTATGGCCGTGCAAGTCGAGAGGATGTGGGATTGAGAGTCCAAACTTTGTTGAGAGTTCAAAGAAATCTACTGAAAATAGGTAAAAAAATATAGTTTTCATTTTTTATGAAAAGAAATTGACGGCCTCTCGACCATAGTTTGGGTTTTCATTCTCATCCAACCCAAACTTCCTTTCGAGAGACCGTCGCCTTGGTCAAAAAGTACTACCACGTAGGCATTTTGGAGAGCGACGGCTGTTGGACTTTGGCTTCTAGTGTGAAGGGTCGAGAGGCTGAACTCATGGTTTCTTGCAAATTGATTGGTGGCAATCGACGGCGTCTCGACCTTCGGCCATAGTGTGAAGCGGCCCTTAGGGCGGGCTTCCATGTGAGCATCACTTACGTAAAGTAGATGTACCTTAAACCACCACGACACCTAAAACAGGAAGGATATGTAGGCTTTCATTTTATGAATTATGCATCAATTGCTAAAAAGTTAAATCATGTACCCACAACTTACATTTCCTCCCTAAAATGAAAAAAGGGTGTAGAAGTTGGTGGTTTTAGGTGTTGTGATGTTTTAAGGTACGTCTACCTTAACCTTGAGTAGCCTTCCAATAGACTATCTTTTAGTTTCATCCACTTTTATATATATGGAGTGACCAGTGATTTGTAATTGAATGGAATATTGAATCAAATAAACAATTACAAAACATTGTTGAATTGTGATTGAGTGTTTTTTATTATTGTTCACCATGGTTGTTTAACGTTCCTTTCTACTTTCAGACATTCTTTTTGGTTAACTCTAATGTATTGCAGTGAAGATCAACATCATGAGCTCTGCCCCAAGAGCAAGAATGAGTTTGTCAATGAGACAACTAAAGTCGACATACCTATTACTCAATTCCGCCTTTGTATATTGGTAGCATACCACTAGTAGAAATCTTGGCCACAGAGATCACAAATAAGACTCACGAGAAATCTCACATGATGAATTAGATTAGTTGAAGGTCTTTTAGGGCTCATTTCTCAAATTTACGCCGCCAAATTTTTCACTACTCTAAAATTGTGATTTAGTGTTTAAAACATTATTTCTCAACACAAACACTATTTGAGTTTTTACAGGTATATTGTCCAATTAAACGTTTTATTGTAAAATTTAAAAATAAAACTTTCAAGCAAACCTTCTAAATGTGTGTTCCAATGAAAAATGACAAGTTTATAATAAACATAAGTAACACTTGTTTCTTTAAAAGTGCACATGGCCATGTGCACTGCATTTTTTTTATTAAAAAGGGAGGGGTCCCCTTTAAAATTTGCACAACATTTCTTTTAACTTTGAGGGAAGGGGTGAGAACATACCCACCACCTTTTAAAATTTGCACTACATATCTTTTTATGTAATGTAAATTCAATTTTGGCACTTTATAGGTAAAATATGACTATACTTTCTTCAAAGGTACAAAATTTCAGCATATGCACTTTTAACAAAACAAGTGTTCAGTGTGGCCATGTACAATTGGCCCAAATGTTTTCCGGTTTCCACATGTTTCCTATGCTCCCCAAGCTCCCCGTGTTCTTGTGCACTCTCCGTGCTCCCCATGCATTCATTGTACTCTAGTGTGTTTCCAAGTATGTTCTCCATGTTCCTTGTGTGTCCCCAGTACTTCCGTGTGTTCTCTATGCTACTATATGTTTCTTATGCTTTTTCTTTTTCTTTTTAGAATAATTTATCCATAATGCAATTCAATTCAATTTAAGGTGAAAAAATTTGATTGAAAATTCATAACTTTCACATTGTAGGTCCAGAAGCTACAAAACAACTTTAGCGCACCTCTACTCGTTGAGAGCTTTCCAACGATGCCAAGAATAACATTAAAAACTCCCATATACAATTTTCCACAATATGTTCAATTTACAGTGACAAAATTCAACTAAAAATCCAAAACTTTCACAATGTAGGATGCAAACGTAATGAAACAAACCCCGTGCACTATGGCCCTCATTGAGAGCTTTCCGACAGTACCAAGAAATTGGTTCGGGAAATATTGATGTTACAAAACAAACAAACAAGCAAACAAACAACCTCTTTTAATGTTTAGATGGCATGCCACCTCATGTTACTCTCATCACTTGGAAGGAACATGACACTCTCAATAGAAGTGGGAATGACAAGTGGCAAAATCTTATGTATTGTAGGGTAAGTATTTCTCTTCACCTTTGAACGAACTCTCGTAAAAAAACATCAATTCTAAATCATACTTTAGTGTAGTGTACATTTTAAAACACAAATTGTTTACTCTTAGTACATGAGGGCAAATTGTTAAATGGATGGTAATGGGTATGTCTCCCTTATGTTGCTTTTATTGAGTCTAGAATTCAAATTTTAATTCTTATCATTTACAATTTGACAATCACTTCAATATGTGGGAAGATACTTCTCGAAGTTTAAATGTTGCTTGAGGCTTCTTCTACGGTTGTGCTGACGGAGCCGTAGGCTATGGCACTATGCTCGTTTCGCTATTGAATGAGGTACAAGAATCTTAAACTAATCAGTGTCACATAAATGATTGTTAGACTTCTGACACATCCATTTATCACTTGATCTAAAACAAATAAATTGCACTATTAACAAAGAAACAATTTACCAATGGTATTCAAGCATTGAGAATCCTTGAGAGGATATTAGTAATTGGTTTTGGGTATTGTCATGAGTGGAAATTAATACCACATATGTTGAACATGGGGGAGCCTATTCATCAAAGTGGATCACAAAGTACTTTTCACTTTCAAAAATTGTACTAATTTCAATGTTGAAAAATAAAATGAGAAAAAAAATTGTATTTCTCGTGAAAACTAACCAAAAATAGTTCATGTAGCTCACATTATCACTTTTAAATACTTCCACTCACCTTCAACCCTTAACTTCCTGGGCGACCCAAAATAGATCGCGCTATTTTTAGAACTGAAAATATCTTGAGGAAGGAGTGCCCGAATGATTCAAAATTTGGGCCAATTTTGTGTAGAAACGAGTTAGCTATCCAATGGTCTAGTCTGATTTGGAGAAATGCAAATTGTCAATTTTACAAAAATCCATAAGTGATGGGTGGTCACAAAATTGAGGAAGAAAAGTCAGCTGAAGAGAGTGACAGGCGAATGACATGTTCCATTTGGGAGGGCGGCTTGTGGGTGGGTGTAGCTACTGAAATGCAAATCTTGCACTTGAATTTCACCTTTTTTCCAAAATTCTTTTTCCTACTATATGTGTTCTTTTGTGTACTTTCAACCTACCGTGTCCGATTTTACAATGGAAGATCAGATTTGTAGGAAGTTGTAAATTTTCTCTCAAAGTCACAAGTGAACTAGTAAAAAGTGGATGTCATGTCAAGGCCTCTTTCTCACTCAATTTTTATCCTAAAAATACAAAACTTGTTGTCATGCGTAGGGAACTTGATTATCTTCAGAATGACAAGAATGCACCAACTTTTAAAAATAGTATGTACCCAAGAGAGTCGGTCAAAGCTCATTTTCAGCAGTGAGAAAACAGTGAATTTATTGGAGTACCCTTCACTTTTATGTCCCATCCAAGCAACCTATAACTCGGATTGCCACCAAACTTTGTAAAGATGAAGGTGACTTGCATATCTACAAGATCTTACGGTTGATTTTGTAAAAAAGTGAACTACATAAGTTTGAGCAGCATGTATTCATAACCGAAAAAATCAGGGTCCAAAACATGCTGAAAATGGTTCAGGAAGTTAAGGGTTAATTGAAGGTTTGATATTTCTTATAGTATCATGTCATGTCGTTTTTATTGTACGACTAACCTTATGGTGATGAATCCTAAAATTGATGATATGATGGCCATCTCAAAAGTATGATTTAGGTATGAGCTACAAATGTTTAATATATTGTACCCGGTTGTCAAAGTCCGAAGCTCATACCTAATATTTAAGTTTTTGCTGAAATGATGCAATGGTTCTCTAAGATTTTGTGGATATTTTTATGATTCTCTTTTCCACCATAGAATTATTTGTTTATTTCTTTTTAATTCCAAAAAAGTTCATCAATTGAAAATCATAAAGTATAATAGAAAGCTCACATCCTACTTTTCAAGTCTTAAGTGATAGCATGTTAAAATTTATTAAAATATACATGGACTTCAGTAAAACCATCCTACTTTCTATGACAATTATGGGGGTAGAGGGAAAATGTATGTATCTGAACTATCAATTACTATGCTATACGTTAGGGTCAAATCCAAATAGACTCATATTGAAATTGAATTTCCACATCAAATTTTGAGAGGTCCACATCACCGCTAAACCAATCAGAGTATAACATGTGGCACTTTTGCACAAAAAATAATTAATTTTTGTCGAAATCCACCACTAGAATTTAGTGGAAGCTAAGTTTCAAGAAGCTTGAAGCTTGTACTAGATTCTGAACTGCTGCACAAGAACAGCCAACCAGTTTCACTAGAAAGTTCCATTGAGTCCATGATGACCTCAAGTTCCATGTAATTTAGTATGTATGTTTGTGTACGAGCAAGTAATTGTTGCCATATTTGACTACACCAATGTATTTGAATACATCTATGTACTCAAGTAGACAAAATATGTGAGTGTATCATTGTATTTTTAGTACAAGAGATGAGTTATATGAGCAAGTATACAATGATCATACATATGGAGCACAAGGAGTTAACCCTGAAGGACCAAATTTTATATCACTGGAATTAGTGAAGAATATTACATATGTTGAATAAAAATTACTTGAAGTTGAACAAAATAAAATCTACATAAAACCTACTCACAACCACTAAAAAACAATTTCCTCATAAGGCCCTTATGGTTCTTTAAGGGTTAATTGCAGTGATACATCATTTCATTTCTGCAGAGTACTCAAAATCAAAGAAGCAAGATGAGCAATTCAATATTCAGGGTTATACTTTACCCTAAACCCTAAACCCTGATGAGCAATTCATTATTTAGGGTTTTAATAGAGTGTGCTGTTGTATCATCACATTCTGTTTGAAGCAGCACCAAAGAGAAACGGCCTTCAACTAAACTAAAACTAACCGCACCTTTCACAACAACCTTACCACCATGACCCTGCAATTGAAACTAAAGAATCCACAGACCAAGCCAAATGCTCATCTAGGAGCTGTGAACCTATTTTATGTATCTATTACCTCAACATCCAGAAAGTGATTCTAATCCAACAGATCGGTCAATGCAAGAAAACTCATGATTCAATTTACCTCGACATCAAAAATATGCAAATGGATTAATTTATCTACATCATGTAAGAAAAAAGCAAAGGAAGGTACCGTCCTTCATGCTTTCATCTTCTGCTGGAAGAGAGGCAAGTGGAAAGGAGCTCAATAGACCAGTTCCATTGCACACGTATTTCAGCGTGCTATTGTATTATCACTTCTGTTTGAAGCACCACCAAAGAGAAACAGCCTTAAACTAAACCAAAACTAACTGCACCTTTCACAACAACCTTACCACTATGAAACTAAAGAATCTACACAGAAAGCCAGATCCTCATCTAGGAGTTGTGAACCTATTTTATGTATCTATTACCTCAACATCCAGAAAGTGATTCTAATCCAACAGATCGGTCAATGCAAGTAAATCCAAGATTCAATTTACCTCGACATCAAAAATATGCAAATGGATTAATTTATCTACATCATGTAAGAAAAAAGCAAAGGAAGGTACCGTCCTTCCTTCGTGCTTTCATCTTCTGCTGGAAGAGAGGCAAGTGAAAAGGAAGGCGCTGGAGCTCAATGCACACGTATTTCAGCGTGCTATTGTATTATCACTTCTGTCTGAAGCACCACCAAAGAGAAACAGCTTTAACCCCTAAAGGTCTGAACGTGCCTTTGCGGACAGTAGAATACGTTGTATTTTGGTTGTATTTGGAATGAGTTTGAGTTCAAAAGAGAAATCCCAATTATACGACAACGTATATACTGTCCCCATGGGACCTTTAGGGGTTACTAAACCAAAACTAACTGCACCTTTCACAAAAACCTTACCACTATGACCCTGCACTTGAAACTAAAGAATCTACACAGAAAGCCAAATCCTCATCTAGGAGTTGTGAACCTATTTTATGTATCTATTACCTCAACATCCAGAAAGTGACTCTAATCCAACAGATTGGTCAATGCAAGTAAGTTCAAGGCAGAGCAAAATTCACTTTGCCTCAACATCGAAAATATGCAAATGGACATATTCCAAAGATGTTCACTTCCTTCTTTTACATCCTATGGCAAAAGAGAAAGTAAAAGATTAATTTATCTACATGTAAGAAAAAAGCAAGGGGTAGATTGTCCCCTTGTGGGCTATGGGCTTGGAGCTTTGGTAGGTGTGGGAGTCATTGCGAGGACCACAGTACACCTCGGCGGAATACAAAATCTTGAACAAGGCACAACCTCGAATGAAGTCGTATGGTACCGTCCTTCAGACCGGGGAAGGTGGAAAGGAAAGCCCTGGAGCTGCTCAATAGACCTCCACATGCCACTGCTTGTTCTTCTTCAACGCAGCCAGCTTCGCATCCCAGCTCTCGCCGCACGACTCCGCGACGCGCTTGAGCATGTCTTGGATGCCGGGCATCATGCCTCGCAGCCCGCAGAAGTAAATGTGAGCGCCCTTGTCCAACCTCTCGAAGAGCTCCTCGCTGTACTCCTCCATCTTGTCCTGCACATACAGCTTTCCGCCCTTGGAGTTTTTCTGCTCGCGGCTCAACGCAATGTCGTAGCGGAAATTCTCGGGGTGCTCCTTCAAGTAGGTCGAGAATTCGTCGTGGTAAAGCAGGCTGTCCGTGTTGGCCACGCCCATGAAGAGCCAGGCTAACCCGTTGAACTTGAACGCCGTCTCCTCCATGAACATCCTCCGCAAGTACGCCCTGTAAGGCGCGATCCCCGTCCCGGTGGCCACCATTATATGCGTCGCTTTCGGATCCTGCTCCGGTAACAGCAAAATCTTCCCAGACGGCCCAACGATCTGCACCAGTAATCTCAAAACTTAGCTGGATTTTTACCGAAAAAATGGGGCTGCTAAACATACAAAGAAAGAAAATGAAAAAAAAATTGAAATGCAGCGAGAATGCTCATTATGTAGCAACTTCATGAGGTGATATTCGCGGATATCATCATGGTATCACCTTAATATATCAAGGGTATTGCCGGATATTGAGTATTGTATGCACTGGGTAGCAAAAGTAGATACCATTCATGTGGGAGGTCGCATAATGTTCTAAATGTCATAAAGTGGTTCTGAGATCACTGATCTGCACAAGTGAATTTTTTTTTCCATTTTTCAAGGGAGTCCCATTGGCGATTCGAAACTTGAAAAATAGAAAGCATTTCTGGCAATTTACTACAAATACATAGAGTTCTTGGCTATGTTACATACCAATGGGAAGATTATGGCGATATATACTCTAATTCTTTACCCATTTTTTCTTATAGCAACATAATTTTTCAAATAGCGTCGCTTTCGGACCCTGCTCCGGTAAGAGCAAAATCTTCCCAGACGGGCCAACGATCTGCACAAGTGATTTTCTTTTCCATTTTTCAAGGGAGTCCCATTGGCGATTTGAAACTTGAAAAATAGAAAGCATTTTTTTGGCGCTTTACTACAAATACATAGAGTTCTTGGCTATGTTACATACCAATGATCGATAAGGGAAGACTATGGCGATATATACTCTAATTCTTTACCCGTTTTTTCTTACAGCAACATAATTTTCAAATGCATCGATATAGCCAGAAAAAATCCGCTGACCTGCACTTTGTCGCCGGGCTTGGAGTCGCACAAGAAGTTACTGCAAATGCCTTTCTTCGCGGGATCTTCTTTCCCCGTCTCGGGATCCCAGAAGACCGCGCGGCGAACGCAGAGGCTGGCGGTTTTCCCATCGAAATCGTCGCCGTAGCGAGTGGAGGCGATCGAGTAGAGGCGGACGGAATTCGGCTGGCCGGGTTTCTTCGGATTCTCCCCCGGGGGGATGATCCCGTAGCTCTGCCCCTCCCAGTACGGCACATTCCCGTCGTGCTCGATGACGATGTGGCACGTCTCCCCCGGCGCCTTCGGCCCCACGATGCGCTCCACGGACTTGATGGTGGCCACGTACGGCTCCTTGTTCTTGAACAGGTGCATGGGAGGCTCCGCCGGGGTTTCCAGGCTCCCGGGGGAGGTGGCGACCTTCTCGGTGATGGAAGTCGTCTCAATGCTGCTGGACGACGCATTAAGAACGAAATTCTTCTTCCCCGATCGCTCCACCACCGTCTGATTCTTCTTCACGCTCCACCGCAAGCTCGCGCCCGAAACCCTCCCGAAGCGCACGGTCCCATCGATTCTCCTCGTCGCCGCCTGGCCTCTCCCCAAGGCTCCCTCCACACGAATCGCCGTCGCCACCGTTGGCGAATTCAACTGCATGGTCGCCATCACTAATCCCCAAAACTCGAATCCCCGCAACAACAAAAAGCAAGACCAATGTGTACCCAACAACAAAAATCTAAACTCGGATGAAAACCCCCTCTCTCGCAATAACAAAAATCCAACGTGTACCCAACAACAAAAATCTAAACTCGGATCGCTATACTACTGTGTACCCCCAAGAATTTGCAACAAAAACTCCCTCTCTCCCGCAACAACAAAAAGCAAGACCGATGTGCACCCAACAACAAAAATCTAAACTCGGATGAAAACCCCCGCTCTCGCAATAACAAAAATCCAACGTGTACCCAACAACAAAAATCTAAGCTCGGATCACTATACTAATGTGTACCCCGAAGAATTTGTAACAAAATCCTGAACCGGAAGGACTCGGAGCGATCGAGCGAATGGGGAATTCTACAGCGATGAAGCTGCGATCGTGCATGAGTCTGAATTCAGGCTGTGAAAGTAGTACGTGGTGGATGGAGTGTTTTCTGAAAGGAGTTGTGCTTTATAGGAGGAATCGGACGGAGGAGTGTGGCATTGATGAGGGGGGTGAGGCAGAGAATCTGGGTTCACCGCGGCGTTCCGATTGGGGCAGCGAGAGTTCCCCTAAGTAAGCTCAGGCATGCAAGTGCCTGCAGGGGAAAAGGAGCCCTACTGAGAGTACTGACAGCGCGGGCCGTCGCGTCGCGTCGCGGAAGGAAAGGAAAGGAAACGGAGAGTAACTTAACTTAACGACGGTGTCTGTCGCTAATGTCGATGTCCTAACTTACAGTGGCGCCCGCCCCCGCCCATTTCAGCATCGTAAGTTACGACAGCATTCGTGAGCTCAATAGTGAGTCCTTGACTCTCACTCGAGCGGTCAGTTGACTCCACTGCTCCTCCGCTAGGTTTCGAAATTAGGGTACTGTAGGTGGAGGACAGGGTCGGCAGAATTTTTTTTATTCTTTTTCACCCTTCACCCCTAAACGTACCAACCCTTTGAACAGGAGTAGATTCTATTGTCAAAAGTAGACATTAGGGTTGGATAACCTATTACCACCAACTTAAGCAATATGGCCTATTTTTGGCAGTGCTAGATTCCCAAAAAAAATATGACTGCATTCGAAATAGGTTTTGATGAGGATTGCAAAAATTTGCAACATCTAATTCGCATTTGTCAATTTTATACAAAATTCCAAAGTGGAAAGTAACCTTTTACCCATACATCACATACTAATTTCCTAAGTTCACACTTTGTTGTTCCTAGATCCGCTCATGAGCTAACCCAAAACCACCAGCTATTTCTTCGCAATTCTTGGCATGCCATTGGTCTACTTGAATAGTGAAATTGGTGGTTTTGGGTCTCAATTGTAGTGGCTCCAAGAAAGTTGTACCTGTCATAAATGGGGGAGGTGGTGGTAATAGGTTATCCAACCCTAGCATGACTTAGAGCATCTCCACCAGTAGTGCCCCTGGCACTGAAATTGGCCTTCCGGGCTCCTGATCATCAAGGGCATGCCTCACCAACAACTTCTTACAGTGCCCCGATGAGTCAGGGCCTCCATAAACTTGGAGAGGCACTGAAAAGAAGTGCCTTTGACGTGCCTCCCTAAACCACTGTAGCTGCTTTATTCTTTCTTTTTTGGGGGTGTTTTTAAACCTTTTGACTCAAGAACTCCAAATTAACTTGATGCCATGTGAGAGGGTTCCCTGTTTCACGTGGTGTTGGTGGGGAGGCGAGTTGTGAATGCGCATGCGGGCGCTACAGGACGTACTCCAAGCCGCTCCATATGGCCAGTGCGGGCCCTCAACTGGTGGAGATGCTCTTAGATGTACATGAAGTGTACATGAGAAGACCGTTGCAAGCATAAAATCTACTCAACAAATCTGACCTCGGGGAGTTCACTGCGATAATATTAGAAAACAACGTGCGGGAAAATTTAGGGTAATTTATATTCATAAAAGGAAAAAAATTAGAATTTTCTTAAAAATAATATAGGTGATTATGTATGATAATATGTCTATTATAAATAATATAGGCTTGATATAAACAACACATATTTTTTAAATATTTGTAAAAATATACCGTAGGAGTTAAAGATCCTAGGTTTTTTTTTGAAATAGGGTGTCCTCTATGTTCATAGGCGGGAAGATTTTGGATGAAAAACTACGTCAATTCAGTTGAAAAAATGGGATATAAGATCAATGAGGGTGGATGACGGATTAGGGTTTAGGAAAATTGGGGGAGAACGTTGCTGGCGGATTAGGTTTCGAGAGTTTTTTTCTTCGACTTAGTATTTTGAATGCTCTTGAACCCTTTAGAGCAAAACCAAATAATTATAATGAACATACCTAGCTTTAAATTAGAGCTTCATAAAATTTAAAAGTAATTACAGGGTCATTTAAAAAACAAGAAATTAGCAAATTATAATATAATACGGTACAAAAAATTAAGAATGGATAATTAAATACCCCTTGAATAAATACCTTTGTCACGCAGGTGTATACATATATACATGTCTAGTGAACTCCCCGAGAATCTGACATACTTGTAGTTGAAGGCCTCTCCAATATTATCAATAGCTCCCCATCACAAGAGATTTATTGTAAATAGTAGAGAATTTAATAGGCTTTCAAAGGTGATTTGGATGAAAATCATCCAAATTTGTATGAGAAAGTTACAAGGCTTTGAATCTGTTCATGATTTAGTCTTTAAACTTTGGGATGTTTAGGGGTTAACGTCCCAACGTCCAGAAACTGGATCACGAACAAATTCAAAGCCTTGCAACAATCTTATACAATTTTGGATGACTTTTGTCCAAGTCACCTTTGTAAGAGTATTAAATTCTCTACCAATTACAATAGTTCTCTTGTGATGAGGAGTTGTTGATAATTTTAGAGAGGCCTCCAAATGCAAGTATGTCAAATTTGTTGGTTAGATTTTATGCTTGCAATAGTCATCTCATGTACATCTGAGCCATGTTAATATCTATCTTTGAAGCTAGCATCTACTTGTGTCCAAAGGATCGGCACGTTTAGGGGTTAAACAAGTAGTTGCACTACAAGAAGCTGTGACCGGAATGGAACAGGTAAAGGACGAGAATGCATTTCAGTGAAATCATTAATGGAATATCTCAACTTTTGCGCACGCTTTTGCAATGAGTTTTTTGTGAGGCATTTTCAAGCATAAACTTGGTCCCCGAAGGATAGTGTTAGAACCCCACAATTTCAATGCCCAAGGAAAAGGCATCGGTGAGAGTCTTTAAAAATGTTTAGTTTCTTTAACAATGTTTAGTTACTTCAACAATAGTGATGTTTGATTTTTTAAAATTATCATTATAAACAAGATCAATTATACCAATTAGGTTTGAGATTTAGAATACCGTGATTTTTTATCAATGACATGTAATTACATATTCTTCATGCCTTTTTTTTGGTGATAGCCTTGCAATTCTAAGTGTGGATTGTGGGAAGCAACATGTAGGAGAGTCTCTCCTCAAAAGCTCGGACTCTAACACTTTCTATTATTCTTTCAAAAATATGTTTTTGATATGGTGAGGCATGAATGAATAATTCAGTGGGGCATGAATAAATAATATTAGGTTCGATTAAAAATAAAAATAAACATAAGTTAAAAAGGATATGACAAGCACCAAAAATGATAGTTTCGTTGCACGACACAACTAGTTCTATAAGAATCCAAAGTTTCCATTTGTGTCTATTTATCAACCTTTGGTTTGCCATTATTGATTCCAATACAAAGATCGATATTCATGGAGGGTAAAAATGCATATTTGCGGCACCATGATATACACTTATCATCTTACATGTAGTTTTTTTAATTTTGAAAAGTCTACTTTTTACTCCAAACTTTTTGCAAAGTGTCATTTAATAAAAAATGTTTAGAGTTCAAGACTTTAGAAAAATAGAAGTGACTTAATTTGAAATCTCTACAATATCACTAATTGCGTTTTTGGTTATAAAGTCATTTTTGAGTTTGGAAGCACCGTTCGCACTGTTAAAAAAAACGTGAGAAAAAACATAGGAGGTAAAACTTATATATTTTTTGGATGTAGCAAAGCATTACAAAAAAAATTAAATCTTGCTTACAAATAATACATTTTTAGAGATACTTAAATTTTTATTAAAAATTTAGAGTGCCAAATAAAAGGGTTGAAAGTAAAAACAATTAAATAAATAGGATAAATTTTAATTTAAAGGAAGAAGGAAATGAATGAAATTCATCAAAAATTTGTTGTAGAGCATGATGTCATTGTAGTGGGTATCGTATCCTTTTCAAATGGATGTCCAAGCCTTACAAGAGACATAGCAAAAGTCCATGGTGAATAAGAGGGACCCCACAAGAGACACATCGAAGCCTATGGCAAGCAAAACATGCCTTGTAAGAGACACGGTGGGCAAACTAATAGGTGTCCGGATAAAAAGAGATGAAAAATGTCATGACTCTTGGATCCATAATGGATCATAGTTATGGTAAGAATCAATGTTCAAAAGCTACCAAACTTCTAAACTATATACATTAAATCCTATAAAGAAATTTAGTCACAGTTGATATAGTCTTGTTGTTGTTGTATAGCCATCTCAATTACTTGTATGAGTATGTTAGTGCATATGAGCGTATATAGCGTGTGTAGTTCTAATTCATTTTTGTCTTCATGTCTTTTGGTTTTGCACAATTTTTGGAGAGTCGCGTTTTCGATTGTTTATTCACCGTTTTGCGAAATTGCTACTTTTTAATGTGCACTATCTCAAGACACTTGGTTTTGTGCTATAGGTTGAATAACTACTATTGTTTCCATTTCTAACCTTCCATATGCACGCTACAAAATTTGCTTATTTTTGCTTATTTAGAAAATTACATGTGGTTCTATATTTAGGTTCTTTAGAAGATTGTAACTAATATAGGTTATGGAAAAAGAGGGACATTTTAAAAATATAAGTAACATTAGGATCTTCTAAAATCACTTAACCCATAAACGTCTGAACGTGCCGTGGCAACCACTAGAATATGGTGTATTTTGGTTGTCTTTGGAATGGATCCACACCTCTAATAGGTTTGGGTGCAAAAAAGAAGTTGCAATTTACATCAATGCAGCTCTAATGAATTATTAAGATCCTAATTTAGAGTTTCTTGTTAGTAGCAAATCTCAATCATATAACAACGTATATACCATCCCCATGGGACGTTTAAGGGTTAAGCCTACATAATACCTTTATAACTAGTATTTGTTGTTTGCACATAGTTACCAACAACCCCCTCTCCAGCAAGTTTTCAACCTAGAATATAATATTTTCTTTACCTTCATTTTTAGGAAATAAGTGTATCCTTAACATAATTTGATGCATCTTCGTATAAATGTTCATTTTTTTACAATTATTTGAGTATATTTTTGGAAAGCATAAAAAAACATAGGTAAATTCTAGGAAAAACTCCATTTCTTTATAAAAAAATCATTTTATTTTGGTCTTAGGCAATGAGTTGTTTCTATAATATCAATCTTCACAATACAACAAGGAGATTCCCGAACCAACTATTGATTTTGATATAATAATTCGTATAGTAATTTCTCAAACGTGTTCAAAACTCTTTTAAATTGGAGGTTATAGCTTGTAGTATTAGAAAATATTAGAGATTTTCATTTAATGAATTCAAGGTGAAGATGTGATCAAGGTAAATTACAAATGACAAGCACCATAAATAACTTTAATATGTTGATGTCTTCTGTTCGAATGCATTAACACTAAAGAGGACAAAAAAATGGGATATCTTAAGGTATAAAATGCACTACAAAGAATGCAATAAATAATGATTTACATAAAATAGTTGAATGCAAGCCTTCAACTTTTTATTATATTCAAGTCTTGACTTGATAATATTTATTAGTGACTTCTACACACGAATGCATGCTTGGATGATAGCAACAACAAACCTATACATCAACACCTTTTCTTTAGTGGTTTGTAGAAATTGCATCGTGGTTACATCAAATACTACCAAAACAAGGGCATGGTAGAAATATTCTTGTGGTGGAATGTTTTTTTTGCAATTCTATAATGTTTAATGTAACTTATACTAAATATCCAATTGACACTTATTCAAAGTACATATGTTTGTTTTTTTAGGAAAAAGAAGTTGTGTGTATTCAACATGATAATTCAAATGGGCATTGTTTGTGACATATATATAGTAAGAACACGTCGATGATGTTTATAAGAAATGATTCATTACAAGAATATTGAATACATATTTGCATTTTATTTATAAAAACACACCGTAATCTAAATTCCAAACCTAATCGATCTAATTGACTATTGATTTTTTACACTGACAAATGATACAGTTTTTTTAATCAAACATTAAAGTAGAACATTTTCCCCCACTTATTGTTGAAACAAGCTATAGAAAACGGTGTTTTTATTTTGTATTATTAATTGAACAATCCTATCAATTTGCATGCCTTCTAGAAAATCAAACATAAATGCATTACTAAAACTTTAGCTGCAAATATTTAGTTCAAAACTTCAATACTTCATTCTATTATTTTATTTGAACACAATTATATTAAATCAACTAGAAATTATTATAATGTGTGATTGTTTCACGAATTAATTTTTCTATACAAAGATTTTTAAAATGGTATTTATAGATTGTTTTTATTTTTATTCAGAAATATATTTTGTATGTATTGAATATAATATTTTTAAACGTAATCATTTTATTGTAAAATTTTAAGCATTAATTTCCTTTTTTAGGTTTTATTTTTGATTTCATGGAAAATTGAATACTAACTACGAAAAGAATTCACTTTGATACATGACTATAAAACAATATAATTGGCTATTTAAATAAAAACATACTAGCAATGAAGTTTAGCTTTGACATTTGATTTTCAAGTTTCCAAGAAGATTTTTTTGTAATCATTGACTAAAGACCAAATTTATATTGCATTCATATATGTACAAAATTTGGTCAAATTAGTATGATATTATCATTAAAAAAATCAAAGCAGGAACTGCCACCCAAAATATTGCAATGTCTGGGTCCATTGTTGTATTACCAACAAGAACCTACAAGAAAATTAAGATCATCAAATTTTATTACACCGAGGGGGCTTGTATGAAACAATTTTCATTGATCTATATTCATTGCCTACATTAATTGCCCAAAATAAAATATATTGTTAATGCAATATTATGAAAAAACTACAATTGTCACTCGGAGCACAAACAACTACAAAACAAAATCAATGAAAAAAAAAAAAAAAAAAAAAAAAACCTATTATAAAAGTCACTTCATTTTTTAGTTTTTTAAAGGAGAAGAATTTAAACCTTTTCAAGAGGGCAACATGAATCAAGTGTCTATGGGGGAAAACACTCCCAAACCCGCCACCAACAACACCAAGGCTATGAGTAATGCAAACTACCTTAATGTTTTTAGCAAGTGTATCGAAGAGACACAATGCTTGGATAAAACGTTTTCTCTGCAATGTCCTTTCAAGAACAAATCACATTTCAAGTTTCATTTGCTTTTAAACATTTCACACATTTTTTACTTTTCAAAATTTAAAGAATTGTTTTTAAACTGCAATCAAATAAATTTCCCATGGCATCAAGATATGTATAATACATGGAAAAACTGAATCACTTGTATGCTTTATGTGTGTCTGTAAAGGAAAAGGGTGTTTTTTGTGTGTCTGTTCAACCTTTGGGGTATTTTCAAAGGTTGTTTCAAAACTTAAATATCTTCTTGATAAATAATTTTAATAGTTAATTCAAAGGTCATTTTAAAGGTTAATCAAAATACCAATTCTATGCCTCCTAATGTTGTTCTTTGAGAGAAAAAATAACAATTGTATATACATTTAGTTTTTTTTTGAAATTTTTGATATTTATTTTGAATTTTTTATGTGCTAGTGGACGACACATATCAAACTAGTGCTTAATATTACATAATTTCTTCAAAATAATTGTTCTACGTAAAAGGATGACAATAGTTTATCATCATTGTTGAAGCTTACAAAACTATATATAATTGATATGTACAAGTTTCATACTACTAACATATACAAAATCTTTATTGCCTTAATCAAACTAAATGTGATTTATAATAATGTTACTAAATATTTTCACAAATACCATTTTGAAAAAGAACTTAACCAATAGCGATCCTATACAAATCACATTAAAAATATTTATAGCAATTTAGTACCACAAAACAACATTTCATTGAAAAGGCAACATAAAACTCACTAATAATGTTTTTAGTTAACTCATACGTCCTCGTGCACCCATGTTTTCTGAATTCACATATTTTCCTATCATTTTTCACATACTTCATAACATAATTATATTGTACATTCTTTAGTAGCTAAATTTTAAAGTCTTCACCAATATGAATTTTTAATTTTAAAACTGCTTTGTGAATCTAAATTCCAAGAACAACTATAATAAAATACATGTTCATTTAAAAATTTATTTGATAATTGAATTTTTTTCAACAATGCGAAACATTTAAAGAAGTAGGATTCATAACATTCTTGAAACTACATAATTCCATCCTTGTAGAAAATCACCTAATGTACAATAAAAATGCCTTTTTATACAACTTGATACTAATTTGATTTCAAATTTTTATTCCACCTCTAAACTTGTATTGCAAGTGATAATTTTATTAAAAAGAAATGTAAAATAATGTTTATGTAAGAGAAAAATAAGGGATTTTACATAGCCTTCTTTTATCTCTTTTGTCTCTTTTTTAAATCTTTTGTTGTCAAATTTTTTCCATAGTGGATGTCAAAATGAGAAGATGGCTTGATGAATGGAATCAGTGGATCCTACAAAAGGTGAAAAGCAAACCTATAAAGAAAGAAAAGGAGTTACATCCTCTCAATCACCGACCATCTTTCTACGAAAGCACTAAAGTGATGAAATTCTCTAGTTGTCAAGGAGATCTTGCAAGATATTGATAGTTTTTTTTAATTCAATAGTGATTCATTCACTCAGTGTGATACCCGCTAGCCTCTTTCATTGTCTCTAAACTTCTACATTTTTCTTTAGTAAAACTAGATGTCGAATTAAATGTATGATGTGACTGTCTAATTAGACGAGTGTCTAATTAACTTCTACATTTTTCTTTAGTAAAACTAGATGTCGAATTAAACGTATGATGTGACTGTCTAATTAGACGAGTGTCAAGTATGTTAAACAACTTGGTGAAATATTCCAAAATGTCTCATAAACGAGGAGGTCTACTAGTAAGACGTCTTCACTTTGTTTAATGGTCAAGTAGGACAACCCTACCATTAACTTTTAAGAAATGAAGAATTCTTGATTTTAAAATGACATATTAGAGTTATTTGTAAAGTCCCTCAAATCACCTTCTTTTTGACCTGTAAAATGGAAAGGAGAGGATTGGCATGATCTTACTGTAGACCCAAAATAGAACACTGGATGGATTGAAAATTTTATTCATACAAATTTGGAGGGAGGGAGAAGAATTGGGTAGTGGGGTGGGACCATGAGGAGAAGTGGTGTCAGAATGCTCTGGTACTAGCTCCGGTCCATGAAAAAAGCAGGACAGAAGACCGGATGCCTTTACAAATAACTCTATTCACTCAATCATATTGTGAACAATATAATTCCCATGGGAATTTTTTTTATATCACCACAATCAATAAAAGAACATTGTATGTGTTGATCAAGAAACAAATACATTTACATAAAAAGAAAGTCCACAAAGGACTTATTCAAACATGCAAAAAAAACATGAAACCCAATTCGAGCTTCTTTGTCTTTTAAGACTCAAAAACAAAAACAAAAAGCTACTAGATATCAGGCCCTCTTTACACTAGAGGCGAGGGGCCGTGAGAAAAGAAATTTTAGCCAATGGGATGCGTAGAAATTGAGAAGACCAACGAAGGTCACTATATACCCGAAATTTTCAGTCCAAGGGACAAAACGAGGAGAAAATGACATGGACAGCACTTTTGTCCTAGGTGGCAGCAAAAAGGCACATTTTTCAAGTCCTCCGGATTTTTCGTCAGCCCACCTCAAGAGGTGGGCCTGACGCAAAATCCGGGGGGGCCGTTTGGCCAAAATTCTCACAGCTAATCATTTTCATTTTTTAAATAATTTTTCAGAACGGCCACTTTAACTGACGGCCAGTTTTTTGACCCGTTTTCTACCCACAGCTATTACTATTCATTCCCGATTTTTGTCCTTTTACACTACAATTCATTAGTGCAGTCATAGACAAGCATATGAAAGTGAAAACATCCTCAAAAATGGCAAAAAAACAACCGGAAGAGCCTCAAGGCCCTAAAGACTTTAGGAAAATGTAGTTCCCACCAGGGCCCGGGAAGAACTGACAGTCAGTTACAAGTCAGCCGGTTAATTTTTGAAAATGGCTGGTTGATTTTGAAGAATAGAGGCAAACCACCGAACTAAATGACTAAAAAATAATTATATTTAGTATTCATAGACGAAATACACGGGATATAATCTTTTAAAACCGGCTGCTTTTGGGAAATAAAGGACATTGACTGGTTGCCTCAAAAATCTTCCCGAACAGTGGTTCCCACACTAAGAAAATATAAACAAAATTGGCAAGTCAAAAGAATTCCAAGATGCCACAAAGCCTTGGGCGCCAAGTGAGAAAAAGGAAACTTCAAAAGACCGCCTTCCCTCGTTTACTTCTTCCCAAATTCCAGGGCCTAAAATCTTACTAACTCACTACAGTAACTTGAGTGTTCCTGCGGCCTTTCTCTGTCTCTCTCTCTCTCTCTCTTACTCTTCTCTTCCCATCACTCTCTTTTGCTTCTCTTGCTTTCCTCTGCTTCTTGCATTTTTCGTTTCTCTCTGTCCCTCCGACCTTCTCTGGCCACTTCGCGATCGCTGTTGCCACCATTCTCTTGTCATGGCGGTACGTCTTTTCTCCATTTCCACATCTCCATGTCATTGTTGCTTTTTTCTCATGTCGCAGCTTCAGTTTCTTGCAAGATTTTTTTCCGGAGGGCGTTCGGATTGGTTTTGTGAGTCTTGGGGAGGCTTCTTTCGGTGTTGGGTTTGAAGCTTCAGGGTTTAGAACAGAGGAGAACGGGAGAGTGAGACGGGGGCTAGATTAGGGTTTTGCGATCTGATCGTGGGAGTTTGTGGGATTGAAAACAGACAGTAGAAGAGGTTCATACCGTTCGAGTGAGTAACGTGTCGCCGAAAGCGACCGAGCACGACATTCAGGATTTCTTCTCGTTCTCTGGGGAGATTGAGCACATCGAGCTTCACAAGTGAGTGTTTCTGTTCCGAGAATCTCTGATCTGGACGATCGAGCTCCTAAAATGGCGTGTGATTCCGGAATGTGGAATTGGCAAATCCAGAGGGTGACCTGCACATTTAGGATCAAGCCGTCAGATGGAAAGAATGTGCCACTACAAACCTAATTCATGCCTCATGTCTTAATAGATTTGTAATGACTTGGTCGATCTAATTTGATCTATGGGTCTGTAGGGATGGTGAATTGTCACAGACGGCATTTGTGACGTTCAAGGAGGCTCAGGCTCTAGAGACAGCTCTTCTGCTCTCTGTAAGTTAAAAAAAACACGTATCCAGGGTTTCTTTTTCTTCCTCGAAGAGAATTCTTTTTGAGTTACGTACCATGACAGTGTTTGCATCGAACTGGCTATGGATGTAACATTCTCGGTCAAACAATAACGGATTTCTGCATTGGCAGGGAGCCACGGTTGTGGATCAAGCCGTCACTATTGCTCCTGCTGATGAGTCGGAGCGGCTTGCAAGAAGCGTTGATACCATCTCTCTGGACGCCGGTTCTGCCGAGCCTACGGTATGTCCTTCCTAATAAACAATACTAAACAATGTTAAACTAATGTTGATTTAATATTAACTTCTAATCTAATATCAGGTTAATGCTGACAACACTGACATCAAGCTAATATTGGGGTTAACACAATTTTTGTTACTTGAAAATTCACTCAATATGAGGACTACATGATTCTAATTACCTGAACATTAACTTAATGTGAGGATTAATGCTTTTTGACATACTTTTTCAAGCTAATGGCGTTATTTGTGATGGTAACTTCCGACTAGAGATGTATCCTTTTCTTCTTCACGAACTAAAATATTAGAGGCTCATTGTCTTGTATGATGTAAATGGCCTCTTTGTTGGTTAGAAAATACTGCCCAGTGTTTTAGTAGCGACATTAAGTACCATGAGTATGTTTGAACTTGTTCATTCAGAAGATTCAGGAGGTTTTCTGGTTTAATCAGTGAATTGGATGATTTCTCCCGCTTGTGAGCAACTGATTTTTCTTTATTACGTTTAGTTTGACCATCATGTTCTACTTCTTGTTTGGGTTTGTTCTGTCTCGTACCTTGAGGTATAATTATTTCAACAAACAAGGAGGCAGTAAACATTTTTTCTTCTTTAATATCAGTTACTTTCCGTTGGGCTCTGGGAGTCCTTTAGCTGACTGGTACCTTTTTACGTATCCAGGAAGTCGTGCCTGCCAAGCCCGTTACCAAGAGCGCTCAGGAAGCCTTCCAAAACATGCTGGAAAAGGGTTACGTTCTCAGTAACAATACCATGTCGAAGGCCAAGGCTTTTGATGACAAGCACCAACTGACTGCGAACGCGTCGCAACTAGCAGCGAATGCCCAGGCCAAGGTTGTTTCCATCGACAACAAGATTGGGATCACCCAGAAATTGAGTGCTGGCACTGCAGCCATCAACCAGCAGGTGAAGGCTGTGGATGAGAAGTACCATGTCGCAGAGAAGGCTCGAGCAGCTGTCCAGGCCACGGAACAGAAGCTCAACGCGGCAGGTACGGCTATTGCCAAGAACAGATACATTCTCACAGGAACATCTTGGGTTGCCGGTGCGTATGCCAAGGTTGCAAAATCTGCAGAGGAAGTGGGCCAGAAAACTTTAGAGAGAGTGGCTACCTTGACCTCAGGCGACCAGAAGTCATCACCCCGGACAAGTTCGCCGAGTTCCTCTTCTGAAGGCTATTTTCCTCCCCCACCATACCCCGCTGATGCCCCAGCTCCGAGTCCCAAAGTGTCCCCTCCAACTCCTGTTGAGTCGAATGAGCAATCGCAAACAAAGCCTGCAGTTACTCTTTGAGGTGTCATATCGAGAACTCAAGCTAACTCAATTAATGCTTCGGTGCAAATTGCTGAGAGTACAGAAGTGCGTCCACGTACTTCAGCTGAGATAAGCCCACGTTGTTGATGCGAAAGGGAACACAAGTTCCAAGTCTCATGTTACTGTACTTATATCTGCAGAATTGAAGCTGTGAAAATACGTGTTCACCTGCTCGAGGGTGCGAGAAGGAAAGATAATTGTGTAGACTGTTTCCTTTCTGTAGTCAGTGTATTTGTCAGGTGCGTTATTTCATACGGGTAAGTTGCAACTGAGAGCAGGTCGGACTAGGAGTTGATTGTAGCATCTAGAACGTGCTCTGGAATTAGTTCATAGGACCCGTGGTTGTAAATGTAGACATTTGATTTTGGCCTACATTCTCTCAGCTCTTTGTGCTAGATGTTTTTGGTGGTTACAAAACTGAATATGACTCGTTCCAGGTATTCCAAATTGCACATGATATTCCAAATCATTTTTTTAATATTGCGACTGCTCAAATTCTTACTCGGGGAACATTGATGTAATTGAGTGAACTTACAGTGTATGAAGGGATCGGCAGTGTCCATTACCCTTCTGACAGACGGTGGCTGCAACAGTTCGTTTCTTTATCAGTGTTCTTGGAACTTCGCGATGTAGCATTAAACGGATTGTACTTCCTTTTAAAACCCTGTGACCAAGTTATTTGAATAGATGAATGTATTGAAAGAAGCCCAGATAGGAAAGCAGCACTAATTTTTACAGAGTCATTAAAATGATGAGAAATCGCTAACGTCCAAAACGAATGAATGTCAAAGTGATGAAAGCAACTACATTGCGATGCCGAAGTAGTACAGCATATATTAGAAACAGCAATGAAACATCACTTATAGAATAGCGGACCCTTCATGTCTAACCCAGTGATTTAGGGAATGACAAGTGTAACTATCGGTAGTTACCTGGTTTTGGTTCACAATGGTCATGGAGCTGCACCCAAAACCTTCAAGTTCCCCACGAGTGATATACAATTACTTTAAATTGCTGAAAAATGTTGATACATAAATATTTGCCATTCCCCTACAAATGTGGGTACAGCCGCAAATAATTTCAATGTTTTCTTTTTCCAAGATAATATCCAGCTGACGCTAATACCAGTGGCCACATTTGAATCATTCTCAATGTAGCTACGGTTCTCAAACATATGGACAATAATGAAGCTATCAGATAAAACATTCTGCGTTGGCAGAGGAAGAATGTTTTTACATATTGTATGTTACGTCATCATGAGCAGGAATGTAGCGCAATCTTGTCAACACCTTTCCCAGAGCTGATACTCACCTTTGTCTGTACATCGCTTCCAGTTTCCAGTCAGGTCATTCTGCTTCGAAGGATTCCAATCAAGATGCCCAATTTTCATGACTAAGTTGTTGCCTATTTGGGCAACATAGCCTTCAAAATTTGCTTGAAATATTTTCACTGGACTCCGACAATGCACACCAGTTCGGGTCCTCACAGCGATGAGTTCCGCTATTTGATCATGTAGACCGAAGTCATAGAAGTGGTCGTAGAAGATCACAGGCTGCAAATTATACAAACACACAAATTCAGTAACAAACAATTTAGAATGATCAAGAGACTCTGAATTACAGTGCACCATCAGACATATAAGGTAACTACACTTAATTCAGACGAGGTCGTTACATGGACATCAGGACAATCTTCAAGGATGAGTACATATTGAATTTGAGAATGTACACAACATTGACATGAAAACTTATCTTGTTTTAGGTCATTTACCTAAAAAATTGAACGCTTATAATTTTCGCATACACTGTCTAAATACAGCATGTTTAGTCACATTAGAATCTCCTTCTAACTTTTGATACGAATTAAAAAAATTTATCCAGTCTAATAATAGAAAACATACTCAATTATTAAAGTGTCTGAATTGGCTGTAGTTACCTTAATCCTGGGTTCGCACAAACAAAACTATGAAGATTCGCTAACTTCAAGAACTTAACCACCCTGAAGGTAACAAAGTTATGGTAGCTTGCACTTACGGTGCCAGGGTGCGTCAAGATATACGCATATCCCATCATCAGCTTATCACGAGGGAATGGCCAGTGACCCTGCAAACATCAAACGTATGGCAATGACAACGCCTGCCAAGTGATCAACCACAAAGCCCACACGGGTATGCAGCACAGAAGCATGGATTTTTCCATATAAGACAATTACAGTCCATAATACCTTAAGCCGAAGCATCTAATTGACAAATAGACAAGGCGTATACCTGGGTTGATCCGGTATCGTGGTTCTCAAGGAACGTGACTGCACGAGAAGGCCACCATCCCATCACGCCAGGTGGTTTCCCTTGAGGATCTATCAATCTCCAGAATTCACCATGGAGTGCTGAGTGCAATATGCCCTGTCAAATGGACAAGCAATGACAGGAATTTAACTTGAAAGCCGGACAAGAGGAGAGTGTTCTGATCCGCATTGTCATCAATTTGAACACTACGAAGGAACTCAGAACCTGAAAACAAGAAGTGAAATTCGTGTGAAGTTGCAATTTCAAGGGTACAGGGTGAATACAGGGCTAATAGGTACCGCCGCAGGCTTCTGTCACTAACCTTTGTTGTGACGTCAAACGCTGATGATGTACCACCGGCAGCATTGATCCAGTTCACTATTCTTTGCCTATGAGCATCTGCATCCATACCACAATTGACGTTGAGTAACACCCCAGTGACTGACAATTTGGATTAATGCTGGTGAAGAGTTCACCGAACTAACCAAAAACTGTCTAGTGTTAAATTTCAACGCATAGGTTTGTGTCGTTTTTAATCAGCTTCAAAGGGTTAGAATTCAGAACCTTGGTTGTAGCTCACTTGTCCACCCTCATACGCCAGACTATCCCAGTATTCTCCTATAGCAAATGCAGGTTTAGTCCCTTCGATGTACTCCTTTATGTATCCACCCCAGAAACCCCTATTACAGTCACATACAAGCAAGTGCTCGTCTTCGTTACGGGATGAGGAGGGAATCAGATATTGGTCCATACTTACTACATGTGTTTCTCTTGCAGAGAAATTCCAGAAAACCTAATTTAAAAGGCCTGCGAACACTGACATTAGGCTGCTTCATAGAGAATAACCAGAAATACGAAAGGGTTCTTATTCCACAGCCGAGTCCACAGCAAGTGCAACGGAACGACTTAGTCCTCACTAAAGAAAATGTCAGTACCTCACAAAGTCGAGCCGCCATCCGTCGAAACCGAAGTCAGCGCGTAGCCACTTCATCCACTCAATGATATCCTTACGAACGAACTTCTGGGAATGATCGATATTTGGAGCAGCATGGAAAAAGTCTCCTGTGAATTTTGACGAAGGAACATGTTTCATATGTATTTTCACGAGGTCAAAATATATAAAACTTTCAATTCTACTAACAATCCCATCAGATACCTGCGGTGATTAGCGAACAGATATACTATCAATAAGATGCGATGGTTGCAATCTTACAAACTAAGTAAGGCAAGGTTCATCGACATTACCACTTTTAGGGTTTCCCTGCCCTTGGAAGTTGGGGTCATCACTTACAATAGCCTCGGGTCCCCAAGCCAGCTTGCCTCCGAATCTGTTCCAGACTCCATTAGAACTCTGATAATCACAAACGCCAACATTGTGTAAGCTTGTCAGATCGTTTAGGACTTGCTGAGCACGTCACAAGATTTCTGCCGTAACCTACAGTAGGAGGGAGCTAGATGGCGGAGCTCTACACAGTATTTGGTTCGTTTACAGAATCGCTACATTAGTGCAACGAGTGCATACAACCGCAGAAATCAAAGCCAGTAGTCATGGTCACCCTGCATCACCTGCTTCTGTGCGCAGCGATGATTGAGAACTACATCCCCAAGAACCTGCAGCACAAAAACTTGCTGTGAGCAGTCTGGGGTAAAACACGTGCAAGTGTAACTCGTCAGAGCCACAGAATAGAAGAGATAGAAAACACTTCTGTGTTTCACCATCGGAGGAGTGGGACCTTATATAGAACCTTATATAGTCCGAAAGGATCTGTTCCAACTTACAAGAAGGTTGTGCTTGTGCAGCTCGTTTATACATTGTTTCAGGTCCTCCGATTTTCCATATGCCGAGTTTAAGTCGTAGAGATCGCCTGGCATGTACCCTGCGATGATCCTCCCAACAGATTAGAAACTTTGCTTTGCTAAATTGGTAGTTTGGTACAAGAGGTAGAGCTTCACGTCGCCATCTAAAGTACTTTTCACATAGGCAATCGACATTAAAGGCAGGAGCGTAGAGTACATTTTGCAACTTCTTCTATTTGGCAACAGTGGTACAGGCAGAGTGACTGATTGGCGTTTAGCTACCTTGCGGGGCGACTGAATGTGTCGGGGGAGGAAGCCAGACGGTTGTTATTCCACATTTGGAAAGATCTGCGGCCTTAGCGGACATCTCCATCCACCAATTTCGTCTCCAGCTCTCCCAGTTGAAACCTTGGAACTGGCATTAGAATCAGCTCACGATGTTATCAAACCAGATGTCCAGACCACTGCTTAGGGCATAAAAGAGGCGATAGGTCACGACGTTAATACATGCTGTTCAAGTCCAACGAAGCTACCGAAAGCATGGTTCAAAGAGGAATGCATTTCGAGTGAAAGAATTAATCCTGTTCTACTTCCTGGTACATACCACGATCTCGCGGCCAGTTCCTGTACCAGATTCTGCACACATACACAGAAAATAGCAATTTCCTACTGTCAGAATCTCAGAGACAACCTTAGTAAGAGAATGTAGATTCAAAGGCATTGCAGCAGAGTTTAGGCCAACATTCTGCAACTGACCTGATTTTTCTTCCGAGTCTTCAGGATATCTCACTAGAGTCTTGATAGACTTCGTCTGGAGAGCCTTCTCCAGGGCGCTTCTTTGGAAGTCAAGAGCCTCTTTCTCTGCTGCTCGGGCAGTGAATTTGTCATCCTGCTTTACCTTTGATTTCGTAACGTCCCAGACTTCCTCCGGGGTAGGAAGTTGCAGAGGAATCATAGCGTCAATCTCGGCGGTTATTGAAATCGGTTGCATCGGTGGCAAAAATTGTTGGCCTGTCTGAAGACGCCGTTTCATCCAGTCTGGAGTTTCCTGTCTAGGGCCATTTTCAAGAAGGTCCTTGATTCGTGAATCTCTGCCAGGAAGCATTTCCAGACGACCTACGTTGGGAATTTCGCTAGTAGTTGAACTGCTACTATCAGCTTCAGCTCCATTGAGTCTGGCCTGCCTCAATACCTCCTCAGCCATGAGCGCTCTGTTCTTCCAAGCAGCCGCTGCACTCTCTACAGCCAGCAATGATCTCTCTAGTAGTTCGTATCTGCCGAAGTTCGGAAATGCAATTTGCAATCAATACTCTGTTTAAAAAACGGCCCCGAAGTGATGAAGACAGTAAAAAGAAAACGAAAATGATTTACCTGGACTTGTCGACAAGTCGGCGAGCTTCGCTAGCTTTATGAGATGTAGCATTTGCACTCCGAAGGGCATCGGCCTCTGCTTCAAACGCGATTTTATCAGCCTCTTGCCTTACCTTCGCAGCCGTCTTCACCGCATCAATTGCACGTAGAGCACTTCCCTCACGTTCTTCCGCTGCTTCTTCAGCAGATTTTTTGACATCTAATAAAGTTTTTTCCGCTGCTTCAGCCTTAGCTATTGCAATCTTAACGAATCTCTTAGCAGTGTCAAGCTCGATGCGGACACGCTCGGTTTCTCCATTTTCAATTTGCAATTGTTGACGCGCAGCAAGAAGAGCCTCTTCCAATGATAGCACCTTCGCTTCAGCCTCGGCCAATTCATTCAAGGCTTTCACTTGTTCATTCAAGATAGCTTCAAATTTTTCAGCCTGAGCTTTGGCAGATTTGGCCATTTCCCTGGCTTCATCAATAGCCACATAAGCCTGCACGGAAACAGCTGAGGCGGCTTCATCTGATGCTCGCTTTAATCTTCCTTCAAGCTCCACAATAGCCGCAGCCGCGGTAGTTTCAGCGGCACCAATTTTCAACTTCGCCTCCTCTGTTATTCGCGCAGTCACTTTCTGAATTGCAGACTCAGTAATTTTTTCAACCTGCACTGCGAGATTAATGCCCTCTTGTTTCTCTTTGCGAAGTGCTTTTGTCGCAGCCTCCATCTTCGACATGGCTTCCTGTGTCTTCCGAACGTTCTTTGCCATATCTTGTGACTTAGCCTCCAGGGCTTTCAAAGCATCCAAGGCTTGCTTCTCAGCTTTCTTTGAGGCATCCGCTCTAGCTTCAGCTACGGCCAGAGCAGCTTTAAGAGATGCAATATCCCCCGGTGCCTGCACCTCTCTGGTACCAGTAGCACTCTCTCCCTGCAAACGCGAGAATGACATGTTGAATATTTCCCTCGAAATGAAGCAGTTTCTAATCCCTCCGAGCTAGCCTGAAGTGCATCGAACTCACCTTAAGCACCGAAACAACAGCACCGCCATGCCTACTTTGCCGCTGAACCTTGATAACTTTCCTAATCTCCGAGCTCCTGCAAAATATCAAGTTGGCAACAAGTCAGGCACCTCCTTGAAGTACATGATACTAATAGTTCACGACCGAGACGAAGACATTGACATGTATATTGAAATGTAATGGTGATATATTCTCCGTCGTACCGATCACCAAGAAACGGAGTTCTTAAGGAGGAACTCAAATCGATGGTGTTTGCTCCAGCACCGTGGTGTAGAATGGATCGGAACTCTCCATGTCGTACCCCGGCTGGTAATGGTAGTAAGCAACCCGACACAGCCCCAAAAGAACGCACCGAAACGGTGTCCTGTTTAGTGGCATCACGGCGGGAGTTAAAGCCAGACATGTTGAGCATATCGATAGCTTACAATGTCCAAGAAATTGAGAGCAATTGTGGAACCAGCACTAAGCACGGATCGCCTCGGGAAGAATTTCAAACACACGAGGACTTCAGCGAATTTCCTAGGAGTCACGGGGTTGGGACTTGATCGTAACATTTGAACGGAGTGAGCTTTTAAAAATCTTCTCAAAACCTTTTTAAAAGTTAATTGAAAAGAGTGATTGCATCTTGGAACACAAGTTAAGCACTCCAGCAAATAAAAGCATCCACGACAATAGTAGGATACTGACAACTAATACAATAGAGATGGTGAAGAAGAATTACCATTTGTGATCGTTATCGGAAATTACTTGCAATTGGAAACAAGAACGTGAATCCAAATGAACTCCCTCCTTCGGGCTTCCATACACTCTCTACGAACAGCGTTACATCCTGGTCAAAGAATCGGTACCGTCATTTCTGCACGTGCAACAGCGGATTAACACTTCGCCTCACAAAAACGTTCAATCTTTCAACACAGCAATTAAATTCTAAGTTACCAAAATCTCTCTCTTTCTATCTCCTTCTCAACCGCCTTTTTATATTCAATATCAAATGGATTCCTCGTCCTTCCTCATTTAGCTACGCTACACGTGCAAAAGGAATTCATCTCCTCATTGCACTCTTGACAACAAATCATTGAACGGGGAGACTCTGATTCTTGCTTGTTTCCAACTCCTGACCTAAGGATATACACTCAATTCAATCGCACAATCACGACACTAACAATCACCTCTGCAATTAGAGAAAACATATCCGTTAAGCGTCCATTCACATCTTCCACTGCAACTTCCGCTGACGGATAGAAAACAATCAAAACTCTCCTGATTCAGCCACTTCACAAATTCAAAACGATGCGCACGTCGAAATCTAATCCCGTGGTCAATCATCAAGAAGCAAACGGGTCGAGACTGACATACACTCCCGGGACTCAACTGAATCGCAACATTACGGCACAAAACATCTGGAGCTCCGCTCAAAATCTGAATGAACACATCAAGGAATCTTGCATTGGCAAAGAGAGCGCAACGTGTCTACATCCAACACTGTTGTAAACGTATCCTCGTCCGTTCACATCTTCCACTGCAACTTCCAAAACTCTCCAGATTCAACCATTTCTTCACAAAATCAAAATGATGCGTCGTAATCTAATCCCGTGGTCAATTATCAAGAAGAGAATGAGTCGAGACTGACATAAACTCCCGCGACTCAACTCAATCGCAACACTACGCTCCGCTCAAAATCTGAAAGAACACATCAAGACATCCTGCATTGCCAAAGAGAGCGCGACGTGGCTACATCCAACACTAGCTATTGTAAACTTCTCCTCGTCCATTCACATCTTACACTGCCACTTCAAAAATAAAAAATAAAAGCAAAACTCTCCATCTCGCTCGCAAATTCAAAACGATGCGACGAAATAAAATCCCGTGGTCAACTCTCAAGAAACGAACGTACACTCCAGCTCCATCGCACACATCGACGAATAATCTTTCCAGCACAGAACATCAAGAGCTCCGCTCAAACACATCGAGGAATCTTGCATTGGCAAAGTGAGGCTACATCCAACACTGTTGTAAGCTTATCCTCGTCGGTTCACGTCTTACACTACAAGGAAAAAAGAAAAACGAAGCAAATCTCTCCAGCTCGCTCGCAAATTCAAAACGATGCGACGAAATAAAAGCCCGTTGTCGATTCCCAAGAAACGAACGTACGCTCCAGCTCCATCGCACACATCGAGGAATAATGATTGCATTGCGGAAAGAGAGCGCGACGTGTCTACATCCAGTACTGTAAAGAACCTATACTCGTCTACCGCTGCAACTTCAGTAAAGGGACAGGACATATGGACAAAAAACAATCAAAGCTGTTCTGCTTGCGCAATTAATCGGTTCGCCAATTCAAGGAAGCGAGCGTACCTTGCATTCTTGCGATAATCGGAAGCAAATGGCCGGGATCGTTCACGTGAAGGCGTCAAAAGGGGATCGCTGCTGCTCCGTCGTCGCTGTTTCGGAGCTCCCGACGTCGAGTCCATCCACAAGACTGACTGGTAGCCTCCGAGGGTGCCCTGTGGCCGTGGATCCGCGGCCATGGGGTTTCACCGCGGGCTTGGTTGACTGGCGCAGCTTTTGACCTTTTCCTGCTATTGTGGAACACGGGCGCATTGGTTTTCATAACTGGAAAAAGCAACAGTTGGATAAGGGCCGGTTCACACTATGGCAAGAGGTCGTCGCAATTCATTCCGAGAGTTCAAGCTCCAAAGTCTTGCACTAGTAAAAAGGTGGCACTACCCAGGGAGATGCCTAGACAAGTAGTTCCTAAATCTGCGCATGCACAGTGATTTTGCCTAGGCATGTCCATGGTGTTGGGTTGAAAATATATACTAAGGTAAACAACCTGTTTCCTATCAAGCCCCCAATCACGCAGTATAGGGCGACCTATTTTCGTGAATCAACCTGTATTATTTTCAAATTCATTCAGAAACGGTGACGGAAACATGTTTCTTCTTAATATGGAATGGTTGGCACCGAGAATGGAAACTTGTTACAGAGTTAGTATGATATCATGTGTTTTTGATATGAAGTAGCACCAATATCGAAATCTAGTTTTACAGTTCTTGGAAATAGGTTAGCCTATATTGCGAGAATGGGTTGGAGAGAATCTTCACTTTGAAAATTTGTAGTAAATTCAATATTGCTCCAAAATTTGTTAAAAAATATGTGACCTTCTTCAAATCTATTTCCCTATGCTGCAAAATTATTTGCCTGTTCGTTACTCCACCGGAAGTATGTTGAATTGCTTAAGGTGATTGGAAACAGGTCGTCTACCTTATATACCTCACTTCTTGGTTTGGCATTTTGACTGTCGAAATGTAATTTTCATGTAGGATTCACTTGGATCTCAACCAATGTGAAAAATTAAATGTGGTAGAATTCTTGATATTTTTAATTATTTTATGCTGAACAATCTTTTGAAGGAGAATTAAGTATTTTCCATTTTCAAATGACCTAGTTCTCCGTCAAGATGTTGTCGCATGTGCACCTTCACACACAAAAAGTGTTGGAGGGCGAGGCCTTTGGTCTCTAGTGTAAAGCTCAAGAGGTCAATTATCAACTTTTTTGCAATTCTGTTGGAGGGATTTGACAGACAAGGTGTGGTGAATAATTTAATCATTTTCAGTGCTACTTGGACTACTATGTGGGTTGTGGTCAATGGCAGATGATATCACATAATACAAGAAAACTCAATAAACTCATTATACCATATTGATTTCAAAATTTCAAGTATGGTGTGAAGATTCCATTCAACTCATTCCTCACTTTTAAGTCCTCTTTATGAATGGAGTATCAGCTGGAGTACAATCTTGAAATTCTTGGTACTTTTATGATTGCATCTTTGAAAGGTTGAAGGGCGGGATCACTATAAGATATTTCTAAAAGTAATTCCTGACGTAAGTGCTAATTTTTGTTTTTCAAAATAATTAAAAAGTTGTACAATAAAAACAAGAATCTCCATAAGTTTTTTTATCAGTTAGTGGAGTCCACCCTTTTCGATAGTAGCACTGTAAAAGCTTTAATATTAAATATAATGTCTCACCACCTAATCTTTCACTAAAGATGATGTAAACTTGTCCATGATTCCAAATACTGGCCAAGATTTCTGAATAGTAGTCAACAGTAGAAAGGGCTAAAGAACCTTATGTCAACAAATATTTGTGAATACTTCATATGCCAACCTTCACTTTTCAAAAGAAAAATTAATTGTTCCGCACAAAAATTAAATGTGTACACCCTACCCACCACCTATGGTACTATGAAAAGAGAACCCACGTGTCATGTAGGAGAAATAAGAAGAGCTCGTGAAAAGAGAACCCACATGTGTCATGTAGGAGAAATAAGAAGAGCATGTGAAAGAAATTTGATGCATACCGTAGAAAATTGTAGCATTTTGTATAGGATTGCGTGTATTGTGATCTTCCATGTACCTTTTAAATGTTAGGATAAGCGACCTTGGAAGCTTCTGGATACCTCATCCATCCGGATAGACTCCCGGGTGCACTACTAGGATACTCTCACACTTAACTTAGTGTTAGGATAAGCGACCTTGGAAGCTTCCGGATATCTCATCCATCCGGATAGACTCCCGGGTGCACTACTAGGATACTCTCACAGTTAACTTAGAATAAAGATAGGGGCGGATAATCCCACCTACCGCATCAGGTAGTTAAACCGGCAGTTAAGAGGTAGCTCTCTTAACTGCACCACCACTCTTCTATTTGTTTCTACCTACCACGGAGTGTATATAAACGAGGGCCGTGAAGGCTCCTTACTTCTTCTTGCATTTCTGTTTTTCCTTCTTCTCAACACGTTATCAGCACCGTTAGCTCTTCCACCATAGCTCTTTGTAGCTATTCCTCTTGCTCCTTTGATATAGTTTTTTGTTGCTCTTTAGAGCTCTTGCTTTTACTCTTCTGTAATAGTTGTTTTTTGTAGCTCTTTTGGTTTTACTATTCTGCCATAGCTTTTTGTAGCTCTTTTGGTTTTGCTATTCTGCCATAGCTTTTTGTAGCTCTTTTGGTTTTGCTATTCTGCCATAGCTTTTTGTAGCTTTTTGTAGCACTTGCTCTTGCTCTCCTTCACTTTCTTTTTATTTTTTTCTCCTCCTTCTAAAAACTTAGAGATAGATGAGTGCATGATTGCTCCCGCTACTTCCTTGTTGCATGCTCTTGATACTCCCGAGGCTCTCCTCCCCTGTCTGTTTTTCAATTATTAGCCATCCCTCGATTTTTTTTTTCCTCTCTCTCTTGTGTTTTTGACTGCAGGTTTCTCTTCATCGTTAGTATACCCAATTAGCCCGTTGTTGTTTCACGATTTTATTTTATTTTTCCTATCTCGTTTTATTTTCCTACCTCGATTTCTTCATCCTCGTTTTATTTTCCTTCCTCTCCGATCTCTCTACATGCTCTTCTTAGAATACCCGTGATTTTTCCCTGTGATTTCTAGACGCAGTAGATAGACATAAAAACAGATTTCTTCATGCTCTCTCACCTAGCTCTAGATGACGTCCACCCCAATAGTTATGGCCACTTCCGTTAAGGAAACTTGCACACAAACCCTCATGTTCGATGCTTTAGAACCAAATGGTAGCAATTTCTTAGAGTGGAACAACGATGTCTCTACCTATTTGTGTGCAGAAGAACTTGATGGAACGCTGGATGCCGAAACCGCAAGGACACTCCCATCGCCACGGAAATGGCAGGCTTTACTCATCATCCGCCGACACATGGACGCATCGCTACGCCAGCAATACATCCAAGTACACGAACCTGCGGAGCTCTGGACCCAGCTACAAGCACGCTTCAAGCATGAAGAAACGCTCTTCCTCCCACAAGCTCGCAACGACTGGGCAAATCTCCGTGTCCTCGATTTTCCGAACTTTCAAGCCTTCAACGCCGAACTCCATCGAATTTCAGCACAACTACGACTCTGCGGCGACAAGGTCACGGATGCGGAATTAATCGATAAGACTCTCTCCGCCTTCCCTCCTGCTACTGCCATTCTTGCTCAGCAATACCGCAATATGAAATTCAAACATCACTCGGAACTAATGTCATATCTCCTATTAGTCGAGAAGCAGCAGCAGATATTGTTGAAGAACGCGGAAGCAAGACCGGCACGGGAGATTCATGTCACCGAAGCACCAACACCGCCAACTCCGCCACCTGCACCTATTCCCGCGCGGCCTACACCGACACGCGAAACTCACAGTACGGAGGCAGCTAAGCGTCACCCCCGAGGCGGACGAGGACGCGGCAGGGGTCGAGACAATCGCTTCTACTACAGCCGCGACGACCATCGTTACAACTCGCACCGTCAAGACCATCGTTACACCAACGATCGTCGTGATCACCACAGGTATCCCCATGACCGCCGCGAACCTTACGAACGATATGACAAACCATATCAGTCGCAAGGTCAGTCTAGTCACTCCGATAGGTCTAGTCCAACCAGGGGTGTGTGCCACAAATGCGGTCGTCATGGCCATTATGCACGCGAGTGCCGCACTCCTGAGTACTTCGTAGATATGTACCGAGAACTCCAAAAACTGAAAGAGGAGAAGAGAGAAGTGCACACTCTCGATGCACCCTCTTTCAATGACATTGACCCCGAGAACTACATGGTCCAGATGTCTAGGCAGAGTCCACGGTTTGACTTAGTACTCCTCGATAGCGCGTCTACTCACTCGATATTTAGGGACCCCCAGTTCTTTGAGTCTACTTGCATGCGCGGATCCTGGCAATAGTGCAACATACTCACCATCGCCGGAAGCCGGAATTTTAAATTCCGGGAGGGCCGGGCAACGATAGTATTGCCCGGGGGATTCCCCCTCAGGTTTGAAAGAGCAATGTTTGCTCCTGGCGCCCCCCGGAGTCTGATCAGCTACCGGGATTTGAGAGTGAATGGGATCCACGCTTCCACAGTTGGGGAAGGCGATGATGATGAGGCACTAGAATTGCACAAAGGAACGCAATTAATCACTACGGTGAAAGCGGGCACTACTGGACTCTATGAGTTGATGATTACGGCCACTGCGCCCAATGACCGCTCTTGCAACCTCACGGTACTTCCCAAGGCTCAGCTATGGCACCGGCGACTTGGACATCCCGGCACGACCATCTTCCGCCGCATGTTGCCAGCACTCACGGGACACACATTGAGCACCAGCGATGCAGACAAGGTTGCAGACTGCACAGCCTGCATTCAAGGGAAGTACGCGAAGCATCCATCCCGATGGACACTCCCAACAGAACTGCCTCAGCCACTTCAGCGTCTCCACGGGGACATCTGCGGCCCCATCAATCCTCCCGCAGGTCAGTTTCTATATTTTCTAGTCCTCGTAGACGCATCTGGCAGCCACGCAGAGGTATCGTTACTTACAACCCGCAACATGGCATTTCCCAAGATCTTAGCTATGCTCATCAAGTTTAGGGCTCATTTTCCCGATAAGCCCATCAAAACTTTGCGCATGGACAATGCCAAAGAGTTTAGATCCCATGCTTTTGAGGATTATTGCACCGCTACAGGTATAGAGCTCACGTATGCCGTCCCATACGAACATTCCCAAAACGGTCTAGCAGAAGCCTTTATAAAGAAAATTCAGCTTATTACCCGTCCTTTACTACTTCATGCCAATCTTCCCGCATCTATGTGGGGACATGCTGTCCTCCACGCCGCTACTCTCTTACGCCTTAGACCCACACTTCTGAACACTCAGACCTCCCTTGAGCTAGTATCAGGTAGAGTCCCAAACATCCGTCACTTGCGAGTAATTGGATGCCAAGTCTGGATACCCGCTCCTGAACCTCAGATTCGCACCATTAGCGCCCATAGAATAGAAGGGATGTACATTGGTTTTGACTCACCAAGCATCATCCGCTACTTAGTACCGAGTACAGGAGTAGTTCACAAAGCTCGTTTCGAGAATTGCCGATTCATAGAGACAGTTTTTCCTAAGTTACCATCCCAACCGAACTCACCACCCTAAGTGTTTCGAGCCCCAGAAACCTTCACTATGAACCCTGACCCGAGAACAGCCATCTCAGAGACCGAAGTCCAGAAACTCTTGCATCTTCAATCGATAGCACATCAGATACCCGATAGTTTTGAGTCAGGATCTCGTATCTTACGAAATCCGATCCCCAGTTTCGGGAACCCCAAATCCCCACCGCTTCCCAAGAAACGCGCAACCAAAGCTAGCACCCGTACTCCCAAGAAATCCCGTAGTGAGCCAGCACCCATAGAACCCGAACCCCCAAAACCAGAAACTCTTACTTCAGAACCCGAGTCACATCTTGTAGAATCCGAGCTAGAAACTCAGTTAGAAGTCGAAACTTTCATTACCAAACTCATGAGTATAGATCCCGATCCAACCACCTTAGAGCAGGCCAAAGCCAGTCCGGAATGGCCTCAATGGCGAACTGCGTTACACGCCGAGTATAGCTCACTCCGGAAACGCGAAGTATTTGGCCAGCTAGTCTTAGACCTTAGTTCAAAACCCATAGGCTACAAACTCGTATTCACCCGCAAGCGAAATGAACAAGGCCAAATCGTTCGCTACAAAATCCGCTGCGTGGCCCAAGGATTCAACCAACGGCCCGGCGTTGATTTTGATCAAACTTACTCACCCGTGATGGATTGCTCATCATTCCGATACTTGCTAGCATTAGCAGTCCAACTTTCACTTGCCACCAGACTCTTGGATGTAGTCACAGCATATCTTTATGGCGAACTTGAAGAAGACATCTATATTCGACCCCCACCTGATTTTCTGGACCACACCCCGACTCCACCAGCCGGCAAATTCAGCGGATTCAAACTCCGTAAGGCACTATATGGTCTCAAACAAGCCGGGAGGACATGGTACCACCACCTTCGGCGTTTTCTCAAAACCCAAGGTTTTACTTGTCACTCCGCACTCCCATGCATCTTTGTGCTTTGTAAGGATGCTGAATATGTGATCTTAGCAGTCTATGTCGACGATATCAACTTGGTTGGCACTACAAGATTATGCATGGAGGTCGAAAAGCTGCTGTCCACACAGTTCGAGATGAAGCTTCTTGGCAAAACCAGCTTTTGCTTAGGACTGCAAGTCCACCACCTCCCAGATGGGAGCATTCTTCTTCACCAAGAATCCTATGTGAAGAAATTACTCAAGAACTTCAACATGGCGGAAGCAAACTCAATTTCAGCACCAATGATCGGTCGGAGCAAGACTGGAGACGACCCGTACCGCCCTTGCGAGGAGGAGGAAGAAGTAGATAAACAACGCTACCTCGCTGCGGTCGGAGCACTCATCTATCTCGCAACTCACACTCGACCGGACATCGCATTTGCAACAAGTGTGCTTGCTCGTCACAGCCGCAAGCCAACACATCGAAATTGGGCAGCAATCAAGCACCTGCTGCGCTACCTCCGAGGAACATAAGATCTCGGACTTCACTTCACCAAAGATGCAGAAGCAAACATCGTTGGATATGCAGACTCAGGATATCGAACGGACGAAATAAACAGTAAGTCCCAAACTGGCTACATATTTATCAAGAATGGAGCACCCATCTCTTGGAAGTCCATCAAGCAAACTATCACTGCCACATCAATGAATCATGCCGAGTTACTAGCGCTGCACGAGGCCGCGAGAGAGGCAGTATGGCTTCGCACTATGGTACAAGCTATCTCGGAGCAATGCAAGATCAGCAACAACAACAAGGCCACAGTCATCTACGAAGACAACGCCGCCGCCGTAGCACAAGTCGCCACGGGATTCATCAAAGCAGATCGAGTGAAACACATCAGCCCGACTTTGTTTGGATTCATGCAGGATCTCGTGGAAACTGGCCAAGTCACTGTCACGAAGATCGAATCAGCAAACAACATAGCCGACATGTTGACCAAAGCACTTCCAGCATACAAGCACCGTGAACTAGTTCGAGCAGCCGGTATGCGTTCTCTCCAAGAACTTGATCAGCATTGAAGGACACACTCTTTTCTCCACTCGGGATTTTTCCCATTGGGTTTTGCTCGAGGAGGAGTTTTTGACGAGGTGTTCCTGCGGTCGAGGAGGAGTGTTAGGATAAGCGACCTTGGAAGCTTCTGGATACCTCATCCATCCGGATAGACTCCCGGGTGCACTACTAGGATACTCTCACAGTTAACTTAGTGTTAGGATAAGCGACCTTGGAAGCTTCCGGATATCTCATCCATCCAGATAGACTCCCGGGTGCACTACTAGGATACTCTCACAGTTAACTTAGAATAAAGATAGGGGCGGATAATCCCACCTACCGCATCAGGTAGTTAAACCGGCAGTTAAGAGGTAGCTCTCTTAACTGCGCCACCACTCTTCTATTTGTTTCTACCTACCACGGAGTGTATATAAACGAGGGCCGTGAAGGCTCCTTACTTCTTCTTGCATTTCTGTTTTTCCTTCTTCTCAACATTAAACTCTTTTTTTCTGCTGCACAACATTCTCATGATAATTCGCTTTGCAAATTGTGGACCTGGTTCAAAGAATGCAATTAGGAATTGTAGAGAGAATTGTAGAATTAGGGTTAATAATCTATTGAGGTATTTTGATGAATGAAAAGGACAACGATTGAAGGACAAAAGGCACGCAAGGATCTGTCAGGCATCGATAAAAAATCTACAGAAGGGGTTAACCAAGAATTGGGATCACAAACAACGGAATGCTGGCAACCATTGTTATCGAAAAAGCTCGTGATCACGTCACCTCCTAGAGTGTCGGAGAAGTGGTTCAATCAGATACCTTGCAAATGGCACCAATGGAATCACTTGTTGCATGATCATGCAACTCCCACAGCCATGGCAGAGGCACCTCAGTTGGTTGGAAGGGGAATCTCAGGATAAGCACCACCAGCACTTAGCACGCAAAGCAGAGAACAGGACAGTCGATCCACTGTACTGTAGCTCCATGTCAATCATCTGCCAAAAGGTCTGATCAAAGTGCAAAAAATCATGCTTCAGACATTTAGGAGGAGATAATAGTGTCGGGTAAAAGTGAGCCAATTGCTGGACCGCATCTAAAAGCACCTGTCACAACAGCAGAGTCATCGTGGTAATTAACTAACTGGCAATCATTGTGGGGAAAAACCGTAGCAAAGTGACTTTCTCTTATGGTTTCCACCTGCGAACAGCACGACATGACCACACTGAAGCTTAAAAGTGGTGAGGGAACATGATAAGCTTCAGATATCCCACAGTATCATTCCCTCTGAAAAAGCAGGGCTACAAATCGAAGGTCTTGATCATTTGTTCATGAATATGTCATGAAACAGGTGCCTCACTTTCCCAGCAGGCCGGATGAAAATGAAAGAAAATGAGGGTAAACTAATTTCACATGGTTAATTAATAAGATAATACATATAGTACAAGGATGAGACTCACGTCTGCAAGATCATGAATAGACTGGATGCTACTGTTGATCCTACATCATTGAAAGAGTCAATATCTGTCAGCTGTAGTGTACCAAGTGAGGGTCAAGGTACTAGCTGTTTGGTCCCTTGGGCAAAGTTGCATCCTTGACATTTTGCAGGAGGTCATAGTTGATGGATGCTAATTGCGACAAATTCTGTTACACGCAAACCAAAACACAATTAGTTCAGTGGCAGGAATTTTCGTACATCAGCAGAATTATGCAGAAGCTGCATAAGAGTTTGGAGAGGTGTATATGGACAAACCTTGAACGAGAAGTTGCTGAATGAAAATCTTGATGAAGGGGTGACTTCGGCAGACAACTCACGACCCGCGACGAGAGGACCTGCGACATCGATTTGTTCCTGCATTCCATACCGGTTGATGAGCTAACGTTTAGAGAGTTCTGAATACTCGAGGATCTATCGTTGGGTCATAAAAACTACATTCTCACGAAGTTGGTCTTCTACGTAACACAGAAACATGTAACTGAACATTGAGATAACCAAACTAAGCACAAATTGTTTGAAGACGAGGGAAACTCTGAATTTGTAACTTACTGAATCTTCATGCCTGGTTTCTGAAGAGCTTGTGCTCCTTCCACTAGCACTGGACTCATAGTCACTACTTTCATAGTTATGGTCAGTAAATAAGCGTGTTTCTGCTGAATCCCAACACTGACGGGACGTGAAGTAACTCGTGTCATGCACATTGTCCACAGTTGGGACAAAGGCAGCCTGTCATACAAAACATAGTTTGAGTTAGAACAACTGAGTTGAGGTGCTTACAGAAGGCCCAATGATATTTCTTATGACCGTCTCAGGATCTGAGGGCTAAGATTTGGCCAGTAGATAACGGGAAATAAAACTAGAGACTGGATACCAAAAAGCACAAATCAAGCAGAAGTAGCATTGAATCGGGCCAATTACCTTCTGCATTGCCAAACCCTCCCAATTTATATCCTTAAAAAAGGGGTGGGCTTTCACCTGCAGATTCAATCAAGAATCAGAATTCGACCCCTGGTTTCAGTTTCATCACTTGGAGACATCCAATTTATACAGTTTCATGAAAAACACAGACAAGTAAATAAAAAGGAAAAAGAAAATAGATAAAAGAAGACATCTGGTAAGCTAAGTTGCTTATTTATACTGTTACATGTGCATGCTATAAAACCTATCTGGGCTACCAGTATATTACTTGGATGACAAGTGAAAGGTGAAAATGGAAAAAGGTAAGATCTTGAGCAATAATAAAACACAGTCTCTTACCTCTGCAGCACCCTTGGCTCCAAGCCGATGTTCGGGATCCTCTGTCAATAGCCTGGATCACAAACAGGGGCCGTCAGAAATTGAAAATCATTTCAAGAAGAAAATTAATTAAATGCAACACAATTCCGCATATATGTTCATCGGTAGGACAAATCGACATGCTTTGAAACTCTTAAATGTTTAACACGTAATAAAATTAACACTTCTCAGAATTCTATAGCATAACAATATTGTGATATACAGACTTAAGACCGAAAAATGGATATTGAAGATGAAAAGTACCTATCGATCAAATCCTGAGCCTCGTACGACATGTCCTCAGGGACGTTAGGCCAAGGTATATTACGATTCAGGATGTTGTCAAAAATAACCTGATCAAAAAAGGTTGGTTATTACTGCTTCGTATCTGATCACGAACTTGGAGCAGAAAATAATTAAACACTGTTACACAACAAAGCTTCCACATCGCCACATGCCGCTGCACATGTGCTATTCATTTATATGGTGAAGCATGAAGGGGGACTTTCTATGCTCTTCTACACCACCAGACTGTTGGTGGTCTACACGCACCCCCTCCCCCCTCCTCCCAACCTTACTCCCACACTCCTAGCAACCTGGTGGAACACGGAAATACAATTCTGATCCACTACAGCATCAGAACCACCTTCTTTTCCTAATACCGTAAACTACATTAAAAAAATCTTGCAAATGTTAACGAGATTTATAATCTCAGCATGTGAAAATTATTACCTGCGGATGCTCAGCATTGAATGGTGGTATTCCAGTGAGCATTTCAAACAAAATTATACCAGTGGACCACCAATCAGCAGCAGGACCTGCAGAAATGATAAGGTGTGAGATACTGAAATGAAACTTCTGTAGAAACCATGCTAGAGTGAAGAAAAGATATGCAGGCAAAGTGCTCCCTGAAGATAACAAATGATAAAAAGCAGAGCTTGTTTAGACATAGGGATAGGAACTACAGCATCTCACAGTAACTTAAGCACTACATTTAAGTATCGCTTGTGCACTCTAATTCAAATATTACCGTGAGCGTTTCCAAGAAGAATCTCTGGAGCTAGATAGTCTGGTGTGCCAACAGCAGATCGTTGTTGACGCCTCTCCCTCTGCTGTGGTTGCTCCCCACTTAATACTTTGTGGTGCTTAGTGATATCTTCCATTATCGTAGCCCCACCTACCGTGGGACCTGAAAGGTCGTCTGTACTGTTGATGAGACCAACTTTTGATAAACCAAAATCTGTGAGCTGTCAAAGAGAACCAAACTGTCAAAACGCGTCTCCACTTCATAATCAACGATATAACAATAAACCCATGCAGGCATAGGGTGTACGATAAATATATGTATAAAAAACACAGAATCACCAACATCACAAATTCAGAAATTCTTCCTGTGTACCAAATTGATAATAAATACCTTGATATGCCCATCACGTGCGATAAGAAGGTTGTCTGGCTTCAAATCACGATGCACTATATCCATGCCATGCAGATACTCCAGAGCCAGAATCTGTAAAATTACACACAGAACATTTCATCAACTCTATAACTTTGGCAGCGAACACCTTCCTCACATATCAATCCTTGAAGAACCTCCTCTTAGAACCATTGAGCACACTTGCAAACCATGTGCTAATAAGGATAAACAATGAAAATAAAAAACAGCCAATTTCCATCCTTTTAAATCCAAGTTACAAGAATAGGTAGCAACTTACCAGCTCGGCAATATAGACACGAACCATTTCTTCATCTAGGCAACCCATATTTCGCAGCAAAGAAAACACATCTCCTCCGTTAAGGTACTCCATAACCAGATAAAGATTTTCGCTGCATGTGAATGAGTAGAAAAACCGCACCTGCAATAACAAGAGATAGAAATCAAAACTAAAACAAAAAAAGATATGGGAGACCTAAAAAGGAGTATTAAGTTCCGTGAGCGGAATACAAAGCAATGTCAGGAAAGAAAAAGTGATTACCACAAAAGGATTTCGAACAGAAATCAGAATATTTCGTTCTGCCTGAACACTCTCAACTGCATTCTTTCGGATCATATCTGCTTTTCGAAGTACCTGTTAAAGACGACAGACAATCAAGACAATACCCAGCTTAGTAAGTCAGAAGTTCATGGATCAAACTGAATGAGCATATGAGCATGCTTGTATAAAAGCAGTGCTTTGAGTTAAAAAAAAGTAATCAAAGGAATAAAGAAAGACCTGCACAAGACGATTTGAATTGCAAACAATAATGCAAGCCACAACCTATCAACTACTAGTAAAAAACAGACTGCAATAAATCACACTACAGCTGCAAATCTCATGTTCCAGAGACCCCAACCAAGAAGTCAGCTGCTCGTTTCTAAGAACACAAAGAATGGTGTTCACCTTGATAGCAAAAAGATCCCCTGTTATTCGCTTCCTAGCCAAAAAGACCCTTCCAAATGCACCCCTACTGATAGGCTTGATGATCTCAAAGTCATCAATGGTTGTTCGATCTTTGTGTAATTGGTGAACTGGAGTTTTTGACGTTTGGAAACGCTCTTCGTCTACGGGAAGTTTTTCTTCAGCTGAGTTCGCTAAATTTTCTGGAAGGTGTTGCCCTGAAGCCTCTAGGTGTTTAAGAATCAACATATACTTTTCCCTGCAATAAAAATATGCGCTGATGATAAGGATCCCTTGCCTATGAACTGCACTCACAGAAACTTCGTGGAGTCGAGCTACAATTTGTGTCCCGAAACAACTTCATTTTGTTTGTCAGACTCAGATGCAAAAAGACCAAAATCGAGATTCAAACAGTTCAGAGAAAAATTGCCAAAATACACTACACGGTACTCCAAGTTCCACACTTGGGACCTTTTATAAAATCCAAAAATAAACCAAAAATCTTGAAATTTTACTTCAATGTTCAGAACTTGATTCTCTACTTAATTTTAAATGTTGTATTAAAATTATTAATTTTTGTGTGCACACTGACTGTGTTTGACTCCTGAGCAACCAGATTTTGGTTGTTCAGGCGTTTAGGGGTTAAACTACAGAGCATCATCATTTTCATAAAGATCCAGCCTCACTGTAAGACCCCAAGGGGAAAATGCCAACCTGCAAAGCTTGTCTATCCGTCTGCCAAAAGTGTCAACCGTAAGAGCATCCACTTTATTCTGCTGCAATACGTACTTCAAATCCTCCATACATAAGACAATGAGCTCTGCGGCCTGAGGATGACTAGGGTTGGTGTCGGCAATGCACGTAGCTATATCGGACAACTCGGTGATCTGCAAATCAGATATAACGGTATGTCAGCAACTTGTTCAACTCTCAGCTGACGCGTTCAGAAACTATCAAAACATTACCTTATAGCATATAACAGTTCGTCACACCTGCATCCCACACATCCAGCTGTAAAAGCCCACTACCCAGAGCCTAAAAACTACAATAATGTGAACTAATTGAATCAATTAGCAAATTCCGATAGCCAAGGCAAAGAAGTTGAAACCTGCTCAATGTCCTCCGACTCTGCAAAGTTGTTTTTATCGGTCAACAGGAAGTCAATGTGGCTGTTCTTGGGAGTGGTAAGAGGAGACCGTGGTGTTAAACTACCCACTGACGATGACAGGCAAAGTACGCTGCCCACTGAAGAAGCAAGAGCTGAATATGGATCAATCTTGGTCCCAAACCGGGTCTTACAAGCGATAGCGTTGAAAACTCTAGGCTCATCCATGATACTTGCAGTATCAATTTCATGTAGATCATCGAGCATGTCCTCAGAACCCCTACGCATCAAGTCACCACCTGCACGTTCGTATACTCCAAGCTTTTCCGAAACTGACGTAAGCTTATCTGTCAAGGAATTTTCTGCAAAATTTACCAGATAACCGATGTTGACACAGAGACGCGCATGTTGATCAACCGATTACTTTCGTAAGATGATGTGGGAAGAAAGCTCAAAAGATACACAACATGAAATAACCTGATTCTACCTTTAAGCACTTTAAGAATAGGTTTAAAAAATTCAGTCTCTATCAAAAGAAAAGGATTAACATACCATTATCACCACCATATGTTAGCGTCTTGGCTGTCTCTGGACTAACACTGTTAGCCACAGTAGAGCTCTTTGGAGTGTAAGATTCCACAAGGCGTTCAAGAGTTCCTGCTACTCTTCGCAACCGTTCATCCACCCCTAACCCTTTGTGGTCACATCTATCCGCAAAAGCACATACTCGAGAATGCTCTTCCAAGTGAACTGTGGGAACCTCTTCTTCACATATTCTACAAATCACCATCGGCTTCTCGCTATGCAGTCGCTTTACCGGTGTTGGCTGCAAGGGCCTTACAGAGTGTTTAGTGGCTGGGCCACCAAGAGGAGAACCCTTATCAGGAGTTAATTGTTTCTCCTTGCCGAATTTCTTCCATGATGCAGGCTTCTCTATGACAATCGTATCTGGTTGATCTGTGGTCCCATCCTTGAAATCCGAAGATTTTAAACTTGTTAAATCAGCCTTCGACTCTGATTCCTTAATTGATTCGAGGGGTGACTTGGTAATGGTGCTTTCATCTTTGGTCCGCCTTCCCATTGAAACATCATTCGGTCGAAAATGATCTTGTGAAGGTTTTCTCTTCACAGGCTCGCTTGCGGGTACTTTCTGATGGTCCGCTGGGTGCCAAAACCTTTCAACCTTCTGTAATCTAAGAAGATCCAATTCCAGGAAATTCCGTTTCTGGTATTGCAACAAACGCGTGCAGCGTGTCAAAATGAAAAGCATTCGAGTATGGAGTTGCTTTAAAACTCCAATGGGAAGCTCTTGCCTCTTTTCATCCAAATCGTGCACAATGGCCTCACAGCTTTTACGAAATTGCTGAGAGTCCATCATCGCACATTCTTTTGCTAAAATCAGCAGATCTTCTGCTTTTTCTTGCCAGTCTGGTGCGGCATCAGCATTCTTCTCGAGAACCTCTATGAGATCTCCAGCAAAAATCTCCAGCTCAGCATTGACCTCCTCCTTTGCAGTATTGAACCTCGCTTTCAATGTTCGCACAAGCTCCTGTTAGCAAAGCTGGTGAATGAGAAAGATGTCTCATACATTGATTGCCTCAAACATCAACCCAAAGGCTCAAGATTCCTCTGCTAAACCATCACCTATGAGCCACTTTACTGATTTTGCAACCATCTTTGGCTAATCTAACATTCCAGTTGAGACATTCATCAGTTCTAGGCCAACACTCTTGGTTGATTCCAGTCCAACACTCTTGGTTGATGCCAGGCCAATACTGTTGCTTGATTCCAGGCCAACATTGTTGCTCAATTCGAGGCCAACACTCTTGCTTGATTCAAAGCCAACACTCTTGCTTGATTCGAATTACACCCAGGCCTGCTGGATAAACATCCAGGAGGGTAGAAGAAAAAAAAGTTGAAGAAACACACACCTCCAAATCGTTGAACCCGCCAAGATTGTGTGGCCGAAAGTATTCGTGCGACCGGAGTCCGCGTGGATCTAACTCATGCGAGAAGCTCTTGATATCAGTAGGCCGCTTGCCTCTGCTTTTAGTCATTCTCAAAAGTGCTTTGAATCGAGGCGATTCCGTTGGGCTCTACACAAAATATTCACAGCGCCTTATATAATAAGTAAAAAATGATGTCATTGTATATCTTAAATCAAAAAGCTTTCAAACAGACTTCAAAATTGGATTAAGCCCAAGAAAGTAAGGTATGTGTATTGGTATTTGAAAACTATGTCCAACTGAAAGAAAAGGAAGAATAAAAACAGAGCACATAATATTTCCTCGATTGGTAGTGAAGGAATCATCCAATAAGAAGGAAGATTTATTGTGAGAAGATATAAAGAGTACTGCAAATCGTTGCTTGCAAAGAGTAAACTAAAACGTGCCAAGCATGAGTTTGCTGATATTTACAACCAATGGCACATTAAGCAATACCTCAGCTTCAGCATCTTCCTCAGTCAACTGGCGTGACGGACTCCTCTGATCTGCGGAAACCATGGAAAAGCGGATGAGCAACGATGACACTTAAACCATTCAATGACTGTATGCAATACCCAGCCTTAAACCTTGGACAGCAATGGGATGTATTATATGGGAGAGCTCCAAGGATCTATAATTATCAATGCAGCTTAAAAATGGCGTTATATGATATCGACCAAATGAGACATCCTTAGGAAAACGTGCAAACACGCTGAATGATGAATTTAATGCACCAGCAATTAAGATATATGTTCCTTGAGAACTCGATTATGTTGCCCATCAAACACTCTTTGAAAAGTCGCAGAGCAGATTAGAGCAACAATAAACTCTTCGCCTGTACAGAACAGTCCACTACTTCCAACTTACTACTTTCCACTCCCTTCCAACTTGACTTAGCACTAGCTGAGAGTAATTCCAAACCTTCAAAACATACAGTGACGAAGCAGACATACAGACATACAGTGACGTAGCTCTTTTTAAAGCTACTCTCTCATTTCCAACACTCATCCCCGATCAGAGGGACTCACGTCGTCTTACCTTGTAAAAATACATGTGCGTCATATATACCGCCGGAACCCCCTTCTCTACTATGCAAGGATTGGGCTGTTGAGGAGCTCGCGTGACCGTCAGACCAATTAGAGTCGAAAGGATTTCCCTTCTGCGGGACGTTGCCATTATCTTGAGGTTCAAACTTAAGACCAGACCCGTCAACACGCCCACCAGCATCGACAATTCGTGAACTTCTTTGTAATTTCTTCACGTTGGAAGACCCGGGACTACCATCTGATTGAGGGCTTGCTTGCATCTCTGAGGCATCTGCATGCGTCGGAAGCCTTTCTCTGTTGCTCTCGCTGCTGTCCTCAGCTGCAGTGAAGTCCTTGGGCGAGACTGAATCCCGTGCATGCACCTTCGAGGCCTTGCGCACTCCTGACAGAAGTCTGCTTGATGGCTCTCCTTTTGACCAACTGTTCACAGCTTTCTCCTGTTCCTGCCGACCATCATTCCCGGTATCAAATCGGCTCTGGAAAGTTCCTGCATACGCAGGGCCAGAGCGAGTGCTGGCGGGAAAAAGCAGAGGACCGGACCGAGTCTTAATACGGTGGAGGCCCAGAAGAGACGTTGCAAGACGGAAATCCTCATCTGGAATAGGATCAGAAATTGTCATCTCCAATTCCTCATCAATGTGACCCTTCCCAGAACTTAAACTCTTCTTGCTCTTCTCCTTACTCTCTTTTACCCTTTCCTTCCATTTGTCCTTCCCTTCCTTTCCAGCTTTCTCTTTTCCTTCCTTGACGGGCTTCTCTTCGGAAACTTCATCCTTGAGCCAACTAGGCAAGCTGCCTGCGTTCCTTCTGCGAACGTTAGCGGCACCCTCTTCCCCATTCTTCTTCTTCTTGTTTGCTGAATCTTTGCTTGCTATGAGCCCAACAGCAGCCCTACCAAATGGTCCCATATGGCCACTCTGATAAATGCCTCAATGAGTATGCTTCAATCTAGGGCTAATCTTGATCAAAAGATCCCAATTACATATCACCGCACTCTCATTGCACATGTAGAAATTTGTAGATGGCATCCCTATCTGGTACGAATTCTTTTGTTTAGAACTCTCGCATCAAACAGAAGCATCCCAACTCTGGATTACCCTTCACTGTAACAACCTCAATCAAAAGAGAGCTTCTTGTACAACCACCGCCGATCGCAAATTTCCACCAAGGTAGCGGCTCAGCATGAAAGCTGTTATTAGCGGAAGCCCCCCTACGAGTGTCAGATGTTCTTCGCTCGCTCCACGACTCTACCCTCCTCCTTTCCCTCCTCCAGACTTCTACTCAGCTATTAAGCTTCCATACCGATCAACTTCGCAAATGAAACACGAAGCAGTCCACCATACGGCGAGGAATCGATTACTAGATGGCAACTATGAGTGAATCGATCTAATGTAATCTTCAATTGACAGCGACAATTTAAAGCTAATCCAATCCCATAGCAGGACTAACATCCCAAACCTCTCGAAATTTTCGTGTCACCCTAGAATCGGTTCCGCGATTCAACACTCAGCTCCCAACCCTAACCATCAGAAAGATCTATCAACATATCTGCTCTTAAGCTCGCACATTCTCAAAAAAACACCAGAATTCAGACACACAAAGCTTCAAACCAGCTCGCTAACACCAATAGCTCCGATCCAAACACCGCATCCTTGCACCTCCTCAACACTGTTCCCTGCAACAACCACTCGCCCCGATTCTCCCGTAACTTCCCCTTCCGCTGCCACCACTGCAACTCCATTCACAGCACATTGATCCCTCACGTCCGGATCTCTTCACCAAACCCCCTCTCACATCCCCACAGACAGACAGACAAACAACCAAACAAACAAACAAACAAACCCTAGCTAGGTGCAAAACCCTCCACCGCCGAAATTACACCGATTCCAGCCGCGCGTCTGTGAAGAACGCAGACGCCGCAAATAATCTGGACCTCGCGTGCACCGTGGCCGCTATTGGAACGCAGGATCTTGTGCAATTGGCAACCGAGCAAGAAACCGCGCGGCGGACGCAAATAGTAAGCGCAGGAGGCAATTTTTGGCTCGGGGAAGAGGTATTTGGAGGCAGGACCAGGATTGAGAGAAGACGAGGGCGAAGGCGCACATGTGACGGGAGGCAAATCCGGTGAGTGCGGTGATGGCTGGCTCGGTCGCAGCGCCTGACAGCGCGAGGAGCTCCCGCTCCCTTCCCTTGACTCGACTGCTCCCCCCGTCGCGCGCACCGGCGGTCTCGGCCCTAATTGCAAGTCCGCAAGCGGGCAGCCAAGGAAAAACTTTTCGCCCCCGCCGCCCGCTCCCGCGCTCTCCACGTTCCATTCCAACGATGATCCTTCACCAGTATGCAAATATTTTCTTCACTCCAATGCCGATTGTGGCTGTCAAAAGACTCCACACATTATAGTATTTAGTCCGAGATCCTAACATTTTCTTCACTCCATAACCGGTTGTTGACTTTCCAACGCCGGTGTGGCTCCATCCCATTGGCAACCCCTCACCATCACCATCACAAGTTGCAACTCATAACCTTCTCTTCTTTCAACTTGCATCCTATGCCCTTGGATCATGAAGATCAAGGGTTGTGATTGAAAAGTGAACAACCGGTTATGTACGATAACCGACTCGCCGCTACGCGGCTCGACCGGTTATCTAGTCCAATGCTGATTGTGGCTGTCAAAAGACTCCACACATTACAGTACTTAGTCCAAGATCCTAACATTTTCTTCACTCCAATGTTGATTGTGGCTGTCAAAAGACTCCACACATTACATTATTTAATCCGAGATCCTAACATTTTCTTCACTCCAATGCTTGATTGTGGCTGTCAAAGGACTCCACAGATTATAGTAGTTAGTCCGAGATCCTAACCTCGGATTCATTGTCTTGTGTTCATTGTGGCTGTCAAAAGACTCCACACATTATAGTATTTAGTCCGCGATCCTAACCTCGAATTCATTGTCATGTGGGTATTGTGGCTGTCAAAAGACTCCACACATTATAATATTTAGTCCAAGATCCTAACCTCCGATTCATTGTCTTATGGGCATTGACTCAATGGTAGGGTGAACAGACACTCCATTCACGCCGGTCCAACCATAGACTGGAGTTCTTTATATATATTTAGTCCGAGAAGCACTAATTTTTTTATAATGACTATGTTTATTTTACGTATAGTACAGTGAATATTTTTATCAAATATGTTTATCGAAATTTTCATACACGATTACTACACTGATCATCCCATTTAGTGAGGGGGTTTATAGTGTGTGCGAGAAAGGCACCACGGGCGTTGGCTTGGTGGTTGAGGCTCATGGCCCCCAATGAGGAGGTTGTGGGTTCTATTCCCCATGCCGGCGTGGTGCTCATCACCATAGTCCACCCAACTGTGGTGGGGGGTTCTTGGACTTTGTTGTATGGGTACCTCAAAAGCCCTTTGGAGGGATACCATGTCCGGTATCTTCAAGGCACTAGGTGGCTAGCTAGGTAGTAGCATAGTGTGTCACTATAGTGTCCATCCTCGAAAGGGGAGAGTAGTATTGTCCCAATTTCCCCTTGTCCAGTGGGCATCGAATCATTGGCATTACGAATGGACACTTCATTCATGCCAGCCCCTAAAAGGGACCGGAGTTTCTATCTATCTGTGTGCGAGAATTAGTGAAGGTAATACCAAATATCATTACAATGTAAAATTAGCGTGATATGAAGATTTCAGCCAATTAATAAAAAATTCAGCCCTCACTAATTTGGTAAAATAGTGCGTGCTTTGGGACTTAGTACCATACGCACTAAATGGAGTAATCAGTGTACGAAAATTTTCAATCTTGGAAAAAATTCCTTGTGTGAAAGGTTATAGTCTTGAATAAATAGTAATATGTGGCTTAGACAAAATACCATAATCATGGGTGTAATAGCACTATTAGGTTTAAAGTTTCTATGAGGTGTTTCTATTTTTTGAAATTTATGGATGTTTTATTTACATTGCACAACAGCATATTACAAACATGACACTGTAAAACAAAGAGTTAGAGGATGTACATGTGCTACCCCACAGGTGAGTTTTTCTTTTGACCCTACGCTCCTAATCATTTTCTATCAAGAGCAACGCCCTAACCGCACCATGAGGCTGAGAGCAATCCCCATCATGCCCGGGGTTTTATTAAACAAGTAAGCATTAGCCCTTACAACATGCATCCAACCAGAATCGAACCACCGTCCTCTTTGGTGCTAACAAGCACTCGTAAGGGTAACCCACCTCCTACTATCACCTAGATAGATTTAGGTCATTCTAAACCATTCAATTGAGTACTTGAAAACTCAAAATTTGGTATTTGCCAGTTCGTCTTTGTGTTTGCTCAATTGTACAACGGTGTTGTTTGATTTGTACCTATGTGAGGGAATAAATGCACCATTTACTTTTTAAAAAATAAAAAGACTAATAGCATTCGCAATTCCACACCCTTCTTCCTTCAATTCACCCCTTTACCACTATTATCACATGCAAAATTTGGTATCACAAGCCTATCGTCTCCACATCTTTGAACTGCTATATGACCCTCTCACAGGGAACCTTGACCGATTCACTGCCAAGTAAATGGTACGAAAATGATAGTGAATTCGTGGTGAACACCTGCTAAATTGAGCAACCACTTCAATTTAGCAAGTGTTCACCATGAATTCACCATCATTCTTGTACCACTTACTACCTGGTGAATGTGTCAAGGTGCCATGTGAATCTATATAATTGGTGAACGAATTACCATACACGAATGATCATCAATTTGAAACACAAAACCCTCCTTAAATTAGTTATATAGAGACGTATTCAAGTATCACTGCTCAAATTTTGTGGCTCTTGTGCCATGAATTTTCAACATTAAGAGCATGGCCACCTATGGCCTCAGAGGGTCTCTAACCTCAAGAAGTGGATGAAAAGTTTCAAGGGGCCTTTCAAAATGCTTCTTGACTCTGGATTCTAGCGTGTTAGAAATTGGGCCTTGAAATCACTATTGAGTTGACTATTCGATGATTATTCCTCTCATTCTACTTGTGATTGGTCCATTGACTATTTGATGCGCACTTTTGATACGTGAAGGGCATGCAAGGGTGGGGGAGTGTGAGTGCAAGGGTGGGGGAGTGTGAGTGCAAGGGCCCTTCACATGTAGATGAATAATTTGAGAGGGTTAGTCCTAGCGTGCATGGGTAGGAATGCTCTAAATACGTCCATTTAAAGAGAACCTCATGCTTTCAGTGGAAAGGCATTGATGCTCTAACTTAGAAGACCCCCAACTGAAGGACGGGTGGAAGGGGCAGGACAGGTGAAAGTTCGAATAGAACGTGGGAGCGCCGGAACGGGCAGAAGGTCTAAAATTTCCATTTCCTGCCCATGCACTGTCTGCCCTTTCCCTGGGCAGCCGATTCAGGACGAAGGGGACCTCCCACGACTGGGATTTTTCATCCCCACGCGCTCCACCTCGGCGGATCTTGGATAACTTTCATTTAACGGATGAATTTCGTTAGCAGAGTGGCAGCATTAATGCCGGGTTGGATATAGTAGGGCCACGCCCATGCCCTCAAGTCAGTCCATGTGTGCTTGAGAAAAACGCCACGTCGGTCGGTACGTGAGGATGAACGAATGAATATGATTCGATGCGCTCTGTTCATCCATTGGTGATTTACAAATCTATTCGGTGCAATTACTGAGGGCCACGACAATTCTGCTCGTTGTGAGTTCAGAATCTTCATCATAATATTCTTGGGAATCAACATCGCAAGCTAGAATTGTTGCAGGAATCGTAATTTTTTGAAGAATCAAAACCATTTTTAGCTAAAGATGGTTTGGCTGATCAACAAACTTCTGTTTTTTAATTGTTTTATGTGTTCCACATTATTAATTCTGGGGCCAAAATGGGGTGTGGGCGGATTTAGGTGCCTCCACCTTATTCAATCACAAAATAGGGACAAATTTACTATGTGGAGCGTGCACACTTGAAAAGTACACATGTAAAACGGTAGGTGTTGAAATGTAAAAAAGTTTGGTTAACTAGAATAAACCCTTCAAAGTCTAGAGAGCCCGTTCCAACCAGTATAATCATACAAAAATATTCCATTGTATTTGGCATGGTTCTACACCTCCTATGGATTTAAGATCAAAAGTGAAGTTCAAATTCATGTCGATAAGGTTGTAATGAGCTATAGGGGTCTCAATTTAGAACTTTCTACTTACCAAAAATGACAAATATGTACGCCAACAAATGCCAAATATACAACAAATGTTTAATATATACGCCAACATATCTACTACCTTTAACCCTTTGACGCGCCATCGTTCATATTCTGGACGCTAGATGATTTCTAACGCAACCCTTCACCACATACGGTGATGTTTTTCATCCATCCAAAATTATCTTGGTTCTTGTGCTAGTTGATTGTCATTTGTACAGTATGGATCTTCGAAATAAAATATTGTGAATTTTTGAAAAATAACAAAAGTGGTTTATGTCAAGTTTCATTCTTAGTTCAAAAAGTGAGACCTTAAACATGATTTTCCATAATAAGTAGGATCAAATAACAGAAATCATACCATCTTGTGGTGCATGTTATTCCAATTTCATTACAATATTTTTTTATTTTTTTATGTTCATTTTGGATTTTAAATTGAATTTTAATAGAAAACTTTGCAAAATTAATTTTAAAATGTTAAAAATAAATATGATGAATCCAACCATACAGATGTTATCTTCACATTGACATTTACAACTTTGTTTTGTGCATCAATTGCATTTTTATTTTTCATCAAACATTTTATAACAAATCTATGAAATCAGTTTTAAATCGGGACCTTAAAGGGTTAAGGGTTAACTAGGACGGGTGTTATTTAACCCCTAATTGCCTGGCAGACCAAAAAATGGCTTATGAATGAAATCCCCTATTCAATTCCAATTGTTGTGTGGATGATTTCCATCCAATTCTTTATGTGAAGGGCTTTGCTTGGTGATGCCACCCCTTCACGTTAGATTCAAATCATTCAAGCTATTTTTAGACTTTACATGGGGTTCCAACTACAAAAGAGTCGTAAAAATGGTTCACCGTGTAGTGTATTTTGAATTTTTTTTGCTTGTTCTATTTAAACTGAATTTAGACCATGAAAATGAGTTTCATTATATTTGAACTTAACCCCTAAGTGACGGATCAACCATTTTATGGTCTCTGCCCTTTTTTTACGGGCTGCCCAAAATAGATAAAACATGTTTATAGAAAATAAAAAATATTTTCAAATAGGGAATCAAGTCTACTTTCCAACCCAATTTGAATCATGTCAATCCGAGTTAAACTCCACCCGGGAGAAATTTTCAAAGACAAACACTTCTACATTTGTCTAGTGTTAGAAAACTTACTATTTGGGGAAAGTAATGATGTTCTCTCCGTTGAAAAATTTGCAATTTTTGATTTTAGAATAGAATGTCTAGTTTTAACAAATCATACAAAATTTCAAATTCTAAAAATAAAATTTGTGATTCTGATAAATATTTGAAGTTAAATGCTTCTAAATTCATTATGAGATGATAAAAAGCTATTTTTTGATATTTGACCATATAGGAAATTACTAAACATCAAGCTCCTCATTTTCTCTTTTGGACTAAACTTCATCAAAGTTGAAGAAGTATTTTTTTATAACACATTTATGTTTTGCCCTTACCCCCTCCGTCGTTTAGGGGTTAACCCCTAAGCTCCCGAGCGACCATTTTCTGGTTGCTGCCCGGAAAAAACGGGCTGCCCGGAACAAAAAAATATTTTTTGAAAAAATAAAAAATATTTTAAAATACTACATCAAGTCTACTTTCCAACCCAGTTTGAATTATGGCAATCCGAGTTAAACTCCACCCGGGAGAATTTTTCAAAGTAGATCACCTCAATATTGTCTTAGTGTTACAAAATTTGCTATTTGGGGAAAGTAATGATGATTCCTCCATCGTTTCTCTTGCTTTTTTGAAGTTTACGATAGATAGCCCAACTTTAACCAATCGTACTAAATTTTGAACTCTAAAATTGAAAATTATAATTTATACAAATTTTTGAAGGTTAATGCTTTTAAATTCATTAAAAAATGATCTAAAGATTATTTAGGAAGTTTGACCGTACGGATAATTTGTAAAGATGATACTCTACATTTTGTCTAGTGAACCAACCTTCATCAAACATATGTAAGGCACATATTATAACACATCTATGTTTTGTCCAATACCCCTCGGGCTTTTAGGGGTTAACTAAAAAAATGAAGCTTGCCAAGTCTAGTTTCTACTCCACTTTGAATTTTTGGAAAAATTTGAAAATTGAGTTTTTTATTGTAGTTGCAAGTTCGGTAGGTATCACCAAAGTATATAATTTTTTCTAAATTTAGATACACGGATGATTTTCATCAACTAAACTTTTCTTCATTGTAATATACACCTTAGGTAAAAAAATTGGAAATTTCTAGTACATTTTGTAATTGACATGAATTTTCTTTACAATCACTTCATAAAATCACAGTAATTTCAAAATTTCACCAAAATTTATGAAAAATTCATGATTTGTAGTAGCCATGTGACTTCATCTACTAAAAACATAAATTTGAATTCTTGTGTTATTTTTTGTAGCAAAATTGAGTGTGACAGATAAAGCATGATTCCATGGTCATAGGCCTAGGCATTTAGGGGTTAAACATGGTCATTGTTGTGATGCACGCATAACACCTAACCTTGGAATGGACGGAGGTTGTTGATTTTTTTGAACAGGGTCATGGTTGTGATGCACACATAAGTTAAGTCTCATCTGATAACATCATGTGGATGACGTAATTGTTATTATTTTAATGTGCAGGTATTCATCACTTCATGCGTAATAATTTCATTACGAATCCAAGTACAAGAGTCGGTGATTGGAAAATGTATTGTATCAAGCTTATTAGATGGTGGTGTAAAGTGTGTGCAACGTAAGATTGACGGTATCTGAGTCATGGGTGTGAATACCAAAAAAAAAGTCCTCATAATAAGACTGAATTTTTATTTGCTTTTATTTTTATTTTTCAAACTTTGTAATCATTTAGTGATGAATTCAGGTCTAACCTAGGCTGAAAAGGGGTATTAAGGAGACCAACAAATTAGAGGGAATTACTTTGTAAAATTACATTGTGGTAAAAAAAACTTACAGTCTGGTAAAGAATATATAAACAGATTGTAACCTTTCTCTTGACTACATCTCGTACAATTTTTCACCCATCCAAAATTCTCTTGGTTCGTGTGCTAGTTGACTATCATTTGTACAGTATGGGTCTTCAAATTAAGATATTGTTATTTTTTTAAAACAACAAAATTGGTTTATGTCAAATTTCATTATCAATTCAAAAAGTGAGACCTCAAACATGATTTTTTCAAAATGACTAGAATCAAATAATGGAAATCGTACCATCTTATAGTACATGTTATTCCAAATTCATTACAATTTATTTTATTTTATTTTTTAATTTGGGACTTTTAATTGAATTTTGAAAGAAAAGCTTGAGAACATAATTATAATTTATTAATTTTAAAAAATATGATAAATTCAACTATACAAATGTGATCTTCAGATTAACATTTACAACTTAGCTTTGTACATCAACGCCATTTTTATTATTCATCAAACATTTCATAATGCATTTTCGAAATCAATGTTGAACCCTGACATTAATGGGTTAATCAGATATTGCTACAGTAGAGATGTGTGCTTTATTGTTATTATTATTATTATTATTATTATTCTCTTAGAACTGGGTTATTAAAGGTGTTATGTGATGTGAGATCTAGATTCTATAATAGTGGAACTGAACATGGGGAACTGTTGCTGTGCCAACTCAGCATATGGTTATTTGGTCAGGTGGTTTCAAGGGCACAGCCCATTCTCAAAATTCATCAATTTCGTTTCAATTATTATGGCATTTTAATATTAGACTTTAGTTACAAAAGTACTATATCTTAATTTCAAATTTGTGATGATGATGTCTCTTCCACATGATCCACCCTAGTGCAACTTTTTGGATTTGTCTTGGAGATTATTCCCCTTATGTGCAAAAATAAAACAAAAAATTAAAAAAAATTGTGGTGATGAATTCACACAAGGTACTCGTATGTGCACCCAAAATAGCCTTTGCCCCAAAACCATTTGGTTTATATTCTTCTATAGAATGAATTCAGAATCACAAGCATCTATTAAAGGATCAGAGGTATCACAAAGAATTTTCTCTAACTTTTGCTAGTCCAAGCAAGAGGGTTGGAGAGTTGAATTATTTTATTTTTCTACACTATTGTTACAATGTAAAGGGTGTCATTCAACAAAGTATTGAGAATGTTATGGAACTAGACTCTTAAAGAATATGAATCATTCTATAGTCTCTATAAACACTAATACAGCCATATATTGTTGGCCCAGATGTTCCCCGTATTTTCGTTGCTTTATCCATAATTTAATTCAATTTAAGATAACAATTTTCGATTGAAAATGCATAACTGTCACACTATAGGTCCAAAAGCTACAAAGCAGCATTAGTGCACCCCTACTCTTCAGGAGCTTTTTGACGATGCCAAAAATGACACCAAATCCCCTACATTCCATTTTTATAATTTGATTTAATTTATTATGATGAAATTCAATTTTAAATCCATAACTTTTACATTGTAGGTCCAAACACAACGAATCAAGAACTCCGTGCACCCCTCCTTGTCAAGAGCTTGCCAAAAATGCTAAGAATGTGTCCGGGGGGGGGGGGGGGGGGGGGGGTTGCACACATTTGGGGAGATCTCAAGGTAACAAAACAAACAACCTAATTTAATGTATAGATGCATCTTTGCAAAAGTGCCCAATTTGGAGATGAGAACAAAATAAGGTCCTTACACTTCAACCTTCAAAGGACATACCAAACCCCTCAGGCTTAGTTTACTTAGTTTTCAAGCCACTTTGATCAAGAATTGCTAATAATGGAAATAATTATGAACTTTTTAAGGCATCATCCGTGACAAGAATAATTTGTACTTACATTTTTAGAGCGTAATATTTTGAGCTTGAAACCCAAAAATACGACTTTCTTACTAAATTAGAAATTATCTTTTAAGGTAAACATAAGAAAAAGTGCTGCAAGCTCAAGCTCTACTTTTGCTCATTCAAGTCGTTTTGAAGCCTCCCAAAGTACAAAGTTTTAGGGATCAGCTGATTTATTTATTTATTTGAAATAATGAGAATCTGAGCTTTTGGAACACACCGATGTTTGTTGTATACACCTAGCAATTTTATTGTGTTTGCAAATTTAGCAAATGAAATCGCCAAAGTATTCTCAATTTTTTTGATTTGCTAGTACTTGGATTAAAATGCCCTGTAATAGACAATTTTATGAATGAACGGATGATTTCATCCATTTCCCCCTACTTGGGTACATTCCAAGGTGCGTGGTACTGGCTACCAACGGAAAACAAAAATTAAAAACTGGCTAGGTATAAGGCAAAGTTGGCCCAAAACATTAAAAATTAAAAAATTTAAAATTAAAAAAAATTAAAATAATATATATTTTTTTTTTTTTTTTTTTTTTTATTTTTTATTTTTCTACAAATAAATGCCATTTTTTTACTCTTTTGATTTGATTTTTTATTTTAATGGTAAAAAAGAAATCCTGAATAATATTTACAAACCAAAACAGATGAAACATTTGGCGCAAATGTGCCAACCGCGCCGCCCACCGAAGGTACAGTAAATGTGTCTTCATTCACACTTCACATCCACCTTGATAGCACAGTTGAGGCTGACATACACCACACAATCCAAGTGATGAGTCAGACAACATGATGTAAAAAAAATAAAAAATAAACATGACTCCCAATATAAACTAAGTTATTACTGTTACAGAAATGGTTGTTCTACTCTAATTTTTATTTTGCTAATAGTGCCACTTACACTAATTGATTTAAAAAGTCTATAACTCTTTACACAAAATGATCTTTTCACGCAATATTCATGTTGCGTAAAGAGTTATAGTCTTTTAAAATCAATTAGTGTGGGTGGCACTATTAGCAGAGAGTAGTGTAGTACAACGCCTTTCTACATATCCTAATAATAATATTACATTCTGTTCACAGAGACAAGTGCAATTTCATAAAATAAGAGCTTTGGATTCTTTGGATTCAGCGTGAATCAAGACCCCAATTCTCCAAAGGCCAAAGTGAGATAATGGCAACTATGCAAGTTCTATCGTATAAATACCGTATTGAATGAACCGGCGTGCATTTGTACATTCAAATCAAAGTGAAAAATATGAAACTCAAAGAGGTTAATCCCTAAAGGACGAAGCCTGATTTTATTTTTTTCAAGTTCGGTCAGCTTAGTGTGGACTGTGTTCTGATCCTAATTTGTTTTAGATTTTTCCTGGTGATTTTACTATGTGCAACAAATACAGGATTATAATTGTGTATGTAGGTGATGTATGGATCAAAAGATACAATCATGCAAACTAAGGTGCAATTTTTTTGTGCGGGCAACTCCTAAAATTTTGCGTACAATGAGTTGTGCATCTCAATTTTTGCACACAATGATCCAACACCTCTATACACTCGACTGCCAAATCCATTTTTTTTCTTCCAAATTTGGGTCTAAGCTTTGAATTTGGGCCTTTATCAGAACATGTCAAACTTGGACAAGGGGCCACAAAGAAAAGGTGCAATACAACTTTGTAGCTTATAATCTTACTATTGAGGTACCATGAGCGATTGAAAATTTGTAAGTGTTAATAAATTCAAGTTGATTGAAATATCCTACAGTTGTATTGGTCAAAGAGGTTTCAAATAAAAAACTGTCTGCCTTTTTTTGTGAAGAGGTGTTTGTAGGCAACTTTGGAGTGTTTGGAGAGAAATATAGTCATGGACCTTTAAGGGTTAAGAGTTTGAATTTAAACAAAGTTAACCAAAAAGAATGTCTTAAAATGGAAAGGAACCTTAAACTCACCTTAGACTCGTTTTGAGTTCAAAGTGACTGTAAAACTAGTCTATGGTGAGTTGAACAATAATCTAAAGCAAGGTTGTGCACCACCATGGGGTGTGGAACTCATGACCTCCCCAATGCTGAAAGAGAGGCTCTTACAAGTCCTTCCAAACCAAGAGATTTGACCATGGAGACTATTCGTGAACAATGCTTGTCAAAAATTGTAATTATATAGAACAAACTCCACTTGAACTCCACGCATGCACCAATTTTGTTTATGGATAACTCTAATGTTTGTATTGAGGTGAAAAAATTCAATGTACACCCATGAATTGATTATAATCAATATCTTTTATTCTATAAGAGTATGGCCACCCTACCACTCAATTCTTGAGATTCTATGACAAATGTATGAAATTCAACATGTATATTCAACAAGTTATTGAATATGAGCACGATATAGACATCTCAATACGTCCCTCTATAGCTAAGTTTAGGAAGAAATTTTATCCTAAATTTATGGACAATGTTGATTATCCATGTATATCATAGTTTCCTAGCATATTGAATAAATTTTTGTTTGATAATTAATTAAAATGAAAAAATAGTTAGGCGATACAAAAATATTATATTAAAAATAGGACGGTACCATAGAAAAAATAATATATAAACCGCTGCCTTTTTAATATATGAAAATTATTTTATTATTGTTGGGTAAACTAGATCACAAATCTCTTAGAAGCGTAGGCACCCTTTCAATTATTCATTTTCTAACCAAGTTGCTTGGAAGCTGCGGTTGTGATTGTGATTGAATCACAGACTATACGAGAGACTATATAGAAAGACACATATCAATTCAAGAGTGTGGAGTTGATAGCTTGTGACACCAATTTTGGATGTGATGATAGTGGTGAATTGAAAGAGAAGAGAGTGTTTAGTATACTTAAATTTTTGTGTAAGCCACACTAGACATGGAACTCACTGAATTGTATTGTGTTCAAACTATTGTAGTGAAACACCAATAGTGGATCTCATCATGGATTAGTGAATGGAATATTTCAAGGATCAACAATTGTAAGGTGCGGATGCGGAGTGTGGAGGCTATGCGGATGCGGAGTGTAGAGGGTAGGCGGATGCGGGGTATGATGTGGTTATATTTACAAAATTTTCTTTGAATATTTGCCGATGATAACAATATATTCCCTAAACCCCAAATTCTACACCCTGAAACCTAAATCCCAAAACCAAAACCCTAAATCCTAAATCCTAAACTCCAAATTCCAAACCCTAAACTGCCACATGGCAGCGCTGACAAGACAGAGTATTCTAAAATATTTGCACTTGCACTCCGCAATTTACAACCTTGCTTGCAACCCACACCCCTCTGGGTGTTTTCGCCGCAGGGCATCCAAAATGTGTAGTGTAAGATCAAAAAACAAGCAAAATTTGGCGGTAACAATTTTCTATTGGTCCTTGAAACTAGTTTTTTGGCAAAAAGTTAACCACGGTGAAAAAGTGTTCTAGGATTGTATATATATTAAAAAAAAATTTAAAATTTAAAATAATATCTGGACCGAAACGTAGTACATTATGTTTTGTGATGTTGTAGAATAAATATGTTATTGACTTAATTAGTGCATTTCATTGAAGATACAGCGATGGCAATATTTTTCTACAATTCCTATAACATTAACCCCTAAAAGCCCGAGGGGTATTGGACAAAACATAGATGTGTTATAATATGTGCCTTCCATATGTTTGATGAAGGTTGGTTCAATAGACAAAATGTAGAGTATCATCTTTACAAATTATCCGTACAGTCAAACTTCCAAAATAATCTTTAGATCATTTTTTAATGAATTTAAAAGCATTAACCTTCAAAAATTTGTATAAACTATAATTTTCAATTTTAGAGTTCAAAATTTAGTACGATTGGTTAAAGTTGGGCTATCTATCGTAAACTTCAAAAAAGCAAGAGAAACGATGGAGGAATCATCATTACTTTCCCCAAATAGCAAATTTTGTAACACTAAGACAATGTTGAGGTGATCTACTTTGAAAAATTCTCCCGGGTGGAGTTTAACTCGGATTGCCATAATTCAAATTGGGTTGGAAAGTAGACTTGATGTAGTTTTTTTATTTTTTTTATTTTTTTTTCAAATTTTTTTTTTGTTCCGGGCAGCCCGTTTTTTCCGGGCAGCGACCAGAAAATGGTCGCTCGGGAGCTTAGGGGTTAAGGTATCGAATTCAAAAAAGATTCCAAAATATTTTGTGAGCAAGGTGAATATTAGAGGTTTATGGCAAAAGTTTTTGTTCCATTACTTTAAGTGCCCCTTAAAATGGCAAATTCCCGAAACAATTCTTGCAATTTTGGTTGGCTAATGGAAACGAAGCTTGTGATGTAGCATAAACATGCATTCGATGTGGTTTGCAAGCGGATAAAATAATATCAACATGAATATTCCAAAAGATTCATATGATATAACATATTCTTGAAAATATTCCAATATATTCCATTTTTACTATATTAAAATATTTTGGTATTTCCCTATTTATTATATTAAGTCATTAAATCAACTGCTTTACAACATTACACACTTCTTTTGTTCAAAACTATGACACTCATAGTGCAAAAACACCCCCTTGAGCCATGCACTCTAATCTTGCACCACGCAATAGTCGGTCTCCACATGAGAAGAAAAGAAACATCTCTTCAATAATGACTCATGTCAACTTTTTACATTTGCTTTAACTTTAAAAATCTTACGTAGTACTTTTTGGATCAAATGTGAAGAAAAATAATTTCTTGTCTCAATTTCTTGTCGCAAGAAGTGAATACTAGCTCTCATTGGTTATTGATGAGGTGTCAAGTTCTATAAGTTTGAAGAAGAATCATTAGTTTGATATTTAGTTTTTGTAGTTACTCATTCTAAGACCCACTGTTATTGCAATCAAAGAACCTTAAAAACTGTAGGTGCCAAAAAAAATTCACTAAGAGCGTCCGCACAAAATGAACTCATACATTGAAATTACAAATATCTATTTTTGAATAGCTCTTCAATTAGAAATATACTATCCATACATCCCAAATATGTTCTCCAAACAGTCAATGGGCCAACCACAAGTAGAATATAGGAAATATTTAAATAAGCTTAGATTTGGAAGACATTGCTTGACACAATAGTATCGAGATATTGGACACTAAATAGAAGGGCATGTAGCATTTTTCATTTAGTTTGACCGTGTGACTGACCCTCCTAGTGCATGGTTGTAGATTGTAGATTGTCGTTGTATGTGATTGTTAAAAACACAGTATAGTTCATGAACGAACCACAAGAGATTCAAACGCTAATGAGTAAAAGTTACGGTCACAATCACTTGCATGTCACTAAAAAAAATAAAATGAAATCACACAAGAGATCTGTATGAATCACTTTTCTTCTTAATTTCCTTACACTTCTAGTTTTTACATCACTCTTCCCATTATTCAATCAATTATTTCCTTATTAATTCGGTTTTATTTTAATTCAATGTTAATAACTTTGATTAAGTCTTTCTTTCAAACCTAATTTTAATTATCACTCAATTTAATTTCACTTCAATTCAATTAATCCCTTATTTCAATATCTTTCTTCCTCTTTATTCTCCAATTCACTTCATACAATGTTCTCACAATCTCTCATACAAATTTTACACACACACAACATCACCTTTCAATTATGGTCTTATTATATTTCCAATCACTTATATCTCAATTTACACTTCAATCGTTATCATAAAATACAATAAAACTAAACTAAAGAGGATGCTTTTATGCTCCCCTGACTCACCAATCTCTTGTGGATGGTTTGGCAATAATAAAGTTCAACTTCAACTCTCTTATACTTCTGACTCAAAAACCACATCTTTCCAAATCTCCTCAAATTAACTTTTTAATCTCCACTATATACTCCTTGAAAATAACCAACTGATTGACCTAAAACGGAAACTAACTCCGTTCTGAAATTGCAACGGAAATTACATAACTGAAATTCACCAAAACGGATTCTGCACAACGGAAACTCCAACCGCAACTGCCAACGCAACGGAACTGCACACAACGGATTTTACCAACGGAACTAGAAACTGAGACTGAAACGGAACTGCTATAACAGAATCGGTCTTCCGTTATCAACGGAACCTGCCTGCTCTCAACGGGCTTGACCACGCTCCTTCCGTTCTCCTGTCCGTTGTGACGGACCCAACTCCATTAAATTCCATCCATCAAGAATTTCAGACCCCACTGATTCTGCACGATTTCAGTGCGTTTATCGTTAAACACTGATTCCGCACGTCATACGTGCATTTAGAAGTGTCGTTATCGTACGGAAGTGACATGCATTACTAAGATGTCGATGCAATGTCTTTTCAATGATTATGACAAAAATGTTGTTTCCGCAAGAAAGTCGTGCTTGACGGAATCCGTGCGTTAATCGTGTATCTACATTACATGGCTAATAAGACACGGATAACATACGGTTTTAGTTAATGCGGATTTAGTATCGTATACGTATCATATTAATGCCTTTTACTATATTCGTGCGATTTCAGTATCTATTATAATGCAAATTATTTTCGTACGACATCCGTGTACAATATTTTTATATATTTTTGGAATCTTTTGGAATCTTTTGGAATCTTTCAAAATATTCTATATTATTTTGGAATATGTTGGAATATTCCAAGAATCTTCTTTAAAGTATACTTACGGTTCAATTTCCCAAAACATTTTTAGATCTACATTTATAGAGTTTAGAAGCAATACACATTAAAGTTTCAAAGAAATAACATTTTATATTTTTAGAATTCAAATTTGGTATTATTGGTTATCATTGTACTTTTCATCATAGGAGCAAAAAAGAAATAGCTCATAACCTCCACGGTTTTGGCAAAAAATAAAAAAATTCAAAATATTATGAAAAAAATCCTAGATATAGAAAAAGTCCTCAATCTAGTGCAAAAAAAATTTGGAAAAAAAGTTTTTTTCACATAGTTAAAAACATTCAAAGTCCGCTGAAAAAAAAACAGCTCACAGCCATGATCTGCCATCACGATTTTGGCAAAAAATTAAAAAATTTCAAAAAATTATGAAAAAAATCCTATATATAGAAAAATTCCTGCATAATCTAGTGCAAAAAAAATTTGAAAAAAGAATTATATACACATGGCAAAAAATTGCTAATGGTTTCAATCTTTAATAATTATCAAAAAAGTTCCATTCTATGCATCGAGGGTTTGTTGTGATTTGGTGGTTTGGAGCTTGGATGTTAGTTGGGAGGTCGTGAATTCAAATCCCACCGTCGGCGATAGAGCTTGGGAAGCCATGGTGGGCCCCACCGTGGGTTCGGGCAATTTCCGTGTAGTTAAAGTGGGTAGCAAGAAAAGTAATTTTTAAAATATTTTTTAATAATATTATTTTGATCAAATTTAGATATAGAAAGAAAATAAAATCTAGATATAGAAAAGATGATGTCTCACGAAAAACGCACTGAATCAGTGTAGTTTTAAAGACGATTAAAACACGACATTTGACGACTATAAAGAGTGCTGAATTCATACGTTTTCAATAGATGTATCAATCGTGTCGAATCAGTACTATATCCGCTTGTACGAACATCATGTCATATCAGTGTAGTTGCGATGAATGACGCAACGATGCGGAATCAGTGCGAAAACTGTACGAACCCTTGAAATATCGGAAAATCGCACTGAAATCGTGCGGAATCAGTGGGGTCCGAAATTCTTGATGATCCATCTCTCCTCCGTTACTCCTCATCCACTAACGGACTATCTTTCGTTACACTAGTCCGTTTCCGTCAACTGATCTGCTCCGTTAGAAACGGACTGCGCATTAGAACTCCCATTTCCCACTCCGTTCTCCTACAAATTGTTAACCTGATTTTCTTCTAACATTTTTTTATACTTCCTTTAGATATTTTCCTGCACTTATAATCCATACAACTGATTTTATTTTCCTTAACATTGCTTCATAACTTTGATCCTTAACATGAAACCTTTTTACTTTGCACATTTAATATTTCTTCCATTCTTTCCACTTCGTTTAGCTTCGTTTAAAGATCGTTAAATACACCATTTTAACTTCAAAATGCCATTCGTAAAAGCCTCAGTTTGCATAGATACTCGAAGGGCATCCAACAACCCCTAGTAGCCAAAACGGCCCTCTATCATGACCTTGGCAAGACCATTTGCATCCACCAACAAGTCTCATTCCATTCTGAAGCATTAAATACAGTATCAACAGATACCTAACCAAACACCAACAATTTATAGAAAATGAAACACGAGAGAATGATACGCATATATGATATTTTCTTAAAAGCACACATCATTGCCTTTGCCATGATTTCTAAACACATCTTTGTCGTTACACCGCAATATTGTATAGTAGGAGGGAGGAAGTATGTCCTATATTCCTATTTATCAACCTCACAATAAAACATTTATCACTTTTACTACGACAATTCGTTGACTACAAAATTTTACACATACTACCATATGGACATGAAGAATTTTCTAATCAAATTTGGTACCTTGAAAATGCGCGATTTATGAAGTAATGCAAATTTGCCAACTTCTAGACCTCTTTTAACCCCTAAAGGACCAATCAACCATATTATGCTTGATTTTTGGTCAAAGGCCCCAAAAATCAAGTGTCTTAGCTTTATTGTAGTTGGTGTTTTCATTAGATGTTTAAGTTAAGTTATGATACATCTTTTGACCGTTGGGATTGGAGAATAAACTTCATTTGAAGCTTTTCCACCGTTGAGAACTTTGAATTTTGAGTGTCCAAAATACAAAGGGCTTTCTAAAGATGCTTCAATCATAAGTCTCTTTTAATTTCTTCACCTTCAATTTTTTACTCCATGTAAATTTAACTTTTATTTACCTTAAATATAATTTTTGATATTAAATTTGACAAAAACATATTTATTTTGAATTTTTACCTTGTTTACATCATAAAATTTGTAAATATTCAAAATATCTTCCAATCATGTTGAATTTTTTTTTATACCTTCATAATGTCGATGATTATCTATGAAAAATTATAAATCATTCAATGTGATATTTAAAGTATGCAAATTATAGTGCTTTGACTTTTACAAAAGAGGTGACGACCTTTAGGGGTTAAAACAAAAAATCATATCCGCTACACAATAGCTGCTAAAAATCCAATTTTTTGGTAGAAGGTAGAAGTTGCAGTAATGAACAATATAGTGTCACAAGAAAAAGCTATGTATTTTTGGTGTCCACATGTAATTCAAAATTCAAAATTAAGTTCAAAATTAAGTTTCATTATATAATATAATAATTGACCTACTTTTGTCACTTTTTTGTGACACCATGTTGTTCCATATTTAAACAATATTAATGGTGTCCCAAAAAAGTAATAAAAACAAGTCAATTATTGTATTATATAATGAATTTAAATTTCGGCTTGAATATTTAAATTTTGAATTGCACGTGAACACAAAGAATATATATGAATACCATCTTTTTTTGGTGACACTATATTTTTTGTTACAACAACTTCTACCTTCTACTGAAACTTCAGATCTTTACCAGCTATTGTGTAGTGGATATGATTTTTTTAAAGGAGGCCTAAAATTGGAAAATTGACGGTATTTCATAAATCGTGCATTTTCAAGGTACTCAATTTGGCTCCAAAATGCTTCATGTTCAAGCGGTGGTATATGAATTTTTTTGTGGTCGGTGAACCATCCTAGTGAGCATGATAAATGTTTGTATAATGTTGAAAAGTAGGGTTCCATGACGAACTTCCTCCCCCTATAGTGTAAGTAAAGAAAATTAAAAACTTTATTTATTGTCTCTACCCCACCCAAGAGGGACTACGAAAACGCTTTATTATCAAGGATTTACATGGTTGAACAATACAAACAAGCCGTAAAAGTTAATCACGCCTGAATAATAAAACAAAGCCGTAAAAGTAAATGTGGGATAAATATTAAAGCAGAGACTCCGCTACTAGCCGCTTGTTTGTTTTTGAATCAACAATGAATTCTATTCAACAAAAGAACAATCTAAAAAAAAATCTTGCATTCTGTGAAACTTCCATGATACTCAAACACCATAAAAAAAAACCAATGCAGAAGCATTGGACATCAGTCAGAGTGTGGATAAGTTAGCCAGGTCTCAAAGGAAGACTTGGAATCCAATCACCTTATGAAGGTTTAAATTAAATGACCCAATTGCAACCCTTACTCAAAAATTAACCCTAACCCTTGAGGTAACTACATCTTAACCCCTAAAAGGTTGGGCCTATGACCATGGAATCATGCTTTGTCTACCACACTCAATTTTGCAACTAAAAATAATAAAAGAATTCAACTTTATATTTTTAGTAGATGAAGCCACATGTTTACTATAAATCATGATTTTTTCATAAATTTTTGGTGAAAATTTGAAATTACTATGGTTTTTTGAAGTGATTATAAAGAAAATTCATATCAATTACAAATTGTATTAGAAAATTCCGATTTTTCTACCAAAGGTGTAAATTACAATGAAGAAAAGTTTAGTTGATGAAAATCATCCGTGTATCTAAATTTAGAAAATTTGCTACACCTTAGTGATTCCTACCAAACTTGTAACTACAATAAAACACTCAATTTTTTGATTTTTCCAAAAATTCAAAGTGGAGTGAAAACTAAACTTAACAAGCTTCATTTTGTTAGTTAAGTTCAATTGCAATGGAACTCATTTTCATAGCCTAAATTTAGTTTAAGTAACGGTGAACCATTTTTATGACTCTTTTTGTAGTTGGGACCCATGTAAAATCTAAAAATAGCTGGAATGATTTGAATTTAGCTTGAAGAGGTGGCATCACCAAGCAAAAGCCCTTCACAAAAAGAAATTGGATGGAAATCATCCACGCAGCAATTGGAATTGAACAATTGACTTCATTCATAAGCCATTTTTTGGTCTCTCAAGCATTTAGGGGTTAAAAGGGAGCATTTAACTTACAGTGTGCGTATGATTGCATTGTGAGATTTGAGCCGTGGAATGTCATAGTGTAGGAGATGTGGACGCTTTAACCCCTAACGGTCCCTAGCTTTTTTGGGCTTAAAAACATCATCACTTTTGATGTGTTATAGGTCTAAATGTAACTGAGGTATAGAAATCTCAACCGTACAATCTTGTAACATACATGTTGTAGATCATATGAATCAATTTTGGGGATATTTAGCCATATAGATTGCAAGATCGTAGTGTTTTAGTGCTAAAAAAGGATACTGAAATTTTCTTAGCAACACAGTTAGAGGTGAAATTCGTTTTCAAAATTACTCAAATGAAAAAACTTTGAACTATAAAGTGATTCAACTTTATGAATAGAAGATGAACAAGAGGACAACTCATTGCTTCTATGTTCATTGTTGTTGCAACATTTCTTTCAACCGAATTAATAAACGCTTTACAAGCATATTCTTCATCCCTTGGAATAAATTCGACTCTTACAATGTGACGCTTGTAAACAACAACATAGCTAGTTGTAGCAAACTCCTTATTTTCGTTCAAAAAAATGACTTCAAATTGAGGTGAAAGAAAACCCCAATCCGAAGTCATTTTTTTGAACGGAAAGAAGGAGTTTGCTACAACTAGCTATAGTATCGTTTACAAGCGTCACATTGTAGGAGTCAAATTTATACCAAGAGATGAAGAATATGCTTGTAAAGCGTTTATTAATTTGGTTGAAAGAAACGCTCCAACAACAATGAACATAGAAGCAATGAGTTGTCCTCTTGTTCATCCTCTATTCATAAAGTTGAACTATGTGTTGATCCACTTGTACTGCACAATTCTATTGTTGCCATCGTGAAATTCTATACAAAAAAAAATAGTATTGTTCAATAGATCATTTGAAGAAAAGACAAATTTTTCTAATCACAATCTAATGAGTTGTATAAATGAATAATATGTATTATAGCGAAAAAAATATTTATATCTATAGAATAAAAAGCAAAAGATAAAATAAAATCCATCCAAAGTAAAAGAGACAAAACATATTTTTATACATGTAGTAAAAATTAAAAGATAAGATAAAATAATAAAATAATAAAAATAAGATCCATCCAAAGTAAAAAGCAACAGAAAAACAATTTTTCATTCACATAGTAAAACAAAAAAATGGGAAAAAATAAAATAAAATAATAGGAAACATTGGTCTTGTCGATATAATAATGATCTTTTAGTTATTAAAAATCTCATAAATGAAATGATAAATTAATTTAATAGAAAATGCAATTTTGAAAAAAAGCAGGCAAGTAATTGAAACCCAACATCCGTAAAACCCACTCCCGGTACCGTCGGAGAGCTCAAATGAAATAAAGCACGAGTCCTTAAGACTAACCAGAAGTGGATTGTAGTAAAAAATCAATAAATGGATCCCGATTAATCCAACCCAACTGACCGCACGCCAATTGATACAACTCCACAAATGTTTGCAATGTACTGCAAAATAACAATGATCAATGAATTAACCCTTAAATGTCAAAGTAAGCCCCATGGGATTATTTATGAAAGAATAATGAAGAAAAAAGTGGATTTTCTCAACCAAATCAAGTGAGGATTGGTGCATTGGAAAGCTACTGAAAAAGTAATCTAAATTCCAAATTTGCGCCTCATTTGGGAGATTGTAGAAACATTGGCAAACAATCGAAGTTATCAAAATGAGCAAGAATTGAGGTTGGGACAATTGAGGTCGTTTTTTGAAAAGTGCTGCAATGCTACAGTGCCGCAACAATGCTAGCCAGCAGAGTTGTTTTTCCAAAAAAATAAAAATAAAACTAAAAATAAAAATGAAAGTAAACAAATAAATAAAAAATTTCCTTCATAAATTTAGATGCCTTTCAGGCTGCTTTGCCCAGGCCCTCTTGACGTTTAAGGGTTAAGATTTCATCCAAAACACTATTCTTTCATTCAATTCTATTAATCATCATGTTATCAAATATGCATATACCGGTAATGAATTCTTCTATCATATGCATGTTGAAGTTTTTCAGTCTTTACTTTTCATCTATGAGATGAATTTTGTGAATAGATGTGATACATAGAATACATATTTTTATTTAGAAAGGGAGGAAACAAAGTTGTCAATAGTGTAGGGCCTCCACATATGTTCAATCTCTAAGGGACCAAAAAATCCAAATATTCAAATTCAAATATTAAATTCAAATATTTTGTAGTAGTTTTGAGTAGATCATATGTAGACTTTTTTTATTTTTATTTTCTTACCAATTTATGCAATGTTCTTCATTGATTCTAATGATATAAAATTTGATCCAATTTGTACTATATTAATTTACAATATGATCAATTCAGGTCATCATTTTAAAACCATATAAAATGATTTCAACTAACGTCAAAGTCACTCAACTATCATGCAACTAATTTCAGAATACCTCAAATATCATTCACTAATTGTCTCAAACCCGCTTTCATCAATCCTCATTAACCTTTTGAAAGTAAAACTCTAAATGAAATTTTTGTCTTGCTCCAAACAAACTCCAATCCAAACTGTAATCCTTTAAAAAATTTGCACAGATTCCCGAAAACATTGAGGTTACTAAAAAATGCCCAATATGGCAATTTGCATCACTGAACTTTCCAAACAATGGCTATTACATTGTTTTTTGATTGCTATACATCATTTTAAAGGTCTTGTTCTATATTAAAAGATCAATTGTGTCGACCGTATTAAACTACTATGGAACTAAGTCATGCAACATACTATAATTCAACTAATTTCAAAGTCACTCACTTTGACTAACCTTTTGAAAGTAAAACCCTAAAACTGAGATGTATCATCTTGCTCCAAACAAACCCCACTCCAAAACCGTAATCTTCAAGTCAATCTGCACACGTTCTTCACAACGCCAACCAATTTTAGTCAATACAAAATGCAAGGTGACTCAAAAAAACGAATGTCTGCCTATCTGCAAAATCAAGTTGAACCCTAAACCCTAAAACCCTAAATCAAGATCAAGTTGAAATCATTTTCACACAAACAAATGATTTGCAGGATAGAGTCCAATTTTCCTACACTACAGAAAATTTAGGGTCTAAGATATAAGATTACATATGAGATTGCATTACATTTAATTAGTCTAAATTCCACCTTCTCAATTCCTACACCAGCAATTCTATAAAACAAAGAGTAACACAAAGAGTGATCCAAATGCTCAACTGTTATCCTCAACTGCAACAATTTTCAATTCAAATTGATCTTTTTTCCTCAACAACAAAGAAGCAAACTCAAATTGAGACAAATTGAGCTTCATCTTTTTCAACAACAAAGAAACAGACTCAACAATGCAACTTGATCTTTTTTTCCTCAACCTTTTTTCCTCAACAACAAAGAAACAAACTCATCTTCAACAATTCAACTTGATCTTTTTACTTCAATAGCAAAGAAATCAACTTGATCTTTTTTCTTCAACCAAACAAACTCATCCTCAACAATTTGACTTAACAACAACAAAGAAACTTGATTTTTTTTCCGCTACACTTTGCCCTCAGATAAAAGAAACACAACGATGATGCATTGCTCACCTTCCCTACACCAACAAAGTACTCCCTCCGTCCCAAAGATATTATCCTAGTTTTTGGTAATTTTTTTTTTTCAATATTTGTCCTATGTTTTATACTTCAAACGTGAGTTTTTTCCACTTCAAACAGGGTGGACAATGGTGACACAAAACTACATACTACTATTGAAGATAGACCATTTTTCGAGTACTGAGACGGTTTTTTCGGCAAAAAATGTGTTAAATTAAAACACGCCAAAAACTAGGAGAATATCTTTGCATCGGAGGGAGTAACAATAAACCTTTCAACCTTTTCTTCAAACGTTTTCTTTCCCCATTGCTCCGCCCTAAGAAGATTTGCAGCAAGGAGTCCAACTACATAATGGACGCTTAGGGTTCAGCATGCGCTTAGGGTTCAGCATGCGCTTAGGGTTCAGCATGAAGTTTGGATCATTGCGGAGGAGAGTCATCAAAGAGAAGAGCACTGAAGCGCCGTGCCCGAAGGTGCATCAACACAAAAGGAAGGCAGATGAAGGCAGATGAAGGACGACCACTTGTTTTTGAGCTTGGGTTGTCTCCTCAGATTCCAACGCGACGAGCGAGTGAGACAAAGCAAGCTGTATTGTATAATAGATTTCCATAACAATAATAGTAGTAATGTTGGTTCAAACACCATGTGCATAAATAGTTTGTTGAGGTAGTTCAACTATCCACAGAAAGGTTACCATTGCTGCCCCCTTTTAGAGAGACTCAACAAACATAAAATGGACACCATAACAAGTAAAGGACAAGATTATGTATAGGATAAACAAGCTCTCCACATACAACACTCTGAATCGTTTTTGAGTTACAGAAATGGGGTCCATTGAGGTCATGCAGTGTCAAACTAGTGACCTTGTGGGATTTGCCAGGACAGGTCACTCACCATTTGGACAAGCCAAAACTGTAAAACTCAAAATGCAAGGATCAACATCACACATCCAGCAGAGAGTAGCAGATACATTTTTCACCACAAATTTTTTTTATGTAAATTGACTTGCGAGATCCAATGAGAGATCAGAAGTCTCCGTCACAAAAAATGACCAATGCCCGGTCAATATCTACACAGTTTGTGCACTCAACACTGGTCCCTCCCAACAAGGAAAACTTGAAAAGGGATGCCCTTTCAACGACTTACTGGGCGCTTCCTTGCTTGGCCATGTGCAAAATCAGGTCCACCACACGGTTACTGCACCCATACAAGTAAAACAAGAGAGTGTTAGAAACTAGACTGCAACAATCACTGCAACTATTTGTGTGCTGACAATTTTGCAAGTACCCATTCCATACTAGCACTTTCAACTCCAAGGATCCATGGATTTAAAATGATCATATTGGAAAAATAATACAGTCCACCCTCCATACAGTGACACTCCATAATATGACGATATTATAGTTTCGGGCAATACACATGTGACGAGTCATTTCTGTGACTAATCCATGCCTGCCACCTTAAATTTTGGGCTTCCCAACCATGTCATATTAGAGAGGACAACTGTAATTCAGATGGGACCAAAATCAGTGAAGAACGTTGTGTATGGTTGGTCAAAACATAAATAAAGTTGGACACGAGAAAGTCCTAAAAAAAGGTGGATTACAAAACTTGTATTGGGAAGTAGACTGAGGCAGAATTCAAAAGGGGACTGAGTGTAATTGTACCTGTAACCCCACTCGTTGTCGTACCACGAAACGAGCTTCACAAAGGTATCACTGAGAGCAATTCCTGCCTTGGCATCGAAGATGCTGGACCTGCTGTCGGTGATGAAGTCAGTGGACACCACATCGTCCTCCGTGTAACCCAGAATGCCTTTCATCTTTCCCTCGGATGCCTCCCTGTGACAACAGACACGAGACAATTAGGAAAGATAAAAAAAAGTGTGCAAATATGAAAAAATATTAAATATTAAATATATATTTTAAAATAAAAAACAGAATTGTTTGAATTTGGTGAAATGAAATTCCAACGTACTTGATAGCTGCCTTGATGACCTCGTAAGAGGCAGGCTTCTCAAGCCTGACGGTGAGATCCACCACAGAGACATCTGTGGTCGGCACACGGAAGGCCATCCCCGTGAGCTTTCCATTGAGCTCAGGCAACACCTTGCCCACTGCCTTGGCAGCTCCAGTAGCACTGGGAATGATGTTAGTGCTGGCACTGCGGCCGCCTCGCCAATCTTTGTTGGAAGGACCATCCACGGTCTTCTGTGTAGCTGCAAGTGAAAAAAGAAAAAGAAAACAAAGTTCAAATAGCAGATCTACTACGACCTACTAGAGACCAACCAAAGAAAATTTTGACTCCTACAGGACCAAAGATTCACGGTTTTTAAATTATGAATTTAATTGATCAGATTGTGAAATTATAGTTCAAATTTTATTTCATCGGAGTCAGCTAAGAACAGTGCATGCATGAATCAAAACATGAATGAATTTGAACAAAAGAAACTCTACTGAAAAATGCTGATAACAACATGAGGCCTAATTTGGGCTTCTTGGTCCTTTAGGGGTTAAGAGTTGAGGCCACAAGCAACTCACATGTACATTTCAAATACCAGATCTACAACGCAACTTCATGTCAACATACGACGTACGAACCCCTAAAGGACCAAGGATTCGTGATTTTAAAATGACAAATTCAATTGATCGTATTGTGTAAATCAATAATTCAGATGAAACTGAATTTTATATCACTGGAATCAGTGAAGAACGGTGCGAATTTTGGTTAAAATAACAAAACAAATTGAACACAAAGAAAGTCCACATAGAACCTACTCAAAACTGCTAAGAAAAACATGAGGCCCAATTCGGGCTTCTTAGTCCTTTAGGGGCTAGAGACCAACCAAAAATAATCAAAAAAGGAGGCTAGAGACCACAAAAGCAACTAAATAATGTACCTGTGGTGGCATGCACGGTGGTCATGAGGCCTTCCAAGATTCCGAACTTGTCATTGATAACCTGGTTTCAATTCACAAGTGAGAACTTCTTGAAGATACCAATACTATTAACTCCAGATAAAGCAAAAGACTGTACAAAAGGAATGTGCAAGCGTTCTACAAAGTCAAAGACTCGCTTTTCTACAGTATACAAGCCCATTAAAAAAATGCTAGACGGTACCTTGGCGAGAGGCGCAAGGCAGTTGGTGGTGCAGCTGGCGTTAGAAACAATGTCCTCATTTTTGTACTTATCCTCATTCACGCCCATGACAAACATGGGAGCATCAGCACTGGGAGCAGAAATCACAACTTTCTTAGCTCCAGCCTGTGAAAAAACAACAAAAAAAGCAGTCTGTTAAAATCAAAACAAGTTGCCAAGCCTTTCAGAAGTACCAAATTCGCTTCATCAAACTGCCTACAAAATAGAGACTGACTCCTTGCATATTACCTTGAGATGAGCAGAAGCCTTCTCCTTGGTAGTAAAGACACCAGTCGACTCCACCACATATTCAGCTCCGTGCTTGCCCCATGGGATTTCAGAAGGGTCCCTGTAGTTACGAAATGTACAAGCAGGTTACGACCAAAGCCTACAAATAGAAAAAAACATTATAGAACTCTTTTATATCATAACTTGCCATGTGGAAAATCTCCAATCACGTGTGTACACAATAGCAAATATCCTCTGCAAATGCCCGGAATGTGATATTGGAGAGTAATTATACTTGATACATGTTGATACATACTGTTCAGATGTATACATGATTGTGGTAATGTATCAACATGTATCAAGTATACAAATGAATGAACAAGTCCATAACTCTACCTGCAACCGAAAATGGCTACCGGGTTGCCACCAAATGTCAAGTGGCCCTCAGAGTGAAGAGTAACTTCAGTCTTCTTCCATTGACCGTGTGTGCTGTCATACTTAAACATGTAGGTCTGCAACAATCCAACGAAGGTCATTGTAATGCATGCCACACATAGAGCCTCCAATTTAAACAACTATAATTGTGTAAGGAGATCATGTACATAGACTTGTGAGAGGAGAAAGCAAGTTACCATGTACTCAGGGGTGATGAAAGGGTCATTGATGGCTACCAACTCGATGTCATCACGCTCAAGGGCAACGCGAGCCACCAATCGGCCAATACGACCGAACCCTGGTAGAAATACACATGTTTTCATACTCTTTAGGAAAAAGAAAGCTTCTCAACTGTCCTAAAACCACAATATGACTTTCGGACACTTTAAGTGTTAATATGTGCTTTTCAAAAATGAATCAGCCAAAACAAAACAAAATGATTACTGTGATGCTGAAAAGACTTGATGTAGATTTTGAAACCTTGAAAATACCAAAGTCACATTAGAATGAGCGGCCATACCATTGATTCCGATCTTGACTTTAGCCTTGCCTTCTGTTCCCACTGCGCCAAGCCAACGGGAAAAACCAATATTAAAAAGAGGTGTTGCAACTGATGCTAAGAAATTTCAAACGCTGTAATGACCCGAAGGAAATATGGTTTTAAGTGCACTCACCCATGATGATGACCCTGCTAACTAGTAAACCTGCAAACAAACGCAAAAACGTAAGTATACTCAATTTCGGAGCGCAATCCAGCAAGAGAATTGAAACTAGAGAACGAGAAATCAACCAATCGACATCTGCATGGTCTGAAATAGTAACGCGATTGTAAGAGAACCTTAACTCGCTCAAAATACGGACCTCAAGCAGAGTATTCATAATACAGCATTTATCAAACAAAAAAAAGGAGAGAAAATCGAAGCCATTTCAAAACGAAATGGTATCTAAGTAGAGAAAAACCGATTTTTCACATATTGAGTAGAGAAACTGGTAAATAAAATAGCATCTAAGTAGAGAAAAAATCGATTTCACGTACTGTTTCAAACATCCGACTAGACTAGAACGTAGCCAAGAAATTGTACAGACAAGAAGTAACACACACGCAAAGCAAGAAACCCCCGGAACTCAAAACCTCCCGAAATGGAAAATTTGTGGGTATTGGGAAAAAACATTCCGAGGGACTCAGAAAACGGAAACCCATGCGAACAGAAACCTCTGCAAAACCAAACGCACCTTAAAGAGAGGAAACTGGACAAAACTGGCTTGTTCTAGGCTCAAATCGGGGTGAGAAAACGATACTGAAGCGGTGGAGGAGCCAGGGGAAAGATATATGCAGAGCGATCCGGGCCTGCAGGAAGGAGATTCATGCATGCCAAGCCGAAAATCGTTAGCAATGCTGAGCGAGCGGGAGCCAGGGGAAGGAGACAACTGCAGTTCCTTGCTCTGCGGGCTGCTTCGTAGGCTCGGCGGCCCCAGCCTCCCTGTGTTGGTTCGGGCCGAACCGAGCCTCCTCCGAACCTGGATCCGTGTCCCGTTTTGTCCTTTGTTGCTCAACACTGTTGGCCTCAGTGTTGGGGATATGTTTTCAACGGGCAGACTGCCCGACACAAAAATTTCTGGTTTCGAGTTCTAATGGGGGTGCTACGGTGCACGAAAAGGTGATTGTCATGTTTTGTGTGAATGAATGGCTAACATGGAATTTTTTGGAGCTAAAGTTGGTGGTTCCACCACTGCTAAGAATTTGGTTCTTTGTAACTTGGCTTTTTGGACTCAAATGGTCTCTTCGAACTCGTTTTTTTTTAAATTGAGTCACAAAAGACCATTTAGTCACAAACACGAAGCAAAGAACCAAATTTTGACTACAATAGTGCATGAAAAGCTGTTTGTGAAATACCAATGTGTTTAAATATTACAAATGAATTTCAATGTGTTCAAATATTACATTTTGTTGATGATTAATGTGGGCCACAATGATTTCAAAGATTTTAAGCTATGAGAGTTCAGAATTCTCGTTGCTAGAATATATTTTAGCTTTTTGTTTTCTCCTTCATCTAAAATTATGATGAAAATATTTCAATGTGTTTAAATATTACCATTTTTTATGATTAATGTGAAGCACAAAGCGGAGTCAACAATCTTATATAAGAGAAACAAATATACTAGTGTTAACCAAGAAAAAGTGTCTCTAAGTGGAAACTCACCTGATACTCACCTTTAACCCCTAAAAGAGGTTTTTTTGTTCATACATGCAATATACAAAGAGGAAAAAAGAAATACATTGTACAACTATTGTCCACCAATAGAGTTAACCGAAAACAGAAAGGGAGTTGAAGAGGAGTTGGAGGAGAGTCTTCTCTCTATAAATAAAATTTCTTGACATCCATTGTTCATGAATAGTCCCCATGGTCGGGGCACTTGGAATGGAGGAGCGGATGGAAACTCTCTTTTAGCATCGGGGAGGTCACGAGTTCCACGCCCCCATGGTGGCCCAGGGTCTTGCTTTAGATTATTCTCCAACTCACCTTGAACTAGTTTTGCCGTTTTTTTAAACTGAAAATGAGTTGAAGGTGAGTATGAGGTGAGTTTCCACTTTGAGACACTCTTTTCAATTAACTCTAATATGAGTATTTATGTGTAAGTCATGTCAAAAATCACTTGTATAAGATTGTTGACTCTACATATTTAATTATATGGATAGAATTTCAAATTCATAACGTACAACTTTTATTCATACATCAAATTCAAAGCATTCTTTTCAGTTGCATTTTATAATGCATCTTTGCAAAGCTACCCAATCTGAAGAGGGTCAGAACATTTAGGGGTCAATCTAAAGTGGGCCTCAACGAGTCCAAAGATTGAACAGTTTCACAACAATATTGTACAATACATTGAATAGGGGTTTCAAGCAGGTTTTTTTTTTTGCACCGCACTACACTAAATAGGTAGATTAGTGTTAGATGCACTAATTACATAAACGTGTTGTAAGTTTTTACTGTTGACCAATTTTTTTACCCTCTATATTGGTCAAGATGGGGATCTTTGAATAGTATTGGAATCAATGTCTTTGGTAATTTTTTTTGTCGAGAGTAAAAATCTATAATATTTTCAAATCTCATAATTATCTAACACTAATCTATCTATTTAGTGTAGTGCTCCATGCACCCATTGAGAGTAGTCCCTCCAAATTTAAATCCTTATAACAGTGCCACGACATTGGAATCTCGCACTATAGTGCCAAAAAAATTTAAAAAACACTTGTTTTAAGATACCCAAAAAAATTGAAGGGACTTGCCCTGTAAAAAAAAATATTGCATGCTACAAAAAAAAAGACACTTTGAGAAAAATAAAAGAAAATTTGTGATTGTCCAACTATTTGTGTCAAAAAGTAAAAATGAAATCATCGTGTTTTTGTACAATATTGATAGATATTTATATAGTGTGAAACGTCAATAAATTAGTATGGGTCCCTTAAAACCCCTAGTAGTAGATTTGTAGGTTTTGACTGAAACTGTACTTGGCTTTTGCACTTGAAATGGTGCTTGGATGTCAAGGCGAAGACGACGGTCCTGGCAACAGATTTCGCAAAATCACGGAAGTACGATCAGAAATTGGAAACTTTCACAACTTGCAGGGTCTGATTCTAGAAGACTGTGCTTGAAAAACGAGGGTCTTGTCATGTGCGTTGTCTTTTCCATGTGTCATGAGTACTGTGTGAAATTGCAATTTGCATTAGGGTCGCCAAATCCCATTCAATAATCACATGGGAAATGCAGACTAGGTCACCAAAAAATAATTCAAAAAATAAAGAATGTACAAAATTGGAAACTATGAGGACCGAAACACGAAAATAGAATAAATTATCATTAGTTATATTTTCTATTTCTAAGTTATTTTAGGCCATTTTTTTAATCATCTATTGCTAAAAAATGAAAATCAAGAAATTCGTTTTTTAAAGAGCGAAACTTATTTTTTTTAAATATTAAATATTTTTTTGTTTGTAGGGTGGCGACTCAACCAAAGTACTACGGTAATACATTATGATGATTTGTTAATCCTTAACCCCTAAATGACAGAGGGGATAAAGGCAAAACCTAGATGTGTTATAAAATGTTGCTTCTGCAATTTTGATGACGTTTGGTCTAAAAGAGAAAATTATAAGCATGATGTTTAGTAATTATCAGTATGGTCAGACCTTTGAAAAAAGTTTTAGATACTCTTTTAATGAATTTGGAAGCACTTTCCATTTAATATTCATCAAAATCACAATTTTTTTTTATAGTTTGAAATTTTGTATGATTGGTTAAAACTAGACATTCTGCTCCAAAATTTTGAATTGAAACTTTTCCAAATGAGAGAACATCTTTAGTTTCCCCGAATAGTAAATTTTATAACACTAGAACAATATTGAGGTTCTTGTCTTATCTTTGGTAGAGTTTAACCCGAATTGAAATGATTCAAATTGAGTCGGAAAGTAGACTTAGTTTCCAATTTTCAATTTTTATATAAAAATATTTTTGTCATCCTAGGCAGCTTGTAAAAAAGGGTAGCAACCATAAAATGGTCCTTCGGTCATTTAGGGTTTAAATGGTCCCTTGAGGATAGTATATACATTGGCGTATATTTGGCATTTGTTGTTATATTTGTCACAATATGATCAATTGATTTCGTCATTTTTGAACCACAAATCTTTGGTCCTTAGTGGTTACACGTAGAAACTTTGCCTTTTTTCTATTTGGATTTCAAAAATGCTTTATACAGTTGGCCCAAAGATGGTTGTGAATAAAGAATATGATGGAGGTAGTTTGACTATGTAAGCGTCAATGACAAAAATAAGGAGGCCTATCATTAAGTAGTTGTCTTGGAAATAGACTTTATGACATTTACCAATAACTACACAAAATCACCATATATTGTGGCTCAAGATATTTTGGAATGGCCATAGTAAAAACTATTTTTCCAAAAAAACTGTAGTAAAATTCATGGATAAAACATTATTCAAACATATAAGATTTTGTCCAAATGGATGAACATACCCACAACATATATCTAGCCACAATACATGGTGATTTTAGTGTAGTAACCAATAGTCAATAACTAACAATAAAATTAAAAAACACCAATATGAATATTTTATTTTATTTTTGAAGCAAATGGTGCATTTATTCCACTGCACAGAGGCCAAAACAAACGACACCGTCACACAACCAAGCAAGCACAAGGCCCACTGGCAAATACCGATTTAGATTTTTAAATACCTGATAAAACCCCCAAAGGCAAACTGCCAACCTAAGCGTGAACCTACCAATGTGAATATTTCATTTGTTTTGTCATGTGATATTTTTGTATGGTTTTTTAGTGATCACTCCCGTATATATTAAAGTGTGATTGCAAGGGGCCAATGAGTTTATAATTTGAAGATTTGGATTTGAATCCTCTATGGCTACTAAAAATGCTTTGAATGTGACAACATCAAGTCACTTTCTTGTTTGCAATTGCATTAGACTTTCCGAATAATCCATTCAAGGTAGTTTTAATTCTCAGCAGCTCTGTAAGCCATGGGAATGGGAAACTACCCAGGACACATTGAACATTGAAACTTGCTTTTTCCATGCTTGGATTTCAGAAAATGCTCTGAATATGCCAAGATTCAGTTGCTCTCTTGTTTGCAAATTACACCACAGTAGGCTTGCCAATTTCATCCAGTAGTGCAAATACATAGAAATGTATAATGTATGGGATGTATGGGGTGTATGGGATGTATGCTATGTATAGGAGGCATGGGATGTATAGGATGTATGCATGGAATGTAGAAATAACTGTATGGGATGTATGGGATGTATGGGATGTATGCACGGAATGTAGAAATAACTGTATGGGATGTATGGGAGGATGTATGGGATGTATGGGAGGATGTGGGATGTATGCACTGAATGTAGAAATAACTGTATGGGATGTATGGGGGGATGTATGGGATGTATGGGATGTATGCACTGAATGTAGAAATGTTGCTTTTTTCCATTTTGATTTCAGAGAAAAGCTTTGAACATGACAACATTGCTTTCCTAATTAGATTCAGGTATATCCCAGAATATTCCAATCATGATTGGCCTCAGACAATGTTACCTCATAACAGAATATTCATGTTCCCAGGCTTCTGCTAAATTCATGTTTTTCAGTCGTTGTGTGTACTTATTGCTCAAGAACAGAGTATTACAAAATGAAATTGAGAAAATCTAGTGTAAAGATATGTTTGCACTTGGTATTTTAAAATCAGTGATGTTAGTGAAAATTTTAGGAATGAATCTACTATACAATATAGCTCGGTTTGTCTCACTCGATCGTTCCACGCTGGAATCTGTCGAGGAGACAACCCAAGCTCAATGTGCTCAACGGCAGAGGTTCCACTAGTTTATTATACAATATAGCTCGCTTTGTCTCATTCGACCGTTCCGCGTTGGAATCCATCGATGTGCTCAACGGCACGGGTCCCACTAGTTTAGGTACAGTATTGGATTGGACTAAATGCAATTTGCTAAGATAATTTTTAACACCAAGTATAAAGGCAATTGAAATTTTGTAAAACAAAATTATTCTTATACTATTTGATAATTTGGGGCTCAAATAATCCATCCATTTTTCCACAAAATGAATAAATAAGTTTAATTTCCATTCAATTTCAGGATTTAGGGAAGAACCAACACTTGTTTCCTCTATTTTGAAATTATTCGAAATTATCTGGTTGCTCTTTGGTTGTTATATTTGTATTAAAGTATCCATAACATAATAGAGTTATTCAAAAACAATTTTTTTTTCAAGCAGAGTTCAAGTGGAATTCTCTTCCTATGATTATAATCTATGACAATTATTGTTCATGAATAGTTTTCATGATCGGGGATCTTGGCTTGAAAGAATGTGTGAGAAATCTCTTTAAGCATTGGAGAGATCACGAGTTCCACACCTCATGATGGTGCAAGGCCTTGCTTTAAATTATTCTCCGACTCACCACAGACAAGTTCTGCAGTCTTTTTGAACTCAAAACGAGTTTAAGGTGAGTTTGAGGTTTCTTTTCACTTTGAGACACTCTTTTTGATTAACTCTAATAGAGCAATAAGAGTCAACACCCTTTTGCAATGGAACTACAGTCTAATTACAATTAGAAACTATGTTTACGTGGCAATGACACGATACTCCCAAAATTCATGGAATACAAATGACATTCCTTTATTACTTATAAAAGTGAATCTAAGTGAAGATTCTTGTTTTCAAAAGGGTGCTCCATTGCACTACAGCCACTACTCTATTATGCTATGTCAGTTTCTATAAGAAATTATAAAAAAAAATTCCTAGAGGTTTGAAATTCAACCCATAGTCAGTTTTGATCGGTCAATGTGTAACTAGAGGTGGGTTCTCTCCGTTTCATGGTCAATGCTAATTTTTTTGGGGAAAGGGGAAACCAACCCTGCATCATTGTCAGATATGAATGGGGAAGTTGAGGTCATGGTCAACTAGGAAAGTGGCACGTGGCAGTCACAGAGAGGGAGGGGACCCAAAAGAGGCGGAAGAGGTGGATTTGAATTAGGTTAGGTGACTGAATTGAAGAATAAGTTAAGGTACGCTGGGTGGTCCTGACACCGTTTCTAGTGACGGTAAAATAGTGCGCTAGGGCTCTGGTGGACTAGGACCTCCTTCCATGTGGGGATCGGTTGGGTGGAAGGCACTAGTAGACAAGAATTGAGGTCTCAAGAACCACCCATGCTCCACCTATTTCGGTACAAATGAAATATATACTCTTGTCTTCTCTTGTTTTTACCCATTTCGGTAGAGCTTCCTCCTTTTGAGAACCGGCCACCCACACCGATTCCCACATGGAAGCCTGTCCTTACATGTAAATCGGGTGGGTGGAAATTGCATATAAGGTAGGGGCACCAATACTTCTCGATTTAAGGATTTCGACCTATTTATTTTCAATGATAAAAATTGCAATACATAAAATTTTGGGCTTAATAGAGTTAACCGAAAAGTCAGTTCAAAAAGGAAAGTTTTAGCAAATTCCTCTTGAACTCCTCATGAACTCATATTGAAATATAAATAGACCGAAAACTAGTTCAAGAGGAATTGGGAGACAATCTAAAGCAAGCCACTGTCATTATTCTCCACACCTCGCAATGACTTCCACACCTCCTACCAAAGGTCCAAGCCCATGGCCCACAAGGGGACAAGTTATGACACGACACTATTCAACCCAAACATAGCTCAAGGGAGCTCAAAAGAACATTTGAAAGAAGGTTGAAAAGGGAGGTTCCAAGGCCTTCTTTTCGGTTAACTCTAATAACCAAGCCCAATTTTTAACTAATTTTGCTATAATGTATGATTTTGTTCAAATTTTTCAAACTTAATCTGCATTGACGAGTATTGATGTTAGTAGGGGAACCTATATTTGTCTTTCATTTCTAACCCAATCAGTTTGCTGACTTGGAATTCATAATTGATCACAAAATTGCTACAACTAATGGTTGTGATAATTTGATTGGGAACTTAAGAAGTTGAAACATGTGATTGCATAGGTGAGTGGAATTGGCTCCTAACAAGTTTTGATGCTTTTACTTTAACCCCTAAAGGACCAAGTGGACACATTGTGTCCACGAATAATTTCATTACTTTAATAACTTGTTTGGATTTCATAATTTTGACTCAATGTTAACTAAAGAATTGGAAATGTTCGTTTCAAGAACACAAAAATCCTTCAAGATTTGCAATTACGTTGATTGATTCATCGGGAAAAAATTAAAATGTCGACGTAGGTGAACTTGGGACATACTCCCTCTGTCCCATAATGACTTGCACGTAGGTTCTCTAAAATCTACCTCAAGAGGTAGATTTCAGAGAAGCTACGTGCAAATCATTATGGGACAGAGGGAGTAGTAGTTAGAGCGGTGGATGACTTGGAGGCCCTTCTCACACTTTGATGTCACATTTGTAAACAAAAAAAGTGTCCAATATGTAAAATATTTGCCATTACTGCATCATTAACACTATAAACTAATTACAGAAAATGTTAAAATATATTTTAAAAGGAATATTTTCAAAACAAATGGAATATTTTCTACATATTTTATATTATTTTGGATTATTTTGGAATATTCCAAATATACATTTTAATTCTTTAAAACATTTTTGCAATGTAAAAATTAATAACAATCACAAACACCGGCTCAACGAGTCACCAACAAGTCACTTCACCCAAACATAAATCTTTGAGAATCAATCATTGTTGTTGTATTTAGTTTTAGAACACCATTTTTGGTGGGCACCTAGATATAGTACATCTTTGTATGCTCCTAAACTTTCAAACGCTAATCATGGTTTTTAAATTTATGAAAAAGTTTGCAATGAATGACCCGTTGATTTTATTCAAATTTTTTAAAAATTGACTTATGATCAAACCTTTTAATTATGTTATATACACGGTAGATTGTTCTAAAAATTAATGTACAGTCTCATGACTAAGTCCTTTTTGAACTTCAACGGTGAAGTTTTTTACATGACTACGAATTAAGAGATACAATTGCCTTTCTGAAAGCATCACGAGAAAGTGATAAAATTTTAGGAATGAGCATAGTCCTTTAGGGGTTAAGACAAGAATGAAGTGACTCTATGAAGCCGGGAATTTCTCATCATCAGTTGCCCACTGAGGCCAACATGTAAGGAGACCCTTAGAGTTTATCCTTACCCTTACCCTTAAAGTTTATCCATACCTCTAGAGACCCTTACCAATCATTTATCAAACGACGTACTATAATTGGCTATGCCGTAAAATTACTACACTGAAATCACCATATAGCGTGGGTGGGTGAATGGCGTGGGTGCGTTTGTCCATTCCAACATATTATCATTCATTCAAATAAATTTGCATCCAATTTGGATGAATCTTACCAAAATATTTTGAAAAAAATTCATTGTTTGTAAAGCCTCTCGTAAAATACCATGTGGATGTATTATTGTCATGACAACAATTTTATCCACTCAACTAAGGGTCGCTTTACATGACAAGCAAGGTCCTAAGAGCATCCGTGCCTTTTTCCTTAATTAATTCCTTGACCATTATCATCACATCCAAAATTTGATGTAATGAGCTATTGTCTCTGCACCCTTGAACCGCTACGTGTTCCTCTATATAGTAGGTGAATCAATCATAATCACTATACACAAGTACTTCTATAGTTTACTAATAGATTCGGTACCTTTCGATCATTTTTTTAAATGTACATATTTGACAAACAAATACCCTCTCAAATCCATTTTTTCCCTTACAAAACTTTTTTTGAAAATAATTTCCCAAAATTGTTGGCAACTATTTTATAAATCATTTTCCGCTAAACTTGTTATAGTACTTTTTGCTCATAGTACGTGTGGTACTATTAGTTCTAAAGGCCAATTTTGCACCCAATTGTTTGCTTACACTAAAAACAAGAACCCATTGCATAGTGACACACAATAGAAGGTCCAATTATACAAGGACACATCATTGTAAGAGCATGCACTAAAAACCTGCACGTATTATTAGCAAAAAGGAGTGTAGTAAACTATGGTAATCATTATCGTCTATCAATCTAGGATACCGAGTTCATCCTAGATTTACTTATAGAGGGACATGTTGAGGTGTCTCTACATCATGCGCATATTCAACAACCCTCTCATCCTTCCTTAATATGTATGTTAAATTTTATTTACTTCTCAAAGAATCTTGAAAATTCAACGGTAGAATGGATATGCTCTAAGCCGGCCGATTTACATTGGGGCCCGACTTTATTGTTGCCCTCAATCCAATTGGGTCAATGATTGTACAATGCCCTAGTGCAAAGACACACACACACACAATTAGGGATTAAGGAGCTAACATGCTCTCGGGGAAGTCACTATCAAGAATTTAGATAACTATGAAAGAACAAATATAGGGTGTCTTTTATTCACTTGAGATAAAAATTATAAATTTATAGAAATAATACAAGATGTTGTAAAACCAATTTGGGAATATCTTAGGAATATTCTTAGAATATGTATCAAACATACTCTAAATAATAGAATATTCTAATTATTTCACAACCCGCATTAAACACCCTTTGTACGCTCATATGTACCCAAAATTTACACCAAGTGACTTCTCTAAAGACACGCTTAGACATTTAAAAAAAAATTAACGGGTATCAAACTGTTCACAAAAAGACAAAAACCTTTTACAAAATCAAGTGCAAAAGAGATTACTAAATTTGAAGTTTTATTGAATAATATATGGAATTTTGAAGTTGTAGCTCCAAAGTTGCTCTATTTATGAATATTTATGATACATTCATATTACTTGAGTCAAATTTGGTTGTAACGTAGTATGCAAGATACACCATACATACATACACCATTTTATAATGCATCTTTGCAATTCTTCAAGTCTATAGAAGCAATGAATTTAGAGGTTTTTTTTTTCTTGAGGTTGGATAGTTCATGCCAAGGAAATTTGAAAGGATTGTTGTACAAGAGCTTACAAAATTGAGTCACTTTAGTCAAAGTGTCTTATCTTATTTATATGTGAAAATACCTAAAAATCTTAAACACACATTCAAGTTGTAGTACCGTAAGTTCATAGCAGTTCCGGAAATGAAGTAAGCTTTTGGCCTAAAAGCTAGATGTGGTAGAATGATTCCTAAAATTTTGAATTAATTTGTGTGGGGACTGCTATCTGTCTAAAGTATATAGTTGAGTTAACCGAAAACAAGAGGGTTCTATACATAGTCTATGCGGAGTCAATAATCTTGTATATGCAATTTCTGACACGTCTTACACATGATTAGTCCCTTGGTCCTTTCATGAATAGAGTTGTAAGTTTGGAAGAACTTGTGAGAACTCTTCTTTAGCATTGGGGAGATTATGCATTCTAGTCTCATGGACAGTGTAGAGAACTCACCGTAGACTAGTTTCGTCGTTTATTTGTACTGAAAACGAGTTGAAAGTGAGTATGAGATGAGTTTCCACTTTGAAACACTCTTTTCAGTTAACTCTAGTATCCTTTACATTTTGAAATGAAGTTTCTTAATTTTGTGCCAAAAATAAGAAATAAAAAACCGCACTAATTAGAACGTGTTCTTCCGGGTTTATTGCCGACCAGAAACGCTCCCTAGAGCTGGTTGACCCTTATGCTCAGCAAGATCCCGAATGGATGAATGCTCATGGATGAATTGGTGCGAACTGGATGAACCTTTCTGACTCCGCCAGACGAGCTTTTGTGCTGAGTGGACTGGGTCGAAAAATAATCCATCAGAATACTGCAAACGGTATATACTTCATACTTTAGTACTGGGTAGTTTCCTAAACCTAAAGTGGGCAGAATGACACTGAAATGACCTTGCTAAAAGAAATAGAATTGAAAAATTATAAAAAATATATATGAATTAAAAAAAAAAATAGTGAAGAAATTGTAAATTTTTAGTTATGGATGATTATTTTATAGAATTAAATATATTAAATACAAATGAATGTGTTGAGTGGTCCTTTCTTCATCCAAAACCATGATAGTTAATGGGGGTATCCAAATTAGCCAATGAGTCACACAATAACATGATTGTGATTGAAGGTTTGAATACAACAAGGATATTGATCATTGTGTCGCTTTGTTGTGTTTTTATATTCACATTTTTGACATTGAAAGTTGTGTATGGCTTATTTGCATCTTTTCTCTAATTGTTTATTTGGCATTGCTATCTATGTAAGTGATTATTATCTCATATTCAAGCTTGTGAGCAATTAAAAATATTGTCAATGGAACCTTGTACATCACCATCCACGTAAACAATATAGTTACACTAAAATAGTGATTTAGTGTTGATGGCTTTTATCACAATTTGTTGAACAACGAGGATAAATAGTGTCCCTACAATACATAGGAGTTTGCCACTTGTCATTACCACTTTCACTGAGAGTGTCATGTTTCTTCCAATGATTCATTTTAACAACTCATGGTCAAAATGGTTTGAAAACTCACAAAACTAAGCCTGAGGGGCTTGGTATGTCCTTAACCCCTAAACGTCCACGCATCTAGTTATTGGATGTTTGTTGGTCAAACCCAATTTTGATCTCGAAGATGATTTCTTTTGCTACTACACTCAACAGAGAAAATGAAGTTTATCAAGTCTAGTTTGCACTCCACTTTTCAAATCTTAAATTTTTTATGTATTGAGTAAATTATTTCTTTCGCAAGCTTTGTAGCTCAAGATTCGAATACACTACATGGGATGTTTACTTTTTGAATTTCAAAATTTAACTAGTTTTTTTTTATGGAAAACATATAAATGATATCATGTGATTCTCCATTGTGATTTGCATCTCATCCAAAAATTAATCATTTTTTTGAAGTCTTTTTGTAATTAAAATGAATTTTTGAAGCATTTTGACTTAAAAATTTGTAAAAAAGTCATGTTAAATAAAAAAAATCTGAAAATTTCAGGACTTATAGGAAACACTTAATTTCATGCATGGAAATATTAAAAAAATATACTTTGATTATTCTTCAAGACTTAATTCTGTATAATTATGTAGTTTGACTTTTCCAGAAAGGACTGGTACGTTTAAGGGTTAAAGAGTTAACCCGGGTTCCCTAGTGGTTAAATATTAACCCGGGTTTGGTGTGGCAGGCTCGAAGCTGCGGGAACGGAGCCCATGCGTGAAGCTTGCGACGGACAAAGCGATGTCGTCAGAAAGCGGAAAGCCTCGTCACTTGCGAGTTGCCAAGGCAACGAGGATCTATTCTCAGTTTCTCGATCAGTGCAACAGGCAAATGATTCATCGCAACTGGCAAGTAATGAATCATTGCAAGCTCAGAATGGAACAGTAACGCGTTTGCATTGGAGCCCATCTCATTTCAATCAATCTCCACAACGTGTGCTGCGTCGGATGCGATCTCTCTCGCTCACCCATCAACCTTTCGTGACTGTGCACCAACATTCTATGATTATCACACAAGTGAGTCAATCTGATAAGCATCTGACGTCAAATCATTCATTCAGTCTCCCACCTCGATCTGTCAATACGAATGCACCAGTGCTTTTCCTCGTGTGTCAATGCTCTCGCGTTGTTTAATACGGTGAGGAATCTGTAATGGGGTTTTTGAAGTTTTCCGTGTACCGTGTGGAAGTTTTTGATGGACTTTTTCAGTGCCATGGCAGGAAGTTGAAATAAGGTTCGACGATGAATGGAGGAGGTAGCTGCGGCGGGAGTTGCGCGTGTTTCGGCCCTGCGGTTCCTCTTGTGCAGGTCATTCCGGCGCTATTGTTGTTGTGATTCAACGTTAGAGAATCCTCGCATTACTACATTATTATTTATCTGAGAGCTTGGAATGAAACATTGGAATGCTCTCTCTGTAGGTGCCGGACGACGCTTCGTCCACGGAGCCCATCCTGCTCACGACTTCCAAGTTCTTGACAGACATTGAAGTCGACTATGGGCACGAGGTTTTGGAGCACAACAAGGAGGCCAAAGTGATCGCCATCACTTACGACATTCGCAACGGAGCACGCTGGCGGACCACACACCGCTTCGAATCTGGTGCGTTTCTTCTCGCTTGCTTGCAACCCTAACCCAAACTGACTGGCGGCAAATGTAGAAACCCTAGATATAATATTTTTGCATTAAAACGTGTTTGAATTCTGAACTTCCTCTTGAGTTCTTCAAACCGGCACTCAGTTTTTCAAATGTCAGGCATGCCGATCTTTAACCCTTTAAGGACCCAGAAGGCCAAGTTTGGCTTCATGTTTTTTTTTAGCAGTTTTGAGTGAGTTCTACGTGAAGTTTCTATTGTTCAAATTTATTTATGTTTTTGGTCAACACATGTAATGTTCTTTACTAATTCTGGTGATATAAAATTTGGTCCTATCTGAATCATATTTTTCATTATATGAATGATTGAATTTGTCATTTTTAAGTCATGAATTCTTGGTCCTTAAAAGGTTAAGACACCAGTTCCCACATGGAACTGGGGTGATTTTGAATCGCCTCATGAAGCGCTCTCCTCTACGCTTTGGAAGGAGCTCATAGATGCAACTTTTCAATTGTCTTTAATCTTGTGGTTATCATAGGTCTACAGCTTGATTATCCTCGGTCTAAAGTTTGAATCTAAAGTTTGATTATCATTGACCTGGAGGTTCAGTTTTAGGATGGATTGTTGGAGGTTCATAACAATATGGTACATAACTGTGAGGGAATCATGTCAAAGAGGAACTATAACGAATTAGTGTTGAGACAATGATTTTTTGTCAGTCCAATTAGCGTAATGAGATCGCTCATGTGAAGACCCTGGGAATGAAATGGTCAGTGATCTCAGAACCACTTTATGACATTTATAACATAATGTGACCTCCCACAAATGGTATCTACTTTTGCTACCCAGTGCATACAATACTCACGATACCTCTATAATATCCGGCAATACCCTTGATATATTAAGGGGATACCATGATGATATCCGCGGATATCACCTCATGAAGTTGCTACATATTTATATCATGATGAGCATTCTCGCCACATTTCATTTTCTTTCTTTGTATGTTTAGTAGTTCCATTTTTTGGTAGAAATCCAGCTAATTTTAGCCAGTTTTGAGATTACCACTTTATGATATTTAGAACATTATGCGACCTCCCACATAAATGGTATCTACTTTCGTTGCCTAGTGCATACAATACTCACGATACCTCTATAATATCTGGCAATACCCTTGGATATATTAAAGTGATACCACGATGATATCCGCGGATATCACCTCATGAAGTTGCTACATGATGAGCATTCTCGCTACATTTCATTTTCTTTCTTTGTATGTTTAGCAGTTCCATTTTTGGGTAGAAATCCAGCTAATTTTAGCCAGTTTTGAGATCACCACTTTATGATATTTAGAACATTATGCAACCTCCCACATAAATGGTATCTACTTTCGCTGCCTAGTGCATACAATACTCACGATACCTCTATAATATCCGGCAATACCCTTGATATATTAAGGTGATACCTCCGTGGATATCACCTCATAAAGATGCTACATATTTATATCATGATGAGCATTCTTGCTACATTTCATTTTATTTCTTTGTATGTTTAGCAGTTCCATTTTTTTGGTAGAAATCCAGCTCATTTTAGCCATCACTGGTGCAGGTGAGTTCAGTGCGAAGATCAAGACGCCGGCGGGCAACACGAGCGGCTTGAACTGCAGTTTCTACTTGTCATCGCTGGAAGGCGACAAGACGCAGGACGAGATCGACTTCGAGTTTCTGGGCAAGGACAAGGGCATCGTCCAGACGAACGTGTACACGCAGGGCACGGGCAACCGCGAGCAGGTCCACACGCTGGGATTCGACTCCTCGCAGGCGTTTCACGAGTACGCCATTCACTGGAGCCCCGCGGAGATCGTGTGGCTCATCGACGGGGTGCAAGTTCGGAAGCACGAGCGCCAGCTGCGTCAAGCGTTCCCCACGAAGCCCATGTTCTTGTACGCGTCCGTGTGGAATGCCGGCTATGTCAACGATGGCCTGTGGGCCGGTTCTTATGCTGGTTGTGATGAGCCGTACCTGTGCACGTACAAGGACGTGCAAATCCCCGGCTCACCACCTCTAGCTCCGTGCCTTTGACACCAATTTGCTGTTGCGCTTTTACAAGTCCTTGTGCAGGTAACAATTAAGCTGATCCCACCATTTTGTTAATTAGCAGGGAGAGAATCACAATGTAAGCTAATTCACAACATGTAGGGTTAACCCCTAAACGTCTGAAAGTGCCTTTGCGGCCAGTAAAATACGGTGTATTTTTCTAGTATTTGGAATGGATCCAAACCTTTTATAGGTTTGAGTTCAACACAAAAGCTGAAATTTACATCAATGCGGTTCTAGTGAGTTATTGAGATCTCAATTTAGAGCTTCTTGTTGATAGCAAATGCCATTTATACAGCCACGTATCTACTATCCCCATGGGATGTTTAGGGGTTAAGTTGTTTCTTATTTTTCCAATAATTTTTCAAAGCTGAAATCATAAATGTTGACATTAGTTCTACTTCATAATTGGACATCCTTGAAGCATGAAATAGTTGCTTCAAAAAACTCTTCTGAATATGCGATGCCACCCTATTTGTGTCACTATACTCTAGCTCCATGCAGATTTTGCAAGTGCTTGTGGAGAGAATAAGGCAACAAGGTGATCCCACCATTTGAGCAAGCAAGGATGTGGCTGGAATTTTAGATCTGAGTGTCAGTTGGAAGAGAATCACAATGTAAGGTAATTCATAACATGTAGGGTTAAGTTGTTTCTTATTTTTCCAATACTTTTTCAAAGCTGAAATCATAAATGTTGACATTAGTTCTACTTCATAATTGGACATCCTTGAAGCATGAAATAGATGCTTCAAAAAACTCTTCAACATTGAATATGCGAAGCCACCCTATTTGTGTCACTATACATTTGCCGTTGAGATTTTGCAAGTGCTTGTGGAGAGAATAAGATAACAAGCTGATCCCACCATTTGAGCAAGCAAGCATGTGGCAGGAATTTTAGATTAGAGTGTCAGTTGGAAGAGAATCACAATGTAAGGTAGTTCTGAACATGCTGGGTTAACCCTTAAACGTACCACTCCTTTGTAGGAAAGTCAAACTACACAATTTACTGAATTTAGCCTTCAAGATTTATTAAAATATATTTTGTAATATTTTTCATGCATGGAATTGAATGTTTCCTATAAGTCCTGAAATTTTCAGATTTTTTTAATTTAGTACGGCATTTTTAAGAAATTTTTAAGTCAAATACTTCAAAAAATATTTTTTATTACAAAAAAGCTTTTAAAAATTAATATTTTTTTGGGAGCAGGTACAAATTACAATGGAGAATCACATGATATGTTTTCTATAGAAACTTTTTATTTCAATTTTGAAATTCGAAAGCTGAAATCCTATCATTCCTATGTAGTGTAATTCAAACCTTGACCTACAAAGCTTGCACAAGCAATAAAATACTCAATAATTGGAATTTTTAAGATTTGAAAAGTGGAGTACAAACTAGACTTAATAAACTTCATTTTCTTAGTTGGGTGTATTAGCAACAAAAGTCATCTTCAAGATCAAAATTGGGTTTGACCAACAGACATCCAGAAACTGGATGCGTGGACGTTTAGGGGTTAACCCTTAAATGTCAAATGGGTCCTGGATGGGCATCCCAAAGGAATAAATTGTTTTTAGAGAGTTGCTTCCAACAATCGCCCTTTGAGTAACGTGAACAACCAATGAGAATTCCTCAAATTCCTTATGAACAATGAATGGAGTGAACAGTGAAATTCCAAAATCAAATTAAAAAATTGAATGAGATTCAGTCTCTGCTGTAAGCTCGGCAATTCTAAATTAAAATTAATTTTTTTTAAAATAAATAAAATAAAAACAAATAAAACATTGACTATTGAATAGCGTTGGCATGCATTATGAGCTCGACTCCCTCCCCTCTTTCTCTACCGATTCTCTTTTCAATTTCCTTAGAATATACAATTTACTAAAACATGCATATTTGCTAATTTTAGCCTCACTTTTTCATCACCTTTCCAAAACACCAATCCATTTCAATTTTGGTTGAGACTTGAGAAGACCCACTTTTTCTTCATTATTCTTTCAAAACAAGCCCATGGGGCTTGCTTTGACGCCTAAGGGTTAAGTTGTTTCTTTAAATTTTCAATGTTGAAATCATAAATGTTGACATCAATTCTACTTCTTAATTGAACATCCTTGAGGCAGAAATAGTTGCTTCAAAAAACTCTTCTTGAACCCAACATTGAACACGCAAAGGTAAACCCCCCAATTAGTCACAATTTGGAAGTCACCCTATTTGTGTCACTATGTACATATCAAATTTTCAAATGTATAATACATAGTGATCACAAATAGTGTCACATGGCACAAATAGGGTGGTAAAACTTATCTCCTTTTCTCGTAAACCACTCTGAAACTCACTTACGGAATAATGGATTTTAGGGTTTTAGCGTTTGCGACGGTAGCCTTTGCTGGTCTTAGCACCTTGCCCTGCAAGTCCTACACATCCAAAAATTCCCTCATTAGTTTGATTGTCTGCTCAAATCAAGGACCAAGGATTCATGGTTTTAAAATGTCAAATTCAAATGATCATATTGTGCAAAATTTAAATTAGATGAAACCAAATTTTATATCATCAAAATGAGTGAAGAACATTGCACATGTTGGTTAGAAAATAAATAAATTTGAACAAAAAGAAGTTCACATAGGACCTACTCAAAACTGCTAAAGGAAACATGAGGTTCAATTTGGACTTCTTGGTCCTTTAGGGGTTAAAGTTTAAGATTGGTTTGTCTGGGCTATGGACTAGGTAATTGTCAAGCTGCTGCGAGGTGGGGAGACTAGTTACAGGATGTAACCAGGCTGCTTGTCAAGGCAATTTTTTTCATTTTTCACGAAGTGCCAAAGTTGTGATATAAAATGTTATAGTAGTGCTCCATATTTCAATATCATTCACATGTTGAACAGAAAATATCACATTAGAAGATATCACGTATCCATAATTGTGTTTTCATCCACAATATGGCAATATTTTAAGTTTTTTGGGTGAAAAGCTTCATAATTTTTGGCCATTTTTTAGCAATATTATTTTTTCCTAATGCAATCTGACACTATTCCGCCCAAAAAAAAATGCCTTGCTGCTCATGGATGGATGCTGCTCATGGATGGAAAGTGATAGGTCATGTGTCTTTGCTTTCTATTCTGTAAACCACTTGATAGCTGTCCAGTGGGTTACATTAGCGTGTAATCTACGATACAATTGTACTATAAAAACTACAAGAATAAATTCACCTTGTTCCTTCACGCTAGTAGGAAATATGTCGTTTTTCACTTACTATAAATGAAAAAGAAAACCGCTCCAAGCACATGGGCTATGTAAGTGCTAGTGAGTGGTTTTGGACCAAAAAAAAAACAAAAATATGAGCATAGTATCGAGCATAATATTTAACCACTGTTCCTTGTTCCCCCAAAATGGAGGATGAAAAATGATAGGTCTTTTACTAGTGTCAGCAATTTTTTTTTTAATTATCCTTTACGCATGAATAATTCTCTTCTAGGATTTAACCCCTAAACATCCCAACGTTCATAAACTGAATCATGAACAAATTCGAAGCTTTGTAACTTTCTCATACAACCTTGAATGATTTTCATCCAAGTCACCTTTGAAAACCTACATTTTTTTTTTCTCGGATCAATATTAGCAATGCAATTTATTCAACGATAAATTTGAATAATAAACTTTATTTAAAATGTAAAGATATGACACAACCAAACCCAAACAAACAAAGTGTAGAATTAAATCGTACTAGCCTCTATTAAGTTCTCTACCAATTACAATAAATCTCTTGTGATGGGGAGCTGTTGATAATATCGGAGAGGCCTCCAACTACAAGTATGTCAAATTTGTTGGGTAGATTTTATGCTTTGCAATAGTCTTCTCATGTACACCTCATGTACATCTAAGCCATGCTAATATCTACTTTTGACACTAAAATCTACTTCTGTACAAAGGGTTGGTACGTTTCGGGGTTAAACGCGTGAAGTTTATGGACAAAAGCTCTGTTTCATGGATTGGATGAGCAGAGCTGGTTACGGCGAGGGTGGTGCTCACCATAGTATCTGTAGAAGCCATATCGCTGCGTTTCGGGCAGAACGTTGGGCCCTTTGTTTTGTTGAGGGCTGCCACATCTATTGCTGTAGAAACTACCCCTTGCAGTTGGTGGGCTCGATTGAGTTATTCGTTCCCCTCCACTCCCAAATCCTCCTCCGGAACACTCCCACCTGCACATCTCATGAATACCAGGTCCTGACATTTAAGCGAGGGCATTTTTTGAAAGGGAATGTTGTGTCTCACTTTGCAAATCAAGAGGATGTACATGATCGAGTGGAATGAGGAAAGTTTGGTCTGAAAATGAGAAGTTATCTGTATTTGAAGCTGAATTTAGTAGGGCACAAATAAGTGATAGTATGAATGAACCAAAATTTAAAATACAACATCGGTTGAAAAACATTACAATGAGAGCACTATTTGAAGTTCAAATGGGTGTATAAAATGGCTGGAGATTAGTGGCTCAATAAATGCATTAGGGTATTTAGAAAGAGATTGGTGCATGAGCAAACACATTAAGGTCATGACAAAAACAAGGTGAATATTGGAGTTAACCAAAAAGAGTGTCTCAAAGTGGAAAGAAACTTACATTTACCCTAAACTCGTTTTGAGTTGAAAAAGACTGCAAAACTAATTTATGGCGAGTTGAAGAATAATCTAAAAAATGTCTTGCACGGCCCGTGGGAGTGGAACTAGTGACCTCTCTAATGTTAAAAGAAACACCCAATTTGCTAATTTTGCACTTGGCCATATAATCATGCATTTGGCCCCCAAGCGCATTAAAAAAATTGTTTGAAAAAATCTCTTAAAAACAGGGATTTTTGTCTTTTTACAATCTCTTACGCTCTAAAGAAACAATTATTTAATTTATTTCTCATCCTTATCTTTATCTTTTATTTTATCTTTATCTTTATCTTTATCTTTATCTCATTTTTTCTTTTATCTTGTTTTTTTTTCTTGTCTTCTTTCTTGTCTTTTTTTTGTCTTCTTTCTTCTTTTCCTTCTAGTCTTCCACTAGTCTTCCTTTTTCTTCCTTCACCTTGCCATTTTTGGAGTTTAAATGATAATTAAAAAAAATAAAATAAAAATCAGGGAGCAGGCTGAATCCATTACAGGCCCGGAAGAAAAAAAAACGAAAAGAAAAAAAAAAAAGAGAAGTTTTTTTTTTTTTTTTTTTTTTTTTTTTTCCGGTTTTTCCGGGAAGAGGGTCTGCGCGCGCGGACCCTACTCTTTTTTTGATCCACTCTCCCTCCCTCCTCTCTTTTCTTTTTTTTCCCCTCTCCCCTTTATAAACCCTCCCTCATTCTCCCTCCCTCACTCTTCTTTCCTCCTCTCTCTTCTTCCTTTACATTGAGGAGAAGGAAGAAGGAAGAAAGGAAGAAGAACAAGAGAGGAAAAGGGGAGGAAGGAGAGTGTGAGGGAGGGAGAGTGAGAGAGGGTTTATATAGGGGAGAGGGGGAGTGAGGGAAGGAGAGTGGATCAAAAAAAGAGTAGGGTCCGCTCGCGCGGACCCTCCCTGCCCGGAATAACCGGAACGGAAAAAAATAAAAATAAAATAAAAATAAAAATAAAAATAAAATTCGTTTTTTTTACTTCCGGGCCTGTAATGGATTCAGCCTGCTCCCTGATTTTTATTTCTTTTAAAAAAAAAATCATTTAAACTCCAAAAATGGCAAGGTGAAGAAAAAATGGAAGACAAGTGGAAGACTAGAAGAAAATGAAGGAAGACAAGAGGAAGACAAGAAAGAAGATTTTTTTTAAACAAGATAAAAGAAAAAGAAAAGATAAAGATAAAGATAAAAGATAAAGATAAGGATAGAAAATAAAATAAATAATTATTTCTTTACAATGAAGAGATTGTAGAAAGACAAAAATCCTTGTTTTTTACAAAAATTTTCAAACAAATTTTTTTAAAGCCAAGTTTGCTCATGAAATGAGTGCACTTGGCCAAGTGCAAAATTAGGGAATTGGGTGTTAAGAGAGTTCCCACAAGTTTCCCCAAGCATAAGGGGCTATTCATGAAGGGATCCATGTCAAATATTGATATTATTGGGGTAGAGGCTCCACATAGACTTAGCACAACTCCCATGTTCTTTTCGGTTAACTTAATCAGTGGCTAAACAATTGGATAAGGGTAAGTGATTAAGTAGTTTTGAGTTGTTTTTGGGATGGTCATGACCTCACATATAGGTAGTTTTGTATTTTTAGGGTAGTTACTTTCAAAATTCATAAAACTATACTTTGTGTCAAAAAATATAATGACTCTTGGGTTTGGTTTGTATCATAAGCGTACATGTCAAAAATAAAAAATAAAAAACAAACTCTTAGGAAACTCTGTATACTACCGTACCTTCCAAGCAGCTTCGTCATGCTTCAAACGAATATTTAATATTTTTCAAAAAGTCATGTTCGTTTGCTATTTTTATAGATTAGTTAAATTCGTTTTCTTGAAAAAACATGATATTGTATTTTCATCATTCATCCAAATGGGCCTTGCAAGTTAGTACCACAATATGGATTACTTCACTTGTTAGGTAATGATTGAGTGTTGTATAGTCTTGTGCTTTATACAAAATTCAGGACACTAGTGCCAACAATGAATGTGGGATATGTAGAACTCTCACTTCTTGTTCTTCTTAATCACCGGTTAAACTCCTTTACAAAAATGTGAATAACTTGAGCAAAAATACATCAAATCACGAAATTCTTTTTGGAAGTGAAAGATTACGTGAAAATGCAACTAATCTTAGTTGAAGAATTCTCAAAATAAGATAGTCTACTATGCACAATTGAGCCTCAAAAGTCTGATCACAACACATGTTCTTCTCATTCAACTCATGCATGTTTTTCATAGCCTTACTGAATTTTGTCTATATATCATGCATAAAAACTTCAAATCACAAAATTCTTTTTGGAGGTGATAGACAACTTGTCCTTCTCACTTTTCTTAGTTGAAAACATTTCAAAATAAGATCATTTGGTACGCTCAATTGTGCATCAAAGTCTACTGAAAATATGGTGTGGTGAGAATTCACATGAGCTTGCAAGTTCATATCCCATATCATTTGGGAGTGACTTGGAATGAACTTGATTACAAGGTCAGCTCTTTCTTCCCCTACATCTCACACTCTCCTACTCTGAATAATGTTTAAAAATGGGAAAAATGGTAATATTTCAACATTTCGACTATTCCAAAAAACAATTACTATGGTATTCGGCAAAACCTACTCATATTTTCCAAAAAAATTCGTCTTGACTTTTTTGAATTAATTAAAGACGAAGCTGCTTGGAAGGTACGGTATACACATTGCTACTATGAGTGGAAATAGGTTCTAAGTCCACTTAAAAACATGGATTTTAAGGGCTTGTTCACACTATGGAGAGATGTCGTTGTAGTCCAAACCCAATTCATTATGAAATCCAAAACATATAGCAAAATAAAATATTGATGTTTCTATTCACGGCTGACTCAATTCTCTCTCTCGACTGTCACATTGGCGCTAAAACTCACAAAAGTGCTCTCATGTAGGGCGACAACTTTTGGACTTTGACCTCTACTGTAAAGCCTGAGAGGTCAATTTCCAACTTTCTTATAATCTGATTGATGGAATTCAACGAACTCTCAACCTTTGACCATAGTGTGAACCCACCCTAAATGGCAAGGAATGTAATGTAAACATTCTTTTCAACATTACTTTTCAACACTTCAATGTCAAAAATTTGTTGATTTGTTTTTCTGTTTCTTTGGGCACGAAGTATCTTTAGTGCCCAAAAACAACAACTATTTTTGTGTGTTTTTAGTGATTCAAACTCACCCGTTCTTCTTTGGATGGCCAAAGGTGATCTTTGGAATGAGAGTTTTGGGTGCAGGTGGAGGATGGTAGCAATTCACGTGGTCCTCTGCAAACTGGGGCTCAGGATTCTGTCCACAGTTCCAAGCTTTTAAGGAGTTCAAGGTATAAGGGTTCTTGCAGCGTGCTGGTTTCTGCCTGCAAGGGCACGCTATTCCTTTCACACAGGCTTCAAAACAGCACGGCCCTGTAATCCAATACAAAGTCCTAAGTTACATATTACAAACAAACTTACTAGGGCTACACAATGCTACGCACAACCGTCGACGAAAATCATAATCTATCATGTCCTTTGGTACAAACTCCATATATTTTAATTTGAATATAAATTAAAATATTTCACAATGAAGTGTCTATTGCGGCACTCGCAATAAATGTATATTTAGATGTATATTTAGGAAGTTGCAATTTTAGGCTAGGTTGACCACGACCACGACCACGACCACGACCACGACCACGACCACGACCATGACCACGACCACGACCACGCCGACGCCTACGCCTTCCGATTCCCTTTGTAAATTTCTTGGGTAAAAACCCTCTCCGAGTACCTCGTCGACGAAATTAAAGTAAAGTTAAAAACAAAGTTACTCGTTTTTTGGATGATGGTTTGCAGTGTGAAAATTTGAAAATTGCTTGAAGACCACTTTGTGAAAAAAATTCCAAAAAAATCAAAACTAACAAGTAAGAAATGAAAGGTGTTCATATAAAAATGAAATAAAATAAAATATACACAAAAAATGAATGAAGTCATCTTTGCTTTTGTTTTTAAAATATGTCAATTGATTTTTAAATATTGTTTGAAATAACTTTTGCAATAACCTTTTGAATAGCCATCTATATAACCTTTCAAACAACCTTTCAAGTTTCCAACTCCAACTTCAATCTCTTCTTTCTTTTCACAACCATATAAGACCAATAATACCAAAGGACATGACGACGACGGTCACGACGAGGACGACGACGACACTGAGGATTTTCCTTCATATTTTTCTGGGGTAAAACCCTCTCCGAGTTCGACGGAATTATAAAATCATATATATTATATACACTCAAAACCTTAATTTCCTAATTGCTAAAATATTAACATACACTACTAACTTATGCAAGAAATATGTATTCCAAATATGCACTCACTAGTAGAAAAGGTGGCGCTCTCCAAGAAAATACTCAGACAAAATCACTATGCATGTGTGAAATTGAGCATCACTTGTCTGGGCATCTCCCTCGACATTGCCATTGCCACCTTTTCTACTACACTAAATAGTCTATTTAGTGTGAGGCACTGTAATTGCGAACATCACTCTAAATATCAAAAAACCTACTTTTGTAAAAACACTAAATGTGAATTCTCACACTATTTATAAAGAATAGTAACGTTTTGACATTGTGATATTTTGAGATATGGATATTTAGTGTGAGTTTAGATGGAAAGTTTAGATGGAAAGTTTAGATGGAAAGTTTAGATGGAAAAACTGAAATTTTAGAAATGGAATGAATCAAATTGGATGATAACTGAAATTGGATGATAACTGATAACACTAATTACCCACAAATTGACAATTAGTGTTAGACAAGTAGTAGGGGTAAGCACATTATTCATCACCACACACTAAATATACTATTTAGTGTAGTGACTGTTGTATTAGCTTTGCTCTCACCTCTTGGACCGTAAGGCCATTGGTTGGCGTTGGGGCCTCCGAGACTGACCATTTCCAAGCATGCCTTTGCTTCGTCAAGCTGCTCTCTCAGTTGCGTTTCTTCTCTGCCGCATTCAGCATGTCGGCCCTTATCCCTCTCAGTCTGCATACTCAACAAATAAACAACAAATAAACAAGTAAGAAATGTGTCGTTTTTTACTTACTATATATGAAAAAGGAATGAAATTGCGCCATGCACTTGGGTTATGTTAGTGTTGGCGAGTGGTTTTGGTCACAAGAAGATAGAAATATAAGCATAATATTCAGCCACTATCACTAGAAGAAAAGAGGGACTTGTATTGTACACTGAGCATGTTCACTCAGATGTGACCAAACTCACTCAAATGTGGCCAAAGTCACTCAAAATCCCACTCCAGGCGGAGTGAACAAGTTCCTCTTTTCTTCTAGTGTATTCACTGTTTTCTCAAAATGGAGAATGAAAAACGACAGGTGTTCTGCTAGTGCTAGTAGGAAATGTGTTGTTTTTCACCCAAATGAAAAAGGAATGAAACCGAGCCGGACATATGGGTTGTGTTAGTACTGGTGAGTGGTTTTGGTCACAAGAAAACAGAATATAAGTATGATATTCAGCTATTATTCACTGTTCTCACGAAGTGAGGAATGAAAAACGACAGGTCTACTACTAGTGGGTGTTCTACATAACATAGTGCAGGAGCCTTCTGCAATCACCCATGCTCAATAGTGACACGTCATTGTTTTGTTCATGAATGAACAATTAAAAAATGTAGATTGGAAGGTTGATAGAAACTTTTCATTCATGGGTGGTAGGAGGTTTTGAGAGTCCTTAGAGCATCCCCATTACCGTAGTACGGGATAATTTCATCACATTAAAATTTTATTTCTAATGTCAAGAGGTCACATATTTAGAGAGTAAGTCACTTGATTACCCCACTTGTGCAACTCACTATAGTAACTTCCAACTAATCACTTGTCTTGTACTCTCTTAATGTGTGGAAGCAAAAAAAATCTTCATAATTTATTATTCAGCTAACTAGTTTGTACAAAAAAAAGAGTAGCATTTTGTTGGGGTTGCACACACCATAGCAAAATTAACTATTAAGAATATTTTGGTGCCCAGGTTCAAACATTGATTATTTGCTTTTCTTCCCTAAAAAATGCTGTCATCTTTTATGGAAGGACGAGTGGAGATGCTCTTAATCTACAATCTACACACTCTCAAACCCTAAAATTGCTATAAAATGTTACGTGTTTCATTGGCTTTCTTAATCTCAGTCCTAAGATCAATCCAAAAGCAAAAATGTAGACGTTCTCGATTTGGCAGTGTCCAACATTCCAGTTCTTTTTCGTTAAAACCAGAACAAGTCCTGGCTACCGGAAACTCTCAGATGCCATTGTAATGTACATGAAATTATGTTGCAGACAGTGGAGTTGGAGAGCTTCTCAATGCAGTAGTAGACCTATCATTTTTCATTCTCCATTTTGTGAGAACAGGGAATAATCGCTGAATATTATGCTCATATTATGCTCATATTTATGTCTTCTTGTGACCAAAACCACGTACTAGCATTGACACAGCCCATGTGCATGGCACAATTTCATTCCTTTTTCATTTATAAACACATTTCCTACTAGTGATGCTTTCATCATCGGTGCTGAAATTCTTCTAACAAAGAATGGTCTTGCAATTAGCAAGATAACTAGTTACCTCGCGTTCTATGGCTTTGTAGAATTGCCCATATTGGGAGCTTGTGGTTTGATATCGCCATGCATCGTCTTCTCTTGTGCGGAAGTACATTACTGCCCACACAAGAGCTTAGATATCATTCAGTTGATTTCGTAATAGTGGCACAATTTAGAGCGCCAAAATTGTGACATTTGAGCCCATAAAAGCTCTAAATCTCATATAACTCTGAATGAGTGTCAATTGCTCCCTAATAATCCTAGAGACTTGCTGCATCTCCGGACGTGGCTTGAGGGAATTTTTTTTCTTAAGAGTAGCTCAATGTGATGATGAAAGGATTGAACTCTTCGCCACCCACCCATACCTGGGTGTGATGAAAGGTTGCGACTGAGATATTCTAACCTTCCATATCATAAATGTAACATATATTGTCTTTCATATTCATTGTACCTTCTCTATGCGACATTTAGAACTCAACTGTTACAAATTGAGCATGCATCTTATATATAAATAAATAAATAGAGAACTTTTACTTTTTAGTTAATCTAACACTTTAAAATAAGAAGCATAATATATTATAATAATATGAGAAACAAATGGAGACAAATAATGGAGATGAAAGTTTCACTTTAGAAATGAAGATGCTTTAGAAAACTCAATTTACACTTGTAAGGAAAAAAAATTTCTTGTCTTTGATATGAAAAGTATACCCCCATTGTGGTCAACATCTCATATGTAGATTTTACACACTTTGAGATATTAGATTTGGAAACAAGCAGCTACTCTACTCGTGTAGTCTTTGTTGTCTCTGCCCCTAAAGGGAAGAGACCACGAAAACGTTGCGTTTTCAGGAGTTAGTGAACAGTGAGGAGTTAGTGAACAGTGACACTCTGAGTCAAACTGTCAGAAATCCACCATGGCCAAGTACCATTTTAGCAAATTACTGATTCAAACCCCACAGTAACTGAGTGAGTTGTCCTGACAACAACACGATCAAGAACAGAAGTTTAATAAACTTCAGAGAATATAAATACAGATGAGGTTAAAACGTTCAGAGAAAATTGAGAAGGCGAAAGTAAAAACATCGTGGTAAAAATCGTTAAAAGGTGAAAAGTAAATGTAAAAACAAGAAGTTTAAAAACATATTGTGGTGAATATCACGCAAACAATAAAAGATAAAACATAAAGTAAAAAATATTGTGGTAAAAACGAAAAGGTAAAAAGTTAAGCGGAAGTGAAAAGATGAGGTAAAAAGTAAACCGGAAGTGGAAAGGTGAGGTAAAACGTAAACATGATGTGAAAAGATGAGGTAAAAAGTAAACCAAAAGTGAAAAAATGAGGTAAAAAGTAAATCGGAACTAAAAAGATGAGGTAAAATGTAAACCGGAAGTGAAAACATGAGGTAAAAAGTAAACCGAAAGTGAAAAGATGAGGTAAAAAGTAAATCGGAAGTGAAAATTTGAAGTAAAAAGTGAATTGGACATTAGAAGTGTTAAAATAGAAGTCACAAATAGTTAACCTGTAGTTAACTTTTAGAAACGATTTGTAGTTTCTATTTCTATTAAGGTAAAAGAATGACTTTTACTTTATTAACTCTTAGTTATAATTTTAACTTATGAGTATATAAAGCCAACCCTTCCTCGGGTTGGGACACTTCTTCTTCAAGAGAGAGAGAGCTCTCCCTGGCTTTGTTTTCCTCTGCTTGTTGCTACCTCGTGTGTCATCGTTCTTTTGCAGGTATCATGACGAAACGAGCTGAGCGCCCCACTGTATTATTGGAAGAGATAGATAATGCTATTAGGGATGTGGGTTTTGAGTGTTTTGTATTGTCTTCTTATGGGAGCACCATGTCACCATCGAAATCTCCAACTCACTGGTTTTTCCACGCAGATGTTACGGACACAGTTGGTACAACGACCATAACCGTAACTATGAAGGGAAATTTGGTCAAAACGCACGCAGATAAACTGAAGAGGGGGAATTTTTTGCGGTTGGAGAATTTTAGTGTGAGAGGCCGGTCAGATTATGACAAGGGAGATTCGGACTAGACTATAGATATCTCTACTGCCACAAAGGTCTCCGAGATTCCGCCATTTGATCCTCCAATTAATCTTTTCTTCCACGTATCAGACACGATCCGTTCCTTTGCACGGCGAATGCTCCAGCCGTTTGCCACTTCCACACTTGCTGTTACTGTCATTGGCGTGAGAGGAGAAGTCGATCAAAAATTTGAGCTCCTAGTTGCGGACGGACATGATGCTGAAGACATTCAAGTTGTAAGTACTTTCAGTACCATATTTTGATTATTGTCATTTCGAAAATCACCTTCATCTTTTCTAATTTCAGTTTGCATATGTAGGTGAGCTTTTTACCAGCTTTTCAAAGTGATTTATACTCACTTGCGGAACAATTCCGCAAAGATGAACCTACTCCTATTATCATCAGAAACGTTGCATGCTCCAACAAAGGAGATGTTCAGCTTCTTACAATTAGCTCATCTATTCTGGCACCAGTTTACTCTAACACATTGAAATCCAAGCTTACCGCTGTTTTCAACACAGACATCAAAAATCAGGGCGAAGTTGTTGCTCGGAAGGTAATGACACTATTCTATTTGATTGGTGTTCTTCTTTCATTCACTTTTACAAATTATGTGCAAATGTAAACACGCTTTTTTTGTTGGATTATTGCAGATTACGGGCTGTATGACTGTGGTCAATCCATCCGCATTACCATACAAGCGAGTGTGTGGTAATTGTAAGCTCGGGGATATCTATCGTCAGCAATCCGGTAATTACCATTGCAACCTTTGTAAGCTGGATGCTCCATGCTCCTTTGTGATTCATATCAATGCTACTATTGCCGTCGAGGATGCACCCTCTGTTGCTGCATTTGTGAGCGCTGCATGGATTCAGGCCCTATTGTACAAGTCTGAATCTGATTTCCTTCATTTTTATGCAACCGACTGCATCGCAGCAATTGAAGCACTAGGATCCCTAGTTGCAAGAGGTGAGTTCCATTTGAGTCCTTTGGGTGAGCTTATTGGATTCAATGAATCCAATGATAATATTGGTGTGATTATAGCATCTTCTTCTATTTGATATAGTTTACAAAAATCAGCCTTGATACACATGTCATAGTGTGTATTATAGCGATTGTGTGTTCTAGTGTGTTCTAGTTTGTTCTAGTGTCTTCAGCATCATGTCCGTCCGCAACTAGGAGCTCAAATTTTTGATCGACTTCTCCTCTCACGCCAATGACAGTAACAGCAAGTGTGGAAGTGGCAAACGGCTGGAGCATTCGCCGTGCAAAGGAACGGATCGTGTCTGATACGTGGAAGAAAAGATTAATTGGAGGATCAAATGGCGGAATCTCGGAGACCTTTGTGGCAGTAGAGATATCTATAGTCTAGTCCGAATCTCCCTTGTCATAATCTGACCGGCCTCTCACACTAAAATTCTCCAACCGCAAAAAATTCCCCCTCTTCAGTTTATCTGCGTGCGTTTTGACCAAATTTCCCTTCATAGTTACGGTTATGGTCGTTGTACCAACTGTGTCCGTAACATCTGCGTGGAAAAACCAGTGAGTTGGAGATTTCGATGGTGACATGGTGCTCCCATAAGAAGACAATACAAAACACTCAAAACCCACATCCCTAATAGCATTATCTATCTCTTCCAATAATACAGTGGGGCGCTCAGCTCGTTTCGTCATGATACCTGCAAAAGAACGATGACACACGAGGTAGCAACAAGCAGAGGAAAACAAAGCCAGGGAGAGCTCTCTCTCTCTTGAAGAAGAAGTGTCCCAACCCGAGGAAGGGTTGGCTTTATATACTCATAAGTTAAAATTATAACTAAGAGTTAATAAAGTAAAAGTCATTCTTTTACCTTAATAGAAATAGAAACTACAAATCGTTTCTAAAAGTTAACTACAGGTTAACTATTTGTGACTTCTATTTTAACACTTCTAATGTCCAATTCACTTTTTACTTCAAATTTTCACTTCCGATTTACTTTTTACCTCATCTTTTCACTTTCGGTTTACTTTTTACCTCATGTTTTCACTTCCGGTTTACATTTTACCTCATCTTTTTAGTTCCGATTTACTTTTTACCTCATTTTTCACTTCCGGTTTACTTTTTACCTCATTTTTTCACTTTTGGTTTACTTTTTACCTCATCTTTTCACATCATGTTTACGTTTTACCTCACCTTTCCACTTCCGGTTTACTTTTTACCTCATCTTTTCACTTCCGCTTAACTTTTTACCTTTTCGTTTTTACCACAATGTTTTTTACTTTATGTTTTATCTTTTATTGTTTGCGTGATATTCACCACAATATGTTTTTAAACTTCTTGTTTTTACATTTACTTTTCACCTTTTAACGATTTTTACCACGATGTTTTTACTTTCGCCTTCTCAATTTTCTCTGAACGTTTTAACCTCATGCTTTTATTGATACGTCCAAACATTCATTTTTAAGTGTATACGACCGCAATGGCAGAAGTGATAGTTTACGATAATCATACCAAATTATTTTTCCATGAAACAAATTTTACTTTAGGAGCTGAATTCATTGCAGCATCGTTCAACACAAACACGAGGAAATCCATTCATATAATAGCTTTGTATAGACCTTCAACACTCCCTGTCACAACTTTCTTGAACCACCTTCGACCCTTTTTAAGTACAATACCAACCTCTTGTCCTACAACAATATCAGGTGATTTTAACATCAACATGTTCAACCAAAATTCATCTGATGTCAAAGAACTCCAAGAATTCATGAAATTTTATAACATGTATGTTCAATTTCAAGAAAGTACAACCATATATGATTCCCAAATTGATCACGTATGGACAAATGCTCCAACTCAACAATGCATCTCTGGAGTTCTTGAAGCATATTGGACAGACCATAAACCGATATATTTTGCATTTAAACTTCCAAATTATGTTCCACAATATCGTCATGTTAATTAATTTTTTTGCTCAAATACTAAGGCAGAGACTACGCGACTAGCCGCTTGTTTTAGTATCTATCAAAGATTTCTTTTACAGATTCTTTTTACAAAAGCGTTTTTATAGTCTCTCCCACTGTGGGGCAAAGACAACAAACCACGAATCAATTGTTTTGTTCAATTGGTATGACCTGCAATATGGGCATTAGAATCAAATTGCCTCATGATAGATTTGTCACTTGTTTAGTGGGGACCACCGTAGAGCGCTTTCCCATCACTCTTCATGGCCAGGATTGTATAGGCTATTGGAACCTCTATCGACCTTGTGCCCACAAATCCAATTACTTTGTGTTTTTGAGGGTAGCCAGTGTCTGAAAAGGAGACAGGACCTTCGGTACCTTAGTGTGCCGTTGCCTACAGTATTGTTCGTCCAAGACTCAATCACTCATAAACAAATCTTCTTAGTGATTTTAACTAACAAATCAATAAGCTTGAGGAGATGGGAGGCTGCACTCTTCAAAGTGGGGGAGCCCAATCTGTTTGCTGATTTCTCCGACATGGAGGATTTCCTCATCGACTATCCGCAGGGAGTCCCCTCGCTCATCACGTTGAGCTCTGAATTAAATCTCCACGAGTACTCACCATTGTGTAGCTTGCAGTCACCAGGGAGCAACGTAGATTGCTTCTCACCCGCGCAAAATTCATTTGTATTGTTAGGGTTCTAAAGTCCTTCAAAGTTTGAAGAAGATACCTAGAATTTTGCTACTACATAATTTTATTTGGTTACTCCAAATAGTTAAAAGGTATGAAAGAGCTTGGTGGTCTTCAAAGTCATGTGAAACATTTTTGAGCACCAAAAGAGGAGCTCAAAAACGTTTCATATGACTTTAAAGACTACCAAGCTCTTACACACATAATAATTGTAGACCACCAAGTTCTTTCATACCTTTAAACTATTTGGAGAAACCAAATAAGACTATATTAAAACAAAATTCTCGGTATCTCTTTCAAAGTTTGAAAGACTCTAATACCAATGAATGTTTGCAATGTATATGACAATACAAAATATAGTCCCATCTTAATTGTATTTTTCCACAATACGATGAATTAAATGGACCATTTCAAAACCATATTTCCTTGGTCCTTTAGGGATTGAAATGACGATTCTAGGTGTTAACCCCTCAGGGAGTGCACTATTCAATAAAGCTAGGAATTACGTGCGTGGATCGCTTTTATTAAAACACCCAGGTATACATTTTTTTGGGGGCTAAAATCATGCAATATATGTACAAATCTCACAACCTCAAAATACATTTCTATATGTACATAGAGGCTAAAAATAAGAAATTGAATTCTAAGCCCCATGTATATTTACTTTCCATTTGATTAAAACATGTCTCCCGTACGTACATTTTGTACGTGCTTGTTCTAAATAATACCCTTGTTGTGCACACAAGTGTATAATTATAGTATTTGAAGAGAGCACTCCTTGGGGTTAACCCCTAAATGTACCAATCCTTAGAATAGAGGTGGATGCTAGCCTCAAAAACATTAGGAGAAATCTGTAGTCACAAAGGGGCCTTTGCCTTTGGCACGTGCTGAAAAATTTAGGCCAAACCGTGCACTTTACATGAGGACACTAATGGTGCCACCGTGGCTGCCAGCAGTGCAGTTCCGTGGGTCGCGCCAATCGACGCTGCCAACACTGCAGACACTGCCAGCACTGCCAGCACTGCGGCTTCCGACGCTGTCAGCGGGCAGCAACTGCACCAATGGGATTACATAAAAAGGAGTACTTGGACAGCCGGTTCACCTACCACGGGCTGGCTTACAGGGCCCTTTGGGACCCCATTTTTCTCCTAATGTAGATATTAGTAACTATGGCTCAGATGTATTTAAGAGGACCATTGCAAGCATAAAATCTATTCAACAAATTTGACTTACTTGTAGTCGGAGGCCTCTTCGATGTTATCAACAGCTTCCGATCCCATCACAAGAGCTTTATTGTAATTGGTAAAGAATTTGATAGACTTACAAAGGTGATTTGGATGAAAGTCATCCAAGGGTCTAAGAGGAAGTTGCAAAGCTTTTATTGTAATTGGTAAAGAATTTAATAGACTTTCAAAAGTGACTTGGATGAAAGTCATCCGGACGATGTTGTATGAGGAATATGCAAGGCTTTCAATATTTTTGTGATCCAGTTTCTAGACGCCGATGTTTCGGGGTTAAACAAATTTCCACCTTACCAGAAAGCTAGGACCTTGTGATAAGGCCAGCGTTCACGTGTCAAGCGGAGGGATGAAGAAGAAGGCAATACGGGATGAATGAATATGCGGCACAACCAGAGAGGCGCCGGCTGCCGTGGCCATGCGCTCCGTGAACCAGATCCTGCTCTGCTCGTCGCCGAAATCCGACGGAGGCGATGGCGCCGTTACCTGTTGCATGCTGCCTGCCCTCTTCCTTCCACTTGGCACCCCACTTCCACGCAAATCGACACCTCAACACCACCTTTTCCCCCTCCCCCACTCGCCATATAACACTTCCAACTCTCCCCTCCTTACAATCCATCTCACAGAACGTATTCACCCTTCAATTCGCTCCAGATATCACGGCATTCCTGATCGACTAGCATTCTCCTCTCACTCATTGTTTTCATCGATCTTCCTAACCTGCAGTAGCTACTTGATATAGCCAGCAGTACGTTAGAGCGTTCGACATATCGACCGAGATGGCAACCTCAAGCATGTTGAGCAGGAGCTGCGTCCACACCGTCGCTGGGCTTCCGTCCCTGGGAGCTCCATCCACAACACGCAGCACCGCCCCGTTCCTGGCCACAAGACGACTCTCGCAGACGGCGCGCCGCAGCTTAGTGGTGGTGTCAGCGAAGCAGGACCAGACTCCTCTGGTACGTTTATTGATCGTCCCTCCCTCCCTGCATGCATTGTCAATACTGTTGATGGCATGAATTCAAATACTCACCATGCATCAATTGGAGTTTCTCTCTACTCAAAAGCCGGCATGAAATCTCAGTTTCATATTGGTTTATGTCTTAAATTTTGATAGATCATAGACTTGGGGTTTAGAACTCTTTTGATTCAAAGGAAAACTCTGCCAAAAATGTGATAATGTAGGGTACTCGAAACTCTGAAAATTAGTACTTTCAAGTGTCTCGAACATTAGAAATTAGTACACATGGTTTTTGACTGAAATTTTCGGTTCGAAAGTAGATTTATGGTTTCCAGTCTTCGGTTGTGGCTGCAGTTCAAATGCAGTTAGGAAATTTATAGAGAAGGGGTGGTGATGTAACGTGTATGGTGAGTGTGTGCAGCCGGGGACGAAGGTGGAGCCGGAGAAGAAGGACGACCCGCTGCGCATCTTCGAGGGGTCGCCGGTGGAGAAGTTCTACCGGGCGGAGGAGGAGCGGCGGCCGGAGGACGGCAACACCAGCACGGAGAGCCTGATGAAGTTCGACGGGCCGGCGCCGGAGACCATCAACAGCCGGCTGGCCATGCTGGGCATCACGTGGGCGTTCGTGGCGGAGATCGTGACGGGGCAGAGCGTGTGGGAGCAGGTGACGGAGGGGCGCGGGCTGATCTGGTTCCTGTTCGTGGCGCCCATCATCATCGGCGCCACGCTCATCCCCATGTACAACAAGGAGTCCCCCGACAGCCGCGCCAACGGCCCGTTCAACGCCAAGAACGAGCGCTGGAACGGCCGCGCGGCCATGATCGGGCTGGTGGCGCTGCTGGTGACGGAGAACGTCTACCTCAAGGGCCCGCTGCTGGGATTCATCCACAGCTCCCTCAACCTGTAAATTGTCCAATCGAGCGAATGCCAGCTAGCGCGCATGATCGAATTGCACAGCCGATGAATTTGGCTGCAAGGGAGTGGAGCGTGAATTCATGCCAAGTTTGAATGTATATTTTGGTAGCGAGTGATGGGAAGTTTTTGTGTGAGTGTACACTACGTCAGCGGTGAATTGAGGGGATTATGGAGAGATCGAGGCCATTGACTGGCACCTGCAATTGGGTGTTGCGTCAAATGAAATGATGTACATATCATCTTTGATGTGAGAAATGTATGCACTTAGTGCTCAGTATTCAACTATGTGATTAAATTTCATGTTGTGGGCTGGTGATTTGCAAATTCTCATGAATGATGTGCTAGTTCGTGATCCGTGATTTGCGATTTACTTTGTGGTTTAAAAATTGTTCCCAAATGTAGTGTTTCTTGAAAAGAGTGTACCTGCGCGTGACGACGACGTAGGGAGGCTGTGCAGCAGGAGGCTTGGCGAAGCCTTTAGGAAGACACTGGAGTTTCGAGTCAGAGAGAGAAGGAAAGTTGGCTGTAGCACAATTTGCGAGAGCTGCGTTTTTACAGAATTGATATTTTTTTTTTAAGTACATTTTGTAAGTGATCATCAGAATTTTCTTTATAAATCATAGCGATTTCTAAATTTCACTAAAATTTGTGAAAAATTCATGCTTTGTAGTAGACATGTGGTTTCATTTACTTAAAATATAAATTTGAATTCTTGTAATATTTAGTGGCAATATTGAGTGTGATAGGGAAAGCGTGATTTAGGAGACAGTTGGGGGCATTTAGGGATTAATGCCTCATTAATTTGGGTAATGCCTAGAGACACTAAGGGCGGCACTCACTACCTGTGCTCATATAATTTTTTTGGTAAAACTATGTTCAATAAACTCTTCATCAACTAGTAGAAAGGGGGTCTTTGGGCACTAAGGAATAGTGTTTTAGCATATTCCACACCCAATACTACTTTATCAGTAGTTAAATGAACAGATGTAGGCTCAAGGTGATGATTAGTGTGCATGAAGAAAATACAGTGGGCATGAAGGCTATTGAATGTTATATATGCACCCCTCTAGTTCCTCTAAGTACAGTGGTTAGCAAAAGTGTTTGGACAGTAATGACAATCTCAGTTTAGTAGTAACACTTGTCAAGTTTGGTAGGTAGGTGCTGATTTTTTCAGCTAATTATAACTAAAGAGCCATTTGTTAACTAGAAAGAGTACCATCATTGACATTGAGCCACTTGCAAGGGCAGCAGTTCATGATGTGTCAATCATGGGTTTCCAATTCATTATGCACACAAGTTGTGCATCTAAAAAATCTTGAGAATGAACATGTATTTATGGAGACTTCTTGCATTTCATGATTCATTGTGATTGAGTAAGATTGCTCTTGATTAGCTATGGCTCCTAGAAGGTCTCTTGCTGAACGTGAGTTAGTTCTTCAGATGCATGAGAGAGGGAATTCGTACTTTGAAATTTCAGCGGTTTTAGGCATCTCTCGAAGCACTTGCCATGCTATTGTGCGGAGGTTTACAGTGAGAGGTCATTTGAGAGATGCTCTTTCACAAGGGAGACCTCGAATTCTTGATGAACGTGGTGATCGTGAGGTTGTAAGGTTGTTGAATGCACCATCTAATGGTACAGCTGCAGCAGTGGGTAGAGAAATGCGATCTCAAGGATTGGATTTGAGTGATGATACAGTTAGAAGATGTCTTCGGAGGCAGGGATTGAGAGCACGACTGAAAACTAAGAAGCCATTCTTGTCAAAAAAGCACAAAGCACGTCGATATGCATGGGCAAAGAAGTGTAGGCATGCAAGTTGGATGGATTGGAGTTATGTGATTTTTTCAGATGAGTCAAAATTCAATTTGTTTGGCTCAGATGGGAAGCAGTATTGTTGGAGGAAGAGAGGAGAGCATCTTTTAGATCAGCATGTGCAACCTACTATCAAATTTGGGGGTGGAAACATTATGGTTTGGGGATGTAAGACTTGGGAGGGAGTTGGCAACCTTCGTCTTATAGAAGGGAACATGGATAAGTTTGTGTATCGGGAAATTTTGGAGATGGAGCTCATGAATACTATACACATGCATGATTTAGGAGAGGAGAATGTTATTTTTTAGCACGACAACGATCCCAAACATACTTCTAAGTATGTTACAGATTGGTTGTTAGCACAGAAGTTTCAACTAATTTGGCATCCGGCTCAATCTCCTGACTTGAATCTTGTAGAACACCTTTGGAATTAAGTAGATCGTCGTATGAGAATGTCGGAGAAGAAACCCACTAACAAGAAGGATTTGTGGGAGAAATTGCAAGAAATTTGGTATAGCATTGAGATTGATACCGTGAGGAAATTGATCATGTCTATGCCTGAGAGAGCTGCAGATGTTTATCAAGCAAAAGGTGGCTATACACGATAGTAGTCATTATGATTGTACATTCAAGTTTTTAGGTAGTCATCATGATTCTACATTCAAGTTTTTAGCTTGATTTTGTAGCTCATGGCTTTGTTTCCCATGTAAATAGATAACCATTTCACTTTTTGCATAAAGATTTGGACACCCACATCATGTGTTTTATTTTTGATTGATTTCTTGATTGACATTTTTGATTATGAATGTTATGTTACATGTTTGTTGTAACTATGTGATTGTATGTTTAAATTTTTACAACTTGAAAGTGAGTTATGTAGGAAAACTAGCTCATATTGGAAGTGGAAGCATCCTGTCCGAACACTTCTGCTGACCACTGTATGTAGTTCTACATTTCAAGTGAGCTCATTGAGAAAAAGTGGAGAAGTTGTCGTAAAATATAGAAATTTCTCAAGCCCTTGATTTCATGGCAACTTCTCCCTAACCAATTAAATTTGTTTATGTACGTTCAAGTCCATGGAAATGCGCACCACTTCATTACTAGATATGAGACAAATTGAAATACTGACTTTTCTCCTCCTCTCACCTACTTTCGATCCATGGGCAACTTCTCAAACAATTGGAAGTTGGCTCTTATTATTGTATGGCATCTTTCTACAATAAAATCTTCGATTGTGGTTCATTCTACATACCTTTTTGAGGTTCAATTCTTACAGTCACGACATAATATTTTTGAGCTTGTAGTGCAATTATCTCATCCTTGTTAAAAATTTAACCAATGTGACATTAAAATGTCTCTTGTGCAATTTGATTCCAAATTATTTTTTATCTCACCTTGGACAAATTTGACTAAAATGATTATTGCAATAGAAAGAAATGTTCAAAAGATTTTTGTGTACAAGGTAATTAAGGAGAAAAGAAAGTTTTACACCATCTTCTCTGTCTCTTGTCTTTTTCTTTGAATTCTTTCTTGTCTCTCTCATTTCATCATTTTTTGTCTCCTTCGTCGCTGCTCTTCTTTTATTCACAATTACCTTTATTACCGCATTTACATTCCTCATGTAGGTAAAATCATATACACTATAATATAATTTGCACTGGATTGAAGATTGTTGTCTCAGAATGCAAGCATCATCTGAATGCATGCAATTATTTACCGCAAATTTCAAACTATGACAATATTTGTTGAATTAAAACTTTCCACGTATAGTGCTCCAGCTAACTCTCCTTCTCTCTCTCTGACTCGAAACTCCAGTGTCTTCCTAAAGGCTTCGCCAAGCCTCCTGCTGCACAGCCTCCCTACGTCGTCGTCACGCGCAGGTACACTCTTTTCAAGAAACACTACATTTGGGAACAATTTTTAAACCACAAAGTAAATCGCAAATCACGAATCACGAACTAGCACATCATTCATGAGAATTTGCAAACCACCAGCCCACAACATGAAATTTAATCACATAGTTGAATACTGAGCACTAAGTGTATACATTTCTCACATCAGAGATGATATGTACATCATTTCAGTTGACGCAACACCCAATTGCAGGTGCCAGTCAATGGCCTCAATCTCTCCATAATCCCCTCAATTCACCGCTGACGTAGTGTACACTCACACAAAATCACTCAGTACCAAAATATACATTCAAACTTGGCATGAATTCCTACTCCCTTGCAGCCAAATTCATTGGCTGTGCAATTCGATCAAGCGCGCTAGCTGGCATTCGCTCGATTGGACAATTTACAGGTTGAGAGAGCTGTGGATGAATCCCAGCAGCGGGCCCTTGAGGTAGACGTTCTCCGTCACCAGCAGCGCCACCAGCCCGATCATGGCCGCGCGGCCGTTCCAGCGCTCGTTCTTGGCGTTGAACGGGCCGTTGGCGCGGCTGTCGGGGGACTCCTTGTTGTACATGGGGATGAGCGTGGCGCCGATGATGATGGGCGCCACGAACAGGAACCAGATCAGCCCGCGCCCCTCCGTCACCTGCTCCCACACGCTCTGCCCCGTCACGATCTCCGCCACGAACGCCCACGTGATGCCCAGCATGGCCAGCCGGCTGTTGATGGTCTCCGGCGCCGGCCCGTCGAACTTCATCAGGCTCTCCGTGCTGGTGTTGCCGTCCTCCGGCCGCCGCTCCTCCTCCGCCCGGAAGAACTTCTCCACCGGCGACCCCTCGAAGATCCGCAGCGGGTCGTCCTTCTTCAACGGCTCCACCTTCGTCCCCGGCTGCACTCAGTCACCATACATTGATGATGCACAAATTAAACACAGGTCTTCAATACATTCAGTTCGTCACGTACCACCCCGGCGCGCCGTATCTACGTACAGTATATCATAGGCTCTCCTAGAGCTCTAGACATATTTCCCAACTAGCTGCATATGAAGTACTGCAGCCCCAACTGAAGACTGTCCTGGAAGCCCAGCTTAATGACCACATATCTACACCCGTCATAGACCTTCTTGGATCCCAAGATTTCAATTGAGCACTTCTCAAAAACCATGCGTTCCAGACACTCGAAAGTATGTTCAACACTTGAAAATTTTGACCTTGGACTCTACAATATCACATTTTTGGCACTCTCAAGTTTACCTATTTCAATTCATCAACAGAGTTATAGAGTTTTCCGTTGACTCAAAAAGTTCTGAACCCCACTTTAATATCGAAGTTTCAGACATGAATAGACTGAAATAAGGGAATTGAATGGTTCCGGGCTTTTGAGTTGAGAAAAACTGTAAGTAATGCATGGTGAGTTTTTGAATTATCCATGCCATCAACAGTACTGACAATGCATGCAAGGAGGGACGATCAATAAACGTACCAGAGGGGTCTGGTCCTGCTTGGCTGACACGATCACTAAACTGCGGCGCGCCGTCTGCGAGAGTCTTGTCGCCAGGAACGGGGCGGTGCTGCGTGTTGTGGATCGAGTTCCCAGGGACGGAAGCCCAGCGACAGTCTGGACACAGCTCCTGCTCAACATGCTTGAGGTCGCCATCTCGATCGATATATCGAACGCTCTAACGTACTGGCTATATCAATTAAGTAGCTACTGCAGGTTACGAAGATCGATCAAAAAAATGAGTGAGAGGAGAATGCTAGTCAGGAATGCGGTGATAGAAGCGAGTGTGTGAATACTGTGAGATGGATTGCAAGGAGGAGAGAGTTGGAAGTGTTATATGGCGAGTGGGGGAGGGGCAAAAGGTGGTGTTGAGGTGTCGATTGGCGTGGAACGGAGGCGCCAAGTGGAAGATTGCAAGCACTGCATCATGGCCTCCGTCAGATGAGCAGAGCGCCGTGGAAGGTGCACGGAGCGCCTGGCCAGCCTCTCTGGTTGTGCCACATATTCATTCATCCTGCTCCATCTCTACTTCTTCATACATATCATTTATTCATTCATCTCATTTCGCCTTCGTTTTCAATCCCTGCATACTCATTCATCCCGTTTTGCCTTCTTCTTCATTCCCCCGCTTGACACGTGAACCCTGGCTGGCTTATCACAAGCTCCTGGTCAAGTATCTGGTTAAGTGGAAAGTTAACCCCCTAAACGTACCAACCCTTTGTACAGAAGTAGATGCTAGCCCCGAATATAGGTATTAGCATGGTTCAGATGTACATGAGGTGTACATGAGAGGACCATTGCAAGCATAGAATCTACTCAAATTTTTTGACGTACTTGTACTTGAAGGCTTCTACAATATTATCAACAGTTTCCCATCATAAGAGATTTATTGTAATTGGTAAAGAATTTAATAGGCTTACAAAGGTGACTTGGATAAAAGTCATCCAAGGTTGTATGAGAAAGTTACAAGGCTATGAATCTGTTCGTGATCCTGTTTCTGAACGCTGGAATGTCCGATTGACCATTTTCTGGTCGCCTAAACAGTAATGACGGCCATGGTCAGAATATGTCATTTTCTGAGTTTCAGTTTCTTATCAAAATTGGGGTAGAGATCGTGTTCTAGTGTTGTTTGATGCATTTCATTTGGGTGATGGCCTGATATAGGTACCTCCTTCAAAAATAGTGTGATTTTCGAGAAATATTTTTTTGATAATTGAAACATTGAAAAATTACAAAACTTAGAGGGTGTTATAGGCGCCATGGCTGTGACTATATATATGGTGTTAAAGACGAAATTTCTAGCACACATAAAGTGAGTTAGACATAAGCCACACTATATGAGACGCGTAAAAGTGATACCCATATCAGGCCATTCCCCATTTGCAATATTGAGGTTCACAGAGGAATTTTTCAAAGACAAACACCTCAGCAATGTCCTAATGTTATAAAACTTCCTATTTTTGTGTAAGTAATGATGTTCTCTCCTTTGAAATTTTTTATTTTTTTATTTTTAGAATAGAACGTTTAGTTTTATCGAATCATACCAAATTTCAAGTTTTAAAATAAAAGAATAAATTTAGGTAAATATTAAATGGTGAATGCTCTTAAATTCATTAAATGAGTGTCTTAAATAATTTTTTGAAAGTTTGAGGGTAGAAATTATTACTAAACATGATCACGCTTCTCATTTTTTTGACTCGTTTAACGTGTGCTAGAAATTGCACATTTTCAATATATATGAATTTGATAACAAATTCATGAGAAAGTTGTAATTTACTCTATCCAAATTCCAAAATGCTATTGAGTAAGAAAAATTGAACAATTTTGATATTCTTTAGATCAATTGTTCAATTTTGTTTAATTACTTAACATCTTCATCCTAAAACCATATGATATACTTAGATAAAAACTCAATAAAGTGCAGGACTTGTTTTAATAGAAAACCTTAAATACGTAGTCCTTTCACTACTACAATATTACCAGGTGTTGAATATGTTAAATTAGGAAAAAAAATTCAATTTTCGAATTTGACCTATATAGCACATGATTGTATCAACACCATGTACTTTTTGTCATTTTCCAATATTTTTTTCATTTCTGGAAGGACATTTCTCCAAAGTCCAAAGAGTCTGGGAAGTGATACCCTTACTGTGCCATTGCCGGACATTTGTTGCTCAAATTCACCAACACCCGACCACCAAGAATTACTCGAATCACAACGTGAGTCACAATGTTAATGTCCGTCCATCACGACCTCCAATTCTTAAATTAATACCACCATGACGAGAACTACCAGTACAGCACAGTAATACTACCAATCCATCCATCCTCAAACAATTGCACGTCCAACAGTCGTTCTTGCGTCGATATACCAGCTACTTCCCAAGGGTACAACTAATAATTTGCCGACACTTGAACTCCCACATTTTAGGGTTATGAAACCCTCGACTTCATGACAAATTCTCCTTAACTAATCAAATTTGTTCATGTTCAAGTCCATAAACGTGTGTTCTACTTTATGACTAGGTATGAGACAAATTGTAATACCACTTTTCCCTTCCTCTAGTCCTCTTACCTACTGCTCATAGGTTTAAAAAGTAAAGGAAAAATGGAGGTTCTCAAGCCCAAGATTTCATGGCAACTTCTCTAACCAATCAAATTTGTTCATATTTCACCTTAAACAAGTACCAAGGAATGTGCACAACTTCATGACCAGGTATGAGCTAGACAAACCCAAATTTCACTTTTTCCCTACTCTTGCCTAATTTCATGGGCAACTTCTCTAACCCATGGAACTGGGCTCTTATTCTGGTATAGCATCTTTCTAAAATGAAACCTTGGATTGTGGTTCATTCTACATACCGGTACCTGTTTGGAATTCAATATTTTTCATGACATGATATTTTGAGCTTACACAATTCCATTCTTCTTAAAAATTTACCTAGTGTGACATTGATCTCCGTCTGCATTCATGCAACGCACACGTTACATCTCCACCCCAGCCGTCTCTACACTTCTCCTAGATTTCCCAACTGCAAACTGCAGCCCCAATTGAGGTCTGTCCAAGCCCAGCTTTACCACATATCTATAACCCTCCTAGACTTTCGAGCTTAAGATTTCAGTCGGTCATAACTTCTCAAAAACTGAAAAACCATATGTACAAATCATCAAAGCTCAAGACACTTGAAAATACTAATTTTCAGAATAGCACACCTTTGGCACTCTGAAATTTGCGCCACTCGATCAATTCATCAACAACATTATAGAGTTTTCCTTTGGCTCAGAGTAAATCACAAATCACAAACTAAAGCATCATGAGAATTTGCAAATCACCAGCACACAACATGAAACTTAATCAGATAGTTGAATACTCACATAGAATTTTCATATCAAAGATAAGATATCATTACAGTGGACATGACACCCAATTGCAGGTGCCAGTCAATAGTCTCCTTCCACAAGAAGAAAGCGCACTCCAAAATTCTCTTCACCACGCACGTAGTGTACACTCAAAACCAAAACTACCATCACTCGCTACCAAAATATATACATTCTCTCTCTCCTGCACGCATGCATGCATGCACAGCCAGATCGATCGAGTGTGCAATACAATGCAAGCGCGCTAGATTACAAGCTCGATTTGACAATTTACAGGTTGAGGGAGCTGTGGATGAATCCCAGCAGCGGGCCCTTGAGGTAGACGTTCTCCGTCACCAGCAGCGCCACCAGCCCGATCATGGCCGCGCGGCCGTTCCAGCGCTCGTTCTTGGCGTTGAACGGGCCGTTGGCGCGGCTGTCGGGGGACTCCTTGTTGTACATGGGGATGAGCGTGGCGCCGATGATGATGGGCGCCACGAACAGGAACCAGATCAGCCCGCGCCCCTCCGTCACCTGCTCCCACACGCTCTGCCCCGTCACGATCTCCGCCACGAACGCCCACGTGATGCCCAGCATGGCCAGCCGGCTGTTGATGGTCTCCGGCGCCGGCCCGTCGAACTTCATCAGGCTCTCCGTGCTGGTGTTGCCGTCCTCCGGCCGCCGCTCCTCCTCCGCCCGGTAGAACTTCTCCACCGGCGACCCCTCGAAGATGCGCAGCGGGTCGTCCTTCTTCTCCGGCTCCACCTTCGTCCCCGGCTGCACACACTCACCATACCATACATGCACAAATTAAACACAGGTCTTCAATATATATATTCGACACCACCCCGGCGCGCCGTATCTACGGATATCACAGGCTCTCCTAGCTAGACATATTTCCCGACTAGCTGCATTTAATTTGAACTGCAGCCCCAACTGAAGACTAGAAACCATATATCTACTCCCATCTCACAATTTCAGTCGATCACTTCTCAAAAACCGTGTGTAATAATTTCCAATGTTCTAGACACTTGAAAGTACTAAATTTCAGAGTTTCGACTACCCTACATTATCACAGTTTTAGCAGAGTTTTCCTTTGAATCAAAAGAGTTCTAAACCCCAAGTCTATGATATCAAAATTTAAGACATGAACCAATATGAAACTGAGATTTCATGCCGGCTTTTAAGTAATGCATGGTGAGCTTTTGAATTATCCATGCCATCAACAGTACTGACAATGCATGCAGGGAGGGACGATCAATAAACGTACCAGAGGAGTTTGGTCCTGCTTGGCTGAGACGACGACTAAGCTGCGGCGCGCCGTCTGCGAGAGTCTTGTCGCCAGGAACGGGGCGGTGCTGCGTGTTGTGGATGGAGCTCCCAGGGACGGAAGCCCAGCGACAGTGTGGACGCAGCTCCTGCTCAACATACTTGAGGTTGCCATCTCACAGGATGTATCAACTAGCTACTGTAGGTTACGAAGATCGATCAAAACAAATTAAAAGAATGCTTGCTCGATGAGAATGCTAGAATGGAATAGTGAGAGGGGCGTAAGGGTGAATGTTGTGGGATGGACTGATTGTAGGGAGGAGAGAGTTGTGAGTGTTATATGGCGAGGGAGGGGAGGAGGGGAAAATGAAAAGTGGTGTTGAGGTGTCGAGCAAGTAGAACTGGGGCGCCAAGTGGAAGAGGGCAAGCATTGCAGCATCGCCTCCGTTGGATTTCGGCGACGAGCAAACGGACTGTGAGGAAAAGGTGCACGGAGCGCCTGGCCAGCCTCTCTGCTTGTGCCGCATATTCATTCATCCTGTTTCGCCTTCTTTCTTCATCCCCTGCACATTCATTCATCCCGATGCGTCATCCCCCGCTTGACACGTGAACCCTGGCCTTATCACAAGCTAAGTTACTGGCTTCTAAATTGTGATTTAGGCCAGGCTTCCATGTAAGTTATGGGTGGCCGTCCCTCAAACATAACATTCAGTAGCCTTTGAAGAGATTGCTTTTTAGTTTCATCCACCTTTTTATATATGGAGTGATGAGTGATTTCGAATTAAATGAACTATTGAATCAAATAAATAATTACAAAACAATGTTGAATTGTGAATGAATCAAATAAACAATTGCAAACCACTGTTGAATTGTGAATGAATCAAATAAACAATTATAAAACATTGTTGAATTGTGATTGAATGAGTGCTTTCGAATTACTGTTCACCATGGTTGATTGTTCTTGCTTAATTCCACGTGCCCCCATAGCTATTGATGTGATGTGGAATATTCCTCATCATTTCGTTGAAGGAATGAAATGACGTGGGATATTCCACATCATTCTGTTGGAGGGAGGCAACAAACACAAGGGCTACTAAATGTTATGAATTGAGGAAGCTCTACCGAAATGGGTGAAATTAAAACTCAAGAGTATATATTTCATTTGTACGGAAATGGGTGGAATATGGGTGGTTCTTAAGACCTTATTTCTTGTCTTCTAGTGCCTTTCACCCAACTGATTTTAACATAGAAGTCTGCCTTTAGCGTCCAGGACAATACTCCCTCTGTCGCTTGGATAATTCGCTTTATGATTGCTCATGGCCCATTCACACCAAGCCCTTACCGCACTTGCATTTGTGTTCCCAAAATGAAGGAAGGTAAAACCAAGAAACAAAAAAATATTCAAAGCCTTGTCTTTTCTTGTTGCAACTATTGTTCAAGCACTGCGCAACTGCATTACAATGCCGCAAGTAAATCCATGCTCCATTTTCGCGTTACGTTCCTTTCTATCATACATTAGAGTAATTTCTAATTGCATATTTTATGTTTATTGATTAACCCCTAAACGTCCTCACCTATGTCCAATTTGGGCAGTTTTGCAAAGATGCATTATAAAATGCAACTAACATGAATATTTAAAACTTGATGTATGAATAAAAGTTATACATTTTGAAATTTAGATTCAATCTATACGGTTAGATCTTTGATTGCTATCACTAATATTTTTCTATGAATTTTGAAACACAAAATAAAAATAATTTTGTAATTCGATTACGAATAAAATATTGAGAGTATGGGGATGAAATTTGTTGTGATGGCTTAGGATGTAGTACTCTAGGTGTAGTGATTTTTGGGGATTTTTTGGATGCTTGATTTTATGAGTTTATTTTTTCAAGAACACTTTTAGACTAAAATCTTCAAAATTTTGGGTGAAACACTGCAACACGAAATGAGGCGTAAAATTTTCAGAAATTGTTTGCTTTTCGATCGGATCACTCATACATGAAGCTAACTTCCCATTAAAAATTTCAATAAAAAAATTACACTACAAAAAGTGCATGACGGATGAGAAACTGTGGATGAAATCTGTACATCAAGCAAAATATGCATGGTTGGGCAGTTAGGGGTTAATAACAAATTCTCTCAAAGTTACCTAACGCATGCATGTATATGGTAGCATTGGTGTATGTAATGGACAATCAAATTATTTGTTCCATCGTAAACTTCATGTTTGCTCAAGCCACTAATCCTACAGGCTTCGAATTCACACTATTGTGCTCAGGGTGTACACCATTGGACTGATTAATTCTTCTATTTTGAAGGTTGAGCAATCTTACGATGGGATGCCCAAAACAGTATTTCTCAACCGATGGACACTGTTTAACTATTTGGAGATCAATAGTGTCCCTATAAAATCCACAATGATAAAAATTTCAAGTAAACCTTCTAAATAATGTAGCGTTCCAATGATGAATGACAATTTTACACTCCCTCTGTTTAGAAATAATCATCCTAGTTTTTAGCACTTTTTTTTTGCAATATTCTTCCTACTTCAAACATGAACCATGTCCACTTCAAATGGGGTGGACGATGAGAGTGGCATAATTAATACTACGTAAGTTCTACTTTTAAAATTTATAATCCATTTTTTGAGTACTAAGACAGTTATCTTTTGGTAAAAATAAACGTTGAGGGTAGAAACAAGGTAGGGTGGACCAAAATGGAAAACTCATCTAGATACTAATTAATATATATAATTACTTCCAATCCTTGTAGGCTGATAAGAATTCAAATGTGCCCAACTTTAAAACAATCAATGTAGTTAATAACTTAATATTCCTTGCATATTATACAATATTCGAGTTTCCTTGCACAAGGCTCCTAAAATCCCTGTAGAAAAACATTGTGATTGAGAGATTATTTTGTCACACTTTACAAATATCACTTAGGGAGTGTGTTCTATTACCAAATTTAATCCACTAGTTCCTCCAACTATAGGCTAGTACTTCAAAAAACTAGCTTAGGATTTCTTTCATATATTTTGATTTGAGCTTTTTTGATAGAATTTGCCAATAAGACCATTGCAAATTTTTTAATTAATTGCATATAGGTGGGTGTATGTGATGTTATAACCAACACCATGAACTCCCCTATGACACATCACACGTAAAATTGTCATTGTGTTTAAGATAAATGTTGATAATTTAGTTGTGTACTAGTGCCAATTATATGATAGCTCCATTCAAGTACCTTGTTAATGCACGTGTTCACCCAAAATATAGTGAAGTGTCTCCTCCAAGGCCGGCACATATAATGACCAAGATCTAGATGAAATTAGGCATCTTCCTTTTTGATCAATGAGTCAAATGTTTTGTAGACCTGTAGGTCGTCCTCTGCCACCTTTGCATTACTTATTGAGTTCCTTTTTCGGCTACTGATATTTGATTCAAAGCAAAGGACAATTGTGACAGTTGCATTCAGAGAAATACATGAAAATTTCTTAAAACTAAAACAAAACAAACAAAATAAACAAACAAAAAAGGAATTGTAGTGGATACAATTTGAAAAAAATGAAAGGATGGTGATCGGCTACTAAGGGAAAGAGTTCAAGGTGGGAATTAAAATAGTTATTATTGTTGTAGAAGTATGAGGATACTACCAAAATAAGGATATAATATTGGTTGTAAGATCAAAATTACGTGGGTACAAGTGGCACCAAACGATGTCATTTTGTTGCAAACTGCCAAAGGATTAAAGGATTTAGCAATAGCAAAAAATTCCAAAGGACTATAAAATTCATGCTATTGTAAATGGTGGTGCAAAAGATCCAAGTAAATGTTCAATTTTTTTAACATGATAGTAGGGTTTTTAGTTCAAGTTTCAAATGTTCAATTTACTATAAATATAAGCACAAGACTTGGGTAAGGCTTCTCTAGTGGAATGTGCTTCTCTTCGACTTCAAAGACATAGAACTTAAAGGCGATGTTAAAGCTTAGGTTTGACTCTTTCAATCAAGAAACTCTCTTTAAGTGCATTTGAAATGAATCAGAAGTTGTAAATATAGTTTGGCTTATTCTTTCTATGGTAACTACCTTCTTTTTCTTCTTTGTTGGATTTGGTGCAGATGATGATGATTTCTCAACATGAACTACTTCATACATTAGTCACTTTGATGTGCCTTTTCCTTCCTCTGTAAACTAGATTTAACATATGCAAGTAAAAAAAAACACTCTTTTAAAATCCCTCAAATCACTTAGTAAAATCTTTTTACAAACAAAGGAATTCATATATAAAATCATTATATTGAAATACACATCAAATAGCATGTATAAAAAAAATAGAGCGTTTCAAAGGATACAAAACAAACACCTGAATCTAAATGCTTTCACTTCAATTTGAAAATTAGTTTTTCATTGTTTTTCTTATCTATTTGATCACTTGGAGATTTCATTGTTGATACAAGACTTCTAGCAAGAAAGTGAACTCCATCCTCAAAGCTTAATAATTGAGAACTATTTGTAGCTTCTCCATGCATAGCGAATGCTCCCCCATCATTTGGAGGCCCATTTCTTTGATATTGTGTGCATGTGTTGGTGCTAATTGCTTCAACCCCTAGAAGCCAAATGAAATTATTTGGACTTTTTATATGGGTCAACATCATATCAACTTCATTTTCTTTGAATGAGATGGTAGAAATTGGTATCAAAGGCATATTTTTTATGCTAACCAAATGTTGCATGTTTGTAGAAAGAGAATCAAAATATGTCAAAGGAAAAAATCCAAGTTGTAAGGGTTTAAAAAGAGACTTTGAAAATGAGTATATTTGGTTGGCACAATTGGAAGAGGTTGGTTTTTACGCTAAAATGAAACATGCATGCCTAAGATTGCATCACCTTTTAAAAAGTGCAAAACTTCATTCTTGGATTGAAATATATGCCGTGATTTGTGATCATGGTAATACTGCAACAAAATGATATTTATTTCAATGTTTTTATAATATGTTATGACAACACCAAAAAATAAAATGAAATAAATTGATGTAAACCCATAATGATTACCCAATATTGAGATTTTTTTCTTACAAAAGGTATTTGGGGATAAAAAAGATGCCTTGAAAAGTTAACTACAATAAAAATTTAAAAAATATCATCACTTGACAACAAGCAAGAAAACCACGATGACGTTAAAAACATACCTTATCCTTGAAACAAGCTTTGGTGTCTCCTTGGAAAATCTCCAACACCCATCCTTTTGGTAGCCAATTTAGGTTGATGATCTTCATGCGCATAACCTAAAGAAGATTTTCTGTTATACATCTCTTTCACGATGTTATTTTCATTAGGTTCTTTTTGGAGAAAATTCATTTTTGAGCGGCGTTGAAACACATTAATTTTTTCTTTAGTCTCAATCTTGGCAGAAACATTTAGATGGTGTTTAGCTTGAGGCAAAGGATTTGTTGAGAGATGTTGAAAAATGTTAGGGTTGCCTTCTATGTCAATCTTGGCGGAATTATTTACAGGCCTAGGCGAATGAGTTTTTTTGAAGCGGCGTTGAAATACTTTGAGGTTGCATATGGCCTCAATTTTAGCAGGAACGTCTGTATAATGCTCAATGTGAGGTGGCTGATTCTTCTTCTGTGGACGGCGTTGGAATACATTAAGATTTTTTTCTGTTTCAACCCTGGAAATGGTATTATTACAATTCTTGTTGTCTATATCAATAATTGAGGTTGTTATATGTTGAGATGGCATTCCAATGACATTTGTTGGAGTATGAGAACCTTGTTGATGACGTGGCCTCCTTACATAATGTTTGATTTTCCTATCACTTAAAGGATCTTCAATCTTCAAAAGCTCTATAGCTGAATCAATTGTAGCTCTTTCTAATACATTGTTCCGTTTCTTCTTTCGTATATAGACATTCAAAACCTTAGGTGCTGCATTCACTCTGAATTCTTCTTTACATCCTTCTACAGTAGCGGCTTTTACTTCAAGGTTAGAAGTAGCTTGTTCATCCTTATGTTTACTAGTTGGAGCAATTTTTTCTTCTACATTCCCTACCAATCTCTTTATATTAGTTTTTTCCGCATCTAATATTTTGATTACAACATTTTGGTGTTTCCTGTCAACAAAGTTAGGGATCACTTTTGCTTCATTTTGCACCCCTAATTTCCAAAATTTTGTAGTAATCGGACTTTTAGCATCATAACAAATTGATTCATTTTCATGCATCTTGTTTGTTTTGTTATTTGCTTCAATATGACAGCTAGGCAATTCTTCTCGATCAATGCTCCATTTTTTACTGTGAAGTAGTTGCTTACTTGTAGGGCTTCTCACTTGAATAGCAAATAGTGCTTCATCTCCGAAGGTACTAATTGTATCATTTGCATCTTGTTGCATTGTACAACCAACATTCTTGTTCATAGTTCTATAGTTGAATAAGCCTTTTTTTTCATCCTCTTTGGTATGTACTTTGGTTTGCATATTCTCACGTGCATGTATGTGAGTAGCCACCGTCATCCTTGCGCATCTTGAGTGAAGTCTCTTCGTAATCTTTGAACTCCTCTCAGACACTGGTTCATTAGCTTGTAACTTTCTGACAAGATTTCTATCACTCTCTTCAAGAAAATCACTATGATTCAAATTCCTTCTATCAAAGCTGCTGACGTACACTTTTTGAATTGGATCGACTAAATTTCTTAATAACCTTGTTCTCTTTGTAGGTCTTGAAGAAAATTCATCCAATCCCTGATGAATATCAATTGCACATACATCTGTTGAAAAATTTGTCATCTTTACTTGTAATCAATCAACATGGGTGACCTACCATTTATACCATATTGCAAATTGCTTTCTCTATGCGCACTTTTCAACCCAAATTAGCCTTTGCAAATCTTTAGGGAGGCAACTTGACTCACTTTTGAAGCTTTAATGGTAGTAGCATGTTGTATATCCTAATAACAGACATTCATAGCACACGTCAGATGGCTCTCAAAAATAATTTATAAAAAGCAAGATATCAAGGCAATGTGCTCCATCAAGGTTTGCAATAAGTGCTCATTTAATATCAACACACAATGTCTGCATGTAGAGCTTCATTTTTAACACTATGCAAAAACGTAGAACTATGTTATCAGTCTCATATCAAAATTGAATTTCAATTGTAACATAATACAAATCCTGGGATGAAAAAAAATGCAATAAAATTAATTAATTTTTAAAAAAAAATTCAATGCAAAGCAATTAATTTTGTAAAAAACACCTTGTCATATGCAGGATTTTCAAATTCAAACAGATATAGAGGGATCCACGATTACATTGGTATAATCTTAGTTTGAAAATTTCCAAAGCAAAGTAGCAACTACAAATCCCCTCACGGTTGCAACATTTACTCTACAATCACAAAGAAAGGAAGATTTAGAAGGCTTCAAAAGATCTTTTCTCTAATGAAAGAAAAGACCCGCCACATACCTAAACTAATTATATTTTGAGCATCTGGCACAAACTACCACCTCCACATAATAAAACTTTGGAAATTGAGTCCAAACATACCGAAGAATGAAGCCCGCAACCTTGAAACCGTGACCCGGCGCTCACTCGCTAACTCAAGTCATTGAATCAGTAGCGAAAAGCTCTAAAACTCACCAAAACTTGCAAATTAACCTAATAAACGGTTACTTCCGAAAAAAACTTTGCCACAATGCGAGGCCGACATTCACCACCATATGATATATCAAGACATGAAATAGAGTAACAATGATGATGGAATGGTTGAGCCTCCACAGCAACCAATGAGGATGAAAAGCGGAGCGCTTTTTCTACTCTTCTAGGTTGGAGGAATATTTCCATTTCCGCATGGCCACATCAATGTCCTATATTTTTTGCTTTCCAAAGTAATCTTGCATTAATTCTACCAAGAGCTCATTCTCCTAAAGTTCGTTTTTCGAAAGGCAAGTCAAGAGCTTGTTTCCTTCAAAAGGAAAAAGAGTTCCTTATACAACATTCTTGAAAGGAGTTCCGAACACTTTGGCGCTAATTTTAACCAAGGATTCATGGTTTTAAAATGAAAAATTCAATCAATCATACTGCAAAAATTATAATTAATCTAGGACCAAAATTTATATCATCGAAATCAGTGAAGAACATTGCATGTGTAGGTCCTCTTAGGAATAGGAACTCTTCTTAGCACCTACTTTAAAATAATAATAAAAAACATGAGACTCAATTCGGGCTTTTTGGTCCTTTAGGGGTTAATGGAAAATCTAGGTATCCAACATACTTGAATTTGAAATAAAAGCATTGGTATTCAACATCTCACATCTTGAGTTCAAAAATGAGTCCAACTATTGTACACACATCTTAACCCTTAAAGGATGAAGGATTCTTAGTTTTAAAATGACAATTTCAATCAATCATATTGTGAAAAATATAATTCAGACATGACTAAATTTTGTATCATTGGAATCAATGAAGAACATTACATGTGTTGATCAAAAGACAAATAATTTTGAATATAAGTTTACATAGGACCTATTCAACACTCCTATTAAAAAAAACATGATACCCAATATAGGCTTCTTCGTCTTTTGGGTTAAGCTCACAAATGAAAGCGTCAAAAAAATGAAAGCTTCAATTCTCAGCCAATTATTGCACACATCTTGAGTTCAACCCTTTTAGTCAAGTGCAGTAATGAAAGCGTTAATATCATCAGACACATCTTAACTTCAACTATTATACACAAGTGTAGTACCAGTGAAAGGGTAAAGATCTTCCGCAAGATTCAAAGTTTTTTTCTAATAAATGAATCAAGGAGTTTTTTGAAACTGCTGAAAGGAATGCAACCAGTCAAGAGGGAGAGCCAGAAAGCAATAGTCTGCAAAGGGGCAACGTGGAACCCCAAATAAAATTACAAATGATGACCATCATCACAGAGGGTATACATGAAGGCAGCCAGATCATGGTGCTGGTGCACAAGCTCAGCCAGTACCTTATGACGAAAAAACACAACCTGTTCTGTCTAATCTACAAATTTGCTATATCTCGTTTTTACACGTCCTTGCTGCCGCAGCAACATTGTCATTGTCCTTGCAGGATTTTCAAGAGGTCGCTGGCCAGCCGGTTCATCTTTCTCGTCAAATCATCCTCGTCTCCGAAGAAAAGTTCAGCGTTGCTGACTAGTAACCGAATGTCGTATTCCACGGCATCTTTGCTACGGTAGAAGTTTTTCACCAGCCTCTCCCGAATGAGCTCCAACGTTAGTGGCACGGGTACCCTAGAGGTTCCAAACCGATCCACATTGGTGAGTGACTTTAGAAATAGCAAACAAGCTTGAAAAACAGTGTAATCATTTTGTTGGATTATCTCAGTATGGCAAAGACTATTCTACAGGCTCCAGGTATGAAACACCACATGAGGCCTCTTAAAAATCAAAGCGGATGTCAATGTAAGGAGCCTATACATTCAAAAGGTTGAAGAAAATAGTGTACCTGTTCAAGTAATTCGGCTCACGATTTACTAACGTTTGTAGCTTCTTCACACCTAATTGATCCTGTAAAACCAAAATGAAGTCAGGGCTGAACATTCAACGATGAGGTTGAAGAGTGTTGAGAACAATGTGTTGTCTAGATGAAAACAACAGGTTCAAAAATTTTGAACACATACCGTTTTGTCTTGAGGCAGGCCCTCCTCTATATCATAAATAGCTTGCAATAACTCGTCCCGCTCATCTTCCTCAATTTGCGGCACAACCCACCCAGGGATATTGCAGCTCCTGTCAAAAAGCTCCCAAGGACTATGTGCTTGTGGATCTCCAGTAGCTTTGTAAGTGACTATGTACTTTTCCCACGGGCTGTCTGGAAAATCATCAGACTTAACCTTAATAGTCTTAATTCGACCGTCCCACCATTCACCCACCATTCGGCCTTTGTCATCTGCTTCCCCTTTCTCACTAGCCCACCATACTTTGCAATGGTCTCTAGCGCCCCACCCTGCTGCCATCGAAGCATCAAAACGACTTTTCTCTACTAAAAAGTCCGGATAATCAGTCAGTTCTGGCCAAGTCAGCTGAAACTTATAACCACAGGCAGACGATTCCATATCTGTGAATTCAAGCTCCAGCTTGCAGCTTGTACCACCTCCAGGTTCAATGTGATATTCTAAATTTGTGATGCGGCAAAATTCTACTGAGCGAAGCTCGTACTTCTTCCAAGGACCTTTTTCTTTGACCTTTGATGCTTCAAGGTACTCTCTATGCCCCTGCATCACAAGATCAGAAAGTAAATTATCAGCTGAAAGTTGAAATATTCCTGTTGTGCAACTTCATATTGAGCAAACATTTGTATCCCAAAGCGAAAGTGTACAGAAGAAAGGTCATACCTGCTGCACGTAGGCCACCTCGTCACCAAATTGAGGAGTATAGTGACCTTGCTCAACCTCTGACATTAAAAGCCAAGCTGCACTTTCTATCTTCCGTAGACTCTGTTGTCTAGGGGCACGCCAACCTCCGCGTGGAGTTGGATTTGTCACACCCACCTTGACTTCAACGGCCTTTGCCTTCTCTTTCTGTACATGATTTTGTCTCTGAGAGCTACGAGCTGACACTCGAGACTGCTTTCCCCTTCGGTAACCATTCTCTTCGGGCAGCTCCTCCTCCTCCTCCTCCTCCTCCCTCTTCGTAGTATTCTCTACACATTTCAGCTTGATTCTCAACGGTCGCCCACTCTGAATTCCACTAGGACTACCATCTGAACGGAGTCTTTGACGACCCTTGCTAGGGGTTTCCCCCTCCCAAGGCATGTCATGCAACTTGTTATTCTTTAGCCGCCTGCTCTTTCCTCTCACTTGCGGTTCCGTATGCGAAACTGATCGCGAAGGACCAGCCAGCTCTTCATCTACAGAATGTTCACGCAACCATGACTGTGTCCGCGGTTCCTTTCTCTCTGGAACAGATCGCGCATGACGAGTTGGCCTTTTTGCTGGAGATACTGCACCATCGGAATGCAATGAGTTTCCATGACCAGAGGATAACTCAGATAGAGGTTTGTGTCGTTTGCGTTCTGAACTTCGACTTTCCATCTCATGCTTATCCTGCCGACGAGATTGGTTTTTCAGAGGCATAACCTCGTATTCTTTACTCTCACTTTCCTCCTCGTTGGCATACCCATCCTTTAAAACCAAACACAGGGTGGACTTTTAGCATGGCTTTCCATCAAACATGTAAACATGACAATCTTGATCCCTGAGAAAGATAATTCTATGTCTGTATGCATCGAAATAGAATCAAGTTAAGAATGCAACCTTGCACGTTACCGAAAAAAAATGAACTACCTGATCCATTTCTGATTCTGAGGCTTGCTTCTCTGCACTTCCTTCCAGTTGATCCTGTCCAGTTTCATACCCAACTGCGTCCTCGTTATCATCAGGTTCACGATCCCTCCTCGTATCAGCATCTTCGTCACTACTTGCTGGTTCTCCAGCAGTTCCGAGCTCAGAGTGGTGTTCTTCAAGGCTCACACAAGTATTGTTCGTACGCCGACTATCCCGGACACTTTTTCTCGCACCATTGGAGTCTTCGTCGCTGTACTCTCCTTGTGTTTCTTGATCAATACCACCAGTCTCAATCAGGTGCTGTCTCAAAACCTCTGGGTCCTCATCCAGAAGATCAAGAGCACCATCGCCAGCTCCCCTAGAGCTTGCTGGTGATTCTTGCGACTGATCCTTATCCTCCATCTTGTACTGTGATGTAGACTGCAACCTTGACGTTCTTAGATCTCCTCCTGATGAAATTGGACTTCTGTCACAAGAACCAGCCTCCATCAACGAATGATTTCCATTCTGTTCACTTCTTATTTTCCATTCTGTGTCTCTAGACTGATGTTCGTCTGGATCCGGGTCTTTATTCAAGTCAACTTTCTGTGAAACTGTGTCCGTGAATTCACGATCAGAGACTGGATTGCCTTCATTTGCTCCATGCTCACTAGAGACAGTCACATCTTGTGTTTTCTCACGCTCAAAATGATGTGATCCTGCTCCAACTCTACAACTATGATCCTCTGGTGATCTTACATTGTCAGGCAGCTGAGTCTGCTCCCATGCGTGTCCTTGAGCACATTCGTTGGACAAAATTGCGCGTTCAAAGGATTCAAGGCTCTCGCTGTCTTTGCCCCTCTCAGCGTACTTGGAAGAGCCGCTGCCCTGAGCACCTTTAATTGCCTTGCCCTTCTTCCACTGCCATTGATTCTCCTCTACATCGAACCCCTCTGAAACAGAATCTGCAGCTTGAGGACCAAGAATTGGAGATTCTTGAATTGAAGCTGGTTGAAGTATCCCTTGCCCTCCTGTTGCATCTCCCTCTTCATCACTAGACCTTTCGAGCATCCTGCTTGTGCTTCCATTTTCCTGGCTTTCAGGTTTTGGAGGCTTAATAATCAACTTTCTGTGAGACTTCTGAATCTGCTCTAGTGGCTGCATGCTCTCCCCGGCTGGACTGAGCGAGAGAGTTTTATCATCAGTATGACTAGCAGGTTCAGATGGATGCACAGCATTAGCCTCACCCTCACCACATCCATCAGACTGCGGAGATCTTTGTAACGGGCCAGTTGGACGATTGAATATGATTTTTATCTTTCTAGGCCTCTGTGATCTAGGACGCCTGCAATCACCCAGATTGTCAACCTCAGGTTGTGAGGTTGAAGCATGGTTCCTTTGGTTGCGTTGCTCATCCTCCTCTTCTTCAATTTCTTCTCGTGGATGTCTTCTCAGAAAACGGAGCTGTGGCCTCTGCTCTCCCACTGCCGTGGAAGTAGGTCCCCTCTCCTCTTGCCCGGTATTGGCCGTCTCTGATGCCAATGTTTCTTTACGATCGGGGCTATCCTCCTCGTCTTCATCACGACCTGGAGTCTGGATTGAGGAAAACAAGTTCAGAGCATTGCGAGCAGCCTGCCGTTGTGGTCTGGTGGGGACATGATCCGAATCACTGACAATGGCTACTCTACTCGCTCTATATGAACTGTTTCGGGATGCTTTCAAATGGCGACCACGTTGCTGACGACGCTTCCTGGTATCATAGTCAGTAGAAGTTCTTCCCCTTACTCGCCGTCCTGTACGTCCAGATTCCTGCAACAACTTGAAAAAACGTATGAATAAGGAGAATTGGGAAAGGAAAAAAAATTGCATCAAATCTGCAATTCAAATAAAGGTGAACTGGGCTAAATGCACCAATACAACTGTAGCTGCATCGCTTTCGCATTTGAGGTTCAAGGCTGAGAAGATACTTACCAATTTCTTGCGCTTGTTCCTCCCTGACCGCCGCAAGTGTATTGAAGCTTCCGCTTCTTCCTCACTGTTCGACTCTCCTTCACTCAGACTCTCATAACCATCGTCGCCTTCTTTCTCATCACTCACACTTTCTTCACTTGCGCTGTAATCTGATCCCGTATCTTCGCTATGCACTGCAGCATCTTGTTCCCAGTCCATTGGTTCTACTACCTCAGAGGGCTGTTCTACCCATCTGTTCCTATCTACATTTGCTGGACCTGGTCCGTCTTGTCTCTCGGGTGAAAGGGCAATTGGTGGCTGGAATGCCATGGGTTGCTCCGGTGGGAAATATGTAACATCATCACTAGTCCCAACGGAAAGCACCATAGTTGGTGGATGCCACTCCAGACCGAGATTTGCAAGCCTACGCTGCTGGTATATGGTTTGATAAGGGTCGCAGTAAGGAATCATGCCTGGAGTATCAGATTAGCAACATTAGCGTGTCCTGAATAAAGAAGAGGATTCATAATTTGAATAAGTTTCTATTTGAAGCATGGTTCCGTGTTGCTCATAAGCAAGCAGATGATACAAGCCAAGGTTTGACTTTGAAAACAAAACGGTCACTTCCATGTAAATTCAAACTTTACAGAGACCCACTCACCAGCATCACAGAGCAGATCGCGTAGGTTACGAAGATGGGGTGGTTGCTGAGTCTCCTGCAAACAACAGCAACAGATTCGATGGTCACGTCCAGAACCAAGCAGATCTACAAGCACGGCATCATTAAATCCTAAGACAAGCCAGCATACGTATCTGAGGTGGAATAAAATACACCTCCTCTGAGAAATCCATCCCTAACTTCGAAAGTTGCTGTCCCCGAATAACAAATTAAAAATTAAAAATTCTTGGGACATTTTGAAATCTTACCACATCCAAGACATTGCCGTAGAGGTCGCGCTGCAGAGGACGGAAATCACCAAGGAAAAACTATCATAGCACACAGAGCGACACAAAATCTCTTAGCAAACTTCTTGCGCAATACTCTTAAGCCATACACACTACAGGTAACTATGGTTCCTTAAGGAAATAAATAACTCTTCAAATCTTCCCATCGCTGTATAGCTTATATAAATCAACGAAAATGCTGACACTAGGTTACAGCCAAGAAACTAGCCCATATCTTAAAAAGATTGCTGTAGATTTCATCCCTATAGCTGATGTACTATTAACAATAGGAAAGAAAAGAAAGATGCTCCAATAAGATACTAATCCCTGAATAAAATCTTCGGTATACAACTTCTACTAATCCCACTGTTCTGATTGCCAAAATTCGAGTGCACCAAGGTCACACAGCAGTAGAACCAGTACGTCAAATGACAATACAATATGGTGGCTTAGCATACAGAACCATGAGTAAAACAACAGCTGAAAGTATCTAACCTGATCATACTTCACGTCCTTCTCAGACATCTTTGATCCTGTGCCAAAAATGTAAATCTGGCCAACTTCATCAGACACCACCAGAGATGTGCCATCGCTGTAATATTGAAGCCACACACGAGTAAGTATTGGACAGTGAAATATACAGCTCTAGGTAAAGAGATCAGATAAGCATCCATTTAAGCAATTTCATGGTACAACACGGTTTCTCTGGAATAGCCATGATGGTCTTCAATTATTACCACTGGAAATACCGCTTTTCTACAGTCGCATGTACCCTGCTCCTCTATTAGAAACCAGAATTCAATTTCCATAAAGGATTTCAAGCTTTATATTTTGAAGGAAATGATTATGAAGAATCAAGGCCTCCACGAGAATTTAAAGCTATTCTCAAATACAATGAAATGATCAAGTGTTAGAAAAATCCGTACCCTACTTGAGAAACCATGCAACTCAACGTCCGTTATTCAGTATTCAAAGCACGTGTATCTACAGAACGTCTATGCAAATGCAAATTGGGATGAACTTACGGAGAAAAGTTTCCATCCACTAGATTATACTCCCCAGTTTCGTAAACCTTAATGGGGCGTCCTTCCCATATCTGCACAATGATCAGGCGAGCTTAAGTTCTACTATATTTTGGTGACTCTGTTTGAGAAAAGGGTGATTACAACTTTAGAGGAATAGTAGAATGAGGCACTCACGTCCCAGATAATAACTCGTCCATCATAACCAGCACTCATGGCAATTCTTGGGTTGATGGGATGAACATCGAGAACAAAAGTCTGCAGAACTCAACGAACGTCCAAAATTTAGCTCAAATATATAAACCAGCACCTAAAATCAAATAAATTCTAAGCATCGAGGTAACCATTAGGGTGCAAGCAAAAGTACACCAAAGACATGGATATTCACCAGAAGCATCAAGTGGTTACTCACCTGTTGATCGTGTCCAGTGAGTGAATGAACCAGACTACCATCTGACGCATTCCAAACGCATATCCTGTGATCTGACCGAATGAACAACGGAGCACTATATGAGCAAGGTGTACAAGGTAACAAGGTACAAATAACAAAGTCCAATTCATGCATCTGGTTGCAGTAGGAGAGTACTGAGTAGACAAGATAGATGATTATGCAGTGTGAGGTTAAGCATAATGCTGAACTACCAGTCATGGAACAAGCCCCACAAACACCTTTCACTGTAGTGTACAACAAGCTCTCCAATTGACGCATTTGAAAAAGGCAATAACCAAAGAGAAAAACATCAAAAACACATGACAATAAGTAAACTAACACAAGTATTGACAGTTTCTCAGGACACCTTACTTGAAGACGCACAAAAGTCTGAAGTGCTGGATTCATCAGAAAAATTGAAATCTAATGTGCAAGGAATTCTAAAGGATAAAACAGAACTAGCAATCTCTAACTGCTATGAATTAACTAAGTCTCCCTTAATCTTAATAGTCATAAAGACACGTACCCATGATGGCTGCAAGAACAAAGCGATTGTCCAGGCTCCACACTATCATGTTAACTCCTCGAGGAGTAGGTACAGGCCGTTGCCTGGGTCCGTTCCCTCTAGGTGGCTGGGGAGGCATGGGAGGAGCTGGAACTCGTAGGTGATAGGCCTTTTGCCATCGACCGACTTTCACCTGCCAAAGTCGAGATGATACGTGGTAAGGGGGAGTTGCAACCGAAGAAAAACAAGAGATTTTATACAATGGTGCAGTGAAAGTAAAAAAAAGGTTCCACACCTACCTCTCGATCATTATAACAGATATCGAAAAATTACTGAGCAAAAAAAATCAAACCCCGCAGTTTGTCTAACTTACATATGATTTGGAAAAATGAGGCATCCAGATAATGGCTGTGCCATCTCTTGAACAAGTGACGATGCTGTCATGTGCAAACCTGCAGATTCAACACAGAAACAAATAAGAAACTTTCATGCACCCATAGTCTGAAGTTGCAATTTGAGCATTAAGGTTGGCTTGCTTAGAACAAATTTCACTATATCTCTACCATAGAGCCAAATGAATCACATATCGTAAACAGCCAACGCGGGCATACCGTTGATTCAAAAAAGAATTATCAGGTTGCCAACAAAATGTTTAAAGCACCGACATATCAAGCCATATCAAACTCACCAAGAATTTCTGAAGCGTGTTGCATGCTCTTCCTTGGCACTGTCCCCAAGCGATGGCTTTCGTGGAGCTGCACATCCACTTCATTCACATATACAAGCAGCAAAAACTTCAGATTTCAGCGTAACAATACGTTATTTATCAGAGAGGGACCTTAAGGCTAGCAATTCAAGATGTTGGCACTGCGAGTTGCAAAAAACTTTACAACAACTTTACGAACATCATTCAAACGAAGAAGTATAAGATTAGCAAAACTGAACTGATATCATTATACAACTAGAAAACTTCTTCAGCAGATCTTAAGGAAAATAGCGAAGAAAAACAATCAAAATAACATTGCCCAGCCTAAGAAGTTAGGACAATCAACAGATAAAGCAGCAGCCTCTTGTTTATAAACTTCACAATGACACCAATGATGTTTAGCACCTCTTATTTGTTCTGTCTCTGAAAATCAAAACTGCTAACTAGCACACGCAGCAAAATTTTGAGAACGTCAAATACTGCGTCTAGGTGAATAATTCACTTATTGTAATAAAAGCTCTCAGTACATCGGCTACAAGCTAACAGTGAAAGGATGCACTACCTGAACTGAACATAGTTGACGTCATGCTCATGACCTCTCAAGCTATCCATCTCATAGTTGGGTCGTCCAGTGACATCGTCATTCCACTTGCATGCATCCCAAACCTGGTCCACACAGAGAGCAAGCATATTCCTGTTATAGTCGTCACAATTCACATGAACGATGTCTTTCACTCTGTAAGAATAGATTCCAATATGCAATATGCACTGTGCATTTCAGAAGTCCAGTATAACTATATTGAATAAATGATCTTGATAGAACGAAATTTCATAGACGTAGCAGACTCTCATTAATTGAGAGGGGCCAAGCTAATATAGACACATGCCTTCGCTTTGGCATTTCTAACCCATACTAGACTTTCCCTCCATAGCTTGGATTTCTCGATGTTGTAGGAACTGGGCGCTAATCTCCTGAAGTGATGATATCAATTGATAACGTTTCCAGTTTCCATAATCAAATGCAAGGAACATACCCTTGCAATTTTGTCAGAGCTCCCCGTGACAAAAATGCTGCCATCAGCATTGAAAGCACAGCAAAGAATCCGGTTGCATCCAGCGACAGTTGATGGTTGGGCAGGAGCAGCAGGTTTTGGAGCTAATGTATTTACAAGTACACACCAATTCTCAGGTCAGCCGCATTCATTATCCTATGTGAAGTAAAATACCATGAACAGACTTGTATAGCAGCAAAACACAGTGAAGACCTATAGAACAAGTAACGTAATGTACACTCAAAGGAATCAATGCATCAATCTATATTACGGACCACAGTTTGCCAAAGAAGCCAACAGGTACGACCTCCAAAAAAACTAGAATAGTCACAAAATCTATGAAGTTGACCATGTACAGAGAAACTTAAAAATTCAGAAAGCCTCAATACCAAACTTGCAGATCGTAACCACGTAATACCCTTTGAACGTATGAAGTGATGAGCCTCTAACTATAAGAGGCAGGCACACTGACCAGCAGGAGTGTTCGGCAACAAACCTGGATTCAAGTCTTTAGGATTGGGCATGTAAACTCTGGAATGCAGAGTTGAATCCGAAGCATCCCATATGCGACACGTCCCATCATCAGAAGACCTTTACACACATCAAAAATTTACTGTTTAGTGCATTGACACACTAGAAATAGACTGATGAACCAATAAAAGCTAACAAGGTTATCATTCCAACACCCTTCCATCGATATTAAGTGGATTCATGCCAAATATATAATTAAAAACTAGTTTTGCAAACTTGAACTAGAACAGCTTCCGAAAATCTACCATATTGATCTATAGTAATGTGTGAAATCTTACGAGAGAAGGAGATGCTCGCAGCCTTGCCGAGGACTGAAGGCTATTGCAGTAACTGAAGCAGTGTGACCACGTAAGACAGAAACTGGATTACCAGAAGGCAAATACCACTGCAGGCAAAAAATAGTGATTCAGGTACAACTCAAATTTAGACCTCAGCAATAGTGCATGGTGATTATGTGATAGCACTGCCCACTTCACATCCTCTAAAAAGCATAAGTTAACCCAACTAGGCAACGCTGCCAAACAATATATGATGAAGGAGAAAATGACCAAAAAGTTCTCAAATCAACGTCTTGCACGAAATATTTCAATAAAATACAAATTCAGGAAGCACAAATACAAATTATAAGCACAAAGACGTTCAACACCGCGTTCCAAAAAGTTTAAAAAACAGCCAGCACTTACAACACGAATAACAAAGTCATTGGAAGCTGAAGCAACATATTTGTTACGATTGCTCACAGCCAGGTCTGTTATGTCACCCTGTACAACAGAGCAATTTGTATTTTTTTGTAAAAATGGATCAAAGTGAGACCAAAAGCAATAATTAAAGGGGAAAAGTCATCATCGGAACAAAACCGACGCTAGGAAGCAGCCTTAAGAGCTCATGTCACAAAAGAAACATGGAAAGTGAAGAGTAAAATACTTCGTGACCCCGACAGCTGCGGAGACAAAGCCCAGTTTCTGCCGACCATAGCTTCACAAGTCGATCATCAGAACCAGTTATTACATAACGCCCTGTGCCATCAAAAATAGCTGCAACCAGACATCCATGGAAAACACGTCAACAAGAACTTTCACTTCAACACTTCGCTTAGACCCAGAGATCATCAGCCCTGCATAATGTTATCAACAAAAAATAATTTTGACTGAAGTAAACATACACGTAAGGGGCCAAAATAACCCAATTTCTACCTAAACATCAATAAGACCAACCATCATTCAGACATCAATAAGACCAAACATTTACCTAAACAAAAACCATTCAGTCATCACTAACTTCCTGTGAAGATTTGTAAAGAAAACATGGACGGTTGGCAGCACAGTGGTTTGACGCCTAGTGGTTATGTACAACTTACCAACTGCTAGGAAATTCAAAACTTCAGATAATGTCTTGACTTGCTGAGGCTAACACAGCATGCAGCTCAAACGTACCAGAGCTAATACTGAAACTGAAGCATATCTGCATATTGACATGAAGCCACCACCAATGGAAATCAAGTCACGTACCACAGTACACAGCATTGCGATGTCCCCTCAATCTCTTAATTATCTGAATTCGGTCCACCAATACAGCAGGCTTCACAATGACATAACTAGGAGTGCGAACTGAAGGTGCTTGCTTGTGCCGTGCATATCCTCCACCAAGTTCACGAAACATCAACCCATGCACCTGTAGAAAAGTCAGCCCCTCTATAAATACCAGCACTAAACATGTTTATTTTTACAGGTAAAATTATTTCTCCGCTAGGAATAAATTCCAGGGTATGCAAGGCATATACTGATATCAATAACCAGATTCTGAAATCAGATATGGTATTTATGTTGGTCGACATAAAGGTCTACATGTCAACTCTCCTGCTTCACTGACACATAGAGCCAGTGTGACAAGCCAATCACATACCTGATCAGCATGCCAATGAGGCCAGCGCAACTGTTGAATCCACTCAGGGACATCCTTCCGGGCATTCTTCCTTTCAGCTGTAAAAGAAGATGAAGCCTCTTCAAAATGGATAAGGGTAGTGCTTGATCATTTTATCTCTTTTCATCCAAACAATAAGAAATTGGAAACACTTCTGCTTAGAGATTTATAGCATGGCAAATAAACTGGTACAACAAGGTTACTCTAACGTGGCTACGCTCCTAGCGAGTAACTTTTCTTTGGTATGAGAAAGTTGTCCCGCCCAAAAAATTCAAACAAAAGGTTCAAAAAGTTCCTAAAGTTATTAAAGTTCAGACACATCTTAAATTTTCATTCAAACCACTAACGCAAAGGTTTCGGGGTAATCATTGTAACCAATACATTTCAATCTATGAAAATACAATGTCACTATACTGTTTTTGGCTAACAGTCCGTGTGAGACTAATTTCAAAAGACAAAATTTACACCCAATAATTTGCTGACACTAGGAACAACAACCCATTGCACACTGACACACAATATAAGGTCCAACTGTACAAGGCCACATCGGAGGAGCACGCACTAAAACCCACCTTGACTATTAGCCAAAATCAGTGAACTAACAATCTAAAGTACAGGAACTTTGTACTTACAGTCAAAGAGTGAAAAACATCCAGTTCCCAAAAGTGTAGGGACATCAGCTCCAGTGGGGATCCTAGAGTTTGGACGTTCCAAAGATTCCACAGATGCTCGATTATGCACAAGCAGCTGCTCTAGCAGCTTCACCAGATGATCTTGTTGCACGGTTGGATTTCTGTTAATGAGGAGAACCATTGGTCAAACGAGATGAAGCAAATAGACCTAAAGGAACTCAATACACACTGCTTATCTTTGGTCCCTGGTGGACACACACACACACATACATATATATGTCCACCAGGGACTTGCTTTCAGAAATGTCTAAACACAACATTATCTAGATGGCCATGGACCTATATCACCAAAACTTCCTATCCATACATCACGACCACAAAAACAGAGCGTCACCATCGACTACTAAGAGAATAACTCTCGAGTAGAGTCAAAGAATTTACCTCGCCACGATGCTGTCATAACTCAACGGAGAGGACATGCTATCATCCTCCCCATCAACAGCCTGCTTTCCCCCTCGAGAGGGCAATGCATGAAAGCGTCGGGGAAGAAGCTTATGCTGCAAAACATCATTTGAGAGCTGTGCAAATGCCCGATGGCACGGGCCACTGGACAGAAAGTGCATAATCAGGAAATAGATTTCTGCAATGTCCACCTCGGCATTGTTCTCGGGACAGGTCTCTGCACCACATAATGTTTCTGAACTCCCAGGCACTGCACCACATAATGTTTCTGAACTCCCAGGCACTGCAGGTGTAGCGCTGAAACGACCAGGGTAATCAGGCCGTTCCTTGGTAAATACAGCCATCAACAAGAGCTGTATTACTGCAACCCACCATCCTCGTACTCAGTTGCCTAAACTAGAAAGGGCTAAGCAGAATCTACAAAAGGCTATACTTTGTAACGATAAATTTCGAAAGTCCTCAACACAATTTCTCGTCATGACATGGTAGTTGAACTCAACGACTTCAGTGATCATATTAGAAGATAGAATGATAATTAAAGGCCATGAGTCAAGTATCCAAACGCCAAAAAAACAAAGAAGATGTCATTCACACGAGATACAGTAACCATTTTTTATGAAGGTGATTGTGGTGCTGTCCAATTGCACAACCCAACTGAGAGACACAACGCGAGAAATTGAAACGCTGGAAAGTTACACCCGTCCATTCCAAGCTATAAACGCACCTGCTAGACTATTTCGTTTTGGTTGGAGCTCGCCAGCATGAAAGAAACCAGCTCGGCTATTAACAGTTCAGCAGATGCGGTCACCCCTGCAGTCAACCCCAAAAATGATATTATCTTCACGGCAAATTTTATAATTCGGTGCTACGTAAAGAAGTTGAACGGACGGGCCCATTGACAACAGGCCTTTGACTTTCTCAATCGCTGCCTCCAATTCCGAGGTAAAGGAAAAGGAAGTACGATTATATATTGATTGATGAGGTTTGAAGAAAAAAGGCTTAAACATGACCTCTTCCTAATCCTAAACCACTGAAGCATCCTTGCCACATAATTACCCTAAATAAGGGTTTATGATTCATCCACAAAATCGTCTAGAATAATTATACGCATCAATGCGGATTGCACGTGAAATTCGCGCCTCTGAATAGAATAATAAGCGCCTGGATTATAAAGTGCGTCGATAATCCTCGTCTGACGTGTCTGCTACATGGGACACCAACCAGATTCGAAAACGAGAGTAGCTGGAGATATCTAACCACGGCTTACGTAACCTAATTCACTTTTTTCTCGAAATCAACGAAATTCTCCACATCAATATCTCTCCTCGCCTTTTACAGGAATTCCAATAAGTTACGACCGCACGGCTCAACTTCCACCCCCCGAGGATAATAACAAACCTAATTGCACATTGTTTATTGGAGGCGCCCGCTCGCATACGCCGAAATCAAAATACAGAAAGAGAAGCCATACAATTAATTATTCCATTTCAATCACCATACCACGAAAACTCTGTCGCGCCAGAATTCCACAAAGCAGTGCGGAATCCTCCAAAGCATCCACATTCCACGACCTCATAGCTCCACCATAGCCCGTGCGTCGCTCGCTCGCTCGCTCGCTCCTCAAAATCCTCAACCAAAACCTCAAGCAAAATCAGAAGCCAAAAAGAACAGATTCCCCGCGAGACGAGGGAATTTCCCCGCGTTTGTTTGGTTCTCCCGTTTGCCAGGCAACTCCACCGCTCCAAACGCTACCAAAAATCATTCAATTCTTCGGTCCCGAATTCGGCTGGCGAGATCAGTCCCGCATCGCGTTGCGTCGTGATCGATCGATCGATCGGCAATCGGGACGAGGAGATTTGACTCGCGCGATGGTGCCCTGACCTAACCCTAATCCCCTTGCTATCCACTTCGCCACGTGACTAGTGACTTCGCTTCGTAAGAGCCACGGACCGACGGACCGACGGACCTCGGACCGGACCCAAAAAGTTTTCGAAAAAGTTGTGCAAAAAAGTTTGAGGGATCCCACAAATTTGCAATGGATCTTCGGTGTTTATACACTTGGCTTCAGAGACAGCCGTGTTTGTCTTTATGTAGTAAGTTAACTCTTTTTCTTTTTTTAATTTTCATTTCAAACTTTAACTTTTTCTATTTCAGTTAGATGGCAATATTTGTTTAGTTGGGATTTTTTCACCATATTGGGACTTTTTGAAATCTACAACCGGCATAGATTCAGCGGGCAATAGTCGACTTGATTTATGTCAGCTGTAGATTTCAAAAAGTCCCAATATGGCCCAACCAAACGAATATTGCCATTTAGGTACACAAAATGTTATAATTCTCAACACCAATAAGTTTATACTACATAGATTTATTTTTTATTTTTTATTTTTTCCAATTGTATACCTGCACACAAAAATTTATAATTCTCATCACCGACAAGTTTTAATTACTTAGATTGTAAGTTTATATTTTTTTTCAAACTTCTCATCAAACTTGTATGTGCCAGAAACCTAATTACTTGTAATAGTATGATTTGAATTTATTTTCAACACAAATATTATAATTTCAAATTTCAAATTTAATTGTTATCCTCATAAACAATTTATCTCTAATTGCTAATAATTGCAATCCTTCAATCTATACAAAATAACTAAATAAATTCTAAATTCCTTTACTTAATTTTTATGAATAGCATATTAAATTATATTATTTTCTATTCTATGCAAAAAAAAAAGTTAATATAATATTTTTTACATTAAATGTTTTTCAAGCCACACACAAAAATAGATTACATTCTTTTTAATTTTACTCAAAATAAATTTAAAATTCATAATATTGATTTAATTGTATTCCTGTTTTTTTTCAAAAAATTCTAAAATCAAAGCTCATGTATAAACTATGAACCATCATTAGAAATGAGGCAAAACATATTTTATCTTATGGTTTTATTTGTTTTGAAATATAAACCATTACTTACCTTGTTTCATGTACAAAAGAAGTAGGATTAATGGATGAAAAAAAGAAAGTGGTCCCAAACCCATCTACACACTCCCCCCGCCCCCACCACAATTTTCGTCTCTGTTTGCTTCATCGTTAATGTTCTCACTTGTTATTTGAAGATTAATCCCAAAACGTCCTCGCCCGTTTCTAAATTCGGTAGTTTTGTAAAGATGCATTATAAAATTCAACTAAGGGGGATTGGACCCAATGTATGAATAAAAGTTGTACATTATGAATTTTGGATTTTATCCATATGATTAAATATGCGATTGCTATCACCAATATTTTTGTATAAATTTTGGAACTTGAAATTCAAAATTATCTTGTAGTTCAATTACAAATAAGATATTGACAATCTAAAAATGAAACTTGTTGTGATGGATTAAAATGTAATACTCTAAGTGTAGTGATTTTTAAAGATTTTTAAATTGCTTAATTTTCCGAGTTAATTTGTTCAAAAACACATTTAGACTAAAATCCTCCAAAACTTTGGTGAATCACTGCAACATGAAATGAGTCGTAAAATTTTCACAAATCATCCCCTTTCTAATCAAATCACACATGCATGAAGCTATCCTTGCCATAGAATTCTATAGTATTTATTCGCTGCAAAAAATACATGATAGATGAGTAAACATGGATGAAATTTGTACATTGTTCAAAAAATGAACGGTTGGGTTAAACCTCCTTACTTTTTTGGAGCGCATATAGGATGTACCTAGTGACACATACATGCTAAATATGGCAGACCATTTTGAAATTTTATAAATAATTTATATTTTATCAGAAAAATGTACACACACTTGGGTTGAAATTGTAATGCCGTTGGCTATCATTGAAAATAATTTTATTAATATGGATTGCCTTTAAATATACAGAACGCTCCCTTTGGCGAATGTAAAGTGGGACACTTTAGTTTTGATAGAGACATAGAGGCTTTGTCGTCATTAAAACATTATATCATTAAAAAAATAAAAACAACTTGATAAGGATTGATTAGCCTCTATGTTGCAAGTGGGTTAACATTTGAGTTGCTAAGTATCAAGTCTATAAATTCAAGTGAAGGTTCAATTTCACAAGTTCTACTATATGTACTATATGCATTTATAGTACATATCTCAAACAACTATATATCAATGCAAATGCACGCCAATATTTGGCGTGTGGGGTCTATTACTAATTACAAAATACCTTTTTATGTTTCAAAAGTTTTACACAAGATTTAAGAACTTGTTAGATAAATTATGAGTTTTTTTTGTGGAATTTAAAAACAACATTGAAACCAAAAAAATAACTAAAGTTTTTGAAGTTTTAAATTTAATATTTGGATATATGGTGAGAAATTAAATTTCAAAGACTATGCACTTTCTATGAAATGAAGGCTTAGAAGTACTTTACTTATGATTTGAATATTTTGTGTGAAATGTCAAGTAAATAGCATGAAGAAACCTAAAATAATTAAGGAATGTAGAATGTAATATCAAGGATGCAAAGTTTATAATACAAGAGATACAAAACTCCCAAGATTGCTCTCAAGAATATAAAAGGAATTTAGATTCATAACTAGAACACAATACGAGAACGAGGTAACACCATGAATTGTTTCATGAATTATGTTGAAGACTAAATAACACCTTGTCTCGCTTCATATTTGCACCAATGTTTGAACACTAGGTAAAGCTTTTAGAGGTCCTTCATTAGGAAAGAACTTGGGCTTTCAAAAGGCCCCTTTATTATGATTTGATGCGATTGGGAAAAATATTATTAAAAAAATATTTAAATCCAATATGATGTAGACGATTGTTGTCTTCGTCATATTGGATTTAAATTTTTAAAAATGTAATAAAAATGTTAATATTCTGTAATTTTTTGTAATTTTTTGTAATTTTTTTGTAATTAAAATTTTAATATTATTTCATTACTTTTTCCCATGAAATCTACATCAACAAATTCCAAAAGGAAGGGATCTTTTAAAGGCTTCAATTCTCTCCTAATGCATAAGAATCATAAATTTCTATAAAAGATCGGTTGTTAATTCACAAATGTTTAAAAGGTTCTTAAAAAACTCGTGAAAGATTTTAGAAGGATTTAAAATACTATAGAAGGTTATGAAAGACAATGAAAGTTTTTAGAAGGTTCTAGAATATATTATTGAAAGGTTTTCATATGTTCGTGACATTTATCTTATGCAATAAAATTCCATCCACTCACTAATGATCCTAATTAATGCTACCCAATCATGGTATCACTATATTGCATAAGTATCAAACAACACTATTTTGGTAAACACACAACATTAAAGAATGACAATGTGTTCTTTCCAGTGAGTTCAATAAACTAATGGTAAATTGAAACTTGGAGTCAAAATATTCTACATTCTTTCAACAATTTATTGTTTAGAGATATGCGGACCCCAATTCCAATTAGTCCCTTGTTACAATCAAACCCAATTGAAATGACACACACATTATATATATATATATATATATATATATATATATATATATATATATATATATATATATATATATATATATATATATATATATATATATATATATATACATATGTATATATATATAATTTTTATATTTATGAATTTCTAAGCAACAATAATGTTTTTTTATCACATTTCGTCAAATATGTTTTTAGCATGATAAGCCTCGATAGATAGATAGAAACTCCGGTCTCTTTTGAGGCGGCGTGAGTGAAATGTCTGTTCGTAATGGTAATGACTTAGTGTCAACATGACAAAAGGCCATTATTTCAACTCCTACAATTATAAATACTATAAAATTAAAATTATTCCAGACCTCAATTTTTTTTACTACATATGAAAATATCCTAAGTTATCTTTCCACACTTTGACAAATGAGTACAAATTGCTAAAATTGCTTTACAGAGCTCGTCGTGCAATCTTAGCCTGCAAGTCGTGCAAGCCTTAGCCCCAAGTCTTGTCATTCAAATCTCATCTTGCAAGTCCTCTCTTACAAGTCTCGCCCTGCAAGTCTCCTTGTTAAAGTCTGGGCCAAGAAGTCTTCCCGTTCAAGTCCTGGCCTGTAAGTCTTCCCGTTCAAGTCCGGGCCAACAAGTCTCGTCGTGCAAGTCCGGGCCAGCAAGTCTCGTCATTGAGGTCCAATGGCGGGCGCTATTCACGCTCCGACTGCAAATCCCGTGCTGAAGTGAGGGGGACGTGAAGATTCAACACGTTTTGATTTGCCACCATCGATCAACATAATTTTTCCACGGCGTTTCCTTTAATCTTTCCCCTCGCAGCTCCAGCACGTGATTTCCCGCACGCACTTGCCGATCCGGCCGCCATTCCCAACTCACAACATGCAGGCCCGTTGCGTTTCGCCAAAGTCTTTTTGATAGCTTATCACGCAGCCCTTGACGTACAAAGTGACGCATAAGTTTGCACACATTTCCATTTAGGGCATCCCACGCTCAGTACAGTACAAGTACAGTAAGTTCGCGGTTGCCTTCGACAAGAAGCAGCTCTCAATCGATTATTCCTTAGTTGCCCGTATGCATGAATGATGAAAATGTTCATTCCTTGGCTCCAGTAGCGACAGCGTCACAATTCACAAACGTACCGGTACTCGGTTGTGTGTTTGAGATGCCAAAGTGAACAGCAGGATCGGCAAATATCAGCTACAGTGACGACAGAAGGTGGCAATTCTATATTGGTTTGCAGACTTGCGGATTTTCATGGACGACGAGGATTCGAGGAACGTGGCATGCCGTGTGTGATCCGCTCAAGCAACAGCGTTACAGACTACTTCCGTTACAAGTCCGTAACAGTGCCTTTAATTTGGCTCTTTGGATAGTATATGAAGGCACGCGCTCCCAGGGTTTTTAGATCCTTTTCGCCGGCAGTACGCCAATTTTTTGTCAGTCAATCGGCTTCTGTTTCATTGGCTCCGATCGAGTGCTGTTCCATCTTGTACATAGTACTAGGGTTTGAGGATTTTGAGTAAACTTGAGGTTGTTTTTTTGTAACGAGAGCAATGAAACTGGTCTGCTATTTTGAGCCATTCCAGAGTTGGTGAGTGCCTTGAGCCACATAGGACTCTTGATCACATAGGACAAGGGTTTCCTCGATTTCAGTCAGTGAAAAGCGTGTAGCGATGGGAGGAGGAGAGTATCGGACAATGGACGAAAGCGAAAACGATCATGGCTCGCTCGCACGGAGTTGGTGGAACCGTGCGCCTGCGCAAGAATCATCGCGCTGGGAAGAGCAGTCTTCACAAGCGGAGACGGGGGAGGGTCCTTCGCAAGAAACAGAGGATCTTGCTCGTCTCAATTCCGTGGTGCCTCGCCCGCAGCAGCCTCCTCCTTCTCGACCTGCCAAGTCCAAACCTGTAGACATTCCAAAAAAGAGAACAACGCCTCCGCCGGTGTTCGAAGTTGCACAGGATAAGCGGTACTGGTATCAATAATACTCTGTATCTGTACAGACTTTTTACAATTTGGCGTAAATACATTGTGTATATCACGAAGATGGCGCAGGATCAATTTGTGTTGCAGAGTTGGGACTTCACATGCTGAAGCCTCGATTTAGGTTTTATGGAAAGCGTATGCATGTAGCAATATCAAAAAGGAGTCACTCTTACTGTTCTCTCTTGTAGCAATATTTGCACACAGGAATGATTTTTCAGAGGTATGCCACATTTTACAGTAGTCATGGCTCCTGCTTACCGAGAGTATTGAGGTAAATTGTTATAAATTGTTTTGAGGTACACAGGAAAGGTATTTGATAGGGTAGGAGCTTCCATTTTCATACTTCACATCACCTGCGTGTTGATTAGCAAGAAGCTTTTACAAGCCATAGTTGCAACAGCTCATAACATAGTATTGTACTTTATATATATCTTTAACAAGGATTGTACCTGAGTTTATGAGATTTTCTGCAGACTTTGAGCTTTGATATATCATCAGCTACGTCAACACTCAACAGGCGTGCAAAAGAAAACTGAGTACATGGATCATCATGGTTGAATGGTACATATGTAGCTCAACTGGAAGTGTTTTGTTCCTCATTGATGATGTGTTTCAGTATTTGTAAATCGCGTACACTTGACTTGTGTATATTAAAGTCGAACTTATCAAAAATGAGGACTGTCCTTTGCCATATCTCTGTTAAAGTCATGCATGCACTTGATAAGTAGTCAAGAGCTTGGAGGCTCAAGATCATGACCCGGTTGGTAACTTGGCATGTTGACGTTCAAATCTCATTTCTTGGTTTCTATGGAAGGTTATAAATTGGTTATAAATTCACCTTTGGGCATTTTGAATTTTCTGAAAAAATCAAGGCCATTTTCAGATTTTTTAACTTCTTTTCCAAAGATACAGACATGGTTGGTGATGACATTCAACTTGTAATTACACTATCATTATTGGATGTAGCACACCTGTCAGTCTGTCACACTTTCACACGATGTGAGAATGATCTTTTGGGCGTACTGACCCCAGGTGATTAGATTGAAAGAGGTATCACATCTCTGCACGATCAAGCTATTTCTCGCAATGTTTGTACTGGACATGAATCCCTTATAAATTTCAGTGTAGTACAAACTAACATGCTCTGTGCGTAGTACGCTCCACAGACGTTACTTTCACCTCATGCGTGCTGGCTATGGACAAATGCAGCCTTTTACAAACTATCGGAACATTTCTCTATTGGATGATAATCTGTCAACATCTGAGTTATACAGCGGCCATAAAATCCCTCTCATAACATTCTTGAACATGAAGGCAATCGTTGGGGAATAATTCTTTGATAATGTTGGTTCTTCTTTCTTCAAAGTCCATTCATGTAGTCTACCCTCCATACTATGACACTCCATAATATGACAGTATTATTGTCAAGTAATACATGTGACAAGTCATTTTTGTGACTAGTCCGTGCCTGTCACTTTGAAGGTAGGGATTACCAAACATGTCATAATAGAGAGGGATAATTATAGAGATTTGAAATGCAATCATAGAATCAATTATGAGGATGTAAACCACCTGGTATATTGGTTCTATCAATATATGAAACTTCAAACTCTTATGACTTTTGCATGCAGAATTCAAATAATGTTTACATAGGTGCATTGAAATTCCCTTTCATTTGCAATCAAAAATACGAACAATTCTCAGTGCAAATTGCGTTGGTTGAAATTGTCCCACCGTCACAACTTAAGTGGCCCTGAGAATACTGTCATAAATTGTGAGCCATTGTTGTTGCTGACACCGACATTTCAGCAATTCAATTCATTCACATCCAACTCACATGAAGGACATGCACAGCCATGCACAAAAAACTTTCATAGTTATGCCCTTCAGTTTCAGGAACAGAATGGTGATGTGATCTCCCTACCACTCATAACCTGACTGTGACCAAACAATCATCGTCTGAGCAAGTAATGAATGGGTAGAACTGAACCGGCGAAATAGTGCCAGATTGCACAAGGAAAATAAACCGTGGCGAAAAACCTTAATAAAAGTTTGTATGTTACAATTAACCGAAAAAGAGTGTTTCAAAGTGGAAACTCACCTCATACTGTAGTTTATTAGCACATTTGGAGGAAAACAATTCTAAAAATAAATGTTGATATTTTCGGGAAATTATTTTTCAAAAAATATGTTTTTTGTTCCAGAAAAAATGGATTTTAGATAATTTTCGTTTCTGCTTAAATCTGTTTTTAAAAATTATTAAATATTAGGCAGGAGGCTACCGCACCTGCTAGTAAACTACGGTACTCACCTTAAACTCGTTTTGAATTCAACAAGACTCCAAAACTACTCTATGGTGAGTTGAAGAATAATCTAAAGTAAAGCCATGCGCAACTGTGGGGCATGGAACATGTGACCTCTCCGTTACTAAAAGAAAGTTCCCGCAAGTTCCTCTAACCCTGAAAAAGCCGACCAAGGAACTATTCATAGACAATGTTTGTCAGAAATTGATTGTATTGGCATGCAAACATACCATAGGAGATTTAATAAACTCTTATGTTTTCGGATAACTCTATTGTTGCCACATGAATACTAATTGACTTATATGTATTCATCACACTAGTTTTCAAATTAAGCTATAGAAATGGCATAGAAATGGCATACCTGATTTTTGTCTCATTTTTATTTGGTGGATACAAATGAAATGATATTGACATACTAATCTTTGGTTTTTAAGCATTTGACATCTTAATCCCTCTCCAAATTTGAAGAATTGCAAAGATGCATTATAAAATGCAACTAAAAGAGATATTTAGAACTTCATGTATGGATGAAAGTTGTATTGTTAGAAGGGAATCCAGGCCTCCACAGGGCCGTGAGTTCTCTTCAAGCTCCCATGCTTGGGAGCTCCATGCAATAAAAAAGGCTGCTGACGTGGTCGAAACACTGTGACATCGGAAGAACGTCACAAAATACACTTGGAGCCCCTAGTATTTGCCAGGTGTGGGTGAGCCACTGATGAGGTTTCAAGAGTGGGTGAGCCTTTACATTAGAAGAACACTGAATTGCCAGGTGTGGATGAGCCAGTCATTCCGTCCCTTCATTTCGCATTCGCTTGTTGTTTTGCATTTCATTTTTTTTTTTTTCCTGAGAACTCCATATCTGGGGAACAACCCTTTGTTGGCTTCAATTCCCTTCTAATGATTCAAGAATTTTAGATTCCATTCATGTAATTAGATCTATGATTACTATCATCAATATTTTATATAAAATTCAAATGTTTTTCTATCAAGTTTCTTTTTATGTGAGCTCAAAAAGCATGCCACCTACACCTTGTTGTTCATCACTATTATTTACATTTTCCCTATAAACAAAATCATATTATTTTAAGCATTTTGTAATTACTATGATTTTTACAAGAAAAAAACTTTGAAAAATCTTACAAATTTCATTATATCCACATAATTATAAAATTATAAAAAACGAAGGTAATTACGTTTAACAATAACTTCTATGAGAAAAATACCATATATGTGTATATATAGACACATACACACTTAAATGTGAGAAATTGATGAGGTTTGACCGAGTAACTGTAGTGTGGATGCTTAAAGGCTAAGGTGAGTATGAGGTGAATTTCTACTTTGAGACATTCTTTTTGGTTAACTCTATTAGTGCATGCCCAACAACATCTTCTTTCCACTCACCAATGCTATTTTTGACTAATAAAGTGCCTCTCATAGTTTGGAGTTTGATATTTCTACACCAAATATTGTCCATATGGCGGAGGTGGTTTCCACATCAATCACTTTGTCCTACTCTTTGACAAGATCATGCTCCCACTTCATGAACTTAACTTTAGTAAACTTATTCTCCATCATTATGATTTGTCTCAAGTTGTGACAAAAGTAACAATTTAAAATTGATCGATGACCTCTATTCTAAGCACACTTGGTGTTTGTTGCTGGAGAAGTTCCTTATTATCTCACACCATCTTGGATGTGGACTTGGTGCACACTCACAAACTGTTGGGCTTGCTCTTAGCCACTACGTTTTAGCCAAATACCACATATAAAAATTGGCTACAACTGCATTAACCCCTAAATGACGGAGGGGGTAAGGGCAAAACATAAATGTGTTATAAAAAATTACTTCTTCAACTTTGATGAAGTTTGGTCCAAAAGAGAAAATGAGGAGCTTGATGTTTAGTAATTTTCCATACAATCAAATATAAAAAAATAGCTTTTTATCATCTCATAATGAATTTAGAAGCATTTAACTTCAAATATTTATAAGAATCACAAATTTTATTTTTAGAATTTGAAATTTTGTATGATTTGATAAAACTAGAGATTCTATTCTAAAATCTAAAATTGCAAATTTTTCAACAGAGAGAACATCATTACTTTCCCCAAATAGTAAGTTTTCTAACACTAGACAATGTAGAAGTGTTTTTCTTTGAAAATTTCTCCCGGGTGGAGTTTAACTCGGATTGACATGATTCAAATTGGGTTGGAAAGTAGACTTGATTACCTATTTAAAATTTTATTTTATTTTCTATAAAAATGTTTTTGCTATTTCGGGCAGCCCATTAAAAAAGGCAGAGACCATAAAATGGTTGATCCGTCACTTAGGGGTTAAGGAATCTAAAATATTTTGCCAAAATTAGATATCAAATCTTCACACGTATGACAATTTTGCAAATGAGGCTGAAATTCACTGCTTATCTAGATATCTACTGCTAATAAAATGCCTGGTCTCCTTGAATGAGTGGTAGTGTTGTCAACATACATTAGCACTCCTCATTCACGTCCATGTTCATGTCTTGGAATCAGAATGTGCCAGATTTAAATAGTCTTAGTCTAGTGAGTGTACTCAAGAGTAAGATACCATCTCCATGGCCCCAAATAAGTTAAACATTGGATGACAGCCAGAGGGGCAACCAGGGCATCATGGCAGCTGTGGAAAGCAAATGCATTCATCAACATGCAAATAATGTGGTAAAACCATAAAAAAGAATTTCCAAAGAAAGAAAATAATGTGGTGATATAACAAATACGGTACAGCTACTGATCCCCATGTACTGAGAGCATCTCCACCAGTTGCTCCGGACGCACTTGGAAAGGGCCTGCGGGGCACTGTTCCGGCCAGTTCCACTCCGGCCAGTTCCGGCCAAGCAACTGGTGGAGATGCTCTGAAAGAAAAATTGTTGCTCCGCACAGTACTTTATTTTTACTTTAAAAGAGTGAAACCAACTCATTGAGAGCAGGGAGCGGAAAGAAGAAACAATCATCTACGATCCCAAATGAAAGGCGACATAGAAGTGAGAGTGGGAGCAAGTTTCCATCTCATTAAGAAAATATTATCAGTGCAAAAAATCTCATTAATACATCAAGTAGTCAGTACTTTACCTTCTTGAAAATAAAGGAATTTGCAAAGTTCATGGATCACCCATCTTGATTTGCACTACCATCTTATATAAATCAGATATCCGGAAAAGTCTTTAATGTATGCGTAAGAGAGAAGATGTTGGGGTGTATTGGGCTAGGATTAGATGTTCATGAGACTCTTGGGGTCACGAGGTGCAAGGTTCAAACCTTGACGGTGGTATTATTTTGGTTATCTATTCTAATTTCAATCGCGCTCCGACGCCTTCCCCAGTGATATGCCTTAAGGCATGACCAAATCCAATCCCCCAAGTTTGTTTTCTTGAAATAAAACTCATTTGGTTTTTATTTATGGAACCTAACACTCTCTACTTTTCTTGTCCTGCGGGCCATAATTTTGACTAACACATTATTTAAACCCAAAGATTTCATGGCTTTACAAACTCCTCTTGAGGTGTAAAGCAAAAATTGTGACTTCATTTTTGTTATTTTTAATTTAAAAAAACAAAAAAAACAATAGAGTTATCCGAAAACACAAGAGGAGTTTGCTCTTTATAGTTACAACTTCTGCCAATTATTGTTCATGGATAGTTCATATGATCGGGTCTTTTGACTTAACCCCTCACCGCCTAAAGTCCAAACATGTGTGAAAGCTGACTTGCTTTTCAAGTCCTATAAGTCTAAATCTCAGTGAGGTATGAAAATCTCAACCGTACAATATTGTAGTGTGAATGTTGTAGATGGTGCGAAAAAAATTTGGGGTCATTTGACTGTATAGATTGAAAGATTATAATGTTTTAGTGTTGAAAAAAGATGATGAAATTTTCTTAAAAACACATTTGGAGGTGAAATTTGATTTCTAAACCTACTCAAATGAAAAAAATTAAACTACAACGTGATTCAAACCAAAAGACAAACACTTTGGTGAAAAAAAATCTCATTCAATTGACTCATTGTGTCTGCAAAATTGTTTTGAATTGTCAAAAAACACTGAAAAAAGTAGCAAAAAATCACATCTATGTCTGAACCTCCCTTTACTAAAATGCTTCTCAGTCACTCATAACCTCTTGGATTCATATGAAATTTTAATCTTATAAACAAGACTAGTATGCGCAACTTTTCCAACAAAAATTATTGAAAACAGACCATGTATGAAGAAGTTATAAGCTGCCAAAATTCATTGTAATGCAAAAATGTCTGGATTTTGAACTTCTAATTGCTCCCAAACATTCAAAACAACTTGGATTGACATGAAAACTTCACCACAATAACTAGGCTTTCTTGGGAACAAAACCCAACAATTTTTATTGAAAACGAACATTTGATGAGAAAGATACAACCCCCGAAGTTGCAGCCATCATAATATAGTGAGGTGAACTCAAATTGAACCTGTGAACTTCAAATGGCTTTCAAATACTCAGTACATCTTGGATTGATCTGAAAATTTTACTACTAAAACTAGACTAATATGCGCAACTTTCCCAACAAGTTTTATTGAATTCGAACATTAGATGCAAACGTTACAGCACTTTTAATTTTATTGCCAGACTATGAGTGGACACTTTTCGTCCCCTCCGGCGGTGAGGGGTTAAAAGAACTTGTGGGAAATCTTCCTTAGTATTGGAGAGACCATGAGTTCAACACCCTATGGCAGTGTAGGACCTTGCTTTAAATTATTTTTCAATTCACCATAGATTAGTTTGCAGTCTTTTAGGCACCACGGGCCTTGGCTTGGTGGTTGAGGCTCATGGCCCCCAATGAGGAGGTTGTGGGTTCTATTCCCCATGCCGGCGTGGTGCTCACCACCGTAGTCCACCCAACTATGGTGGGGGGTTCTTGGACCTTGTTGTATGGGTACCTCAAAAGCCCTTTGGGGGGGATACCATGTCCGGTATCTTCAAGGCACTAGGTGGCTAGCTAGGTAGTAGCATAATGTGTCACTATAGTGTCCATCCTCAAAAGGGGAGAGTAGTATTGTCCCAATTTCCCCTTGTCCAGTGGGCATCGGATCATTGGCATTACGAACGGACACTTCATTCACGCCGGCCCCTAAAAGGAACCGGAGTTTCTATCTATCTATCTATCTATCTATTTATGCAGTCTTTTAAAACTCAAAACGAGTCTAAGGTGAGTTTAACCCCTAAATTTTTGAGCGACCATATTCTGGTCGATTTACTTTTTGGGCAGCCTCCAGGGACCTCATATTTTTAAATTTTTCAATGAAAATTTCAGTGTAGCTTCCAAAAACTACACTCTACATGTCGCACTTTGTTTCATGTCATTCCGATAAGTATTGCAAAAGTTATAAGCATTTGAAGTTTTTGAAGCGAGATCGGGCAGAAAGAATTTTTTATTTTTTACTCTTTTTCAAAATTTCTTTTTTGATTCATGATTGGTTGATCTTTATCTACAAATGAAGCTTTAAATGTACCCATTTTGAGCAATGGGATAAAAGTTATGAGGAGATCTGTTTTTTGGGCAGTTTGGACAAAAAAAACTTTGAAGCTCATTTCTAAACTCAATTTTCAATATTTTTTAATGAAATAAAAGGCACTAGGTGAAGATTTCCAAGTACAACATTCTCACCGTTAAGATTGACATTTTACAATTCCATGCCAAACTTATTAATGATTTTCTTTTTCCTTTCACTTTGTACCCACTTCTAGTAATTGTTTTATGAAAAAATTAATATGAGATTTTTTCTTACAAGATTTTATATTTGAAGACTTAACTCAATTTTTAACATGGCCTTGCCATTCATTGAATTTCTAACCCATTCAAAAAGAAGATATTAATTTCTAAAGTTCAAATTTGTCACCGGATTGAATCCCAAAAAATCTTCTTTTGCAACTTTGATCTTTATAATCTAAGAATCTAATGGTCATTTTGCTGTCAAATTTTGTGCTCACATGAAAATTCAAGTTGGATATTAGATCTTACGGTTAAATGATGAAAAACTAAAAAAACATATGATTTCTTCTGCAACTTCCAAATGCTATGTTTTTCATGGTTTTTTGTGAGAATACGGTCCTGTTCCTTTAGGGGTTAATGTTTCTTTCCACTTTTAAACACACTCTTTTCGGTAACTCTAATGTGGTAGAAGAACTTTGGCCCTCTTTACACTACAAACGAGAAGCCGTGGAGAAAACCTCACAAGGGCCATGGCTCATCCTTGAGAAGCCAACCTATGAACTTGATGGCCTTTGGATATAGTGTAAAGTGAGAAGGGGCTACAAAAAAAAGTACCGGTTTTAAAAAGTAAAGTTCTTACATAGTTCTTAAAAAATAAAAAATGATTGGTTCTGAGAATTTTGGCTTGACGGCCCCCGGATTTTGCGTTAGGCCCACCTCTTGAGGTGGGCTTGACGGAAAATCCGGGGGCCTTCAAAAGTTTCTATTTTTCTTGCCACGAAGGACAAAAGTGTTGTCCATTTCATTTTCTCCTCCTTTTGTCCCTTGGACTGAAAATTTAGTGTGTAAAGTGACATTCTTTGGTCTTCTCAATTCTTAGGCCTCCCATTGGTTGAAATTTCTCTCTTCACGGCTTCTCGCCTCTAGTGTAAAGAGGCCCTTAGAGCATTCCCACCCATGCACGCTAGGACTAACCCTCTCAAATTATTCATCTACATGTGAAGGGCCCTTGCACTCACACTCCCCCACCCTTGCACGCCCTTCACGTATCAAAAGTGCGCATCAAATAGTGAATGGACCAATCACAAGTAGAATGAGAGGAATAATCATCGAATAGTCAACTCAATAGTGATTTCAAGGCCCAATTTCTAACACGCTAGAATCCAGAGTCAAGAAGCATTTTGAAAGGCCCCTTGAAACTTTTCATCCACTTCTTGAGGTCAGAGACCCTCTGAGGCCATGGGTGGCCATGCTCTTAACTGTGCTGTATGCCATGTGTTCTTCAGTTCATGGCATGCTGGCTTGGTATTCAACATGTGCCAGAGTGTACTTATTACAACTGTAGGTCCACTGATGAGAAACACATTCATTTGGTTGTATTTAGAAGTTGTTTCTGTAGACTGCTCTGCTGGGGGCAAGTTGGTATGAGCTGGGTAGATTTTATTTACTTGCTTTATTTTAAAATTTTAACACAGAAGGAAACTTTTTTATTTGCAAAATGGGCAACAAAGGTTCCCATGCATAACATTCAGTAGCCTTCATGCCCAATGCCTTTCCTTCAATGCAGTATGCTCATGAGAGTATGGCCACCCATGGCCTCAGAGGGTCTCTGACCTCAAGAAGTGGATGAAAAGTTTCAAGGGGCCTTTCAAAATGCTTCTTGACTCTGGATTCTAGCATGTTAGAGCATCTCCACCCCTTCTCCAAATCAAAGGCTCGGGGAAGGAGCTTTGGAGGGCCCGGATCTTAACTTGTGACTCACCAAATTTTGGGAGCCTCACCGCTGCCACGCGGTTTCCGCCCTCGGTCACATGTCAGTCGCGGCTTTCGGGGGGAAATACAGCTGCGAACAAGCCACGCCCGCGTTGACCGACCATTTTTGGGTGAGACAGCTGCAGCCCGGTCGAGCCACATTCTCCCTAAACCAAAAATAGACGAAATCTGCCTCACAATTCCCGCACTTTGGGCTCCAACAAAACTACACGAATACAACATGATAGCGAGAGGAGGACGTTTTTCCCAGAGCCTGCGACGTCGAGGGCTCCCGTGCAAGTCCCGGTGGGGCGACGAAAACAGTGCAGGCTCCATACAAGCAATCGCGGCCCTCCATTTGGAGTAGGGGTGGAGATGCTCTTAGAAATTGGGCCTTGAAATCACTGTTGAGTTGACTATTCGATGATTATTCCTCTCATTCTACTTGTGATTGGTCCATTCACTATTTGATGCGCACTTTTGATACGTGAAGGGCGTGCAAGGGTGGGGGAGTGTGAGTGCAAGGGCCCTTCACATGTAGATGAATAATTTGAGAGGGTTAGTCCTAGCGTGCATGGGTGGGAATGCTCTGAGCCTCTATGTGTCCACTTAGCTACTAATGAAGTACTATTGGGTGTGAAATATTCCACACCATCTATTATAGAGCCAAGACACTAACGGTGCATGCTACTGAATGTTATGTGAGGTAAGTTAGCCAACTCATATCCTTGCACGTTTTTTCTGGAAGGACACCAAAGCCTTTCCCATGAGGTAAGTTGACCAACTCATATACTTGCATGATTTTGCTGGAAGGACACCAAACTTAATCCCTAAACGTCTAAATGTGCCTTTGCGACCAGTAGAATACGTTGTATTTTGGTTGTATTTGGAATGAATCCACACCTTTAATGGGTTTGAGCTCAAAAGAGAAGTTGGAATTTAGATCAATGCGGTTCTAATGAGTTATTGAGATCCCAATTTAGAGTTTCTTGTTGCTAGCAAATCCCAATTATACAACAGTGTATATACTATCCTCGTGGGACATTTAAAGGTTAACCCTAAACCCCTAAATGACTAGGAGGACATATTGTGACCAAAAATAATTTTATTACTTTAATAAATTATTTGGATTCCATAATTTTGACTCAATATTAATTAAAGAATTGTAAATGTCCATTACAAGAATACAATTTTTTTTCAAGATGTGCAATTTCGTTGATCAATCCGTTGGGAAAATACTAAAACATCAACGTAGGTTAATTTAGGACGTGGTGGTTAGGGCAGTTGATGACCTAAAGGATGTTTTTACGCTAGGGCGTCATACTTGTAAAAAAAAGTATACAATATGTGAAACATTTGTCATTACTGCGTCATTAACACTTTATGATGATTACGCAAAATGTTTAAATAGATTTTAAATATATATATTTTGGAATCTTTGAAATATTTTTTACATATTTTATGTTTTTTTGGAATATTTTGGAATATTTTGGAATATTTTTGAAATCTTTACACATTTTATGCAATGTAACAATTAATAACAATTGCAAACACTGGCTTAGTGAGTCAGCAACAAGCCACTTCACCCAAACATAGTTCTTTTGGAATCAATCGTTGTTGTTGTATTTAGTTTTAGAACATCATTTTTTGTGAGCACTTAAATACAATACAACTTTGTATGCTCATGAAATTTCCAACGCTAATCATGGTTTTAGAATTGATGAGAATGTTTGCAATGAATGACATGATTTTACTCAAAAAAAAAAAAAAACAACTCATGATCAAACCTTATAATCATGTAATATATACAATAGATTGTCATAAAATTGTTATACAATGTCATAAACTAAATCTTCTTTGAGCTTCAACGATTTACTTTTCTACGTGAACACAAATTAATAGATACAAGTGCGTTTTTCAAAACACCACAAGAAGTGATAAATTTTTGAGAATGAACATGGTCCTTTAGGGGTTAAGCGTGCAAAGAGCCTCATGGAGACATCTTTGGTCTATTCCGAGTCGAACATTGATTTTCATCTAGATTCTAATTTCAAACAAAAATGGTTCTAACTAACAAAGTGTGGGATATCTTCTATTTTCTAGTTAAATTTAGCATTCTTTGAAATTGTTAAAATTGCATCTTTTACATCATTTTAAAGCTCAAAACCCTAAAATTCCTACATACACTGCAAGAAACATATTTCTATCAAATTTCTTTTTATGTAAGCTTAAAAAGCATGCCACCTGCACCTTTTTGTTCATCACTATTATTTACGTTCTTCCTAAGAAATTCAAACTATTTAATTTTTTTTAATTACTATAATTTTTACAAGAAACTTTGAAAAATCTTATAGTATTTATCTTTATTACCATAATTATTGAAAATATCAAGGCAAATCAGTTTAACAATAACTTATACAAAAAAAATGCTAGAAATATATTATATATTTTAAAATATGAAGAAATGATGAGGTTTGACCGGGTAACTATAGTGTGGACGCTTAAAGATTAAGACTTTCCCATGAAAATTTCTACTCCTTCCTTGAAAGAGTGGGACCAAAATCAATTAAGTGCAAAAAAGAACAGACAAAAAAATCAGCCTGGGTCCCAAATGAGGGTTGTCAGACAAGTGAGAGTAGAGTTAACCGAAAACATAACAGGTGTTCTGACCTACAATATTTCAGGAAGTTTGACTGCATGCCCACTTCTACTATAACCGAAATCAAAGCTCCAAAGGAAGAAGATACCCTCTATCTTTAATTTTAGACACAAGCTCCGTGTTGTGAGAGCCAACTAATCAATGCAGTCACCTAATTATATCTCAAGTGGATGTGGGCCATGGCTTCCAAGCCTTGGCTCTCTTTGAACTCACCTTCATCTCAATTTTGCCTCCTTTGTGACGGCAAAACTAGTTCACACTCCATTCTATTTTGAATTCTTTGGAAACCATGCCAGTTTGCTTGGTTGCCTTAGATACGGGTCAAACTCACCTCGCCTTACATGTATTTTCTCTTCTTTTCGGTTAATTCTAGTGGGAACAAGCTTCTATCTAGCCAATAATAAGCTACCAGTGCAAAAATATTATTGACACCAAGTGCAAAAATATTATTGACACCAAGTACACATAAACACTGTTGCCGTAGCAGAGTTAACCGAAAAGAAGCCCATCTAACCTCCCTTTTCGCTCTACTTCTAACCTCTCTTTTGAGCTATACTTGGGTTGAATAGTGTCGTGTCATAAATTGTCCCCTTGTGGACCATGGGCTTGGAGGTTTGGTAGAAGGTGTGGGAGTCATTGCGAGGTGTGAAGAATAATGACAGTGGCTTGCTTTAGATTGTCTCCCAACTCATCATGAACTAGTTTTTGGTCTATTTATATTTCAATATGAGTTCAAGAGGAGTTTCCTAAAACTTTCTTCTTTGAGCTAACATTTAGGTTACCTTAGTACCTTTTTTTTGTCCCTGCATTTGTGAAGGTATTTGAGGATTGTGTTCATGTGAGCCATCTTGGCATGAATGGTATCCCTCCATGCCAGGTGACAAATTTGAAGGCCATTAATCGGCTCTTGCTAAGAAAATAAATATACTTCTGACGCACCACAATTGCCATAAGATGGCGAGCTGCAAGATGTCCTAAGTTAACCCCTAAAGGACCGGGGGTGTTTTTAGCTTAGCTCTTGTTTTCTTGACTAGCTCTTATAACAAGCTCAATTCCTCATTGGTGTGGGTAAATTTTGACAATCGGCACTGTTGAAATCAAAGAAGACTTACATAGCTTTTGTATGAAAAAAAGATCGACAAAATCGCACAAGTTTTGAGAAAATGCCACCGTTGAGAAGATTAATGGAAATTGTTCAGGGTATTTTGTACACATGCTGAAATCGGATTGATCAAAAGTGCTCCAAAAAATATGAAATTTTTATTGTGAGTAGAAATCATCATTTTAAAAATGTGGAAAAAATTTCAAGTTATTTGGAGGTGCAAAGAAGAAGATATGAGGGTCTGAAGTGACGCCTAAATACCCACCATGCAACTCAAAAAAATCACCAAAAATTGCACACTTCATCAAATTTCGATCAAGAAGTACTCACGGATTCAGCTCTTAAAAAGAACTAGGGTCTCTTTGTTGCTTACTTTACAATTCACGGTCCAACAACTCAAAATTCCTTACTTTTTAGTTCTAGAAGCCACGTGGTGGCCTCGTGGTCCTTTAGGGGTTAAACAAGGAGAGTAATTTCTACATGCAAGATGAGTGCCCGGAGTGATCCCAGTGAGAGTTTTATGTGGGAAAAACTCTACTCCCTCCGTCCTACAAGAAGAACTTGTTTTCATTGGAATCCACGGATTAAGCTTAATTCCATGATTATAGAAGGAGTATGTCAATTGAGATGCAAATCCATGGATTAGGTGAGTATATGGGGAGTGTTTTGACAGTGATGCAAGTCCATGAATTAAGTGAGTATAGAGGGAGTATTTGACTTCCAAAAGGTGTATACATGATCAAAATCCATGACAACAATCCATGATCAACATGATCAAAATTCATGGAATAAGTTGCTTTGAAGCACTTGTCTTGGAGTAATTAAATAACCCTTTTGTGTTCAACTCCACTACCAATTTCAAAAATGTGTCATAAAATGTTTGACAAATCACAGTAATGGAGTTGATCTATAGAGAAATTTTTAATTTTCAAAGAGAGCTAAAGAAAATTTGGATGGATGAAAAATTGTAGTGAATGTAGTCAAGAGAAGGCTCACAATCTGTTCATCGTTTATTATATGGACGCGGGCGCGTCAAAGGGCTAATGTCTTGAAGTTCTTGTCAAGTGCACGCAAAGCTTAACCCTTAAATGTCAAGAGGGCCTGGACAGGGCAGCCCGAAAGGAATCTAAATTTTTGGAGGCGAATTTTTATTTATTTTATTTATTTTTGGCAAAAACGGCTCTGCAGTGCACTGCTGGCTAGCACTGTAGCACTGTAGCACTGCGGGACTGCTGAACTTCAGCTGCCCCAACCTCAAAACTTGTTCAATTTGATAACTTTAATTGCTTATCAACAATTCCACAATCTCTCAAATGAGGCGAAAATTTGGAATCTAGATCGCTTTTTCAATAGCTTTCCAACGCAACAAGTCTCGCTTGATTTGGTTGAGAAACTTTTTTCTCCAATTATTCCTTTTAAATAAGCCCATGGGGCTTACCTTGACGTTTAAGGGTTAATTGTCGGCGGTGAATGAATGCAACTAGAGATCATGGTTTTATTTTGGGACAAAATTTAAGTGGATACCATGATCTTCTTTGGGACAGAGGGAGTACTATAGTATAACACAGTGGCAAACATACACAATCATGCACGCTCCCTACGACAATTCTGTTGTCGAAACGGTTGTGTTAGAATCCCACTTAATTTATTATAAAATGCATGGTGGTGTTCGTATGCACGCTTCCCATGACGTTTTCGCCGTCACAACGGTCGTGTTGTGCCCAAGCACAAACCCGCCTAGTTTATTATATAATACAAACCCTGCATGCATGTAGAGGACGACTATTCTACTATTGGAATTGTCTTGTTAGACTTTGGCATTTGTTAACCTATCAAATTATTGTGTATTGCAATTGAAATTTATTTATTTATTTTGATCATACAAATGAAAGAAATTCATTGTAAGCGAAGTATTACAAGCAGCTAGTTGTGTAGTCTTTGCCTTAGTATTTACCCTAAAATTACTTTAATAGTTGTGTTTATATTGTTCAGTCATATAACTCCTTGAAAATGATGCATTTCCGTAGACTCTTTCCTGGTTGAGCAGAGACAACAAAATCCAACCAAATAAGGTCTACAGAAATCATCGAGTAAAGGTCACAAAACAATAAGTGACAAAGAACTTGGTCATGGTCGCCCATTTAGCAGCACTTCCCCCAACAGACTCTTCGCTCGCTAAGTGACAAAACCAAAATATTAGTACTAGAGGGCTTTCCTCTTTCATTGGGAAGGGAAGAGTCTTGAAGAAGCTCCTGCCGAACTGCTGCTCCTCCTTCAGGGCAATACAGACAAATGGATGAGGACAGGAAGTACAGATTTGAGATGCTCCTGAATCTCAAGTAGTACTAGTACAAGCTCCTCATCTAACCTACTGTAGTCAGTCAACATTTATTTTTATTTTATTGGCTCTGGTCGGAGGGAAGAGGCATTGCGGGGATACTCATTTTTTTGGGCTAAATACCATTGTAGCAAATATATTCTGTATATGATTCCACTGAAATGCATTCTTGTTCTTCATTTGTTCTATTATGGTTATAGCTCGTCGTAGCGTAGCTCCTTGTTTTATTTTACTTATTTATTTGGCATAATTAAAAAGAACCTTTATTGCAAGGCGGATACAAATGCAACAAGGTCACATACAAGCTCGGCTAGGAAGTAAGCAAAAAAAGATATCATAGTTAATCAAATTTTGAAGGAAATTTAATAGTGGATTCACCAATGTGCCACAAAAATGAGATTTAAAAAAAATAAAAAATTCCGACACCGCATGTGGAATTTATGAGGGGAAATGTGCTTCTTCTTCTTTTTTTTTTATTAAAAAGAGTAACGGGGCAGTAGAGGAATAATTGAATTTTGGGAGGGCAGCAAGTTGGGCAGAGTGTGGAAAATTCGGTGACCTATGGGGGACAAAAGACCACCTCCATTTTCCACACTCATTAAAAAGTTAAAAAATCATGTTTTTTAAAATTGGAAATTGAAAATTATATAGTTAGAAATTTATTATTTTAATTGAAATTTACTATTTGAAGTTAAGAGTTTTTTTTGAAATTTTAAAAAATCAAAAATTAAAAAATTGAAATTATTATTTCTAAAATTAAAAACTATTATTTTTGAAATAAAAAACTATTTTTTTTAAAAATAATTTTTTAAAATAAATAAACAAATCGTCCAATGAAAGAGTGCTACATAGAAGTTCACCTTGACAGTTAGTGGGGTCATGAACATTAGAATGGGTACTATGAGGTGGCACTTCAATTCCCTTCCTTTACCCTTTATTTCCCCCCTTAACCCCAAAATTCTTAGAAAATATGCTATATGTTTTCTAAAAATTGAAGATTTATTTTTTATTCAATTTATTTTTTTGCTATTCTATAGATGGTAGAATGAACTTATGTTTCGCCGCTCAAATTCATGTTGTAAATAACAAAAGTCAAAAATATTGCATTTCATAAACAAACAATCTTTTTAAACTTTTAAACCCCCAACGAATGCGAGGTGTTCTTCAACATCCTAAACATCTCCAAAGGCAACAAAATTGGTACAGAACTAAGTAACTTCGAATAGAATGTAAAATTGAAGTGTAATTGGTTTCAATAGTGAGATTTTTTGATGTAGTCACGGTCAAACGCATCTAAAAATTTTGGGCATGTGTTTTTATGGGGTGATTTGTTTAATCAAATGCAATTATCTTGCAATTTGTGCAGTCAAAATCAATGAAATTTGATCTCTATGTTTTTCAAATAGTTGAGGACAAGATCTAACAATTAAAAAGTTGAAAATGACATTTTTGGAGAATATTTGCATGGGGGAGTAAAAATGGCAACAATGGAGTGTTTATGGAGGAAAAACACTCCAGTCCTTCAAGAGTTAATTGAAAACAAGCAAAAGTCTAGGCAGAGTCTATGCGGAGTGTACAACCTAATATTATGAATTTATGACAGAGATTGTTCGTGAATAGCCCATCGATCCCTTTATAATTAGTCCTTTAGGCTTGGGAGAGCTTGTGGGAATCCTCCTCTAGCATTGAGGAAGTCACAAATTCCACTCCCACGGGCGGTGCAAGGTCACTAGAAAAACTAGTTTTGTAGTCTTTTTGACATGAAAACGAGTCTAAAGCAAGTTTATGGTTTTTTTTCCACTTTGAGACAATCTTTTTGGTAAACTCTATTGCCAAATGTTTTCCCAACTAAAAAGAAACTATTTTGGTACCAAGGTGTGGAATGAAAACTTCAAGTACCTTGGTCCGGAATGACCTTAAACTACCTAAGTGACAATTGGAGATAGGTTCCCCTTAGATGTGTGCAATAGCACTAATGAGGACGTTGGTTCAATTTCCATCGGATGCACTTTATGAGGGCTAATACCTCTTTGCTCGGTACGAATCCCATGCGTAACAGAGATTGCTCCCGGGCCTCACGTTTATGGTAGAGTCGCTTTTAGTTAAAAATGATTAGGAGCATTAGATCTAGTCCAGATATTGCAGGTAGAAAAATTCCAAAAACATCCCTCCTCCAGGGGCACATTGGATACATGTTCTCTTTGTTCACAATACAAAAATTCGCAAACTCTTTGGATCACCCATCATAACTTGCGTTGCTGATCTTGTGTAAATCAGATATCTGAAAAGTCTTCGATACAAGCTCAAGAGAGAAGATGTTGGGTGTGTCGGGCTAAGATTAGAAGCCTATCAGACTTTTGGAGCCACGAGGTGCAAAGTTCAAACCTTGGTGGTGATATTATTTCAACCATGTAATCTAATATCTATCGGGCTCCTACGCCTTGCCTAGTGGCGTGGTATGACAAAAAACCAAACCCAGTCACCCAAGTTTATTTTCCTGAAATAAAATTCATCTCCTTTCATTTTTTAAATCCGACACTCTCTACTTTTCTTGTCGTGCAGACCATAACCTTGACTGATACACTACCGGAACCCAATTTTTTTATGAATTTGCAATTTTTTCTAGTGTGTTGTTTGTAATATGTTGTGGTGCATTGGAAATAAAGCATCCATTTGTTTCAAAAAAGAAAAAGAAACCTTCAAGTACATTACCGTAGTACCATAGCAGGTTCATCCTAAAATAATTCTAAAAATAAAAAACGTAAAAATTAAAAAATTCTGTAGACAAAAGAACGAAAATAGAATAAATCAGTTTTAGAAATATTTTGTTATTTCTAAGCTATTTGAGGTCATTTTTACTGAATTTTTGCAAAAAAAACGAAAATTGAGAAATTCAGTTTTTGAGAGGCGATCCTTATTTTTTCAAAAAAAATAAATATTCGTTCGCCAAGTGGCAAACCTGCTATGGTGTTACGGTAGTTCAAACCAGAATTTCCACTGACACAAGGCATGTGCGGTGATAAGTTCTTCAAACCCGAGTCAGTCGGTCAGTACTGCATGTTCATGCCAAACTGAATTGCATCAGCATTATTCATGGAAACGTTACATGTCGGGAATGTCAAGACGCAACCATAATCAACTATAATCAAGAAGTTTTCTCTTAAAGTTTGTCTATTCAACAAGTGATTTTTCTTTTTCAATTTTCCGAGGTAGTTAGCATTTTTCACATTACTTTGGTGATACTTGGGAGATACATGGTGATACCATGATGATACATAGGTAATACCTAGGGGAAAAAAATAGGCTACATGCCTAAGTATTTGGCTACTTTTACTTCCATATTTTCAAAAATCCTTCATTGAAACTAACCACTGTGCACTATTTTTAGCTGAAATTTCGCAGCCTTCAAGTGCAAATTTCAATTGGTCAATCTGTTACTACAGGTGAAGTCTCCCCGTTCATTGGACCCAACATGAACAATGCACCGTGCTTCCCGAGACTGCAGCACAACCACTCTCTGAAATTTTGAATTTAGATTGTGATTTTGATCCTGGGATGCTCAACTCACTGACAGACACGGACCAAGCCGCTGCAGTTTTGAATTCCGAAATGCATCGTTTCGCCCACCCATACTGATCAATAAGTTAGGATGATCAGAACCTGCAAATTTAAACAATTCTCTTTCAAAAGAAGTGAAACTAGTCAACAAACAATGCATGCTGACATCCTCAAAAACTCCAAAAGCTTTACAAATGCTGACGTACTTTCTATACAAATGTTAGAACATCTCCACTAGCACTCTGGATACGGCTCTGGGTATGGAAAAATGGATGAGACTGGGTTGGTGAACAATTCATTTGGCTCCTAACACTAGATAACCCTCAAAATCACTCTTGTTAGTGTATCTTTCAAAATATTTAGTACTCCCTCCGTCCCAAAGATATTGTCCAACTTGTCTTCAAACAACAAGATTAAGCTCAAAATATTTTTTTTGCATAATTTTGTGGTGCGAGTATGCAAATCATTGAAGCCTCTTCTACTTTTGAAAAGTTTGAACTTTGTCACCCTCTACAAATCTTAGTTTTGGTGCCAAAACCACCACCGTTATTGCACGCAATTTGCCAAGGCACTAGTGGTCGTCAGAAATGTCGCCACGGTCATCGCGACCACAACCGCGATGCTTGGCCTGCGTCCCCACTCCAATCACAAAATAACAAAAGCCCACACCCAATGGTAGCATTTACACTTAACCCCAAAAGATCCTCAAAAACCGAAAATAGTTCTTTGGTTTCCGTAGGAATAAAATTTAGCCAACTTTGACTATTATGATCTCACAAATGAAGAAGAATCAACGGTTCAAATTTGGCAAGTTACTTAAACGTTAAGATAACTTCAAGATCCTAGGGTTGGATCTTCTAAATAATGCTTGGATTGAGGTTTAGATCAACAACTGGACGATATAAATGGGACGCAAAAAAATCGTGAATTGGACTATATCTTTGGGACGGAGGGAGTACATTAGAAAAGTTGGGTCAGATTATTTTGGTGCCATTTTGACACCAAAAGCTACATACATGTTATTTTAGTGTCAATTTATACATACTAGGTTGGTATGGAGGTTGACCAAATTATCTGAATTGCATTTCGATGCACCATCATGACACCATGTTCATATGACTTGAAGTTCCTAATGTAGTCTTCATGCCCGTTGCCTTTCTTTCATGCACTCTGCTCATCACCTTGAGCCTCAATCTATCCATTTAGCTACAAATGAAGTATTGTTTGGGTGTGGAATATTCCACACCATTTATTGTACAACTAAGGCAGAGACTGTGCATGCTATTGAATGTTATGTCCCTTCTTAATCGCACATCTTGATTGCACAATCTATGCGTGGAGACTTGTAAGTGGCTCACATAATATTTTCAAGAGTTTAATTGAGTGATGTTGGTGGGGAACTACATGGTGAAGTCTAACTTTTTGGACATCTGACCTTCGGAGTGCAATCCAGAGTATTTGTGGAGATGCTTTTGGGTTTAGATTTGGAAATGTGATAGGTGAATATGTTGTATGTATGAGAATTAATTGAAAAGAGTTTCTCGAAGTGGAAAGAAACCTTTACCCTTTGACATGGTTGTGTTCATATAATGAACAATGAACAAGTTGTAAGCCTTCTTTTGACTACATCTAGTACAGTTTTGCATCCATCCAAATTTTCCTTGGTTCTTGTGCTAGTTGACTACCATTTGTACGATATGAATCTTCAAATTAAGGTGTTGGGATTTTGTTTTAAATGACAAGATTGGTTTACGTCATGTTCCATTTTTAGTTTAAAAAGTGAGACCTCAACAATGATTTTTCCAAAATAAGTTGAATCAAATTATGAAAATTACACCATCTCATAGTGCATATTATTCCAAAAAAGTTATATTATTTTTTTAACAAATAAGTGCTAATTTGTGATTTTAAAATGAGTTCAAAAGAAAACCTTAGTAAAATCTTAGTAAAAATTAATTAAAAAAATCTTAGTAAAAATATGATAAATCAAACCGTACAAATGTGATCTACACGTTGAGATTTACAACTTTTTATATATATCAACTCCATTTTTGTGATTCATCAAACATTTAAGAACACATCCTTGAAATTGGTGGTGGTTTTGGACGTTAAAGTTTTAATAGACAATGCATTTTAATGGATATTCTTAAGCACAATCATCTCTATGTTTTTTTTACTATTGTCTAGCTCAAATGATCCATTTCCAAAATAATTCTCTCATATTATGCTCATTAATTGCACTACATTCCATAAAAAATTCATATGTTTGAAAAGCTTAGGAAATGTTCATGGAACTACTTCTAATTAGAAGAAAAAGTAAGCTTTCATTAAGAAGATATTTACTTTTAAAACTTAAAAACCAATTTTACAACTTTCTTAAATAAAGTCATTAATAAAAAGAATATTTAGTTCCAAAGCAAAGGTTGGTTTCAACGATGTTGAGTTGAAGAATTGTCTTCCTCAGCCTTGGAAATAAATGTAAACAAGGTTAGCCGTTAAACATCAAAAGAGCCCCACAAATTTGTTTTGAAATAATGATGAAGAAAAAAGTGGATTTTCTCAATCAAAATTAAAATGGATTGGTGCTTTGGAGAAATGATAATTGAGCAAATACGCTTGTTTTTGTAAATTGTACATTCCAAATAAATTGGAAAGAGAATTGGTAGGGAGCGTGGGGGAGTAAGGTCTCGGGGGGTGCACTCTACATTGTGTTTAAGAATCACGTGTGTTCATGACCCCTTCTAAAAACCCCTTGTATACAAGAGGTTGTATGTCTAAAATACCTTTGTATACAGATGTATTCCGTTTGAAGTATATGATTAGTGTAAGTATACGTGAATATTTTTAGCTCTAAATGTGTTTATTGTATATATACGTAATACAGTAGTGTTCAAATTAATACCCCTTCTGTGCACTCACGTATACTCTTACATGTTTAGTACAATGCACCCTCGAGAGTAAGGTATTGTTTGAAACCTTGATGCATACAAGAGCTAGCAACGCATGCCAACATTGTTCAACATTGTGTTATTTTTTCGATTTTTTAAAATCAAGAATTGCAAAGCTCACTTCAAAGTTGGAATCTAGTTAAGTTTTTTAATTCATTTTTGGAGTGACATTGTTATTAGAGGATTTGAGGAATTTGCATTAGTTATTCAAGGAGCAAGTATTGGAGACAACTCTCTAAAAAAAAATGATTCTTTTGGGTTGCTTATCCACGACCCTCTTAACGTTTATAAATTAAACAAAAAAATGTACAAAATGTACAAAGGAGTGCCAAAAACTGCAGAAAAAACAAAAAAAATTATCTACTTATTAATTTCAAATTAATTTCAAATGTGAATATTTTCATATTGCAAGCATATTATTTTATCAAACAAATTGCAACTTTAATCTTGGCTCAAATCTTGGGGGGAGGGGTGGGGGGAGGGGGAGCTGGGGCCTACCTTAACCCTTAAACGTCAAGGTAAGCCCCATGGGCTTATTTAAAAGAGAATAATGAAGAAAAAAAAGTTGATTTTCTCAACCAAATCAAGCGAGACTTATTGCGTTGGAAAGCTACAAAAAAAGCGATCTAGATTCCAAAATTTCGCCTCATTTGAGAGATTCTGGAATCGTTGGTACGCAATCAAAGTTATTAAATTAAACAAGTTTTGAGGTTGGGGCAACTGAAGTTCAGCAATGCCGCAGTGCTACAGTGCTAGCCAGCAGTGCACTGTAGAGCCGTTTTTGCCATATATATATATATATATATAATTTATTCTTCCCAAAAATTTAGATGCCTTCCGGGCTGCCCTGTCCAAACCCTCTTGACGTTTAAGGGTTAAGCTAAAAAGAAAAGAAAGAGGGGGAGGAGAAAAATAAAATAAATATGAGCGTTGAGATCTCCTTGACCGTGCGTTAGCTGGTCACGTTCTTGGCATCATTGGAAAGCTCTCGACAAGGAGAGGTGCACCAAAATCATTTTATTAATTTTAGAGGTACATTGTGAGGGTTATGGATTTTTGAGTGATTTTTGACATCATAAATTGAGTTAATTTATATTATTAAAAATGATATTTAGGTGCTTTTGATGCCATTCTTGATATCTTGCTAAAAATATGCAGCGATCTTCATGAGGGGATATCCCCACAGATATCATCATGGTATCACCTTAATATATCAAGGATATTGCAAGGTATTGTGAATAATATATGCACATGGTAGCAAAAATAGCTACCATTTCAGGAAGAGGTAGCATATTGTGCTAAATGTCATAAAGTGGTTCTGGATCACTGGTGGAGAACCCCACCGTGGTCTCAATTTTTGGATGACCTTCGAAGCAGTGAAGTTTAAATGAACGAATTTTTGCCACGTGGATACATACGTATTCATGTGGTTAATCACAACAAAGGAAAAAAAAATTAAAAGAATAATCACTTGATGCTTTCCACCGTTGCATGACACGTGGCCTGATTGCTAGGTTGGCTAGATCTATCTTTAGCCCTAGTAACATCATCGTGACCTACTGCCAACTACCTTTGTTGACCCTGACGTTCACCCCCTAAACCCTAAATCGCCTCCTTCTGAGCCCAAATAGGTCATACATTGTACACGGCTGAAGATTCAAAGTAAGTTTCAACGTACAACATATGACCTTTACCTCATTTACTCTTAATAAAATCCACCACTATAGCCCATTCTTCATACTTCCATAAAGTAGGTAGCCATCGGTATTCAACAAAAGCAAAGTGGCATCAACCTTTAAAGCTGAATTTTTTTCCCATTGGAGCATTCCTACCCATGCACGCTAGGACTAACTCTCCGGAATTATTCATCTATATTTGAAGGGCCTTTGCACTCATACTCCCCCACCTTTGCACGCCCCTCACATATCAAAAGTGCGCATCAAATAGTCAATGGGCCAATCGCAAGCAGAATGTGAGGATACAGTCAACTAAATAGTGATTCGAAGGCCCAATTTTTAAGAGCATCGCCACCCATGCCCTTCCAAAGTCTCACACTCCATAAGTAGATGAAAAGTACCAAGTGCCCTTCCAAAATACCTCTTGACTCTGGATCCTAGTGTGTTAGAAATTAGGTCTTCAAATCACTATTTAGTTGACTATATCCTCCCATTCTACTTGTGATCGGTCCAATGACTATTTGATGCGCACTTTTGATATGTGAAGGGTGTGCCATGGTGGGGGAGTGTGAATGCAAGGGCCCCTCAAATGTAGATGAATAATTTCAGAGTAATAGTCCTAGAGTGCATGGGTGGGAATGCTTTAACATGCTAGGACCCAAAGTCAAGAGGCATTTTGGAAGGGCCCTTGGCACTTTTCATTTACTTTTGGAGTGCGAGAAACTCTGGGAGGGCATGGATGACTTTTAGCGTTTTTGCTTATGAGCCATATATTCCACACCTTCACTGGTGGGGAGGTAGCATAATGTTCTAAATGTCATAAAGTGGTTCTGGGATCACTCCATGGTAGTGATCTCAAAGCTCGCTAATATTAGCTCGATTTTTACCCAAAAAATGGGACTGCTAAACATACAAAGAAAGAAAATGAAAAAAGATTTGAAACGTAGCGAGAATGCTCATCATGATATAAATATGTAGCAACTTCATGAGGTGATATCCGCGGATATCATCATGGTATCACCTTAATATATCAAGGGTATTGCCGGATATTAGAGAGGTATGGTGAGTATTGTATGCACTGGGTAGCAAAAGTAGATACCATTTATGTGGGAGGTCGCATAATGTTCTAAATGTCATAAAGTGGTTCTGAGATCACTGCTCCATGGTGAGGTCTCGATCTGTGGATGACCTACGCAGTGCCGAATCCAGAGTTGCTGGTGGAGACGCTCTGACTGTTTCATGGCATGCGTGGAGCCCAAGACAGATTTACACAACAGTAACCCTAAACCTTCCATCATAACTTCCAGCAAATCAATCTCCAGCCACAGGACCCGGCCAGTTGGAAGCCAGTCAGACTGCCTCTAAAAAGAAAACTGAACTGTTGAAACCTCAAAGGCAAAAAATACCAAAAATAAACTAAACCATCACCAGCCAATCACAGGGCTGCACTAAGATGCACACTCATGGCCCGGCTTCAGTTCAGTTGTCGGGAAAATCAAGTAATTAATTCAAAACGATAAAGCCCCGGAAAGCCAGCCAACTCAGTCCTGCTGACCAGGGATTTTTTTTTGGGTTTTTTTTTTTTTTTTTTTTCTTTTTTGTTGTTGTTGTTGTTGTTGTTGGAGAAATGCTAAAGTGGGGACATTAAATAAAATGGCACGTCCAAATATTTTCATATTCATCAATATTTTGCCTAGAACTATCTTTTTCATCCACGTAGTTGGATGACTTTCATTAAAGCTAATGATTTCATTTAGTTTATTTCACTAGTAGAAAATGTGGCGCTTCCCAGGCAAAATCACAGTGCATGCGTGGAATTGAACACTGTTTGTCTGGGCATCTCCCTTGACAGTGCCACCTTTTTTTACTAGTGTTTCCAAATACTAAAACAATTTGGCATCTTCATCTATTTTCTCTTCAATTTTTTCCTTGAGACTTGATGCGTGTCAATTATTCTTGGTGCTTTTTGGCATTTAAATGTTTAAAATAAGAATCGTACTGCTAACCCGTACGTAACATTCGGTAGCATGCACTGTCCTTGCCTTGGCTATACAGTAGATGGTGTGGTATAAGGTTGAGGAACCTAAATCCACCACAGACCTAAAACCACCAACTTCTACACCATTCCTTCATTTTAGGGAGGAAATGTAAGTTGTCGGTACATGACTTAACTTTTGAACAATTCATGCATAAGTCATGTAATGAAAGCTTACATTTCCACCCTGAAATGAAAGAAGGGTGTAGAAGTTGGTGGATTTAGGTGTCGTGGTAGTAATAGGTTATCCAACCTTATTCCACACCCAAAAGAGTACTTCATCAATAGCTAAGTGAACAGGTGGTGGAGTCTCAAGGTGATGAACAAAGTGCATGAAGGAGTCCTGGCGGGGCTAGTTTGTATTTTATTTTGTTTCCTTGTTCTCTGTGCAGTGAAGGATTCCCTTTATTTGTGTCAATAAAAAAGAGGAAAAAAAAAAGTGCATGAAGGAAAGACAGTGGGCATGAAGGCTACCGAATGTTAGATAAAGAAGTAATCTCCCTCCATTTTAAAAATAAAATAAACATTGGCAGCACCTGCAGCAGCAACATCACTGTGAGTGAGCGTCAAGCCAGATTCTTTGATGCTGTAGAAGCTTCTGGACCACCTCATCCACGCACTATGTGCCTCGTGCCAGGGCCACACATGCCATGAACTGCAGCAGCCCCTTCTGAAAATGATAAAGTAGTAGAACGTACTTTTTGTAAATTTGGAGACCAGAAAGTGAGTTATCCTACATCCCGGTGGGTTTTGACATAAGTTAAGGGCATCCTCAATGCAACACGGTAAACCTCACGGCAAACCAAAACTATCTTTTGACTAACTTAAAATTAGAGAGTAAAATTACCATAATTAGAAGCACAATTATTATTACAAAAAATACACTTCAAGAAAAAAATACATTTCTATAATAGTGGATCTCATAACAAGGAATGAATTATCATATAGGGCTTTTTATTTCATCTTTACTAACGCCCTAATGTGATTTTGCCAAGGATTTTACGATATTAACTAATGTAAAAATGACATGTGGAAAATTTTAAACAGAAAAAAAATGAAAAATAGAAAGTTGTCCACAATATCATACCTAACCGTCAAAGTCGACAACTCAAGCCTAACATTTATTAATGTTTTGCCAAAATGATGTAAATATTCTTTAAGATTTAATGAATATTATCTAACATTCTCATTTTCACCATAAAAAATAAATATTTCTTTAGAAAAGAATCAATTTCCTAAAAAATAATTGAACTTCTCATTTTATAATTATTTTTTGCCAACTACATACGATTATAATAGCTTGATATTTGAATATTAAAATATGAAAAAAAGAGAGCACAAATTAGGTAAATAAATCTACATCATCTAATAATTTCTTATTCCAAGAGGTGGATACCAACTCTCATTTGTTAGTTCAAAAAGAAACCATTAGTCACATGGTATAAAATTCCATATTATCACGTGTATAGGTCGACACATTGGCGGTGACATTAAAGAGGAAAAGGTAGAGAGTGGGTGCACTTCATAATAACAATACTAATAAAAAAAACCCACAAATAATGGCATGTCATGAGGCGGCTTTTAATATTACGATGGAAAAGCTGAAAACTATTCACACATGTGACAGTTCACACTTCGACGTCAGCGGAACATTCGGCTGCCCACCTGACACGTGACTGCCCACGAACCGCACCAACCAATCAAGTCCCGCCCGGGCAGCGGGGAGGTTTCCCGGCCCTGCTAATTTTTCTCGTTTTTTCCCGTGGCAGCCCGTGTTTCCAGTTACTACAGGGAGAACAGGGTCGAAGGCGCCGTGGCAGCTGCGTCGCACTGAGACTCGCAGTCAGTTTCGCCTCTCATTTCCCCTTTGCGGGAATCCTTATAAAGGGCCCAATTTAGTGTGAAGAGTGCTGTGCAAGACTCATTTCAATTCCGAACCGTTGCTGCATTGGTAGTTCGTTTTTTTCTATTTCGGAAAACAGACTGAAAGGCCTACTTCTTCCTTGTCACGCCAGAGTGTTGCGCAAGAATCCGTGTCCTCCTCGACTTTTAGGGATACATAAAAGGGCTTGAAACGGAGCATTTCTGTTGTGGAAACCGTTCAAGCGGCGTTCGTAGTGTTAGTGTTTGGAGTCGCGAGTGTAGGCAAGAATCCGTGTCCTCCTCGACTTTTAGGGATACATAGAAGGGCTTGAAACGGAGTATTCTTGTTGTAGAAACCGTTCAAGCGGCGTTCGTAGTGTTGGTGTTTGGAGTTTTGAGTATAGGCAAGAATCCGTGTGCTTTTCGAGTTTTAGGATACTTAGAAAGGACTTGGAAAGAAAACCTTCTTGTTGTGGAAACCGTGTGCTCCTCGACTTTCAGGGATACATAAAGGACTTGGAGACGAGGCCTTAAACCGTTGGAGCTTTCTTTGTGGTAAGGGTTTGGAGATTTGAGTGTAGGCAAGAGTTCGTGAGGATTTGTTACAAGAAACGGTCGGATTCTGTGTTAGGGATTTGGAGTTTTGAAGATTAGGTCGAGATGGCGTTGCGAACGAATCGTGTGTTGAGGAAATACGCGCCGTTTTACTCTCGGGTGCGTGTGAGTGAAGGCTCAGACTCGGACGGGACGACAATGCGTTCGAGTGTGCAGGCGTGGCCTTCTTCGTCTTCGTTCACTTGGCTTCACCGGGCGTTTTCGAACGGGTCTTCTTCTCACGCTCACGTGCCGCTGTCTGAGAGTCCGAAGCGAGAACTCAGGATGAGATCGGCGACGAAAGTCGGGCGACATCAGCAGAAGAAGCAGAAGAAGCACTTTCCCAAGCTGTGGTGGTGAGCAACTCTGTATTTTCGCAATGTAGTTTGGTGCCGAGTTTGGTTACCCTACAGCAGCGCCTTATGAGCCCCTTTTGGTATTCAATTCAGATGCTTTCGGGAAGGGCGAGGGCCAGGAGAATCAAGCGGGGGCCCGGTGTAGAGTACTTAACAATTTTTGCTTGAAAATGCGACACTGTATACACTTCTCGTTTCGGACATGGCAGCTGTTCTTATTACGCTAAGTAATATTTTTGTTTCCTTTTCTTTTTTGAAGACTCGGCCCACTTCCAATGGGCTACTTGGTAGAAAAGCTTCATAGTCATTATATTAACAGAGAGTTGGTCTTACTTTAGAAGCAAGAGCCTCCAATGTGACATTCTTATTGTCAAATTTTTTACTACCCACGCTGGGTATGTACACTTCAGCATCAGACTCTTTTGTTTCCAATCCCCTGAATTGTGTTTTGACATGTCTGCTATATCCGATGTGTCGGCCTTACTTGATATGTTTTAAAATGGAGTCATGTTGGGAATTGAGTCTATGCAATTGACGTCATTGCAGACAGTTATTGAGCTTCTTTTCATGTGGACGAAATAGAAGTCTCTGTGGGAGCAGCATTGGCCGTGCATTTGGTTTTCTGTTCTTTTTCCTGACATCATGCATGCTTCATGCTGACATTTCAGTTCATTTCACCAATCATGTCCATGAACTGAGAACACGCTCTTTGCAGGGTCACAGGGATTAGTGGCGCTATAATGTAATTTAGGAGTGCAGTAATTTGAGGTTTTTAGCAATTCAAACTTTCATGTATTACTATGTTGAGAATCCTGGAACTTGGATTTGCACTCATCAAAGTGAAGTTTAGTTACATTTGTTACAAGCCTTGTTTTTACACATTGTACTGAAGTTGGGTTATGACTGCAGTGCATTATAACTTGCGAATCCAGGTGGTTTGTAAATTGCAGCCATCTAATCTGTGCAAGTATGAATTGAGAGCATGCATGTATGCAGGAACCAAACCCGGAAAAATTTGAAGGATTTTGTTGATTACTGATTGACTCTAAATGAGATCAGAGGTGCTTGAAAATGTTGACAACTTTTGTATTGATTGAAGAGGCATTTACATTTGATAAACAGTGGGTGGGGTAAAGTCTTATGAGACATGGATGTGTTTTTTGTGCCTGGCTGAGAAAGAAATAATTGAATCAAGTGGAAACGTTAGAGTTATCTATAAAGTGGAGAAAAAATTCCACGAGAGGAAAAACAAGGCAGAACAAGAAGTGGGGAAAACAAGTTTTGGCTCTTTTGACCAATCAAATTGTAATGCGTTGTCGGGGAGATTTCAACATGACACCTTCTCAAAGCTAAAGAAGCTCTCCCCATGCACACTCAAGTTCCCATCACGGAATCTACACGTGCCCCCACACCAAAGTAAGCGCTTGGCTCCTTGTGACTCACAATCTTTGAAATTTCTAATTGAAGCTTGAAAACTCAATGTTGCAAAGGGGCTACCCTTCCTTGACTTTATCATCCCTTTGAAATCCATGATTGTTTTTGAGAAAATGAGGTTTTTAGGACCTCTTTGGGAATGCATGCCATATTTTAGATCTATAACTTGATTTTGGTGAAGCTGTCCTCTCCATAGGAAACCACATCTTCTCCGACACTCCTGGAGTTCCACCTCAATTTCCCCGCCATCCACATTCCCTTTTTCATGGGTCACAACCAATAAGAAAACAACAAGTGACACTTTCTAAATGAATGAATTAATTTGTGCCAGAGCTATTATCAAGTTACGGTATCAAAAGGCATAGTTTTTGCTTCCAACTACAAAACCGCCACCTATTTAAATTCTGCCTTGCAAAAATTTGTGTACATTTTCTATCAAATTAAATGTAGATGTCAAACTAAACTATTGATGCTATTAATAGATTATTGTTTTACATAGTTGTGTATAATTTTATATGGAATTTCAAAGTCAAAGAACCCTATTCTTATATGGTGTACATATGAGTTTTACACATGAATAAACAATGCCAAACTTCCACACAACAATCAATATATGTAGCTTGAAACTTAATATGACCGCGAAAACAACCTAGAAATATTGGCAGAACAACTCCCCAACATTAATAAATGGACAATGAACCCCATTATAGATAACGAACTATTCAACGACTTTTGGACTAACCCAACAATAACAGACTCACAGAAACCAAGTTTGTTAAAATTCCACACTGGCCAATATATGGGAAATGCTAGGAAACAACTATTTTTTGGTATCCAAAGATTCCCTTTAAAAACATGTCCCATTTGCAACTCACAAGATGCAGACACATGGCTTTACGTACTCCTTTTATGTAACCAACACCACATACACGCCCTTAGGACCAAAAGACATAACAAAGCAGTATGGGAACTAAGAAAAATAAATTTATCTTCAAAAAAATCAAAATGCTACATTTTAATGAATGCAGGCACGTTTAATAACAACCCACAAGAAAATACAGTACCCCCATGGCTCTTACCAGGCACACGTGAACAACAGAGATGTCACTGTAACGCTAGGCTCAAACCAGACATCTTATGCATCAAAGGCCTCCCATACCAAAGTGCCCCGCCGTTAAACCCTGAAAACAATCTCACAATACAAATTATTGAATTCACTTACACCAATGACAGATTCTCACCAGAAATAATTGGTAACAAAATACTAAAATACCAACCACTAATTAATAGTAGCATTCAACAAGGATGGAAGTAGTAGACCCACTCATAGTCATCACAACTTGAGCTAGAGGAACCACACATGTCCCCTCAATGAAACAACTTGAAACAAAATTCTATCTTTGTGAAACCTCCATACAATACACATTCAAAACAATAAACACTATTGCCATACAATATGCCAGATCAATCCTTCTACACAAAAGACGAATAGAAAACAAACAACCAATACCAACATAATAGCAAAGAAAGAAGAGAAAGAAAAGAGGGAGGGGTAGTGGTGAAAGCCATTGCTAATTACTCTTTCAAACACTAGCTTAATACATACATTTGTCTTAGGGGGAGGATAGGGCCGGTTGGTTGGTACAAATTTACTCTCGTGACACCTCACGAGCATTGCAAAGTCATGTATATCACACCATTGCTCAAACGGACCCAATGAGAGTCAAACCTGGACTACATAAATGTGATACATCGCCCTTCACCAACCAACCAAAGAACTCATGACTTGGCGATATAACCAAACTCAAAACACACTTTATACCCAAGCAAATACCCAACTATTAGTACATCGTTACTTTAATTGTATTACTGTTACTATAGTGTTCATTCCCGAGAGGAAAGAGTAGTTTTGATCCAATGGCCCTTTGTCCGGTGGGCACTGTGTCATTGACATTACGAACAGACACTTTATTCACGCCGGCCTTCGAAAGAAGACCGCAGTTTCTATCTATCTATAGCTTGAAGGATGCAATTCTTACATGAGCTTTAAAAAAATAAAAATCGGTAACATCTGAAAATAATTAAAAATGCACAACAATATGTACGCTAATTTTTTTTAATCATTTGACGTATTTTTTTCACTTTGATGTGTTTAGGACCATACATTGGTGTACTTTGAATTGTATATTGGTGTATTTTTATTTGGTGTATTTTGAATCGTGTGATGTTTTATGACTGTTTTTCGTTTCATTTTTAATTTTTCAAATTTTCTTTGACTCAAACAAAGGAGTACAGTACCCTTCATTGCAAAGTGAGAGATAAAATACCAAATGTTGCATTTCTTTTTTCATTCTCCAAACCCATCCTGATCTGGTTGAACTGATTGTTGAAAACGTATTCCATCGAACTATAAATTATTTAGATTCTTTCAAAGTGACTGAAATTTGGCTTCCTAACTTACTTCCTAGTTCCTGAAAGGGGCTGAGTTTTCAAGATTGTGGAAATCTGTGTCAGAAATAAGTACTCTAAATGAACTTTAGGACTTTCCTGTGCCGGCACGTGGGCAGCATGGTTTAATTTCTTGCAGCAGAGACAATTCATTATATGGAAAAAAAAAAAAAAAAAGTAAGATTTTTTTTATTTACCAGAGTTTTTTTATTTATTTACTCCTTCAGAGCATCCTCAATGGTCACACGGTAAATAGCCACTGTAATGGCAATGGGAGGGTCTACTGTTAGGCTCTTGATTTTGGCAAGGAAGATGCTGGTTCATGCGCCCCAATGCCAACCGTCGAAAAACTATCATAGTCTAGTGAATAAGACTTGGTTGAGGTAGCATCGATTGGGTCGCAAGTTGACTCTTGATTGTGAATAAAGAAAAAGATTTGAATATAACAACTGTTGAATTTAAAAATCGATTGGAATAAAAATTGGTTGGTAGTCGCTATAAAGAGAAATTGGCTATAGAAAGAGAAGAAAGTCGAGGGCACGGTAGAATCACCAAATGTGACGTGCAAGGGGCTACAAATAGGGAGGTTGCGGAAATCAAGGGTGGAATGCTGACAACATTGGATAAAAAAAATCGATCCCCATTTGAAAAGTAACGTTGGCGTACTAGTTAACTGGTTCCATTAAGGATGCTCTTAGGGCCCCCTCTTTTTGCCTTCCCCCCCACACACACATTTTTAGTTGGGTCCATTTTTATTTGAATAGAGGAACAAGGTGAAAATTAGTGTTTAACCCCTAACCGCCCAACCATACATATTTTGAATGATGTACGGATTTGAACTCCGACTTCTCATTCGTCATGCACTTTTTGCAGTGTGAAAATTTTATTGAAACTTTTATGCGAAGTTAGCTTTGTGCATGTGTGATCCGATTAGAAAGGGGATGATTTGTGAAATTTTTATGCCTCATTTCATGTTGTAGTGTTTCACCCCAAATTTGGAAGATTTTAGTCTAAAAGTGCTCTTGAAAACGTCAAATACTAAAAATAATCAACCAAAAAATCTCCAAAAATCACTACTGTTAGAGTATTACATTTCAACCCATCCCAAAAATTCTCATTATTAGATTGTCAATATCTTATTCGTAATCATGTTACAAAAGAGCTCTAAATTTTAAGTTTGAAAATTTATACACAAATATTGGTGATAGCAATCGCAAATCTAACCGTATAGATAGAATTTATAATGTACAACTTTCATTCATTCATCAAGTTGAAAATATCCCTCTCAATTGCATTTTATAATGCATCTTTGAAAAACTGCCAAATTTGAAAATGGTGAGAACGTTTAGGGGTTAACCCGTAAAGGACCACTAGGCCACCACGTGGCTTCTAAAACTAGAAAGTGAGGAATTTCGAGTTGTTAGACCGTGAATTGTAAAGTGAGCAACAAAGAGACCCTAGTTCTTTTTTAAAGCTGAATTTGTGAGTACTTCTTGATCGAAATTTCATGAAGTGTGCAATTTTTGGTGATGTTTTTAAGCTGCAAGGAGGTTATTTGGGCGTCATTTGAGACCCTCATATCTTTCTCTTCACACCTCCAAATTAATTGAATTTTTTTTCACATATTCAAAATGATGATCATTATGCATGGTAGAAATTTCATATTTTTTGGAGCACTTTTTGATCAATCCGATTTCAGCATGTGTACAAAATACCCTAAACAAGTTCCATCAATCTTCTCAACGGTGGCATTTTCTCATAAATGTGCGATTCTGTTGATCCTTTTTTCATACAAAAGCTATGTGAGTCTTCTTTGATTTCAGCGGTGCCGATTGTCAAAATTTACCCACACCAATGAGGAATTCAGCTTGTTATAAGAGATAGTCAAGAAAACAAGAGCTTAGCTAAACCCCCCCCCCCCCCCCCCCCCCCCCCCCGGTCCTTTAGGGGTTAACTGAAAAACTACCAAACTGGGTCCTATGGGGCTCTTTGAATGCTTAAGGGTTAAGAGTTAAGAACAGGTGTTTCCTCTGGTTCGGTGTGTGCGACCTTCATTAATTCAATGGGGTTTCATCCTCTTGTTTCAAAAAAAAAAAAGGAGTTAAGAAAAGGTGTTTGGAGGCAATTTTTGATCTCAAGCAGACAAAGAACTTTGCTTCTTTTAAAAAAAAAATTGTTGCCAACTTTTTTGACTCTTTTTTGTCTTTAAAAATAAATAAATTACATTCCTCTTTAATAAAATAACCTTGTAAAATGAGAAACTGATAAATATTACAGAGGCTCTAAGGTAGGATGTCCTAAAACCACCACCTCCCCCGATTATGACATGTAGACTTTTCTTGGGGCCACCACAGTTGAGACCTAAAACCACCAATTTCACTATTGAAGGAGACCAATGGCACACCAAGCATTGCGAAGAAAAAGTTGGTGGTTTTGGGTTAGCTCACGAGCGGAATTAGGAACAACAAAGTGTGAACATGGGGGAACCTAGAGGTTTGATTTGGGTCACAGGTTACCTTCCACTTTGGAATTTTGTATAAAATTAACAAATGCGAATTAGATGTTGCAATTTTTTGCAATCCTCATCAAAACCTATTTCGAATGCGGTCATATTTTTTTTCGAATTTAGGACTGCCAAAAATAGTCCAAATTCCTTAAGTTGGTGGTTTTAGGACAATCGACCGTAGAAGAATGGTTCTCAACTAGGCCGACAATGAACATATGAATTTGTTGTATGCAAAAGTAGGACTTTATAATTTAAGGTTTTGGTGGATGTTCTGGGAGATTTGATATGGTTCCAAGATTTGAGGCCGTACTGATGTTGGAGCCTCAAACCACTTGTGCTGTCAATATGCTCATGTGTGGTACCGTGTTCGATCACCAGTATCGACCAAAAAAATATATAAAAAGAAAAGCCTAAATCTTTGGGAAATTATTATTTGGATTTTTTCAATTTTGTATGGTAAAAGGGAGAACTTTAAAGAACATTCTCAGAATTTGGCATTTGTTAGAAAGAAATTTCCAAAAAATAATAATAATTCGGCATGGCCGATTGGCCATGACATCTAGGTGTAGTATGAACAAACCATTGTGTTGAAATTTAACCATTGAACGTTTGAGGTTTGGAAATAGCAACTTAGCATCTATGCAACAGAAATATATTACCACGCTATTTTTATTTGAAATCCCTGCATTGTAAAGATGTTCCTTTTTGAAAGGTTCAAACATACTTTGATTCAAATGATCAACTTTGAAATCAAGTTGTTACACAAGATGTAGGACTTCTTGCTTGTTTCAATAAGTATTGGATGAAACTAATCCAAGATTGCTGGACCCATTTGTTTTTATTTGGTTTTTTTAATTCGGACACAACAACATTCAAGGATTAACTCCTAAATGCCTGGACCTATGATCATGGAATCGTGACTTACATGTCACACTCAATTTTGCCACTATAAATAAGATGCGTATTCAACTTTACATTTTTAGTAGATGAAGACATGTGTCTACTACAAATCATGACTTTTTCATTTCGGTGAAAATTTGAAATTATTATGATTTTTTGGTGTGTATATATATATATATATATATATCAATTACAAAATGTACCAAAATATTCCAGTTCTTTTATCAAAGGTGTACATTAAAATGAATTTTTTTTTACAGTAAATGAAAATCACCTATGTATCTAAATTTATATATTTTTGCTACATCATAGTGATACCCACCAAAGTTGTAACTCCAATGAAAATCTTGGTTTTAGAGTTTTTCAAGAATTCAAAATGGCATAGAAACTAGACTTGGTAAGCTTCATTTTTTGGTTAAGCTTAAATGCAATAGAATTCATTTTTATGGCCTAATTTTAGTATAAGTAGAAAAAAAAAAAAAAAACACTATATGGTGAACTGTTTTTACAACTTTTTTTGTAGTTAAGACCCCATGTAAATTTGAAAATAGCTTGAATGAGATGAGTTTAATTTGAAGAGGTGGCATGGCCAAACAAATCCCTTACTGCAATGTTGGATGGAAATTATCCATGTAGCAACTAGAATTGAATAGTGAATTACATTTATAAGCCATATTTTGGTATGCTAGGTGTTTAGGAGTTAAAGTGAATCTTGATACAAATAGATAGATAGAAACTCTAAACCTCTTTCAAGGCCGGCGTGAATAAAGTGTCTATTTGTTTTGACAATGAACCAGTGCCTACTCGACAAAGGGCCATTGGTGCAAGACTATTGTCCTCTTTGAATGTTGATACGCACTCAACAAGCCACTAATTCATGCTCGCGTTCATGTCAATTACATTTGCTCAATGCTTGGCTTTTGCATTGATATTCACTAATTTCCCACACTATATGTCATTGTTCAAAGATTATTGGCTTTCATAACCCATTTATGGAGCTTATTCACACCAGTCACCCAACGCGAGTGCAATATAGAATTTGCGTTTGTCAAGTAAGTTTTTGGTAGCTACAATGTGCTGTTAATTTTTTTTAAACATGACGCATGCAAGAAACTGCTATAATATATTTTGGATGCTGCAAGAATTTTGCGCTCTACCAATGCAGCAGCAGTGTCCAAAAGCGGGAAGAGACAACGCTCTGACACCGCAAGAAATTGTTTTATTATTTTTGAAATTTACCTTGCAGCATTTCAGAAAAGCAACACAAGTATTGTAGCTTCTTGGTTTGAATGGGCTATGACTCACTTGTCTCATGTCGACATGAGAAGTATTCAACTGCTTTCCTCGCAGAAAATCCATCTGGAGCTCTCAGGCCAAGGAAGCGATGATATAACGTCAATTCTCACTAGCACTCTAGATTGCACTCTGAAGGTAATCCAAAAGGTCAGACCTCACCATGTAGTTTCCCCACCAACATCATTTAATTAGATTCTTGAAAATAATAAGTGAGCCACTCACAACTCACCACGCATGGATTGTTCAATAATAATGTGTAATAAGAAGCGAACATACACTAGCAAGAGTAATTTTGAGGGCCTTGGATTTTAGTGGATTATCCAATGTTACGGACGAAATAAATTGTTCACCAAACCCATCCCATCCATTTTCCCATATCAGGAGTGGTATGCAGAATGCTAGTAGAGATGCTCTAATAGGTACAACTCATGCATTAGAGCAAACTCACAGCTAAAATTCTTGGAACATCGCTTTTGGACCCAATTTTTGTTTCCATCCCAAGATTATTTTAGTGCCTAAAACCCAAATACTATAGTACCATAGCTGGGTCGCCAAAAAAAAATTCGAAAAATAAAAAACATAAAACAACAGAAATTATGAAGGCCAAAAAACAAAAGCACACTAACTTGTTTAAGCTATATTTAGCTATTTGTAAGCTATTTTGGGCCCTTAAGTTTGGGCCCTTAAGTTTTTGTTTGCTAAAAAATGAAAAAGAAAAAATTCACTTTTTGTGGAATGAACATTGTTTTTCAATAAACGTTAAATATTCGTTCACAGAGGAGTTTGTCTTTGAAACATTCCCCTACGAGGGTTGGAAAGTAGCCTTGATCTCGTATAAGAAAACAATTCTCTGTTGTTAGCCTCGGGCAGCCCCAGATATGAAGGGCCAGATATGCAGTTTAGTCATTTCATTGGTTGGGCCCCGTGAGGGGCAGTCCAAAAAAAAGGGTATGCCGGTAGGTGTACCCAGCGCACGGTATTCTTTAGTAAAAGGCGAAAGAATAGTTCGCTCTGTGCTGAGCACCCGGCTTGATAATCTTATACCTTCGAGCCTGTGTATATATACTCATTTGAGGAGAGGACGCTTGCAAACCTTATGGGTTATATAGAAATTTCATTCTAGGGTTAGACATCGTCTCCATCTTAGCTGCACAAGACGGAGACGATGAAGCTTCACACATTCTTCAGTGCTGCGGGAATGTCCAGATTTCCATGCGAAGCTTCGACATGTTTTGACAAATGCCTGTGCGAGGAGATCGATATAATTTCTTACTGCAGAAAGTGGACAGCGGAGATGAAGGAATACTTCGAAGAATTCAAGTCTCAAACTGCGCTGTAGATGTTTGAGACTTGAATTCTCCGAAGCATTCCTTTATCTAGGATGTTGTATCGGGAACCTCCCTTGTATTATCTCGTGTAGGATGTAGCCAGCGGGTACATTTGGCGAGGTGAGGTTCCCGACACTACATGTGTCCTGTGGCTTACTAAAGCCACACTTCCTCAACTTTCCAGACAGTGTCCACAAGAACTTTACCAGCAGGACTCAGTGTGGTAGACACGCTAAGATTCGTGAAGGAGCAAGCAAAGCGGGTGTCATCTATAGCCTCCGCACTCTCCTCTTGTCCTGCTTCTGTCACCTCGGACTTGGCAATTCTGGACTCGTCAGACAATTTTCCGACCCTAAACCCTAAACGTAAAGCAGACAAGTTTGGTTCATTCTCCGAGCTAGCATCGTTTCTGGAATGCCGACGAAGCAGCCGATGGCATCTCCTAACCTAAACCATTCCGTTCCATGGTTGCCTTGGTCAGCAGTGGCTTGATGGAGCGAAATCTTGTCACTGCAGATGCTGTAGATTTGTCAGCTGCACGTTACAAGAGCAACAGAGCCTTCGGCTATGGAGTTCGGAGGATGGCTTTGCTGATCCGTGCTTGTCTTCTTGGTAGAGCTCCGTGCACATCACCGACGGATGGGATGAAGCAGAGAATTCTAGCGCCCCAGCCCTGATTAGCTTCGTGACTCCCTTACAGCCTTCTTCTCAAAGTCCGAAAGACATTAGACTCTCCTAAGTTAGTCCAAGGAAATTCCAGTGTGATGTTGCGCAGGCCGGTTTGATGGGGCAGCGAAGTGATCCATGGCTCTCATGCTGATCCGCAGACATTGAGTCTTTGCTTACAGTCCCTCTTGGGTTATCAGTGCTCCTTGTAAGTGAATCTGAGAGCTAGAGCTACGTTTTTGAATAGATTCGTCCAGTGTGGGGGAATTAAGACAGGCATTATGTAGACTTCGATGAGCATTAGTTGCAAAGCCTTGTGAGTCTATTCTGTTCGGAGTATTTGTCCCGAATTTTCTAATGGTGGCCGTTATGAGATGTTGTGTGCTAGTGAACCACCAATTCGTATATTCAATGAGTTGTGATGCAAGAATGTCAATTGTTATATTCAAGAGGACGCATAATTACAATGGGCTTCAACTCACCTGAAATACATTGTATGTATTTTGGACTATGAGTTCACTAAATGCCTACAGTAGTTGCACATGATTGATGAAATGAATATTTGATTGAATGTGGATGCTAAGGACACATTTATCCATGCTCTCACTCTCAGCTTGGATGAAGTGAAACGTCTCAACCAACGCCAAAAAGCAACTTACTCCCTCCAATCATATGCAGAGTCAATAATGTTTGCTTATGCCTGTACTGTACAGTAGAGGAACGAATTGGCACTTGTACCAACGGTATCTTTCGTGACAATTTTGAAGTATACAGAACTGCCCATCCAATTTGGTCCATTCAGGGCATCACCACAGCCACTAAGAATGAAAAAACTAAATGTGTATGTACCTTGGTAGAGATAGATTTACATGGCAGAGTGGTGACCAAACAAAGTCCGACCGTTTCAGTTCCATCGCTTTGCATTCTTTGTCACCTTCCCTTTGGCTTTGCTCTGACTGAAAGCTTGGGCCTTCTGCTTCTTCTGCAACTCTTTCTCGGCCTAGCACACACAAGAAGGGGCTGTGAGGGAGTGAAAGGGCTGAATGAGTGAGTGCAATAGACTGGTGAATGACACGAGCAATATCCCAAAATGAATGAGAACGCATACCTTGGACATTTTTGACTTGGCCTTCACGGAAGGAGCCTTCAAATCCAGCTCCTCTTCGCGGTCTAGTTCTCTTTGTCGAGCTTCCATGTTCTGCTCCAAGTAGTACTGAAATGGAAACAGAATCGCATATTAGAAGCAGAAACATCACTGATATGACAATCAAAAACACACAATTCATTGTCCTAATTCTTGGCAATTTTTTTCCCGACATAAGTGTCATATGTTTTAAACTTCAAACGTGAGCCTTGTCCACCTCAAACGGGGCGGATAATGAGTGACACAAAAACTACATAAGATAGACTATTTTTCTGGCTTTTCTGGAAAGGAAAAAAAAAGTGTTCAGTCAAAAAATGTCAAAAAATAGGACAGTTATTTCCAGACAGAAGGAGCATAAATTCTGAGCTTAGGATTATGATCGTGTGTAAAAATTCAAGAGGGAAAGAATGAAAAAAAATTGGCCAGAATTTAATTTTGAACATTTGTATTCGCAGAATGGGTACATTGCACGTTTCAAGTTTCTCCTTGAGAATTTTACGTTGTAAGCAATTCGAAAATAGGAATTTTTTTGCAAACTATTGTTCATAACCTTCCCAAGGCCTACAGAAATGACGTATGAAACAAGAATGGCGAAAGTTAAGTAGGACATACACTGTAATCACCGCTGTAGTCTCTGAGGCCATTACCAGCCACTTCCACCACACGATTCACAATTTGCCGAAGAAAGTATCGATCGTGGGAAACAGCAATCACCGTACCCTTGTACTCCCTCAAGGCTTCCTGCAAGGCACAACCTACATTACTGCCAATTTCCAAAAAACAGACAGAAGGTGGTCATGGGAGTCTATACTATTTCTTAGTCACAAACAAGCTTGAAGCACTCGAGGTGAAAAAAAACACATCCAAGGGACCTGAGCTCCAGTATCCCTTACCTCAAGCATTTCTTTGGAGGGAATATCCAGATGATTCGTGGGCTCATCCAATACTAGCAGAGTGGAAGGTGTAACCATGAACTTGCAGAGTGATAACCGTGCCTGCCAAGACAAATAAAAAACTACATTAGCACCTAAAGGACCATAAGGCCACCAGGTGGCTCCAGTTTTTTTCAGTGATTTTGAGTAGGTTTTATGTAGATTCTTTTTTGTTAATTAATTAAATTTTCTTATTCAACATATGTAATATTCTTCACTGGTTCCAGTGATATAAAATTTGGTCCCATTCAAATTATAATTTTCACAACACAATCGTTTAAACTTATCATTTTAAAACCATGAATCCTTGGTCCTTTAGGGGTTAAGAACACGAAACTCCAGGGTATTTAGACACATGAGATTTCCAGAAATTGCATCACCCACTTGTTCTGTACCTTTTCTCCACCGCTTAAAAACGCAACCTTCCGGTCCAGCATTTCGGCTTTGAAATTGCACCGCCCAAGAAGAGCTTTGATGTCATTCATTCTCCAATCCTCCGCGGCCTCTTCAACAGTCTGGAGAACTGTTTTGTTCAGATCAAGCGCCTCAGCCTGACACATCATGCAAACCGTTAGAGCCTCTCTACACGAAAATAGGCAGGACTGAGCAAGGCTTGCAAATGTAAGGTATTTCAATTCCTTACTAAAAGCGATTCTAGAAACAAGAGGCTCACCTGGTTTTGTTCGAAGTAATTCGGAACGACTCGATATGAACCAAGAGATATCTCCCCAGACGTTGACTTTAGTGTCCCCATCAGCATGCGGAGAAGTGTACTCTTGCCACAACCATTTGGACCAATGACTGCTAACTTCTCACCTCGCTCCACTAGAAGCTGAGCATTCTCGAACAACACCTGCACACAAAGCCTCGTGTCAATGGCCATCCACAAGTACTGCGGACGAAATTAACCCTAGATTCATAACTTTGAAATGAACACTTCGATTGATCATATTGTGAAAAACGCATTTCAGATCGCTGAAATCAGTGAAGAACATTGCATGTATTGGTTAAAAATTGTACAAAAGAAAGTCACCAAAAACACTCCTTGTTTCTTTCGGGATTAGACATCATCTGTAAAAGATCTAAGTTGAAAATTTGAACCTGCAGAGGATGGTTGTTACCTTGTCGTCATAATGAAATCCCAGTTTCTTAATCTCGAGGACCGTTTTTCCACTGCGCTCGAGCTCTGGAAACCGGAACTTGAGAGGCTTCCGTTCAAACGGCTTTTCCACGATCTGTCCTTCATCTTGCATTTTCTCCAGTTGCTGCATTTTCAAGAGTATCACATTCAGCTAAGTCATTCCTTCAAAGAGGTTCTATTAACCAAGAATTCATGGTTTAAAAATGACAAATTCAATCATTCATATAATGAAAAGTATGATTTGGATAGGACCAATTTTTATATCACCAGAATTAGTAAAGAACATTGCATGTTATGACCAAAAACATAAATAAATTTGAACAATAGAAACTTCACATAGAACCCACTCAAAACTGCTAAAAAAACATGAACCCAAATTTGGCCTTCTTGGTCCTTAACCCCTAAAGGACCATAAGGCCACTAGTTGGCTCCTGTTTTTTTTCAGTAGTTTTGAGTAGGTTTTATGAAGATTTTTATTGTTGAATTAAAAAAATTAAATTATTCAACATATGTAGTATTCTTCACTAATTCCAGTGATATAAAAGTTGGTCCCATTTAAATTATAATTTTCACAATATGATCGTTTAAACTTGTCATCTTAAAACCATGAATCTTTGGTCCTTTAGGGGTTTAAGGGTTAAAAGGAACATGCAGCAGAGTTATGAAGCTAGAGATCTGCACCTTGGCAGCAGAGGTGGCACGACCAGAATTAGCTCCACTACTGAGGCGCTGAATCATGTCCTCAGTGCGGGCAATCTCTTTCTGCTGCTTTTCCCATGCCATGCGTTGAGCCTCAACCCAGGCTGCCTTCGCCAGCACATATCCACTGTAATTCCCTGGAAACGTCTGGGCCACCCCCATGTCCGTCTCCACTATCTTCGTGCACAACTGGTCGAGAAACGCCCGGTCATGGGATACAATCACCATCGGCACATCTTGCTCCTTCAAATACCGTTCCAGCCACTCAATACTGTCCAAGTCCAAATGATTCGTGGGCTCGTCTAGCAGCAGCAAATCGGGATCCTGATCCAGAATTCACCATTCAGTAAGCTAGATCTCCCAAAATCATAATTCCAACAGACTCAAACTAGTGAAAAATACTACTACAGTCCACCCTCTATAAATGTTGGGCGCTGGAGTAAAATTTTCCTAACATTTATAGTGAGTTAACATTGTAACAGTTATAAAGGGAGCTTTTTGAATGCTTAACAAATATAAATTCATTACAATTATGGAGGGAGAGTAAGTCCAGATGAATAATTTGATCACAATAATGGATGTCATCACACAGTATTGCATGTATTTCGTAGGTTAACATTTATAAGTGGCAAATTAACAAAGAGGGGAGTAAATTATTGTTAACATTTAACATAGTTAACATTCTAGTTAGCAATATAAGGGGAGTACAATTTTGTTAACAAACATAATGAGTTAACAAGTGTATACAATGAGTTTATAAGTGTAACATTTATCGAGGGTGGACTGTATTTGTAAAAAAATTTGGTTGGAGCCTTCTCATTCAACACTTCGAGCATAATCTAGTGCTGGTTTTGGAAATGGCACCACAGCGACTTTGAAAATTCATAACGAAATTTGGGCTGAGCTTCATGATCTCTTTGCCTTTCACACATAATTAACAACATGGTATTATTTGCAGCAGCACTTCTCTGTTTTGGAGGCTTCAGGAGAAATGGAAAGAAAAATACAAGGGGTGTTAGTAGTTCACAATACCTGAAGTAAGATTTTTCCCAGTGCTATACGCATTTGCCAGCCCCCACTGTACGAAGCCACCAGTCGGTCTGTATCGTCAGCTGTGAAGCCCAATTCGGGCATCATCTTGTTGATTCTCACGTCGATGTTGTACAAATCGGATGCCTCTGCCTTCTGCTGCAACGTGTCTAGTTCGTCTAGAAGCTTCGCCATTAAATCCATGTCATCGGTTGCATTCTCAAGCGCTACCTGAAGAAAAACCAACTCAACTCAGTCATAACATGTAGAGACCCATTTACAATGTGTCATCCGAACGTAAGAAATGAGATACTTCTAGGTTCTATCAATCATACTACACTGTAGATGCAACACTCATAATCCAAAAATATTCTAAGCTCATGACTGGAAACTATTTATTCAACAATTCAGAACTTATCCCCTAAAGGACCAAGAAGTCCAAATTGGATCTCATGTTTTTTCAGCATTTTTGAGAAAGTCATGTATGGACTTCCTTTAGTTCAAATTTATTTGTGTTTTGACAAACATATGCAATGTTCTTCACTGATTCCGATGATATAAAACTCGACCCCATTTGAATTGCATTTTTCACAATACAATCTATTAAGTTTGTCATTTTGAAACCATGAATCCTTGGTCCTTTAGGGGGTATTCACACTCTTCAACAATTTGCAGCAATTCAAATGATATCATCCAAGTAATAGCATAATTTAGTGCGTTGGAATCCTCTAAAAAGCCAGGGAGAACATCCACAACAAAAAAATAATGGAAACCGCTCAAAGCCACGGAAATGAGTTCCCTAACTTACACAAACCCTATCGACTGCTAAACTCTTCTTTGCAGTCCAGAAACCTAAAAACGCTTACAAAGCGCAATCACTTGACACAAACTACAACAACAATCTTCTCTCAAACGAGTTTCAAGATCCATAACGTTCTCTCCGAAAAAAATAGAAAATAAAAATTGAAACAGAACACCAACCTGCACTTCCTCCATCTTCGATGAAATGTCCATTTCACTTGCAAAAGTACTCATGAACTCTTCTCGCAAAGTTCTCGATCCCACAACTTCGAACTCCTGGCTGAGAAACGCAATTTTCATATTAGCGCGGGCTTTCACGACATTCCCCGAATCCGGCTCCTCTTTCCCAGCGATGATATTCAACTGCGTGGTCTTCCCAGCGCCATTGATCCCCACCAACCCTACTCTCTCGCCGCGCTTGACCTCCCACGACACATCCTTCAACACGGTGACGCCCTTGAACGTCTTGCTGATATTCTCCAGCTTCACCCCGGACACAAGAGCTCCAGACCTACTATTATTATTACCATTCTCTTTCTTCTTGCTCTCCTTCGTGTCGGGCTTCTCGTAATCTTTCTCAAACGCTTCCTCCAGGAGGAACAGCGGCACAGCTTCTTCTGCGACTCTCACCGCGGCCACTCGCCATGAGCCTTGCTCCGATTCTCGGCACACGGACAGCCCGATAACGGGCTGTTTGGGAATTGAAACGCGTGCGAGGAGAGGGCGAGGAGAGGGCGTTGCCAGGCGGGAGCAGGAAAACCTGCTGAGCAGAGACGACGACGACTCCACCGCCGCGAACGCCATCACGACGACATGCAACGAAATTCCACGAAACAAAAATGTTGGCTAAAATGTTTCTTCCACGAAACAAAATGGGGTGAGTGTGATCGAGGAATGCAGCGAGGTTTTTGGAGGAAAGGAAGAAAGGTGATGAGGGGAGATTGATGAGCAGAAGTGGGAAACGAAAAGGTGGGTATGACGTTTTTTGGGAATTTTTTTTGGGAACGTGAGAAACTGACGGGATTGAGGTGAGGATTGGAGTGTGGGTGGGCGTGTGGTGGGGATTGGTGGCGCAGTGAGGACGTATTATCCACTCTCGTGGTCTCCACCGCAAACTTTGGTGAGCGCGGGACCTCTGTTACCCCTAGATGCTCAGCATCTCACTCCTAGGTGGACGTGGATGAATGTTGTGGAGAGTTCCGTTCATCCATCTTGTTGATATTTATTAACCCTTAAACGTACCACTCCTTTCTGGAAAAGTCAAACTACAGAAGTATACAGAATTAAGCCTTGAAGAATAATCAAAGTATATTTTGTAATATTTTTCATGCATGAAATTAAGTGTTTCCTATAAGTCCTGAAATTTTCAGATTTTTTTGATTTAACATGATTTTTTTACAAATTATTAAGTCAAATGCTTCACAAATTCATTTTAATTATAAAAAGACTTCAAATAATTGATTAATTTTTGGATGAGATGCAAATCACAATGGAGAATCACATGATATCATTGATATGTTTTCCATAAAAAAAAAACTAGTTAAATTTTGAAATTCGAAAAGTAATCATCCCATGTAGTGTATTCAGAGCTTGAGCTACAAAGTTTGCAAAAGAGATAATTTACTCAATACATGAAATTTTTAAGATTTGAAAAGTGGAGTGCAAACTAGACTTGATAAACTTCATTTTCTCTGTTGAGTGTAGTAGCAAAAGAAATCACCTTCAAGATCAAAATTAGGTTTGACCAACAAACATCCAATAACTGGATGCGTAGACGTTTAGGGGTTAACTAAGTTTAGGGAGTCATTAGTTTCAAACCGATTAGAGTTATTAGAGCAGCTCCACCGCAAGCCCTCCCAAGGCCCTAGCAGTCAAGAAGTAAATGAAAAGTGCTCAGGGCCCAGCGTGTCAAGAAATGGCCCTCCAAATCACTATTCAGTTGACTAAATCACTAATTAGTTGACTAAATCCCCACATTCTACTTGTGATTGGTCCATTGAATGTTTAATGTGCACTTTTGATGTGTGAGGGCCCTCCAAATGGTAATGAATAATTTGAGCGAGTCATCTCTGGCGTGTAGGAGTGGGGATGCTCTTAAACGTCAAAGCAAGCTCATTTATCAAAGCAAGCACATTTATGAGAGAATAGTAGAGAAAAAAGTGCATTCTCTCAACCAAATTTGAAATGGATTGTTGCTTTGGAAAGGTAATGAAAAACTGAGGCTAAATTTAGCAAATACGCTTAGATTGAACAATTGTGGAATAATCTATGATCAAATGAAGGAATCGAGAGAAGGCAAAAGTTATGAGTATGGTAACCGCCGAATTCTTGTTAGGGACGAAGCAGGTTACAGGACGTAACCCATGAGTTAATGGACGAAATATTTTTGTAGCAGGTGGCTAAATGAATGACAAGTAGTTGTAGCAGTGTACTTAATGGATGAATAGTGTACTTGATGGAGGAAAAGTTGCATGGATGATGGATGGAGTCTGAGGGTGTTCATCACGAATGGGTTAAGATCGGGTGGCAATTGTGTAAAGAGTAAAAAAATATTATTGTTTAATAAAAAAACACAAAAAACGTTGGCCAACAAAAAAGGTAAGCTAATGATTTTACTTTTTTACTTTTTTTCCCAGCTGCTGTAGACTTCTAAAGATGCTCTTCGAGTTGCCCTCTAAGGACCTTTGTAACATTTAACCCTTTAGTGAATAGGGTGGTTCTTAAAAAACCACAATTTTTCGGGTGATGTTTCTTTAAAACTCTCTCTGTTCAAATTAGGGCTACTATTAATATTATCCAACCGTATAAATGCAAGCATAGCTTAATGTAACAAGCGTCGGTGAAATCTCGGTAAGATCAGACCGTTGGATTGGAAGATTGTAGTATGTCTTTGAACCGTGTAATGCACACTCAAAAATGAGGTTTTGGGGGGTTTGTGACTTCAAGGTTAAATAGAACTTGGGTTAAATTTTCTAAAATGAAAGTGAAGATGTTCAGCAATGGCCTCTGTCAACACCTCTTCATTGCAATCTTTCATGTCAAGAACGGACTCATACATGATTATTGTGAATTTTATAAGTGAGAGTGACTTATCTATGTACGGTTTAGGAAAAAAATTATACGTTAAAATAAGAAAGGAGTTGGTACATTGATGAAGATCAGACTACATACACTAATGGAACATGAATAAGAGAACACAATCCAAAAACAAAAAAAAACAAGATTACGAACTTGCAAACACAAGAAATACCACATAGTACAAGTGTTGTATTTGTATGTATTTGCTGTATTTTGGGGTATTTGCAGTATTTTGGTGTTTTGTACATAGGTATTTGGATAGCTAAGAAATCCAGATTTCAAATTTTCTTTTTGCATCATTTGCGAAATCAAAAGTTACGCTTTTGAACTTCAGACATCAAAATGAGATGGTTCACATATTTTCCAGCATTTCATTTTCTAGTGGTCTAGTGACTACTTAGTGGTTACCTGGGCACTAAAGGGTTAAGGCTTAACTCCTAAAACGTCCTCATTCCTCTCTCTAGATTTGGAGAACTTCAAAAATGTTTTATAAAATGCAACTAAGAGGAATATTTTGAACTTAATGTATGAATAATTGTTGTACATTGCAATTTTTGGATTCTATCCATACATAATTTTAAATCTATGATTATAATCACGAATATTTTTGTATAAAATTTGAAACTTACTAAATTCAAAATTCTTTTGTAATTTGATTACGAATAAGATATTGACAATCTGTGAATGAAATTTTTGGAAATGTTTTAGTTGCTTAATTTTATGAGTTGACTTTTTCAAAAGCACTTTTATACTGAAATCTTAGAAATTGTGTGAAATCATGTGAGTCTTTATCTATGTGAAATCTTAGCAACTTATGTCAAAATTCAAGATGATCTTAATTCAACTTAATACTTTTTTTTGCCAAAAAAGTTGTCTCAACACGTGGTAATAATATGTAGTTTTTGTGTCACTCTCATTGTTTGCTTTGTTTGAATAGGATAAGACTCAAGTTGAAGTATAAAACACAAAACAATGAAGTCATGAACAAAATTGTAAAAAACTTAGACAATTATTTTTGTACAGAGGGAATATAAGGCACTTTCATCCAAATACTTGCAATTTAAAAAATAAATTGAGAGGACTTTAGCAATTTTATCCACTTTTTTCCTTGAGGGGAAGGTCAACAAGATCTCAAAGCTCCAAACACATAATAATAATAATAAAAGATATTGTAGTGATTTAATGCCGACACTAGTAAAAGCACAACACTTGCTAATAGCTTTTTTTAAAAGAAATTGTAAAAATAAAAACAAAAATGTTGTTTTTTCTTTTCTTTTTTTTGAAAAGTTGGATGGCACTATAGACACCAAGCTACAGTAGGTGCTGGCAACGTCTATTTTTTTTTCTTTGGTGGTTTCTTTTCTCTCTTTTTTTTTCATTTTTAAAAAATCCACCGACCTCCACTGACCAACTCTGTCCATCCCTTTTCTAAATAAACTTCTATGCCGTTGGATGGATGTAAAGGCAATGCACGTGAACGCTACTAAATGTTATGAGCCGCATAAAGAGTAACTGAGTGCCTTTTAAAGATTTGCTGGAACTTAGATTGTCATTTGGTGAGAACCAATTGACATTGATTTAAAACTAAAATTATCATAAGGTTCTTTAGCAATTAGTCGAGTTCACCCTTTTCAACAATAACACTGTAGAAGCTTTAACATTAAATACAATGTCCCACCACCCAATCTTTAGCTAAAGATAATGTGGACGTGCTCATGATTTCGAATCTGCTACAATGATTCAAAAATACTGGGCAAGGTTATGAAGTCAACAGTAGAAGGGCTAAAGAACCTTATGATCTTTTGCACGTCTGGAAATGCATGCATGCAACGAAAAGGGTGAATATCCATTCTACTCAGGATAAAGATATCCCTGATTTACTCCACTAATACAGTATTGTATTAGTGCATGTACTTGCAGATCCTATTCATTGATCGAGAACTATCAGCAAAGACGGGAAACTGGTGACGAAGTTCGTCTGAGCATGCGAAATTGAGAGCGAAATTCACCTGATATACTGTAGCGTACCTACAAGAGGCACAACACTTGCCCCAGCCTTCAAGTCGGTACTTAAAGTCTAACAATTCGGTGTCGCAGAATTCTTACAACTGCAGCTCGTTCGGCCAGCTCCATCAGGTGTCTGAACTGTCTTTTCTGTCCACCGATCTATTGGAAATCTTGTGCAATTGTAATGCATGCCCTATCCCTCACACACTGTTCGTGACAGTCTGTTGAAATCAATTCATTGCTCTTTGCATGTCCAGAAGTTATTACCTCCTCACGAGCCATGATGTCCGTTTGTGTCGCAGACATCAGAAAAGCCAGACATGTCGAATGTTGCGGTTGTACAAGTTGGCTACAACGCGGCGGATCCATTGAGCACATTAAAACTGGTGACGAAACCTATTCCAAAACCTTCACCAGGGCAGGTGGTGGTGCACATCACATTGCGTCCCATCAATCCCACGGATTACCTCACTGTACGTGGGGGAGGAAATGTCAATGGAACGCCAGGTATCGAAGGCTTCGGCATTGTCCATGAGGTATGCACCATTCCCCCTCCTAAAACTGCTTTCCATTACGATTTGAAGCTCCAACTCGATGGTGTCAGAGTCTTGACTTGTTGATTGCTGTCCAAATTAAACATAGCATGTCAAAGAGCTTAACCCCTGAAGGACCAAGGATTCATGGTTTTAAAATGACAAATTCAATAGATCACATTGTGATAAATAGAATTTAGATGGAACCAAATTTTCTATCACCGGAATCAATGTAGAACATTGTATGTGTTGGCCAAGAGACAACGAAATTTGAACAAGAGGAAAGTTCACAAAAGACGTGAAAACATTGATGCTCAATTTGGGCTTCTTGGTCCGTTAGGGGTTAAAGAACGATAGTACCAACGTTGCTGAAGTGTCTTACACGAAAAGCTGCTTCAGAAAATGCTTGCCATTGCGATACTCCAATTTGAAGCTCCAACTCGATGGTATCAGAGTCTTCACATGCTTTGGCCCTGAAGCAGGTTGGGGAAGGGGTGACGAAGTTCCTCAAAGGGCAGCGAGTGGTTCCCATACTCAAGAAGCCAGGAGCGTACCAAAAGTTCCTCTGCATTGATGCGGAGTATGTCTGGCCAGTTCCAGACGACATATCCGACGAAACTGCAGCCCAGTTTGTGATCAACCCATTCACGGCGTACAGCCTGGTGCACAAGCTCCAAGTGCCAAAAGGCGAGTACCTGCTCCAGAGCGCAGCCGGCTCCACCCTCGGAAAGCAAGTCATCTCGCTAGCCAAGCACTTCGGCATCAAAACCATCAACATAGTCCGGCGCTCGGAGCAGAAAGCAGAGCTCAAGGCATTGGGTGCCGATGAGGTCATCTCCACCAAGGATGAGGATGTGGCGGCGAGAGTGAAGGAGATCACGGGAGGGAAGGGCGCATGGGGAGCCTTGGACGCCGTTTGCGGCACCATGTCAGCAAAGTTGTTGGCAAGCGTGCGAAACGGAGGGCAAGTGCTCCTTTACGGAGTGCTGGAAGGAATTGCCCCCACCTTACATGCTCCTGATATGTTCCGAGGATTGTCACTCACAGGCTTTTCGATCGTCGGTCAGGTCCTCCCCAGCGCTGAGAAGAGCCTCGCTTGCGCTGCTGCGGTCGCACCCCTCATACGTGAAGGGATCATCCCCGTTGCACAAGTCGAGAAGGTCGATCTCAGCGACTTCCAGCAGGCCATGGTAAAGGCGGAACAGCCCGGACGCTCTGACAAGATTTTGCTTGTTAGCGCATAACAAATGGTGGCGCCCGTCTCTCACTTGTGTGGTAATCGTACAGCTGAGTCAAAGCAGAACATACTTAAATAAAACAGTGGGCTCCAATCCAATACACACCTTCTGCAGCATCGGCACTGTAGTTTTGTTGCATACCCTGCACATATGATGCTCCCAAAGCGTTTTTGACAACGTCACAAATGTAGCTACTTGTATATATGAAATACGTGAAACACCTTGAAGTTTTGGTTGTACATAACCTGCAAGTTTTGTGGTTGATTAATTACCTCCAGGTGTTGGTTGACGATTTAGTTCATTGTGTGAAGGAATTGAATCGCAGGATCCAAGGTTACGGTACGCAATTCGCAGCTACAATCCACTCACGGAAAGATAACGATGATATGAAACCCAAAAGTACTAAATTACATTCCAAATTTCATGACTTTGTACAAAGGTGTGTCAACGAGATAATGACGGGTATCCAAAGCATTTGGATTTCCCAAGCTAATGTAAACAACAGTAACAAACTGTTACACAGGCCCTATCTAGCTATGATACAATGAAAGCTACGGCACATCATGATTCTATTAGTTAGAAAAAAACAAGTCCTAAAGTACATGCTGTCTCCCTGTGGTGAAGCGAAAGCTAGCTCGCGGTCACAACTTCTCCAGCTGAATTTTCGGGTGTTTGGTGCGATTCCTCCTTAACTGGGTATGGAAAAAAAATCGTCCACGTCAGTCCAGCACCAGAGCAACTCATCTCAAGTAATAACTCAGAAGCTAAGGTTGTTATCCGGAATATAGCATCAGATAAAATTGGAGTGGGCTAGTGCATGGTTTTACACGTCGATTAACAAGGCGTTGAAAACTCACCGGTTGTCGGGACTACGAAGCAGTGTGGGTTGATCGTAATGCTCTTAGTGCAGTTGTCAGTCTTGTAGATGCCTATTAGGTAGTCAGCTAACTCGAACATGTTGTTTCGCAAACTAGAAAACAAACCCACATTGTGAGTGATTTATCAGAACTACTACAAGACACTGTATTTCTAAAGAGATATGTGAAAAACTGTACTACAAAAAGGCAGTACTTTAACAGAGGTCTGGAAGTGCAATGAGCGCCCACGGATCTTGGCTTCATGCAAATGAGGGTTCCGGACTAACAATTTATGTCAACAAACACCCTGCTGGGAAAATGATGTCATCTATATCCTAGGTGTTGGCTTCTAGTAGACCTTTAGGATGTGCCTAGTTCAGGACAGTGATGAGAGTCAATTTGAATCCTGCAAGAGCAACAATACTACTGACGTGGCTTATTCAGGAACAATCTACCTTGTGGCTATTGACACTGCTCCGTTCAATTGGTAAATCGTTCAGAAACGTGAAGCAAACTAACCTGATGATAACAAACTGGGCATCTTTTGTTCGCTCCTTGATGTAATGACCGACAATTGACACATTTTTGAAATCTGCAATCAGCAATTTGCAAAATATATCAAATCGAATCAGTGAAGTAACTGGCAGATGTAGACACCTTAACTTATCAACCAACGCGTTTAACTCAGAACCAAGGTTAGAGTAAATGTAGATGCAAGATACACAATAGTCCTGTAGAAGTCACTCTGTAATTAGAGAAAGCCAAAAATAGCTGAGTCAACTTACCAAGAGCTGCATCGATCTCATCCATAACATAGAGAGGGGTTGGCTTGTAATGGTGAAGGGCAAATACAAGGGCTAATGAGCTTAAAGTCTGCACAAGACAAAACAGAGTCCCGAAGTTTTTAGTTCCTCGATCTTCTACCATCGGCTCTAACTCAACAGTTATGAACTTGATAACACTTATAAATTTTTGGAAGAGATAAACCTTTTCGCCTCCAGACAAATTGGCAATAGCTTTCCAGCTTTTCTTGGGTGGCCGAACGGTGAAGACAACACCCTCAGCAAATGGATCCAGAGAATCCACAAGTTCAAGCTCTGCGTCACCTCCCAAAGTTATCATCTGAACAAAACAAACGAACAGAGTTAGCTATGGTACAATTTCACATTGAAAAGATCGGTTCATATTGGATCGCATACCAAGACATTCTATAACGCCGTGAGGTACCCGGTAAGCAGAAGTAAGATTCATAAGGCGTTTGTTTTTCTTCCAGGTCTCTCTAATTGAAAACCCAAATGCCCAAAGTACATGCCAAATTCGCTTAAGCTGCAACCATGAATAGAAATGACATTGAAACTGCTTTGACAGGAAATACACGCAGACCTGATACATCTCCTTCAGTTTCATTGAGATGGAATTGAAACCTTCCATGAACTCATCTAACCTGCAGCAGGTCAACATGATAAAATCAAATGTTAAAATCAGACGATTTTGAGGGTGTTGATATAAAACTATGATGGTTTGATAGCATTTAGATTAATTAAGGTTATATTCGTAAACAAGTTCGTAGTTAGGATTAAACAGCCAGTATCAAACTGCCTTGTCTACCCTAGGACACTAGTGACGCACTGGAAAGATAAAGCCAAGAGTACTGTGAGTTGGATCACAAAAAGACAAACCTTTTCTTTCGTAACTCGTCATGATTCTTTTTAATCTCATCAGCCGCTTGGGAGACCTCATTCAGCTCCCGTATTCTTTCATCATACATGGCAGCCTTACGTCGGTACCTGATACCATTAAGAAAATTACAACTCTTAATAACTATCATTCATAGAATCATCCCTGGTGAAGTAAAAGATGACCGTATGATGATCAGACCATGTATCTCACTACGTCCTCGCAAAAGACACAAGGCACACAGGCGAGAGCACTTACTCTGCAATCGAGTCCAAACTTGGCTGCATCTCCTTGAGTTGACCTTCAAGTACTTTGACACTTTCTTTGGCACGTGCCAGGCTGATATCTCCAGAAGGCTCTTTGAGAGAAACTTCCAAAAGAGCCGGATCAATCCCCTCCTTCTGTATTCTGTACGAAGTTAAGGAAATACATTCAGCTTTTTCGTCCTGTGTCCTTGGTAAGTTTATGGATTATGTATCTTACAATACTGTCATGACTGAAGTTGAGCTCCTTCGATAAATAGGCAGTCAGTACAAAGTATCTGTAACCTCTTTGTCGCAAATGTATTATTGGATTTCAATGACTAATTTGACCATTACTGTGCAGAATTCAACGGATACAAAAGCACAGAGAGGAATAGGAACTGACTGCTCAATGTGCTCCTGCAATTTTTTGCTCAACTCTTTCAATTCCCTTTTACAACTCTCTGTCTTTCCCTCCCATACCCGAGATGTCTCTTTGATGTCCTTGAGTTTGAATTCAGTATCAACCTGCACTCAGGAAATGAAACCTAAGACTTGTCCAGGATCGGTAAGAATTTTTTTTGCAAGGCTCAATAATACCGCAAAACGTTGAGATTCAGTAGAATGTCTGGCGACGGCGGTATTGCAATCTGGACAAAAAGATCGAATACATACCTCCATTGTCCGCAGCTCGTTGGCGATCTTTTGACGTTCCATATGTTCCTTCTTGGCTACTTGTAGCTCCTCGTTGCTTTTAGCGAGAGCCTGGAAAATCGGGTGTCTGCTTAGTGTTTTTCACTTTTGACTAATTGAAGCTATACTTTCATTAGTCCTGAAACCCTAGATCTCTAACAGATTTGCATGCTTATTGAGAAATTCTACAGTGTGAAGACTTGGTAAAAGAGATATGTACTGGGGTTACGGTCGGTAACATTTAGCACAAAAGGAAGAGTTCTGAAAGGAGAACAACACCTCTTGCAGTTCGGTGAATTTCTCTTGTATCACAAAAGCCTTAGCTTCAACCTCTTTGAAGTCGTCTTTCTTGCTCTCCTTGTCTTGAGTGAGTTTCTCTCTATCCTTGGTACCATCTTCAATTGCTTTTTTGAGCTTCTCAAGAGTTTTACCACTTGTCGATACTTGAACCTGCCTCTTGTTAATTTCAGTACTCGTTTTGTTGATATCCTGAACCACATTGTCAATCATGTCAGATGAAATGGCCCTGCCAAAGTCAGGCACATTATAAAATTGTAAAGAAAGAAGAGCTCCATTTCTTTAAAATGGCACAACATTTGTAAATGAAAAGTGGCTGGAATTGCAGTACCTTCTGAAGTTTCTCAACCAATGCCTTCTTTTGTTTCAGTTCCTCCCCTCCTGCATTTTCCATTTTGTGCTGAAGGTCTTGGGCCTGTGGTAATTTAATTCATGAGTATCACCCCCAAATTCGTGCATGACATAGGAAACATAGATATTAGAGGTCATTTCATTGAGGACAAGAATTAAAATGGTGGATAGAAATTGCACCTTGGCTCGTAGTTTACTTGACTTCTTATTCAGGTCAGCAAGAAGTGCTTCTCCCTCAGCTAGCTCAGCATCCAGAGACTGAATCTGGTCAAGCTCCTCCTTATTTGGCACCGCGCCATTCTTCAAAGCCTCAAGGTGCTTGCTTATGTCACTCTGTTGGCCTTTCAGAGCTTCCAGCTGTTCAAGACAAAAAGTCGATTAGTTGGGGTAAATCCAGTATAGCTTATTGAGATGAAGCGATTGGTTTTCACGCTACCTCAAGTTCTGTCAGGAAAGAAAAAATGAATCTCAAAATACGCATCAGGTATCAGAAAAGTATGCAGTCTCAGTTACCACGCTTACCTCCATTTTAATCTTGGCAATATCCAGCTCTAGCTGTGAGACTGATTTCAGAGCCAACTGGTACTGACTTGCGGCCACAGAAACTCGTTGGCGAGTTGTCGCTAGCTCTGTCCTCACATTCTCAAGTTCTTTCTCTGCACTTGCCATACTTTCCCGAGATACGGAAGAATCTCTTATAGCGGTACCCATACGACCACCCCTAGGCTTGCCACCGCCCCCACTCATGGTTCCGGATCTTTCAAAAACTGCCCCATCGAGAGAAACTACTCTGCGGAATTCTACAGCAGGACCATACGCTATCCTTGTAGCCTGAAGTCACAAACAGAACAGAAGGAATCCTCAAAGTGAGCACGTTTTACAACACTCCAGTGTGCAGAAGTCGCCCTCATGTTACATAAAAACGCATTAAAATAATGAAGTACCGTATGCAATGTACCCGAACAGAGGTAGCATTCCACACAGCAATGTTAAGTTAAATGAAACATAAGAAAAAAGTCCCCATGATGAGGATCAGAATTAAACATTAAAGGCCATTCATTCTGTATAGGGACACACTAGGACAGACCTGATCGAGATTTTTGGCAACAACAGTATTGCCAAGCTGCGAGTAGAATGCAAGTCGTAGGCGCTCATCTCGAACAGTGACTAGATCAAACAAGCGCGGAACATTCTCTGGAGTCTGAACTTGCTGATTCATCCTTTGAATATGCCCATTTTGTTTATCCTGTAATCATATAACTTTGCGTCGGTACAAGGCTTTCACAATAAAGAACAGGTGTGTAATTCAAATTTTGCAAGGACGGCTTGCCAATGTGTATGGTGCCAAAGACGTGCTATACAAATTCATTATCTCGTTTCATTCAGCAATGTATGTTCTTCAAAAACCAAGCCAGTTATTGTATGAGCTTTGAAATACTGCTCCACTCACAAGAATGAGGAAGGTGGCGACACCCAGCTGCTTGGTCCTCAACAGCTCCACACAAGCTTGAGCTGCACTTGTAGTTTCCACAACTATAAAATCCAAGCCTCCACAGGCGGTGGATATTGCCACATCGTACTTTGCTGCACACACATCAAGCATATTACAGCACCACTAACACCATGGTTACTTATTGCAAAAAAACTAAAGACCGAGTGACTTACCATCAATTGCACCTAAATCTCCAAGCCGCCCATATATTCCTTCTATTTGGCCCGACTCTTTGGCTTGAAGAATGGCCTTCACGACTGAACCCTGGTTCTTCTCTGTATCAAGCAATGCACGCATCTCCCCCACTTTTTGTTGAAGTGCTTGCTCTTGAACTTGTAATGACTCTTCAGCTTTGCTGCCTTCCTGTCAGATCATAACGACTCACATAAATATACAGAACAGTTATATGAGCTAATGATGACAAGAGAGGCAGTTCAACTTCCTTGTAGAATCTTGAATGTCCGTATGTGTTTAATGGTCCAGATAATATGAAGTACACAGCTGCCGCCCACTCAAACTTTCTGCAGGCGTAAGAAAATGCTGTACTACAATGCCAATGGTCTAATATTTTCAAGTTTTTACCTCCTCTTCCTCTTTGGCAGTTTTCAAGCTTGTTTGAGAGCGTGCAAGCTCTGTCGTAAGGCGGACTAGATCTGCCTCTTTCTCCTTGATTTTCATTTTGGTTTCCTGAATTTTTGCCAGGGCTGCATCATATGCTTTCTTGCCGGCCTCATGCTGAAAACAATAGACATGATCCAACATCATGAAGTATTCCACAATGGTTTGTGTTGTCTAGGATTAAAAAATCTGGTGATATTCTTTCAATCCGAATGATCATGTTGCTGAGGAATAGGCAGCTTTGAGAGGCAGCGACCCAGATTCCATAGCCCTGAGAGACTGAATGCTGGACTCTTCACTGCCAAATGTTTGAATTGACCAACTTTGACTACTGTCGTCATGCGAAGGACATCAAGAGAATAACTTCGTTGCAATGTCCACTATGCTCAAACAAATGTGCAAATTTACTAGGAAACTTGACGTAATGTTTTTACTTACTTTGTCTTTCAGGAGTTTGCTAGCCGAGCTGGTGACACCAATCTTGCCTTCACATTCAATAATGTGCTTCTCCCAAGGTTCGAGCTCCTCCCGGGCTGTACTAAGTAGCTTGCGATATTTTTCTATCTCGCCTGTCCATGTACCGAGCAACTTGTCAGGAATTCTCTAGCACCAAATAAAGCTACGAAGTGTCATGCAGACATTGACTTCTAGGTACGAAGTTTACCGGTACTCTGATAGTTTCACGACACTGTATAACGGCGTGCTAAAGAAGATGCATCCATCCTACATACAAATTCGCACCTTTGCAACCTTCTTGCATTACTTCAAGAGCTTTCTCTTCTTCTCCAAGTTGCTCAGTGAGCCGGACAACTTCAGCCTCCATCTTGGGTATCAGCTCAGTGGACTCTACTGTCTCTTTCTCCACTTCCTCAACCTTGGCAGTATCCTGTTGCACATGAGAGGACTCTTTACATAATTCCATACTTCAAATACAATCATATTGTTAAAAGTACCCAGGTTTCTTTGTAAAGCACTCAGAAAGTCCTAGGTCGTAAAGATCCGGCCAGGTAATTGACGTTAATAAAGGGTTTATCCACGTAATTTGAGAAACGTAGAACACCCCAGCGCCTTCACTTAAATAGACAGCTGGACATTGTAATGAGAACCTCTAAACTAAGAATAAAAGTTGAAAATTCCTCAATAGAAAACTTAAGTTTTATTAAAAGGAAACACTTCAACGCTGAGGGCAAAGCAACGGTCATCAAAATATCACCTTGGCGATTTTCTCTTCCACCTTCTTAAGCTTCTGCTTGAGATGCTTGAGATCCTCTTGATACTTAAGATCTTGACGCTCAAATGCTTTGAACTGATCTGAACAGCTTTTGAGCTCTCCCTCAATCCCCTGTAGTTTAAGCATATCACAATATTTTCAGATGGCTTTCCTTGACCCACAGATAAAAGAGAAGCAAGGAATCAGTCAACTTAGCACCGGTAGATCCTGGTGGTTAACCCTTAAAGGACAATGCAAGCCCCACGGGCTTGAAAGTATTTTGGGAGAATATTGCTCATAACTTCTACTCCGTTGCACCAAATGGGGTTTTTGAAATGCCAAACCGGGCACCTTTGAGGGATCTATACTTCTTTAGAATAGAACCAAAGTAAATTGAAGAGAGAATCATGCTTAAAATGGAGTTAAAAAGAGATTTTGGGTGTGGAATCGGAAAAGCATATGTCCTTTTAAGGGTTGAAATAGAAAGACTGTGAACCTCGTGATCCTTGGTCTGTTTCTTCAACTTCTTGTCCAATTCCTTGATCTCGGCTGCATGCGTGGCATACTTTTCACTGCTCAACATAAGAAGACAACCAAATTGCAGAAATTAGATCTCAGCTGAATTACTGTTAAGAGGCAAGCATGATACATATCTTCTGGACTCAAGCCAGGGCACTCTTTTTAACGAGAAAGGTATATTACAATGTTATTGACACAAACCTAATCGAAAGACCCTTACATCATGTGAACAATGATCAGTCCTGGACATACCCACGATTCTGCGATCTGCATTTGATATGTATTCTCCGTCTCGATAACATCAGGCTAACATCTTTACCACAACGTTGAATGTTTAATTCTTTCGATGAGTGATCTACCAAGTCTTATATTCACAAAACACACGACTACAGCACATCTAATGATTCTGATATTGTTACACGCTTTGAGTGGATCTTCATGGAGGGTAGGTAGAGAAACAACTACTTAGAAGTTGAAAATCATTGACCGTACCGTTCGAGTTTCAAAACATCCTCCAGCTCAGTCACTTTCTTTTTCAGTTCCTCAGCCTCTGCAGCGGCCTCCTTGAGTGTGAGCTCCGTCGTGCGTCTCTTCCATTTTAATACTTCAGCCTCTTTCAACATAAATTGTTCTGCTTCGTTTTTTGCACCCTATAAAAATGCAATCGCTAGCATGAGCTCGAAACTATGGCATTGTTGCAGGAGAGACCCTAACTTTTTACCATCTTCGTACATGTTGACGACGCAATTCTAAGGGTAGAGACCCTCGATGCTCCCAAAGGTACATACTTGCAACGTAAAGGTCTTTAAAGACACTCTCATAATCCTTTGGAACTCAAAAGGAAAGAAGTTTGATAGATGAAGATCGTACCTCAAGACCGGTTTTCTCTTTTTCTGCCACCTTCACTCGTTGCACCATGCTATCCTTTTTCTCGTTCAATTCTTCCAGCCTACAACACAACGCATGCAAAGCACATCCAAGAAAAGAAGCAATAAGTAACGTTTTGACAGCCGTAGTAGTTGTGAGTACGTAGAATGAAACATTCAGATACAAGAACACAACCTTAGACATCAGCAGCTTCATATCAATGCTTGGGTCCCCACAACTAATAATCCAATATACAGAAAACCACCAGAAGTAAGTGCTGAAGAAGCTAGATCTGACGTTAAGGAAGAGACAGTTATCTATGGTTGCCTTACTGTTTGCTTGCTGCATCGATTCGTTCCACATATTGGTTGGATCCAATAATGTCCTCCAGATACTCAAGGAAACCCTCATCATGTGGAGATTGTGCCTTAGGTTTCATCAAAGAAATTTGTTCCACCTCACCCTGCAATGTAACAACAATTTCGTGGCATTGACCATCACATGAAAATATAGAAAAGTGACGACCTTAGCCTCCACGAAAATAAGCTATCCATGCAGGAGATTATTACATTTGGAGGTGCACGAACATAAAACTAAGACCGTTTCTGAAACGAAAAAATTGGTTCCACTCTAGGCTAAGTTTAACAATACAATTATTAGACCAAAGGACAAAAAAAGAGATTTACTAAGTCATTGGAAAGAGTTGTCATCATCAAACAAAATGTTGATCAGAACCTCTCCACGTAGTCACGTATATTGCCTGAATTATACCCACGTATATGTGCTAGGAGGAGATTCTGCAAGGAAGAATAACCTCCAAGCAGCAATCAATGAGTATAATTCACTGACCTGAACTGAGAAAGAACACGGAAAAATTGAATGAAATAGATTCACCAGTGCTTTGATGGCTAAAACCGTGACTAACCTGTAAGATAAGGAAACGGTTATGCTCAAGATCAACTCCTTTGCCCATCAATAGCTTGGTGACCTCTGTGAAGGTGCTCGTCCGATTATCGAGGTAGTACTTTGATGAGTTGTCACGAAATGCAACTCGCGTAAGGACAAATTCAGACCCCGGCACAACCTCGTAGCTATCATTATCCTGTACAAGAAAAACTTAAAGGGCTCATCATAGGTTGCAAGGCATATTATAAATTTAAAAATTGACCATATCATGTGAGCATAACACTAAAGGAAAACGACTCATCATGAAAACCAAATATTGAACAGATTAATGACTGTCAAAGCCCACAACTCCCAAAAGGAATCCATTGTTATCATAAGCAGTAGAAATATAACAAAATGAATAGAACAAAACCTACGATCCTTAGTTCATAATATTTGCGTAATTCAAAGAAATGGCACGGTTGCGATTGGTGATTTACCAGATCGATGATCTCTTGGAAGTGAACTGACACAGAGGCTTTATCAAGATTTTGATGGTTGGTAGAGTTGTGAATGAGCTCTGACACCTTATTCAGCCTCATCTGACAGACGATATCGAACATCCCATAAGCTTCCTCACAACCACTGCCATTCTTCCAAAAAAAAGGAGCCTCGCACAAAACTCTAGCAAAGGATCTTTCCCTATCTTTCCCTATTCGGATGCGTCGAAAAACGAGCGAGTCGCTTCTGAGATGTAAAAAACAACTACTGCTAGACGAGATCTCAGATTACACTTACGGCGAAGCCATTTCAGCTGTCAACAACATTAAGAAACTTCCGCGAGAAAATGAAAACAACATATTTGGTGCAACTGAAGGGGAAGAAAGAAAAACTGGTGATCAAATTGACGTCAAGAATCAGTACCTGCTTTGCTCGTTTGCCGAAGACAAAGAGCATCGCGTCAATTACGTTACTCTTCCCGCTCCCATTAGGTCCAACAACAGCTGAGAAACACTGCGGAATCAAAATCAACATGGATTGTCAGAAATCTGCAATCACGGTTTGTCTTCCGTTTTCATTCCATTTTTTAATACTGTGTTTTTCAATATTCCGCGCCAGCAGATTTTTTCTTAAGCTATAAGTTCACATACAAAGAGTGAAAAACGTGAAAAACTGTTCAAAGAAAAATTGGAGAACGGAATAGAACCCCTGCAATGCGGTTTATACATAATGATGGCAGGCTCGTACCTTGTGAAAGGGTCCGATGTGCTTCTTCCCCGCATACGACTTAAAATTCTCCAACACCATTTTCTTAATGAAGAGCCGAGGTTTGCCTCGCCGATCATCCACATCCATTTCCACTTGGCGCCCCATGACCGATGATTTCGCCCCCTCCTGCTTGAACCAGAAAATGCGCCCGCTTCAAAGAATCGCTGACATTCTTGCTCATAAACTTCCGCCCGCTTCCTAAATAACAGAGAACGGAATTTCACTGCAAACTTCGCGCAAAACCTAAGAGAGTGGTAATCGCTGTACTGAAGCAACACTAGACTCGATGCACGGTGAAAGTGAGAGCGCTGTCCATGAAATCGCAGTGACTTGACGAAAACCCTACTCCAATTCTGTGCAGTTTGGCTCACTTCGTCACAATCGAGTCCCCGAAGTGCGATTCGGAACTGAAAATTTGAATTCCAGCAAGAAGAGCAGGAGAACCGGATGTGCGCGGGAAGTCCATCCGTTGAGAGCGCCCATAAGTTCATCCAATGGATGAATGTTGAATGGATGAATGGATGAATGTTGAGGCTTCGATTCATCGCTTCCGTTTCATGTAGAGGTGATTGCTTTTCAAACATTCGCCTAGGAGGAATTTAACCCCTAAACGTCACAGCGTCCAGAAACTGGACGACGAATGATTTCAAAGCCTTCTCACGTTCTCATCAACGCTTGGATGATACTCATCCAATTTTTTGGAGATTCTTCACCAAGTTGTTGTCCTATCTAATGGCTGGATTTAGTCATACTAGAGTACATATTTTTCTAAAATTGCAAATGTAGAAGTATGTCAAGTCGTTGACCAAGCCAAAATTGCATTGACTCTAGTTCAAAGTGGAATCGTGAAAAATGAGGTCATAAATTTAAGAAACACAAAAATTTCAAAGTATCACCACACTTAAGAGTATCTCATTTCAAACTCATTCCAAAAAAATTTACTCAAAAAATATTGAAATTTAGTTTGTAATCAAATTTAGAAGGAATTTTTAATTCTAACTTTCAAATTTTATAATTAAATATTGGTGATTGTATTAGTGAATGGAACCGTACGGATGGAATCTAAAATTCAAGATCTAGAACTTTCATATGTACATCAATTCCAGAATATTCTTCTAAATGGTAGTTTATAATGTTTTTTCTCAAATTGTCAATTCCAGGGACACCCTGGTACGTTAAGGGGTTAACTTAATTGGCATGAATCAAATTGGATTGGAAAGTAGACTTAATTTTCGATTGGAAAATAACTTTAGTTTATTTAAAATATATATTTTTTCATTCAAGAAGCTCCTAAAAATGGCAACAATCACAAAATGGTCTCTTGGGCTCTTAGGGGTTAAGTGTTTAGGGATTAGTTCTAAGAACAAATTGGCAATCACTAAGAGGCATGTTAAGATGAAACTCAATGTTATTACTTTCGCTCCTCTAATACCACCTTACAATTTTTAAGGAGTTTGCTAAAAAAAAGCCAATGTAATTCCTCCTCTTTTAAATGCTTACCACTTCTTCCTCCTTGACAATGTATTAGACAAAATACTCTATGGGCTATGCTACAACATGTAGCGGGTAAACTCACTATACAATGTGGTGAGTCCATGTCAATATTTTTTAGCAATTTTTAGCTTCTAGCAGCTACTTTTAAGGAGTTGTGAGAAGCTAAAAATCACCATAAAAAAAGAAACATTGGCCCATATATTACTCAATCGAGCAGTGATTCTATAACCACTTTATGACACTTAGAATATTATGCGACCTCCCACATAAATGGTATCTACTTTTGCTACCCAATGCATACAATACTCAGGATACCTCTATAATATCTGGCAATACCCTTGATATATTAAGGTGATACCATGATGATATCCGCGGATATCATCTCATGAAATTGCTACATATTTATATCATGATGAAACTTTTCGCTACATTTTTTTTCTTTGTATATTTAGCAGCCCCATTTTTTGGTAGAAATCCAACTAATTTTAGTCAATCTTGGGATCACTACTATCCAACATACCCTATGACACATGTCACATATAAGTAGTCTTACTTTGAAGATGACATTGTGAAGAGTTAAGAATAGAAAGAGACAAGGAGTTTTCTACCAAGATTTGAAATACACTACAATGATCGTGTGCATAGAAAAATATGTTACGAATTGTAACTGTGATGCTTAGAACCAATCTGAAGCTGCCACAGCTTGTGCTGATTTCCTGATAGTGTTAGAATCGTACTCTACCATCAAGTACATTGTATGATACCGTATATTATACAGCATGATACTGTCGGGAATACGTTACCATGGATGGGCCGATGCTTTTCTTTGACAAATCTGCGAATGCTGACGTTTGGAGGATGCGGCAATCTAGTTGTTGCCAAGATGCCAATTTTCCCAGTCGCAGCGAAATTGCACATTCTCAGTTGCTTGGCATCCAAGTTCCGAGGTGTATATTCTTCTCACTTGAAGCGCAACTAGCTTGCTTTGTACTGCTTAGCGTCGCAATAGCAAATCAACCCTCACCGACAATTGTAATGTTGTGTCCGGGCTGCTAAATCACTACCTTCTCATCGAAATCTGCCATTGCTTCAGTCACTAATTCGCTCCAGGTGAATTTCGTTTGCTTTTCTCTTCGCTGTAATGAAAATTCATAGTGCAGGATGAGTTAACCAAGGAATCCAAGTTTAAAATGACAAATTCAATTGATCATATTGTGAAAAGGATAATTCAAATGGGAACAAAATTTATATCACCAGAACTACCGTAGTAAAGATTATTGCACGTGTTGATCATAAGAAACGAAAAGGAAGTCCGAATGGGATCTACTCAAAACTGTTAAGAAGAACACGGAACCCGATTTAGGTTTTGTAATGCGGGGCGTGAATGAAAAGAATTGCTAATTTTACAAGAGGCTGATTCGTTGTGTTGATCGGGCTTAGCTATGGCGGCATGTTTGTTCCCTCTGTCGCGAGCCCTAGAAGCATCTGCGAAGCTCGTGGACTACGCGCAGCTGGACGCGTTCACGGGGGAGCCGTTCAAAGGAAACCCGGCCGTAGTGTGTCTGTTGCCCATGGCCAGAAGTAAAGAATGGATGCAAAATGTGGCCGCGGAGTTCAACGCTCCCATGGCGGCCTTCCTAGTGGCCGGGCAGAATCCAAGCGAATTCAACGTCCGATACTTCACGCCAACGGACGAGGTTGCACTGTGCGGCCACGCCACCTTAGCATCCGCACACCTAATGTTCAGATCAAACTTAGCGCCAGGCTCCTCCGTCGTCTTCCACGCTCCGGCAACCACAATCACAGTGACGAAGAACAACGAGGAGTGGATGGAGCTCACCTTACCACTGGAAGAGACAACCCCCGCAACGGACATAGACGTAACCCTAACCCTACCTCGAACATTGCAAGGGTGCGAGGTGTGTTGGAATGAAGTTGCTCAGATAGATAGATAGAAACTCCGGTCCTCTTTCAAGGGCCGGCGTGAATAAAGTGTGTTCGTAATGCCGGTGACTTTGTGCCCACCGGACAAAGGGCCATTGGGACAAAACGAAGTTGCTCATATGACTATTAAGTTAATTATGAGGGAACTAATACCGTACATGTAAGTCAGTTTCCTAAATAATTAAGAAAATTTTGAAAATTTTGATTAGTTTGTAGACTAATATCTGAATGATGAAGAAAAAAATTATTTGAATGTCTTTAGTTCTTTGTGAAATCTAAAACAACATAATCAGTACTCCTTTTGCTTCTCGATTCCCTTGTCAATTTGTCCCATTAAAAGCTTCATGTTTGCTCAAACTACTATTTCTATTGGCTGATGGTCCACACCATTGTGCTTAGCGTCGACACCATTGGAGGAGTTATGTCTTATGTTTTTAGGGTAAATATGGGACATGAGTGGATTCTTTCAAAATTTTGAAAATTAAATCACTAACCTAAGAGTACGGTAGACCAAGCGTCTATGACTCCAAGTTAATTAAAACACCAAACTAGTAGTCTAGTTAGTCTGTACATATTCTAAGTAAGTAGACAACTAGTACTTGGACTACAAGTGTGGCTTGGACAAGGCACCTTGACACATTCACCAAGTAGTAAATGGTACAAGAATGATGGTGAATTCTTGGTGAACACTTGCAAAACTTGCTATAAAGTGCAGTTTGGCGGTAATATTTACTTGGCAGTGAATTGATCAAGGTTCCCTGTGTTGGTGGGTGAAGGAGATAATGTCTAACAGACAAGATCCCACTTCTATGGTTGAGTGGCAAGTCGCAGAGTAACCATTATTTACCATTTGTGCACATTGTCTTTCTTAATATTACAAGGTGATGGGCACGCACGTGACGAGCCGGGGGAGAGTGATAGTGGAGCTGGCGAGTGCAAAGCAAGTGGAGACGCTGGAGCCGTGCTTTGAGGAGATTTTGGCAGGGCATGGGGAGTTGGTGGTGACGGGGAAGGGGAGCGCGGGGTCGGGATTTGATTTTGTGTCCCGCGTGTTCGCCCCCAAGTGGGGAATTCCGGAGGATCCTGTGTGCGGGACGGCGCACTGCGCGCTGGCATCGTTGTGGACGCGCAAGCTCGCCAAGGAAGCGCTGGTGGCGTACCAGGCATCCAAGCGAGGTGGTGTGCTGGAGCTCTTTGTCCACACAGCGTCCAAATGCGTTGCGTTGCGAGGAACTGCTGTTTTGGTCGCCACTGGTGTGCTTCTCTGTTGACAAATTCACGAAGGTACAGTTGGGTACAAGTTGCTTACAAACTTTTGGACTCCTCCCTCATAAAAATAGAGTCCCTTCCCTAAATTGTAATGTGCTTGATATGGCACCCATGGACCTACAAATTGAAAGGGACATTCCTACTCTAATCTTCTACTGGTAGGAATTTTTTCTTACCATATTTGCAATCTTCATAATCGATACGGCCGCTTGATGTAGGATCTACCTACTTTCAATGCTTTCAAAAAAAATTGTAACCATGTTGTACGTGACTGTATAATAACTTTGTATGTACACTTACAAGCATCCAAAAAAGCAGTTCAAGTATGGTTCCTATTGTTAGTGCATCCACGGCCCTCTGCAACAACAAAGGAGCACAACACGGGAGGCTGTTGTGAGAGCAAGCAGGATGAGGCCATTGTGAAGCAATTTTCCACATGGGACGGCAGAACTGAGGGACAACAGAAATGAGGGTTGGCAAATTGTCGTGGTTCTCAACTCCCCAATCGTGTCCAGAAATCAGTACAAAGGCAACAATGTGTGCTTTGTAAAGAGGATCACACCTGCATCTCATTCTCTTGTGTTGCATCTGCTATAAATTGTTGGTGTTTGGACTTTGGATAGGTCCACCTTGACGTTTGGACTTTGGATAGGTCCATGTTGATCTTTGGACTCTAGACGGAAACCACATTTATGTTTGGACTTTGGACAGGTCCGCGCTGATGTTTGGTGCATCGCAGTGGGGTTGGGACTCGTTAATGGGCTGGCCTGGCAGGGTCCCAAAGGCATTTCAGCTGAGTCTTGCTGGCAATTGAAGGACAATTTCAACATGTCATAGCATGTACAGTACATAACATTCAGTAGTATGCATTGTCCTTGCCTTGGATCTACAGTAGATGGTGTGGAATATCCCACACCCAACAATACTTCATCAGTAACTAAGTGGATAGGTGGAGGCTCGAGGTGATGAGCAGAGTGCATTAACCCTTAAACGTCAAAGCAAGCCCCATGGGCTTGGTATAAAGGAATAATTAAAGAAAAAAGTTTCATTTCTCAACCAAATCAAGCAAGACTTGTTGCGTTGGAAAGCTACTGAAAAAGCGATCTAGATTCCAAATTTTCGCCTCATTTGAGAGGTTGTGGAATCGTTGGTAAGCAATCAAAGTTATCAAATTGAACAAGTTTTGAGCTTGGGGCAGCTAAAGTTCAGCAGTGCCGCAGTGCTACAGTGCTAGCCAGCAGTGCACTGCAGAGCCGTTTTTGCCCCAAAAAAAAAAAAAAAAAAAAAAAATCCTCAAAAAAATTTAGATTCCTTCCAAGCTGCCCCATTCAGGCCCTCTTGACGTTTAAGGGTTAAGAAAAGGCAGTGGGCATGAAGGCTACTGAATGTTATATATGTTTGGGAAATTGTTTGAATAAAGTACGAATTTTCAAAGGGTTGATTATAGGTGCAGCTAAAAACTGGTCTTAGGTTTTCATGTTCAGATTATGTTCATTTTAGTCAAGAATTTGCAGGGGTTGTTTTTGGTAAGTATCATAGTAGAAGAATAATTTTAATCCCAAGACCAACATGAATAAAATAAAGAATGTGTTAGAGGTAGTTCCACTAACTACACTATATGGACGCAAATAGCATCAAACATATGTATAATGGCTTTTTCATTTCAGTTGTGCTGTAGAAAAATCGACGTCAGAATCGAACTGATGAGCCGTAAAAATTCCATATACAGTTAAGGTCGAGCCACCCATAACCGATCACTTAAGGATTTTAGCATATGATATTAAGGTATATAATTTTTTTAGGATTTTTCATGTGTGCAAACATAAGGTTCTTGTTGAATGCAAAAAGTTCCATGATTTTATTCCCACTATTCAAATACTTATAATTATTTGAAGTGAAAAGTTGCTCGTAACCCATAACCAATCTATAGAGTGCTACATAACCGCTCACTGTAGGAGTAGTTTCTAATCATCCTGGTACATATAATTGTGGACAGAGAAAGTCAGAATTTCTTTAACACAAATCTGTAAGAACCTTTAACCCCTAAAGGCCCTTAAAAGCCAAAATGGCTTTTTGCTGTTTCGGGCAGCTTAGATGGAAGGTCTAAATTAATAATTTTAGACTATAATTTGGCGTGGGCGTGGTCATACATACAAGGTGTGTGGGGTAAAAATTACAAAGTCAAATTCGGATTTTATAATTTTTTTATTGAAATTTTTGGTTTCAAGCCCAACTGGGGCAGAAAAAAACTTTTTATTATAATCATTTTTTCAATTTTTTTTTTGGAGACATGCTCTTCACCACATTTAGGCTCAGAATTTGAAGTGACCCATGTTGATTATATTCTTGGCTTGACAAAGGCAGCCTCCAAAATAAAGAACAGCAACCTCCAAGGTTTTTTGTAATTTCACATCCATTTCTTTCGAAATTTGTCAAAATTTGAGATTTTTAAATTTTTAAAAAATAATTTCGCCTAAAATTTATAAAATCATAGAGGTACCTAATCACCGTTCATTTTTTCCAAAAATCAAATACAATTAATGTGATGCATGTTTCACCAAATTGCCATTTTTATACCTACTTCCGGAAATTAATTTGGATGAAGGTTTGAAACGCGTAATGAGTCTCTAAAATTTTGCATGAGCGTACCCAACTTAGTTATCTACATGGAAAAAAATATGAGCAAAATGTTTGGAGTAACAATCTTCAAGTCCCCCTTTGCACTATGGAGACAATGCCTCCCAAGCAATGCCCCGAAAAACTTTTGCACAAACTTTGGATGATATGATCTTGCAAATGATAAACATCCAACGGTCAATTTTTGAAACAGTAGCTATGAATAGGCTTAGGTACAAGATCTAACGGTTGGAATTCTAAAAGAAATAAAAAAACTTGGTTCACATCCCCGGGAGTACATAGAAGTAGAAAATCGCAGTTTTGAGGTTTCAAGCTCCCAAAAACACAAGGAAATTTAGGGGTTAAGAGTGAACCACCTATGCATGTTTATAATTATCCAGAAAATCGGAAATGATCAGAAATGCGTCCAGCCCATGACTATTTCTATGTACCCTACATGCTGCATATGGGGTCCTGGTTGGTAATGGGTGGCTCGACCTTAGCGCATATAATTTCCTGTGTGTAGTGTGTATACGGTACTCAATGAATTTGGATCATGTGATGTTCGTGGACTTGGTGCAAAGATCATCACTAGTAGGAAATCTATGATTTTTCACTTACTATAAATGAAAAAGGAATGAAACCGCGCCAAGCACATGGGCTGTGTTAGTGTTAGTAAGTGGTTTTGGTCACAAGAAGACAAAATTATAAATATAATATTCAGCAACTGTTCATTGTTTCTAGGAAGTGGGGAATGGAAAACGACAGGTCTGCTACTAGTGCATCTTGCATTCCCAAGAATCAAATTAAAATGCTTTTGGAGGCAAAATCCAGTTTGTCATTCAGCACTGGAAGAGCCTCATCTTCTGTATCTCCACCTTCACAATCAGAATGTCTTCTGTGCATAATCTCTATATATTCAAAATTCTTGCACATTTTACGGTGGATCGATCTGATAGGAATAACCATGCAATATCCATGCCTCATAGACAAACTATCACCAGGAGATTCTCTTAATTCACAATGGCTTTCAAATTATAGTACCCCAATGAACTCTTTATTCACAAAGGTTTTTAGATTATTGTAATACCTTAGCAGGTTTGCCAAAAAAATCATAAAAAAATCATAAAAAATTGGAAATTATGAGGACAATAAATCAAAAATAGAATAAATTATTTTTAGCTATGTATTGCTATTTCTAAGCCATTTTGGGCCAATTTTAATCATTTTTTGCTCAAAATAAGAACTAAGAAAATGTGTTTCTAGTGAACAAACCTTATTTTCCAAAAAAGCAGTAAATATTTGTTTGCAGGGTGGCGACCCTGCTAAGGTACTACGGTAGTGTTATGATTATTATAAAATACTTTACACTAGAGGGCTCTCTATTTCATCTTCTCTAATGTTGGAATATAATCGTCATATAAAATTCAAGTACGTGTCAACCAATGTAAGAACGTCATATGATAAAATTTGAAAAAAAGTAGTTATTTTCTTTAGCCTAAATATCAAACTTTATATGGTACTAGTTGTTTCAAATTCCATACAATTACAATACAATTTCCAAACATTGCTCACATATTAATAAAAAATTCTCATGTTATGAAAAACATAGCTAGTATATTGTAGATATTTGAATAGGTATGGTATATTTGTTGCTTGGGGAGGTCACTCTTTGTATCTTTTGAGTATCACGTATGAACAAAGGGTATTTAAAAGTATCCTTAAATTAAAAATTAAAAATTACTATAATTAGTAATTTTGAGAATATTCTCATTTTAATTCTTGCAATCAATTTTGAGCATCCTATATTAGTATAAATCATCTATAAAATTTACTTTCAAAAAAATATTTGGCTCCTATTTTTATTTGCACGTTGTTATGTAATATTTGAAAGTGACCTTCCTGAGATTTGTTGGTATTTTTTTCTTTCTCATCTAATTTTGGAAGAATGCAACGAATGGAATTGAAGTCATTGTCCAAGTCTTTGACCTTGAACAAAAAACAATTTATTAAAACAACCAAGGATCAACATACTATGCAACCCTTAAAGTGAAAAAAACTGGGAAAAAAATAAATTGGATTCTTTATTTAATCTTTGAATTGTATGGATGAGACCAAAACCCCAACAAGGAATGAATTGAAATGAATCTAATTCATCGTCAATGAATTGAATACAACTACAAGTTTTTGTCATTCTAAAAAAACAAAAATTGTACAAGAAATCAAATGCCATTTTCAAAAAGAATTCGCATGTGTTCAATTTGGGCTAAACAAAGAGGAATTAAAAAGTCACAAACCAAAATATAGCATGACTTTTAAAATATTTGTACTATATTCCCATTCCATGTACATCATATGTGTTTCCAGCACAAATAAAAGGAAGATTCTATGATCGAGATACAAACAAAATGAAGATTTTATTATTCTAGATACAAATAACCGAATATTTTATTAATTTACATACTTAGGTGTTGGAGACTCATTGAAGGCCATTTGCACTGAGTGATGAATGGAAGAATAAAATATAATAAAACATTTTAGATTTGCACCAAAGAGGGTTATAATAAAGATAACTTAGGAGCAACTAAATGATGATGAGGGGGATAAGATGAAGGAATAAAAAATCTCTAAGAATAAAAAATAAAAAAGAATGTCAATTCTGCATAAATACTCAAAATTTTTAAAACCCCCTAGCCCTAGAAGGAATTAAATTGCCTTATGAAACACCTTTGATTCAAAAATATCAAACAAAAGTGAGGCTAATATTGAAATAAATATGTTTTAATACTTAAAAAAAAATAGACACACAAATACTTCATCCCTTTACTTTTGGTAAAAATAATCATTCGGTAATTTAAAAAGGATTGGCCATAACTACCCACTCTCCATTCTGCTCTTGTAGGTGTACTCAACAATCACCACCCAAGGAACCCAAAACCAACCAGTTGTGATTTCCAAGGAACCTAAAACTGATGACTTAATATGATTCAATTGGAGCCTTGATACATTTTATTCACACCACCCGGTTATGAAATAGGCCGAAGTTCTTACTACTGCCGGTACACTCAAATCACCATATACTATGCCCACGATCTTTTTGAAGGCTATAGTCATAATCATTTTTCCAAAATATTGTGGTAAAATTCATCCAAATTTGATGAAAACTTGTTCAAATAGATAAAACATTAGAGTTAACCGAAAAGTCAGCTCAAAGAGGAAAATTTTAGCAAACTCCTCTTGGACTCCTCTTGAACTCATATTGAAATATAAATAGACCAAAAAATAGTTCATGATGAGTTGGGAGACAATCTAAAACAAGCGAGTGCCATTATTCTCCACACCTCGCAATGACTTCCACACCTCCTACCAAAGCTCCAAACCCATGATCCACAAGGGGACAAGTTATGACATGACACTATTCAACCCAAGTATAGCTCAAAAGAGAGGGTAGAAGGAGGACAAAAAGGGAGGTTAGATGGGCTTCTTTTCAGTTAACTCTATTGTTCAAACATACGAGAATTTGTCCAAAATGGATGAATACACCCACACCAATTATCCACCCACAGTATACCGACAGTGTACTGACAGTGAAGGACCCACTCAAGGCCGGGCCGTTGATCTTGGATGGAGATGAACGGTGAGGGGTCGGCAGCATAGGTTGCTCAGATCCTTCGTTTTCGGCTTAAAGTTCCGCTCCGATGGCGTGCACGTAATGCCATGCCAGGGTTTCACTTCGAGGGCTTCACAGGTTGCTCCCCAGCCACCATCTTAGTTGAATTAGGTGCTATTGCACCGATTTCAGAGATACTGCGGTGATCACACGCGCGCCATGGTCGATCGAGGTTAGAAATGAAATTGCATTTTCCTCTTTCCTCATCCCAACTCGTAATGTTTCTTCTTTGTATTCCTGTACATAAGTAGCGTTCAAGTTCCCAAGAGCATTTGGATTTGTAACGCTGTTAGATGTCTGCCTTCCGCAGGCAGAGTTTAAGTTTCTGCGGAAGGCAAAGTTGTCTGGAAATAACAGAGTTCTTTTTGGAAAATTTTCCTTACGCAGGAACTTTGAGTCTCGCAGTACCGGTTTGAATTTTGGTTGCGGGGTTAGAGTAGACACCAGTAGAGAGTATTCCATATTAGAGCAAGTGAGAATCGTGAGTTTTCAGAATTCTGAACTGCAACAAGATAATGAAGCGATTTTAGTCACGGCATCGCTTTGTTACTTATCTATGTACATACTCTTTCTTAAGCGCGTGCCTCCCCTGCCTTTTGAGAAGCTTTGTTTCTTGATAATTTACATGTGTATTGGTTTAGTAACTCAAAGAGATTCACATGGCTTGGATCAGTTTAATTAAAACAACCTTTGAACTATGTCCGTGGTAGTAACAAAATATCTGTCATGTTAAGTGAGGATGATCGCGACATTAGGGATATTACGGCCCTGGACTTTGCGAAATTTTCATAACGCTACTCCAGAAAGAGGTAGGGTTTGAGAGGTTTCTAATCTGCTTGTCAGATTTGAGGGAATCGTTCTATCATATTCTTTGTGTTCTTTGTGTTCTTGGTTCATGTCTTAGTGGGGCTGTCGTATCAGGGACATTGTGGAGGATTTTAGGTAGCGTACTTCGCTTGTGATATCTTGTGGATTCCAGAGTTAATCTTTGTGTGCTTTAGGCTGGTGCTGATATGTCTGTTGTTCACCACTGGTATGTCATTCGAAACCAATTCTTTGAGAATAAGGTTTATGGTTCGATTTCGTATCAGAATCGCGCCAATTTTTATGGATTTGTTTTGCGCTAATCACGTATTATGTGATTGAAAAATCTTTAGCATAATGTTAGAGTATAGAAAATCAGGGTGACATGGATATCTCGTACTGAAATATCTCCTCTTAGGACCACTGGTACGATTTCAGAAACTTGTTTTGCATGCTGATTTGCACCTTATAGGCTAAATTGTATCAAAGAACTCCGTAGGACTGTGCAGCACTTAACCACTTAAAATGAAGAGATGTAATAAACTAGTAAGCATACCAGACTTCTTGCGGCAATGAAAATGAATTCTAGTAGTGAAGATGCATCTTGATTCAATATTTGAGGTTGACAATTGCATTTGAATAGTTGTTGGCTGAGGTTTTTTAGTTTGGACGTTCTGAATTGTGTTTGGGCACGCTGTCAACATCTTAACCATCTAGTCTGTAGAAATTTTGACTTACAGTATGTTGCTTATCTTTCCTACGTTGTTGAGTACGCTTCAGAAGATATTAACATTCAGATTTTGTTTGGTACGGTGTGAAACTATCGGAATACTTCTAGAAGCTTGTACATCCAGTGTCGACGCTTACTTGTACATGTTTTTATATTGTGTAGGATGTATGTCACATCGAAATTCCTTCACAAGCCTTCATGTGAATCGAGGTGTGGGCTCAATTTGTATAGTGAGGTGATGAATGTAGGAAGGCATCGTTCATCGACAAGTACTATGTTGAGTGGCATTTATAGAGGTGATATTCGCTAGTTTGTGAGTTCAACTTTTGAAGATGGAAGATTTGAACTTAAGGCTTGTTGAGAAATTGTGGACTCTTGAGGAGTGCAAAGCTGCTTCTCCGAGTGATGAGGCTCATATTAAAAAAGTGAAATTTGCTTTGGAAACTTGGAGAGCTCAATATAAAGAGCTTAAAAACCGACAAGATGGTAAGAATGGAGACATCAAAGACATGAAGAGTGATATGTACCAGTTGATAGGGTTTTTTAGCGTCTTTCAAGGAGTGTTATTTCAAGGTGTTACACAGTTATCAATAGCTTGTAGATTTCGTTATATTCCAATGGCTCTGTCAGTGGCTGCAACTGTGGGCACTATCTTTGGGGTTTTTCTTAAGTTCACCGATCTCCTTGATATACAAGAACGTTCTAACGGAGATGCAGTATCAATTAAGGTATGAATCATGTACCTTGTATTTTAGTCCAAGTCATACACAATTAGTGGAAGTCTTGAGAATAGATATAGTCGTATCATAGCTTCCTCATTACAACGATGGTTGGTATATTTGCAGGCACTCCTTTACTATATTAACGAAATACAACGACAAGGCAAAGATTTTTCCTTTCAACCTCCTGTAGATCCCTCTGGTGTGAAGGATCCTCCCAAAGGTGGAAATTCTTCCGGTGCCTCTACAAGTGGTGTGAAGGATCCTCCCAAAGGTGGAAATTCTTCCGGTGCCTCTACAAGTGGTGTGAAGGATCCTCCCAAAGGTGGAAATTCTTCCGCTGCCTCTACAAGTGCTCATGGTGTGAATTATTCCAATCCCTCCGAGGCAGAAAGGTGGAAGCTGAAGAAACAACACGACGAAGGAGTGGTTACAAGACGAGCTCGGCTTGAAAAGGAACTTGAGAACGCCAAACGCATGAAAACTATAATTCTCGTGTACTTGTTTTTGATAGGAAGTGGCTTTGCTTACGTTCTCAGCGTGATAATGTGCGTCAAATATTATTGATCGACTGGTGAGTTTTCTAATGATGTGTAATCATCATGTAGGATTGTTTTTCCCCTCGGTTCACTTTTCATCAAATTGAATATCTTCTTTTTCGTAGGAAAGAAGTTTGATTAGAAAGTTTAGTATTCAATTTGAAAAGATTTTGGGGTTGGTCAAAATGGTTTCATTAACATGTAATTTGTGACATGAGTTTTGGAACTTCCTTATTTTTGACTTACAAGGTGATGTATGTCTTGTTCAGCAGGTATTGGTGCATCAGGGAGTCCTAATCTTACAAACACCTCTTTTGGAGAAAGGGTTGGCACAATCCCTGCATGATGGTGCTTGTCAAGACGAGAGTGGTAAACAATTCGGATGTCGACCTTGTTTTGAACAAAAATTATGCTGGTGTGTTTATGAGGCTTGCACGTCTAAGGAAAAATGACGGTAAACATGATATCACAGTAAATACAAACATGACGTACGAGGAATATTGGATTGTTGCAGAGTCACAGAGCAAGGTAGAGTTGATATTTTCAAATGACGATGCTGCTGAGTATGGGGAAATAAGGGTTGATCAAAAATTTGACCTGATACGCATACCCAGGACGCCAAAGCGGGCTGAAGACAATGGGGTTTTTGGCCGTTTGTTGATGAGGCTTGGTTTACGAAACTAGTTGTTGTAGTGTTATGATCAAAAATAGTTGTTATAGTTGTTATGATCAAAAAATAGTTGTTATACTAAGTTGACCCATGCCAGAACCACAATAGTATTTTCCAAGTCCAATCATCTTGCAGAACGTGCATGGACCATTATGTGTTTTATAAACTACAATAGACGAGGTTGGCAACACGGCGGAAGTATTGTGGAAAGGGTGTGTGCAGTGCTGCAGTTATATAATATTCAAATTTAGTGGTGAATATTTGAGGAGTTGCTTCTAATGGTCTTCAAGAGAAAGTATTAGAAATTGGATTGGTCACCTGAGCTTATGGATACTAGAAGTAGATTGCGGTTTGAAGGTGTTCTTGAAGGTGTCTTTGATGTGACGATTTTGGTGTGAAATGCTCTTTCAAAAAGTATGACAAATGTTGTATTTGTGGTGGTGTCCATGGATCCTCAATTGCCCTCCTAATGTTATCTCTGTGTTTTGCAAAAACTAACTTGTAAAGAAATAATTTCTGAATGGTTTTGAAATTCCATACATGAGTGAACTACTCACATGATCACTCACTTTGGTAAATTTCAATGGTTGAAGTTTCTCACTAAAAGACAAGTTTTTAGGAACTTTGGGGATCAAGTTCCACATTTCAAGTGAGCTTTTGAACCAAAAGTGTAGAAGTTATCATGATGTAAGAAGGGTTCTCAAGCTCAAGACTTTATGGCATCTTTTCCATAACCACTCAAATTTGTTCATGTTTCACTTTAATCAAAACGTCAAGTTGATGGTAGTGTGGATCACTTCATAGCAAGATAAAATGTAATACCACTTTTCTCCTCTTGCCTACTTCTCAAACCTATGGAAGTTGGCTTTTGGTGATTCCTAAGGGAATTTTTTTCATATGAATGAGACCAAGAATTCAAAGTTTAAAAATGACAAATTCAATCATTCATATAATGAAAAGTATGAATCAGATAGGACCAAATTCTACATCACCGAAATTAGTGAAGAACATTGCATGTGTTGACCAAAAACAAAATTAAATTTGAACAATAGGAACTTCACATAGAACCCACTCAAAACTGCTAAAAGAACACGAAGCCAAATTTGGCCTTCTTGGTCCTTAAAGGGTTAAAGTGGAAGTAAAGGGTACATTCACACCAAGGTTGATGAAAAGATAGGGTATTAATTTAAAACTCTTCGGTTAAAGGAGTTTAAATATGATATAAGTGAGGATAAATACTGCCTCTAAGGGTGAAAGATTCACAAAGAGGGAAATACAACTTGACCTTCAATGGATAAGCAAAAGACACGGGGAGGTTACATACTACATACTTTTGTAAATCATGTGCGGTCGAGGGTCAATTATAGGTGGCCTATTTATCTAAATTTCCTAAATAATTTGCACCCTATTAGTAAATAAAATGGTACTTTGAGGTATTTTTCAAGACCCTGTAGGTAAATATAATTTCCACCATTAAGTTATCTTATAGACCCTATTTTATTTATAAACTGGACTATTTATCAAAATCCTGGAATTTCAGCATAAATTGAACTTAATTGGACATAAAAAACCGACAACAATACATGAACGTAACTTTCAAAGAATAACGACTGTGCTTAGTGCCTAAAATGTCTGAAAGTATGTTTAAGAGAGAAATGCATGTTGTGAGAGGAAGCATGCGGCACTACCACTCCACCCTAGCCTCGTGAATCTCATTGGTCACCTAATGCTAAAATTCATCATGACAAGACTTTCCCATGAAGCCAAATAATTCAACCTTCATTTGTGGTTCATTCCTAACCATTGGCTAACTTCGACGATTTTTAGTCAATTGAGGCAATTCTCATTCAATCCAAGGATTTTCATTAGAACTCACATAAATTCTTCTTTCCTCTAAATATTTGAAACCATACTTTATTAATAAAAATAGAATACTACCTATGCTTTTCAACTACCCTACTTTAGATATAATACCGTGTAGGCCATTTCATTCAGGCTATGGTATTTCTAAAATTTGTATAAAATTTTGCTCTAATGAATCAAATGTACCCTATATTTTTTCTTATGTGGTTCAATAAAATTTTGATAGTGACATCCCCGGGGCGAAAGATAAAAAATCCGACCTTTTCCTTACGGTTTAAATATTCTTCCTATTTTCTTTCATTGTTTACTTATTTTGAAGATATAATTCCATAGAATTAAAGATACATACCACATGCCATATCATGTGCCACACTAAATTAGGGTGAAAATTTGCTCTGTTGGATTTAAACAATTGAATTTAAAGTCTTAGCCTCTTGAATTTTATATTTCTCCTTTTGAAGTAATTGCATTCTAAAAGAGTTAGATCCCACATGAAAGGGTGCAATGTAACTAAAGTATTTGCATTCAAAATCATCCTTTATAACCCCTAAAGGACCAAGGATTTTCCAAGTTCGGTCAACTAAGTGTGGAATGAGTATTGATCCTCAATTTTTGAGATTTTTTTGGGGATTCTATTCTTTGTTACGTATAGATCAAAAGATACAATCATGTAAAAGGTGAAAAACTTAATTGTGGGCAGCTCCTAATTCTTTTTATACAATGAGCTATGCATCTAAATTTTTGTACACAATGAAATAACACCCCATATACACAACTGCCAAATTCATTTTACCAAATTTGAGACTAAAATTTGAATTTTTTGAACTTTTAGAAAGTTTCATACTCAAAGTAGCAAGCCAAAAAGCAAAGTGCAACCAACTTTGTAGCTTATAATCTTACTATTGAGGAACCTTGAACGGTTGAAAATTTGTAGGTGCTAATAAATTCAAGTTGATTGAAATATCCTACAGTTGAATCGGTCAGAAAGGTTTTGGATCAAAAACTATTTGCCCTTTTATGAGAAGGGGTACTTTTAGGCAGCTTTGGAGTGATTGGATAGAAACATAGTTGTGGTTCTTTAGGTGTTAAAAACTAAATAAAATTATTATTAAACAAGATTTATTTTAATTTAGGCTTATTGGCAAATGAAAGAAGATTCCAATACATGTGAAATAACCACACTAGGTGTGTGAATAAACATTTGAGTATAATTCCTATAATTAAAACTATCTTAGTTTTAATGTGTTGATTTGTATATTCTCTTAACATGTATTTTTTTGACACCATATTTGAAATGTTCATTGTAGGTGTATTTAAAATCATCTCAAGACTACCATGTGCAATTTAGACAAGAATCTATAAGAGTTGGTTTAATTTGCAAATGTGGTCACCTTATTTGATCATCTTCATGAGCCTTTGACGAAAAAGTTAAAAGATTGTACAAAAGCAAAAGAAAAGTTTTAAAAAATCTGGATTTTTTTCTTTACACTTTACGTAACTCCTTATTTTGGCACAAAATACAATAAGTAATGAATTTTCAAAGTGCATATACTAAATTGACCCTAGGCTAGGTTTTGCTATACAAATGTTGTATATCCCCATAAGGTAGAATGTTCTGAAACAATTAATACATCCAAAACCAATATGTAAATTGGCCCATAATGGTTTAATCCAAGGTGCGGTGGTAACCACCAAAGATAACATCATACACAATAGTTCCCCGTAGACTTGTGCTATAGAGGAAAAAGGAGAGAGCTCATTGGCTCTGAAAAAAATAATAATGTCATCCACCTTTTATACGGAGACGTAGGGTTTAACAACTAAACTCAGTGCCATTTGTGTAGAAATTTCTATCAACCAATCAAATTTGTAAAATTTGGACTGGTTTGTGAAATCATACGTTCACATAGTCTAGTTATCAGTTTTGCGTGATGACTAACTTTTCGCTTGAAACATTTGTAAAAATTTCAATTTAAAAAATAAAACTATGGAAAAAATTGCATCCTTCACGATTTCTATTTTTCTATGAAGGAAAAATACTATTCACCTTCTACTCCTATCACACGTAGGCTAGAAAGCTATCCGTTATAGGTATCTCTACTTTAATTCCTAAATGTCAGAACATGCCTTTGCAGCAAATAGAATATGGTGTATTTTGATTGTATTTGTAATGGATCCACTCCTTTAAAAAGTTTGAGTTCAAAAGAGAAGTTGGAATTTAGATAAGTGTGGTTACAGTGAGCTATCAAGATCCCAATTCAAAGCTTCTTGTTGGTAATAATGCCAATTATACGGCATCGTATATACTATACCCATGGGACATTCATGGATTAACCCCTAAAGGTTGGGTCTCTAACGATGGAATCGTGCTTTATCTACCACACTCAATTTTGCGACTAAAAATTATATAAAAATTCAACTTTATATTTTTAGTAGATGAAGCCACATGTCTACTACAAATCATGAATTTGTCATAAATTTTGGTGAAAATTTGAAATTACGATGGTTTTTTGAACCCGGGTAGGGCACTTATACATGTATTTAATAACCCATCTGCAGGCGACGGAAGGGTATTTATCATGGGGCTATTTATTTAATAAATTGGAAATTTTTGCACCCTATTTGTACAAATAAATCTAATTTTTTTCATTTAGATGACCCTATTTGTATTTATAAAGTCGCAAGTGAACTACACTAAATAGTGTATTTAGTGTGAGGTGATGAATAATGTGCTTACCCCTACTACTTGTCTAACACTAATTGTCAATTTGTGGGTAATTAGTGTTGGCGGCTGCATGCGTCGCCACCTCTCTTTGCAGCCAGTCATCAGTTATCATCCAGTTATCATCCAGTTATCATCCAGTTATCATCCAATTTGATTCATTCCATCTCTAAAATTTCAGTTTTTCCATCTAAACTTTCATCTCAAGTTTCATTCCTTACTCACACTAAATATCCATATCTCAAAAGATCACAATGTCAAAACGTTACTATTCTTCATAAATAGTGTGAGAATTCACATTTAGTGTTTTTACAAAAGTAGGTTTTTGTATATTTAGAGTGATGTTCGCAATTACAGTGCCTCAGACTAAATACACTATTTAGTGTAGTTTCTAGTATCCTATGTTCCTTATAATTTTTATGTTTGACCCCATGAATGACGAACGATAGGACTCTTGAATGTTTGTAGTGAAAATTCAATAAACCATGTCTAAATTGAAGACATCTTGAAACAATGTACCAAAACATAAAAACTAGAAGCATTATTAGGACCTCCTATTGTTCCAAAAACATACATCAAACAATGTCTAAATCAAACAAACTTGAAGCAAGCAAATGAAAATGGATAGTTTTTCATCCATTGACCACCATAAAATGCATTGTATACCTCTGCCTCAATATTTTTTTCTCTAACTACTATTCCCAACCCTATTTTGGATCAAAATAATTTGATAAATTGATGCATTATATGGTACCCTTATTTTTTTATACACACAAGTTTGTAATTGAAGAGGCCCTTTATTATATCAAAGAATTGTATAAATTTTCTCACAAATGAATAAAAAATACCCTACATTCTTTCCCACATGGTTTAATAAATTTTCGAGAGTGCCCTACCTGGGTTTTTGAAGTGATTGTAAAGATAATTCATATCAATTACAAAACGTATTAGAAAATTCCGATTTTTTTACCAAAGGTGTAAATTACGATGAAAACACGCAATTCGCTATTTATGCACTTGGCCAAGTGCGTTCATTTCATGAGCAAATCGTGCTTAAAAAATTTGTGTAAAAAGCTCTCTAAAAAACAGCGATTTTGTCTTTCTACAAATCACTTACATTGTAAACAAACAATTCTTTTATTTATTTTTTATTCTTATCTTTATCTTTTCTTTATCTTGTTTCTTTTATCTTGTCTTCTTTCTTGTCTTCTTTTTCTTTTCCTTCTTGTCTTCTTCTTCTTTTTCTATTTTTTTCTTCATACCTCTTGTGGCAGCCGCAAACCCTACACCCGCACCGAGGAAAAAAAAAGCCAATTTTTTTTTTTTTTTTTTTTTTTTCGTCTTCTTTTTTGCTTAGGGCTCATGAACCCTAAAAATAAAAATTTAAAAAATTTAAAAATTAGGGTTCAGCCAGCGGCGGCTGAACCTAAACGGCGGTGGAGGAAAAAAAAACCAAAAAAAAAAAAAAAAAAAAATTTTTTTTTTTTTTTTTTTTTTTTGGTTTTCGTCTTCTTTCTTGTTTAGGACTCATGAGCCCTAAACGGCCGGAAAAAAAAAAAAAAAAAAAAAAAAAAAAAAAAAAAAAAAAAAAATCGTTTTTTTTCTATTTTTAGACTACTGCCGGCTGAGGGTGCGCGGCCGCGCACCCTAAGCCTCTTTTATTCTCTTCTCTCCTCTCCCTCTCTCTCCTCTCCCTCTCTCTCTCCTCTCCCTCTCTCTCCTCTCCCTCTCTCTCTCCTCTCCCTCTCTCTCCTCTCCCTCTCTCTCTCCTCTCCCTCTCTCTCCTCTCCCTCTCTCTCCATCCCTCCCTCTCCATCCCTCCCCTCTCCTCATATATATAGGGGAGAGGAGAGGGTCTCTCTCATTCATTCTTCAACTCCTTCTCCCTCCCCTCACCTCTCCCCTATATATATATATGAGGAGAGGGGAAGGAGAAGAAGAGGAAGAAGAGTCTTTGGGTGCTCGGCCGCGCACCCCAGTGACTAAAAATAGTAATTTTAAGAAAAAGTCAAAAAAGTCAAAAAAAAAAGTTTTTTTTTTTTTTTTGGGCAGCTGCCATTCAGGGTTCAGCAGCACCCCACGGCCAAGAAAAAGGGCAAAAGATTTTATTTTTTATTTTTTTTTATTTTTTTTATTTTTTTTTTGGCGGCTGCCATTCAGGGTTCAGCAGCACCCCACGGCCAACCCGAAAAACGAAAAAAAAAAAAAAAAAAAAAAAAAAAAAAAACTTTTTTTTTTTTTTTTTTTTTTTTTTTTGGTTTGCTCCCGTTGGGTTCAGCAGCCACAACTGAAGAAAAAGTAGAATAAAAAAAAGAGAACGAAGACAAAAAGGAAGACAAGAAGAAAGACAAAAAGAAGACAAGAAAGAAGACAAGAAAGAAGACGAGAAAGAAATCAAGATAAAAAAGAAAAGATAAAAGAAAAGATAAAGATGAGAATAAAATTTTATTAAAGTAATTATTTGTTTACAATGTAAGGGATTGAAGAAAGACAATAAACGTTGGTTTTTTAAAAATAAAAGTTAGACAAATAAAATGATGCGCTCGGGGACGAATTGCATGATTATATAGCCAAGTGCGTAAATAGCGAATTGTGTGTTTGAAGCGAGTGATGAAGAAAAGTTTAATTAATGAATATATCAGTGTATCTAAATTTAGAATTTTTTGCTACACCTTGGTAATACCAACCGAACTTGTAACTACAATAAAACACTCAAATTTCAAATTTTTCCAAAAATTCAAAGTGGAGTAGAAACTAGACTTGGCAAGCTTCATTTTGTTAGTTAAGCTTAGATGCAATGGAACTCATTTTCATGGCCTAAATTTAGTTTAAGTAGAAAAAGCAAAAAAATTCAAAATACACTACACGATGAACCGTTTTTACGACTCTTTTTGTAGTTGGACCCCATGTAAAATCTAAAAATAGCTTGAATGATTTGAATTTAACTGGAAGGGTGGCATCACCAAGCAAAGCCCTTCACATGAAGAATTGGATGGAAATCATCTATACAAGAGTTGGAATTGAACAATTGACATCAGTGATAAGCCATTTTTTGATCGCGGTTGCGTTTAGGGGTTAACCCCTAAATGTAATAGCGTCCAGAAACTGAACCACTAACAGATTCAAACGCACCCCACGTTCTCATCAATGTTTGAATGGAAGTCATCCATTTTTTTGGAGATTCTTTACCAAGTTGTTGTCCTATCTAACAGTTGGATTTAGTCATACTTGATTACATATTTTTTTTAAATTACAAATGTAGAAGTATGTCAAGTCGTTGACAAAGCCAAAAATTGCATTGACTGTAGTTCAAAAGTGGCCTTGTGAAAATGAGGTCATAGATTTAACCCCTAAAGGACCAGGTGGATACATTGTGTCCACGAATAATTTCATTACTTGAATAATTTGTTTGGATTTCATAATTTTGACTCAATGTTAACTAGAGAATTGAAAATGTTCGTTTCAAGAACACAGAAAATCTTCAAGATTTGCAATTACGTTGATTGATTCATTGGGAAAAAACTAAAACGTCAATGTAGGTGAACTTGGGACATAGTAGTTAAGGCGGTTGATGACTTGGAGGGCGTTTTCACACTTGGACGTCACATTTGTAAAAAAAAGGGAGTGTCCAGTATGTTAAATATTTTCCAATACTGCATCATTAACACTATAAAATAATTACGGAAAATGTTTAAATATATTTTAAATGGAATCTTTTCAAAATAATTGGAATATTTTCTACATATTTTATATTATTTTGGAATATTTTGGAATATTCCATATATATATATGAATTCTTTAAAAAAAAATTGCAATGTAAAAATTAATGACGATCACAAACACGGAAACACCGGCTCAACGAGTCACCAACAAGTCACCTCACCCAAACATAAATCTTTGAGAATCAATCATTGTTGTTGTATTTAGTTTTAGAACACCATTTTTTGTGGGCACCTAGATATAGTACATCTTTGTATGCTCCTAAACTTTCAATTGCTAATCATGGTTTCTAAATTTATGAGAAAGTTTGCAATGAATGACTTGTTGGTTTTATTCAAAATTTTCAAAAATCAACTTATGATCAAACCTTATAATCATGTAATATATACGGTAGATTGTTCTGAAAATTAATGTATAGTCTCATGACTAAGCCCTTTATGAACTTCAACGGTGAAGTTTTCTACATGAATACCAATCAACAGATACAATTGCCTTTCTGAAAGCATCACGAGAAAGTGATAAAATTTTAGGAATGAGAATGGTCCTTTAGGGGTTAAGACACATAAAAATTTCAAAGAATCACCACGTTTAAGAGTATCTCATTTCAGACTCATTCTAATAATTTTTACTCAAAAAATATTAAAGTTTTGTTTGTAATCAAATTTAGAAGGAATTTTTAATTTTAACTTTCAAAATTGATAATTAAATATTGGTGATAGTATTAGTGAATCAAATCGTACGGATGGAATCTAAAATTCAAAGTTTAGAACTTTTATTTGTATATCAATTCCAAAATATTCTTCTAAATGGGAGTTTATGATGATTTTTCTCAAATTGCCAGTTCTAGGGACACCCAGGTACGTTTAGAGGTTAACCCCTAAATGTCTAAACCCCTCTCCAAATTCGGCAGTTTTGCAAAGACGCATTTTAAAATGCAACCTAGTAGGATATTTTGAACTTGTTATATGAATAAAAGTTGTACGTTATGAATTTTAGATTCTATTCATATGGTTAGATCTATGATTGCTATTGCCAATAATTTTGTATAAAATTTGAAACGTGAAATTCAAAATTATTTTGTAATTCAATTACAAATAAGATATTGACAATTTTTTGTGATTGGTTGAAATGTAATACTCCAAGTGTAGTGATTTTTGGAGATTTTTTGGTTGCTTAGTTTTATGAGTTGACATTTTTTAGAGCATTTTAATACTGAAATCTTCAAAAATTTGGGTGAATCACTACAACATAAAATGAGGCATAAAAATTTCACAAATCATCTCCTCTCTGATCGGATCACATGTGCATGAAGCTAACTTCCGATAGAATCTACAGTAAAAATTCCACACTGCAAAAAGTGCATGACGGATGAGAATCTACGGATGAAATCTGTACACCGTCCAAAAAATGGACGCTCAGGCAGTTAGGGGTTAATAAACATCTACTCCTCGCGTTCCAAAGTTATTGTCCAACTTGTTTGCTTGGTATTTTTTTGAGCCAATTTCATTGATCATATTGTAAGAAACATGATTAAAAAAGGTTCTAAATTATGTCACTAGAATGATTGAAGAACATTGCATATGTTCATTGCAACCTAAATAAAATTAGCCACTAGGAAGTATTTTTTTTAACCTACTTAAAAAAGCACTTTCAAACATGACTTTCAAACATGTCAATAACTTTGGAGTACATCATTGTAAACAAGTGTCTATGCTTGACAATTTTTGGACACGGGCGATTTTGGGGGCACGTACCTTACCACTCCAAAACCGTCAGGACTGCCGCGGGCTGCCGCGGACTGCCGCGGGTTGCCGCGCACTGCAGACACTATCCGGTTGTGCGGGCTTCTTCTCTGGTACCCATCGCATCGTCATCGTCACGTCAAAGCCTGCAACATTTCCCAATCACTCCGGCGAATCAACCTGCTTGAATTTGCAGCACCACAAAAAGATGAAGATAAAACACAATTCCAATCTCCTGATTCTTGCCTGGCCACCCGCATTTTCGACTTCACGCTTTTGAGTCCGTCCGCGTCTTGTTTGGAGCTTACCGTTGATGAATCTACGTTCCGATTCTGCAATTTCAGTCTTATAGTTAGGGCAAGCTGATTGTGAATTGGACTTTACCGATTGTGGCATTGAGGGGAATTGGTGAGGATTCGTGAGCAGAATGGAAGCTGCTGTGTCGAGTGCGGTGTCCATGGCGACCACGCCCTTGGCGCCTTCGAAGGCGATGAAAGGAATCAAGGGGAAGAGGAGGCTTGAATTGGTGAGCTCCATGACCGGGAGACTCGTGGCCGTTCCGCAGCGCAGGCGGGACGTGATGCGCATGTGCGTGAGGGAGGTCCGATTGGCAGGGGAGGTTGTAAAGAAAGTCCCCCCGGCGGAGACCGTCAAAGCTGAACAACAAGAAACTCCGGCGTTCCCCTTGCTGGACTTGTACGAATTCATCAGCAGGTAACTAACTTAGGGCTTGAAATCATCGTTTTCATTTTCCGTGTTGTAAAAGAGTAGGGGTTGTCACACCTCTTCCGAGAGCTTTGATTCTTTGGAGATTGAGAACCTTGGGAGAGAAACATGAAGCCATTCTCCATGAAGAAGGTGTGACTCCCTTGCGATCGTGTGAAGAATGAGAATGGACACGACTTCGTAATCTTCTCCACAGCTTCTCAAACTTCACAGTTTCTCAATAGGGGGTGTCACACCTCTTTCTTCCCATTCTCAATTTTCAGAGAATGGGGACGTGGCACGCTCTCCTTGAATGGCGGAGGGCCCATTCTCCGAAGATTGGAGAATTCCATTCTTCTCCTCCACAGGTGAAGAATGGAGAATGGAGAATGGCCCATGCTTGGAGGATGAGTCACCAACTAACAACCTCTATTCTCCATTCTCAATCTTCACAAACCACAAAAGGGGTGTCACACTTTCTCCATGGAGAAGCTATCCTACTGGCTCCTCTTTTTCCTCATTCTCCATTCTCCAAGGAGGTGTGACAACCCCTAATCTTCATGCCCATTCTTCACCTTTGGAGGAGAAGAACGAAACTTCTCAATCTTCAGAGAATGGGTCCTCCACAATTAAAAGAGAAAGTGCCACATACGTATTCTCTGAAGATTGAGAATGGGAAGAAAGAGGTGTGAAACGTCCTATTGATAGCTCAATGTAAGTTATTTTTGTTACTTATCATTCACTAGTATAGCAAGCACAAATGGTGTGCATCTTGTTTATAGGTTTAGCGTCGTTGACTCCAAGCTCTTCCTTCTCCAGTGGGCCTCTGTTGAAGAAAATAGGGTTTTCCCAAGAAACAGTTGCACAGAAGATTGACGAGTGGCTGGCGCTCGGAGTCAAGCTATCACGCCAACTGCGATTCGATGAATTCGGCCTCTCTCACTCTGAGAAAGTCCGTATCTATCATTACTATGTGCCCGTGTTTCTTTGGTGCCAGCGGGAGCTGGAGCTTCACACTTCCAAGTTCAAGGAAGGCGAAGAAGTGCCCCCTTTGGTGGTAAAATTTTCAGCACTTTTGAGTGGGTCTTGTGAGGACTTTCTTTTGTTCAATTTTCTTTTTTTGTGAAATCATACTTTATCATATTTAAAAGTTGAAGTCGCTTGACACAGTGCAACAAACTAACATTGTAGTTCATAATGTACAACTTACTTTTATTTGAAAATCGAGTTCGAAATATCCCTTTTAGTTGCATTTTGTAATGCATCTTCAATGTTTTTCACTGATGCTGATGATATGAACTTTGTCCCTGTCTGAATCAAATTTTGTACAATATGATCAATCAAAATGGTCGTTTTAAAACCATGATATCGTGGTCCTTTAGGGGTCCATGTTCTCTTTGGGCTTTGACAGGTATAACAAGAGCAATCAATGGATTCTGATCACTGGTGTGTTTCTCTGGTTTGTTGACAGATTGGCATTAGCGCTCCGCAGGGCTGCGGCAAGACAACCATCGTTTACTCCCTTGAGTACCTGTTCAACTCTCTTGGCAGGTGAATCACTATTCCTCTTGACCTAAATTGCTCTTCTCAATCTTTGGAGGTTTTCTTGGGGTACAGTATGGAGTGCTTGAACTGTGTTGGGAGGGTTTTGCATACAGTCGAGCTGCCTCTATTTCAATTGACGACTTCTACCTCACAGCATCGGAACTGGTATTGCTTCCTTCACACTCCCCCTGCCGATGCTGTGTGCAGTTGGATTGGGAGAGATTTGTGTAGGTGCTATGTGGACTGTGGTTACCCCATTCCCAACTGAATAAGAAATACAGATATGAAATACGGACATGAGACATTGATATTATTTAGTATTTTTATTTTTTAGAGTTAGGCAAGAAGAAATAGATTTCAAGACAAGTTGAAACATAATTTTTGGATGAAGGATGAATTAGTTATAAATTTTCAAAGTTGAAGCATGTCATTCACATCCCATTCACGTCACATAGGTAGAGTTGTCTATGTCTAAAGAAGATTTGTGTTGCACACACAAAAGATGCTTAAACCAACAACAACGAATCCATAACCACACTTACATATACTGAAACCAACAAGAGAGAACCCATTACCAAGTGTAACTCATGCTACAATCAACATCATTGCAGCATTGATTGTGGAAAATGCCCATAGCTGTTGGTTTAAGGCGCCAGTTGGGAATGGGGTAACCACCTTAGTTGAGGGATAGTTCAACTGAGAAATTCGGCGTTGCTTCGTGACTCTGATTCCATTCTTTCTGTTCGCTCTGCATGTTGCAGAAAAAGATCTCAGCAAACAATCCCGGAAATAGGCTTCTGGAGGTAACTTTTGTCTCTTACTGATCATCAGGTCTTGGTTGTTGTACAATTACTACACTAAATGGGCTATTTAGTGTCTGGGACACTATTTCTCAACATGGACACTATTTGATTTTTGGGAGATATATAAGAAAAAAATGGATGTAGTGTTCCAATGACATACAACAACTTTATAATAAACTTGGCATGCCACCTCATGTCACTCTCATCACCTGGAAGGAACGTGGCACTCTCAATGAAAGTGGGAATGACAAGTGGCAAACTCTTATGTAGTGTAGGGACACTATTTCTCCTCACATTTGAACGAATTGTGGTAAAAGACATCAATTCTCACTAGACACTAAATAGCCACTAATAGCCCACATTTAGTGTAGTAGAGAATCCACCTCTTTGAGGTATTCTAGAAAACCGCATTACAATTGGTAGATTTGCGTTAGACACTGCCTTAAAATGGCGTTAAAATTGGCATGATTTAGTGCGGCTAGATTTTCTAAAATACCTCTTGGGGGATTTTTCTACTTGTATAATGTGATCAATTTCTACCTCATTGCTTTCGCCACTTTGAGATTCAGTTGTTTGGAATATGTTCCGAGAGCACATTGTGCCCTAACGGAGTGATTGTTTGGGTGCAATCAGATGCGGGGTAATGCGGGGAGTCATGATTTTCAGCTTGGAACTGAGACTTTAAAAGCTTTGCGGTCACTCACAACCAGTGGTTCGCCTCCACCCTCCTGGTTCAAACCCTAGCTCTTCCCATTCAGCATATGTTTTAATGTCTTCTACTCTAATTCCAATGCCCATTTTCTTTTGAAAACTTTCTTCAGCATATCAAAATCTCACATGCTTGTGGCATACTGAGAACTGTTGTTCGTTGATGTAGCTGACCTCACTATAGTTCTAGAAACTTATCTGTACATTAGTGCCTGTCATTCGTGTTTCTCAAAGGGTCTGTTCTCTGGGGTTTCGCAGGGAAAGAATTCAAGCTCCCACGGTATGACAAGGTATTCTCCTTTACTCTCGTATATTCCTCTACAAAATGTACGCCGAGGCTGTCTTGCACTTTATGGAGCCTCAATGATGCGGACCTCAGATCTCTTGTGAATTGTATGGGTCACTAAACATGCAAGTTCTGGAGGATGAACTCTAACAAAACGCCCTTTTGATGTTGCAGTCTGCAAATGCTGGTTTCGGGGACCGCGCAGATCCATCACAATGGACAAAGATTGAAGGCCCAGTGAAGGTAGAGTCTTTTCCTCAAATTCGCATAGGGCTTTACACATCTCTGGTTCCATACGAGTAGCATGAATACAGATGTCGAGGGTTCTAAGATCGGGTTTGAACAGGTGGTGCTTTTTGAAGGCTGGATGCTGGGATTTGAACCTCAAGAAGAATCTGTAGTTACTGCTGTTGATCCTCAGGTATGCAAGTGGTTTTTTGCTTTTACAAGTTGAAGCTGAGTTGGATGTTTTTAAATGTTAGTAAGCTACGTCGCATTTTGTGATCTGATGTGTAAGTGTTGTGCAGCTTGCACCCGTGAACAGGAATTTGGAAGCATACTATGATGCTTGGCACAAACTGATCGACTCATGGGTTGTCATCGAAGTCGACGACCCTAATTGGGTATTCCTATGGCGTTTACAGGTAATAGATGCCTGTTAATGTGGTCACATCCATTCTTGCATGGTTGAAAGGCTATGCTCTCGGTACTTATCTTAAGGTCTAACGGGAAGAATTAGGAGTCTCTCTACCCTTATGCGCTGGAGGTACTTTTCTATGGGAGTTTAGGAATGTAGGGTTTCTAGTTGGGCAAGTTCGACCTTGATAAAGTAGAGATGCGAAAATTGGACTCTGCAACACTGAAGTTCATAATTTCTTTCAAAGAGAACATGGAGATGGAGTACTCCCCAGTATTCCGTAACTCTCTAGAAGTTTGCAGTCTGGTTGAGGTCTGGCTAAATTTTGAATGATGTTGTCCAGGCGGAAATCGCAATGAGAGCGGATGGAAGGACAGGAATGACAGATGAGCAGGTAAAGTCCAGGCCCTTTCAATTGCACCACTGACGCCTTGCAGGGCTTAGTTTTGTGATCATTCTAGGATCAAAACTACCTGCAGTATGTGTTTTTCCTCCAACAAGGTCATCAATTATCTCTGTAGATCGATACTTATTGCTCCTTATTAAATGCCATATAACTCAGAGAGTTATTTAGTCTCTAGTTTTGAAGTCCTTTTCAGCGCCAGAAGTTCTAGCTGAAGAAAGCAAGCATACTGAGGGATGCTTCACACTATGGCCGTCCAAGTCGAGAGGGCCGTGGGATTGAGTGTCTCAACTTTGTTGAGAGTCCAAAGAAATGGGCTGAAAATAGGCAATAAAATATAGTTTTCATTTTTTATGAAAAAAAATCGACGGCCTCTCGACCATAGTTTGGGTTTCTATTCCCGTTCGACCCAAACTTCCTTCGAGAGTCCGTCAACCTTGGTCAAAAAGTGTTTCCATGTAGGCATTTTGAAGGGCAACGGCCTTTAGACTTTGGTGTGGAGGGTCGGGAGGCCGAATTCTTGGTTTCTTGCAATCCGATTGGTGGAAATCGACGGCCTCTTGACCTTCGGCCATAGTGTGAAGCGGCCCTGAGTACAGGACTCCCGTCCCCAGATACAACTCATCTTTTTATTCTTAACCACCTGTGTCCAATTCTGCTCCAGTACCTTCTCCTTTCACGTGTCCTTATTATCACAATTTCCGTTTTTTTGCATCTCTTATGCAGTACTTGGTGTTGTCTTTTTCAGGTGGCTGATTTTGTTTCAAGATACATCCCTGCCTACAAAGCCTATTTGCCAGCCCTCTACGACCAGGGACCCAAGAATGCAAGAAAAGAGCACACGTTGATGCTGCAAATTGACGAGAACCGCAACCCAATCGGCTAATGAGGCGTTCATCTAAATCGATTTCTTTAGATGAATGGAGCTCAAGTAAGTGTTACAATTGGGAAATGGGAACTGTCAGTTAGTAGCCAAAGTCTGTTTTAGTGTTTTCTTATGGGGCTGCTCTCGTTTCCATTGATACCAATATCAATGCAGAGGATCAAATTTTCCTAACCATGGCGTCCTCCATTTCGCTCTGAAAAAGGAACACTTGTGAGACAAAGAATCATTTGTGAACACTTGTGGGATTGATGAAGATCTTTGGGATTGATGAAGACTTTGAGAACGCATAGTCACTTAGGAATACAAAATCAAGGGCTCTAGAAGGGAGGGACTTTGGTATGGTGAAGAAATTATCCATAAGGTCAATTTCGAGTGCAAGTATAATAACAATTTGAAAATTTTGTACAAATAAACTTAGATAAACTAAGAACATGAGATGATACACAACTCTTAATTATAATCTTTCATATGTGATACACAACTCTCTTAGTGTAAATGTACTTTTTGTTTACGGTTTTGCAACACTGCATGCATTTATTTTATTTTTCTACAAGTAGCAATGTAACAAGATGTTACGGCCACATATCCTATGCAAAGGTTCGATTCAAACATAAATAAGATACTTTTGGGGTTCTGATAATTTTCTAAACGAACTGAAAAGTTGTCCTGTTGGAACTTATTGGCACATGTTTTTGCTCAATATTGTGTAGAAAATTCACTTACAAAAAATCCCTAACTTGTTGTGTTAGAATATTTCAAATTTCCAAATATTATTGTTACTGAAATAAACTCTTTTATACCAAGCTACCGAATCAAAACTTTAAGAACACTACAATGAAGAACTCTATAATTATGTAGAAATGCATTGGTTGACTTTTCAAATAGCAATCTATTTCAATTTTTCCACTTCATTGTAGATGCAACCTATTCTGATCAACAGTTGACCTCGTTTCCTTGATCCTAGTGTCAACAATTGTTGATGAACATGTTTGTCAAGGAACACAATTATATTATTTTTACCCGGATGGTGCACCTTTGGTTAAGTTACTATACCACATGGGTGTACAATACGGGTATTTATTAAGATTTGGATTTGTAATGTTTATTGACAACTAGGCTATTGCTAAAATTCTTAACAATTTAGCACTATTTATCATGAGACACTATTAATAAACTTACAACAAGGGCATATATATACATTGTGTTGGTATCAAAAGTCAAATGACCAATGCGAATGTATAGTTTGATTGACCACACAATGGTAAACCTAGAGACATTGGCAACAAATAAACTCAATATGAATCGAAGCCATATTAAATTAACATTATAAGCTATGATAATACAATGCATGGTCTAATTAAACATCGAACATTACGGTAATCAGACCATGCAAGAATACTAATGCAGAGATCTTTGATGAAGGTCATGGGGCTGTTGTAAACTTGAGAGCTTCCACTACTAGCAAAGGCACCGCTTTTCACTCATAACAATGTCAAAGTTTACTGTAAACATTTGTCCTACGTGAAGAATTGCACTCACCAAGTCTTGAGCTCTTGGGCAGCAAGTGCAAAGTGGTGTTGTTTGACTCACCTACCAAGTGAAAAGCGACACCTTCTCCTTGTAGTGTTCATGCTGTGTCACCGGTGATCATGCGCAGCTAGCTCCTCAATGAAGCGAGTCGGTAGAACATTCATGAGAAGATTCCTAGTTCTGTTTGAAGAGTTTCCAACTAGCTCCTCAATAAAGTGAGTCGGTAATGAAGCGATTGTGTCGGTAGAGCATGAAGAACACTAAGGTAACCCTGTACCTGCCACTGACTCATATCTACTGTCTTTTCCAATCCCTCATTTCTGTTACTATTTGCTCCAACACCAACATTCTCATTTGCTATTTGTACAATTCTGTTGGTTATTTTCTTGGGTGCTTATGGGAGGTACGCTTTGCACATGGCCGTTCAAGTCAAGAGGCCGTGGGATTGAGTGATCAAACTTTGTTGAGAGTTCAAAGAAATGGGCTGAAAATAGGCAATAAAATATAGCTTTCATTTTTATGAAAAAAATCAACAGCCTCTCAACCATAGTTTGGGTTTTCATTCCTGTCCAATCCGAACTTCCTTCAAGAGTCCGTCACCTTGATCAAAAAGTGTTGCTATGGAGGCATTTTGGAGACGATAGCCTTTGAACTTTGGCCTTTAGTGTGAAGGGTCAAGAGGCCGAATTCTTACAATCTAATTTCTTACAATCTAATTTCTTACAATCTGATTTCTTACAATCTGATTGGTGCAAATCGACGGCCTCTTGACCTTCAACCGTAGTCTGAAGCGGCCCTGATTATCCCATTTAGTGAGAGGGGGTTTATAGTACATGTGAGAAATTAGTGAAGGTGATACTAAATATCATTATGATGTAAAATTAACGTGATACGAAGATTTCACGCACTCAATAAAAATTTCAACCCTCATTAATTTCCCACATAGTTGAGTTAACCAAAAAGAAGCCCATCTAACCTCCCTTTTTGCTCTACTTCTAACCTCTTTCTTGAGCTATACTTGGGTTGAATAGTGGCGTGTCATAGATTGTCCCCTTGTGGGCCATGGGCTTCAAACCATGGTAAAAGGTGTGGGAGTCATTACAAGGTGTGAAGAATAATGACAATGGCTTGTTTTAGATTGTCTCCCAACTCATCATAGACTAGTTTTTAGTCTATTTATATTTCAATATGAGTTCAAGAAGAATTCAACACGAGTTTGCTAAGTCTTTTCTCTTTGGGCTGACTTTTGGGTTGACTCCAGTGTGTGCTTCGGGAATTAATTCCACACATTAGAGTTATTTGTAAAGTCCCTCAAATCCCTTCTTTTTGACCTGTAAAATGGAAAGGAGAGGATCGGCATGATCTTACTGTAGACCCAAAATAGAACACTAGATGGATTGAAATTTTTATTCATAAAAATTTGGAGGGAGGGAGAAGAATTGGGTAGTGGGATGGGACCATGAGGAGAAGTGGTGTCAGAATGCTCTGGTACTAGCTCTGGTCCATAAAAGAAGCAGGACAGAAGACCGGATGCCTTTACAAATAACTCTATTAAGTCCTAAACGTCCCAACGTTCAAAAATTGGATCACGAACATATTCAAAGCTTTGCAACTTTCTGATACAATATCGAATGACTTTCATCCAAGTCACCTGTATAAGACTATTAAATTCTCTACCAATTACAATAGTACTCTTGTGATGAGGAGTTGTTGATAATATTGGAGAGGCCTCCAACTGCAAGTATGTCAAATTTGTTGGGTAGATTTTATGCTTGCAATGGTCCTCTCATGTACACCTCATGTACACCTGAGCCATGCTAATATCTATCTTTAAGGCTAGCATCGACACTAGTGTTCAAAGGATCGGTACGTTTAGGGGTTGGGATGATCAGTGTAATGGCACAAATGAGACAGACCACTTTGAAAATTCACAACTAATGCAATACTTTATCGGAAAATGTAATAACATGTGGATTGGAATACTGGAATTGTGGTGCTATTGGCTATTACTGTCCCGTTTGAAGAGTTTCAAGATTTTGGTGACGACCCAGAGATCCGACAGTCGGAGGCCGTGAGGCCGGGGGTCGCCTTTGATGACGAAGTTGTGAGGATTGTCGGTGCTCGGCTCGATGTAGATGGTGCCGTTGTCCATGACGAGGTCGGAGCTGATGAGAATCCTGACCGGGGCCACGCGCCCGGATGATCTCGGCGTCGAGCTTGTCCCTGTCGTCCTGACCCGGTACTCCACCACCCGGTACTCCCTGTACGTCGACTTGGGATCGAATTCCAGCGTCATCCGGCTCTTCTCTGGATTCACCGCGTTCACGTCTTCCAGCAACCCCATCTCCTTGAACACTCCGTCATCGCCCTCCTTCAACGTGAACGCCACCGTCGTCTTGTTCACAAACGTCGTCGTCAACGTCATCTCTGCTGGTTCCAATTCAAATATCCAGTAGAACTTGTTGAAATCCGCCTCTCCGATCCCTGCACACCAACTGGTTCCAATTCAAATATCCAGTTAGAACTTGTTTCGCAACACCGAAATCCGTCAAAATCAACAATTAATTCTGTGGCTGTAGAATATTTTTATAGTATTAGCAATTGAAAATCGTGATATAGAATTTGATATAGCAATCCGGTCATCTTTGATGTCACGCCTTTCTAATAATCTGGTTTTAACTAAAAGTGGATTTATTCGATGATTTTTGATGAGGGTAAAGTCAAATTCATAGGGAGAATGGAATGGAGAAGATCGTGGTATTGATGGGGCACATGTAGGTTGAGGAGTGTCCTCAAGGTTGAGAGGAAGATATTGAGGTAAAACAGATTTCTATCACTGAAATGGTGAGTGCACCGACCTCAACCTCACAAGTTTGTTTTAAAAAGCAACATATGGTGTGTATTGCTTAGAAATCATCATTACACTTGAACTTAGAAAGATATGTTTTACATACTTATAAAATCAATTCGAAGGTATTTAACTTTGAATGTTCACCAAAATTATAATTTTTATTTTTAGTTCTTGAGTTTTGGTTTGATTGGTTAAATTATGGTTCACATTTTTTGGTTCAAAAAATGGAGAAATATATGCCTTTAGTGTCACTACTTTCCCCAAGTATGTTTCCTAACACTAAAATGACATTGAAATATTTCACATAAATAGAAACTCCGGTCCTCTTTCGAGGTTGGCGTAAATAAAGTGTTTATTCTACCCACCCATGATACAATGTTCACCTCTCTTTCACATATAAAAGGTTAACCTTATTGATTTAAATTTAGAATACTGTACCTTCCAAGCAGCTTCGTCATGCTTCACACGAATATTTAATATTTTTCAAAAATTCATGTTCGTTTGTCATTTTTTTAGATTAGTTCAATTCGTTTTCTTGAAAAAACATAGTATTGTATTTTTGTCTTTCATCCAAATGGGCCTTGCAAGTTAGTACCGCAATATGGATCACTTCACTTGCTCAATCTTAATGAATGAGTGTTGTCAAGTCGTGTGCTTTATACAAAATTCAGGACCTTAACTTAGTGCCAACAATGAGTGTGGGATATGTAGAACTCTCACTTCTTGTTCTCTCTTAATCACCGGTTAAACTCCTTTACAAAAATGTGAATAACTTAAGCAAAAATACATCAAATCACAAAATTCTTTTTGGAAGTGAAAGATTACTTGAAAATGCAACTATTCTTAGTTGAAAAATTCTCAAAATAAGATAGTCTACTATGCACAATTGAGCCTCCAAAGTCTGATCACAACACATGTTCTTCTCATTCAACTCATGCACGTTCTTCACAACCTTACTATATTTTGTCCTTATATCATGCATAAAAACTTCAAATCACAAAATTCTTGTTGGAGGTGATAGACAACTTGTCCTTCTCACTTTTACTAGTTGGAAACATTTCGAAATAAGATCATTTGGTATGCTCAATTGTGCATCAAAATTTACTGAAAATATGGTGTAGTGAGAATTCACATGAGCTTGCAAGTTCTTATCCCATATCATTTGGGAGTGACTTGGAATGAACTTGATTACAAACTCAGCCCTTCCTTCCCCAACAATTCACACTTCCTCTCTAAATAATATTGAAATATGTGAAAAATGGTAATATTTCAACATTTCGACTATTTCAAAAAGCAATTAATATGATATTCGACAAAATCTACTTATAATTTCCAAAAAAAATCGTCTTGGATTTTTTGAATTATTTAAAGACAAAGCTGCTTGGAAGGTACGGTATCTCCATTTGTAGTTAATCTGATTTTTATTGGAAAAAAATGAATTTAATGAAAAATAAGAAAAATTCACTACTCTTGGCAGCTCCTCCCAAAAGCGACTATTAGGGGTTATAATAGCTTGTCCAAACTTCACAAAAAAAAGAATTTTGTACTGAAGGGGTTTATGATCATTTGACGAATACCCGCCCATTACTACCAAGTATCCTACATTTAGATCATATTTAAAATAAATAAATAATATATTGTCAAAAAATGGTATGTGTCATCTTGTCGTTGGTTGAAAACTCTTGAATTGTGATGTGAAAATTGAATTTTGACAGCAAAGCATCGAATCTAAAGTTTTAGGGATAAAGAACACGCGATGGAAGTGCTCTAACCTTAGGTGCAATAGCTAACCGCTATCTTAGCTTATTTCTTGTAGTGACACTAAAATGAATGACAAATTCCAATTTGAAAGAAGTTATAACTTGAGTTATATAACGAAGTATCAGTAGATTCAAAGGACCCTTGTAGTATTATTTTTTTGTTTTTTCCTCACAATTTTCTTTCTTCCAAAACTCAAAAAAATTTCAAAAAAATCAAAAGTTGGTAAATGAGAGAACGGCAAGAGAAGAACAAAAACCTTGAGACTGAGATGACCGAACCATGCAGAACATTGGAACCCTAAGTTCAAATATCCCTATCCAGAATCTAATAGTGTAAAGAAGTTATATTATCAAAAGTGTATTGTAATTTCTTGAACAAGATGGATAATTCCAATGATCCCAAAACTGAATAAAATTAGTTGGATTACTATCAAAAAAATTCTTGTGCTACCAGTACATTGTAGGTAAAAACAGTCATTAGCAAAAAAAATGACAAATTTTATAAGCCAATAGACAATTTGCTACGTCATTCAATTTAGAAGTAGCATCAATAACAACCAATTAACCCCTAAAGGACCGTAAGGCCCCCAGGGGGCTTTTGAATGTAGAAAAGTGCAAATTGGATGAGATTGTTCCAAAGAAGCCCAAATATGCGGGGAGAGGACCCTAGCTGTTTTTGCGAGATGGATCCAATGGTTTCTCCCGATCGGAAAATGATGAAGAATTGGATTTTTGGCGAATTCTTTGAGAAGAGCATTCTTTGAGACTAGCGTCGAGGTTTCACTTTATCATACACTGTGATATCTCATTGTTTGGAGACTTCAGAGTCCCATATCTTTTTTTCCACACCTCAGAATTTGACGAAAAAAAATCCACATGAGGGTCATGATGTTCTTTACATGTGGTAAAAATTTCAGATGTTTTGGAGCACTTCTAAGCAATCCGATTTCAGCATAAGTACGAAGTACCCCTTGCCGTAACAATTTTCATCAATCTTCTCAACGGTGGCATTTTCTCAAAAATTGTGCGATCTTGTTGATCTCTTTTTCATAAACAAGCTATGTAAGTCTTCTTTAGTTTCAATGGTGCCGATTGTGAAAATTACCCCACACTAATAAGAAATTGAGCTTGCTACAAGAGCTAATCAAGAAAACAGGAGCTAAGCTAAAACACCCCCGGTCCTTTAGGGGTTAAGGCATCATAAGTACTTGGCAACCAATAAGAATTGTCTAAATATATTTTGTAAGAAAAATTTATCTTTCCTTTTCTACTTCCAAGTAGAAAAAGTAGCTGACCTTCTCCATGGGTGGTAGCATTTGCACTAATACAACAAACTAGTCATGGGATCACTGGATAGTCCCTGCCTGATTGATTGGCGATCGAAAGTCAAACCATGCGTCAACATTGACAACGTAATCAATTCACAGTTGACAAAGTTGATATTGTAGTTAAACATTTCCACAGACAATGAATGAAAAATGCACATTGAACATCTATTTATAATAATTATATTGTCTTTGCCGTGGTTTAGCACCTCTTCAGCCGTGATTTTCTGACAGCATGGACACCGCAATATCAAACAAAATGTAAGGGACAACTTGTGGTGGGTACGGTATGCCGAGCTCCACCAAACGTTAAACCCCTGTTTAAACCCCTGCTCCATGAGAAGCCAAAGGTTCATGACACTCTATAGTAACTCTAGTACTTCACTCTTTGGTACACTGATGAGAAAACCTGCGTATCATCATCCTTCAATCAAAAACTCTTCTTTGTTCCTGCATGAAAAGGAAAAGCTCTTCTATGAATGAAAAGAGCTCGTCACTATCGGTACAGCTCCAGGGCTGCTGTAGAATGATATGTTGATGGGCCACCAGCACAGGAAAACAAATATCTCTCTCCAGAACAAAAAAAAAAAGGGAACCATTCCTGTGCACTCTTTGTTTCTTTCCAATTGCTCCTGCACATCGCCATGTCCAAAAGCTTGGGCAAGGGTTGGAAAAGAAGAGCCACCATTACCGTGCTCCAAGCGAGTTGAGAAGATGGTCCATGGCGCAGGGGACATGCAGATTGCAATCACAAGTATCACAAGTGTAGACCCAGGAGTAGCCGCGTTCTCTGCACACAACGCAAAGGTAGTACATGCTGCGGGGCGGCTGGAAGGCCAAGTGCAGGCGGTGCTGGGGGCTCTCCCGGGAATGGAAGGGCGCGGCGGGGAGGATGGCGCAGGACGGGTGCAGCTTGTAGCGGCAGCCTTGGCAACTGTAAAAGAATCCACGCAGCGGGTGCTGGCATCCCTCACACGCGCTCTCAGGAGGGCCCTGAACGGGTTCCTGAAGAGTTAGGTCGTGATCACGGTGCGCGGGGTGTTTCAGACGGACGGGATGCTTGGCACAAAGCGCATGCACGTCGTAGTCGCAGCCCTGCGAGCATTTGTACACCCAGCGCGCGCCCGTCACGCTCTCCAAGCAGGCGTCGCAAGTCGCGTCCTGCTCCCTGTAGGGAAACTCCCGGAGGCGTTTCAGCGGGTGTGGGTGGGCGAAAAACTCGACCTCCTTCGCGATCTCCGCGCAGGCTTGGTGCGCGTCGAATTGGCATTCTTGGCAGTGGTAGACGTTGGCGTTTCCTTGCTTCAAGCACAGGTTGCACTCCAGGACGCCCTGCGAGTACGGCGGCCGCGCCAGAAACTCCAACGCGTGCTCCGGGTTTCCGGAGCACGCGATGACCGCCTGCGCCGGCGACTCGCACCGCAGGCACAAATCGTACTCGCACGGCGCGCACCGGTACAGCGCCCCGCCGTCCAGCCGATTGCACTCCGTGCATCGGAAGCTGCCGCTCTTGTTCGGCGACACCGGCAGAAGCCGCAACGCGTGGTCCGGGTTCCCGCATCCCATCGGAATCGTGTCTCGCCTCGCCTTCCCTAACTCCGCCATAGCTCTACTTCTCCTGTTTTTTTTCTCGATCTACTTAACTACAAGCTCCTGCAATCAAATCCTATCCTTGCTTGCACCATCTATTCCGATTGTTGTTTCTGTTCCGCAACGCCAGCGCCGATCGGTCACGTAATGCCGACCTCAGAAAACACGACGGTGCTTCTTAAGCTATGAATCAGGTTGTGAAGCTCCAGATACTTTGGATCGGGTCCCACAGATGAAGCTCGAAATTCGATGACTATCAAAACACACAACAGTCTTAACCCTCGTTTTCTTCTTCTGAAGAAACCCTAACTTCGTTTTCACGACACTGCTGTTGGACTGATTCTCTTCTGCAGTGCTTTTTTCTGAGTCAGTTTCTTCCTAAGATCCTCCCTAAAAAGTACCACATATAAAGAGTTGGGAGCTCGACTACTCTAAAAGGAGTGAAGAACAATTGGAGCTTCAAGTCTATTGCCCAATTGATGAACATGTACTTGATGTGGAGATTTGAAAAATCTAGAAATAGATTGGACAAACATTTTGAATTTGTGAAAAAGTAATTGTGTTTAAAAGGTATTACTCCTCGTTTCCAAAGTGCTTGTCAATTATATGTATCCTCGCAAGGGGAGAGTAGTTTTGCCTCAATGACCCTCTATCTAGTGGATGTTGAACAATTGACATTACAGACAGACACTCTATTCACGCCGATCTATTTTTGCCTAGCGTTTCTATTTATCTATCTATCTATGTGCTCTTAAATTTTCAATTTTCTAAAAAAATTAAAAATGTACAAAACCAATCCCTAACAATAAGACATTATTTAGAGTTTAAGGTGAATGACTCAATAACCATAAACCAACAATGTCTCTACCAGTACTAGATTTGCGTGAAAAGCTTACAGCGATGGTTTATGAGTCATCCTGTATAAGAGCTTTTTTAGAGCACAACTTTGTGGAAACTCAGTTATTTAATTTCTCCATTTTAATTTTTCCATCATCCTACTAAACGCTCCTTAAAATTTTTCAAGTGATTCACTTGAAGTCCTGTAGATATGAAAATGAACACTTTCATCCACTTTAACACTTAAAACTAGCCTTGTAGAATGTCATATTGTTCACAATAGAAAACAAATGAATTTCATTCATTTTCTCTGGTAAATAATAGATTCCCATTATTAAGTTCAAATCAAATTAGTAATCTTTAGATTTTGCATGGGATTTTGATTTTATACCATATAGAACATTTTAACCTTTTAGGATCTTTGGTCGACAAACGTTTTTTTTTTTTAATGAGTAAAACCAAAGAAATAAAGTTCACTAAGTGAAATTTCAAATATGCTTCAAAACTTTGAAAAAACCTAAAAATAATTTTTTTATTGCAATTTGAAATTAAGAGCCTGTAACCATATTTCTAAACACAAAATGGCATGGAAATTTGGTTTAGACTATGATATTGTACACCATGATATACATCTATGGTGAATTTTCAAAAAATCAAAATATTTTCGTAACATTCTAGACTCATAGCCATAGGTCTAGAGTCCTGAGCAATTCAAGAATATAAATGTGAATAACCGGCTGCTCCGGTCACTGAATTTTCGTTAACCGGGAATCACCTGTCCCACCTCGCCGCGCCTGTCGCTTCTCTCTGCGCCTCCATTTCGGTAGAAGTTGAAAGAGCGTGCCAAAGACAAGGCGTGAAGAAAGGTCAGGTTTATAGTTGCTGACGTTTTAGCTCTCCACTCTAACAGAGTCTTGAGCGTGCTACCTGTATTCAAAACCTCGTTGAAGGTTCCTGTAAAGACAGTAAAGAACTTCCCTTTCCTCTTCATTTTTACACCAAGAATGGCTGATGTGATCCCTTCATCATTTACAGTGAAGACAAGGTTCCTCCTTCCGGCCAAAGGAGTGCAGATTGACAGCTACTCTGCCAGATGTTTGGCCGTCCTCTTCTGAAGGCCATTCGCCTTATCATGCACAATACTCTCACCAATGGTCGGTTTTCCCCAATCTGGACATAATCAAGGAAGAGCTGTCGTCAGAGTACAGTTCATGATCAACAAAAAAAACAACACGGATCCACAGGGGTTAACACAAGAAGCACAGACTGATGCCACAGATACTATACCGATGACTACAAGGCCTTCACTCACGTAGTATTGAAGGCTAGCAAGGCCTTTATAATGTCCCGTCTCTAGATCCCCCGGTGGTCTTGAATGCGGGCACTATTCATCCACCCCTCTTTTTTTCTAGAATTTCCATTTTGGACACCTTCGATGCTTTCTTTTTTGGCAAATTACCCTAGGGTGACCTACTTGGGAATAAAAAACCATTGGAAGAGGGGGTTGTTTTTTTAAGGTGGGGCTTGAATCAGACAAAAATAGGGGGCACTTTTGTCCCCATTCATTCATTCAAGACCACCGGGGTTCTAGAGAAATCCTTTATAATGTACGACTCTCAGATTATGCAATGAGGCAGGTTACATTGCTACCAACTGTGATAGTAGCAATCTCGTACAGACAGAGACAAACGAGTGATTCTTATAGTTAGATGAGCCTCATGCCCTGCTACTATTAGCGTGAAGATGTTATGAGTTGTAGACAGGCCTTCAACATTCTTTCTTAGTGTTGAGATATACTCCTCTGTCCCATAATAAGCTTCCTGTACCCAGAAATTCAGAAACTTATTGAAGCTTATTATGGGACAAATTGAAAAGGGGAACATGAAGCTTTTTATGGGACAGAGGGAGTAACAGACAATGTATATACATATTCACAAGTTATAGTTACTGACCTCGATCCTTCCCACCAATCCTCTCTTTGGTGGTTGCTGAGGAATCATCACCTGAGCCAAACTCGTTGACTGTTGCGTATTTCTTGATTCTCCACGTGATCGTGACGCTGGAAAGAATGCCAAGGGCAGGAAGAACATAGGGCAGTATGCCGGAGTTGCCACTGGTACCATCAGTAGCAGCGCTAGTGAGACTTCCGATTGAAGTGTTCTGAATGATCATAGGCAGGCCTCCGGCGATGGTGGGAAGAAGGAAGTCCACGAAGAAGGCGACATCGGTTGCTGCAAGCCCATAGTTGATGATGTAAGATGGGACGGGAGAAAATCGCGCCAGAAGGACGAACTTCCAGCCATCTCGTGCAACTCCTTTACATAAGATATTGAAGTACTTGTTTTTCTTCACCGTGCTGCTCGCCCAGTCGGAGTTTCGGAATAAAGCCCTGCATAGATTCAAACACTGTTTATTAGTTCCTTCAAGCGAGCTCCCATGAAAACAACGACAATCCTGAATCCAACTCCGAGGTGAAAATTAGGGTTTTGGCAAAATCACAAACAATGAAGGAAGTTTGCGATGGGAGCTGAGGAATAGACCTTCCAATCCAAAATGCAAGAGCTGCGCCCATGATTTTGGCAGAGAACACGCAAAGGACACCGCGGAGGAAGCCGAACAGGAAGGCAGCGGCGGCCTCCAAGACAATGGCGTACGGGAAACACAATGCGATGGCAATCGTGTGCACAAAAACGAAGACAGGCATGGCGGAAGGCCCAAGCTTCTCGGCCATCACATGAAACCCGTCCATCATGGCCTGCTTATCGCCGCCATAACCATTCTGGATCGCAACGTACAGCCCGCCAGTCGTCACCAGCAAACCCAGCAACCCTAATTTGGCTCCGAGGCCCATGGCGTGCCAATGGACCTCCCCAAACAATTGGAACTTCAACCCGATTCAAAACCAGCTGCTCGTAATTCATAGTCCGATCATGGCTGCAACAAAACAGGGGAGTAAACAGAGGAGTATAGTGGAGCTGGAAGCGGGGATCTAAGGCAATCGGACACCAAAATGGGCGTGGGAGGGATTAGCGGACAGCTAATCGGGCTGTGGAATTGACAGAAAAGTGAAAAATGTGAGACTCTGCAGGCATCAATTGCTGTGGCAGATTGTGCGATGGCGAGTGAGGACTGTGAAGGAGTGAAGTCCGTGAATCGTGACAAAGGAGTTGCCGGCGGGCCGGCGAGCCGGCGAGTCCGACCACCCCTCTCGCCTCGCCACGTGTCCTCCCATGTTCAACATAGAAATCACTTTGCCGGCACGGTGAATGTTATGTGAATGTTATTTCATAATAGATGATGCTTTTGAGAAAATAAATAAATTTTTCTTGTATTACTTTATTTAATTTGAATTTTTTATTTTTTTTAAATTCTAACAAAGCAAAATCACAAGGCAAGTGTTTGGAAAGTGTTTTTTTGTTTGTGAAACTTGTCTTTGCTCATATGTGGATCAGAAACAACATATGAGTTAAGTTAGCTAGAATTAATGTTAGCATATGTTTGTTACATCGTAATACACCCTCCAATGAACATCACTTGGGACATCACCATGTTGTCATATGTCACACATATTATTGAAACAGTATGATATTGCTTCAGTAGACAACTACTCTGAAATATAAATTTATTGTACTTAGAGATTTGATGAAATCATTTTAGTTGCTCAAATTTTTAATTTTTTTTCAAAAACATCATCTATTATGGAATAGAAGGAGTATTCACTACTCTATATAGTTTTATTTTTTCACTTTTTTTTCAAAAAATTATGATGGCTCACAACCAAAATCCGAGAATTTTGAAGGCTAGTAGGAGTCATGTGATTTCATCTCTAAAAAAAAATTTAAAAACAAGTAAACTAACTCATATATATAGTATAAAAAAATCAAAAACCTTGAGTTTGACTATCATCTTTACAAGATTAACCCCTAAACATAGTTGCAATCATAGAGTTTGGCAGATGGATGTATCCAAAATGAAGTATCGCATAGTAGTTTAACCATTTAGTGCCCATGGTACTGTAGTTGGGAGTACTGGATTTCAGTGGATTTTTCCACTGTGACTGAGACTACCAAAAATAGAATCAATTAAATTAGAAAGTAGCCCTATAATTCTATTCACAGCTAGAAAGCACACATTTTATTAAAATTTGAGAATCATCCATTGGTGGGATTGGAAGATTATAGTATGTATTTGAATTGTATAATGCACACTCAAAAATGAGATTTTGGGGGGTGTGTGACTTCAAAGTTAAATAGAATTTGGGTTAAATTTTCAAAAATGAAAGTAAAGAAGTTCAGCAATGCCTTATGTCAACACCTCTGTGTTACAATCTTTCATATCAAGAATAGACTCATACATAATTATTGTGAATTTTATAAGCGAAAGTGACTTATCTATATACGGTTTAGGACAAAATTTTATACGTTGAAAATTGACAAGAGTGGGTAAATTAGTCAAGATCAAATTACACACACTAATGGAAGATAACAATCCAAAAGAAAAAAAAAAAGATAACAAACTTTCAAACACAAGAAATATTGCATAATACATGTGTTGTATTTGTAAGTATTTACTGGATTTTCGCGTTTTGTTGATAAGTATTTTGATAGTAGTACAATTCCAAATTGAAATTTTCTTTTTTTGGAAGGTGTGTAATGTAATGTGCAAATCTAAACTTCAAAATTGAAGTTCCAATTCTTCATGCATTCTCTGCTATTTGCATTTCGGACATTGCAGTGACCATAATGTGGTCAGCTGGGCACTAAAGGATTAACAAAGTGTATAAATCCTTTTTGTGAGGGGTCTTTGTTGGTAATGCCACCTCTTTAAGTCAAATTAAAGTCATACAAGCTTTTTTTTGGGTTTTACAAGGGGTTGCAAGCTCTACACAAAGAATCATACAAACGGTTCGTTATATAGTGTATTTTGGATTTTTTTTCATGCTCAAACAAAATTTAGACCATGAAAATGAGTTTTATTGTATTTGAGCTTAACTAAAAAAATCAAGTTTATCAAATTTAGTTTCTACACTACTTTTAATTTTTGGAAAACTCTAAAAATTGAGTGTTTTATTAGAGCTATAAGTTGGGTGGTATTATCATGGTGTAGCAATATTTTTTAAATTCACACACACATATAATTTTCATTTATTGTGCTTTCTTTCATTGTAATTCACAACTTTGATAAAAGAAATTAGTCTGATTTATTTAGTATATTTTGTAATTGATATGAATTTTCTTTTCAATCACTCCAAAAAAATCATAGTAATTTCAAATTTCACCAAAATCTATGATACATTCATGGTTTGTAGTAAACACATGGCTTCATCTACTAACAATATAAAGTTGAATTCTTATCTTATTTGCAATTGTAAAATTGAGTGCAACATGTAAAAGGCAATTATACTTATACTCAACATAAACTGACTATTACTTTATCTGTCTTTATTCCTACCTCTTTTCACTTGTTACTGGTTACTGAAGTGTTTATTCCCGACATGGAAGAGTAGTATTGTTTCAATGGTCCTTTTTCAGTGAGCACTATATCATTGACATCACGAACAGACACTTCATACATGCCAACCTCAAAAGAGGACTAGAGTTTCTATCTATCTACATACGTTTGAAGTGAAAATGTGTAAAAAAAATAAGACTTGCCCAAATTTTTCAGTTGCGTAATTATTTTACTATTTTGAAAATGTTCTGCTACGGATACTTGTCGCTCTTCATTTTCGTAATCTAAACAATGCTAGGTACTTGTATGCAAAATTTGAGAAGTATGAGAATGATTTAACATATTGAAAACAATACGTAGTGAAGGAGGTCTAAACCATTGCACCAAATTTATTTAAGTTTTATTGTGAACTTGGTTTTGTTCAATATCTCAATTCAAACAATGAAACAAATATTCTTGTCTCTTTTTGAAGTAGAAAAAAAAACTTATAGAAAATTAACAAAATCTCTCGTTTCTATCTCTAATATAAGTTATTTTTTTCTCACCTTGTTCGACCACGCTAGAAATTTTTGACTCCTCATAGAATGAAAATTTTGAACTATGGATGGTTTTTTTATTAAACCATCCTAAATAATATCATGTCACTTGCTTTCGTATCAAATTTTAAAGCTTTTGGGGTAGTATAGCATTTTACATGAATTGCCAGTGTTGCAAAAAAGGGCCTTGGCCAACATAACTTTTTCTACTGATGTTTGGTGGGAGAAAAGAATATTTCCACGAAGCTCTTGAAATTCCTCACATTCACTAAAAATCTTAGAATAGTAGACTCAAAATTGATATCGTAAAAACCTACCCAGTATCCAATTTTGTAAATGTTCTAGTTAGGACACTTGGTTCTTTAGGGGTTAAAAAATCAATCCACACTCTTCTAAGTACAGTGGGGTACCAATCAAAATGTCGTTTTCGAATTCGCAATGAAAAAAATTTCAGTACTGCCAACTTTGAAAGCCTTCCGAAAGGGTCAAAAATTGGTATTTTACCACGAAAGTTTTACCAACAAATTATCTATAAGTTAATTATATTTACGCCAAATTTCAAGGCCAAAAGATTCACCAAAAGAAAGTTATTCAAAATATACCAATATTGGTAGCTTTTCACTACTGCCAACTTTGACAGCCTTCCAAAGATTGAATTTGTTTTTTTTTTGCCATGAAATTCTTGGAACAAAAACCTCTTTATGTTAATAACATATGACAAAAATTTCAAAGCCAAAAGATTAATTCAAAAAAAGATATCAACAATCTACCTACATGTGTAGTTGTGGGAAACAATGGGGGAAACCATTTCATTGCTACCAACTTTGACTACTATGTTGGTAGATTTTGAATAAATTTATTTTGGTGAATCTTTTAGCCTTGAAATTTGGCATACGTATAACTAACTTAAAGATAATTCTTTGGTAAACATTTCGTGGTAAAATATCAACTTTAGAGCTCTCGGGAGGTTTTCAAAGTTGGCAGTACTCAAAGTTGGTAGCAATGAAATGGTTTCCCCCATTGTTTCCCACAACTACACATGTTGGTAGATTGTTAATATCTTTTTTTGCATTAATCTTTTGGCCTTGAAAGTTTTATTATATTTTATTAACACAAAGATGTTTTTTTCCCCAAAAATTTCTTGGCAAAAAATAAAAATAATTTTTTTGGGAGGCTGTCAAAGTTGGCAACGGTGAAAAGCTACCAATGTTGGTAGATTTTGAATAACTTTCTTTTGGTGAATCTTTTGGCCTTGAAATTTGGCATACATATAATCAACTTATAGATAATTTGTTAGTAAAAAATTTGTGGTAAAACACCAATTTTTGAGCTCTCGGGGAGCTTTCAAAGTTGGCAGTACTGAAATTTTTCTCATTGCAAATTTGAAAACGACATTTTGATTGGTACCCCACTGTACATGGGCTCTCCTCTTGGTCCAAATTTGATTACACCTAGTGAAGGGTCCAAAGGCATTAAAGAGTGCATTTTAGGAAGTGTGATCAAGAAAAAGAAAACCTTTTTCTTTTTTCACGGCTCCTGGTCCAATATGTAATCAATCCTTCGTATAAGGGCTTTCTTTTGTCCAATTTTATGTATTGCTTATGTCCCACAAATAAACTACCTCGCAATTTCCAGTCTTTGCTCAGACTGCACTTCCTATTAAACACCTTTTTTACACTACCTATTTTAGAGGGATTTAAAATACATCTTTCCTCTTAATAGAGTGACACGCAAAGTCCTTCAATGTGGAGATGTTGGACCTCAGTTAGAGTAAAGAGATGAAGAGATTCTAAAAAGTAGTTGTGTCAGGTAAAAAAAAAAAAATGCTAAAGTTTTTTAATCCTTCATTTTCTTGTGCACCCCCGGGGTCAAAAGGCAATAGAGTTTTCCGTAAACTCATCCTGTCTGACGTACGCAGAATCAGAAATATCTTGGAATTTGCAAATCCACCTCCGCGATGGGGGGAGGCTGAAATATTCTTTAAATACCAAAAGGAGCAGGCCAGCAGCCAGCAGGGCCGGGCTTGCCGCTGGCTCTGCCCCGCCTGTCGCGGGCTGGCGGCCTGCAGCAGGTTGGGCCGGGCCCGCTGCGGGCTCCGCCCTGTTCACTGCTGACTGAATTATTAAAAGCTCAAGGCTATTTTTTCTCAAAACAGAGGTCGTGAAATTAAAAGGCACCGTTTTTGATTCCTCCAAACTTCAGACCTATAGTTTTTTTTCAGGCAACTGACATGTCTACTTTTAATGGGAACTGAACCTCTCTTTTTGAAAACTATAGTCCAGTCACCCTACTTGGGACCACTTTGCGGATAACTCTAATAAACCTTGCAAATGATTTGTCAACATATATCAATAGAAGTTTGTTGTGTATATTAATTTGGGACCCTGGATACAAGCATAACAAGAGATATATTAGTGGAAGTTTGCTTTCAGCACACACTTTTTTCAATTCTATCATTAGTAGAAATCTTGTCTTATGTGACAAGTCTTTAATGACTCAATGTCGGGAATGACATGTCCTTAATGACACAAAGTGGGACTTTGTGTCATTACGGACTTGTCATTCCCGACATTGAGTCATTAAAGACTTGTCACATAAGACAAGATTTCTACTAGTGTATGTAGAAATTGAACAACAATTGACCATTAACCTTGGAAGAAGCTTAAATCTCATACGACTTAGGTTTTTGGACCCTATATTTGGCTGCGACTATTCCTACGCTCAACGTCACACAACGGCGGGGTAAACACTGCACACTAATGTTTATTTTTTTTCCACGCAATTTTTTCTCAGGGCAATGTTTACTAGATCTAAATCATCAAATTAAAAAAACAATGTTATACTGGATTCTATATTCCCGGGCCCCAACTATTACTTCCCTTTGCGTATTTATACTCCAAACACTCTCTATGTATACGCTATTCCAATACATTTTGTGTACATAACCACCCATGTACGCCAAATCTCGTTTTAGTATTATGCCATAACCACATCATCGTCGTGCAATAATAAAGTCAAGTGTGATTATTCCACAAGGTTTGTGCCACTCACAATCATAGTAATGGCTTATAGCATCGAGGGTTCGAAGGGAAAAAACACACCTCTCTTGGCCTGTTGGCTAAAATGAAATGTAGCACATTTCAAGCAAGAAGCATCCTCGTACATTTGTTGGAAGGGATTTGGAAGTACATTCTAAATGAAATCTAAAGCCTCTTAATATGGGACAAAGTGAGTACATATTAAAACTTTTTGACCATTCTGACACAAAAGTGATGGATTTTTTTAAAGGTTTGCCTATCAGTAGCTTGAACTTTGAATTTAGCCTTGGAGACTTCACACTATGACTAACCAAAGGCTTGGTGTTTGAACCTTCACACTATGGCCGGCCGAAGTCTCCAACTTGAACGGCTATACGGTTGGTTGTCCTATTACCAACCATTGCCCGAAAACCAATCACCCTAATTTCTAAATTTTCAAAGGGAAGATGTACATCATTTGTACATTAGAGAATGTGATCGGTTTTGGGTCACAGGTTACTTTCCACTTTGGAATTTTGTATAAAATTGACAAATGCAAATTAGATGTTGCAAATTTTTGCAATCCTCATCAAAGCCTATTTCAAATGCGGCCATATTTTTTTTTTCGAATTTAGTACTGCCAAAAATAAGCCAGATTGCAGAAGTTGGTGGTTTTAGGACAATCAACCTTAGTGTAAACCAGCGATCTCAAAATTGGCTAATATTAGCTGGATTTCTACCAAAAAAATCGAGCTGCTAAACGTACAAAGAAAAAAAATGATTTTTTTTTTGGAAATGTAGCGAGAATGCTCATCATGATATAAACATGTAGCAATTTCATGAGGTGATATCCGCGGATATCATCATGGTATCACCTTGGTATCACCTTAGTATATCAAGGATATTGTCTGATATTATAGAGGTATCGTGAGTAGTACATTCATATGGTAGCCAAAGTATCTACCATTTATGTGGGCCTGTGCTAAATTTCATAAAGTGGTTCTGAGACCACTGGTGTGAACCCGCCCTGAGTGCACCCCAGTCAACGTATCAATTCAAATCTTCCCCTGCAGCACAAGTGGACTCCACACAAATCTCATCACGCCATCCAACAAGGAATTATTTTAACGTACTCAAAAGCCACGTGTACCATCATTTATAATAATCAATGCCGGCCACAGTATCATAAGGCGTGTAATGATCAAACTGTCGGTATTCCAATATTTCTATCTGGGCAAGTGGGCGCTTTCAAGCTCCAAACAGGAGCAGCATACGAGGAACGTCGCCGCTCCCCCGGTCTGCAAGAATTCCGCCCTAGGGAAACACGCTCAAGCAATTCTACCGGATCGTCGACAGTCTAATGAAGATGGCCGACGAGGAACAGCGCGAGTTGCTGGAAGGAAGCGTTACAGGCAACGAAGAGGAGGATCGGAACGGTTCTTTTAGGGCGGATTCGGAGCCGACGACGCGCGACCATGTGGCGCTGACCGTGATTGATGCGTCGGTGGCGAGGACGGAAGGGTTGGCGGAGCTGGAGATTCGGAGCCTGCTGTGGATAGAGCAGAAGGGGAACGAGGTGTACGCCAAGGCGTACAAGGAGTGGGAGAAGAAGGACTTGTTGTTTGCGCGCCGGATCGACAAGAAGAAGAACCAAAGCTCCTCTCTCCGGAACGAGATTTATCAGTTGATCGGCTTCTACAGCGTGTTCCAGGGGGTGTTGCTCACGGCCGTCGCGCAGTCCAACTTGTTGCACTGTTACAACTGGTGGTCCGCGTTCTCCTTGAGCTTGTTCGCGTCCGTCGTCACCATAGCCGGGGTTATGCAAAAGTTCTGGGCCATTTTGGCATTGGAGAAGACCATCCAAAACGAAACCAACACTCGCCAGGTATTTATTCGTGAAATCCATCCTTCGTGCAGTTTTAAGACTATGCTTTCAAAACCCTAGCAGGATTTAAGTTTCATCGGTAACGCCACATTGGTTAATTTGACCAATCCCTGTTATTTCCTAGTGTAACCTAACGTTTCCTAGTTTTGAAGCGAAGTTCCATGGATTTAAGAAGTTGTCCCTGGAAGTAGGTTAGAAGAGGGGAAAAGTGAAACTTAGGTTTGTCTCATACCCGGGTACGAAGTTGTGCACATTCCATGGACTTGCATAAAGTGAAACATGAACTAATTTGATTGGTTAGGATGAAACATGAACAAATTTAATTGGTTAGGGTTAGGGAGAAACTGTCATGAAGTCACCTGACTTGAGAACTCTCTATACTTCATGACAACTTCTTCACCGCTATTTTACGTCAAAACTTGTCTTTTAGTGCGATACTTCACCCATTGAGACTATGCGTTGAGAAGACCTATGGGGTTTCCATGTGAGCAAAGGCCATAACCAATCATCGGTGTTTCCAAACTGTTGGATCTGATCACTGAGCGATTCCGTGTGATTTTGAGGTGATGTTCTGTTGTTGTAGGAATGCATTACTCGATGTAGGCGGCTTCTTCAACAGCGGGGGAATTTCGATTTCAACAAGCACGCTGCGGAGGGAAAGGAGCGACGGTTTCATCAGTCGAGGTTGCGGTTGTCGATCTTTGTCGTGGCTGTGGTTCTCTTGATCTTCTCCGCGTTATTCTTAGTTTCAATTTTCCGAGTGCTGTGCCGCACCGATCGTCCCAGCTCTGCACCGTCTCCCAGCTCTGCACCGTCACCCTCCTAGCTAGCTATTCAACACTGTATAAGTAACTAATTTTCGATCATGGTGTCCACCCGGTTTGTCAACAAGACCACCATCGATTTCAAACTGAAGGAAGGAAATGCCGGGGTGTACCGAGACCTTGCCGTTCTCAAGGGCCCTGACGGCCGAGCAGGGTGATGGTTTCTTCCGACCTGTGTCAAGACAACTCCGTCATTAACATCATTTGGAATTCCGAAACTGGGCAATGTGAGACTGATTGCGAGCCCCGAACGAAGGATCATACTGCGCAATCTGGAGGCACAATTGCGAGACTTTTCGATTTTGTGGAAAATCTAGGTAAGTGATCTAACTTTCGTGTTGTACAGTACTTACGGCGGTGTTCATATCGATCGTAGATAGGGAGGAGGCATGTGAGATTTTAATGTAGAATTTGAAGCACAACTGATACTTTGTACGTTATCAAATTTTGCACTTCGTCTGGAATTCTGTGTCTCTATTTATTTATTTATTTATTGAAGGAGCTGAAATGCCTGTGATCAGTGAAGCTGGTTGAATGTCGTCTGGGGTGTTTTTCTGTCATATGAATGAATTCTCGTAGGTCTATTTGTGTGTGACCACAAATGAAGGACGCCATGGAAATATCACGAGAACCAACTTTGTTGTTAGAATTCTTGCTTCTCAATAGACTGGTATCCAATAGGGGTTGTCACACATCCTCCACCCCATTCTCAATCTTCAGAGAATGGGGACGTGGCACGCTCTCCTTAAATAGCGGAGGGCTCATTCTCTAAAGATAGGGGAATTCCATTCTTTTCCTCCATAGGTGAAGAATGGAGAATGAAGAATGGTCCATGCTTGGAGGATGTGTGACCAACTAACAACCTCTATTCTTCATTCTCATTCTCCACATATCACAAAAGGGGTGTCACACTTTCTTCATGGCCTATTGGTTTCTCTTTTCTCTCATTCTTCAAAGAAATTTCATTCTTAGAGGATGTGTGACAACCCCTAATGAGAAGTGAGAATTCTCACGACATTATTCTTAGAATGATACCTTCATAGGGGAATGGCTTGATATGGGTACCAATTTTACGCGTCTCACATAGTGTGACTTATGTCTAACTCATTTTATGTCTAATTCATTTTATGTGTGCTAGAAATCTTGTCTTTAACACCATGTATATAGTTCACTTCCTACACTAACAAAGTTCTTGCAATTTCTCTATGTGGACACCCTCTTTGAAATATAGAAATTACATTCTTTTGTTGTCTAATTAACGCTTTCACCATCTTCTCTTCTAGTTAAGAAGGCCTACACAGTGGAGATACTTGTGCGCACAAATGCAAGACAACTAATAGTGTAAAGCTCTAAAAGTGCGAGTTGAAATTCTATGCAAATTAGCTCCTATCATATGCAAACTCATTCTCTAACCATGCGGTTACAAAACTATTGGGCTTCCAAATGTATACATTGCATGCATTGCCATGTGTATAGTTGACGTCAAATGGAAGCTCGTGTGCCTTTAATTAGTGACCTCACACTTGTCAATTTTCAAGTACAGGTGTTCAAAATTCAGATTCAGAAACATCCGATCAGTTTTGGAAGGCACTGTACGTGTGTAAAACAGCCTCTGCTGCATGAAGTGGCCAAATCATGATATAACTTATTGAGTCTACGTGCTTCTGCCAGTATTGAAAAGCAACCGGTGAACTAGGAGTTTATTGATAAGCTTCATAACATACAAGCTATTGTCATATGAGCAGAGTGGAGTACAATGACACAGATTCAATACCGTAGCTGGAAGGTAATGGGACGTGACCTTCAAAATGAATAAAAATGTCCAAACCAAAAACAACAATTGCTGATGAGCTCTAGAAAACGCTAAACTTGACCATCGTCTTCTGATTTTCAGATATTGGCTGTCACTCCATAAGAACTTCAACGCCAAATCCCTGGTTTGACCACATCCAGCCAAAAACCAATGGCTAGTTGAGGTCGAGTTCAAATCCCAGCTCTCCACCAAAAGAATTATTCAAAAATTACATGTCCATGGTCTTCATACTAAACACATGGGTGCCAAGAAATATATAGCAGTCATTAACCCCTAAAGGACCAAGAAGCACAAATTGCCCAAATTTGGCCTCGTGCTTTTTTAAGCAGTTTGAGTAAGTATTTTGTGAACTTTTCTCTTGTTCAAATTTCTTTTTTTCTTGACCAACACATGGAATGTTCTTCACTGATTCCAGTGATAAAACATTTGGTATCATCTGAATACTATTTTTCACAATGTGATCAATTGAATTTTTCATTTTAAAACCATGAATTCTTGGTCCTTTAGGTAAACCAGCCTATCTGTGCCATGTGACTATGGTCCCTATGTATACGTGTCAAAAATTTAAAATTTTGATATGTACACTGCTAGTAGCACAAATAGGGTGACTTCCAAATTGTGGCACAAACAGGGCAGCTTACCTTAACCCCTAAAAGGTCCAAGAAGCCCAAATTGGGCCTCATGATTCTTTTAGCAGTTTTGAGTAGGTCAAATCTGGACTTCTTTTTGTTCCAACTTATTTGTTTTCTGAGACGTGCAATGTTCTTCACTGATTCTAGAGATGTCGGTCCCATCTCTGAACTATATTTTTCACAATATGATCAATTGAATTTGACATTTTAAAACCATGAATCCTTGGTCCTTCAGGGGTTAATCAATCACGAAAACGATAGTACGCCGCTCTACTTCAACAAGAGTATGATTGTGCACATACATACCTTCAACCTTGAAGTACTTGCAAAGAGACGCAAGAACTTGGTACAGGATGCTGGATCCTAACGGTTAGGACTGCGTGATTTCTCCAAGCCTAATTTCCTAGTGATCCACTCTTGAATGTCAGCAATCTCTTCACTTGTAGCTGAGTGTCCCCCACTGCGCAACACAGCAGGATTTCAACTGGTCAAGAAAGCCAAGCAAAAGCTCTACTCCTGTCAAAACAAAATCATCCTATGCAAGTCCTCCACCGAATACAAAACCACAGTAGAATATGTGGAGCCAGCTTTGCTTACTTGGGATAAGTCTTAAGAGTAATGTCGTTGAAACCCACTCCTTGAAAAGCATCAGAAGATGCCTGAGCTAAACACGCCGGCACCACTCCATCATCTTAACGAACCCGAAACCAAATCAGTATACAAGCATGGTCTCCTCTATGTCCTCAAATCAAAATTGGAAGGCTTTTCAAAGTTACATGTGAATCCACATTCACGAAGTCCAGTAAGATTTACTCACCATTGCAATGGCCTAAAAATATTGCAGTCTTCTTCACCTGTTTAGATGCGTCCCGATTACCAGCCATTTGAGATACCAGATTCCTTGACAATGCCAGACCAAGCGCCCATTAGAACACCTGAACATTAACAGAGTTTACAGTAAAAGTAGACTGTTTTGGAAACCTTGACGTTATAAAGGTAATCACTCCTTATGACCATTGTAACCATAAGAAGACCTCATGGAGAAAATCGTTTTTGTGATGTCGTCAAACAACCTGATTTTACTGGAAACCCTATTAGAGGCCACCATCTCGCACGTGTTCAAAAAATAACCAGGTTTTTAGGAATTTGCAAACGCAAAGACGTACTTACTGGATAGTGGGCATCCATCCGCTAAGACCAATGACAGCATCCACTTTCACAGGAAAGGGCTTTCCATTGCCCCCATACTTGCCAAGAACAGAGCACGCTGTGATATACAGCGCTGTAGCGCACCCTTGACTGAATCCACCAACCGCCAGTTTCACGTTCTGTGAGCCCCCGGCTAATTTACCAAAAACTCGAGTGTTAAAAACTTGCTAGAAAAACACACTCCATTGTCTCCCCAGGCAGAAACTTCAAAATCATTCTCTATTCTTCGGTGCACACAAGGTATTCTTTTCTGTAACCTTCCGATTTCGAGATGGACAACCTACATAAGTTACATTCTTAACAAGTAAAATAATCGATACATTGAAAAACAACATAAACTGACTGTCCCTATAAAATCAACACAGTAATTTCTTGTGCAAAATACGAACATATAAATATGTAATAAATTCATTTATGTTCTCATTTACACATCAATTTATCTCACCTCGTGTCTTTTCATTCAGGAGAAGCTTGGCCACAGTTTCCGCCGACCGATCCAAACCTTCCATATCCACATCCTGACCATACCTGAATTCAAACCCTAGAATACAATATCTGGTGAATATGAGTAGACACAACCAATCACAAGAATAAGTGCAGTTTAGGTACAAGTGTGCATTTCACTTACAAGCTGTGACTGGAGCATTCCGTGCAAGGGGAGCCGTTGGTATGATCCAGCGAATCTGAACCCATCCCATAGAGCAGTTCAACTTGTAGCCTACCCTTGCAATCTGTGTTTGGGAACTCAAAACTCTATTGAACTAAACAAACCGATACAGGATTACATCATAATCATGAAATAGAGATGTTTTCTTACGTTAGGAGACAACTGACCCACGTTCTTCAGCTCCGTCGCCCACCTGGAACAACGGAAATCGAATAACAAAATACTTTCAGTCATGCAGGTGTAACTAGACCACTTTTATTTGACACAATGTGTTTTCTCAGAATTTATTGATAGAAAGAAGAAAGATTATCACTTGAAGATTAAGTCTAGCAGCTTGTTTAAACAAAATAGTGGCTGTATCATACAATAGGGAGATTGATCATGAGGAGGCAAAAAAAGCATCACACAATTCCTCCCCATCATTCATATGGAGGCCTCTAGTAATCACCTTCTTGTACCTACAAGTCCCTGTCTAAATATCCTTCAAGTCATTCAAAATGGGGGTGTTACCTTGTTTCATTGAATAAAAAGGGGTGAACCTAATGAATAATGTCATTTCTGGCGGTTCGATCACGAATCTGAAATAGTGTTGAGTTTAAAGATAAGTCTAACATTCCAACAATTTCAATAAAATGTATGAGAGGTCTCCTTATGATTAACCTACTTAACTGCCATTTCCCCATTGCAAATTTCCGTTTGATTGATATCCCCAAATTACTGAAAAGCCTACTTTAGCCCCCAAATAAACCTTGTTTCGAAAGTTTTAAGTGAAAATTCCTACCACTTCATCAACACTTCAACAGGAAAATTTGATGGTGCGGAGACAAATTGAAGTACCTGGCACCGGAGTCACTAAAGCCATGAAGCCACACTACAGTTGCGAGGTGTTCTCCCTTGGGCTCCAATACAATTGTTTCAAAATTATACTGCCTTGTATATCCTGTTTCAAAAAGTGATTAGCCTCCCAACAAAAAGCACGAAAGAATAAGTCATCATAAGCACACGAATTTCTACAAGAAAAATAAACAAAATCCAGCTACTCACTTTGATCAACAGAAGATGGACCAGCACGGGTGGAGCTGGTGTTTGTAGAAGACCGATTTCCACTCCAATAATCCCCACACCTGCCGATCCAATACCAATGCCCGGAACCCTAAATTATAATGAATTCAAACACCCATCTCTAAACCCTAAAAGACCGGTTTTAACACGATTCATCAAAAGATGACTAAGACGGGACCAAATTTTATATCACCAGAATCAGTGAAGAACATTGCATGCGTTGGTAAAAAACAAAACCGTTTCAATTGATTCGTCACTTGATATTGTAAATTTTAGAGTGATAAAGGCTTCATAAAGAAAATAAAGAAAAAACTCAGAAAAAAATACTCCTCAAAACTGTTTGTGAAAAAAACATGAGGCACAATTAGACTATCTAAGTAACCGTTACCAGTTGCATACAAGAGCAAGTGCCAATACCTCAATTTAGGGCAGAAGGGCAAGGGCCAGAAACAGCGAGCAGATTGTTGCCTTGAAGCCATGCCCCATTTTACGCTCTGAGTTCGTTTAAATTGCGACACCGGGTGGTACACAATTGCTCTTGGGAAGAGGGAAACCGATAATCCTTGCACGGCCATCGCCGCGGGACGATCTGGTAAGTTGAATGGTGCGCAAAACGGGAGCTCAGAAACGAAAATGAATATGAATGCAGCTTGCTTGCACAGTGCTCAATGAATTCCTCGTCTTGTGCATGGAATTGTGGACTAAATCGCGGAAAAATTTGACTGGGGTTCCGCATTGCATCAAAGGCGGTGCTATCCCGTGGACGTGTGGATCGAGGTTGGGCTGCTGCGGTGAATTTCGCATGCAAAAAAGGACTGACGTGCCTGATCGTGCGTGCGATGGACTTCGTGGAGCCCTCATAGACGAGCTTTTTGAATGGGAGTATGCCCATGACCGTGGGCTGCTTGATGGCTGTGGGCTGCTTTGATGACCGTGGGCTGCTTGATGACCGTGACCTGCTTGATGACCGTGGGCTTTTTTGATGACCGTCAGTGCGCAGTTTTATGATCGTGAGCTGCGTGGGCTGCTTTAATGACCTCACACTAAGTTAGTTGAATCAAATTCCATACATGTTTATTATCGCCTTCGCTAACATAACACTCAGTAGCCTTTGTGACTACTACCTTCCCCCAATAGAATGATGTGGAATATTTCACATTATCTCATACCAACAAAATGATCTGGAATATTTCACATCATTTCATTCCAACGAAATGATGTGGGATATTTCACATCACATCAGTTGTTATGGAGTAGGTGGCATTAACCAAGAGCAATCAACCATGTTGAATAGTAATCAAAAGCACTCAATCACAATTCAAAAGTGTTTTGTAATTGTTTATTTGATTCAATAGTTCATTCAATAACAAATCATTGGTCACTTCATATATATAAAGGCGGATGAAACTAAAAGGCACCCTCTTGGAAGTCTACTTATTATTATGAATGTCACATCCTTTGTTCTTTCATCTCAGTACAGAATCACACCTTCTAATGCCAAAAAAAAACATTGTAAACAAATGTGATTTAGAAATGAGGAGATTTTTGTTTTGTATACTTGTGACTTGAGTGGCATAATTAGAAGTTCAACAGAAATTTAGATCCGGTTTTACTCAAATGACCACCTTGACGGCCTCAAGTGGTACTTTAATGTCATATTTTCATTTAGTACTCGTGTAGCTCTATGCCAGTGACCCAACTATTCTCATTGTCTGTCCAAAAGCTACAAAACGACTTTGGTGCACCCCAACTCATTGAGAGCTTTTTGACAATGCAAAGAATGCATCAAAACCTCCTATATTCCATTTTTCATAATTGAATTCAATTTATGGTGACAAAGCACTCTAAAATCCATAATTCTCACACCATATGTCTAAAGCGACGAAACAACTTCAATACACCCCTTTTCGTTGAGAGGTTTTGATGGTACCAAGAGTGACTGGCAGGCGCATGGTCAGGAGTTTTCAATGTTACGTACAAAAAAAACAAACTACCTTCTTTAAATGTAAGATTATTGTTTCTATTGTTTAAACAAAAAAAAGAAGTAAATTCTATAGTGAAAAGACATAGTTAACAATCCTTATAACTATATGGAGTGAACAATTAAAAGTATATCAAAGCAAAACTCATGGTATCTTATTCAAATTCAAAGTATGTTAAAAGATAACTCTAGTGAAGCAAAGGGATTACAGTTGCAAACGATTATGCGACTAAGAGGACGTATGCACAGCCAAAAAACTATATATAGGAGGCACGTGCACCCAAATTAATTCATGTATGAACAATTGATGGTAATCTTTAAAAGGCCCTTGGAGTCCCTCTCTAAACCTCGTATTTAGCCTTATAATTGTTCAATTGTGGTTTAATAAATCAATTGTGATATATTGTTATAAACATATTATCATGATTATTAATTTTACTATGTAATGAAAAGTGTTTAGTCATTGTTATTCTAATGAAATACCACCGATCACAAAATATACTACACAGCCACAAAGGGCTTTTGGGTCGCTTATGGGTTAAATAGGATGAACCCATGGGTTCTCAAGTGTTGATATTTGAGTTAACCGAAAACAGAAGAGGAGTTGAAAAGGAGTTCCCTCTCTTTAATTAAATTTTCTGACAACCATTGTTCATGAATAGTTCTCATGATCGAGGTTCTTGGCTTGGAGGAGCAGATGGGAACTCTCCTCTAGCATTAGGGAGGTCACGAGTTTCCCGCCCTGTCGTGGCATAGGGTCTTGCTTTAGATTATTCTTCAACTCACCATTGACTAGTTTTTCCGTTTTCTTTTAATTGAAAATGAGTCGAAGGTGAGTACGAGGTGAGTTTCCACTTTAAGACACTCTTTGTGGTTAACTCTATTGTACTCTTATCTTCTAACCAATAGGCTTGTTCCCTTTAATAATAATAATAATAATAATTTTAATAATTTTAATATTAATATTATTATTATTAAAAAGGTTTAGGTTAAGAAAGGCGGTTTGTTTGTTTTGTTTTGTATGTTGCGTCGAGATGTGTGAGACTATGCAACAATTGGCCGCATTCTTGATATCGTTGAAAAGCTCTCAACAAGAAGTGTATTGAAGCTCTTGAACCTAGTTTTGGATTTCTAATTAAATTTAGTCACTGTATGTTGAATTAAATTACGGAATAAATTATTCTAAAAAGAAAACAAAAGTAAAATAAAAACTTGATTAGTTAGAACATGGGGAGCACTAGGGCCAACGTCACAAGGCCACACTATTAAAAATAGTAACAACATGTATTTTTCAGATTTAGCATATGCACTGTGGCAATTTTGACCACCGACCGCAGAAGCTGCAAAGTAGCTTATAACTAATTGTTGTGGGCCACATCAATTTTTTTCTCACTACAAGCCGGAAATTGAGTACATACAGTATACGGTCTGTGTCTGGTGAACCGACTACCGGTAGTAGAACAAGGGAGGTAGACTTCGTCAACGGGATTTATCTATTTGGAATATGCGGACATATCACAACAATCAGGAGAAGGATTTCTATGGATTGGTATAACTCCTAAATGACTAAGAAACCCAAATTGGGTCTCATGTTTTTTTAAGCACTTCACTAATTCCAACAATATAAAATTTGGTCCCTTCGGATTAAAGCGTCCTGTTGCTTCAAAAAAACAAAATAAAAAATTTGGTCCCTTTGTTTTAAAATTATAAATCCTTGGTCCTTTAGGGGTTAACATTGTCCAAAATCACAGTCTACTCCACGTTGATATCAAGATTAGCCATTAAATGACATTTGAGAACTTCAGCACAATGGCCCACACATCAAGAAGGAAAAAGCTCCAGTCAAGTCAAAGGTAAAATAGGTCAAAAGTATACAGTTGCAGTCTCACCTTCATGGGTAAAGTATTTACAATTGAGGAATCTGCTTAAAATCTCACTAAAATGGAGCACTCACACAGTGAAACTCTTTTCGAGTGACACCGTGTGTTAGATTAGGTCCAAAAATAACAAGCCAGTCTCCAACACTTGCTTAATCAGAGCAGCCCCCATGAGGAACCCGCACCCATTGCTCAGAGCGAGTACCGACAGCAATGTCCCCTTCCCCATGCAAATCTGACCCCGAGTTGCAAAGCTAGTCCAGAACAGGTCTGCCGCCAAGACCGCCTTTAAGAGTGGGTTCCAGTATTAGCAGCATAATGAGCAATAACACTCACTGCTTAACTCAAATTAGCCTCCCTCTCTCAACACTACAAGGAGAAGGCGTCGCTTTTCACTCGGTAGGCGAGTCAAACGGTGCCATTTCGCACTCACTGCACAGGCGCTCAAGACTTGGTGAGTACGACTCGTCACGCAAAACAGTGAACTCTGACACTGTTTTGAGTGAGAAGCAACGCCTTTGCTAGTAGTGAAAGGACGAGTCTTTGTTTGCATCTAGCCCCAATTTCAAGACTTGTTGCAACCCGCTCACGGACACCGGGCACGGGTGCTTCATGGGGAGTGGCTCTTATCGCGCGCTCGACCACCGCGCGTCCCCGTCGCGGATTGCTTTCTCGATCAACAAGGCGTTCTCCTGGGCCCGACCCCACACCACATCCACATGCCCCTTCTCTGGCACCCCCACGAGCTCCACATTGGCGAACGAGCGGCTCATTTCTTCTGCAAACCGAAACTGAATGGACGTGTCAATCTCCCCGTGAATCACCAGAACCTGGTGCCCACTGTCCCTCAGCTTTTGCAACGCCGGAATCACCGCATGTGTACCCGCCAGCAATGAGTTGTGGGCAATATGCCAGGCAGCGTCATGATAGTTTGTTAGGTAGTCATGGATAAATGATCTTGGATAACCTTTCCTGCAAAAAAAAACCAAACTTCACTTTAACCCCTAAACGTCTGAACATGTAGAATATGGTGTGTTTTGGAATGTATCCACAACTTTCATGGGTTTGATTTCAATAGAGAAGTTGGAGTTTAAATCAATGCACTTGTAGTGAGCTATTGAAATCCCAATTTAGAGCTTCTTGTTGGTAGCAAATGCCAATTACACGGCAACATATGTACTATCCCCATGGGTTAACTGTGAGGTTTAATCCCTAAGGACGAAGGATTCAATCAATCCTATTGTGAGTAATATAATTCAAATGGGACCCGGTTTTACATCACCAGAAGAACATTGCATGTGTTGGTGAAAAACCAAAAGGTTTGAACAGAAGGAAATCCACAGAAGACCTGCTAAAAAAACCATGAGGTCCAACTTGGGTTCAAGTAAATTACGTTTTGCAAATGTCATCCCTACAAAAGAGTATTGATATTTGCCTCTTATAATGGAAACCTAATCAAGCATCCATTTTATTTTGCTCAAGAGAGAGAAAGACAACATAAGCTGCATGAAGTTCCTGGTTTGAGCTTTTTACCCCTTGAGAAGGCCGTGGATGCGATCCACCCAAAATGTGTGCTTGGCGTAGAATAAGTGACCTATAAGTCGGCTTATATTATAGTACTTGCAAACAGTAAGTGCACGAACGCCTTTCAACTGCCACCATCACCACCAACAACATTAATTCCTTACTGCTTCAACTCAAAGTCCACTTTCGTCAAAATGATCTGGTAGCTTTCCAAAACACATTTTTACTGCAAGGCTTGGTTTCTTCTTCCAATTCATACAATTTGCTACCTTCCCTGAAATGATTCATTTCAACTCCTACCAATATGGTATAGGCCACTTTTGGCCACTGGCAGGTTGAGATTAGATCTACTCCCTATGTCTGGAAATAACTGTCCTAGTTTTTGGTGTGTTTTAATTCAACTTCTTTTTTATTTCCAAAAAAGAGTTGTTTCAGTACTCAAAAAATGGTCTATCTTTAATAGTAGTATGTAGCTTTTGTGTCACTCTCATTGTCCATCCCATTTGAAGTGGACAAGGCTCACTTTTGAAGTATAAAACATACTTTAAAATATTTCAAAAGTAAATTGCCAAAAGCTAGGACAAAGGGAGTAAAGCAGATGACTAGAACACACTTCATGCTGAGCAAGTCCGGAGTAACTTCAATTATTTCAGTGTACAATTGAGCTAATAGAAAGAGGTTCAAAAAAAGGCTTACAGTTAAAGGATCGAGGAAGGAGAAGAAGGCATCACAAGGGATTTGTACAAGCTCTCCATCTTCACGTAGGCAGGTGGGCGGGTACACGGGGGCAATCAAGGTGATGGACCGAACTCTCTGAGGGCAGCGTGCAGCGAGAGCCAGGGCGATGATGGAGCCCATGGAATGCCCCACCAAGTGAAAGCTGGCCAGCTGATACCGTTGGATCACGGATTTCTCAATGGCCTCAATCTGGTCGGTAAGAGTGTAGAGACTATCCACAGGACGCGGGCTTCGCCCACAGCCCAGAAGATCCGGTGCCAGAATCTGATGCTGCTTCTTCACATCCTCTGACAAATCGAAGGCTATGTCGGTGTCGAACCAGAATGTAGCGGAGCTGAACATGCCGTGGATGAAGATCACTGCAGTACGTTCTGTACATAACATCCAATGCACATCATTTCGCACCCTTTCTGATACCCTAGAAATATACCCATTGCCACAGGATAGAAAATGCACGAATATTTCCTTGTTTCCACCACTTCTGTTTGTTGGAGAGATTTTCTGAATGGATAGCACTAAAACCGTTAGGGCTCTCCTCTCCTATTCGTACACTTGGTTGGACTTTTTAGCAAGTGATGTAAGCATGATGATCTTTGAATGGAAAATGGGGTTGCTTACTGTTACTTTTAGTGGTCTACAACCTGCAGAAGAAATTCCTACACAACGATAAAAGTTTCATCTCAGGAGAGTGTGGCTCTTATACCCAAAGTCAGTGATAACCACACTCTTACGCATTGGTTAACCCTTAGAAGCCCGAATTGGGCCTCATTTCTGTTTTAGGTCATATGTGAACTTTATGACATTTAGTGAAGGAAAGAGTATACTTGCTATTGATGCCAATTTCCAGGGGTGTACCTTTCTTTTGAGAAATATCGTTGGAGGATGACGGCTTCGGAGTATTCAGTGGCTCCGTGCCAGAAAGCTCTTCTTTGAAACTCTCTTCAGTGAACACATGTAAATTCTCTGCTGCCTTACGCATGGGCATCAATAGCGGTGCACACTTACTGCAATGACACTCCGACCATCGAGGCTGAATGCTATCTCCATCCCCATCCTGAAAAACCAGACATTCTACACATCAATTCAGACGACATTCTACACATCAAAACATTTTCAACGAGTGCCCCCATCTGACTGTTCATCTAACAAATTATAAAAAAGACGATATAATTTGGATTCAATCAAGAATGGTGTATAGAACTAACTATTGTAAGTGATTGATGTCAGGGCTTCCTACTTCAAAATTCTTGGACTCAAGATTCATAAATACATCTTGAATCATAGAAAGATATATGAATGGATCATGAACTCAAGATGTATAAATGAATCTTGATTTCAAAGGTGTGTCAAAGAAAGAAAGAAAGAAAGATGTCAAAGGATCCGAGCATCTTCAATACCCTGATTCTTACCAGATGGGCCCCAAGGTATTCCGATCATTTCAAAAGCTTTAAAAACCTAAAGGGAAATTAGAAACTAATGTTCACCTGCAGGATTTGACTTGAAGCTTCACTGATCACCGCAGTTTCATTTAATTGATGGTCTTCAGGCACCAAATCCTGCACCATCCATCCCCAGCACTCGCATCGCTCTCGGGGATTGGGCGAGCGAGCCCACGCCCAGCGCGTCCGCAGGCGCTTGATCTCGCCTCGCCTCGGGCGGGACGTCAAGGCCTCCTCGGCTCGTCGGCGGTCCAGGAAGAAATCCAGGACGCGGTAAAAGACGCCAACGAGCAGGTTCAAGACGAACATGGCGAAGTAGACGAAATCCTCCAAGAGCGGGCGCAGTTTCTCGGCGTACCGGCGACGCAGCTTCTTGAACGCCACGACGCCCGCGCGCTCGCTCCTGCCCCGCTTCGCCAGCGCGAACGTGCCACACAGCGCGGCTGCGGATGCCACGCCCCAGTAGAGCGCCCGCCCGCCCTCCACCGTTACAGTCTGCACTGCCACTCGCTCCATGCTCAACAATTGCAACCCCGTCTTCCCCAATCACGAAAACCTCAAAAGGCTATCGATCGTCTTCCCGTAACCCAAAATTGGCTCCAAATGCAGCACAAGTAATGCGAAACTCCGTGGGCTCAACAATCAATCGCGCAACAATTGCAACCCCGTCTTCCCCAATCACGAAAACCTCAAAAGGCTTGGCAGGCTATCGATCATCTTCCCGTAACCCGAAATTGGCTCCAAATGCAGCACAAGTAATGTGTAACTCCGTGGGCTCAACAATCAATCGCGCAACAATTGCAACCCCGTCTCCCCCAATCACGAAAACCTCAAAAGGCTTGGCAGGCTATCGATCGTCTTCCCGTAACCCAAAATTGCCTCCAAATGCAGCACAAGTAATGTGAAACTCCGTGGGCTCGACAATCAACCAATTCCAATCAATCGCGTAACAATTGATAGATAACATTATTAAGATTTCCAACTCGGCGACGGTGATGCACACATTTTGAAAAAATTGGACGTCAACCGTGTTCTCGGAGTCTTCGTGGACGTTCCATGAGTTGCGTGCGTGTGATTCAGTTCCTGCGCCTTTGATCTTAGGTCAAGCTGAATCTGGAAAAGGTGAGATTCTACGTGGTCACGGAGCTCATGAGCGGCATTTCGGATGGCGTTGTGGGAAAAGGGGAATGCAAGCAGCCACGTGGTGTGGAGTTGGAAGCGATGGGATGAATCTCCGAAAAAGAAGTGGAATCCCCGGACGATAAGGACGGAGATGCACCGCTCGATGGCGGAATCTGGCGATGGGGAAAACAGGAGTGCCATGGAAGGGGAAATGAGGGCGCGACGCGGGCGTGGCGACGACGAGCTCGCCATGGCTCCAGGTGGAGCCCCAACCGAGGCCTGGGAATGCCAATAGAGCCAGCGCCCGGCGGTCTAAGAGCATCCTCACCGTTTCTTCAAATCGAGGGGCGCGATTGAATATGGCGAGCCCGGGCATGTTCCTCTGCCCCACCGGGACTCGTACGTTGGCCCTAGACGTCGCCGCCATTCTGTTGTGTGCGTCGATGTTTGTTGGAGCCCAAAGTGCGGGAATTGTGAGGCAGATTTCCTTCTATTTTCGGTTTTGAATCAGCCGAGAGCAGCGGCGGCGATCGGGAACAGCAGCAGCACCCAAAAATAGCAGCTTCGCCCAGCTAGGAGGTCGCGAGTAACCCGGTCCAGCACCCAAAAACAACAGCGCAGGGCGAGGATTCGGTAGAGCTCCATTGAAAGCAAGTCCCCGCATTCTGTTTTTCGCGTGGCCCGGTGAGGCTCGTGTTTTTTGGCGAGTCATTGTTCATACTTTGGGCCCTCCAAACCTCTTTTGGCAAGCCCTTGATTTGGAGAAACAGTGTGGATGCTCTAAGGTAGAGACACCCATAACCAATAAGTTAACCCGTAAGCGTCCTCACCCCTCTCCGAATTTAGCAGTTTTGCATAGATGCATTATAAAATGCAACCAAAATGATATTTTGAACTTGTTGCATGAATAAAAGTTGTTCATTGTGAGTTTTAGATTCTGTCCATATAGTTTGATCTGCAATTTCTATCACCAATATTTTTGTATAAAATTTGAAACTTGAAATTCAAAATTATTTTGTAATTCAATCACGAATAAGATATTGACAATCTATGAATGAAATTTGTTGTGATGTGTTGAAATGTAATATCCTGAGTGTAGTGATTTTTGAAGATTTTTTGGTTGCTTGATTTTATGAGTTTATTTTTTCAAGTTCACATTTAGACTAAAAATCTTCGAAATTTTTGGTGAATCCTACAACATGAAATGATGCATGAAAATTTCACAAATCACCCCCTTTCTAATCGGATCACACATGCATGAAGCTAACTTCCCATAAAATCTACCTTAAAATTTTCACACTCCAAAAAGATCACCATCGATGAGAAATCGACAAATGATTCTGTACATCAAGCGTTTTCTGCTTGGTTGGGCAGTTAGGGGTTAAGCTTTCTAGTTTACATGCGGTAGGAGTAGTAGGTGAATAGTACTTTTTCTTCATAAATAAATAGAAATCATGAAGAATGTTAAATTTTTCACAATTCTATTTCCAAAACTGAAATTTCTACAGATTTTCAAAATGAAAAGTTGGCCATCACCCAAAACAAATAACTAGACTATCCCAAGTTTAAGAACATATGATTCCACAAACCAACCCAAGTTGCTTTTTGGAAATCACTAATATAGGTAATAGTGCAAGAAGTTGATTGGTTGACAGAAATTTCTACAAAAAAGGCATTGAATTTGATTGTTAACCATTATGAAACACTCTACACGTTGGTTTTGGGTGCATTGTCGGTAACGTGTGCTTTTACCTTAGATGATGAACATTTTTGGATGAATAATGAACAATTTTTTATAGATGATGAACATTTTTGAAGTGCTAAGGAAGCCTCCTCATGATGCACCCGCCTTGCTTTTGCTAAAATAGGATGTTGCCTTCGTTGTTCAATCTTTTTTAATAAGAGTGAAAGCGGGTCCTTGAAAGACATTGGCTTTTGTTTGAGAAAGTAGCAAGCCACTCGAATCTCTCAACCACCCATTTTCTTCTAATCCAAAGCATGAGCAAAATAAATTTATTCCCTTTGAAGCCTAGCTGTTGAGAGCAAGGACAGGCTCTTCATCGAAAGGGGCTTTGACTTTTGTGTTCGTTTGGCAATACTTGTCTGAAATAGACTTTGTATGTTATAAAACACTTTGGAGTTGGGCTTTGTTCAATTCCTGGATTGATAAAAACCCTCAATTCTTTCCCGCGAGAAAAAAAAACAAAAACTATAATTTGAGCCTCGGGTGGGTCACTCTTCATATATTTTGGGTACCACGTGCAACGAGGGGGTGTTTTTTGGGGGGGCTATTTACCTCCTGGCTGAAATTAACAGGACCCCTATGATTACTTAATGGGAAAAAATGGCCTATATTATGGACTCTATCATTTTTTATAAAACGGTGACCATTGCAATTTTTTATATGATATCTTCCTTGTAAAGGCTTAAATATAATCTAAAAGTAACATGGCTTTAAATTCAGGTGGACAAAACTGAGCTTTCATCCACTTCTAAACCTACTTTTCGTTCACCGCGCAGCTGACCGTCCTTTCCTACCAACTATGCTCCAACTGTTTCCCCCCCAAAACAGACTATACTCAGTTTAATACCTTGGATCCCATTCGCAATTCCCTAAATTACATGTACTATAATCATAATGGACCAGAATTGTAGTGTAACTAAATTACTTATAATGGCATGTACTCTTTCATTGCATTCTATCTTATTTGTAAATTTTTTATAAATTCTTATAAATTTTACCTATGATGAATAAAACCCATGCTATTTTCTGTCGCACGTTGTTTGTAAAATGCAGTAAGTGACCCACCCGAGATTTGAACATAGAGAGGGAGATGAACATGGAGAGGGAGATGAACATAGAGAGGAAAATGAAGATGGAGAGGGAGATGGGAGGGTCTTTGGGTGCACGGCCGCGCACCCCAACGGCTAAAAATATAAAAATATACAATGATTTATTTTTTAAATTCAATAAATTTTTTGTTTTTTTTTTGGGCGGCCGCCTTTAAGGGTTCAACAGCACCCCACGGCCAACCCAAAAAAAAACCAAACAAAACAAAAAAGGTTTTTTTTCCCTTTGTTTTTCCTTTTTTGGGTTTGCTCCCATTGTTTAAGGTTCAGCAACCACAACTAAAGAAAAAATAGAAGAAAAAAAACACAAGGAAGACAAAAAGGAAGACAAGAAGAAAGACAAGAGGAAGACAAGAAAGTAGACAAGAAAGAAATCAAGATAAAAAAGAAAAGATAATTAAAAAAGGATATAAGAAGAGATAAAGATAAGAATAAAAAATAAAATAAATAATTCTTTATTTACAATGTAAAGGATTGAAAAAAGACAATAATTGTCGTTTTTTTTAAAACAAGTAAAACAAAAAAAAATTATGCACTTGGGGACCAAATGCATGATTATATGGCCAAGTGCGTAAATAGCGAATTGTGTGTTCTTAAGTTTTGATCCTTACAAATAATGTAGGACAGGACCCCTCGACTCATCAACAACTCTTGATTCTCCATCCAACGTGCCATCACTAGAGTTAGTTCCATTTATCCACAACTTTTCAGGGGAGCAACTCTTGTTGCAGTAGCAACATGGCGTTTGTATGATATTGTCCACTAGAACGCTTGTCCATATGCATTGTTTTCATAATTTGAAAAATCCATTTCAGAGAGGCTTTTGTGAAATCTAAAGAGGTAAGATGGATTGTGTTGATAAAAGAAAAAAAAAATGATCTGAAATTCAAAAATTTGGCATTATATTTTAAGGAGGAATGAAACAGAGGGTAAACTAGTGCATTTCACAACGCGTAATATGCACTTTTAATTCTAAAAGAGAAGAAGAACAAAGGGTTATAGATGGACTTTTGAGCTATGAATTTTTCTAGTGTTCAAATATGAGAAGAAGAATATCTTCCAATTTTTTCAAATTTTTTTGAATTGATCAAAATTTCAGATTTTAAAATGTGTTTTTTTTGGGAGGGATAAATTATTTCTATATTTTTTTTAAACATTTTTGATGGATGTATTTTTTGAACATACTTGAGAATGAGATTTTGTAGATTGGCCCATTTAATAAAAAAAATTAATATAGAATCAAACGTGAGTTATATTTACATTCAAATTTTGATGATAATTGATAGAAGTGTTATTAAAATGTGACTTCTAATATAAAAAATCTTCAACATAGAATCATTTTCACGTTCTAAAATTTTATTTCTTGGACAATATGTACATAGATCTAGAAGCCGGTTCACTCATTTTTCATTTGATCATTGCTACATAATTTTTGAATTGGTAACCCCTAAGTGACGGATTGACCATTTTATGGTCGTTGCCGTTACTTTACAAGCTGCCCAAGATGGAAAGAACACTTTTATAGAAAATAAAAAATATCTTCAGATAGGGAATCAAATCTACTTTCCATCCCAATTTGAATCATGTCGATCCGAGTTAAACTCCACTATGGAGAAATTTTCTATTTGGGGAAAGTAGTGATGTTCTTTCCAGTTTGAAAAAATTTCTTTTTAAACATTTTATAATAGAATGTTTAGTTTCAACAAATCATAACAAATTTCAAATTCTAAAAATAAAATTTGTAATTTTGATAAATATTTGAAGTTAAATGCTTCTAAATTTGTTATGAGAAGATAAAAAGCTATTCTTTGAAATTGACCGTATGGATGATTATTAAGCATCATGCTTCTCATTTTCTCTTGTGGACCAAACTTCATCAAAGTTGAAGAAGTAATTTTTTATAACACATCTATGTTTTGCCCTTACCACCTCCGACATTTAGGGGTTAACCCTTTAGCGCGCCGGCATCCAGAATCTGGACGCCGGATGAATTTGGGCAGCTCGATTTCTGTAGGTACCGGATGTTTTTCATCCAATTTTTTTTTTTCATTCTTGTGCTAGTTGAATACCATTTGTACGATATGGATCTTCTAAATAAGATAATGTGAATTATTGAAAAATTACAAAAGTGATTAATGTCAAGTTTCAATCTTAGTTCAAAAAGAAAGACCTTAAATATGATTTTCCATAGTAAGTAGAATCAAATAATGGAAACCGTACCATCGCGTAGTGCATGTCATTCTAATTTCATTACAATATTTTTTTAAAAATTAGTGTTAATTTTGGATTTTTAATTGAATTTCAAGAGAAAACCTTGCAAAATTACTTTAAGAATATTAATAATAAATATGATGAATCCAACCGTACGGATGTTATCTACACATTGACATTTGCAACTTTGTTTTGTACATCAACTCCATTTTCGTTTTTCATCAACCATTTTATAACAAATCTTTGAAAACAGTGTTGAATCGGGACATTAAAGGGTTAAATAAAATTCTCAAAGTACACAAATGTGCCCCAAAATGTAGTTAGTTCACCGAGAGGAGTTAGTGGACTGTACTATACAAACACCCAACACTTAAAAAAATGATCGAAACCAGCTGAAGAACAAACGAGAGAATACGGCATGAAATTGGAAGACTCCACTACGGTTCGCGGAAACTAGCGATTGCGGCATGGAGTTAGAAAAAACGAACAAAATGGCGGGTTGCAGAGATATGCATGTTTTGTTAGAAAATGTGTCGAGCAAGGAGAACGAAGACTATGAAGAGTAAGGTCGAGACACCTAAAACCAATCAAATAAGACATGTACTATACTTGGGATAGATGAATCGAGATTTTGAGTATTTTCCTCTTTTAGCACTACAAAAATTAGGAAGTTTTCATAATTAATTAAAAAAATTTGATAATCATTTGAATAAATACAAATTTTTAAAGTGCAAAGTTGTAGGTGTACCTAAAACCGATCATATGTTCTAATGTACAAATGAGGTACATCTTCCCTTTCAAAATCTAGAAATCAGGCCTGATCGGTTTTGGGTATTTGGGTGTCTCAACCTTATTAGAAATAAAAATGTAGTTGCCTCTTTGTTGAAAAGGAGAGAATTTTTTATTTTAGTTGGGTGCGAAAAATTTGGAAGTTTTATACGAAGTTTCACTGTAAGTGACATCAAGTGAATGATGAGACTTTGGTTCCTTTTAAATTCCTCAAATTAGTAAAACAAGATTGTTTATTTTTCAAAAAGAAATCTAAAATTAAGTATATGACCAAAAAAAGAAAAATAAACTAAAAAATTGTTTTGGAATAACTTAAAAGTTTCTTTAAATTTTTTAAAATATACTAAGCTTTTGCTCTAAGCTAAAATTGCTAAAATCTAGTGTGTAACTACAACTACTTATAAATAGACATTATGAATTAAAAAATGCATCAAAACACATTGAAAATACAATATTTAGAAAATGTTTTTTGTACTGCCTTAAATAAACCAAAAAAGAGTAAACATTTTTTTATGGAAGCTAGAGAGCCTTGGAAGAAATTCATCAAATCCATGTATTCATATTGAAATTTTGATAGATATTTAGCATATGTCATTCTTAATGTTGCAAATGGTAAATACGAAAAAATTAAATTAAATTACATTTTCAACTTTAATTTGTAAGTTTTTGGTAAATTTTTTTGGTTATTTATACAAAAAAATGAAATACTTTGTTGGTTTTGTAAGTTATCGGTTGTCGTTGTAAGTTTTGGAGTTTTGTAGGCTATTATTTGTTTGATTTCTATTATTTGTCTTTTGAAATATATCGGAGTTGATGAATGTTATATAAAACCTCGAAACAACGTCAACAAATTATAGGAGTTACTTTATTTCCTTAAATGTTGAATTGATAAAACGACTCAAAGGATTTGTTTATGAGTTGTTAATGCATTTGCTTGTCAAATGAACCTCAAGCAAGTCCGATTAGGATTAAGATTTGAAAATTATTTAAAAAGGTTAATTGTCATTACATTGATACATAGCATGCATATTAACACCGCAAAGAGCATTATGTGGTTGCAACGCCGACTAATTTCAAGCATATACAAGTCCGAAACAAACACGAACTTATACACGCAACGGCTCAACTTTGTGGGCGTTGCTATTCAAGCTTGTGCATGTTGAAACTCGGCTTTCTGCGTGTAGAAGCCTAGTCTTGTTCATGATGGATCATGGCCTTGTGCAACCTCAGGCCCAGACTTGTGCGTGTTGGAGCCCAGTCTTGTGCATGTTAAATCAAAGTCTTGTGCACTCTTAGGCCCAGACTTGTGCATGTTGAGGCTTGGTCATTTCCATGTTAGAGCCCGGATTTGCGTGCACTTGAAATGTGGAACTTGATCCCCAAAGTCCCTAAAAACTTGTCTTTTAGTGAGAAACTTCAACCATTGAAATTGACCAAAGTGAATGTGATCATGTGAGTAGTTCACTCATGTATGGCAATTCAAAACCATTCAAAAATTCTTTCTTTACAAGTTAGTTTTTGCAAAACAGAAAGATAACATTAGGAGGATCCATGGACACCACTGCAGAAGACCATTATTCTATCATGCTTTCAGGAAGACCATTTCACACCAAAATCGTCACATCAAAGACACCTTTAAGAATTACATTTTTCAAAAGAAACCGCAATCTACAACACACAATGGTCCATGCACGTTCTGCATGATGGTTGGACTTGGAAAACACTATTGTGGTTCTGGCATGGGTCAACTTAGTGTAACAACTATTTTTTTATATAACATTATAACAACTAGTTTCGTAAACCAAGTCTCGTCAACAGACAGCCAAAAACCCCATTGTCTTCAACCCGCTTCGGCGTCCTGGGTATGCATATCGGGTCAAATTTTTTATCAATCCGTATTCAACAGCATCGTCAGCTGAAATGATCAACTGTACGTTGCTCTGTGACTCCGCAACAATCCAATATTCCCCGTACGTTGTGTTTGTATTAACTGTGATATCATATTTACCGTCATTTTTCCTTAGATCTGCAACCTTGGAAAACACACTAGCATTTCCTACTTTCAAAACAAGGTCGACATCTGAATTGTTTACCACTCTCGTCTTGACAAGCACCATCACGCAGGGATTGTGCCAACCCTTTCTGCAAAAGAGGTGTTTGTAAGATTAGGACTCCCTGATGCACCAAAACATCACATCGCCTTGTAAGTCACAAATAAGGAAGTTTCAAAACTCGTACATGTACATTTGGCCCTAACTTGTACTTAGAAATAGAATCGATAAGGGAAGGGGTATGTTCACTGTAATACGTACCACTTACGCCTAGTTTTAAACGGTTTAGTAAACACTTGTATGTCATGTTGCAGTTGCCACCTCTACTATGTAGTATCTCCAAAATCCGTTTGTCAAATTTGTTTGGCAAAAAGCAATACGTTTTGCTAGTCAATACCCTCATTCACTATAACCTTTTGCCGAATCTTATTAAATATAGATGAAAAACACAACCCTAATACCAATAAACCACTGTTCACAAATTATATAATTGACCAACTCTGCAAATTATGAAATTTTAGCCTAGAATCCCAAATCGTTTAAAAAAAATCATTGTTGACTCATTTGATGATTTCTATTACAAATAATGAACTCAAGATGCATACATAAAGAGATGACAAACTGTTGGTATTCTCAATTGAAATTTTGACAGTAGTTATGTATGGAGAGTGTTTCAAATTGGCATTTATGAAGAGTGGGATTGATAGTAGCAGATCTTCGGAAGACATGGTGCTTCAATTTGCGGATGCATCTTCTTAGAAGGACATGATGTTGGAATTTGCGGATGCATCTTCTTTGAAGAACATGGTGTTGCAATTTGCGGATGCATCTTCTTTGAAAGACATGGTGCTTTATTTTGCGGATTCATCTTCTTTGAACGACATGGTGTTGGAATTTGCGGATGCATCTTCTTTGAAGGACATGATGCTTCATTTTTCGGATGCATCTTCTTTGCTTTTTAATTATATTGAATTAAGTTTGCAAATGTATTTGTTTTGCTACATCCAAGAGGACACATTTTTGAAAAAAATTGTTGTAAATTTAGTTATTTGTACAACTTTTTGTTATTTATAGTTGGATTTGTAAATTTTAGGTTGTTGTTCTAATTTTTGGGGTTTTTTAAATAAATTTTGAGTGGAATCTATTATTTGTCTTTTTAGATTCATCGGAGTTGATGAGGATCATTCATAACTCCTCAAGTTAATTTTCAAGCGATGGCGTAAATTACAAGAGACATTTTCAATCCTTGAATGTCGAATCGGTAAATATCTCCAAATATTTTTCCACAATCTTCTTTTTTTTGGGAAAGAATGGCAATGCTCGACATAAATTACTATGCGTCGTAGATTGCGGGGGCTACAGGATATACATGCTAGATGGATGAAATCTAGGGTGAAACCTAGGGAAACAAAATAGATGGGTGAAACCTAGGGACAAAATCTATAGATCCACACGAGGATCCACATCCCTCTTGGTTGCACATCTCGTGCACGGTACCATAGATAAACAAGCTAGTCTCTCGCTGTTGAGGACTAAAGGTATACAAGTGTATACTATCTGTATGAAACCGGGACCCACAAGCTTGAGGCTCATTTAGAGTCCTAAGTATTTCATTTATTAAAAATACGATCTATATCAAGTCAAATGAAGGCCGTTCAATCTTTTTTTTTGGGTATAATAGTGGTCTTTCATTACAAACGGTCTTGGACGTAAGATTTTCAAATAAAATAAAAAATAATTTGTTGCTCGTACATTGTTTTAATGATTATGATGCATTTCAACATTCCAAGAGAATTTTAGAAAATCATTGGAGCACTTGAATTACTACAAAGCATTCTGCAAAGTTTGGGGGTATGATTTCATTTTTGTAATTTAGTTTTCGTTATTTAACTTCTTTCAATTATCATTAAAAAAATATAATAAGTTTAACAAAATGTACATTTGATGTGAAGGATGAAGTAACGTCCATCAAGGTTATTTATATCCTAATTGAGGATAATTCATTCCAATCAAGTTTGTAACTTCTCATACTTTTCATTTTTTAATGATTTTGACTTAGTTGTTTTTAGAGAAAAAATAATAGCTCAAATATATTTTATTCTTATTTTAAAAGTTTTAAATCTTATAAGTTGATTTAAAAGTTAGGCGTACAAATTTAATGTTGTGCAAAAAAAAATTATAAACGAATTTAAGAAGTCAAATTCGTAAATTAATTTTAAAAGTAAAGCTTATCATTGAAATTTAGAATTTTAAATGCGAAGCTCATAGTTTCTTTAACTTTGAATGTAAAGTTTATAGTTACTCTAAATTTTAATGTGAGGCTTGTACATAACTTTGCAAATTATTATTTTGGATACAAATAATGTAAATTTCAAGTTTAATTTAGTTTATAATTTAATCTAGTTTAATATATTTTCATTTCATTTTATGATAAATTGATTTCATTCACGATAATTTCATTTTATTTCATGATAATTTCATTTCGATTCAATACAATTTCATTTCGATTCAATACAATTTCATTTAATTCAAATATTATTTAATTTAAAATCATTTTAATTTAAAATATAAAATCTATGTGGTTTTTCAAAATTTAATTATGCGACTTGTAAATCATCATAGTAAATTGTAAAATGAAGTAATTGCCACTGGAATATTAAAATGATAAAGAATCATTTTTTTTTTAAGTATGAACATTCAACGTGAAAAATAATGATTAAACTTATTGTTTTTGAGGTCATTGCCACAAAATATTACAACCAAAGAATTCTATGAAGATATTATTACCACAAGACCCGCTAACGATGGAGAATTATTCATTCACAAGATTGTAAGATTCTTTGTTGTAATTTTCTCTTTTATTTTGGACCACGATCATTTTTATTCTTGGATAGTAGTGTAAGAATCAAACCTTTTACCTATAATCACAAATTTCACAAAAATTTAGTAGAGGCCCTTAGTTAACTCTTAAAAAACAAGAGGTTTTCCTTGTTTTTGAGCACCATATTTACAGCTTTATGTTCATTTGTTTGAAAAGCTTGTTTCTGTACATTACAATGTACATCTAAATGAAGCAAAATATGAAACATGTTACCTTATTTGATAAAATTAGCAAAAAGAATCATTGCTACAAAGTAGGTCATTAAAAAGTACTCTGGAGACTTCTATTTGGTTTTTCCTCAAATCGAATGACAAGATGAATCTAAAATTAGAAACTTCAAAGACCGTATCAAAGAAATTTTCATTTGATACACTTCAAGAAAAACACGATTCAACATAACTTCATGAATTTATGCACGGTCAAAGCTTAGTTGACTTTGGATTATGCAATTTTTTTGATGTGTATATTACACTCAATATTCATTGTTTAAAAAATTAAATAGCTCCAATACACATGTTGGGAAATTTTGGAGGGTGGTAATTTTAATTTTTGCTGAAACTATCAATTTGGAGCTCAAAATATAGTTTTTTGACATGAAAAGCCCTCTCAAGGATGCTTTGTCCTTTAAAGGTTAAGTACTACAATCTTCCATTATATTATTATAAACCATACTATAATTTAAATTGTTTTTTACGTCTTCGTAAGACTTTTACTTTTAACAGTTTAAAGAGTTTATTGAGGACTAAATCAGACATGACTTTATATTGATCCACTTTGTTTTAATATGTCAAAATGGTAATTTTTATTAAATAATAGTTACAATCTTATAGTGAAAATTTATTAGTATTACTTATTCCCATAGTATTGCACAACAAAGTGTATGTGTAAAGACCACTTTAGAGAAGGTAACCTTGATATGTGCCATGTGACCATTTATCTCAGTGGTCTTTGTGTATCATTGGCTTACGATTAAATTTTGATATGTACATTAGTATCATACACAAATAGGATAAGTTCCAAATTGTGGATCAAATAGAGTGGAATAGAACATCTCCATTAGCACTTTGGACTAGCTCTATGGCTTTGAAAAATGGATGTGCATTGTTTGGTCAATAACTTATTTGGAGTGGGGCGTTGAACACAACAATCCAATTCAAGCTCTTAAAAGAACTCAAACTAGTGTGTCTTCTATTTTGAATTGCACATCATGATTGCACAATCCATGCATGGTGATTTGTAAATGGCTAACTTATTATTTCCAAAGTCTAATCGAGTGATGCCAGTGGGAAATTACATGGTATATCTTGTAGTTTTGGATACTTTTATAGTTGTTGGTGGAGACGCTCTTAATCCTGAAAGAATATACTAAGCCTGAGAGGTTTTTTAATTTTATTTTTATTTTTCAAACCACTTTGACCATGAAGAAATGAATTTATGATTTTTTTTTCAGGTCTCATATGTGATAAAAATTAAAAACTAAAACGTACCTACATCCTTAAAATGTAAATCATTTTGAGGTTCAAACTCAAAAATTCCCCTTTCTTTCTAAATTTTCAAGTTAACTTTTTTGGCGCATGTTTTTACACAAGCCATTGACGACGAACTCGGACGGAGAATTGCACTTGCAAATTAGGACAACTTTCCATGTAGCACCTAAACCTACAAGTGTGACATCATATCAACAGGAAAGTTGATGCATTACCATACGTGGACGGCATGGTCGGCAATTTCATGTCGAATAATTAATAAAAGTTGAAACAATGGAGGTCGGCACCTCCAAAAGTAATTATTAAGAAGTCGGCTATTAATAGTTAACATTCAATTTTTTTCCCGCGGCTAAACGTTTTCTTTTATTTTTTGTCTATGATTTTTGTTGAGTGTTATGTTTTTATTCTATTTTTTTTAGCTTTTTGTTGATTGAGACAAAATACTAGTGAAAATTTATTTATTTATTTGGCATTTTTTAGGAATTTTTTTCTGCCGACCTTGCCTTCCATGTATGGTAATAGTTATTTAAATTGACATACGGGTACTTTGGTCTTTGCGTTTTTGGTTTACAAGATTGATAATGGCTGAAAACCCTATCTGGAAGGGCTTGCTACACCAAACATGTAAGAGCATCTCCACCAGTTGCGTGCCCGTAACTGGCCCGGAGTGGCGGTTTGGCGAGTCCGCACAGTGGCCTGGCCTTCCGTGCCAGCCACTCTCCGCACCAACCAGCACTGCAACCTCCCTTCAAGGAAAATTCTTGGAAACTGCACTCTCGTCTCTCCCAGCTAGAGACATAGTCACGAAGAAGGTGGTCAAACGGATAGGGTTGATTGAGCCAAATAAACCTGCTACAATTTCTTTCGAAGGCACGAAAGAGGAGGGCTCGATTTCAGTGCCGCGCTACATATATGGAGGCCCGTAGCAATGAGGCCACGCCAAGGAGCCATTGGTGGGCAGCAACGTCTGTGAACAGTAGCCCGCATCTCCCTTCCCAGTGCGTGTCGAAGCACTGGTGGAGATGCTCTAATGCCACGTGATAAAAATATTAATGAAGGACCCTGAATTTTGTACAAACATGCTCTGCATGACATCAGCTATACATGGAAAGCCCGCCGTCCTTAACCCCTAAAGGTCCTCACCTCTTTTGCAAAAGTCAAAGCACTATAATTTGCATACTTTAAATATCACATTGAATGATTTATAATTTTTCATAGATAATCATCGACATTATGAAGGTATGAAAAAAATTTCAACATGATTGGAAGATATTTTGAATATTTACAAATTTTATGATGTAAACAAGGTAAAACTTCAAAATAAATATGTTTTTGCCAAATTTAATATCAAATATTATATTTAAGGTAGATAAAAGTTATATTTACATGGAGTAAAAAATTGAAGGTAAAGAAATTAAAAGAGACTTATGATTGAAGCATTTTTAGAAAGCCCTTTGTATTTTGGGCACTCAAAATTCAAATTTCTCAACGGTGGAAAAGCTTCAAATGAAGTTTGTTCTCCAATCCCAACGGTCAAAAGATGTATCATAACTTAACTTAAACATCTAATGAAAACACCAACTACAATAAAGCTAAGACACTTGATTTTTAGGGCCTTTGACCAAAAATCAAGCATAATTGGGTTGATTGGTCCTTTAGGGGTTAATGGCAAGGCAAACTGAAAGCCAGAGAAACAGTATGTAATTATCACCAGTTCACCCATTGCACTTTCCTTGAATACCTTGACAGGATGAACGTCATTTTGTCTGCCATCCCTACCCTGGAGACTGAACCAAAAAATGTAAGTTAAACAAAGCCAAGAAAAATGAACTTTATTTACAGGTGACGGAGCACTGGGCAAGCTCTGGCACAGTGTCATTGTAGATGACCTAATAACCGACCTGTACCATATCTCCAGCAGGTGTTCATTGAAAGCTTCTAATTCCAGTACTAGATGTCTAGATTTGCGTGAAAAAGAGCTTAAAGCATTGGTTTATGGGCCATCCACTATTATGCAGATGTTTGCTAAATCTGGAATCCAATGAATGCATCTCTGCTCCCAGTGCACAAGCCTGGAGCCCGGTGACCTTTTTTCTGTCTTATCTTCTCATTGAAAGCTGCTGCAGAACACTAACTTAGTGTCATGTGGGTTGTAAGTTGTAACCTAACTTGTGAACCGCGGCATGTGTGAGCTTTCTTGCCTGATGTCCTTGCAACCAAACAGGAGGCACAAGATACGAATCCCCTGACTGTTGATCATGCGTCCACTCCAATGCTCATTATGTTGAGTACGTTCATGAAATCACTGTATACTGTGGGTGGGTGAATGGCGTGGACACATTCATCCATTTGAACAAATTCTCATCCACGTTTGCAAATTTCTCATCTGAATTGGATGATTTTTACCACAACATATTGAAAATAATAATAATTAGTTAAGCCTCTCATAAATATCGACGATCACAATATATGATGATTTTGGTGTAGTTTAATACAATGATTTATTTATATTTATATTTGCAAAATTCTCATCTAAATTGGATGAATTTTACCACAATATTTTGAAAATAATAATTATTAGTTAAGCCTCTCGTAAATACCGTGGACCACAATATATGGTGATTTTTTGGTGTAGTTTGATACAATGATTTATTTATATTTTAAATTCAAGAGGGGTTCACGGGGCTACAATCACGAGGGTGAAGGAGCATTATTGGCCAATTTCTGTTGATGTGGTAAGGTAGAGGTAGCTACATCTTAGAATTGAAATACGTTTTTTGGACTAAGTCAACAACATCACTTTACAAATGATTCGTTTATCTTTTCACCAAAGGCTACTTGAGAATGTATTAAGTGTAAGTTTCAAAGGGGCCGTGGCACTAACCCAAACTCTAACTTAATCTCCATGTCCTGCTCTAAAACTGCACAATTACAAGATATAAACTACTTTCAATACATGAACATGATAGTTTGACTACATATTAGTTGACCATTATGAGAAGTTCAGCCAAGCTCATGCTACCATTCGGTGTTTGATGCTCTAAATTTGACAATCACGTCTTCGTTACTACATAAACTCTAGATAAAAAATTAATTTTATTTTTTATATTTTCCTTTGTTAAAATTAGCCAACCACTTCAAAACGAAGCAATCGGGATATTTTTAGCTGAAAAGAATCACTGGTTTGATATTCAATTACTGTGTGTAAGTTGAGTTAAAACAAAAAAAACACTTGTTGCAATGGGAAACTTCATTTAATAGTGCTGTAGTATGCTTGGCAATTGCTAAACCTGGTGTTCTCAAGAGGCCATGCCGTGGCAATTAATCCCCACTCAAGTCAACAGCCTATGACTAATTCTTGCATGCTGGGATCTACCATATGAACTTTTTGTGCATGTGATGATTCTCTTTCAATTCTCAAACACTCATGCTCAGAAAATTAAACCACATGCACTCAACCCTATCTGCTGAACTGTACTGTACTGTAGACGAAAAGAAACAGTGGCCCAAACACTCATGTGGACATTCATCTACTTTTTAAAGAATCTCGAGGGTGGGCATACCCTCAGAAGCTTTTTTTGTTTTGGTCTTTAAATTTTTAAGTTTAGGTTCATCCTATCATTCAAATTGAAGAAAGCGAAAAAATTAGTTTTAGGAGCACTTTTTGATGACCTACTTAGTAGCAATGAAAAAATTGCTGATTTTGAATAATCGAAGTAATTACATACTTTTCTTCATTTTGGTGTACAGTGTAATGTAACTTTAAAAGAATATCTCGAAAGGACAAGAAAGTTGCCAAAATGACCATCAAAAGAGAAGAAAAATTGCATGTGTGCAACCACTCTCCCTTAGAATATTGTGTCACTAAGGTGAACGGCTCTATACCCACCACAGTTCTAAACCTGCACTCTACCAAGAACGAACATTTTGAAATTTTGAATGTACCCATGGTGAAAAGCACCAATTTAGAACCTATGTTATTTCAACTTCAGAAATTCATAACTAATTTTAAGAACATCCAATTTTTTTTGATTCAAAGTATGTTGGTCTTTGCGTGGATTTGTCTGCCAGTGAAAAATCATGCTCAGTTCTTTTTGTGTCCCAATATATTCACAGCCCTAAAAGTAGCGGGTTTAGGGCAGGCTTCTATGTGGGGATCAGTCCTCAAAAGGAGGAAGCTCTACCGAAATGGGTGGAAACATGAGGATTCAAGTGTATAAATTTCATTTGTACCAAAATGGGTGGAGCATGGGTGGTTCTTGAGACCTCAATTCTTACCTTCTAATGCCTTCCACCCAACCGATCCCTACATGGAAAGAGGCCCTTAGAGCCTCCTCCCTTATGTCTTGCAACAAGTTAGAGCATCATCAATGCAGAAACGGCATCAAGGCGCTGTATCGCAAATTTTCAGACTGGTCTGCGGGGCTGCCTGTGTGGTGTGCCGCATCTGGATGCCTCCCCTCCAACCCGCTGTCCGAAAGCAACACTTCAAATAAGCCACCTCATGCAAAACAACAAGAAAAGAAGACACAACTGCCGTTCCTCCTCCGACGTAATATTCGGACCCTTTGTGGGCACGTTCCTGGGCCAAGGTAGCGGGCGCATGAGAAATCCTGAAAGTAACGGGCAAGACCGAAGAAGTGGTGTGAGCAGGAGCGAGAGGGGCGGTGCCGTTCCTGCATTGGAACGGCCAAAAACTTGTTGGGAGCCCCACCGCAGAAAAGGTAACGGACATGCGCCTTCTTCTGCGGTGGGTTGATGATGCTCTTACTCTCCCTTGCCCGCAGTATTTACAAGCAGCGTGCCCGTCAGTCCGTCAGCTTGGATCTCCACGGCCGTTGGATCAGTGGGTGGGAATGGAGGGACGAGATCATGTTAAGCGGCGACAGGCAATCTGCGCCTGGGTGACGCGGACGGGGGTTTAGGCGCTTTTACTGTAGCCCCGGATGGGCACTTTAGCCTCGGGGCTAAACCCCAAGAGATCCTCCCACTGGACTGCCTGCCTGCCTGCCTGCCTGCACCTGCAGCAGAGCAGGAGCAGAGCAGCACCAGCAAGCAACGCAGCCAGGCCCGCAGGCGAGAGCAGCAGCTTTAGCTTTGCCTTCGCCTTTGCAGACTGACCTCACTGCGTTCAGTTAGTTGCTGCATTGTGTGCATTGGCAGACGCCATTACATTCCAGCCTTTTGCGCAACAGCCCACACTGACAGTCGTCGCTCCATGACCCAGTAGCAGTAACTCACTCAAGTTGTAGCACTTTACTTTGCCCCACTCAATCCACAGCTGCTCTTCCCCTTTGTGTCAGTTTGACTGCGATCATGGCCCGCTTACAACTCCCGTCCGCCTCCCTTTCATTCCTTTGAGTGGGAATGGTGGAGTTCGGTCGCAGGGAGAACCTCCCTGAGATCAGCTGCACTTGATTGCAAGGTCGAAATGCTCAACCCGTTGCAGATTCATTGTGCTTTGCGCGAGGTGAGTCTTTCAGAAAATGAGAACGTAGATGTGGCATTGTGAATGCAGGCACAGAGGAGCTAGAGATGGTGGGGGCTTTCACGAAGTTCTCGTGCAGCCGACCAAGCACTCGCGCCCGGCACCACCATTTCTTGGTCAGTCGTCATCATTAATTACCCTAAAGTTCGGAATGCACGCCGTAGCGTGTAGGGAACAGCTTTTTCATTTCCAATGCGATAGGGTTCAAGAATGCTTGTGTGTGTCGCTAGAATTTCGTGAACCCTAATGTAGTACCGCTGTGGAGCAGGAAGGAGGCAACCGGATCAGCCCCGCCTCCGCGATATTGCATGGCGTGCCGCCCATGGAGACGTTCGAAGCTGTGGAGCATCCGTCGGAGCCCGTGGACGTGGACCAGCCAGCTCGGTGCCCGCCCCCGGAGCGTTGCATCACGCAGGTAGCTAGCAAACCGCCTCACGGTTCCCCGTGCTAGCTCTTGCCGCTGCGAAACCGAAACCTGATGCGTGCTTGTGCGTTTGTTCGCAGGATGGATTGAAATGGAAGGAGATGGTGGCGTGTCGGCGCGAGAAGAAGGCGTGGCAAGGCGACCACGGGGCGGGGATGATGATCCCGCAGCCACGCCGGCGCATTCCCAACAGCCCACGCGAGAAGTACCTGTTCATGATTCCTAGCGTGCCCGAGCAGCAGCAACAAAGAGTGGTGACGAGATTGCTGGAGTGAAGCAATTCTCCGTCCACGGACGCGGCGCGGGTGCCTAGTGGTGCAGGGTGCACAGATGCATTTGTACAATAGTCCTCTCCCGGTTCATTCCTGCTTGGTTTCCCCATTCCAAGCGTGGTAGAAGACCTAGGCCTTTGTACATAGTTCATAGTTTGCTACTTGCTTATTAGTCTCGGATTGATTCACCAGATAGCTTGGGCCCCCAATAACATTGAATTCTCTGCCCTGGTTTTTGAGTCGTCTGGTCGATTGAGGTTGATCTCCATCCCTCTTTTTCAATCAATGTTAGTAAAGCCATTCCCGCATGCTCTACAGCTGTACGTTGTTTAGCCTCTGCTTGGGTTTTTCCCTTTCCATTCTCCATGCTTCCTTGTGAATTGTGCTTGTTCCTTCTGTTGAGCATATTCAAAAAGTTGAAGACTGAGTGCAATGTAAGATATGGTTGTTCCCTTTGTTGAGTATATTCAAAAAATTTACAATTGTGAAGACTGTGTGCAATGTTGTAGACTGTGTGAGGAATCTCTGATGTTGTAGACTGTGTAAAGACTCTTTGATGTTGTAGACTGTGTAGATACTGTACTCTTTGATGTTGTAGATTGTGTGAAGACTGATGTTGTAGATTGTGTAAAGACTGATGTTGTAGATTGTGTGAAGACTGATGTTGTAGACTGTGTAAATACTCATTGATGTTGTAGACTGTGTAAATACTCTTTGATGTTGTAGACTGTGTAAAGACTCTGATGTTGTGGACTGTGTGAAGACTGATGTTATGGACTGTGATGTTGTGGATTTTGATGTTACCGTATTTAGGTGTTGTACTAGTTTAGGTAAGTTAGATTCGAGACGTTTGGATTTTATGAGTGTAGGGGAGAATTTGAACTATTCTGATTTTGATCAGACGTGCACACGACGGAATAATTAGTTTGGCAGCTCAGGTAGTAATTGTGGAGTCTTTTTATGGCATTATTCTTTGACGATAAGAGGGATGAGCACTTTAGCAGAAGCTATTTGTGTGAATACTTATTGCGGTCGGTGTGGTCGGCAAAACACCACACGGTGGGGACTGGGGTAGGGGTGTTAATAGCAGCCACATAAATTGAAATTGGGGTTACCCAGATGGGTCTAATGTCTATTGTACAACCGTGCAATATTCAATCTTTTTGTTTTGCTTTTCAAGAAAATAGAGGTACTTAAATTGGAAATGTCTGTCTGAAATTTCAAACAGGAAATAGGTACTTAAATAGGAAATGAATCTATGAAATTTCAAACAGCTATTCCCAGCAACCTCACTGGCCCTAGGTTTAGTGTCAGTAGAGTCTGTTGACCTGGCGGGGCTGGCCTTGTATTTTATCTCTCTCTCTTCTTCTTTTTTCTTTTTTTTTTTGGCACAAATTTTATCTCTCTTTGCAACGAAGGGTACTCCTTTGATGAATTGGGAGAATCAACCCCCACACTGGGACCAAAGATAAAAAACAAAAACAAAAGCTTGCCCCTATTTTTGAACATGGTGGGTCGCCCTAAACTAATTTGGGGTCGCAGATCCCAAACATAGAATTAAAATTTCCAAAAACAATCACCCAGACCCCCAAAATGAGAAAACCAGAAAAATGGCAGGTACCAATGTGGGGGTTGGTTCTCCCTCCCCTCCTTTGATTGTATCAAAAATAAAAATAAAAAGCTGTTCCCAGTGTACTTCGTTCTTTCATTTTGTCTTTGAGGTGAACACTGAAATTTTTTTGTGTGAATTTAACCCTTAACCCTTTGACGCGCCAGCGTCCATATTTGGACGCTGCATGATTTCTGACCCGTCCCCTCACCACATACGGTGATGTTTCTCATCCATCCAAAAATTCTTAATTCTTGTGCTAGTTGACTACCATTTGTACGGTATGGGTTTTCAAAATAAGATTACGTGAATTTTTGAAAAATTACAAAAGTGGTTAATGTCGAGTTTCAATCTTACTTCAAAAAGTGAGACCTTACACATGATTTTCCATAATATGTAGAATCAAATAATGGAAACCATACCATCTTGTAGTGCATGTTATTCCAATTTCGTTACAATATTTTTTGATTTTTTTGTGTTGATTTTGGATTTTTAATTGAATTTCAAGAGAAAACCTTGCAAAATTAATTAAAAAATGTTAATAATAAATATGGTGAATCGAACCTTACAGATGTGATCTTCACAATGACATTTACAACTTTGCTTTGTACATCAACTCCATTTCCGTTTTTTATCATTTATTTTATAATGAATCTTTGAAAACAATGTTGAATCGGGACCTTAAAGGGTTAAACGTCAAAGTAAGCCCCACGGGCTTTTTATGAAAGAATAATTTAGAAAAAAGTAGTTGTTCCTTAACCAAGGAACTACATGCCCATATCCTTTCCCTTGCTAAAAAGGGACCGGAGTTTCTATCTATCTATCTTCGTTAACCAAGACAAGCGAGGATTAGTGCATTGAAAAATTACTAAATAAGCTTGTTAGAATCTTCACTTGCGCCTCATTTGGGAGATTTTGGAATCAACCACACGCAATCCGACTAAATGATTTGAACAAGACTTAAGGTTGGGCAACTGAGGTCATTTAAAAAAAAAAAGTTCCGCAGTGCAACAGTGCCGTAGAAGTGGTTGGCTAGCACATTTGTTGCTTTCATTTTTTCCTCTCTTCCAAAAATTTAGATGCCTCTCGAGCTACCCCACGTAGGCCTTCTTGAAGTTTAAAGGTTAAGCCAAGTGACTACAAAAAAAAAAATTGATGTTAATTTTTATTCATTTTTGAGGGAATTGACCAATACTCTATAATCAAATGGCTCCCTCTAATAAGGTGAAATCAACCAATTTCATACTATACATATAGTGATTTTCTACTAAGAAAATTAAAGAATTAAATTAAAGAATATAAAAAATTTCGTCACAAAAAGAGCCTTGTACAGTTGTGGAATATGGAACTTGTGACCTCCCGATGTTAGCAAGGAGTTTCGACAAGTTTCCAAAGCCTAAGAGAGAGGACCAAAGGACTATTCATCCATTATAGAAGTTTGCAAACACATTCTAAAAAATATTGTGAGTAAAAAGTCAAAATGTTGGAAATAGTTTGTCATTCCATACCTCAAAAATACCTTAAAATTATGGGTAGTGAGGTCTACCTTGAAATACGTCCATAATGGGATTACTGCACTCCAATATCAAGCTACAAGCTCACTTATCAAGAGATGGAATAAAAATACCGTTATCCACTATGAATTATCAAATGCTTTGCAGTATGAGCCTAATTATTGGCTAATAATTTTCTCAAAATATGTAAATTCAATGTTTTTAATATTATTAGTTGTTACCAATGTTCTATTGGATTGGGGGCTGTAATATAGGTCCCTAGTCTTAATTTCGCCTGAAATAGGCTGGTACGTTGTGAAACTAATGACACAAGATTTCATTTTAGTTCATACTTGCAAAACAAATTCATGTATTTTTGGATGTATTATTTAATTATTTAATTATAGATGATATTCTATGTATTTTATTTTTTTCATCATATCACTAATGTTCAAGAAGTTTTTAATTTCGTAAAGCAATTGCATTAATGACGTAATATAATTAATAGGGAAAATATTAAAAAGAATTTAATCTAGTAAAAATGGAATATTTTTGGAATATTTCCAAAACAAGTTTTTTGAATTATTTTAGAATATACTGTACGTGTTGATGTCATTTAATCGGCTTGCAAACCACGTCGAATGCATATTCTAGTCACACGACTTGCTTTGATTTAATTAACTAATCAAATTTGGAATAATTTTTTGAGAACTCGCCAGTTTAAAAGGCGTTTGATGTAAAGGAACAAAAATCGCCGCCATTAATCTCTAACATCTACCTTGCTCACAAAATTCTTTGAAATATTTTTTGGATACGATACCTTTGTATTGTAGGAAATGAGGAAAAATATTTCCATTACTATATTTTCAATGAAATGTATCAATTAAGGTCACTGAATGCAATGTATTACATTTTGGTCCAAATACTATTTTATAGTATTATTTTAAATTATTAACATACATACAATTCTAGAATACCATTTCACAGTGGTTAAGCTTTTGCCAAAAAAATAATTTCTATGATCAATAGAAAATGTTAATTGCCACATTTCGCTTTTTATGCGATGTCACACTACTCATTTTGAATACCCTACCGTAAAAACACCCACGTAGCATAAATTTAACTTATAAATGCTTAGGATCTCTGAACAAAACTTAAGTATATAATAAAATGTGGCTTCTCATACTAGTTTTAGTTTCAATTTCAAAAAACACTTCTAAGAGCATGACAAACTCAAGGTACATCAATGAACTACCACCATGTTTCCAATTTTGTCTTCATGTACCAATAGTAAACATTTTTGGTTTGGATTTTACACCTCCAAAACATAAGGGAAAATTGGTAATAGGTTAATGTACTTTAACTCTTTCACGTCCTAGTTCAACATTGTTTTCAAAGATTCATTATAAAATGTTTGATAAAAACCAAGAAAGGAGCTAAAGAACTTTTGAAAACTTTTGAAGACCACCAAGCTCTTACACACCTCTTACACACCTAATAATGATAAACCACCAAGATCTTCCACAACTTGTAACTATTTGGAGTGAAGAAATAAGACTTTAATAAAGAAAAACTCACGATATCTTCTTCAAAATTTGATGGACTTTACGGATAACTCTAATATACCAATAAAAAAGTAGCACCCTGAAATGATTGATATTCGTTCATTTTCATTGTGAACTATAACTTTTTGACCATTTGTAAGCCACTTTTTGGATCTAACATCCATGCAGGGTTAGGGCATCCATGCAGGGTTAGGGCATCCATGCAGGGTTAGGGCATCCTCAATCTTCACGGCAAGAAGGCCCGCCAACGGCACTTTCCCGGGGTGGAGCCTCCTACGTGACCCAATCCCGCCGTCAAAGGCTGCTGTAAGTTCACGGCCACTCCAAATGAACCTCATCAGCCGGTACTTTTATCTCCTTTCCCGGAGCTGGAAACTCCACACTACAGCAGGTCAACTGGCGCAAGAGCTGCAATTGAGGAGCGCAAAAGCTCAGGATTAGCGGGTACGTCAATCGAGGAGCGCATGAGCGCAGGATGAGGATACAAGAGCGCAACAGGGTTGGGGCCGCTTCAACGGCATTTTTTTTCCCATCTTGTTGCCAAAACAAAACAGACACGCCAAATGCGGGTGGCGTGCCACCTTGCCGAGGCAAGATTGACGATGCCCTTAGAGGATTAACGTGCCACCTATATAGAAATTGCTAGGTCTGATCACCTCACAGAAAGCTCAGCAATGATCCAAGTTGGCATAAGGTTTTTAAGGAGTCGGGATATCAAACCCTTCTCCATCGGTGGATCTATAATAGTTTTATTTTTATTTTTATTTTTAAACACTCTGGAAATCATCAAGGCTCTACAATATTCTTCTATAAAAAATTTAGAAAGTGTTAGGGGAGCAGATAACATGTAGTAGCCTTCATGCGTACTGCCTTTACATCCATTCCATGGTATGGAAGTTCATTTAGAAAAGGGAATGGATAGAGCCGGTCGTTAAATGTAGTTGGAGAGGAGTGAAAAAATTGAAAAAAAAGTATAAAAAAAAACCACCCAAAAAAAAACATTGCTAGCGCCTGTAGCGCCAACGAATTTTTCAAATTTTCATTTCTATTTTATTTATATTAAGGAAAAAAAAGAAGCTATTAGCCACTGTTGGTTGGCATGTTGATCTAGTGCTGACATTAAGTCACTATAATATCTTTTTTAATTTAATTTTTTTTATTATGTGCTTAGAGCTTTGAGATCTTATTGACCTTCTCCTCCTAGTTGCCATTACCTTTTCCTTCTTGTAAAAGAAATTAACTATTGATTTTGCATGGATGACGATGTCGAATATTATGAACATTCTCTTCAAGGGCAAGGGAGAGCCAGTGCAGGCTACTGCATGGGCTCAATAGACTATCATTAGCAAGAAGCAACCAACTCAACTTTAGGTAAGCTTCACTGATTTGAAAAAATCTCATATTCCAGAATCTTGTATGCTATTCTTTAACAAGATGCGGCTAGATTGGGAGGTGAGTACCACAAGGGCTAAAGAACCTTAGAGCATTCCCACCCATGCATGCTAGGACTAACTCTCTGAAATCATTCATCTATATTTGAAAGGCCCTTGCATTTATACTTCCCCACCCTTGCACGCCCCTCACATATCAAAATTGCGCATCAAATAGTCAATGGACCAATCACAAGCAGAATGTAAGGATATAGTCAACTAAATAGTGATTTGAAGGCCCATTTCATAACACGTTAGGATTGAGAGTTAGAGCATTCCCACCCATGCACGCTAGGACTAACCCTCTCAAATTATTCATCTACATGTAAAGGGCCCTTGCACTCACACTCCCCCACCCTTGCACGCCCTTCACGTATCAAAAGTGAGCATCAAATAGTCAATGGACCAATCACAAGTAGAATGGGAGGAATAATCATCGAATAGTCAACTAAATAGTGAGTTGAAGGTCCAATTTCTAACACGCCAGAATCCATAGTCAAATGGTATTTTGAAAGGCCCCTTGAAACTTTTCATCTACTTCTGGAGTGTGAGAGACCCTCTGAGGCCATAGTGGCCATGCTCTCAAGAAGTGTTTTTGAAAGGCCTTTGGCACTTTTCATCTACTTCTTGAGTGTGAGAGATTCTGGGATGGCATGAGTGGCCCTACTCTTATGGAAAAGTTGGGCTTTTTTTATGAAAAGCACTCACTGAGCCAGAATAAAATTATGAATATTAAATTTTTTCTCTTTATACGAAAACACTCATTACAATTGAGACTACAATGCAGCTAATTACCAGCACCCTGCACCAACCCGTATTGCATCAGAGCATCCGTACCGTTCCTCTAGAGAAGTCGCCGCGCTCCCCTACGTTCGCGGGCCTAGGCTGAAAAAACTCTCTCACCGCGCCACTAGCAACGGCCTCGTTCGTCCCGGCCTCTTCAAATATGGACCCAGACTCGCCATTGTTTAGAATCCCTCATTTTCTCTAGCGCGCCCATTCCTCGGAGTTTCTGACAAAGATTTGGGCTATTCTTGGGTTGCTCACATTCGAGGGTCTGTTGGGCTGAGACTGTGGCCTCAAAATAGCCGTAAGCTTAACCCCGTCTTTCGGCCCTCCAGTTGCGTGGCGTCAAAGATACCCCGGCGCTGCCAAAAAAGGGCCAGTCAACGCGATTGAAGCGGAGTCCAGGCCTGGTAGAGTGGAACGGTTCAATCTCGAGCCCTGGAAAACCTGTTTGGCGAGTGGTCCCTCTGGAGAAACGGTGTGGATGCTCTTACTGCCATCCAATTGGCACCAACTTATTTTCCCAACTGTGTTAAAGAAGTTTATTTGGTATTAGAGATATCCGCTAAAACTTGGACCATATAATTGTAATACAACGTCCTTCACCAACCAACCTAGGAACCATGATTTGGCAACCAACAACAAAACAAACACCAAATTATATCCTTTTTGTATCTAACCACCCATTATTAATGTTGTTACTAGTACTTGTTATTGGTTACTAAAGTGTCTATTCTCGAAAGGAAAGAGTAGTCTTGCACCAATGACCCTTTGTCCGGTGGGCACTGGCTCAAAACAAATAGACACTGTATTCACGCCGGCCTCAAAAGAGGACCGAAGTTTCTATATATATAGAGATATCCGCAAAGATACATGGTGAGTGGACCTTCTTTTTGTCTTCCACCTAGAGTTTGAGGAAAAAGCATAAAGTGTTGGTTGGCTCTACAAGAAATGATATTTGGGGTGCAAATGAGATTTTTGTGCTCTGAAGAGCTATATCAAATGGCTCAAAGGCAATGAATATCTACAACAAGTAGAGGCGTCGTTTCTCACTCAGGAGGATCATGTTCACTGTTTTTCTTCACAATACACCCTTGTCCTACGTGACGAATTGCATTCACCAAGTCCAACCAAAAAATTGGTGAGTGCGAAATGGCGCCGCTTGACTCATAGAGGGAGTGAAAAATGACGCCTTCTCCTTGTAGTGACCGAACATCGTTGTCAAAATCGTCAAGAGAACAAGCTGTAGGGCCGAGTTGCACCCTCCATTCCCAATTCCCATTAGGCATCCCTGCCATGCACTTTGAATGCCCCCACAAAACCAACTTTTTTTTAGCAAAAATACATCTTATGTTCCATTTTTATTTGATTTTTATTATTATTTTATTATTTTTGACACACATAAAGGGAGACCTTTACTGCAAGAAAGGAGGCAAGGTACAAATACATGCCAACCCCACCACGTCTGGCGAGGCCGAGGGACACCTAGACTGGGTAAACGGGACTAAGCCTAGGACCTAAAAAATTTCCAGCGGGGGTGGTCACTGTCCGAGGTGGTGAACACCCTCTTTCTACACCATAGAGTTATGAACTAAGTGATCTTCTGAGCCGACTTATCCAGGTTGGACGCAAGCGCTTATGAGCTTCCCTCGTTGATCTTTCCCATGCGAGACGGCCATAATCAATCATGTCAAGCCACATCTTTCTACTCAGTTTTTCCCCGTCCCATGCAGTGTTCACTACTAGAAAATGCACTCCAAACCAACAAAAAACCAACACAATTCTGTTGATTCCTGCACTGCATCGACCATTTCAACAGATTTATGATTTTTCTGTTGAGTTTGTTAAAACTACCACCGCATTTTTGTTGATTTCAGCACTAGTAGAAATTCATTACCAAATCAACAAAAAATCAACTGATTTGTGTTGTTTAGGGCACTGCAATGACCGATTTCAGTAATTTTTAAACTTTTTGTAAAAATCAACAGTTTGCTACCTAATTTTTGTTGATTTAAATAGTGTTATGACCAAATCAACAAATTTTCAGCAAATATTGAATCTTTTGGAATCTTTTGGAATCTTTTGGGATATTCTAGAATCTACTGGAATACTATGGAATCTATTGGGATATATGGAATCTTTTGCAATTTATGGACTCTACTTTTCAAAAGGTGATTTTGTATACTTTTGGGCAATTTTGGGCATCCATGACAAATAGATCCAATTGGTTTTAAAGTCTTTACAAAATCTCTAACAAGATTGTGAACATAATTACCAAAGTTGAAAGGCATCAAAGCACACAATTATGACTTTCAACACATTTAAAACATTTAAAACACCCTCATTTGGGCAACATTTAAACACCATGGTTAAAGTTCTATGTACTCTAAATTTTGAATTTTATTTGAATATTATTTTTGAATATGACCTACATCTAATTGTGTAGAGTACAAAATAATTTATTTTATTATTATAAAAATAAATTAATTGTGCAATATAATGCTTGCAAATCCCAAAATTCAGAAGTATTTTCCTCAACTACGAATGGATCCGAAAAATTTAAATTTAAAAAAAAAAACTCTAAAGGCATATAGAATTTGATTCTATTGAGGTGCATGATATCTTATTTTCCATTGTAGGGTCTTTTTACTTGATCAAAATGAACAAATTAGACAAATTCTGGAGGTTTTAAACAAAAATAATCTAATTAGTGTGTCCAAAAAGTGATACCCTTAGCTGACACTTGCCCCTTTACCCCCTTTGTCATTTAGGGGTTAACTTATTCATTCACAATTTACTGATTTTAATTTAAAAAAACAAAAAAACAAAAAAACAAAAAAATACAAAAAAATACTCAGCAGACTTTGGCGGCCATTTTGTCATAGTAAAATAACTTTTTTCAAAAATCCTTAGACTAAACAAAGTTGGGAAATCAAGTAAAGTTTCATCTCCAAAAACTCGTTTGTGATTTTTAGCCTCCATTGAAAAGTTATAGACAAAGTTCAAAGTGGGGTAGTAAGGAATATTTTCTTTGATATTTTCAAACACCCTCTCTGAATTTTGTCTACAACTTTTGAATGGAGGCTCAAAATCACAAACGGATTTTTGGAGATGAAACCTAACTTGATTACTCAACTTTTATTAGTCCAAAGATTTTTGAAAAAAAGTTATTTTACTATGTTAAAATGGCCGCCAAAGTCTGCTGAGTTCGAAAACATTGTATTCTTAGTGTATATGTAAGAAGCAAATTCAATTTTACACATCAAATTCATTTTACAAATCAAATTCAAAGGTAGGTGAGTTGGGTAGAGTGTTGAGGTGTAACCAAAAGGTTGGGAGTTCAAATCGAGATGCCAGCCGTTAGTATGAGGCTTGGCTGCCCAGAGAGGCCGGGCAACCAAAAAAGGTTTTGCTGCCCGAAGAATCCGGGCAACAAATTATTTTTTTATTTTTATTTTTAAAATTTTAATTTTGACCGGATCAACAGAAAATATCAATAGATTTATGTTGATCAATGTCCAAGTCAACGCGACCTAATCAACAGAAAATATCAACGCTCCTCTGTTGATTTGGACGCTGAATTTTCTAGTAGTGGTTGCTAAAGGCGACTTCATTGCGCTCTTTTCAAAGGGACCATATGATCACGCCTTTCAGAATGAGCCACAACCGGCTAACATACTTGAGCCGACTTAGGGTACGGTATGCAAATATATTGTGCTTCTAGGTTATGGGTAGGGAATAACTAGGCGGAGCCACTACTAGAGAAATGGGGTTCCGGTGTAAGAGAAAATCAACAGAAATTCTGCTGGTTCGTGTGCGGGTTAGGAACACTTGATTCCGGATCACAATCAGCAGAAACTGTCTTGGTTCGGTGTTGCTTCAATGTCCAAGTCAGCAAGAGTTTGCGATAGTAACTACCAGTGCTACATGTACACGTGACATTCTTTTGGTTTTGCATTTGCTTTTGGAAGGCCCAAACTTGAGATTAATTTTTTTTTTCAACAACTTTAATTTCTCTTCTACATACACTTCTTCTACATACACTAAGGTCTGTCCATGCCAAGGTCTAAGTCTGTGTGTACCAGACTACCAGTACTTCTCGTCATGAAGTACTAACTATATAGAAGTATAATGGTTACTAACTATTTAGAAGTATACTGCCTACTACGGCCCCCCTCTCCATCCCATTGCCACCACTGCTTCCAGGTTCTGGACTATCCTTCACAAACTTTGCAAGCGGAGCTCTCATCTCTGGGTTCGGCACAATCACATGACTCGCATTCCCTCAACTTCGTCTCTCACTTCTTTCCTGTCAGAACCGCCGCCGACTTCGCCCTCAACAACTGAATGCTGTTCCTCGCTGATAGAAGGGTTTCATTGTCATCGTCCTCCTCCTCCAACACCGACGCACACGCGTTCTCATTATCCAGCTCTCGCCAGGTTTGCAGCAACCCTGGACACAAAGCTCGAGCTTTCTGGACGACTGTCATAGCTCCACCTCCATATCCACACAGGACACATATCTGCATCAACAAATAAACCCAATCACCCCGTCTCAGCTCCTCCAACATCCACACTCATCATAATTCTGCCATTGCCAACCTCATCATATAACTCTACATATCGATAAAAATACAAGGAAATTATGGAATAACAGCCAAATTTCCTCACCGGATTGGTCACTGTGAACTTGCAAATGCGACACATCCATGGTCCCTTCGGAACCTTCGGCACCCCATAACATGCTTGGTAGACCTGTCCATGCAACGCATTCTTCTTAGCAACCATCGATCGCAAAAAATACGTCTCAACACGGATAACGTTCACCAACCTAAGTCAACAGTGTCTCACCACAAGGAACACATCTACAATCATTCCCAATATAGCATCGGACACTCCGACCCTAGCAAAACACCACATCGACGTAGTACACTACGTATGCGAACACGTCAAAGCTGTGTGGCCACCGCCCAATCCCACGCCCATGCTCAAATTCTCACCTTCACCGGACACCGGTCACAAGACAGCAGTTTGTTGTAACTGGCTGAGCTGAACGTCCCACACACATCACATCTGCACTTCTCGCCCTGACCCAACTTATTGCCCTGAACACCTGCACCTCTTTCGTTTCTCCATGTCGAACTTCTGCCGTTCACGTCCGACGTCTGGGACTTCTCCCTCTTCTGTATCTTACCACTGCCCGCCAGATGCTCCACCGACGCTCCCGTCTTCTTCTGCTCTAAACACAACCCTCTCTGACGGGAACTGTACAAAGAGAAAAAGCGACATGAGAGCTTGTCAGAACCGTGCTCCATGTCTCACAGAATCGAACCTACAGATATAACGTGACCCACGAAACAGACACACCAGCATAATGCGATTTACAAGCCGAAACTAACTGGTACAAAAACAACCTAACGGACGGCACAAACTGCACTGCATCATAACAATCCAAGTCCATTCTCGCAGAAGTATGAAATTCGAAAGCAAGCACCGTTTCAATTGTTCGCCACTATCCATCGATCCCTGGATCTCACTCACAACGCCCTCCTTCACCCTCCTCAATCCAAGCACCATTCTTGGTTTCTTCGCATTCAGCCCCGGCAAGGACAACTCAGGTCTCCTCTTCAGCACCCCATTCCCTGTATTCCACCCTTCGTTTGCCCTTGCCCTTGCAATTGCCTCAGCTTCTGGTTCTCTGCAACACGCACTCCTTCACCTGGAAGTCCTTTTCTGTCCTTTGCCTGCAACGCCTCCCGCACTGCCATATTGCTTCTCTTCGCCTTGCTTGAACGCACCTGCTTCCGAACGAGGATACCCTGTCCAACGAACCCGTCCTGAAGCTTCTCCTTGGAGATGCTACTGCCTGCGGCTGATGTCACTTGCGACACCTTGCACACAAATATCTCTCCCTTCTCCAATGCACCATTCTCTGCTCCTGAGCTCCAGGTCTTCCCTGCAACCTCCACCTGCGCATCTCCGCTCTGGTGCCACTCCACTTGCCTTCTCTTTGGACCCCCGGCCTGGCAGACCTCTCGCCACGAGGAAATGGGCAGGACTTCGTTCCCAAACGCCCTGTGCCTGCTCCTGGTCCAGTTGACAGACAATCTGTCTGCACTGCTGCTGATGCTGTTGCCTGCTGTGTCCCGGCAACTCTCGGAACTGCCAAGTGATCTTCCTCCTCTGCAACCTCAAACACCGACGAGGCACCTGGCCCATGCATATCATCATCATCATTCTTCCCAGTTAACTCCAACATACTTCGGACTTTCCGATTGTGCACGTCTTCTTTCCTCTGCACTTCTCTCATCAAACTACCCTCGCTTGCCTTCCATGCTATTCTCATGTCATGTGAAGGACCCACCCAATCATCCTTCACCTCTTTCACTTGACCACCTGTGACACCAGTAGCAGACTCTACGGGCGCCTCTGACCTCTTTTTCGTCATAGTACCCTATACATACACATTCTTGCAAGAGTTCAATTCTAGCTAATCTGACAAAAAGATGTAAAAAGAAAAAGAGGCAATTGTAAAAGATAGAAACACAAACCTCCTCCCAGACTTTGACGTGCTCACAAGCTAATCTTCGTTTCACTGCCAGAGACGCTTTGACATTATCTACAGCAAAGCCCAACTGGAACTCCACACCGTGACCCAAAGCTTGATGCTCCATAGCCCTAAACATCGCCTCTGTCAAATCAGCTGGCAACTTTGCCCTGCACCACCACATGGAAAAAAACATTCAACCATTTTGTTTAATCCCTACAGCAACAAGGATTCATGGATTTTAAAATGACAAATTCAATCAATCACACTGTGAAAAGAAACGATTCAAACGGGACCAAATTTTATCACTGGAATTAGTGAAGAACATTGCAGGTGTTGGTCAAACAAGAAAGAAATTTGAACAAAAGGAAGTTCACATAGAACCTACTCAAAACTACTGAAAAAAAATACGAGGGCTTGGGACTAAGAAACGGCATGTCACTTGATATCTTCAGGGGTGTTGGGCAGCACGGCACGCAAGGCACACTCAAAATATGATGCAGCTTTCAGCAAGAGCTCAATAGCATTCCTCTTGCCCTCTCATCAGCCCAACTAGTCATGTTAGACATTTGAATAAACTAGCACAGCTTTAAATACTCTATCTTACTATTCACTCTATTTTTTCTCTCATTGTTTACCCTGTACCAATTACCAATATCGCCTTGTTTCTTACAACAAGTGATGCAACTCAGTGAAGTAAATGATATTATTGCAGGAGACAAAGCTAATACTCCCGCTGTCCAAAATTAACCATCCTATTTTTCGACATGTTTTACCTTAACCCATTTTTTCGGTCAAAAAAAACAACGCCTCGGTACTTAAAAATGGTCCATCTTTAATAGTAGTATATAATTTTAGTGTCACTCTAATTGCCCGCCCCGTTTGAAGTATAAAACATAGGACAAATATTGCCCAAAACTAGAACAGAAAAATAACATGCCTTCAGTGACTTTAGGACTGTAACCCTCTGCAGGTGCTCTTGGTGTTAAGCACGTATTCGCTTCTTGCAATGCCAGAACCCCAAGCAGTTGAAGCACCGACAGCAACTCATAATACACACTTCCCAGAGCGATTTCCTGTTCATTCAATACCTCAACCACCGTCAATTTTCAATCAAAGTGAAAATGGCTCAATCAACTTTGAATAGGTGCAACAAAACAGAATAGGTCCAATTGTTTTTTAGCACTTTTTTTAGTAGGTCAGATAAAGACTTCTTTTTTGTTTCTTTTTTGACCAACATACACAATGTTCTCATTCATTCTAGTGATATAAAATTTGACCCCATCTGAATTATGTTAGTCAGTTTCAAACCATGAACCAACCTTTTTCTCATCTTCCACATTGGTCCAATCGAAAACGATTCCTGAGCTCAACTTCTCACCTGCAGCAAGCAATTGTCAGTTTCAATGGTTAAAATAATGACTACAACCTAAACCTCTAATAACCAAAAAATCGTAACAAAATGTACGAATAGAAAGTAGAAATCATACCCTACGTTTTCAAAGCTATTATCCTCTTCCAAAGTGGACTAAACGTTTTCAGCTTGAGTTAAAACAGCAAAAAAATAAAACAGCTGAACAAGAAAAAAACAAATGTTGCTGAACAGCAACCTCCAGTCACGAAACCCAATAGCATGGGAAGATAATTCACTAAAGCCTTTTCCAAATCGGCAGCTGTGGGAGTATCTGCATGTACATTTCCAAATTCACAAATGAGTGAAGGCCTATCTACAAAGGAAAAACAAACAACACTATTCAGCTACAAAAACAGAATATACAATTGTTTTCTCAATTGACAACCTGCCGATAACTATCCTTCAAATTCCACAATTTTCAACTTCAACTGCATTCGATGCAGAATTAATTTTTTCTGAAGGTTCAAGTTCGTTGACCCCTAAAGAACCAAGGATTCATGGTTTCAAAATGACAAATTCAATTGATCATATTGTGAAAAATAGAATTCAGATAAGAACAAATTTTATATCACCGGAATCAGTGACGAACATTGCATGCGTGTTGGTCAATCAACAAATAAATTTGAACAAAAAATAGGACCTACTCCCAAAAAAAAACCTGAGGCCCAATATTGATAACTCTTACTCCCTCCGTCCTAAAGTTATTGTCCAACTTGTTTGCTTGGTATTTCTTTGAGCCAATTTCATTGATCATATTGTAAGAAACATGATTAAAAAAGGTTCCAAATTATGTCACTATAATGATTGAAGAACATTGCATGTGTTCATTGCAACCGAAATAAAATTAGCCACAAGGAAGTAATTTTTTGGCCTACTTAATAAAACACTTTCAAACATGACAATAACTTTGGGACGGAGGGAGTATCTTTCAGAGGAAAAAAAAAAACTAAATTACAGAGGAGATTTCTAACCTTGCTGGTGGACCTTCTCTCCTCGAGATGGAATTCTCAACGCCATCTCTCAGCTTCTGCTGTACGGGCGCCCCAGAATCTTCCAACGTTCTGGCAGCGGCAGGCTGGTTCAAAATCACGCTCAGTGACACCATCCGCCCATTTCGTGGGCTTGGTCCGGCCAAAGGCGTCCTCGGACTGCGAATGCTGTTCGTCACGGTGCCACCTGCTCTCCCAGAAACAGACCCACAGCCTTTCATCAGAGGCCCTGCTGTTCTGAGTGCTGTCGACTTTCCGGCCTCGAGCCCTCTCCTGCCATCCCCCCAGCCTGCATGACCCTCTTCCCCTGCGTCTGCTTTCCAATCTCGTGTACCAAACTTCGGCTGCTGTTGCAGCTTCGTCCGAATCCCCTTCTTCGCTTTCTGCCGGTTCACGCCTTGAGGTACCCGGATCACCAGCGTGGTCCCGCCCTCTCCTTCGACTGATCATCGCTCAAACTCCTTGCCGCAGCCTCCAAGTTCTCCTCCGTCACGTTTGTCGCCTTCACTTCTTGGTGCCGTCTAGGAACCAACAGCTTTCGCCTCTTCGAAGAAGTCACCATCTCACCGCTCCACGCTCTTGACAGGTCTCGCTTTAAACCATCCGGTCTCGTCACCGCCTCCTCCACATTCTTGGACCCAATTCTTGCAGTCTCCGAGGTCAACTGAGGCTCCGCTTCCTGCTCAAACGAACTCTCGCCCAGGCTGCCGTCCGTGGCGTCTCCACCATCTGCACCACCCGATCCGAGCCACTTCCATTTCATATTGCGTCTCTGTTTTCTCTCCAATTTGCCTGCCATACAAACCATTCCGCGGGTCAGAAAACATTTGCAATCAACAACTAAAGAACCCAACTAGCATTGACAACCCTCCCTTTACTGTGACGGATATGAAAATTGATGCACACAAGGATCCCCACAAAACCACTCGCCTGTGCTTGCCCTCGGCTCATTGCCTTCCACCCCATTGTCGAATTCCATCTCCGATCTCCCAGGGCACCCTCCTGCATGCCCCCTCATTCCCCCTCTCTTCACCACCAGCCTTTGCCCAGCCACGTTGCTGGATGATGGACATCCCAACGGCGATGGAGATCCCACCACCTTGCACTGATCCTCTAATGCCGATGACAGTGCATTCGTCTGTCTCCCCACTCCCATGTCGACACCATCCGAAGAGCAGCATTTCCCTATCCCGGACCCTTCATCCACTACACTAGGCACCCCTGTCGTGTGCGACCCTTGCAGCACTCCAGGGCCTCCCTTCTCACTCAAAACACACCCTCCGTCCGAAAGCCTGCTCGAAACATTCTCTGACCTGTTGGAACAAACTCCTATGTTCGGCGAAGCCTCACGTGCTGTCCGTGGACTGTCTCTCCCTCCTACTGCTGCTGCACCCCTTGCAGCGGTGTCCGAGAACACGTCTTCTTCATTACCGCGTTCATCGCCCACCTCCTCCACGCGAGAGTCCACAGTGCACTTTCTGACATCCATGTCTGGCTGCTCGACCTGTGAGGGGTCCTTCGTACCATTGTGGTCGCCTTCCCCCTTCCTTGAAGCCTCCAATGTGCTTGCAAGAATCGTCTTTTCCTTCAAGCAAACTTGTCCCGCGAGCCTGCAAAATAATCACGACCCACCGGTCCTTAAGTCATCAGCATCAGCATCAAATGCACAAAGCCGGCATCTGCTTTCTGGCACAAGCAGCACTACTCCCAAACTCAACAGCCACCATCAAAATTTGCCCGATTGCACACATCTGTCTCTGTACCCGCCTCACACTTCCCAACGCTAATGTCGCACTCAGCTAGCCCCTCACCTTGGCACAGCTTGCCCTCTCACCGAAGGACTCGCCTTCCTACATTTCGAACAGCTGCACTGGGTGTCCTCTCTGCTCAATGCCGGAACTTCCAGGCCCTCCTTTGGACTCGCCGCATTCATTGCCAAACCTCTTCCATCCAAATCTGCAACAGCCACTTACAACTCTGTTAGACAATCGCCATGCCTGACTGCAGCTTTAACGCCACTCAATTTCCTGACCAACACTCCCAGGCACACAAACCCGCATGATTCTCAGGAGAGCATACACGCATCACAAACCTAAAAACCCACTCATACCCACAGCAATGCGAGCTACATGGAATGCAACCGGAGATTGCACATCAATGTGCTCACCTTCCTTGCCCTTGCCTTCACCATGACTTTGACTCAACTTGCTCGGAATCACTTCGTCATTCTCCACCTTGGATGATTCCAATCCAGGATTCGCCATGCTCTCTGCCTCAGGACCGCCCCGCGACCGCTCTCTCCCTTGCCTGTCCATCACGGTGCCCTGTTCCTCCTCACTCCGCCACTCCCTTCCATTTCTATTCGTCATCAAACTCTGACGCATTTGCATCTTCTGTTCATCGACCGATACTCTTCCCAACTCCACTAGTCTCTCTACCACATGCTGCTGCTCCATAAACGTCAAACCCGGTTGGTCTCGCATCTGAAATGCACGCAGGTTCGGATCCTGCTCCATCCGGAAGGTGGATCCGTTTGCACACCCCAGCTCCGACTCGTTCTGGGCCAGCTGATCTCTCACCAGTAACTCCAGAAAACTCGCACGCTGGCCACTCACACAATTGGACCGGCCATACGCATCCAACTGGCCAAACGACTAAGCTTCCGCTCCACTAGTACTCGCCATAAAACCTTTCAGCTGTGGGCCTGCTGCTGGACCTTCCAGTCCCATTGCTCGGTAAGTGAACGACGACTGCATAGCCGTCTCCAGGAGCCTTTGCCCCGTCTTCTTGTTCAGCTGCTCCAACACCCCCGAACTCAGCGAATCCAACGTCGTCCTGTTCTCCGACGCCAAGTTCCGAGACGGACCCACAGCTGTGTACGGTAACACCTTCGCCGCCAACTTCTCTGACCCGGATGGCTCTCTTGGGGACTGAAGATCTCCGCTCCTGCTCGACATGTCCGACTGATTCCGCAACGATTCCAGGGACATAAGCTTCTCTTGAAGCTCCGACACACCATCCGCTCTGATCTCAGCTTGCGAAGCATTATGCGGCATCTGCCGAGGGCTCTTACTAATTGCAGTGGAATTAGCTGCGCTGACTTTGGCTCTTCTCCACACCTCTCCACAATACCATTCTCCAGATTCTCGGCAGAGCTTCCGTGGACCGACTGGCGTGCGCCCTCCTGATCTCTCGTCTGACTGGGAATACCAGAAAAGTTGGGCAGGTTCGCTGGATTGAACTGCTCAAGGTTGTGCTGCAACTTTCCGTCCCACACTGTCAAACACCCACATTATTACCACATGAGTCCAGGATATCAAGCGCTTGCATTCCCATCTCGTATTGGTTTCGACAAAACAAGCAACTTCCTGCACCCTACTGCACCAGATGAGGTACCGAGGACGACAGAATTGAGAGAGAGCCACTCAGGTGAATAATACCACACAAAACAATAACATGATGCGTTCAGCGGTTCAGCCAACAACCTTTGCTCATGACTTGCTCGAACAAATGAGACTTCGGATGCTCCACACTCGATGTTGCAATGGCGGAGAAAGACGTCCCAGCCGCCTGCGTATGCTGAGATGGCTGCCCCAACCGAAGCTCAAAACTTGACGAGATGTCAGCGTCTCTCATTCGAGATTCCTGCCCCTCGCTCAATCTCGTCGCCAGTGGATGGTTCGCCCCTGTCCTCAAACCACCGCTCATCTGCTGCTGCTGTTCCATAAAAGTATTATATCGCGGACCTCCACCATTGTTCATGAGACCGTTGCTCATGGGTACGTGGCCCATGCTCTGAAACGTGCTACTGGCCCCCATGTTCACCTGAGCCCTGGAATAGTGATTCTCGTGCGTGGAACTGGCTGAGTAGAACTGGTTCCCCGACGCCATGCTCTTGTGAGATTGCCCGTAGCTCTTCAGCACTGCCTCCCTTGAATCCAGCATGCCACAGTTGTTCCCGGTGCTACTCAACACACCGTACTTGGTGTTGGAGATCGACTCCGTCGCATGGACAGTCGAAGCATTCCCGTTCAACAGCGAGGCATCCCACATCTGCTGCGTCGTCGCTCTGCTCTTCATCACCGGATTTGCTCGCGCCGCACAACACATCCACCACTTTCTGGCAACTCCGAGTCACTGACAGTGCTGCTTTGTACTTCCCGTTGCTTTGCCCTGCCTCCATGGGGGGACACCCATCCAGCCATTCCCACCCCACGCTGTCCTCAGGGACCTTCACCTGCCAGCCAAAACACCCAAATCCAGTCAGCACAACCGAGAACCTGCGCAACCCTCCCTTTCATGCGGCAACACATGACATAGTGGACACCAAGCAATGAAGTAAGCGGCACTTCCACATGACCCTTTCACAAACAAACAGCTCGAACACCATTCTTCGTGCACATGCTCATGCAGTGCTTACCCCATACTGCGAGAAAAACGACTTTCGCCATTGCACCAAGGTATCACCTCCCTCCATGAACACCACCTCGCCAGGATTTGCAGCATTGACACCTACATGCTGCGAACAATCACCGCACCACACAAAATCCCTTTAGTCATTCATGGTTGGCGAACCAAGCCAACCGAGTCACATCTGTATCCACTACTCACCCCAGACCCACATCAGACACCGCTGCATGACAATCCAGATTCTTGTCACTGGATGGCGGTGCCCTTCGTCAGCACATTCACGCATGATCAACACAGCAGGCACTCTCAGAACGAAGAAACAGGTTCGATCCACATACCTGGCTGAACTTCGCTACTGACATATGAAGGCCGTGGCAGGAGCAAGTAACGCCCAGGCGCCCGCCCTCACTCAACCCCAGCTTCCCAACTGCCAAAACACACTCCACAATTGTCAGATCGCTTGCAATCCTCGTACTGTCACCGGGCGTTCCACACCTGCTCACCAAGCTAGCTACGCATCAAAAGTCATCAATCCCTGCCCCAATACCGTTCGCAGGACGCATGGAACCAGCATGCAAGTTACGTTCAATATCAAGACATCAGACTAGCAAAACAACCAACAGCTCGTCAGAAATCCCAGGTTGTGGTGAGCAGTCGACCTTCGACAACAACCGGTATCCAAAACTCATCAGCGCATTAACTCTACTCCCCGCAACAATTAGGCAGTCATGTGCCCGACACCACCGACCAGATGGAGAAATATGAGAAGCACGACGTCTACCATCCCTCGATTACATGAACTGCCATGGAAAGAGCAAGTGGTACAAGGCTCTGTGAAGACACGCACCGACAGGAACCCCGAAGTAGCTGATGCAGTAAACTGGGAGCCCTCCTGAAGAAGCCGGGGCAGGGGCCGAGTGAGACTGACTCGGTAAACCGGACCCCGTAGCATGCAACGGAGCTAAAACACCACCTTTGCACGAGTCCCCGCCGTTGGTCGAAAACAGAGTAGAACTGCTTTGGTTCCGTTGCTGCCTCTGCCTCGCCGGCTCCGTGGACCACTGTGAAGAGGCAAGATGCCAGCTCCCCTCCATACCCAGCTCCCTTGTGCCCCTGCCGAAACTCAAGCTGCTCTGCGTCCAAAACTCCGCAACCGGTGCCCTGGACCCGTTCACAGTCGGCAAACTATCTTGCGCTCTTCCGCCAGTCATGACGCTGCTGAAGTCCCTACCTTGACCCAGCGATGCATCCGGCCCTGCACTAGGCTTTGCACCCCCGTCCCCACGAGACAGGATGGAAGGACTCTGCAAAGGCCACCCGCTGTAACCCCCGATATCTGGCAGATTCATCTGACTGAACTGAGAGAGGGAAGCAGCATATGGTGATCGGCCACTCAGAGACGAAGCATAAATCGGCCTGCCCACATGCTGTTGGGGCGCTGAAACCATGGCCACTAGTTCCGACCTCAGCTTGTCTGGATGGAGTACTTGGGAATTGAAATTCATCATATTTGGAATCACCGGCTCCTGCCTGAAGGTTCGCTCGATGACGCACACCTCCTTGGCCATGTAAGGCTGCGAAAACTGCCTTGGGTCCATGTTGAACTGCGACACACGCAACCACCCAAGCCACAGAGGAGATCAGCATTTGTGCACAACTCCCCACAAGCATTCACACTATCTGCACCTATAGTGTACAAACATCACACCGACAGAAGTATCAAGACTATCCACAGGCAACTGGCCTCACGCTCATCCCTGTGATTCTTGCTTCACCTGCAAAGGGCATGTTTACCCTTAAGTTCTTGGCTGCCTAAAGGGCCTCAGTAAATAAACATAATGAGGAGAAGAATGGTAGATTCTGCTGATCGGAACGAAACGCTCGACATCGTGGTCCCGTGAACGAGAGCCTCGCTTATCTCAGTGACTGTTATTGCTCTCGAATATCGCCCTTCTAAATTTTCGTCCTACCATTTCTCGTGTATGCTGTTTGTTTTGCAGTTTGTATGACAGGCTATTCAAGTGTCCAAGGGCCTCCTTCTGTTAAGCCCTAACAGCTACAATCGATAAGCCACTCCTTACTTTCCATCGCCCTCTCCCTTGTCAACCCCATCGAAATTTGGCACGTTGTTGCACACATTCAGAAAAGCAGACAAGGAGGTTCCGACTAACGCCGTCACAGACACTGTTAATGGCATTTCCTCATCACTCCAAGCGACCAATTCCTTCCTGAAAGAAATCTTTCGAAATATGAGTGGTTACCTGGTTGGTTGTCGATGGACCAGGCTGCGCGGATGATTTGATTGAGGATGCCCTCATGTTCCACATCTCCTCCATGATCATCGCCCAGCTTCACATGCCCCGCCCAGAAGGTTTTAGGGTCTCTGAATGACCTCGCCGGCAGCAATTCGATTCACCACCGCTTCTTCGAGCCGCCTGATCGAGGCTACCGCTGTCACATCCATCGTGTCGTCCATAGCGAACCCTACTCCTCTCCTCTCTGCAGCGGCTCCATCAGAAATGAACCGACCTCCTGCGTGCAGTACGTTGGCTTATTTCAAAGCAGAAATCTCAGGGATCAATGGCAGAAAGGAACATCAATTTCTCACTCCAAAATCAGGCAATAATTTATGGCTCTGTATATTAACTAAAAGCACATACAACAATGGTTCACTGCCTGATTCTTTTGCAAAAGTGATGATGGCGGTAGGCATGTTGGTCAGTTTTTGTAAACTGTTGCTTGTATCATAAAGAAAAGTACAGTGGTGAAGAAACATGCAACCATAAATTGTGGACATCAAAATTGCAGAACAATTGTTTAACAGAAATGGAAATACCATGAATTCTCTCAATCGCCGTCCGATGAGTCTCCCAAGTCTCGATCGAACAACCCATCCTCTTCTACTGCTTGCTGGAATATAGCTTCTCTTTGGAGCTCCCGTGCTGTTGCAGGACGGGCGGGAATTTCCTCTGAGATATCATGAGGCCGAAGGCCGTCATGGTCGGTGTCCCTTCCTCTAGCAAACAACATTGAAGCTTCGGTTTCAGGAGTAGAATTATCTACTCGCCTCCCTCGTACCTCCGTGCGTAGCACGACTCTCCAACCTAGAGCCTCAGGAGCATCACTATAGAATACTTGCTGGCAATGCTTTGGGAATGCAAATGAGTCCTTGTTGAAGGGCTCGCAAGATTGGAAGTTTGCAAGCGTGAATCCCCATTTGTCCCTTTTCACGCTTGCATTTGGTCCTCTATAGTTTGCTCGGACCCACCGACATACTAGAACTACAACACAAGTCCGCCGGTAGTCGAGCTCTACTATTTCCTCCACTTGACCTATGTACTCAACGTTGGCTTCAACAGGATTGCGATCTCGTGCATTGGACCGCCACGGTCTAATGAATGTTGCTGCCACGCCACAATCACATGTTTGTAAACTCCTTTCAAAACTTGCCACTCGAAAACGAGCACCGAAAGCCCACATGCTCCTAAACTTCCTGCACTGAAACTTTGGGGGAATTGATGTGTCCTTCACACTGTCTTCAAGTTGTATTCCCGCCTCTTCTGCTGCTTGTACATCGTCCTCTAACCACAAGGCAAAAGAAGGAAATTCTTGTAAATTTTCAGGGTATGGATCACCCCTTTTGCCTTTTCTATGGCGATGCCTTTGACGCCAAGCTGTCCTCTGCTGGTCCCTTTCTGCCTTTTCTTGCTTGTATCGTCTGACAGAAAAGCTTCTTTGCATTAACTCTTTGAAGAACAAAGATTTTTTTGGCGAAGTACTCATTATTAAAATTAAGGGCCATACACAATTATTTCAGCGCATTTATTACTTTGCGTACTCAATTTCCGTTCAAACGCTAACTGCATGCCCTACGTAATACGGCTGACTGTCGCCAACTTGTTTTGATGATGCTCAAACTCTAATAGACATAAAACATTACTACTTGGAACATACACCGATGAGTGCAAAGAAATCACACTCATACGTTCAAAGAATCACAAGGATGACCTCACAGAATTATGAATCCAAAGTTCCTCGTCACACCCAGTTAAAACTGGTAGAGCAATCAAATGCCTTGATTTTGAATCCTTAAAACCATAGAAGTGTCATCTTCTCCCAGAACACGACTGTAACATGACCAGAAAAAAAAAAAGTCATACTAGCAGTATATTTTCGAGAGTTAATTCAATACAACACATGCCATAGATATTGGTTACATTGGCTTGGAATCTCTCTTATTTTTCAGTGTAACCCATAACTTATTACACTAAAAAATAACAGGGATTATCCAATTTCACTAATATGGCATTAACCCCTAAACGTACCAGGGTGTCCTTGGAATCGACAATTTGAGAAAAATCAAGATGAAGTACATCTTAGAATAATACTTTGGAATTAATACACAAATGAAAGTTCTAAAATTTAAATTTTAGATTTCATCCGTACAATTCGATTCACTAATGCTATCACCAATACCTGATTATAAAATTTGAAAGTTAAAATTAAAAATTCCTTCTAAACTGGATTACAAACATAATTTTAATAATGTTTGATTAAAATTTGTTGGAATGAAGTTGAATTCAAATAATATTAAACATGTTGATTCTTTAAAAAATTTGTGTTTTCTAAGTCTAGGACCTCATTTTTGCAAGGCCACTTTCGAACTACATTCGATATAATTTTGGCTTGGTCAATGACTTGACATACTTCTACATTTGTTATTATAGAAAAATATGCACTCAAGTATGACTAAATCCAACCATTAGATAGGACAACAACTTTGTGAAGTATCTCCAAAAATTGGATTGATGAGAATGTAGGATAGGTTTGAATATGTTAGTCATCTACAAACTGGACATTGTGACGTTTAGGGGTGAACAATATATGTACAAGGTTCGTTGTGTACATCCAATGATTCTGAAAAAAGTTCTTAGTTATGTAATAGTTCACATATATGTTTTTTGGTCACGCACGTACTTGGTTTTCCGGCGTTTCCATGTGTATGTAAAATATGCGAATGCCAATTGCTTATAACTGATTAGTGGTGGAGGCCAAAGAGAGAGACTTACTGGCGGTGTTCATCAAAATACCCCGAGCTGTCAATGACAAAATTGTGGAAGAGCTGTCTCCGCTCATTGCTGAGCGTCCTTGGAGTTCCTTTTCCTTCCAAAATTTCGTCTTTCATTGTCGAGTCTTCCTCCGAGTCCCAAACCCTCCTACTTGTCGGACTGTAGTTGAGCATGTACTCTGTGACGTATCCGGCAGCTTCCTCTAGCTCATAACCTGCAGTCATACTGCCTTCGGGCTTGGCCAAATTTCTCACTTTACTTTTAAGGCCCTTGTAGTACCGTTCGTACGGGTACATCCAACGATTCTGAACAGGCCCACAAATGAAAACTTCCTGCACAATATGATAAGGTAGGTGCATCATGATTGTAAACGCAGCTGGTGGCAGCTGTTTCTCAAGTAATACCATTGTCTCAGCTACATCTTCTAGAAGTTGATTTTTCATATCTTTGCTGATGACCTTCTCGCATACTCTTTGAAACACCCTGCTCAGTCTTATAATTGCACATGCTAGTTCCTGGTTCTTGATGTTTCGTACACATACTGGGAGAATTTGCTGCAATATGACATGAAAGTCATGAGATTTCAGACCCCGAAGCTTTCCATTCTCAATCCTTCTACGGAGGTTCGAGACGTATCGGCTTGGTGTTTTCAGCTCTTTCAACGTCTTGAAAAAGGTTGCTTTGTCCTCGGTTGAAAGTACGTACTCAGCATCTGGCATGACAAATCTGTCGCTCCCAGGAAAGGTTTCTTGAAGCCACAGATGATCCCGAATGGATCGTCTTTGTAAGTCTACTCGAACTGCTGGTGTATCGCCTTCTCCCAATATAAACTTGAGCAAGGTTTCGCATATATTCTTTTCACAGTGCATCACGTCAAGGGTGTGCCTGCAAGGAAGATCCTGCACTCAAACCAACTTTATTTGTGAGGCAGCATTTGTGATATGTATGTTTCTCTAAGTACAGAACAAACACTTTTTGTAATGCAAAAGGCATTCACAGTGTGTTTCATTAACAATCACTGTCCACCATGGTACGTTCATGGGTTAACCCACTAACATACCTGCTATTTAATTCTTCATACATAGACACTCATAATTCCTTACACTAATACATTTACAAAGGCTTGCCCAAAATTAATTATTTTGCACCTACATTGCAATATATGTAAACACACACATCCGTGCCATGTTTTCATATAACATTGAATAGAACACTCGATAGTTTATTTTGTTTTGAACAATATTAAACGACATTCTAATTAAGTTTTATCCTCCGCGATTCTCTTATTTGCATGCCTAAAACCCCACACACTGCATACTATATGTAGCTTGTTTAAGTCTATAGCACTGTTGTTTTCCCTGGCAATTTCTAGCTTGTGGAGCTGCCAGAAGCTAGCTAAAAATTGCCAAAAAAAACATTGATCTGTAGGTATTAAAAAATTAGTTATTATTATATCAAATTCCAATCCCATGCGTTCTTATTGGTGCATCCCAAGTGCAATCATTTTACAAAACAGAGGCCCATGTGATACTACGTTAAACAGCAAAGAGAAGAATTTGAGCAAAGAAAAGAATTTGAGTTGTCGTGATTGACATACCGCCCAATAAGGTAATCGGTAGAAAATGCTGACTCGCTTCACTCCATGTTTTTTCACTGGATCGTGGTCAGATTCTTCTATTCCTCCGTCATGGAGATATTGTTCCCGTTCTAAACCCTTGGCATATATTTCGTGCCCAGTTTGACGTTTTGGCTGCGGCATTCTCTCCGTCTGGCCATTGAAAGCTCTCCTAGCATTCCTGAATCGATGTTGTAAGTCCAAGAACCGCCTTCCACCCAGATATACCATCTTGCCTAAAACGCCCGAATGCTCTGCACACGTTTCTTCTCCACATATTGGACACCCTTTATATCCCTTTGTTTGCTGCCCAGAGAGCAGCCCGTATGCCGGAAAATCATGAACCAACCACATCAATATAGCCCGTAGAATAAACCGCCTATGTCCAATCGGTTTCGACATGTCAATAGCTGAAACACCCTCCCACAGTTTCAACAAATCCTCTACTAATGGCTCTAGATAAATGTCAATGACTTCAACTGCTGGTGCTTGTGGACCTGGTATTAACAACACTAACTTCAAGAAGAAATTTTTGCTTGCCAACCACGGAGGCAAATTGTAAATAGCAACAAGGAAAGGCCATACAGAGTGTTTTGTAGAGTTGTTGCCGTAGGGATTCACACCATCACCTACAAGACCGATCCTGAGGTTCGTGGGATTTCCAGCAAAATCAGGATAACTTTCATCAACGTGCTTCCACTGTTCCCCATCAACCACTGATTTCATCATTGGCTCCTCAGACTTGTTTGAGGAATGAAAAGTCATCATTTTCGCAATATCAGGGCATTCGAACATTCGTTGCAACTGCTCTATTATAGAAAAGTACCTCAAAACTTTGGATGGGATGGTGCTTGAGCCCTCAACATACCTAGATTTGCCACAACCGGGATGGGGACAACTAACCAGATCTCTATTGTCCCCTCGGTACAAGACATGTCCATCAGGACAACAATGTATGGCTTCATGCTTTAGTCCCAACTTTAGAACCATACATCTCGCCTCGTACGAAGTTCGTGGCAGATTGTTCGATTTTGGAAGTAGGTCTTGCGAAAGGAACTTCAATAACTCATCCAAGAATGTATATGGAATTGAGAACAAACTGCACATGGTGATGAGCACAATGGAAACTTGTAGACGATTTACCCTGCAGCCTTCATAGATTGGCTCGTTCGAATCTCGCACCAACTCCTCATAATCGGGGCCATATATTTCGCAGTCGTCCTCTGGTTCCATTTCAGGCTGCGGACTTTGTCGAGGTTGTTGTACACCATTGTGGAGGTCATCCACCCGTGCATACGCATCTTGAACCGCGCCAACAACGTCTACAGTCGTCCTTTCTGGCCACACAAATTCATCTGCTCCTCTGTCATCAACTTGCACTCCTTGGAAGTAATCTTCATCCGCCTCCATACCCTCATCTGTTGGATCTACAATACTTTGTCCATCCTCTGTCTGTACACACAAAACAGAAACAAAGATATGAAGTTATTAAAATTTATTTGGACAATCACAATGTCAATTGTGAGTCTACACTTATAATTCATCATAGGCAGAGATAAGAAGTTTATTCAAGGCTATACTAGGGTCCACATAGTGAAAAGGCTGTGTTACTGTCCCTGCTTGATAGTACAATTTTCATAAAAAGTATTGTTGAACGTGTTAGAATCAGAATTACCAGAACCGGGTACTGCAGGTATGGGTCTCGGCCATGCAGCCTATGATGTCGTGCGACTGTCTCCACCTTCCGAACTGTTGCTCCTCTACAATTTTGACAAGCACAAAGATACTCTGGTAATCCTTGTCTAATTGCAATTGATCTCTCGATGTGATATGCAGCCGACAATCTCCCCCTCCGCCTCATCTTTTCCAAATTCAATTACATGCTGAAAGGCATTATACAATTATTAGTTTGCAATCATATTGAATATGGTCTTCACCACAAACAGAATTGGAAACCGTGTAACTCTTGGGAACGAGACGCACTAGAAATGCAAAACTTGCCTGCATTGTTGATTTGCATGGATATTCTCATAAACTACATTTACTATGACAAATGTTCTCATTAACTACATGTAGTATGAAATTCAAAATTTATCAATATTTTGTTCGCAACCAAGTTTAGAAAGAATTTTTAGTTTTAACTTCCAAATTTTATAATAAAATAGTGGTGATAGCATTGGTGAATCTAGCCATGGAGATGGAATTTAAAATTCAAAGCCTACAACTTTCATTTGTATATCAATTCCAATATATTCCTCCAAACAATACTTTATAATGGTTTTTCTCAAATTATCAATTCCAGGAACACCTTGTGACCTTTAGGGGTTAAGACAGGATAAATTCAGAGCGCATAATTAGACCTGAGAAGTTCACCATCATGCAAGTGACAAGGGCGTCCATTTACCAGTCGACAATTACCCTAACAAATTTTGGAACACAAAAAACTCAGCACTATAACCGAGAGCCACCAAATAACAGCAATTTCAGTGCAACGAGGGTCTGGTACCTGTGAAGTCTTCGCTAAGGTAGCATGCTCCCAGCTCTAGCGCTCAATTACAGCTCTCGCTTCAAAAACACTTCCAATTCCAGCACGCCGACAGTGGTGACCGTCAATTAACTGAAGACGTGCTCCATCTTTCACAGCTCCCTTGATTCTCCCAAGCAAGATTCTCCCAACCACCGGACTAAAAATTTCGCAGTTCCAGACCAAACCTTACAACCACTCTGAACATGATAACAGCAATGACCTAGGCCACTGGCAAGATGCCAATCTGAAGCTCACCACGCCCAGGAAGCTTTAGCATGAAACATCACAGGATATAAACATCATATCGCCATTCCAATCAGTCGCAGTAAGTAAAAGCATACTGCGCATCACTAATACTTTGAACCCGATTCTGAGGTCAATATCCTCAATCGCTCGACAGTGCCTCTTCCGTTTGGAAAAGCAAAACTCTCTAAAACTCAACCAAAACCTCCTTTGCCGTAAACAAAAAGTTAATCCGTACGAAACAATACTCTCGAACAGACAATGACACGACGGAAGCGTCCCGCCTACGTGAATCACAATCAAAAAAGAAAGAAAATGACTGCCAAACAATGCAAAAGAGAAACACCTCCACCGTGCACAACTCCACCACACGTTCACGCTGCTGCACAGACAAGTAATTGAGGGACGCAAAATCAGGAGAAGACACCCTCGACAAACCGCGTCGACACAAGACAAACAGCGTAGACACAAGACAAACAGCATAGACACAAGTGAAAGAAGTAGGACGTACTACAGATTGGAGTGCCTTCACAAGCTTAGGAAAGGCAGTCCAAATCTTCAGACAACCGATACTAATTCATACCGATCAGCAAAGATGTGATTCAGCACGCCGAACGACGGGTAACACCATATCAACAGAAAACACAACTTTAATTTGGAACATACGGAGTTTCATCTGTCTTTTTTTCTTATGCATTGCCTAATTAAACAGATGAATCGTCATAGATTGGAGACGATCGAGTACGTACCTTCGGCGACCTTGCTCCTAAACTCGGTCGTTCCAATGCTCAAAATCACATAGGGGTCGGACTTTCCTGCAGTGCCAAACACAGAATTAGGTTTTCAAAACAGAAATGGATCTCTAGGTTTTGGATCGAGAGAAAGATCGATCGGTGAGCATGCATGTTCCCGGATCGGAAGACTTAATTAGTAGGTGAAGATTCTACCAAAGTATTCGGAGTCCTTGAGCCCGGTAGCACCAATGAGCTCCACAGTTCTCTTCCTCACATAACCCATCGTGTTTTCGATCTGTTCAATGCCTCACAAGTGCTCAGAGATCGATTCAACGAAACAAAAATCAGAAAATCGACTGGATCTCGAGAACTCCCGTCTCACAGACAATTAAGTACAATTTTGCACACATGCCCAACGTTCTCTACATCATCCTTGAATTGCAGCTTAGAGAACAAGATCATCAAGCTATACCTACACAGCTATCTTCAACATTCTCTACTTCAACAAAATCTTCAACGTAGCTCTACTTCTGAAAACTAAATCTTTAACATTCTCTACCTTACTTGTTCACCGATCTTGATCCTTGAATTGCAGCTTAGAGAACAAGAGCATCAAGCCATACCTGCACAGATGGAGGAGCTTCTTCGAGAACTCGTACACTAAGTACGTTACAAACTTCACCCAGTCACCCGAACGTCGGACTTGCCCAAAGTTCTTCGCGAACTCCTTGTTTTTTGCAGCTGATGAGTCACTGCTGTTGTTCTTGGAATACTGGTTATAATTGAGCGCTGCAGAAAACCCTGAGCCCTATGTTACAGCACTGTAGGACGTACTCACACATGAGGCGTTTGTGGTATCGAGGGCAAAACGTGCCCAGACTCACAGCCATGTCAAAAGCAGCAAATTCGTTGCTACACTTAGCAAATTTAGCAAAGAAATTACAAATTCACTTACAGAAATCTGGTCATGCGAGGGATCAATTAAGCTGAAAATTCTCAACGCAAGATGACACACGGCCAATTAATCACGATCACTCAAACCGATGCATCCCTACTTCCGCTACTTCAATACGGTGCCGAACGGAACTCAGTAAAGCAGCAAATTGGTTGTCGAAATGCGCTGCGCTAGCCAGATTCAGCAAGGAAGTTACAAGTTTCATTACAAGGAGCGCAGGCAACGAACCTGAAGAATCAGTCGCGCGTCGGAGGAGTGAACGTGCAAGGAAGAAATCGGGCAGCCAAATAATTCGCTGAAATGCGATCTTCGGCAGTTGAGGGGTTGAAATGGGAGAGTCTAGAAACGGCGTGAGTCAGTGGGGCCGGCCACCTCATGTGAGTCCTCATGCACATGCAGTAGAGCATGTGCGCACAGGTTTTGGACGCTCCGAACGAAAGGAAATAGAAACAACAATCGCAACCTGCCAAACTGTAAAACAAGGCAAGCTCGCAGTCCCCCAAAAAATGGACGCCGTGAATCGCAACAAAATTAAAGAATACAGCGGAGAAGGAACGGAGGTTTGAGCGTAGTAAAGGTACCATGATGAGAATTGCGCAACTAAGGCGGTGCAGGGGCGCGATCGGGCGAGTAATGGAGCTTAGTTCACGGTCTTAGGGTTTCCTTCGCGAGCTTCACGTTCATAGGTTGCCATCCCAGCCTGCAAATGGAATGATAAGTTAGGTGATCAACCCCGTTCAGAGGTCATGGCTGAGTCTTTCTCAAAAGCCCCTAAATGTCCCGATTCTAAATCCCCCAACGGTAACCCCTAAATGCCTTAAGCCCTATCCAAATTCGACAATTTTGCAAAGATGCATTTTAAAATGGAACCTAGAGGAATATTTTGTATGTAGTATATGAATAAAGGTTGTACATTATGAATTTTAGATTCTATCCATAATTATTAGATCTATGCTTGCTATTACCAATAATTTTGTGTAATAGTTTGAAAAGTGAAATTCAGAATTATTTTGTAATTCAATTACGAATAAGGTATTGACAGTTTATGAATGACATTTTTTGTGATTGGTTCAAATGTAATACTCCAAGTGCAGTGATTTTTGAAGACTTTTTGGTTGTTTAATTTTATGAGTTGAAATTTTTAAATCACTTTTACACTAAAAATCTTTAAAAATTTCGATGAATCACTATAACATGAATAGAGGCATATATATTTCACAAATCATCCCATTCTAATTGGATCACATATGCATGAGGCTAAATTCATATAGAATCTAACGTACAAATTCCATACATCAAAAGAGCACGATGGATGAGAAATTATGGATGAAATTTGTACATCGTTCAAAAAATGGACATTCGAACAACTAGATATTAACTCCTAAACGTCACAACGTTGAAAAACTGGAAGAATAACAAATTCACATCCTTCTCACGTTTTCATCAATTCTTGGATGAAAGTCATCCACTTTTATGGCGATTCTTCACTACGTTGTTGTCTTATCCAACAGTTGGATTTGATGGTACTAGAATACATATTTTACTAAAATTACAAATGTAGAAGTATGTCAAGTTGTTGACCAAGCCAAAACTACATTGACTGTAATTCAAAAGTGGCCTAGCAAAAATGAGGTCATAGATGTAAGAAACTCAAAAATTCAAAGAATCACCACATGTAAGAGTATCTCATTTCAAAATCATTCCATCAAATTTTACACAAAAAATATAAAAATTTTGTTTGTAATCGAATTTAGAAGGAAATTTTAATTTTAACTTTCAAAATTTATAATTAAATATTGGTAAGAGTATTAGTAAATCGAACTGTAGGGATGGAGTCTAAAATTCATAATCTTGAACTCTCACTTTTATATCAAATTCAAAACCTTCTTCTAAACAGTCGTTTATGTTGTTTTTTCTCAAATTGTCAATTTTAGGAACACCCTGATACGTTCAGAGGCTACACTGTTGGAGAGACTAGCAAGAGCTAGCCAAACTAGGTCAGAACATGGTGATATAAAGTGTCTACCTGCATGTCCTATCGATGCTAGGAATTTTTGCTTACATTCGAGAATTCATATGAAAGTTTTGTGGAAGATTTATTATGTTGTGACTAATGTGACTACTGCCCTAGTACAACATTACCGTACCTTAGGGGCAGCTTCATCACTCCTCCGTCGAATAATTAATTAATTTCAAATTTTGATGTCCGGCATTAAAAAAAGTAATTTCTTGAAATTCAACTTTTCAGGAAATAAATAACTTCAAGTTCGACTGTCATCCACAATTGATGAAGTTTCATTGAATGTTTGTTATTTTAGTGGACTTCATATGATCACTCTTAACATTTTTAATTTAATTTATTTTTAGTTCATGTATTCAATTTCAAGATATTTCATCATTCAACTAATTTAATTTCACGGTTTTCCGGCAAATAGGCAACATAATATTATTTTTTATTCAACATTTTTATTTGGAATTATTTTTTGCCGAAGTTGCCCCTAAGGTACGGTAGTCACATTAGTCACATTGTACTAAATTTTCCCTGACTTTCACATGGAGAGGCCTAATTCTCTAAAAAAAAATTACATAGTTTCTATACTATATGAGACAGAATCATGTCAATTTCTGCGAGTATTGGACTCTTTGGTTGATTTTGACAATTTCTGAATTGTTTTCACACCAAACCCCCGTCGAAAAACGAAATTGGTTGAGTGCGGTCCAATTATCAATGGTAGTGTGTTTATTTGGTATTATTATGGATTCTAGAAATTTTTGCATGCATTTGAGAATTCATATGTGAGTTTGTGGAAGATTTAGTACAGTGTGAGTAATGTGACATAATGCCTTATTACGGCATTAATCATATTAGTCACAATGCATTAAATCTTATATGACTTTCACATGGAGAGGCCTAATTTACCACTTTTATACAACTATATCATTTGAAATGATTGTGGTTGTTTGGGGTTGAAACAAGTTACTTTGAGCTATCAACTTTTTATTGAAAGTGCAATTTTTTTGGTGGTTAAATTTGGGGAAATCACCATTTTCTACATTAAAATTTGCCTACAACATTACAAAAAAATCGGGCCCTCGAGAAGGCTGTTAAAAAGAAATTAATTAGAAGATCCGCGACATCCTAGCCGACCTAGCCAACCCGGCCTAGCCCGTCCCAGCAGGTACAGCCCATGTGGAGGCCGATGGAATCAACGGCCGTAGATCAATCTGGTCAAGAAACGCAATGATGACGATCGATGATGTGGACTCCACTTTGCATGGCGGGAACTCATTTCATGCAAGCTGGCACTCGTTGGCGCCATGTGATGCTTTTGTGGCAATTACAGTTTGCGCCTAATTTTGGTAGCTTCTTCATATGGTTTAAGGTGTTATTACCTTACTGTCTCATACCTCTGAGATTCACATGAGACTCAAATGAGACTCATTATGAGACTCAAATGTTCAGATACTGTATAAGGATAAAGAAAATGGGAAAAATCTTGTAGGACATTAAAATACTAAATCATTTAATTGAACAAACCATGTTCAATGTTTTATTTATCCTGTACTTATATCATCGGCACCAATGATTTTTTTGTTGCAAATTTTTAGCCAAATTGCAATATAAAATTTGAGGCAGGCTATTTGATACAAAAGATTTTTGTAAAAAAAGAAGGAATAATAGCCAGAGTTCTTACATAGAGCCTCAAGATGTGTAGCCTCTTTAACCCCTAAAGGACCATACTCATTTCTAAAATTTTATCACTTTTTCGTGATGCTTTCAGAAAGGCAATTGTATCTCTTGATTAGTATTTATGTAGAAAACTTCACCGTTGAAGTTCAAAAAGGACTTAGTCATGAGACTGTACATCAATTTTCAGAACAATCTAGCGTATATATTACATGATTATAATGTTTGATCATAAGTTGATTTCTGAAAATTTTGAATAAAACCAAGACGTCATTCATTGCAAATTTTTTCATAAATTTAAAAACCATGATTAGCGTTTGAAAGTTTAGGAGCATACAAATATGTACTATATGTAGGTGCCCACAAAAAATGGTGTTCTAAAACTAAATACAACAACGTTGATTGATTCTCAAAAATTTAAGTTTGGGTGAAGTGACTTGTTGGTGACTCGTTGAGCCGGTGTTTGTGATCATTATTAATTTTTACATTGCAAAAATGTTTTAAAGAATTCAAATATATATTTGGAATATTCCAAAATATTCCAAAATAATATAAAATATGTATAAAGATTCCAATTATTTTGAAAAGATTCCATTTAAAATATATTTAAACATTTTCCGTAATTATTTTATAGTGTTAATGATGCAGTAATGGCAAATATTTTACATATTGGACACTTTTTTTCTTTTTTACGAATGTGACGTCCAAGTGTGAAAACGCCCTCCAAGTCATCAACCGCCCTAACTACCATGTCCCAAGTTAACCTACGTTGACGTTTTAGTTTTTTCCCGATGAATCAATCAACGTAATTGCAAATCTTGAAGAATTTTTGTGTTCTTGAAACGAACATTTTCGATTCTCTAGTCAACATTGAGTCAAAATTAGGAAATCCAAACAAGTTATTAAAGTAATGACATTGTTCATAGACACATTGTGTCCACCTGGTCCATTAGGGGTTAAACCTAGGTATCACCCAGGCATTGCACATAGATAGCACATATGTATACCATGATATACCGTACCAGGAAGGCATGGACAGCAAAAAATAATTCCCAAAAAAAATGCCGAAAAAATAAATAAATTTATCAAGTATTTTGTCGAAATCAACAAAAATGAAGTCAACAAAAATCGTAGACAAAAAACAAAAGAAAACGTTTAGCCGCTAGTAAAATTCAATGTTAGTTATTAATAGCCGAATTTTTAATAATTGTTTTTGAAAGTGCCAACCTCCACTTTTTGAACTTTTATTAATTAGTCGACACAAAAAAAACTTTGAAGCTCATTTCTAAACTCAATTTTCAATATTTTTTAATGAAATAAAAGGCACTAGGTGAAGATTTCCAAGTACAACATTCTCACCGTTAAGATTGACATTTTACAATTCCATGTCAAACTTATTAATGATTTTCTTTTTCCTTTCACTTTGTACCCACTTCTAGTAATTGTTTTATGAAAAAATTAATACGAGCTTTCTTCTTACAAGATTTTATATTTGAAAACTTATCTCAATTGTTAACATGGCGTTGCCATTCAGTGAATTTCTAACCCATTCAAAAAAAAGATATTAATTTCTAATGTTCAAATTTGTCACCGGATTGAACCCCAAAAAATCTTCTTTTGCAACTTTGATCCTTATACTCTAAGAATCTAATGGTCATTTTGCTCTCAAATTTTGTGCTCACATGAAAATTCAAGTTGGGTATTAGATCTTACGGTTAAATGATGAAAAAACAAAAAAACATATGATTTCTTCTGCAACTTCCAAATGCTGCGTTTATCATGGTCTTTTGTGAGAATACGGTCAAGGAAGTTTAGGGTTTATATGAAAAGAACATGTAAGGAGCTTGGATTGCTCTTCAATCCATGCAAAAGTAGCAATATTGCTAAATTTTCTCCTAACAAAGAAGCGAGCAAAAAAGAATCAATGATCCGCACCCTTCTCCTTCAATTCCCCCCTTGACCATTATCATCACATCTAAAATATGGTGAGTCACAAGCTATTTCTTCCACACCCTTTAATAGCTATTGGTGTCTCTTTATAAAGTTGGTGAACCCATCACAATCACTATAAATGGGTGATTATTATTGTGTATTGATTGAGGATACTGAATCCTTACTTGAATTAGCTATATACCTATTTTTTGAAATAGGTATATTTTATATACTTTTATTTTTATACAATTTTATTTTTACATACTTTTATTTTTATATGTTTTTATTTTTATATAGTTTGATTTTGATTCACGTTTGGGGCCCCAAGTTCTGCACTTGGGGACCCCAAATCTCTGGATTGGGGCCCCAAGTTCTACACTTGGGGACCCCATGTTGCTGGATTGGGGCCCCAACTAGATTCTTCAATTATTCTTTGATCGAATGTAAAACACTCTACATTACAAATAAATTTTTATACTTGGATAGAATTTATCTTCCCATGAATAAAAGGATCCTATAGTTTAACTCACACTGTTTTCTACTTTTGGTATGATTATTAACTAAAATAAACACATTTTTATTTTTAGTACTTTGTGAATTTAGCTATATTAAAACCAACATGCTTACAATGAATTTATATGTTTTGTATTTATTTTGCAAGTCATTTTATTTTCTATTCATTTCTATTAAGATTGTTATATATTAATTACATATTTATACTTCGTTTTTTTCTATCAATTTGTAGGTAATATATTTCTGCAAGATGTATATATATTAATAATTATTCTACGGATATTATATTATCTTAATATACATCTTCTTATAATATTTACAATATAATTGATTTATAAAAAACTTAGTAAATATGTTTTAGTATTATAATGACTTTTTAGTTATCAAGAAATTTAAGAAATAACGTATCCAGATATCACTATAACGTGCTCATATTCCACTCTAAAATTTAGCATAAAATACAATCACTTTAGATGAATTTTGGACTTATTGATCTAAGTTGAAAGTTGAATGAAAATAGTATTGGAGATATTATAAAATAGTGCATATTAGAATGAGGGATTATTTTATAATGAAAATTAGTGCATATTATATTGATGATATTATTAATACTTTGAACTTATGTATTGATTGGTACATCTCACAAATTCACACAATTCCAAAATTAGTTAAAAATAGTGTTATTAGTGTGAAGCACAATAAATGAATTCATATTTGCAAAACATTAAAACTATTATTTAATTCTAGAAAAAATATTAAGTTTTAAGCTTTAAACTTTAATTGAACTCGAATAATTATTGTAGAATTAATCCTTGAACATCCAAATAACCTCTCCAATCGCTATTTCAATGTATTTTGAAAATCCTTGGATGTTTGAGGATAATAGATGAAGACTACACTAAATGGGCTACTTAGTGTCAAACTAGAATCGATGTCTTTACCACAATTATTTCCCTAGTTCTTTCTTGATTGTTCAAGGTTTATTGCAATGTAATTTTTTTCTACGAGAATTGTCTTCAACAATTTATGGCAATAGAATAAATAAAAGTTTATTTTCTATAGTTATAGAACTCAATAATAAGAATCACTATGATTATTCTTATTAGCAGTATCAGTGGAGTTAATTTGGTATAATGTTCTAGCATTCAATTTCAATTGGCTTGAAATTTTTGGAAGCAATTTGAATCATTCGAATTACTTATTTATGAATTAAATTAAAAATATATATTTTTGAAATAAAAATAAAAATAAAGTATTGAACAATTTTGGAACCACAGTGATAAATACTAAAGTAAAAGTATTATATATTTATCCTGAATCTGTAACCAGATCCCCGCAATGAAAAAGAAATTATTAAAAAAATGCAAAAGCAAATCTGATTATTCTGACCAGAGCTATCTGTATGACATCCCAGATTTCTCATACAGCAAAGGGCTGAAACTTTCATATGACAACATGCCTGTATTCTTACAGCTTTCCTGCTTTGACAGTATTTCTTTTAGTATAAATTGTATACTACAGAACCTGATTTATGACAGGGCTTCTGGATATTCTAGAAGTGGTCCCCTTGGTGTCATTTGTCTTTTGCTGAGTGTAAAGAAGAATGTGCAGACCTTCTTGTAACTACACTAAATAATGTATTTAGTGTGAGGTGATGAATAATGTGCTTGCCCCTACTACTCTAAATAGTGTATTTAGTGTGAGGTGATGAATAATGTGCTTACCCCTACTACTTGTCTAACACTAATTGTCAATTTGTGGGTAATTAGTGTTGGCGGTTATCATCCAATTTGATTCATTTCCAGTTATCATCCAATTTGATTCATTCCATTTCTAAAATTTCAGTTTTTCCATCTAAACTTTCATCTCAAGTTTCATTCCTCACTCACACTAAATATCCATATCTCAAAAGATCACAATGTCAAAACGTCACTATTCTTCATAAATAGTGTGAGAATTCACATTCAATGTTTTTACAAAAGTAGGTTTTTTGATATTTAGAGTGATGTTCGTAATTACAGTGCCTCACACTAAGGTCGAGCCACCTAAAACCGACCAGGTACCTAATGCCGATAATTTCTACACATGGCTTTCATTTTAGAACGCGAATCTAAATATGTCATAGAGCCTTTATTGTTTGTTGACCAAAACGATAAGCCATCTATGGTCTACCTAGATGTGCGTTCTAAAATGAAAGCCATGTGTAGAAATTATCGGCATTAGGTACCTGGTCGGTTTTAGGTGGCTCGACCTTAAATACACTATTTAGTGTAGTGTATCTGACATCACTCTCGAGCCTCCCTTTAAATTATTGTACTCAAAAGAACTCCCCAAAGTGTTGGAACTTGTAAACTGAAAGCTTGACTTTCGGGCCAACTTCCTCCGTTTCACTTGTGGTGTTTTATCAAGTGTAGACACGTAGACACCTAAAGCTTTAGCATCAGGAACCCCTTTCCAGAATTCAAGTCCTGAGAAAGCTGCCAGGATGAAAACATTGATCTAATACAGTAACATACTGAGCAGTCAAGCAGTTGTGTAATCTAAAATATGATTGGTTCAGTAGGATCACTATTTCCCAAAAGTATGTGGGCTGGTGATTTTAAATGAGTATTTTAGATTTTACGTTTGATTCCAGATTGTCCAAATTGCTTCGTTCCACCGTTTGCGCTGCTCAGTTCACTAGGGTATTTCCGCCGGCAGACTAGATGTGCGAGACCCAGGTCGTTGAATTTGCACGAGCACTGGGGTACGCGACATTGGATTGATTGAGGTTTAGGGTTTCATTTTTTACCGTAACTGGTGCCGTCAGAAGACGAACACCACAGTGGAGCGCAAAAGAACTTCGTGGAAAAATTGTGGGAGGATCTGGAACGAGCAAAACAGAGTCCGTTATTTGATAAGCGGCCAGAGAGCTTATTGAAGGGAGAAGTATTTGCGCGGCATATTTTTCGAGCTCCGGAGCAGTGCGCGTTGGCGGTTGTGGTGGTGTCGGACGAGTATTTCAGCCGAAGCAAATGGCCTATGCTGGAGCTCTGCGCTTTCGTGAAATGGAGCAAATGCAAGGTTATCCTGCCCTTGTTTTTTGGATTATCATGCAAAGACTTCGGCAATCTGGAGAGGCGGGAACGCTGGTTTGAAACGTGGCATGCATGGGCGCAAGCGGATGCCAGAAATCGAGTAGAGGATTGGAAGAATTCGAGAAGTAACCGTGGGTGTACCTTTAAGTTGCAACGTGTTTGTAATTGTAGGGGAGCCGTCGAACTCATAATGGAAAAGAAGAAAAATTTGCCGCATTTCTCGGCTATGCGACACGTATGGGTTGCTGTATGGGCGGGTTGGGACCCACTAGAACAACGACGTCAACTTTCTTTGTTACAAGGCGGCTACGGGAGCAGTACCCAAACAGGCACGCAATATCATTCTTCAGTCAGGCACGCAATATCATTTTTCAGTCGAATTCAGTTGAAATCGTGTTGTATTGTGGTGCATTTTCGCTGATTACTGTGGGAGCAGTACACAAGCTGTTTCAAATATTTGGAGGTGTAAGTGTCCTTAGCCTCTGAAACGAGTTCTTAAAGATGTTGGTGTTTAGCCTTCCATTCAGATCATGTTGTCAATTTTGGTCCCTGTTTTCAAGTCCGAAGTAATTATATTAACGTCTCTATTTATTAGCGAAAAAAGAAATTTTAGGCTTCCATGTCTGATCACTCCTGAACTCGTGCAGATCCACTCAACCGGACCTTCGTCAAAGGAAGGAGACACTCGAGATTCAAAACGTGAGCAGCTCCTGCCTTTTCTTGAGTATTCAACTTGATTCGACACTAGCCTTGTTCAATCCCTAATGCCAATAAAATAGATTTTGCACAAATTAGTTTACAAAGGCTTTAAATAATTTCGAAGAAATAATTTTGACTTTCTTTTGAAGAGCCACTATACAGTTCATTCAAGGCTCCGTTCAAGGTTCCGTATCAAAGGACCGGTTCACAAAGACTTATTCGTACACTGAGGACGAAAAATTTTCAATACACATTCAAGAGGTAGCACATTTTTTCATGGAGGCAGTGGTCCTCAGCGTCAATTCCACATCAATGTACAGAGAATAGTACCTATCTGTCAAAGTCAATCTAAGGACTTCTTCAGCCGAATTTTATTTTTGTTTTCCGTTGGTAGAGTGACATATCACTGCTTAGAAATGACTTTCCTGAGGCAAATGACTTCGGAAGTGAAGTGATTCCTGGAGCTACAAAGATGGGATTGAAGGTAATCTCACGATCTGTCTCTTGTAACCTTTCTTGGAGTATGGAGACTCAGAATGTGCTCCCCTTTAAGGAAGTTGGCAACCCAAAATGTTATTAGTCTGGGCTGCATATAGTCTGTTGAAGAGAATTTATGTTGATAATTTGATGCGTTTTCAAAAATACAAATAAACCAGTAGATACCGTAAAACGATCTGTAAAATGTCGTGATAGTTCTTCCATTCATGATTCCAAGCAGTATGCTAAATACTAATCTCAGGTAACATCAGGTGCAAGCCTTCTTGTTTGATGGAAACTGCGAAGACATTGGAACTATTGAAGCATTTTACATCAAAGTTTCATTTTACTTTCGCAGCTCGTTTTTGATGATCCGACAGTCATCTGATGGCTCTTCTAATCCTAGTACTCGTTGTGCACAATATGATATAGTCCATGTTTTTAGCAGGATTTTTCCACTGTTTGATGCTATGTTCGTGAGGTTTAGGTTTCTCAGTTACGTAAAGCAGTGCGATTTCTGACCGTCGGGAAAATCAGTGCAAGTAGCGATCGGTAGTGCTTTAAATTTTTCCAGTTGATTGAAATTTCTCACTCAGGGCTTAGGGTTTACTAAAATGTGGCCAGCGCGTACATTCTCCGAGGTGAGGTTCCCGATACTACATGTGTCCCGGTTCTGAGTTTTGGTCTGTTGTTCTGCACCTTGTCTGCAGATTTATAGCGTTTGTTTGGAATATCATCACAGCAGGCTACTTTGAGACATCCATTTTTGGTGTAAGCTTCTACCCTGCATCTCAATAGAATGGGACAAAATCTCTTTGATTAACATTAATCTATTACAGCGTTTGAAAACTCCGCTTTGTATTTGATTATATAAGGTGTAGATTGTGTTCTTGTTTATTTTTACCTACTCCTCTGTCCCACTAAAGAACCCATGGTTTTAGGCAATTTCTTTTTTGCAATATTTGTCCTATATTTCATATTTCAACACGTGAACCTTGTCCACTTCAAACGGGATGGACAATGAAAGTGACACAAGGTCAGAGACTAACAATATTCGGATTGTTTGACATTGTGCCAGTTGGAAATGTACCGTACGATGCAACCGAGGAACAGCTGGTACATATCTGCGAGGAAGTAGGCCCTGTCGTAAATTCTGGTATGTTATAAACCCCTAAACCCTATATCCTTCTGCTGCTTTCCAATCAGGGGTGTATCATGTAAATGGCGTCACAAAATGCTCTCAATTTTCTTTTGTTAGTTGCTTTTGACACGATTGTACTAGACGCAGAAGAGGTCGTTGCTCAAATGAAGCATTGATACTCCCTCTGTCCGGAAACAACTGCCCTAAGTTTTGGCGTGTTTTAAAATAACGTTTATTTTAGCCAAAAAAATCCGTCTCGGTACCCTGAAAATGGTATATCTTTAATATTAGGATGTAGTTTTGTGTCACTCTCATGGTCCGCCCCGTTTGAATTGGACAGGGCTCACGTTTGAAGTATAAAATATAGGACAAAATTTGCAAAAAAAAATATGCCAAATATAGGACAATCATTTCCCGACAGAGGGAGTAGGTTGTATAAGGCATGATGTAGTAGTCAAAATTGAACTGGGATGTTAGCCAAAAAAATTCCTCCTCTTTAGCACCTGTCGAAGAGTTTGGCGTATCATGCAGGGTGACCGTCATTGTACAAATAGCTACATCCTTGGCACGCTGATCTCATTTTTTCTGATGCATGTATATTTGCATATCAGGTTGGTATTGGATAGGGAAACTGGCAAGCCTAAAGGATATGGCTTCTGCAAGTTCAGAGATGAGGAAACTGCTCTGAGTGCTCGTCGGAATCTGCAAGGGTACGAGATTAAGGGCCGGCAGCTTCGAGTTGATTTTGCCGAGAATGAAAAAGGAGGTGGTGGTGATAGGAATCGACATCAGGTGCCTACCTCTTCTACAGTGTTTGTGTGATTTTGCACATTCCATTTAACTTTGTCCTCATGAAAGGTATCCTAGTAGCGGTTGAGAATGCCAGTGAGACAGTGGCCTGCTTATGGTTGTTATCTTTTTATACGACCGGGCAGATATTGTGTAACTTGATCTTTACTCGTCCCTCATTTATATAGTCAGGACTTGGAGACTGAGTATTGTCTAAGTACGCATTTTTTGTGTTTGGTCGTAACCAGCTCACAGATCAACGTGCTACAGTATCCTAATATCACGGGTATTTGTTGTTGTTATGTGGATACGGTCAGACTTTTGGCGTATTAATTTCACTTTCCTCCTTCCAAGGGTTGAGGAGCGACATTGCATTACGTAAAATAAGGTATGAATTTCACAATTGCGTAAAATAAGGTGTGATTGTACAGAGTTCTGTACTGTAATTGGCTAATTAAAGCGGTATATTGGCAAAGAGGTTCGGTGGTGAGTTTTAGAACGGGAATTGTTTCTTGCAGAAATTTAGCTAATCTAACCTTTCGATGGGTTATCACAACTGATGGGAATTGATCCTGAATTGAGAGAAGCTAATCATTGATACGAATTGACTTTAATGAAGCTTAGGAGCTCCCTCATGTACTGTTTGTCAATGGTTGTGTATGTCGGTATGGAGTAGGTTTCGGTGTTACAAGAGATATGTTGAAGAAAATTTACTGTTTTGGTGATGATAAATGATGAATGTTTTTTGTTATGGACTTATGAAAATTTATTGTTTTGCTGATGATCAATGAAATACGACGAATGTTTTTCCGATGCTGTGGTTCCTTTTGTTGTGGTGCAGGTGTTGGAGAGCGCATTCAAGAAAGAAACTGTTGGACTTGTGACACGGGGACAGTTCGTGGAGAAGGTAAAACTCATTTGTTCATCTCGTGGCTTCTGAATTTATTTAGCTCGTTGATTATTGCAATTTAAGCGTTTCTCATAATGTTTCCTTCTTTTATCCTGACACATTTGATTGAGATTTGCAGCTGGATATAGATTCGGCTGCTGTAGTTTATTGATGTTTGTGTGTGCGTGCGTGCCAGAGAGTCAATTTACGAACAAAACTTGAAGAGGAGGAGAAGGAGAAGCAGCCAAAGCTCGCTCTAGAGTATCTATCTCTATCTCTATCTTGTTGCTCACAGAAGGGAATATTGTTGCATTCAAGGACTTTTGTAATTTGGCATTACTTTATAAGAACGTCTGGTTTTAAGCATCTAAATCTGAAAAGTAGGCTCTTTTTTAATCTTTCGCTCTTCAGGGAGGAGCAAAGACACGTTCAGAAACGGAAGAAACGGAGGGTGAGAGGTCCTTCAAGTCTTTCTTTTGCTGATGAAGTGGATGGAGACACAGATGAAGAGGGAGAAGCAGCTGGTACGTAGTTTGTTGTTTGTTTGCCATATAAACCCTCCTTCAATAAAATCCTACCCTTCTGGACACTCCCAAATGGACGGTTATCATCAAAATCTAGAGATCACCAAAATTGAGAATTGAAGTTGTATTCTTAGTTTCGGCTCTTGGAGTAGTCACAGTTCATGGCTTTGCTGAGGACTATGTGCATGATAATGTTGGGGTGTTAGTTGCCATTTTCCCTTGAATGCCGATTTACCCTCTTTACTTTGCAGAGAAACGGAAGGAAGAGTCTGTGAAACAGCAAAAGCTTGGAAAATTTGGAAAATAATCTAAGCGTAGAACCTAGCTTCTTACCTGACAGGTATGATGGTTGTACTTCTCCTTACCACCTCACGTTCATCACCTGTTCTTGGTGGGTGAGAGCTGGTATCTGCTGGCTCGTGTTATGTTGTCCTCAGCACCGATCATTAAGAGTGGATGGTTTTGACGTGCTTTTGGTGTCGCAATTGTTGACTTGCAATTAGCTCTGACATGGTCTTATTTCAATTTCATGGTTGTGATAATTCACTCATGAGCTTGAAGCGATTTGTCATATTTGGAAGTAGGTGATAGCATGCTGTAGTTGGCTCGTCTGGGAAACCTTTTTTTTACTTACGCACAATACTGCCATAAATCTTACTATGCTATGAAGAATGTGGAGGGTGGAACTGCAGAGAGCGTGAGGTTGAGGAACAAGCTGAGAGACAACGTCTGCGGAGTGAGTGGCTTCAACAGCAATCTCGCATTAAAAGTAAGTACCACAATACCATCTGTCAATTCCTTTTTGTTTTCGTTTTGGGAGCGTAAGGAAGCATGGCAGATCTACCCTTGAAGGGACTTGTAAGCATCTAGATCTTAACCTGAGAATGGTAGACGTTTTGGTTCACTAATAACATAACAGATGTCCATCATCTGATCTCTTAATGAAAGGGATTTGTTGACCCAACTCACTTTGTGTACCTACAAGAAATCAAAACCTAGCTAATCGTTTTTTGTTTTCTTTTTGCCCCTTTTCAAATGGCTGAGGTGGTTTTCCTATCGATGGCTCAGCAGGCTTAATATCTAACAGTTGGATTCCATCATGCAGGAATTTTCATGAAGATGGGTGCGTCTAATGAGGGGGGCCGTGACAAAGATGGGTATGAGACTTGGGGAAGGGAGAAAAGTAAAAAAAAGCCCAATACAACAAAGAAAACAGTGGCATCCGAATATTCGAAAAAAGCAAAAGACGTTAAAGTCGACATCCCATTGCAACATCCAGCTGCAATTGTCAAGAAAGGGAGGGCTATCAATATGAAGGTAAAAGAGAGTAGTACTAAGAAGATGATGAAGTCCAGAAGAATAAAAGGAGACTCACAAGGTACTGTCCAGATAACAGAGGAACAATACAAAATGTTGCAGAGTTTGACAAAGAATTTGGCAGCATCAGAAGTGGAAGAAATGGCAGAGGAAGGTACAATTTTTTTGCACCTTGTAATAGTATCGTGTAGGTTTTGGGATTAAATTTCAATTTGCAATTAATGGAATAGTATGAATGACAAAAAGAGAAACAACCTGGTGATGCAGAATTGTCACCTATAGAACAATCTTCTCCTGAAGTTGGCGGTTGTGAAAAAACAAAACGGCGACGGCTCACCTCGCTGGCAGTGCAATTGGGCTCTTCATCCAACGATGACTGCGATCGTAGAGGAGAGGTACGTCATTCGAATCACAGAAGAATATGCAATAGGTGCATGACCATTTTCTAAACAATATAAATTTTGAAATGCACTCATTGGGTTGTATAGTGAAAATAGAGATGGAATTGGATGTTGTACAACACTTGTGTAGTTCTCATATAGTGAAAATGATGCCACGAAGTTTTCTGTTATTTGGCGTGAACAAAAAATCACTTTGTAATAATAAATCCAGTGGCTCCCTTTCAAATGCACGGAGATAGTTCACAGAATCACAGTGAGCATATTTAGTAATTGGGTGATGGCATGATATGGTTACCCTCCAAAAATAATATGATTTTTGAGCAATATCTTTTTGCTAAGGAAAAAAATATTGAAAAAATATAAAACTTAGAGGGTGTTATAGACAACATAGTTGCAACTACCGTTTTGATCAAACTTTTAAGTGGTACGTACTTTGCTCATTTGCACTGCACGTTAAGTTTCAAAATTAGAAGAGGAATTGGTGAGAGGGTTTAGTGTTGTGACGATTTCTTCGAGAAAACTTTGAACCGCAGGTTTTGTGAGATTGAATTCGGTTCTCTACCTGATGAACGATTCCGAGATCTTGAATAATTTGTGAATTTATGGAATTAACTAGCGCCATCAATGTTTAGATGTTCTACTTGATGGAACATTGGATTTTGTGTTTCGATGTAGCCCTGTGCCATTTCTGCAATCAAGCTTTTTTGCTTGTTCTTCTATTAGCTTCAAAGGCTGTGAAGTCTGGAGTGTAGATATCAAGGTTTGCGCTGAGATTTGAGTCACCTGAATACATATACCTGCGCCTCTCGCTTGAAATGAACCATATAGTGTAAATCCAGTTTTGAGAATTACTGTTTGTTAGTTTGATGCCGCTCTGCTGGAATTCTAGTCTCATTTTATGTGTGCTAAAATTTTTAGACAACATGGCTGCAACTCATTTCATGTGTGCTAAAAATTTAAGTAGCATTGTATCTAGCACAATGTCTCATTTTTAGCACACATAAAATGAGTTGCAGCCATGTTGTCTAAAAATTATGTAGCACATTGTCTCATTTTATGTGTGCTTAAAATTATGCCTTTAACACCATGTATATGGCTGCAGACTGTATCATTTCACTCTGATGGTAGTAGTCCGGCACAGAGCGAGGGAGAGGAGGCTAGGACTACAAGGTTGGAGATCCAAGAAGACAACACTGATGGCAAAGTGCAAAGTGAACGACAGAAAGGACTGAGATGGGAGCAAGGCCGAGGAGGAGTGATTTTAACTGACCATAATAACAAGACGAATGCCATTGTTGGCAAACAGACTAGCAAAAGCGATGGAAAGAGAGTGGAGAGCACAACCTTTTTCCCATTTGAAGAGGCAGTGGAAGAAGATGCCGTGGTTCAAGGAGGGCCGTCACAGTGTTATCCTCAAGCTGATTCCGACGATGACTTTGTGGACCCCCCAACACATGATTGTGGCAAGAAGAGAAGGCTTGAGAGTGACATACTACGGTCGGAATCCGAAGCAAGAGCCGCTCGAAAAAGAAGAGCAGTAGAAAGAGAAGTCGCATTGAGGCAACGACAGGCGGAGGGGAAGAAGCCTTACTATATTATGGTCAGTCCATCTGGAACGCCCTACGGAGATGGCATGTCCGCGTGGAAGATGGAGCTGAACAAGCTCTGTCGAGCATTGGACCCAACCATCCGTGACATTAGGCAGCAACCTCATCAGAAAATACAATTACTTAAAAAGAGATTGACGGACAACTTCGATTACAGCGGAATCATTTCTGATCGGTTCATCTTACCTCTCATAGGCCGCAGACTATCAACTATTAGACACAAGATAATCAATGAAATCAAAAGTCAGAGACCTTGCCCGCCCGGAGTGAAGTTGGAGCACTGGGAGAAATTGAAACGTTATTCCGAGTCTGAGAGCTACCATAGGAAGTCAGAGGCAATGAAACGTGCAAATGCGGGCCGCCAGACTCTAGGAAGAACGGGTCCAGGTGGAGAAATTGGAGTTCGAGAATCCCTTAAGGTACGGTTTAGTAGGTCCCCAGACCCCGACGAAGTTCGAGTAGAGATGTCACGAGAGAAGGGATATGGAGGAAGAAAGAAGCAGAAGCTGATGAAAATCCTTTGCAACAAACAGACAAGTCCAAGTTCGGCATTTATAGATGAGAGTGGCGCTGATTCTCAACCTGATGAGGAACTTCATTTAAAATCAGCGGACGTGGAGGCTGATCCAAAAAGTCAGGAGAATTATACGGGCAATGTGCAAAGGACATCGGTTGATCAAATGACAATTATAAAGAAAATGCAGGCCCAAATTGAGGAGCTGCAGGCCCAAATACATGCAAATTTGGCACAAACATCAGGTAGCCACAACCAAGGACTACTGCATTCCATGATTGTCATGCCTCCGATACGGTCCTTACATGGAAATCTAGATGTGCTTAAGAAGAATTGTAATCATTAATATCTATAATTCAGCATGCCTATAAATCTCCAAGTGGTTGCCGTTGTAAATATTTATAAACCAGATATCTGGACTTGGACGTTGTGCTAATGACTTTGCATCGTTGTACTCCAGGGGAAGGCCTTGTCAATAGACTCAGTCACATCTGAAACTAAACCATCGTACTTGTGCAGAAGACGAGATCTTGTCTGGTCTAATATCGAGGAGACTATGAAGTTCAAATTCCAGGTACTTTCTCAATCTAATTTTGTTTTGCATACTGTCAATATGAATGGCGCCATAATTATTGCAAATATTGATTAGCTCATTGTAGGTTATAGAAGTAGCTCTACAACGTACATGCTTATGTTTTGTTATCACCTGATGAATTATTAAGCATGATGCGTCTACTGCGTTATCTTTGTTATAGCACAATCCATGTTAAGGTCTTCTCCATGCGAATCGTCTAGTAGTTTGAAGAAGCCTTTCCGGTTTACATCTGACGTATGCTGCAATTTTAAACCTTCTGTAACTGACATACTTTCAAAACCTCTTGTATTTCAGTTTGACTTGCCAATTGATGTAAGATCGAGAATACAAAAGATATCCACTCTCTGAAACCTTAGTCAGAAGGTAAGTTTTTCTGTCAAAACTATGGTGCAGTTTTTCAGGTTTCGTTAATTCCTATACCTGATCTGCTGTGAAATGTTGAATCTGATACGTGTCTGCAATCAGATGGATGTTATGCTGGCAGCAAGGAAGTATGAATTTGAAGCTGAATCACCACTCAAAACTTCTGATATGCTGGATCTGCAGTCAATAGTCAAGCACTTATCCCCTGTCTGTGTAGACGCCCGTGACCTTTTGGAGAGTGGGAAGCTGCGATTGGCACAAGTGAGTTATCAGAACCTCTGATCAATTTGCCGTCTTTCCTTGACTTCTAATGTCATCGTTATGCCTGTGTACTTGTAAGTACCTTCAAGTGGAACATAGAAAATTAGCATGAATCGTGTTTTGTTTGGGCTGTCGAGATAGTTGGAAAATAATCCTTGGGTGTTGCAACAATGAGATGAAAAGAAGTCCCTTAACAGGGTAGCGCATGCTAGCCTTCGGTCTTAGCAAGGACGCATGCAGCTGGCATTCCTTTTTGTTGTACTAATCTGAACTCGGTTGATGTTGTTCAGGGGAAGCTTAATGAAGCTTATGAGGCATTTTCAGAAGCTTTCACAATCCTACAACAGGTTAGGTCCTGGGTATCTCATGAAGCAGATGTTTCTGATTTGGAGTAGGTGTGGAAATGTGCATAGGTTGAAGGAATATAACAGCAGACATTCTGTTTTCGTTTTTCTTTTTAGAAATAGGTGAGATATGTGATCATGTGCCGCTAACGTTATAAATCTGTCAACAGGTTTGTGGACCTATGCATAGAGAAGTTGCCAATTGTTGCCGGTATGTTCCTATGCATTATATTTGTGTTTTCACTTTCTTTTGTACTGATTTATATAACGGTAGTATTGTTAAATACCTTGTTTCTAGCATTGTCAAGTCTTTTCGACGGTTGTTTTTTTGCATGTTGGTGCTGTCTCTAATATAATTGTATGTTTTTTCATGCAGATATCTAGCAATGGTTCTATATCATGCTGGGGACATGGCAGGAGCAATAATGCAACACCACAAGGAGCTGATCATTAATGAGTGATGCCTGGGAAGTGATCACGCAGACACTGCACACAGGTACTCCTCGTGTCTTGTCATGAATGTAGTTTTTCAGTCGAGCTATGCGTTATGTGCTTTTTGGTCCTATTGGTTTAGACTGAACTGCGTGACATGCTTGAAGCTGATGAAAAGAGAGTTGCAGGGTGATGCAAAGATTTGTTATGCCAGTTTTTCTTGGTCTATTTTAATATTTTTTGTTACTATGTTTGTTTGATCTTTTGTTCGAAATTATAGATATCTTTAAAACATCTTTCTGCAATATCACTAATCACATGGAGATTCTCTTTGACTTCTCCTTTGTCCGTGTTTAGAATTTACCTACAAATATAACCGGAAGATTGATTTACTGTGTTGTACTATTAATGCCACAGGAGTATTACTAACTACCTTTAATATTTGCTGTATTGTGAAACAGTTATGGGAAAATGGTTGTGTTTTATCATAGATTGAATCAAACTGAGCTTGCGCTACGGCACATAGCACGCACGTTGGTGCTTTTAAATGTGTCATGTGGGTCAGATCACCCAGATGTAGCAGCCACCTTCATCAACATTGCTATGATGTACTAGGACATTGGCAAAATGAATGTTGCTCTTCGATACTTGCAAGAAGCTCTCAAAAGAAACGAACGTCTTCTTGGCCAAGAGCACATCCAAACTGCGGTTTGCTACCATGCTTTGGCCATTGCCTTCAACTGCATGGGAGCGTACAAGCTCTCTTTACAAGCAAGTGTTCTTAGACATCTTGTGCCCGTCTTGGTTAAGGGATCCTGGTGGTTAAGACGGTTTTAGTAGTAGTTCACGATCCGATGCAATGAAGGATATTTGTATACACCTGCGCAATTTGGTCTTGCTTCTGAGCTGGCTTTTGCATTCCAGCTGCTCTGATTTGCAGTTGGGTTGAATTCCTCTCCATTCATCGGCAGAACATATGTACGGTACTTTATTCCGTTCTGTTCTGCTTCAGGTATGTTGCTAAAGTTGTCTCAACCATTTATTCCAAGTGAGGCCTCAGGCTTATCAATTTTTCCCTTTAGCCTTAGGCTTCTTCGTACTTCTTGGTAGCAACTTGGAGAGGCGGATTCAAGAACTAAAGATTCTGCCAATTGGATTATGACATTCCAGATACGTGACATTCAGGTAGTTAAAAATTTATTTTCCATATTTCATTGCCGCCTTGATTTATTTTCTACGTTACTCAAGGATTAGCCTCCAATATCAACATTTATCTGCTTGTTCTGTTGAGCTGATAGTAGAAAATATTTGAGTATGAATTAGTGAGACTCATTCGATCTGCTTGTGTCCTATCTTCTTGTTGCAGGCATACGCTCAGAAACAAAAGGGCCAGCTGGATGTTAGTGCTGCCACCGCGCAGAAGGATAGTGCTGATGCTTTGAAGGTGCTTGATCTGCAAATACCTTTGGGTGCTTTGATTTGCATGTTTGTCTACCCAGTTACAGTGGTATTGTTTATTGTAAGATTGATCAGGTAAGTTCAATTGGGGAATATCTCTTACGTTTGTGTCAATGTCCTAATAAATGTGGCAGGCAAGGTCACACTTGGTGCAAGCATTCCAGCAAGCGGCAGCGAGCAGTAATGTTAATCGAGGAGGACCCATTGGAAGGTCACCTGATATGCAAAGGCCAAGGGGTGCTCCTGATGAAAGGGCCGCCCAAGCTGCCAACGAAGTGAGGAAGAAGGCTGCTGCAAGGGGGCTGAATGTGCGTCCCCAGGCAGCAGCTCCTAACCAGAGCATCCCGCCTCTTGGGGACTTGTTGAGCCTTATCAACAGTGGGGTAGCTAGAGAAAAGCCCCTCTTGCAAGCAGCACTCCAAGTTCAAGTACTCCACGAGGGACACCAAAGGCTGCTCTAAAACTATAGAGGAAAACTGCGTCCGCGGCTGCCCGGCCCGGTCCACTTTCAGCTGTGAGTAAAGGGCCTGTGCAGGCAACAGCCGGTTTGTCTGGTCCTTCACCAGTAGGGTTAGGAAATGGCTTGGGTGGTCTAGAGAAGAAGAAGAAGAAATCACAGTCAAAGGCCTTGCTCGATGATGAGGTTCTGATTACAAGTACAATTTTGCAGTTTATACATGGAGGTAATCTGTAGGTGTCAATCAGTTGAGTTGCCCTCTACATGCCTGAAACCATGGCTTGGAGTGCGTTTCACTTATTCCCTTGCCTGTCTTCTAGTGGAGATTGAACCAGGCTTGGGCTGGTAATACATCATTGACATCTTGCTCTTGCAAGAATGTGCAAGAGCTTACGAGTTGGATGTCGTGGGTTATCGTTTTGATGAATCCTCAAAATTCTTTCTCCTTGCACTCATGGTAATACGTAGCCTGTCTTTTCAGTTCTTGTTCTCTTTTCTTCCTCTCTCGCATGGGTTACTCATTACCCAAGCTCTGTTCCATTCAGTTTCTTTGTGGAGGTGCATAATGCTTGCCGCGCGTGCACGGTGGCACAGCTCCGAGCTCTTCAAAGCTCGATACAGGTACGTCACAACAGATCCACTGTCAATCATTTCACACCGACTCCCAATTAGCTTTCATGGGTAGCGTTTTCTATCATCTTAGCCTCTAAAGGACCAAGAAGCCCGAGGAACTTGATTAAATGAATGCCTCATTTTTGCTTTCTTCTCATTCTGTTCTTATTTTGTATGATTTCTACCAAAATGCAGCTCGACTGATTTGGAATAATACAGCTTTACTTCAAGGTTTATTCACTGCGTCCAATGTAGATATTAAAACGCCGTTCATTCTCTGTAGCTCAGAGTCAATTTGAACGTTTTTCAACTACATCTAAGAGTTTACAGCTCAAGAACACAGGATTTGAGCAGAGAAAAATGCAAAACTAGTAAGCGAAAACGCCGTCCAAAAAACTCGAAAGTGGAATACTCGATCGTTCTTCGATATTATATGCAATTATGCTTTTTCATTTGGTTCTCCTTTAATTCTGTAGGCCATAACTGCGACCTGAAACTGCGAATTAGGTTTAAATGCATCTTGTAGTCTTTGAAAGTTTTGCAGCCTCTACTGTTTCCACGAGACAGATTGAGCATATTCGAAGAGATTCAGTTTCCTTGAACGAGCTCTAAATTGAAAATATATAGTCTCCTGAGATGGTGTGGATGTGTTAGTAGGTTGTAATTCCTCTTTGAAATCTGCCTGTGGAGCTCTCAGGATGGAATACGAGGTCAATTGTAAGGAAGTCCTTGGCTATTGATTGGAAGCAATGTCGTTGGAGGGAAGCCGACGTAGGTTTATCTTCTCAATACAGGGATATATGGTAGTGCATTCTAATGCTAGGACTATTGCTTAGCAGAGGGAGTAAGTGTAGTGGACAGTTGGTGCATTATGGTTACCAACACATAAGGAGCGCATCCAGGCAGGGGAACCATGAGGGTTGGAGGGAGAGGGCCCGTTCGAGGGAGGGGGGACGGCGGCCGGGGCAGGTTCGGAGGGAGAGGAAGGGGTAAATTGGCAAGGAAGGAGGACTTGCGGAGAATCTCAATGACGGGGGGATAGTGCAAGGAGAGTAGGTAGGTCCAAGGTATGGCGGACTTCCGAAGACGCGTTGGAGGCAAGCTTTGGATATCAGATCTTCACTGAAGGAGAGCCTCGTCTGGGATGGTCTCTGTATGTTAAGTTGTTGCTTCTTCTTTGCGTTCAGTGAGTTTCAGTCTGCTCGTCGGCGTCTATCACCCCTCAATTCCATCTGCGGGGTGGAATAGCTTGAATGGGACCTTCGACTTCTGAGACAAATTTTTGACTCTGATGGCCTTTGGACTTACCGTCTCGCCCGGAATTTTCTTATTTACGTCATGAAGTCTTCGTAACAAACTTGTCAAGTGGTTGACAGTCTTATCATATCACCTTTTAATTTTTTTGGCGCAGTCGGCAATGGATGATCCCAATAATGACAATATCACATTCAGCCGTGTCAACCTTTACTTCATGTGCCAAGTATTCTACCCTTACATTAAAGAGAGATTTTTTTGTGCGCAATGTTTTGAAGTGCAGATATCTTTTCTATTTCAAAATTCAGTTGCAAGTGACCATATATCCACTTTTTGTTAATTTCTTGTTTTTAGACGTAGAACATCTACCATTAAGACTGACTATTTTTCAAGCGAACATTCTGTGGTACTAACGATAATGCTAAATTTGTGTCCAGGATGGTTCTACCTTCAAGGCACAAGTCAAGTTTGCTCTTTACTTCTACTTGGGAACTAAGGTATTAATTAGTCCTGGGCAGTCTTCCTTGTTTTGTATAGTATTGCGAACAGTTATGAACGGAATTGTAGTCATTGTAGGAATAGCATATTTGATCTCAGGATACATACAAGTCGCATTGAAAGTGAAAATAATAAGTTTTGAAATTTCAGAAATACTCTTGTATTACGTTATTCTGCATCTATTTCTATGCTGTTTACAACGGATCACGTTTGCAGGAAAATACGGAGGTTGAGGTTGATTCTTACCTAAGACGGCGGTACGAGGGGCAGATTGCTAACATCGAGATAGTTAATAAACAGGATCTTGATTTGGTGAGTGTCTATCGAGTTGTACTCCAGTGTGACTAATTCTGTCAACCTCAGTTGAAAATTAAGACTCTGAACTCTCTATTCTTATGAAGTCTTTATTGGTTTTCTAGAGGACACTACTTCCTGTTGGATCAATTCACAAGCTTGCTTTTCGTATTCAGTCTTCAACGTATTGCAGAAAAACCATCTTTCAGGCTTGCAACGTAAATACTTAAAAGTGAGCTTCAATACTGTGCAAGAGCTGATGGGTGTAAAGAGTGAGTTGCTACCCTTGGTTGAGCGAAATAAAGCAAAATTGGATGCTGCCCAGGCCTATGGATCACTCTTCAACAATGAAGTGTAAGTGGACGTAATTTTCTTCTCATACTTTTATCTGAAACAATGTGTACGTAGTACGATATTCGATCTTTTCAATTGACCTTATTCAGACAACTTTTTCTACACTTCTCATTGTTGATTTTGACAGCTTGAAGATTGCTCTCCATTGGTTTAGCGCATATTCAGAGGGTATTACAACTTGCATGCAAATGTGATAACGTGGTGGAGTTGTTGATGGATTTTAGAAATAAACAACCAGGAAAAATTCAAGAGTACGTTGCAAATGTGTTGGACCTTAGAGAGTATGATGTTCCCTACCATGTTCGGTTTGCGATTGATAATGGTAAGTCGTGACGACTGAGGACTTTGACTTCAATGTGAATAACCAGACCTTTTGTAGAGATTTGGATTCGCATGTTGTAGCTCTTGGTAGACCAAGGTCGAAGCTGGATAATATTTAAAATCTTCCAAGAAACTGCATCAATTAGAGTTTCTAGTAAGAGAAGAAGGAGGTCAGCAGATTGAGCTTTCACATTTCTTCGTACTGAATTCCTTTCGATCTACTGACTACGTAAAACAATGTAATGTCTTGAGCAGATATTGGATGTGGCCTTTGGTACATGGTTAGTGAGAACAGATCTTCTGCAACGTGCTGAGGTGCGAGTTTGTGCATTTGATATGGAGACAACAAAGCTTTCTTTGCAGTTTCCCGATGCATCTTATGATAGCATGATGATGATTTCATACATGATTGACGGCCAGGGCTATCTTATTGTTAACCGAGAGGTAAAGTTTCTTTACTTCATCAGTATTTTCGAGATTAAATGTCTGAACAAGTTCAGCCCCTTCAATTAGATCACAATTACTGTTCTAAATTAAACGCATCACTTTCTGAATATGATTTTTTTTGCTCTTTTGGTGATGATTTTGTCTTCCATAAGGATTTTTTCTGAGCTGTTTTTGGAGAGAAAGGAGCAAATTTTTACGTTCTGAAAACCTTCTTGGCAATGGACGAGTCAGTATTGATTTGAAGTATGTGGTGGGGTTTGTAGTGTGTGGGTGCCGATATTGAAGACTTAGAATACACCCCCAAACCAGAGTTTGAAGGTCATTTCAAGGTCACCAACACACGGACTGAGGTGGGACATGCTCATCTTCAATAGTTAGTACGATCCGGTGTTTTGTTAACCGGACCTCGTCATGAATCTTGCAAGGCTAGTGATTAGTTTGCTAGGTAATTGATAGTTGAATTTTTTTTGATGCTGTTAAGATTTACACATGATATTGTTCCTCTGCAAAAACTACATCAACTTGAATGCTGAGCATGTTGATCAATGGTCAGCTGCACTTTTGGTGCATGGTTTGTCATGTACCTTGTGGATTGTCTACCTCAATGTCCTAGTTTGACTAATCTGGACTGCTGATACATGCAGAAAGAGCTTCTCGTTAGCTGGTTCTCTCACATGCGAGAGGTGAAGCCAAGTATCTATGTCACCTACAATGGTGACTTCTTCGATTGGCCTTTTACAGAAACACGTGCGCTTCACCATGGAATGAGAATGCATGACGTAAGTTTTTCAAACATATAATACTAAACATTAGGACAGTCATGGTGAACTTTAGTGCATACCTGTTTTCATGCTTCACCACTGAAATTGAGGTGAAGTTATCTAGGAGTAAGTGTTGGGAAGTTTTAACGAAGGGTTGTAGAATTTGTCAAATATCCACTCATTTTCTTGTATGGGTTGTCATGATAGCCGATCAAAAAATATGTCCTGCCATAATTTAACCCACTGTGAGTAATCTCACAACTTCCCACATAGTGACAACCCGTATAAATTTACTGATCTGTATTCTCTTGAGAGTAGACTTCATTTACAAGATACCGAGTGGAAATTGCCGATTCTTACTGCAGGTAGTGTGTATCAGTTCTGTGATACAAATTGATCAATGGACAACTGTAAAATCTTCTAGAGAACTGGCTTCGGCGCTCCTTATAGCACTGTGAAGTTAGCACGACGTCCCTCATCATAGTTGCCTTGACTCTCTGGCAGGAGATAGGGTTCAAACACAATGAGCAGCAGGGTGAGTGTTTGAGTAAATTTGCCTGCCACTTGGATTGCTTCGCATGGGTGAAGCGTGACAGTTACTTGCCGCAGGGAAGTCAAGGTCTCAAGGTATCTTATGCTTTGCATCAATATCCAGCCATTGCCGACATTAACCACTTAGCATGGATATTATGTCGTTGAAGTAGAAATTCATGCATCTCAATAAGATAGACCTGAACCTTGAACTTAGTACTTGCACTCATTTATAGTTTCTCAATGCTCCAGCTTCTGCTCCTATAGGAATTCATTATTTCATCTACTACTCTCTAATAGCATATATCATATCATGTTTACAGCAGTGGCCTTTGCACCTTGATGGTTAATGTTGTAACGAAGGCCAAATTGGGTTTTGACCCATTCGAGGTCAATCCTGAAGACATGGTTCGTTTTGCTATTGAGCAACCACAGGTCAGTTTCCTGGTGAAATTGGTTTTTCGAAATGAAGAGCAGTTGAAGCAACATGTAGCTATTTGAAAATTGAATCTGGATCTAAGCTGCACAACGTTTGGAATCGCCTCTACTGACCTATTATAACCATTCCTCTGTGTAGACAATGGCTTCCTACTCAGTTTCCGATGCTGTATCAACATATTACTTGTACATGACATATGTGCATCCGTTCATCTTTTCTCTGGCAACCATTATCCCAATGCCACCAAACGAAGTGTTGCGCAAAGGATCCGGAACTCTCTGTGAGATGCTTCTCATGGTTCAAGTAAGTTTTTCTCTTTTGGATATTTCTAATGTGCTTGTGAAGGAATTAGAGTATGTTCTTCTCACTTCTTTTAGCAGTTGTCTTGAACTCTGATTCAATTCTGGGAAAGCGTGTGTCTAGTGTAGAGGTGAAATATTAATTGTGCGGAGATGCTTTGTATGTTGTTAATAGCGAGAAGATTTTTGCATCCAACCCTCTATATAGCTCTAAGTGAGGATTCTGTAGGCCTTTGAAGGAAAAATTATCTGCCCCAACAAGCACAGATCTGAACAAGAGAAAGTATATAATGGGCGAATGCTTGAGGGCGAGACCTACATTGGTGGGCATGTGGAGTGCTTGGAGAGTGGTGTCTGTCGATCTGACATTCATACACGATTCCATCTCACTGCTGATGCATATCAGGTTATTTCTTTGTTCTGAAGCATATGAAGATGACTGACTAACTTCTGCTATTCAATGGAATCCATCTGGCCATTTGCATATCAGTTGCCTAATTTGCTACAAGTTCTTTTTCACTTATTCTGTTGGATGTGTTGGATTTGAATTTTGAATATAAAAAACATGTCAAGTAAGGAATCGGCGCAAACTTATTTACTGTCTGGTTCTGAGCTTGAAGAATCTTGTACGTTCCTTCAGAGAAGAGTTTCAGGTTAGGTTGATTAGCTCTTTGAAGTTTTAAAATGCCTTCGGGTAATCAATGTATTCATAGTCGTTACGGTCGTACCAAATTCAGTGCAGGATTTACTTTTCTTGTGTTCTTTTGAAATCTCTGGAAGATCTTGGGTCATAGTTAATGTTTTCGTCTTATGTAATTAGATAAGTGGCTTTCAATGGCACTTTTCTTATTGTCTTGTAATATATTTATGGGCTGCATCTTGAAAGCCTTCATATGTTCGGTGATTTCAAGACTCAATAATCTTGTGATTCTGCAGAAATTGATTGAAAATGTAGATCGGGATTTGAAGCATGCAATCGAAGAGGAAGGGAAGGTGGAGCTGGATGTAGTGACCAATTATGATGATGTTAAAGAAGAAATTAATTGCAAAGTAGGTGCACATTTTTCAGCGTGCATTGTATATAAGTTACCAACAATGATGCTCACCGTCTCATACATCAATATTTTTGTTGTTTCTTTACTTCGTTGGTCATCATTACAAGAGTATGATACTGCAGATGTAATATGCAGAGATGTCAACTAGCTACTATCGTTTTGTGATTCTGATTGAGAAAATCCCTTGTGTTCGATTATCAGGTTGAGGTTCTTCGCGACACTCCTATCAGAGATGAACGTCCTCTGATTTATCACCTGGATATATGTGGCTCCAATGTACCCCAATATCATTCTTATGAATCGCCTTCAGGTAAGATCAACACTTCATTATGTAGATTGAAGCAGAAACCTTACGTTTTATTTCAAGCAGCGATACAGAAATATAATTATTACCCATGATGGCAATTTCCATGTTTAATTGGTAGATAACTAACTGAAAGAATCCTTGATTGCAGCCTTCATCTATTGTGGCAGATGAGATTTGTGCTGCCTGCGACTTCAACCGCCCAGGCAAGACTTGTATGCGAGAATTGGAATGGGTCTGGAGAGGTGAAACTTACGCGACTAAACGGAGGTCTGTACTCATGTGAGTAACTTGAGCTTCCTTATTTTGAGTAATGCACATAATTCATGTCTGTGCTTTTAAATCTAGGACTGAACACGTTGCTTAATTATGTCATCTTGATGGCTGATCGTAACAACGTGACCTTCGTTTCTTTTGAGCGGGATATGAAGTACACTGCAAAGAATTGGTGGATATATAACATTCTTATATTGAGCAAGAGTTGAATATTGATATCCATGTGGCAGAAACATCCTACACGGTTTAATAATTTTGCGGATTCTGAAAGTTTGGATTCTACGTACCTTGGACCGTTTTTGACATTTGTTTTTTGTATGAAACAGATGTGGAGACTTAGCAAGAATTTGGTACTAGAATATGAGGCAGCTTACCAAATGAATGATGGACATCATAGTGTGATACAAGGGCAAGATAAGGGGTTTAATTGCAGAAATGATAGATTTAGAAGAATCGTAGTTCTAGAAAGCAAGTATATAAAAAATATTGTATTTATGTAAAGTCATAATCCACTCCGCCACTTTTTGTTCTTTGAGTTACACTAAATTTTTTTTGGCATGTTTATTGTTGTCAAAGTTTGCTTTTAGTAACACAATGTTGTTAAAAAGTTGATGTAATTTGAAGTAAGGGAAATACAATGCCACATCCCATGTACAAGTTTTGCAATGCAGTTTGATTTTTGGTAGTAGCACATAACGCAACATATAGTTATTATGTAACCGAAGCCACTATATTGAAATGGCCGTGCACGCTAAACAACGAGAAAACTTGTTGGTTCCAAGAGAAAACTTGTTGGTTCTGTGCTGCTTCATTCGGCTTTGCTACGTTAAACCCATTCTCTGTTGGTTTCAACAGATGTGTCTTGGTTTTGTCTTGGTTTTGACGCACTCTCTAGTAGTGAGCCTGCGGCATAACTGGGGGAGCGTTTAGATCTATGTCAAGTAGACCATTTGGTACGGCGTTTAAATCAATGCCTCGCACATCCTTGCTACCCACTTCTCTGTGCATGTTGGGCGCGCCCCGCACGCCCTATTCTCGCTGCGGACTGGTCAAGTACACGGTCTTGCTCGTATTGATGTCTCGAGTCCTATCATGTTGACTTCCCGCTCTTTGGGTTGGCGACGAGAGGCCCTCTTGGTCTCCTGGTTCTGGGTCCGGGTTTGGCCGCATTAGATGAGGCCGTGTCCCCTCTTTCGTCAGGTCCTCGGTCTCGAACTTTGGTCCTCTCCTCAGTACCATCTTCTCAATGACGTCCGCGCCCCATGTCCATGCCTTTTTAGCAGAAAAACACTCCCGGGACCTATGGAATAGTTGTTGTAGACCCGGCAGCTTTGATCGATTCTATTGGGATCTCTACTGTGCTTACCTCTCCATGCATTGACTGCTACACCTTTCTGCCAAATCATCCAAATTAGTCTAGCTTCCTTATACGTATGTTTTTAATCCGATTTGAACAAATATGATAGTGGCAACAGTCCTTCCTATTTCCTGGCAACTGGACTGGAAATGGGATGTGTTTGTAATAGTGCATTCCGGCCCATGCTAACTGTGAAACTCATGTATGGGGTCCAACATGGCCGTTAGATACTAGAGTGATCCCACAATAAGTCGTGGACTTTGTCGTAAAAAAAACAAGGAAACTCGCTTCTTTGGCCCACGCTTGATTTTGATCACCCTTACCATGTCAACGCTACCCTCGAGTTTACTAACAAGGGTTTCTCTTTGATAGTCAATTATTGTCGTGGCCGTCTAGGACTCGTCGCCAATGACTTCTAGGCATGCTGAGTGCTCTAGAACTCGAAACAGAGTGACGATGAGCGGTATAGTGAAGAACCTCGGACTCGGGCGGGGCTTAAAATCCTCACTGGTTTGACACTTCAAAATTGGGAAGGGTACCTAATTGTCAACATAAATCGCGATCCATTCGCCTGTAATTGGCTTCTTTTGCGGTATGAACAGGTTTTTCCACGTTCTTCGAAGCACTCGAATGAGGCCAACCCATGCTCCCTACTCCTGTTCTTGCAGTTCGAACGCTTCATTTTCTTCGACTGCGTTCATGAGTCGCTCATGCACCGAGGCGTCCTTACATCTTCTTACACTAGCTGTGAACCGTTGAACCGGCTCACTTAGCGTTGAATTCTTAGTTCGATAGTTTTTGGATGTTTAGTGATTTATATTTGTCTAACCGGGGCATTTTAGCCGGTTAGACAAATTCCCGGGTTTATTTCCCTTAGTGTCCGGTTTTGATCGACAATTATTAGATTCCTTTTTATCTAGATAAATTAGTGTGTTTAGTTACGTTTACCGATTTAATCTTGTGATTATGTGCAATTGGGCCGTTTGCCCTTTTGTTTTATTCTATGATTTTTTTCTATGAGGTTTGATTTGCATTTTTAGTTCGTGAATTTGGTCTAGCTTATTAGTTTATTCTGCAAGTTATCTTACTTATTCTTTTTGGCTCGTTATTTTAGCCCTATTGGTTTAGCTTTATCTTGTTAGGCTATTGTTGAGTTTGTTCTCTAGTTCTTTGATGAGGTTTATTATAGATTCTTGGATTAGTAGAGTGTGTGAATTGTACTCTCATTTAAGTGGGAGTTAAGTGGTAGTTTAAGGTTTGGATGGAGTGGATGGATGAAGTTTTGGTGGGATGCAAGTCCCACCCGGTCGCTTCTGCTTCGCCAGTTAGTTGTGTCTGCACGGTGAGAGTTCGGCAGAGACAGTAGAAGCCTGGATCTAGATCGTGTTTTTGGTGTTGGAATTGTTAGGGAGAAGTGTAGGAAGAAATTAGTGGAAAATACTCTATTGCTTGATTGGAAAAAATGTGAGATTGGGATAGAGATTTCGTGTGTGTGGGTGTTTTTGGGAATTGGTGTGGCTCTTGCTTGGATTTTGGTGTATGTGATTGGATTGACGTCTGAGGCGACGACCTTGAAGGTTACCTGCGGCGATTCGGCAGCTGAAGACGACGTCGAAGGGCGTCGGCAGAACAGGAGAGGGTGAGCATCGACCAAGGCAGTGCAAGGGCGGCACCGGCGTTGGGGTCCAGCGAAGAAAACGACGAAGGCGACCCCGGCGACCTGCAGCAACGGATTTCACGGCGGGGGCCAGCCAGAACACGCAGCGACGGCTGCTTGAACGACGATCATCCTGGGGACCAGATCACGGCAAGGCGACGAGGAAGACCACCGAATCGAGGGGAAGAGCATCAGGGCGACGAAGACGGAGATTTGAGCGAGGGCGGAGGTCACAGCGTGGATCTCGGAGCAGGGCGACGAGCCTGTATCGGCATCAACAACACGAAGACGAAGATCAGTTGAAGGCGGCATCAACAAGGCGACGAGCGCAGGCCCGCAGTTGCAGCGAGCAGGGAATTCGGCAGGGAACAAGACAAAGACGGCGAACACGACCATCGCGAGACGACGCCGGCTAGTTGCAGGGACAGCCATCTTTCCCTGTCTTCCTCCCCGTGTGACAATACGGAGGGAGCTAGGGTGCTATTATAGAGGGAGGCAATCCCCTCTTGTTTTTTACATATTTTGCCTTTGAATTATGTCGAACGAACTTAGGATTGATTAGGAGGCTAAACACCTTTTCTCCTATTTGCTTGAGTTGTTGAGCTCACAAAGGTGCTTATCGTTCCTTAGAAGGTTTATGCAATGATTGAAACCCATAAAAACTCTAAATTGCGAGAATTTAGTGTCCTTGTGGAAGTGGGTTGGTGTGCTGTAATTTTTGGATGCAAGTCAAAAAACCGAAAAAACAAGCCCTAATCTCCAATTCTAAGCCCAAATTAGTGCACAAAGTGCCTAGGGTGGATTGGGAAGGGTTAGGGTCAATTAGGTACTCGTACACGGTCCAAATCGACCATTTACAAGTGCTGCCCATTCTTGCAATTTTACCCGTTCGTCCCCTTTTCCCTACTTTTTCACCATTTTGGTTAGCATTTACCGACATAAACGCCAATTTTATTTAGGAGTCCATTGCTTGCGTCCGCATTTCACCCACTTTCCGGCTGGACATATGGGCCTTTGACCGGCGACGGTCAAAACGCTCATACTAGCTCGGTGTAATGTTGCTACTCTAAGGCATGAGAACGTAGGTCCTATGGCAAGAACTGCAGGGCACGACCACGAACTTGAGCGCCTAAGCTTTTCCTAGTTTTGTGGCCCTTTGTAAACCGTAATCGGGAGCAGATTATGAAAACATTTTACTATTTACAATTATAAATATCCCAAAAATAGAAAATAAGCGGTATTATTCACAAATCATCCAAATATCAAAAGGAGAGTGCAAGCAATTCAAAAATCACACAAAAATCAAAAAGAGTGTATGTACAAGCCTGATTTTCATGAATCGCTCCCCGTCCCACAATACCTTGAGAGAAGTCACCTCGTCTTTCACACATCAAACTTACATGTATTATATTATTTATTATACTTTGCAACAATAACTAAAACAAGTAAAATTATGAAAATTAATCATTACATACCTCCAAGCCTTGCAAAAGGCTTTGTAGACATCCATGTGCTCTCATGACTTTTCAAAGTATTTTGGAATGTCAAAGTGCGTCATCACCATCTGAGCCAGTGTATGTGCAGTACATACTTCATTTTTTTCCTTGAATCTTGAGTCCAACATTGTCTGCAATGGAAGACCATTCTTACATAGATAGGCAAGAATGGTCTCCACTTGACTTGGTGTGAAGTATGTCTCCAACGAATAGAATACTTTAGACTCTAAATGAGCCTCAAGCATATGTCGAGCATCCTCATCCCTCCCAAAAACAAGAAGATCAAGCACGAATATTTGAAGTTATTCGATCAATTTAGGATCTAAAGAACAAAGGCGTCTCTTATAACTTGCTGCCATTGTTTGGATATTGTAGTAACCTGCATTAGTTATGATGCATCTGAGAAGAAAAATATCAACAATGAATCAAATATTTACCAAAACATTCCCAAAAAAACTTATAGTAATAATCCAAAACTTATAAAAGCTCAAGAACTTCCAAAAAAGTCTTACAAATAAAAAAACTTATTATTCTCTTTGAGGATGTGGCAAGCAAGCCACACTTGCGAACTTAAATCTACAAAATTTAAAGGCAAAGAAGGTGCATCCAAAAACTCCAACACGTGTCCTTCAAAGATCTTCCGCTTTCAATCTCACTCTTGACAAATGCCAAGTACAACTCTCTATTCACCACCACTGTCAAATCTCCATTTGAGAGTACTAACTTGTCATCCCCCAATGATTGAACCTCCTCTTAAGAAAATGGGTCAATTCTATTGACAAGCTTTACAAAAGTCTGCATTATAGAATTACTATGCAATAAAGATTTCTACAAGAACTTAAGTGAAAATAGCCAAGCGTTACCCAAATCTGAAATTGACGAGGAAAATGATTTGCAAGTAAATGCTCAAATTTTTCCGACCATTTCTATCAAACAGAATGATAAAATCCCCTGCAAAATTCCCAGCATTCTAATATTCCTATTAAAATAACGTTGAAAACTTTGCAAAACATGTTTCAACAATTATCTCGACAGTTATCCCGCCACTACACTCTTGGACCTTGCCCTATGTGAAGAGAATGCCAAGTTGCGGAAAGAGTTGGAACACATGAGAGCTAGCAACGTTCAATATGGACCTAAACTAAGAGAAAAGAATCGATTTATAAGGGTGTCTGTCAACTGAACGTGCATGCATGTGTAGAGTTGGAGGAATGCGGCGTGATTGATCGGGCAGGCACCTGATCGTCTTCACAGAAGCTACCGTATATATTTGCTTGTGATTCAAAGCTATCTCAACAAAGCTAACATAGAGTGGCATAATCAACACCACTAACGCGATTCAAAACTAAATATCAAAAAAACAAAACAGAACGCGCACGTGAGTCAGGCATGCTATCCAAATGCTGGGAATCCACATGCCCCCGCTATAGGGTTGATATTGCATTAATTTGTGACGCAACAAGAGGTGCAGGTTGGAAAATGCCCGGTTCCAAGGTCTTGATGACCTATTTGGTCATCAGAGCTGCGACCGCATCCTCCAGGTTGATTAGGTTGATCCCACCATCTTTTCTGGAGTGACAACTTTGAATCCAACCAACTTGAACACGAGACCAACTTGCTTTCCCTAGAGCTAAATAATTAGCCACCGTTGCCTTGATACGGGCCACTCCCTCTTTTGTCCCTCCCTACACGAAAAGAAAGAAGAACTTTCAAGACAGAAGAATGCTATTGGCTACTATTGCCCTACCGGTCGGGTTTATTTTCCCTCGTGCTCCAATGAGTATGTTTTTTGGTTAGGCAACTATGGAGAAATTTGTTAACATCAAAAGTCGTTAGAGATAAACCAAAGGGAGCATCTAAAAGCTTACTAACGCTATCATTCTAAAGATGCCCAAGAGATCTCCATATCCTCAGTCCACTTTGGATGGTCCTGCATCTAATTGCTTTTCTAATACCCGAAATATTTGGTACAGTTGAGAACGAGACCGGTAGCTAGGCAAAAGGTTTTAAGGGTGCGGATGAGGTATCTCACCTTTGATTCCTCGCCAAGAAGAGTAAATGAAGTGTTGTCACCATATTGTGCCAACACTTGTTGGCGGCCCGGGAAGTTTAGGGAAGTGTCAAAGTTGGTAGCAATGAAATGGTTTCCCCCATTTTTTCCCACAACTACAAATGTTGGTAAATTGTTAATATCGTTTTTTTTATTAATCTTTTGGCCTTGAAATTTTTATCGTATGTTATTAGCATAAAGAGGTTTTTGTTCCAAGAGTTCCATGGCAAAAAAGAAAAAAATCAATCTTCGAGAGGCTGTCAAAGTTGGCAGCAGTGAAAAAACTTCCACAGCTACCAATGTTGGTAGATTTTGAATAACGTTTTTTTGGTGAATTTTTTGGCCTTAAAATTTGGCACACATATGATTAAATTGAAGATTATTCTTTGGTAAAAATTTCGTGGTAAAATACCAATTTTTGAGCTCTTGGGAGGCTTTCAAAGTTGGCAGTGCTGAATTTTTTTTCACTCCGAATTCGAAATCGACATTTTGATTGGTACCTCACTGTACATAACAGATGAAGTAAATTTAAACAAAACATGTATCAAAACAACTTCTAAGATAAATACACTAAAATGTGATAAAATAGTTCATGTTCATAATACTTGCAAAGAGGCTAGAGAAGAACCAACTATTAGAGTTAACAAAAAAGAAGCCTATCTAACCTCCCATTTTGCCCTCCTTCTAACCTCTCTTTTGAGCTATACTTGGGTTGAATAGTGTCGTGTCATAACTTGTCCCCTTATGAGCCATTGGTTTGGAGCTTTGGTAGGAGGTGTGGAAGTCATTGCGAGTTGTGGAGAATAATGACAGTGGCTTGCTTCAAATTGTCTCCCAACTCATATGAACTAGTTTTTGCTCTATTTATATTTCAATATGAGTTTAATAGGAGTGTAAGAGGAGTTTGCTAAAACATTCTTCTTTGAGCTGACTTTTCGGTTAACTCTATTACTAAAACAGAATTAAAAGAATAATCCACACTTAGTCCACTATAACAAAGGCAATGCTAAACGACACATTTAGTTGCTACAAAGGATTCAATCCCAGCCAACATCTACAAACTTATTAAGTCCTTGTGATCAGGGCCTACTATTGCGTGGTGCGGGATTCTGGTACAAAATATTCTTGGAATATTGTGTCTCCGTCAGCATTGCCATGTGCTAGTTTAGGGTTTAAGGTCAATCATGATGACGTCATTTTTGCTGACATCAAAAAACATTTCAAAAAGACGCCGCGCTGTCATAGAGTCTACTATTGAAAGAAGACACCAAAGTAATAAACCTTGCTACCCATGTCCTTGATGTAGGGATAAACAAACCACCCCTCATGGACTCTTCATTCACAATGATCTTTAACCCCTAAACGTCTACGCATCCAGTTTCTGGATGTTTGTTGGTCAAACCCAATTTCGATCTTGAAGATGACTTTTGTTGCTAATACACCCAACTAAGAAAATGAAGTTTATTGAGTCTAGTTTGTACTTCACTTTTCAAATCTTAAAAATTCCAATTATTGTGTATTTTATTGCTTGTGCAAGCTTTGTAGCTCAAGGTTTGAATTACACTACATAGGATGTTCACATTTTGAATTTCAAAATCTAAATAAAAAATTTCTATGGAAGACATATCATGTGATTCTCCATTGTAATTTGTACGTGCTCCCAAAAAAATATTAATCTTTTAAAGCTTTTTTGTAATTAAATTTATTTTTTGAAGTATTTGACTTAAAAATTTATTAAAAAGGCCGTATTATATCAAAAAAATCTGAAAATTTCAAGATTGATAGGAAACATTCTATTCCATGCATGAAAAATATTACAAAATATATTTTGATAAATCTTGAAGGCTAAATTGTGTAGTTTGACTTTCCTACAAAGGAGTGGTACGTTTAAGGGTTAAGCCAGGTTATAATTATACAAAGAATCTGATAGCATCATACTGGTACATTCTAGTAGATTGCACTTAAAGGATGCAATGTTTTTGCAGCCCTAGCTGTTGCATGTGTCATTTGCATGTCACAAGCAGGAAAGCATTTGAAATTGACTCATTGTCACATAAATAGGGGTTGCCACAATTTCTCTGAGAATTAAATTTCTTTGGAGATTGAGAAGGTTTGGAGAGAAAAGCGAAGCTAATAGGGCCCTTCTCCATGAAGGAGTGACTCGCTTTTTCTACCATGTGGAGAATGAGAATGAGATTTACATGCAACTGAGAAGTGAAAAGCAACGCTTTCTCCTTGCAGTGAGGAGAGTGCGTCACGTCCTCATCCTCTAAAGATTGAGAATGGATGAGAAGAAGGTGTGACAACCCCTATTAAGTTAGGCTATTTCATTCTTTAGGCCAGTTGGAAATTAAATTTTACAATTTTTTTCCCTGGAAAACTGTGTATGCAGAGAATGCATTGCACACTTTAGACCAAGCAACAGACTTGCCGTAGGGCAGTGGAACCTCATCAGGAATGCACCAATTGATGCATGAGTGTGCATTTGCCACGGCACAAAATACTATGAGAGATCTTTTATCTTCTCATAAAATAAAACTTGGGGGCAGTGGAACCTTATCAGGAATGCACCAATTGATGCATGGTGTGCATTCACTAGTAGAAAAGGTGGTCTTCCTAAGGAGATGCTCAAGTAAAACCACTGTGCATGCGTGGAATAGGGTATCACTTGCTTGGGCACTCTCTCGGCAGTGCCACCTTTTCTACTACATTGAATGGCATTTTTGGTGTCTGAGGAGAATTGATGTCGTCTACCACATTTCATTCAAAGGCGAAGAGAAGTCTGTAGTGTTTAACACTACGTAGGAGTTAGTCACTTGTCATTCTCACTTTCATTGAGAATGCCATGCTCTTTTCAAGTAATGAGCGTGACATGAGGTGGTAAACTATATTTATCATAAAATTGCCATATGTCATTGGAACACTACATTCATTTTTTTTCTTACAAGAACACTATATCTTCCTAAAATTAAATAGTGTACAAGTTTAGAAATAGCGTCCCAGGACACTAAATACGCCATTCAGTGTAGTGGTTGGACATGACACAAAATCTCACCCTCCGAGAAAAAACTAAAGGGGTTACAAATAAAATGTTGGGGTGTTTAAAAATAAATGTCACCAAAATGTAAATCTCATCGCACCCGTCAAACAAGTATATAGGGTCTAAAATGACTATTTTTAGCCCTTTTAGTTTTTCCATGGAGGGTGAGAAATACTATATGAGATCTTGTATCTTCACATACACGCGCAGAACAAAATCTGCATTTTCTTACTGCATCAACTTATACTAAATGCGTTCTTCAGCAACAGATTGGTGTGAATACGGTACCCATAGTCCATGGGAATTTTTAACCCTTTGACGCGCCAGCGTCCACATTTTGGACGTTGGATGATTTCTGAAGTGTCCTTTCACCACGCACGGTGATGTTTTTCATCCATTCAATTTTTTTAAATTCTTGTGCTAGTTGACTACCATTTGTACGCTACGGATCTTCAAAATAAGATATTGAATTTTTTTTGAAAAATAGCAAAAGTGGTTTATGTCAAGTTTCATTCTTAGTTCAAAAAGTGAGGCCTTAAACATGATTTTCCATAATAAGTAGAATCAAATAGTGAAAACCATACCATCTTGTAGTGCATGTTATTCTAATTTCATTACAATATTTTTAAAATTTTCAATGTTAATTTTGGATTTTTAATTGAATTTCAAGAGAAAACCTTGCAAAATTAATTAAAAAATATTAATAATAAATATGATGAATCCAACCGTACAGATGTTATCTTCATATTGATATTTATAACTTTGCTTTGAACATCAACTCCATTTTAATTTTTAATCAAACATTTTATGATGAATTTTTGAAAACAGTGTTGAATTGGGACCTTAAAGGGTTAATATATATTCTAGGGACTTTTTACAATCTCGGATTCTTCAAGGGACGTAGATTTTGGAGAGTACTAAGACAATGTGAAACACACCCTCACACCACCATAGTCAGGGGAGTTATACTAAGAGCATCCCCACTCCTACACGCCAGAGATGACTCGCTCAAATTATTCATTACCATTTGGAGGGCCCTTGCACTCACACTCCCCCACCCTTGGAGGGCCCTCACACATCAAAAGTGCACATTAAATATTCAATGCACCAATCACAAGTAGAATGTGGGGATTTAGTCAACTAATTAGTGATTTAGTCAACTGAATAGTGATTTGGAGGGCCATTTCTTGACACGCTAGGAAGGAGGGCCCTCGGCCATTATGGGAGGGCCCTGAGCACTTTTCATTTACTTCTTGACTGCCACGGCCCTGGGAGGGCCTGCAGTGGAGCTGCTCTAAGAGCATTCCCACCCATGCACGCTAGGACGAACCCTCTCAAATTATTCTACATGTGAAGGGCCCTTGCACTCACACTCCCCCACCCTTGCACGCCCTTCAAGTATCAAAAGTGCACATCAAATAGTCAATGGACCAATCACAAGTAGAATGAGAGGAATAATCATCGAATAGTCAACTCAATAGTGATTTCAAGGCCCAATTTCTAACACGCTAGAATCCAGAGTCAAGAAGCATTTTGAAAGGCCCCTTGAAACTTTTCATCCACTTCTTGAGGTCAGAGACCCTCTGAGGCCATGGGTGGCCATGCTCTAAGTTGGAGAACAAGTGATAGTGGACCTTGACGTATGACTACTGTAAGAGCATGGGCACCCATGGCCTCAGAGGGTCTCTGACCTCAAGAAGTGGATGAAAAGTTTCAAGGGGCCTTTCAAAATGCTTCTTGACTCTGGATTCTTGCGTGTTAGAAATTGGGCCTTGAAATCACTATTGAGTTGACTATTCGATGATTATTCCTCTCATTCTACTTGTGATTGGTCCATTGACTATTTGATGCGCACTTTTGATACTTGAAGGGCGTGCAAGGGTGGGGGAGTGTGAGTGCAAGGGCCCTTCACATGTAGATGAATAATTTGAGAGGGTTAGTCCTAGCGTGCATGGGTGGGAATGCTCTAAGATGTACTCTGTACTCACTCTGAGCGTGGGTACTGGTTGTCGGTGCACATTGTTCACTCTGTCATGAACAGGTTACAATACTAACTTAGGCCTGCTTTGCCATCCCTTCACGCATTCTAGTCCTGGTATCCAGCAATGTGATTCTGATTGAAGTGGTCACACATCCATACAAAATGGCTTTGACCCTGTCTCTCCCAACATTGTGCAACTTATCACTTTTTGAGCAGGTCCCAAGGAACAGTGAGGTATGGAGGAAAGAAATCAAAGTAGCACATGGTCATAACATTCCCAATCTAGTGTGAGAATCATCTTTCTAGAGTTTCTATAACCCCTCAACGCTCAAACGATCATTGTTTTTTGGTTGCTGCCCGAATTTAATGGGCTACCCTGGAATACAAAAAAAAAAATTTGAAAAATAAAATATGTTTATAAAATATCAAATCAAGTTTATTTTTCAATCCAATTTGAAATATGTCAGTCTGAGTTAAACTCCACCCAGAGGGAATTTTTCAAAGTGAATCACTTTAACATTGTCTTAGTGTTACAAAATTTGCTATTTGGGGAAAGTAATGATGTTCCCTTCATCAATTTTTTTTTTGAAGTTTACAATAGATAAACCAAATTTAACCAATCATGCTAAATTTTAAACTCTAAAAGTGAAAATTAGAATTTACACAAATTTCCAATGGTTAATGCTTTTAAATTTATTAAAAAATATATATCTAAAGTTATTTTTGGAAGTTTGACTGTACCTATAATTTGTAGAGATGATGCCCTACATTTTTTCTATTGAACCAAACTTCATCAAACATACGGAAGGCACAAGTTATCTTTTAAAATTCATTTATAAAATTCCACAGTGTTTTAGTGGTATCCAACTATAGAGATAGGATCTATAGGTTGTGCATCACAACTTTCATATTCTATAAAACTTCAAAAAAATCATGTAACACACGTTTTATAACACATTTAGTTCATAGCAAAACCCCTCATGAACTTAAGGGTCAATACAATTATCACATTGTAGCGTTGTGAATGCTTCCAATCCTTTTGGAGGTGATCTCGGTGCTGCAAATTCTCCAATGCCTTTTGCAAGTGCTCATGTTGTTCCAACCCCTTTGTGGTTGAAACGTGGAAGTTGAAGAAACTACACGACACAGAAGTGGTCAAATGATGAGCTCGGTTTAAAAAGCATCTTGAGAATGCAAAAAAAACTTGAGAACTAAAATATATAAATTTTGTGTGCTTGTTTCATATGGACAATACCTTTGCTTATGTTCTCAACGTGATAATGTGCCAACAATGTGAATTCTTAAGCATCCCTAACTTTTTTGGTTTACAAACACCACTGCTTTTAAAGTGTTGTAGGTCACTTAGCACTATTTAAGACACCCATGGTCCCTCCTACTATAACCCATGAGAGTTCATTCTCACTTCAACTTATCACAATGAAAAACAAACTCAATTTTAATCTTCAATATTTCAATCAATTATTTATTAAATTGACAAAAATCTGCTTAAATTTGTACAAAATTGTCTTGACTTTCCAAAAAACTTGAGCTAGTTTTCAGTTTCCAGTTGTCTACAAGTTATGAGCATTTGAATAGTTGATTGTTTCAACCTTGTTGCGGTTTGTGTTTGGGCAAGTTTTTTCTTACAGAATTTGACAACAGGTGTTTTACTTGGGTACTGAATAGAAGAATATGTTGAGGCAAATTCACCAAGACAATATCTAATTGTGTATGCGAGGAATGATAATCAATTTACCTTAAAATTGATGATAGTTATGGTGAAAAACTTTGAAAATTACATCCATCTAAACATTACATTCTATAATAATAGGGTTTTGCATCCCCTACTGCTTGGTTTGATTTTTACTAATACAAGAACTTTCTTTGGAACAAGAGTGAAAAATGACAATTGCCATTCTATGAAGGAATTTAGTGGGAGTCATACAAGTAAGACAAACTTAAGGTGTGAAAACAAAAAGAATCTTGAAAACTTTAATAGTTATACAAAGTCTAGAGCTTAATAATATTATGGAGTTGCCACTTTGCTCTAATTCTAAGCGATCACCACATGTCCCCCTTGACACTACTCCTTCAAAGAGGTAAGTAATAGCCCGACCTTTTCTATTAAGCCTCATGTGGTTTGGTTGTAGTTTTAAGCTTGTTGTTTAAAAATTTAACCCCTAAACGTCCTAGCTTTTAGAAATCGGATCACAAACAAATTTAAAGCCTTGACAACTTTTTCATACAACCTCAGATGACTTTCATTCAAGTCACCTTTGTAAACCTATTAAATTCTTTACCAATTACAATAAATCTCTTGTGATGGGGAGTTGTTGATAATATTGAAGAGGCCTCCAACTACAAGTATGTCAAATTTGTTGGGTAAATTTTATGCTTGCAATGATCCTTTCATGTACATTTGAGCCATGCTAATATCTATTTTTGAGGCTAGCATCTACTTCTATTCAAAGAATTGGTACATTTAGGGGTTAAATTTCTTCACGGAGGAGGCTTGTCTCCTCTGGTATTTGGTGTGTGCGACCTTCATGAATTTAATGGGGGTTTCATCCTCTTATTTAAAAAGAAAAGAAGAGGTGACCGATATGGAGGGCCAACCGTATAAAAGTGCTTTGTCTGATCACCTCACAGAAAGCTCAACATTGTATCCAACGACCCACTCAAGTTGACAACCTGGGCTTGTTTGATGAAAAGCACTCACTGAGCCAACATGAAATCATGAATATTAAAATTTTTCTTTTCATATGGAAGCACTGACTCTTTGCAATTGAGACTATAATGCACTCAATGCAACTGTCTGCACCCTGCAACAACACCTGCTAACTCATTAACTATTAAACTACTGCCATCCAATTGGCACCAACGTCTCAAACAAGTGATTGTGGTAATATTTTCCCCTGTCAAAAAAATGTTGTCTCTTTCCCATTAGGAAAGATACTACGAAAACGCTTTGTTTTTAAGGAGTTACATGGCTGAACAGAATAAAGAAGTTGTCAAAATAAATCTAATATAGATATTAAGGCAAAGACTATGTGACTAGGTGTTGGTTTTGTTGTCTCTGTCCACCAGGGGGAGAGACTACATAAACACTTTATTTTTAAAGAGTTACATGGTTGAACAATACAAACAAATTGTTGAAATAAATCTAAGATAAATACTAGGCCAGAGACTATGTAACTAGCTGCTTGTTTTTTTTATGTTTCCCCTATTCAAGGAGTTTGACGGTTTTGAACTTGTGCAAAAATTTATATGCCAGTGAGTACCATGCAGTGAGAAGGGCCAGCTAGCAATGATATCTATTGAATGTACTCATTTACAGTTTGAACTGAAGCAAGTTAGTTGTGCCGGTAGGTGTAACCTTTAGCAGTTCAGACACACTCACTGTACCCAGAGCCTGATAGCATTTTACTGATACAGTACCTTACTACAGTCCAGTGGATTGTACTTAACCCCTTAATGCCTAGAGCCCTCTCCAAATTCGGCAGTTTTGCAAAGATGCATTATAAAATGCAACTAAAAGGGATATTTTGAACTTGATATATGAATAAAAGTTGTACATTATGAATTTTAGATTCTATCCATACGGTTAGATCTATGATTGCTATTACCAATAATTTTGTATAAAATTTGAAACGTGAAATTTAAAATTATTTTGTAATTCAATTACGAATAAGATATTGACAATCTACGGAAAAAATTCATTGTGATTGGTTGAAATGTAATACTCTAAGTGTAGTGATTTTTGGAGATTTTTTGGTTGCTTACTTTTATGAGTTGACTTTTTTTGGAGCATTTTAACACTGAAATCTTCAAAATTTTGGGTGAATCACTACAACATGAAATGAGGCATAAAAATTTCACAAATCATCCCCTTTCTAATCGGATCACATGTGCATGAAGCTAACTTCCCATAGAATCTACAGTAAAAATTCCACACTGCAAAAAGTCCTTGACGGATGAGAATCTACAGATGAAATCTGTACATCGTCCAAAAAATGGACGCTTAGGCAGTTAGGGGTTAAAGAACGCATTTTCTGTGCAGACGAAGGTATGGCATGATCAGTTCCACAAGCAGCAACTGAAGCATATGAAAATGACTGGTTTGCGACATAAATAAGTTGAGCTATTTCGTTCTTTAGGCCAGTTGGAAATTAAATTTTACAATTTCTTCCCTGGCAAACTGTGTGCGCAGAAAATGCATTACACTTTTCATATCACTTCACTGACTGTGCCTTGCCTTTGAGGAGAATGTGTAGAATATCCGACATCATCATCCATGCAAAATCAGGAGCTAGCTTGATTTACAAGAAGGCGAAGGTAATGGTAACTGGGAGAAGAAGGTCAACATGATCTCAAAGTTCCAAACACATAAAATAAAAGAAGGTATTAGAGTTATTTGTAAAGGCATCCGGTCTTTTGTCCTGCTTTTTTCATGGATCAGAGCTGGTCCCATTCCTCCTCCTCCTCACGGTCCCACCCCTCTACCCAATTCTTCTCCCTCCCTCCAAATTTTTATGAATAAAAATTTCAATCTATCCAGTGTTCTATTCTGGGTTTACAGTGAGATCATGCCGATCTTGTCCTTTCCAAATTACAGGTCAAAAAAAGGGTTTTGAGGGACTTCACAAATAACTCTATTGTAGTAACTTAATGCCGGCCCTGGAGTAGCACGCCGACTGACGCTAACTAATAGCTTTTTTGGAAAACAATTGTAATTTTTAGTTATTTATTTATTTGTTTATTTGTTGTTTTTGAAAAGTTGATTGGCTTAGAGTCAAGCGCCACGCTACGTGCCGGCAGGCACAAGCAGCGTTTTGTTTTCTTGCTGGTCTTTTTTTCTCTCTTTTTTTTTAATATATATATATTATTATTTTTTACTCCACTCTAGTGACCTCCAACAAATGGTTATGTCCACCCCTTTTCTCAATCATATGACAACGTATATACCATTCCCATAGGACGTTTAACCCCTAAGTGCTCAATTGACCATTTTTTGGCTGCCCGAATTTAACGGGCTGCCCGGAACCAAAAAAAAATTGCAAAAAATAAAAAATAATTTAAAATACTACATCAAGTCTACTTTCCAACACAAGTTGAATTATGGCAATCGGAGTTAAACTCCACCCGGGAGAATTTTTCAAAGTAGATCACCTCAACATTGTCTTACTGTTATAAAATTTGCTATTTGGAGAAAGTAATGATGATCCCTCCATCATTTCTTTTGCTTTTTTGAAGTTTACAATAGATAGCCCAACTTCAACCAATCATACTAAATTTTGAACTCTAAAATTGAAAATTATAATTTATACAAATTTTCATAGGTTAATGCTTTTAAATTCATTAAAAAATGATCTAAAGTTAATTCTGGAAGTTTGACCGTACGGATAATTTTTAGAGATGATACTCTATATTTTGTCTATTGGACCAAACTTCATCAAACATACGGAGGACAAATATTATAACACATCTATGTTTTGTCCAATATCCCTCGGGCTTTTAGGGGTTAAGGGTTAAACCAAGCAATCAAACCTCCATTCAAACTTAGGGCAGTGCACCAATTGATGGGAATGAGTGTGTTTGCCATGACACAAACTACCATGTGAGATCTTGTATCATCACATATATTATTCGCACTCCATCCTAGATCCAAACCCGCAAATTTGTACTACATTATCATATATTGGGGTGTTGTTCAGTTGCAAATCATAACATTGTTGAGCTGCCTTGATTTTGTTCTTTTTCTACAAGAACAACTTTGAACTGAAGGTAATGTAGGTGGAGAATCAAGTGTCAGTTACGCTTGAACCATAACAAGGGTTTTGTTAAAAGTGCAGTTCAATATGTATAAGTGCACATGAACAATTTTTTGGAAATTTATAAATTTCATTGAAAATATGATCATTTTATAATTATCCTAGTAAGAAAAATATCATCATGAGGGGTGTGGCATGTGCCTCACCCCTTAAGATTTATCAAAATATATCTCAAAAGACTCTAGCCAAAGTACAATATTATTGCTTATACATACCAAAATTTGTGATTAAAACATTCAAAAATAATCCCAAAAAATAGTGCACATTTCAATAGGCACTTTTAACGAAACCCTTGTTCCAATTCATTTTTTGAATAGCCAATTCAAATAACAATCAATATATTAATATTAAAAAATTAATAGAAAATAATCATAGAACTTGTATAAGGAATAATCAAACGATACATAACATTGAGTAGCATGTGTTGAGTATGCCTTTTATCTTCATTCAACAAGATAAACAAAGTGGATGAACATGAGATCGGGAGGAAATGAGAGGGTGGACACACGACAAACAAATGATTAATATCAGCATTTTCTACAAGGACCTAAATTCATTACCCCCATGCTTATGAATGAGAAGGTGGACACATGTGTTACTCACTTACAATTGTAAGTTTTCAATACTTGTAGCTCCTTGTAAACAAGAATAGCTATTGATTTACTCTATCCAAAAGTGCAAAATATGTTTGAGCTTTGCAAGGAGCCAAGCTTTGCTAGTGAATGTTATCAAGTACCATTGACCAACCAATTAATAAAAAATAACTTTTAATATTGGCTACTTTGACTCAGTTTCTACCGGAACACTGATCGATTGTTTGCAGTATTAAAGTAAAGGCATCATTTCTACTAATGAAGAATGATCATGCCTTTGTACAAAAGGGACCAAGCCTAAGGAGCTCAAAAATGGGGAATGATTTTTCACAGTCATGGGAATTTAAAAAAAATTCTTGCAACTTTTATTCAATCTTGGTTTTTTGGGACTTAGATTTAGAGATTAAGGGCAGGCTTCCATGTGGGGATCGGTTGGGTGAAAGGCACTAGAAGACAAGAAATGAGGTCTCAAGAACCACTCATATTTCACCCATTTTGGTACAACTGAAATATATACGTTTGAGTTCTCTTGGTTTCACCCATTTTGGTAGAGCCTCCTCTTTTTGAGGACCGGCCACCCATACATGGAAGCTTGGCCTAAGACTGTGAAACACACCCTCACACGAGTACAGTCGAAGTGAGTTATTTTCTCGTCTTGGCATCCATCAATGCAAATTTGATTGAAGTTTTACAAAAGCAACCGGTTTTAGACAAGAATCCATCCGGTTATTACCTATGTGTTACGTAGGTAGCACCCAAGTATTATAGATTTTATCCTGATTTTAGCTTAAAACTATGAGTTTCAAGTAGTGATTTGACAAGTCCACTCAGATGAATTTACACTAACTGTCGGATTTCCCTGTACATTAGATTGAAGTGGTCACACCTCCATAGAAAATTGTTTTGACTCTGTATGTCCCAAACAAGGTTTTTTTTTGGGTTTTTGGATCATCTAACTTTAGGCTACAAAATTGGCATGCAAGTGAATGAGGTGAGTTTTTTATCTCTTATTTATTTATTTAATTTGAAAATCCCGGGACGAATCTCTCTATTTTCATACATCCGATATTTTGCCTCCTACATATTGGCCTTTTGCAATATCCTTCATACATCATGTCTTTTTCTTTCAACATCTTGGCCTTTTCATTCATTGAATGTAGCTCATGAAGTCCAAACTTGGCATGCAACCCACACATGCCGATGCCTTGGTAGTTACATGAGATGGCATTTTTCTCATTATGTTCCCATATGGCGATTCTCCTAGTAGATTACTGCACCAAATTGGCTCTATAAATGAATAAAACCTTTGTCCCAAAGTTGTGCAACATCTTATCACTTTTAAACTCATTCAGGTGGCTCAGTGACCCAAAGTGTTCTTTGAAGGACAGTAACTATTCATTTTCTAATAAAAATTGATTTGGCTTTTTGTTGTGCATGGTTTTGGAACTTCCAATTAAGTAGCCTCTCTGATTGTTGCCTTCCTCCAACATAAAGATGTGAAATATTCCACATCATTTCATCCCCCCAATGAAATGGTGTGGGATATTCCACATTACATCAGTAGCTATGGGACATGTGGCATTCATGAAGAACAATCAACCATGGTGAACAGTAATCAAAAGCACTCACTCAATCACAATTCTACAATGTTTTGCAATTGTTTATTTGATTCAATAGTTCATTCAATTACAAATCATTGGTCACTCCGTATATAAAGGTGGATGAAACTAAAAGACAACCACTTGGAAGGCTACTGAATGTTATGAAGGTGTTCCCATTTCTTGAATTTTATTTTGGGTCGTTCGAAGTAATTTTCCAAAATTTCATATTAGTTATCATATGTAGAAAAAATGTAGTGAAAATGTATCATTGTACATTGTGTGCTTTGAAAAAAACAATTGTTTTTGTCAAAACTTAATTTGGGCTTGCAAAATTCCCATTGTTGCATATGAGTTCACCTTAAATATACCTTTTAAACTTTGGTTCTCATAAGAGTTTATTTCTTTCAAAATTCTTTAAATTCAATGTTTTATTTTAATTTGAAACTGAACATCTATTACTATGTGGTAGTGATTTTGTTTCAATTTTAAAAACACAAATGATTCTTATTCACTATATTATTCAGTCTTCAGTATGATTAATCTCATTTGTTTTTAGATTGGATTTTTTGGTATGTTTTGTAGTAAATACTGATTTTCTTCACAATCACTTCAAAATATCATAATAATTTATACTTTGCTTGAAAGTTGTCTATTTTCACTATGAATAAATGTTCTTTCACTACCATAAGTGACTTTTAGGTTCTAGTAAATATTGACTAGATTAATCCTTTAGGGTCTAGTTTCATAACATTCCATACAAGCCTTCTATATCATCCATGCATGCTCTACAACAACAAGAACCTTTTGATTATTTGTTTTGTCAATGCATAGCAATTCAAAGCTAGTAATGAAGTACAATTTTAATAGGAATTTTAATCCATGGGGTCACATACAATAATGTTTCATCCATTGTAGCAAAGAGCAAAGTTCCATAATTGTTGTAGAATATTACATTACAATGTCATGTTGATTTTGTAAAAGATGATCTTTTTTTACGGACCTCCTCGTACTTTGCATCTATTTTCAAGTTCATGAATTTTATTTGAATCAAATAATACATATTTGTCAACGTTTCAATAGAGCTTACATTGATTGAATTTGGACTTGTCCGTTCTCAATCTTGAAGTAGGAAGAATGTACTTTCCAATCCTTTCAAAAATTTGAGGGGTGAAGAATTCGTTTACAGGGACATCCTTTCACATTGTAATCAATGTACAATGTCATGTTTTTTTCATCTCCAAACATCAACATCTCTTTAAAACAATTGATTTCATTGTCCACCATTGTTTTAAGCTATGAAAAGTGCTACTAATATTTATATACTCAAACATTGAATGTGTCACAAACCTTCTGTTTCAGTTGGCGATTATCCAAACATTTATTCATCAATTTAGTTGGCATATACAATTGACTAACTTTATTACATTGATGTTTGTATAAATGAAAATGAATTTTGAAGGTCACCCTTGTCACCTATTACTCACCTATTACTTTCAGGTGTCTTTATATTGCATTTGCTTTAGACTCAGGGAGGTCACTTCCAAATATTACGTAACAACGTGTGAACAAAGATAGGGTCCAAAAAAATACTTTGAAGATAATTTTTATAAATGATTTACATTAATATAGGATGCTCACAATTCATTACAAGAATAAAAATGAGAATATTCTTGAAATATTCCTTATTATAGTAAGAATTAGTTTTAATTTTTAGGGTACTTTTAATTACCCTTTGTTCACACGTGATACTCAAAAGATACAAAGAGTGACCTCCCCGAGGCTTTAGAAGCATTTATTGGACTTAGTAATTCTTGCTTAACTTTGACCACACGGACTTTCTATGCAATAACTTGAAACATAACACTCCTACTTTGCATTCTTTCATGACAAATGTCCTTCAATAATTTAGCCTTACAAAGAATGCTCTTTTTTTGAAACATCCACTTGATCTTGCATAGTACCATAGTACGATGGCTACCTTGCTCAGCTACCTTGCAAGGTGTAATAAAAAAATATTAAATATTTTTTGAAAAATATGGTTCGTCCCTTAAAAACTGAATTTATTTATTTTCATTCTCGAGTGAAAATTGATTAAAATGGTCTAAAATGGCCCTAAATAATTAAGAAAAAGCAAAATAGAGCTCCAAACAATTTATCCTATTTGTGTTTTTTTAATCCTCATAAACTCCAATTTTTTACGTTTTTTGTTTTTAAATATTTTTTGGCGACCTTGATATGGTACAGCTACAATATTCTCACTATACCCAATATGATGTTGGAGCATGTTATATTTCAAATTTCAAAGTCAACAAAGTTTTACCCTATGACCCTTGATTTCTATAATTGTGGGGTTCTTCTTTAGAAACCTCTATGTTCATCATTGTTTGTTATATTCATTATTTGTTTCTTTCACTCCTAAACATGATGTTAGCTTATACTAGGTGGGGCTGTGTCGGAGTGATTCTAACACAACAAGATTGTTTTAGAGGCTGAATTGCTATGGGAAGAAGGCATATGTGCACAACGTTGCACTATTAGGACAATAAATAAAACCTCTACGAGTATACATAGAAATTGAAATGCGATCCTTTTTATTTGATGCTCCTCCATCTAAATTGCTGATTTGAGACTTGTCACATTGCTTTTAGTGAACATAGAACTTTAAAGCAATTTTGAAAGTTGCACCTACCTATTAAGTTTTTGATGTCCACTATTGTCTTTTTTTAATTTTTTATTCTTGTCTTTTGTCTTATTTATAACATGCATAAGAATAGGTGGTACAAACTCCTCACATGCACACTCACATGAGTTAGTTAAAATTTGTAACAAGAATTTTAGAAATTGCTTCTTCTATCTCAAATATCAACATATGTTGTGTTACATGAGACATAATTCTAACCAACTTTAACATCAACTGTCACAAACCTTTGTAATCATTAGGAGAGGCATGGGGCCTTAAGAAGGCCCCTACTTTGGATCAGCGGAATTTAGCCGATTGGGATTAAAATTAAAATTATTATTGTTATTAAAATGAAAATGAAAAAATGTAAAAAAGGAATCACGGTCTGACATGGCAAACCATCCGCCAAATAGAAAGATAAAAACTCCAACCCTCTTTGAAAGGCCGGCGTGTATAAAGTGTCCGTTCGTATTGTCAATGACTCAGTGCCCACCGGACAAAGGGCCATTGGAACAAAACTACTCTTCCCTACCGGGAATGGACACTATAGTAATAGTAACGCAATAAAAGAAACAATGCACTGATAGTTGGGTATTTATTTGAATATAAAGTATGTTTCGAGTTTAGTAGTATCGCCAAGCCATGAGTTCTTTAGTTGGTTGGTGAAGGGCGATGTATCACATTTATGTGGTTCAGGTTCGATTGATTTTGGGCCCGTTTGAACAATGTATTATGGCAGTAATTTTGTACCAACCAACCGGCCCTATTTTACCCCTGAGACAAGTGTATGTTTTAAGCTAGTGTTTGGAAAGAGTAACTAGCAGTGGTTTTCACCACTACCCCTCTCTTTCTCGTTTCCTTGCTATTCTGTTGGTATTGTTTGTTTGTTTTCTATTCGTCGTTTGTGTAGAAGGATTGATCCGGCCTATGGTATGGCAATAGTGTTTATTGTTTTGAATGTGCGTTTTATGAAGTTTCACAAAGATTGAATTTTGTTTCAAGTTGTTTCATTGAATGGGCATGTGTAGTTCCTCTAACTCCAGCTGTGATGACTATGAGTGAGTCTACTTTCCATCCTTGTTGAATGATACTATTAATTAGTGATTGGTATTTTAGTATTTTGATGCCAATTATTTCTGGTAAGAATTTGTCGTTGGTGTAGGTGAATTCAATAAATTATATTGTGAGATTGTCTTTGGGGTTTAACATTGGGGCACTTTAGTATGGGAGACCTGTAATGCATAAGATGTTTGGTTTGAGTCTATCATTACAGTGACATCTTTTTTGTTCACATGTGCATGGTAAGAGCCATGAAGGTATTGTATTCTCTTGTGGATTGCTATTAAACGTGCCTTCGTTCATCAAAATGTAGCATCTTGATTTTTTTGAAGATAAAATTATTTTTCTTAGTTCCCATATTGCTTTGTTATGTCTTTTGGTCCTATGGGCATGTATATGGCCCCCACTTTGGATCAACTGAATTTAGCCAGCCGGGATTAAAATTAAAATTATTATGGTTATTAAAATGAAAATGAAAATGAAAAAATGTAAAAAAAGAACCATTGTCTGACGTAGCAAACCATTTGCCACGTTAGATTGTGATTCTTTTTAATTGATTGTTGTTAGTGTACTGCTAATTAACAGATTATCAAAAAAAGGGGCCTTCTTGAGGTCCCATATCTCTCATAATGAATATATATATATATATATATATATATATATATATTTGTATAATGCACAACACAAGCAATAAGGAAATGGATTCCAATAACACAAGGCCCTAACACAAATAAGAATGTTTACATTATTAAAGTCAAGGATTTGCATCCCATTATTTTTTTGGAGGTTTGACTCAATGGAAAGGTTTTATTTTCATCTCATTTCTAAATTGAATAAGTCATTATTCTTGATATTTACTAAGTATTATTCCATCTATCTATGACAAAGTTTCACAAGTCTCCATTATTAAGGGTATCAGTTCAAAATTCACAACCTTGTTTGATACCTTTTTTTAATACTAGTCTAAAAGTCACAAGCCTGTTTTATCCATATTTTTCAATATTGGTTCAAAAGTCACAAACACCTTGAAGCCTTTACTTTTCCAGTCATAGTCCAAAAGTCACAAGCGCTTTAAACGACAATTGCCTTTAGCGAAAGGTCAACCTTAGCAAAAATACCAATGAATAGTTAGTTTTGTTACTCTAACCAAAAGTTAAAGCCTCAAGCTTATTGTGTGTTGAAAAATTTAAAGCTTAAAGTTGAATGTAGCATTTTTTTAAGTATGTTTACACCATCCAATACCATAATACACAATTGAATTGATATATAAGGTGCCAAATATTTATTAATTTTCTAAAAATAGATTTTGCACGTCTACTTATTGAAAATTATCTTCTTTCAATTTTGAAAAAAAGGTGAAAAAAATATCCTTAAATTTCAGCCCTTATAAAAACAATATAATTAGTGCCAAAGCCAATCATGTACTATAGTATTGTAAAACTAACTTTCTTCTTTTTATTGTCTTCCTATACACCACTTTCTAAAAGTTTCTACAAAGGTGTCAAAGTTTTGCGACTTTTGTCCTACAAGAAGATGTGATTTGGAAACGAGATTCAAATCTCACGGTTGGAATTATTACTTTTGCATGACATTGTTGGTTTTAGAAGTGCATTAGGCCTCAATTAGAAGATAAAACTAATATTTTGCATTGAAATCTCAAACCTTGACACCTCCTTATACGATGCATTGGAAATTTTATAAATATAGAAATGAATTTTGTTTTTTGTTCATTTATTGTAGAATGTCTTTATTCCACCACCAATCCCAAAACCGTGTTTTAGGTTTACCGTAGGCTGCCAATAGTAGAAATTTGGTCCAACTTTGAAAATTGATTACGAAATGGGGGTCGAGTCTAGTGGCTCCCATCTTATAGAGTTGGAAAAGCTACCTAGTAATTGAGAAAGCCGTGTCATGGAATTAGAAAACCCATCTAGTGGAATTGTGAACGCCCTCTGATGGAATTGGAAAAGCCATTTAGTAGAATTACGAAGCCATTTAGTAGAATTGGGAAAGCCATCTGGTAAAATTAGGGAAGCCATCTGGTGGAATTTGGAAAAGACACTTGGTGGAATTGGGAAAGCCATGTGGTAGAATTGGTTTTCAAAGTACGGTGACTACAAATATGCAGTAACATTTGACATTCTTGTAACTATGTACTAACTATGTGGTAATGTTTTAGAATTTATTTATTTTTGAATTTCATAGTGTGGGTAATTAGATTTGAGAATCATACTTACAATATTCTTAAATCTAGTTTCCCACACCATAAATTTTTTATTTAAATTGGTAAAAAAAGGAAATTCTTTGTAGTCACTATTGGTGATTACATATTTTGTTACTTGACATATTTTTGACACCCTAGTGTGAAAACACCCAAATCCATACGGTGGAATTTGGAAAGCATACAAAGGAAGGTTGGGACACAAAATACTATTGACTTTGAAAAATTATATGGATTTCAATTTTGAGAAAAAATTCTATAACTTTTGCATTGTTCATGGGAACTAACTTTCTTGCATTGTTCTACCATTTTGGATATTTATCGTAATTAATATGATTTTTGAAGACATAAAGCTTAAAAAAATCATAATAAATTCAATTATCAAGAGAAAATTATGAAATATTCAAGATGTATAGTAAAAACGTAGGTTCATATTTGAAAAATATTTAAAAAATAATTTTGTCAAATTTATCTACATTAAAGTTTGGCTACATTGAGAAGGGGATGTTCGTTTAGGGATTGAAGACATTCTACCTTGGGCATTAAAGAATTACAACTTAGGTGTTCAAACTTGAGGAACTTTAGATTGAGCTTGAACGTGAAAAAATGAGACTCAAAACCCAATGTGAACAAATACTTTACATAATCTCAATGAAGCCTTTTTTTGCCATTGAATCAAGATACCATTGAATTAGAAGAGAGGGATCAAAAACTGATAATGCTAAAGAGCACTAACTTCTTAGCAAGTAGCACTGACTCTTCACCAAGATGCAAACTTGACTCACTGTTGAGACTGTACATGCATACTCAACTTCACTTTTTCTTTGCTTTTTTGTTCAACTACCACATAGATCTTGAGATCCAATGGCTCGAAGTGGATTGCATTGAGATTATGTCTAATATTTCAAAAGTAGGCAAGATTATAGGAGACAATTGTAGGCCAATACCTCAACATGCATACTCGACTTCCTTTTTCTTTGCTTTTTTATTCAACTACCACATTGATATGGAGATCCAATAGCTCGAAGTGGATTGCATTGAGATTATGTTCGATATTTCAAAAGTAAAGATAATTGCACTCTAATACCTCCCTTGTCACTGTCGTAGCTTAGTAGGTCCTAACATGTGGTTAACCCTTAAACGACGTTTCAGGTCCTGGGTGGGCAGCTCGAGCATCTCTCAAAGAATAAGGGTTATATATTTAGGCCGGGCATGGGTGCATGACCAATCACATCAAAAGAACAAGCACATGAGGAATAAACTGAGTACTTGGGTAAGAATCAAATGATCCTCCAAAACCTTTGATCTAGACATTGCAAACAAGCACGGAAGAATTTGTTGTAGCAATTGAGCACATCTGATGCCTCACCTTGTTGTGCATCCAATGATCTATGTATGGTTCGAAGGAGTTAAGTAGTGTTCCTGCTAGAAGCAAGATTCCTTGGAAATAAAGCCCGTGGGGCTTGCTGTGTCGTTTAAGGGTTAACTTATACACCATAGTCTCACCGGCTTTTGAATCACCTAGTCCTTAATTCTAAGTGTGACATGTAATGTCCTAAAATGTACACCACAAGTAAAAAGATTCTATACCTGCACAACACAGGTGTGAACCAGCCGTCAGCCATTGCTGTACCCTGAGAGTGCAGGCAGCATCCAAGCTCTCGCCCCAACAACCACCCGGTACCAAGAACGCTCTTCGCCCGGTACAGTACAGTACATTAGCGGTGGAGTCACGACGACCGACCGGTACAATAGCGTTTCTACGAAAGCGTACAAATACGTAATCGGGGGGTTTGTACGTACTGTATAGTATACCTGCCTCCCTGACTGCCGCGGCATTGATGAGCGCGCTTCCCAGAATAGGAGACGAGAGGCGTTGCGGCGTTTCCACTTTGCTCAATCTGTGCCGCGATCTGCTCCCTCTCTCGGGCATCAATGCCGATGCGCATTCTCGTTCATCTACCTCACTGTGGCGTTGACGGACGCCTCAGATCTTCAACGCGTTGCGCAAGAAGAAAACGGGATACGGAGGGAGGTTCACCGGCTTGTTCTGTGCAACGATTTCTGCATCATCATTCCGGAGCCGAGGATGCGATGTTTTTTGGAGCTCCTAGGGTTACCACACGCGAGCTGAGCGGCGGCATTGAGTTGTTGTTGCGGTGAGAATGTGTGAAGCCGAGTGAAGGCGAGGAGACGATCTGCCTTCTACGATGGCTGTTCCTGTCGAGGAGGCCGTGGCAGCTCTTGCCACTTTCTCGCTTGAGGTGCGTGGTTGCTGTAGATCCGTCTCTGCTTAGATTTTTTTATTTATTTCGAGTACTGCGGATTTTTATTTATTTATTTATTTTTTCCTCATTTCTTTGAGTCTTGTTCTTTCGATAGTCTAGTAGTGATGTGCCGGTGAATTGCTAGAAAGTTTAGAGTTATTTTTTATTTTTTAAATTTTCGTTTTTTTCTCTGTTTTGGTCGGTGCATTGGATGTTGCATTTCTCGAATGCGATCTCGGAGAGTTCAGTTGTGAGGAAATGTGAATTGCTGGAATGCTACGGTGGTTTAGAATTTTATTTTATTTTGTTAAGTTTCGTTCTTTTTTCTCTTTTAGTCGGTGCATTGGATGTTGCGATCTCGGAGAGTTTAGTAGTGAGGAAATGTGAATTGCTGGAATGCTGCGCTGGTGGACGGATTTAATTTTCTTTTTTAGTTTTTAAGTTGTTTGTTTGCTTTTATTCAGTGAGTTTTTCTGCTTGTATTCGTTGCAAGGGAAGAATTGGAAAAAAGGACAATGTCTGTTCGGTAGATGAATTCAGGGATTAGGCAGCACATTTGGTTCAGCTCAATTTCGCAATGTAAATCATTACCAATTCCGGCATAATGGAACATGCCTGGCAAAGTGCGAGAACATTGTGGCAGCTTCGCTGTTGCTGCATGAGTGCATTAAGCTTGTATTTGAACGCGATCAAAGCTACGGACACAGGGAATTGACTGTGGAGAATTCATTGCTCTGTGATTAGCGAATCAGTTTTTACTTTATTTTATTTTATAGATACTGCGAAAGTGGAGATTCAAGGACTGGTTGTGGCCGAAGAAATATCGTTTGCTTCTGAATCTAGGCATTTTGATTACTGCTTACCCGACGCGACTTCCCGGGGCGATTGTCACCACTTTCATGGCTTATTGAATGTTAACTACTCTTCGTGGATTCGGTGTTGAACCTGGAATTTTTGAAAGTTGGCATTTCACCGTAATTTGTATCATAGAGACTATAGATGGTTTGAACTGTTTTTTTTAGGTGTTTTTAAATTAATATTTTGAATGGATTCAGGTGAAGGCAAAATTTCTGGTTCGGTAATGAGCTAGTAGCTGAAATCTTTTGTAGGTATAATTTAGCACGTCTACGTTTCTTAAATACTAAAGGAATGGGATTTGTTCGCCATCGAGTATAGTCGCCATTAATAGTAGGCTGTGTCAACTCGAACCCTGAGCAGACTCGTGAGCTGAGATTGAAGTGTGGTTTTGTAATGACAGGATGACCAGCCTGACATTCAAGGACTCGCTGTCACACTAATTGGCGGTCGGAGCACTACTGAGAGTGCAATAGGTATACTTACTTCTATTGTCAACTTCCACACGGTGGTTACATTTCTCAATAGCAGAATCATGCGAATGTAGAATGACCTGTTACTTGGTAAGCTGGGATTGTAAAGGCACGTGCTGGTGTATTGTGAAGTCGAGCATTCTGGATGATATTTAATCTTCACAGTTTCTTTCGGCTTGTGTTACTTCTAATTGTGGAGGTCTGATTCCTTCCACACGATGATCTACAGACTATGAGGATGTCCCAGCGTACCAGCTCTCACTTGCCGAGGATACGATTGCAATCACCCAGTTGGTATGTCCCGGGTTATTTGGTGAATGTTTATTGTTTGGGAAGTGTGTGCGGTTTAATTCTCACCGTTTTAGAGATCCACGTCGGTGACTGCTTATATTTCTTCTACGACTGTATTTTGATATGGGCTTTCTTTGTTTCTGGAACAGGATACTCTCGTTATGGAGGGACGGGATCTTGTGGCAGTTCTTTATTCTTACCGGAGCTGTGTGAAAGCTTTGCCACAGGTTTGAAACGTCAGCTACCTGCAACGCTCTATATTTTTTATTACACTTTTGCATTGTTGTGCTGGTAAATTTCTCTCGGAAGGAGCTGGCAAATATAGAGTTCTGCACGTGAGTCCAGTTGTATAACTTTTTAAACCTGCCGCTTGTATGCAAATGCGTTTACAGCTACCAGAGTCTATGAAGCATAGTCAAGGAGACTTGTACTTGGAGACATATCAGGTGTTGGATGTAGAGATTGGTCGTCTTCGCGGAATGCAACGGTGGCAGACCGCTGCGTCTACGAAGGTAAGGCTAACCTTATTTTGAAATTTGGATTGATCAAGATGCATCTGTTCAGATGAGTTTCTTCTTTCTTGTCCATCGGCTGTATTTTTTGAAGTAAGTTTGTTGGACTGGCAAGCACTTGGACCGTTATTTTGGGTTTGGAAAGCTTGTAGGCTTCGTACAGTGTAGTGGAATAGCTATGAACAGCATTACTAATTTTTTTCGTTGACCTCACTGATTTCATTATTGGTGTGTTTCAAACAGCTTGCAAGTGATATGCATAAATTCTCGCGATCCGACAAGAAGGTGAAGGGCCCTACAGTCACTCACATGTGGTACTGTACAGGTTTCTCTGCACTTATCCTTTCATGGATTTTTTTTTGTTTTCTTTGGGTCAAGGTTGATGTCTGTTACGTACATAGCTGAGGTCAATAGGCTGAGTAGTATAATATATGCGTATTCCAGTCGTGCACCTTAAAATCGAGCTTAGTTTCTGCATGAGCGAAAAGTTGATAAATGAAAGCTCTTTGCCCTTGGCAGCTAGGACATATAATGTAACAACCTGCATGTCGTCAAAGTCCTCACTTCTCTACACTTAGTCATTTTGCCATGAATTGCAAGCGCGTGCATGACTTTCATACACGTAAGTGATCATGACAATCTTTCAGGAAATTTAGAAGAACGTGTCTGGGGAAGGCATACGGTTAATTGTGGTTGAGGTAGTAACTTTGGATGTCCACAATTCCTAGTACTGGTGAATTTCACACTTAAAATTGAACTTCAGAACGTTAATTTCAGTTTAACTCCAAGTGTCACTTTAGCCTGTAATATCAAGGAATATTCAGAGCTCTATGAAATAGTTGACTAACCTAAGATCACAGCTAACCCCAAAAGACACTGGGGCAGTATAAGCTATCACCCTAAGTCGATATTGCATTACCTAGTTGTAAATAATTTGTAGTAAGTAGGTTAGCAATGGATGTGCAGGGGCATGCTGAAGCTGCTGGATGTACTTCTGCAGTTGGATCACCTCAAAAATGCGAAGGCCAGTATTCCCAATGATTTTTCTTGGTATAAGAGGTCTGTTTCCACAGCTAGTCATGTTCTATTGTGTATGTCTGTCTTCATCTAGTTCTTATATTAGTTTATGGTAGATTGAAATGAAGATATTGCAAACCTTGATATTAACGTTTATGTGCCTTGTTCTCTAGAATCCTTGAATGAAAGGGTGAATGAAAGGGTTCAGATGCTTGTATGGATCTATACTGGAGCACAATACCCTGTGTTGATTTCTATACTCATTCATCCATAAAACAAATCTCTTTATGTATGCAGAACGTTCACTCAAGTCAGCACACAGTGGCCCGATACTGATGGGATGCGTGAAGAACTTGACGACTTGCAGGTTGTTGCCTCTTAATTGTCCTTGGTGCCGAGGGGAGTGAGTTCTTGATCTTAACGTGGGCATTTGATGCTCAAATACGAACTTGAGAGAGGAGGTTCTTTGCTTTCGTATAGATATTTGTGACGAAAACACTTCCTGAAAAGTTGATGCTGGTTTAATCTCAGTTTGTTGTATTGTGTTTTTATTGAGCAGATTTTCCTCAGCACAAGATGGACAATTCTTCTGAACTTGCAAGCAGAGGTGTTTCGAGTAAATGGGTATGTTCCTTTGCTTCAAATTATAATTCTTGCATATATTTTGTCGGAACTTTCTGGAGTAATTTTTTAATATCTTCGCATTCATTGTCTTCAAAATTTCTTGGTCTTATATCATTATCTTGACCACCTCTAATTTTGTTACAGTGTGGAGGACGTGCTCCAAGTCCTCATACTGTTCTGCCTTGAATCTCTTGAATCGGATCGTGTTTTACTCTACTCCGAGCGGCACTGTCTTCTTCGTGTGTTGCCTGTGCTGGTGGTTCTGGCCACCTCTGGAGAGAAAGAAGGAGAATCATTTTTCAAGAGGATCAAACTTCCTCGACTTATACGAGTCTTCAGGGTTGGGCACTATCCATCTACGTAGATTTGTAGGCGAATGAATGGAGATGGTTCGTAAATGTGGGTCCACTAGTATGCGGCGAACCTATCCTGATCATTTTTTCTGCCTTTGTATCTTATTTTGATCATCTGCAAACTGGGCATGTTTCCATGTTGCAGGGAGATCCGGTTATTCCTGCCTTTCCGGACTTGCATCTTGCACCTGCAAGCATCCTCAAGGAGCTGGCACCGTACTTCCAGAAGGTTTCAGCTCAGGTTCGACAGATTGGAGTTCCTTTGCCACATGAGCTCAGCCCTCGAGAAGCTTCAGAATATCCACCTCAAGAGCCTTGCTTTGTCGTTTTTCTTGGTCGTTGACTATTGGAGCTCTTTCTATCTTTTTAAGTGTTACCTTCTTTTCAATGTAGGGATTGGTGTCTATGTGCTTTTAAAATCTGTGGACACTGTCAGCATTCTTTGCAGTCAGTTAACTGAGAAAATCCTTAACTAACAGCACGTACCAGAGGGAGTATCTTATTGTGAATCACATGACGACGATAAGATCTCAGCATGATGAGTACAGTTTACGGTTTGCCGCTGCTTTGAACCAGGTTTCCTCTTTTACTAGCTGGGCCCTCGTATTTGATGAAGTATTTATTCCTGTTAACTTTCTTTTGCTTATCCGGTTGAGCTGACGAGCTTGGTATTGATTTCTATGCTCGATCATTGTGGCAGCTTCAACTGGTGAAAATGGCTAAAGATGCGGACTCAGCAGAAAGTACACATGTCAAGCAGGACATGTATTTAGTTGTTGTGGAGGGATTTCAATTGTTGAGTGAGTGGACTGGGCGAATATGGGAGCAGAGTGCTTGGAAATTTTCTCGACCCGCCAAAGATGCGACTCCATTTGATCCTGAGAGATCCAATGAAGTTTCTGATTATGAGAAGGTTGACAACTTAGTCTTCTTTTCTTTTCACATGTATCTCAAAATCATTTCTTTTTTGGATGTATGTTGCATGAGTATTTTGTTGTGGTTTGGCTTGTTGCAATCATTCACACATGGTTTCCATCCACAGGTGGTACGTTGCAATTACACTCCTCTAGAGAGAAAGGCTCTGGTGGAACTCATAAGCTACATTAAAGGTGTTGGTACCATGATGGAGAGAGTGGACACCCTTGTGGCTGACTCGATTTGGGAGGTCTTGCATGCACAAGTTCAAGAATTTGTTCAAAATAAACTTGCTATCATGCTTCGCACCACTTTCAAGAAGAAGAAAGATCTATCACGGTAATGATGCTGAAATGCTTCTTTGTTAGAATATGTACAGCATCTGCATTCATTTTCACTTCCTCTTGACACCTGTGCAGTATCCAATTGTGTCCACATTGTTGATTTCCAATTTTCAACCTACAGAGTTTTGACCGACATGAGAATTATTGCTGCCGATTGGATGGGAAACACGAGCCACCTAGCTGGTCAGGCATCAAGACTTCGTGAAGAGGGTGTTGGAGTCCCAGTGACTTTTCGCACGCGACCAGCTGCTCCGACTGCTGGACAGGTTTCACTTCGTCTCCAGATGCGATTTAGTGACCTAGTAATCATTCACGTGAAAGTCTTTGTAACGAGGTTTTATTTATGCTGCCAGTTTTTTTATTTATGCTTCTAAAGTATTGAGTCTTTAACTCTTTAGAAGAATGCTATTTCGTAAATCTCTACGCAGTGCATTACTATGCCAGTCTTAACTGTTGATGCCAGGTTCATTTTCTGTCTACATGAGTGGATGCAAAGAAAGAATGTCTCTGACCTGTCAATGTTTTGCAGCTGCATTGCTTGCAGTATTTGATTCATGAGCTTGTATCTGGAGGCAGCCCAAAACAATCAGGCGGCTTTTTCACTGGCAATGATATCGATATTCCAGTAGGAGATATGAGACAACTCGAGAATTTTTTCAATAGACTAGCTTTCTTCCCTCACATACTTGACTATCGAGGTATTGCACTTGTGCTCAAAAGAAGTGTCATGTTTTCAGTGATGCTTATTCTTTGCGATGGGTTTCTTATCCTTTGGGTAATGACAAACGGTATTTTTATCTGTTGTTGCAGCTACATTGGCGAACTTGACAGATTTAGGATTTTTGTGGTTCCGGGAGTTCTATCTGGAAACTTCACGCGTTATACAGGTCTGGTCTCGCTTCTGTGTAGATGATTAAAATGTCGTTCTTTGCCCTGTTATTTACTTGGATTAAAGTGATTTTGAGCCTGTTAATTGGCTGCATTAATATGGTGCAGCAATTAGAATATGATCCGTTTGTGAGGTCTTCTACAGTGTGCGTAGACTCTGCACTTTATAGTGACGCTAACGTGACCTGAGATTTGGATTTAAGTTGCACCCTGATAGTGATTTTATCAAGCGATCCCTCTTTTTGTTCAAATGTGGATCGATACCTTCACTTGTTCATCCATCATTTTGAAAGAATCTGACTCGGCTGGTTTTGCCGTCTTCAGTTTCCTATTGAGTGCTCTTTGCCGTGGATGTTGGTGGAGTATGTTATTGAGTCCAAAGAGGGAGGCTTATTAGAGGGTATACTTATGCCCTTTGACGTCTATAATGACGCAGCAGACCGTGCACTTCGTTCTCTGAAGCAGCGGTTTCTCTATGATGAAATTGAAGCCGAGGTAAGAAGGAGCTAAGAATTCTGAATGTCTGTTTTAAGAGAGATGTATTTGATAGTCTGCTTTGCTCTTACATTTGATGAGAATTCATAAACCTTTTGATTTGAAATCGATTTTTGGTCTACGATGGTTGCTGAATGGATGAGATTTATAGTTGATCTATTTGATGATTGTTGAAATTGCAGGTAGATCTATGTTTTGATCAATTAGTATTCAAATTGAGTGAGAACATGTTTGGCTACTACAAATCCCGCGCAGCAAGGTAATCATCATCCGTAACAAATTTATACACAAGTTTGTCCTGTCTCATATAGATTACGCGATGTAAGAATCTGCCGCTTCTATCCACGTATAATAGAATGTTTGTCCTCTACACCGCATATTAATGTTTTTACAATTATAAATCAATGGAAGGCATAACCTGCTTGCTATGATAATATTGTTGACTTTGTCAATGGCAGCTTTGTAGCATTGGGAGACTTTTAATATTTTCTTTGTGTCCAAAATGGACCTGAGCTTATTGATTAACTCTGTTGGTGGTTGTTGCACGACCAGTGAAATGCTGGATCTTTCATTCCTTGCAGTTGTAGATAATCGGGAAAAGTACAAGGTCTTTCCGAAGCGGTATGATCTTCTCTTCAGAATTCGGCGTGTGAAGGTTAGTGTAATCTACCATTCCCGATTTGGAAACCAACTGAAACCGTTCTAGATTTTTTCCCAAGGGTCTGTAGAAGTAAATCACCTGTCTCATATACATGATTGCATCATTCTGCTATCAATGCTGCTCAATTTTGTCCTTCTAAATTTAATATTTATTATGGTTTCAGCTTCTAGGCCGCAGCATCGACTTGGCATTCCTTATCGGCCAACGTATGAACAAAATCTTTCGGGAGAATCTTGACTTCCTGTTCGAGAGATTTGAAGCACACGATCTCTGCTCCATTGTGGTACGCGGCTTGTACATGATCAAAATTCCAGTTACCATTGGCATTTGGTACACTTTCTTTTGTAATTTCAAATGCCTTCATATGATTTCTGCAGTATCGTGATAAACGGTGATGGTTCACAGGATCTTCAAAGGCTTGTGGATATTTTGAGACTCACGCATGAGTTTCTGTCAGAGCATTTGAGGATGGATCCATTTCCTTTGATGATGGGGGAGATGACTGAGACCATCTCTCTTGTTTCCTTCTCTGGGCGTATAGCCACGCAGGTACCACTTCACACTAGAATGTTATATTCGAAACGGCTGAAGTTGATAATCATTTAATTTGTGCGTGATTTTCCAAATATTTGATGAACTTATTTTCACAGTAAGAGATGGTGGTTCCATATCCTTGGTGCGTACTCTAAACACTAACCCATTGTCTCTGAAAACAGATCTACACAGAGCTTCAGAATGACTTCTTTCCAAATTTTATTCTATGTACTGCAACTCAGCGTTTTGTTAGATCCAATGTGAAAAATCCACGACCTGTGCGAAGACCAGCGAACCCACAGGCTGATCCCATTTTTCTCTGTGGTACTCAAGTAAGTGCAAAATTCACAGCATCACGTCCCTCACAGATAAATGTACTTCAGGGGTGCTAGGTGACGATTCTCAGAACTGTGTTTGAAGGTATTGGCGTGCTTTGTGTTTTCAGGACCTGAATGTGGCTCACGGTCACATGGCGGAACTGCACAACAGTTTCTTTGGGCTCCCGCACATGTTTGCTCTCGTCAAGTTGTTGGGGTCGAGATCACTTCCATGGCTTGTTCGAGCCCTGCTGGATAACCTATCACAGAAGGTCAATAACTCCCTGTAATTATTTCCTCTTTTACCTTCAAGAATGTTTTTGTATTTATTGCGTTATAAACAGCTAATCAATGTGATGAGTTGATTTGAAAATTACCGTGTTTAAGTAGCACATGATCACGACAAAATATTTTTTAGGCTGTTAAGCATATTACCTCTTAAATACAAGGTAACTGTTATTGAGGTGTGTATGTGGAAAATGTTGGTCACTAATATCTCTGGACCCGGCTTAGATGGTTATGTTTCAAATGCCAGAACATACCTTTTTTCTGATCGTATGACATGCAAAGCGATTTATGTATTATGTGCCCTTTCTCCAGGTCACAGTTATGGAACCCAGGATAGAAGATCTGCGCAAGAGCATGCCAAAAGCAATCGCTATTCCTTCCCATGATTGGGGCGTTGAAGGTATACTTCATTTTACATTTTCAAGCTTTAGTTAAATTGAGGTGACTTATTCACTATCAAGAATCCTGAGATTGGAGCACTCGGGCTTTCGTATGCTCCTTTTAGGATAGGATGCAACATTTATCTTGAGTTTGTCAAATGTAGAGCTCACAATGGCCATGCTTGCTGGTGATAGGATGCTTGAGGAATTTCTCCGAGCAGCTGCAATGGGCATCTGCATACGATGGTTTCACTGAGATGCTACAGAATTTGAAAGAAATAGGAAGCTTGATTTTTTGGATGAGTCTTCTTGACACTGCTATGGTAAGACTCTTAGCTCAAAAGTCTGTTCAAAAGCAATATGGAGAGTAGATTATGTGAACCACTCGGCTATATTTAAGGAAAATTTACATTTTTTACGTTTTTCCAAGTATTCCTGTTTCTAACCTGTATCGTGGATATGATTCTTCAGAGGCAAATTGAAACAGTACACTTCATGCAAGTAGTTCCATGGTTGGGTGTTGTTCCCAACAAGGAGGGTCAGTTACAACAGCTGCTGGCTGATGACAACCTCAGTCCTTTGGTTAGTATATTCAAGCAAGCAACTGATGAAGTTGTTGCAAGCTGTGAGAACGCGAGCGCTTTTGTTTCCATGGCAAAGCAGGCACAAGTAGCAGGTATGGTGTTTTTCTTGGATGAACTTGATAAATTTTCACCTTGTTCACTCTTCACTTTTATTTGTGTGGATGCATGGGTAATGTGGATTCAGAAATAGTGTGGATGGTCAATAACATGAATTTCAACTCTTGAGTGGCTGCTATACTTGAAGCACCAGTGTGTCAATTGGACACAACATTTAATCAGTGCAGTCTCTAGGAGTTATTCTGGTCTACACGAATGAAAGTGAGGATTGTAGCAAATAAGAGGTTGTTTTCCAAGATGCTTATTAAGACGAGTACGCCTGGATTGTGAGATCTTTGAAAATCCATCGCTTGATGTTTGATTTTCAGTAATACTTAAAAAGATTATTGTCTCACTGTTCGTGCAGATATTCTGTACATGAACAATCTGCAAACCGGTAGTATTTTGGACTACACACTGGCGTACCTTGGAGCAGTGCTTGCTAGAAATCGGGAAAAGTGGGATCAGCCATCCAAGACCGGTCTGATTGAGATTACAACCTCCAGAGAGTATTATCGAATTTATAGCGGCTTTCAATTTGTAAGTCGATTTGTCACCTCTTTTTGAGCTTCAGTATTGGGAATTATTTATTCCTTGGTTGTGTTATTTCCCTGAAAGTATTAGTTTGGCGATTGCCAATTCTACTTTCCTCGACTGTTGGTTAGATTGTATCACGAAAAGACTGGATTAATTTCTTGCCAGCCCTCCTTGCTCAGCTCCTTACTTCCAATCGTTCTTTCTCTTTAAATGAACTAGACGGTGAACTTGATCACTACTAATTCAATTATGCTACTTATGTAACAGCACAATTTGCAAGGATTATCACCAGGTCTGCAAACTGCACTTCATGTAAGTTCACAAAACGCTGTGCCACAATTGGACACAAATTAATATATCTCCAGAGCAAGAGGATTTTGTACAGATTGCTAGATGAATAGTGTTACTTATCATTCTATTGGTATTTCTTCTGCAGACCCAGAGCCAGCAGGAAGGTGAGAGCTTCGAAGAACGATATGGTGACGCTGTAGCTTGGGGTGGCTGCACAATTGTCTATCTCTTGGGTCAAGAGACTCGGTTTGAGCTTCTCGACTTCTCCTACCACGTGCTTGCTGTGGCCGAGTCTGACACATTACCCACATCCTTGGCATATATTGAAATGATGGCCCATGGAACGACTTCATATTCCATTGTAAGTAGACCCAACCATTACCTTCGATCTACTGGAAAAATCTACGATGATGAGATATCTTAGAGCACCTTAACATTTGGGAACATAGTTTTTTTCCATGAGAGAAATGACGATGAATCAACACTTTTTCCATGTGAACAGTTCTGTAAAACACTAATTCAATGTAAGGTTGGATGTCCTAAAACCACCAACTTAAGAAATATGGCCTCATTTCAACAAGGTTATTTACGAGAAATATTTTTCGGTCATATGGAAGAAGATTTCTCACGGAATGCACAAATTTTCGTAATTTAATTCCCAATATTCAAATTGATACAAATTTTTGAAGTGAAAAGAACTTCGTGACCCAAAACAAACCTCTAGGTTTCCTCATGTTCACACCATGTGCTACTAATTTTCACTCATAATGACACCCAAAACCACCAACTATTTCTTTGCGATGCTTGGCGTGCCATTGGTCTACTTCAATAGTGAAATTGGTGGTTTTGGGTCTAATCTGTGGTGACCCCAAGAAAGGTCTATATGTCATAATTGGGGGAGGTGGTGGTTTTAGGACATCCTACCTTAGTTATCCTTAAAGTCCATCAAATTTTGAAGAAGATACCATGAATTTTTCTTTATTATTTCTTCACTTATTCTCTTATTTCTTCACTTCAAATAGTTAGAAGGTGTGGAAGATCTTGGTGGTTTATCATTATTAGGTGTGTAAGAGGTGTGTAAGAGCTTGGTGCTCTTCAAAAGTTTTCAAAAAAAATTTAGCTCCTTTTTTAGTGCTAATTTCTTTTTGAAAACTTTTAAAGACCACCAAGCTCTTACACACCTAATAATGATAGACCACCAAAATCTTCCACACCTTGTAACTATTTAGAGTGAACAAATAAGAGTATAGTAAAGCAAAATTCTTTGTAGATTCATCAAACTCAAGGATAACTCTAATTAGTGACTTATAAGAAAGAATTGGGAGTCCTTATTCTCGTGTTTGGAGCTGTTACAGGAGGTGACCTCGTTTTTGGAGAATGCGCGGAGAGCACGGAGACTGAACAGTCACGTTTTCTCATTGCTACGGGCTCGGGCCCCACAAGAGGACAAGCTTGCATCAATGATAAAGGCAAATGGCATATTGGTGCATCGGGTCAAGTATCCTGTCACTCCTTCCGTATATGCCACTTTGCCTAAGCTGTAGTAATTCCCTGTCCTACACTTGGCTGTAACGTGGCGTTGTACCAATACAAATTTGTCATTGATGTAATTGTATGTTGTGGCTCAGTCAAAAACAAATACGACCTGACTTGCATGCCACTTTCTGGGGCAGCGATCCTATTGTCAAATGTATTCATTGGGAGATTTGTGGCGGAGCCATGATGACAATTAGTTTCATTTATTATCCTGCATTGCTAGTTTGAGGATATGGCATCGATATCAGTGTTAGTGTTTGCCATCAGTACATGTACTTAGATTGTAGCGTGGGAGGTAGCAACTCAATGGTGTATAGTTTGAAGTTCTGGAATCTTGACGGCTTGCCTAAAGTATCTGTGAACACTGCTTAGAAGTACAGAAGTACACTCATGAGTTTTTCCTGATTTGTTTGTATCGTATTTTTCTGATTCACTGTGAAGTTCATATTTCAGTGATCGAGTCTGTTGTGCATGATCCTCGGGTCAATTTTGTCCTTTTGGACAATTTTGCAGAATTCTTCAGCACACTGTGGGAGCCTGGATAAGGGATCAAGGGTGCTCTGAAGTGAGATACCCTCTATCTTTATTTCTGCTGCTACAATCCATCCTGGATAATTGTCACGTCAACCCTCAAAGCGTGCAAGGAGCCCAGTGGGGCCATGCTTGATTGTTTTTGAGTCAAACACTTTTCACCTTGTTCTTGATTTCAAATGACAATGGTCACAACTAAAAAAGTGTGGAGACTATCTTCTACTCTCTAATCCAATTTATCCATCTTTAAAATTGTTAAAGATGTGTTTATTATAGCACTTTAACCCCTAAACGTCCTAGCATCCAGAAATTGGATCAAGAATAGATTAAAAGCCTTGCAACTTTCTCATACAGTGTTGGATGACTATTAAATTTTCTACCTATTATATTAGCGTTCTTGTGATGAGGAGTTGTTGATAATATTAGAGAGGCCTCCAATTGCAAGTATGTCAAATTTGTTGGGTGTATTTTATACTTGCAATGGTCCTCTTCTGTACACTTTATGTACATCTGAGCCAAGAGGCTAAAATCTACTTGTGTTCAAAGGATCGGTATGTTTAGGGGTTAAAGCTCAAAACCCTACAATTCCAATATACGCTGTAGAAAACGATTTACAAATGTTTTTCTATCCAATTTCTTTTTATGTAAACTCAATTTCTTTTTATGTAAACTCAAGAAGCATATCATCTACACTTTGTTGTTCATCATTATTATTTACATATTCCCTAAAAAATTCATACTATTCTAAGCTTTTGGCAATTACTACGATTTTTACGAGAAAAAGGCTTTGAAAATTCTTATAAATGATTAATTATTTAAATAAGTATGGAAAAATCAAAGTAAATTAGATTAACAATACCTTGTTTGAGAAAAATACCAAAAAAAACATACTATATTTTTTAATGTAAGAGATTGATAAGTTTGACCAAGTAGTTGTATTGTAGACACTTAACTTCTAACCGTTCCAACAAATATGGACGATTTTGAGACACATTCACCTTCAAAGAGCTGTAACTTTTGCAAAATATGTCCATTTGCTGAAATTTGGAAAAAACACACTAGATGATGTATGGAGTGTGGTAAAAATTTCAAATCAATCCGAGATGAATTGAATTTTTGATGATCATTTGAAAGGAGGTATTTGTTTTTCTGGGACAGTTTTGTGAATTTTGACAACAGCAACTTCGGGGGCTTGTATCTCCTTCATCCCATGTTTGTTTTCAATAAAACTTGTTGGATTGAATTCTCCTTGAAGTCTAGTTATCATGCTAAAATTTTCAGGCCCATGGATGTTGTTATGAATGTTTGGCAGTCATTTTAGTGCACGGGTCTAGTTTGGACACTTTTTGCTTTTTGGTTCAAATGGGTCACTCATTTCAAGCTACTTTTTGACATTGCAAGGCCATTTTAGGGCACATTAAATTTTTTTCATAAGGCTTTTTTGGTACCAATGTGTTTTTATGATGATTTTGAACTACTTTATAGTTCAAAGTTTTTGCATTTGAGTAATTTTGAAAACAAATTTCACCTTTAACTGTGTTGCCACGAAAATTACATCCTTTTTTAGCACTAAAACACTATGATCTTGCAATCTATATGGCCAAATGACCCCAAAATCGATTCACATGATTTACAACATGTATGTTACAAGATTGTATCGTTGAGATTTCTATACCTCACTCACATTTAGATCTATAACACATAAAAAGCGATGATGATTTTAAACCCCAAAAGCTAGGAACCTTTAGGGGTTAACCCTTTAGGGCCGAGGGCGCCCTTTCTTGATTCGGCAGTATTTGGAGTCAGCCACGGTCTATGACGTGGAGAATTCAATGAGTCTGACCTCCTTCCAATCGAACCGCATGGATGGAATCCCAACAGGGTAATCTCTCCATGGATAGAATTCAACGACGTTGGGTCACATGGATCAAAAGATTGAAACCTATTTGAGGACGCTACGACTGATAAAAACACAGAATGTACCGTGACATACGGTTCTTCGAGGCTACATTTGGCCGGTTTGATCGCCAGATTGACTTTTTAGAAACGATGATGCTGGGACCGGCCTCCATATATAGCATATCAAATTTGTTTCAGCTCAAGGGACCTCCGATTGAGCATTTTAGGGGTGCCGAAGTGTGAGCGTCTCCGTGGATTGTGTAAATTGAAAAATTTCTATACTGAGGCAAACCGGTCTCTAGCAATGTGTTTGACAAGATCTGAACGGTGGGTGGTTGTGTATGATATGGAGGGTGGGACTGGAATAGGGCCGTACAGAATCTGGGACTGGAAACAATGTAGATGCATCGAACTACGGCTGTGGGAAGACAGTGTACGCTGGCCGTCCTTTTCTTTTGTGACAACCATCTTTTGCGTGTTTTTCCTTGAGCTGGTCGTCTTCTTTACGAGGTGGTTGTCGAACCGTGCAGTGTCCCGTTGTTCGCGGTTTAGGGAACACCTAGTTCGCAGCTTAGGTGACAGATGAGTTACTTCAGGGAACAAACGAAGGGTGTGTGATCGCTTGGCCACGGATGCACGGGAGAGGTGCCCCGTAAGCAACGAGGACAACGTCCCTGTGTCATGACAATAGAAGCGGTTGGCAGTTGAGGCCTGTGCAACTGCTAGCTAAAAGACGAATGACTGTCTTCTTCCCTGATTGCGGCTTAGGGTTTAGATTCCCAAGAAGCCTACTCTCTAGCGGTTTTAAGCATCATATCTCGTTCTTTGGACCAACGATGGAGACAACTAGAAACTGCAAAAAAAAAATCGATAAGATATCCGAAATTACATGTAAAGTCCAAAAAATTGTCAAAATTTTAGCCAGCCCAATATCTACGGTGGAGTCAAGCTTCAACAGCCAGCAGACCTTGCCTACACTAACCATCATAGACAATCCTGTCAAAATTTGTAGGTAAGCTCCAAAATCATCGAGGTTTAGTGCAACCTCAATTCTGGGGATTCCCAAGCTGGACTCAACCACGGTTGGGGTTGAAAGGGATTCGGGCGCGTCGGCGGGCCACGCATGCTCTGCAGAGCTAAGTCAATGATGCAGTTTTAGGGTTTAGGGTTAGTAACTTCCAATTGCAAACATTGTCATGACCTCCGACAAATCCACATCACACAGCTCACAACCTATTAGCTCAACGAAAATCAGACAACTGTATCAACTCACCTCCATTGGTTTATTTGGAGAGCAAACCCGGGAAGCTGAGCAATTTGTATCGACTCTGCACAATCCGACCATGATGTCGTTAGTGCTTATCATGATAGAGAATCCAACATGTGCCTGGATGCAAATGTACATTCCCGTAACGAGGGCAATTATACTCTGCCCGTTGTCCACACTCGACGCATTTCTTTCGACCGCTTGCTCGCACATGCAAGTGAGGTTGTCGTCGGTAAATCCTCGTCGGTTGAGGTGGCGGAGGGTCGACTTCTGACTCCATAAGTGCAGCTGCAATGGCCAGTTGAAAGTCTTTGTGAGACATTGGGGTCTTGCCGTAGTTTTTACACCAATGCTTGTACAACAAGTATGCATTGGTAAGTGTTGTGTCAAGGCCGAAGAAAAACAAACAATGCCACCATTTCTTTGTCGGGATTCCAACAGTGTAGGACCCTCGAAGTTGATCTTGTACGTCAACTCCTCGCATGTTTTTGGAGTATGCCAATTGTTGAGGGGAACATGGCAGAGTTATCTTTTGTCCAGCATTGAAATTCCGAGTCACTTCACATTTCTTCGTGTAAGGGTCTACCGCCGTGGACATGAACAATACGCCCTTGCAATCACTCTAATAGACTGCTGACATAAGCTGATCCCGATGCATCCTGATATGCAACAGTGTTCCTCTTGCCTCGTTGTCGCCCATCCTCAACGAATTTGGGTACCCTTTTTGGTACCCTCTCACGGTCCCAACGGCATATATGCCTCGTCCATACAGTGACTCAAACAAGTGCGGGGATGTGAAGAAGTTGTCGCATGCTACGCTGTAAAACTTGTGGTCCAACCCTTCTGTTAGTCTGGAAACGACACCGTATCCTGAACCTCGAGTGACCTCTCCGACCTCCGGAGGCTCCTCCCCAGTGACGCCCACATATACTTCTAACTTTAGAACATACTTTGTATCTGAATAGCATAGCGCCCACAACTTGATGCCATGTTTGATTGGCTTTCCAGGCATATATTGCTTGAATCCACAATAGCGGCCATTATATGTGACCATCGATTCGTCGACACATTTATAAGGCCCTAGATTGAGGTGCTCCTTGAAATTCACACCCAAAGTCTCCAGCAGCCATCTCGTCTTCCCAATTGGATCAAATCGTGGATCCGTCTTGTCGCTTACAAACGTTGCATTGCTTGTCAGATGGAGACACCGCAAATGTGTTCAAACTTGGCTGTCCCGGGTCATAACCGATGATACTTTCTGCGAGTGTAGCGGTGACGATTTCCTTTTCCAGTTGTTCCTGATCTCGGGCTGGTCCTTCACGACCATAAGGCAATAGATTCTGATGAAGCGCCGATATTCACACCGGGTGATTGGCTTTTCCCCACCGGGGCCACCTTTTTGCTTGCATGTCTTGGGATCCACCCACCATGCGTATGCATTGCTCTCCACTAGTATCTTGGCCCACACTGTGTCGTTCCATAGTAGCTCAAAAAATTGTATTGGCTTCTCTATATCAGCGGTCATGTTCTTCGTACCTGGTGTAGGGCCTATGAATGCCTCCTAGGGCTTCATCTTCCACGATTTACAGTGCCACTGCCGCTCAACATACTTGTAGTCAAACGGCTCCACTTCTGGCATTGGCCTGATTGCAGTGATCCCCAAAGCGGCCAGATCAGCTAGTGTTGACTCATACTCAGGTTCGGAACCCGAGCTTCCATCTGATGATCCAGAGCTTCTTGAGCATGCGCCATCGCTGCCTCCACTCCACGGTGAATAATCGTCTATATCTCCCAGGTGTATGGGCTCCAATATAGTTGTAGGAACTACACCTGGAGCCTGACCCCTTCCTCGTCCTTGCCCTCGGGAACCACCGCCTCGTCTTCTCCTTGCTTCCCCTTGTTCAATATTAGAGACATTTGCGTCTCCTTCGCTTGAATTTTGGCCCTCTATCATGCCAATGTCTGCTGTATTTACACAAACCCCACCGCCGCCTCGTCCACGCCGACCTCGGCCCCTTCCCCTTCCTCGATCCAATCCCGGGCATCCTAAACCTCGGGAACCGGTGCATCATTTCGGACTATCGAAACCCCTGGTGCCAACGGCTTGGCTTCGGCCGCAACCACCACCTTTTTACAATCGGCGGCCTCAATGACTTGGACTCCAAAGTAGTCTCCAAAATTGACAGCATATTCTTTTACAACATCATCAACATCTCTCACAATTTCAACGGCCTCTCCAACAGCATATGGACATGGATTTGGCAAACATTCACCTCCCCATGCCATACAATTTAATTTCATTGACACACAAGAGCATACTAGGATTTCACCTGTAATTGTAACTGCCGGATTCACAACGGCTGCATTCTCATCTCGGTCCCCTTCATCGACACCATGTCCCGCATCACCACCTATCCAATTGTAAGCATCATTGGTTGCAACAGCATCCTCCCGTGACGGTGCGTTCGCTTGGAGATTAGGCCGGGCATACTCCTCTGACACATTTGGCTCAGGCAAACAATAGCGGTTTAGCAAAGGCCCGTTGTTGGAGCAATCACCCGTCGATGTCCAGAGTGCATCCAGATAAGCAAGTGGGTTGTTGGCGGCACGTGGAGGTCTCCTAGGTGGTAGCTCACTTGGGCCAGCATGTCCTACATTCACTGATCGCAAATCTGGGGCAATTACAAACCCACTTCCTTCCACTTCTTCACTCGCCACCTCACTTGCCTCAAACAATGATGTCACAAGCCGATGGCGGTCAACCCCCGCAACACTATGGCTCCTACTTCGAGTCAGTGGTCGTGGATGAGGAACTGCGTCTTCAAGACTTGGCCTCACTCCCTCTGAATTCGACGACTCTCCCGCCAATTGGGACAAAGTAGTGTAGAACCTCTGTGGGCGAGCCTGCTCATGGAGTGCCGGATTCTGATTTGGATCCTACACAGGCTGCACCTGCAATTCACGGGCTCCACCACCTTGTTCCCCAACGGCCTTGCTCCATGAATTTTCGTCCACTGGTGGCAAACATACCCGGTCATCACTCACTCCTAAATGGCCTAACTCAGCCGTGCAACACTTCTTTCGACCTCGTGCAGATGGCGGACTTGACTCCAAGAGGGATCGAATTGATTGCGTGGCCCGAGCAGCAGCTAGACGTGAGCTAGGGGGCCTTGACGTCCCACTGCAGCCGGCATTCGTAGATCCCCGACGCCCCCTTCCACGTGATCGTTGGGATTGGGTGCACGGCATGTCGTTACCATGTGGCTGCTTCGGAGCCAATTCTGCCATATGATGATCTTCATTCGACTCACCATGGCCTTTATCATGACTAGACCCCATGATAGATGGAATTCCTGAGCTTGTCATTGAGCCAATTAGGGAACCCTCCGGGTGAACCTCTCTCACGCCTTGCAGTCCACCCCAAAATCCTTGCCAAATTGCGCCTGAAAATGTAACGAAGGGCCGATGCACGCACAATCGCTTGATCGCAAACCAAAACAGTCCCGGCTGATAGTGGAAGGGATAGTAGGTATGTCCGGTCGAGCAGCCCCTCCGCACAATCGATCTCGGCTGCAGCAATCCCCAATCCGCCCATCCACGAACGCAGTCAACAATCGGCCCAAGATGGTGAGGTGTTGAAGGTGCCGCTGGCCACTCTCTAGCGCTGAAGGGCCTCCGCTGCACAATTCTTCGAGCAGGCCGTGGCCTCCTTCCCCTTGATGCGCCATTTTGATCGCCTGCATCTTGTACTCTGCCTAAACCGTTGTTCATAGTAAAATAATCCTACTACTTCCAATGAGTGATGCAAGCAGGAAAATAGACCCTATAGCAGAGATTGCACTCGGATTTTCCTCTCCACCACCTTGAATCATCTCCCTTGCGCGCACTCTCCCATTCATAGTTCTCTGCCCAATACGGCTGCACAAATTCTTGGCGGCGAGGTTTACAATCAAATCGGCTCGTTGTTGGAGGCATCTTCTCTCTCCCACAACAACTCTCACTGTTGTTCACACAATTTGGTACCAAAACAACCATTGAGAATGCACTCTTGCGCTTGGGATTCTCCTAATCCCTCGTCCTTCCTGCCGGACCTTCCCGTTGGCGCCAAAAGAGAGTGGATGAATACGCCGCAGACTAGATGAACGTCGCCCCCGTGTCATTGCCAACAAGGCTGGCAGTTGAAGTAGAACTTGGAGTTCCCAAGAATGAGCATCAAAGGATGTCGTGCGTCCATGCCCGACACGTGCCCCGTAGCCCTGCACTTCTTTCCTCATGCCCTACAATTCTTTCTCAGAACCCTTACAGCTGTCGTCCACAAATTCCCTCATTGTGGGGCCAGGACAAATCCAAATTCACTATGCATGGGCTCATCAGATGCGCATTTTCTGTGCCCTCCACTTTCATTCAACCCTCGAAATCAGTTGAACCCTTGTTCATTTTTAATTTCCGAATGTCCTCCCAAATCGACCAAATCTGGAAGGCTCAGCCCTAAAGGGTTAAGGGTTAAATCATCATACTCCCTCCTGTCCCATATTAGTTGGTACTTTTGGATTTGTACATGGATCAATGGCACACAAATTAATTCAATTTCTATCAGAGTTTGATCCTCACATTGATTTGGATGAATGTGGTCTAATTAGTAAGAACTTCATAAAATCGGGATGAAACAATCTAGTTGTGATAAGAGCATTGGTGTGTCACCCGTTCTTCCAATAAATGAATAAATGAGGATGATTGGCATTTTTGCCCCCAAAATCTTCTCCTAGCCTTGGTAAATTGTCAATTTTCTCCATGGTTGCGCAATCTTAGTATATATATATATATATTTACAATTAGTAGGTTGAATAGTAAATGATGAAAATTCTTTTTGCTTTTGCACACTAGGGTACGAGTGATTGGTTAAAGGTTAATATAGAGAGTTGCGCAGGTTAATAATATATTGTTTGAATGTAAGAACGTTGTCACCTACTAGCTTACTTTGCTCCTTTGCCTCTTTATAGCACTCACTTTACTTCTTTGCCTCTTCACCCGTCGGCTGCCGTTATGCTTATCTTGTGACCAACCTTGATGGTAGTGTAGAATACACAATCATGATTATTCACAACCACTAATGACAACCTTTCAATGAATGAGGGCAAGAATCAAGGAGATAATTGTTCAAGGGATTCTAGTACAAATGAGGTTTGACACCCCTCTAAGGCCTAAGTACATATAATTGATAAAAGTTTCACTAAAGAGATTTTTTTTCACACATGAACAAATATATTGTACAATGGTAGTTTTTTTTTTCCAATTTCTCTCAAAATTAAATTAAATTAAAAATAATTAACTGAGAAGTTCTTTGAAACCCACGACTAATTTATAGTTTCATCTACAACCGACAACAATGAGATCAATTCCTGAACATTTAGCTACAACATGTGGTTACCGAGGTAGTGGCTCTTGATTGGTCATCAATGTCGTTGGTCTTGGATACATGAAACGCAATTTCTAGAAGGTCTACATGTTACTTATTGGCTATGGATATCTCTACCCTATTGCCGAATGCCCCCACTAATGAATGAAGTTTTAATGTGATGAAATTATCTTAGACAAGTAAAGATGCTCTAAATACAAAGACAGAGTCGTAGTCCATAGTTCCACACTCACATGGCCCATTCACACCAAGCCCCTGCCGCACTTGCATATGCGTTCTCGAAATGGAAAAAGGTTAAACCGAGAAACAAAAATAAAAATCAAAGCCTTGTCTTTTCTTGCTACAATTTTCTTACTCTTCAAAGCAGTGTGCAACTGTACTACAATGCAGCAAGTAGAGCCATGCTCCATTTTTGCATTCTGTTCCTTTCTGTCATGCGTTAGAGTTATTTCTAATTGCGTATTTTATATTTCTTGGTGGACAACAAATTCCCTCAAAGTTACTTATGCATGCATGCGGCAGCATTGGTGTATGTGAATGGGCCAACAGCCGGTTTCTTCAGGCCTAAGATTCCAGGCTCCACGTAACATGTGCATAGAGGATCCAGAATCCACATCGTCACCTCGCCATGATGAGGCTCGTTCTACAGCCTATGTCCGGCTTGTCCGGTCGAATGACGAACTGACAAAACCATCATGTGCTTTATTGTAGGCTCAAACGAACGTTGCAAGTGTGGGGCCAAAGTCACTCCCCACTTATTATTGATGTTACCCAGCAGCCCTTTCATCATGTGGGGGCCTTTTTTTTTTCCAGTTCTTTGTCTTTGCACTTGTACCCACCCATTAACCCTGGAACGCCGGCAGGGACCAAAAGGGTCCTTTGAATGAAGAATAATGGGCAGAAAGTGCTTCGGGATCCGTTTTTCATCAAATTTTCATCCATTTCGAGGATGAAACGTGTAGTTGCTATCAATATTAACAGCTTTTGCATGTACAAGGTGTCAATATTGGGTCTCAATTGTTAATTGAATAGTAAGAGTACACCGTGGTGTAGTGTATTTTCAGTTTTGAGGATCTCTTTACCAAAACTCAATTTAAACCATTAAAATGATGTGTTTTGAATTTGAGCGTAACTAGCAATATATAGTTTACGAGATCTAGTTTCTACTACATTTTGAGTTTTGGAAAAATCTAAGTTTTATGATTTTTTATTATGGTCACAAGTTGAATATCCATTACCATGGGATGGTTATTTTTCTATTTTTATGGTCACGGTAAAAAAAATCTACTAGAATGATCTTCATGGTGATTTACACCCATGGTAGAAATTTTGGCGTAATTGAATATATATTGTAATTGATATGAATTACCTTAGCATTCACTTCAAAAAATTATAATAATTTCAAAATTTCACACAAATTTATGAATATTTTTTGACATGTAGTAAGCAGATGCCTTCATCTACTAAAGTTATAATATTGAATTTTAATGCTAATTTCAGTGCGAAAACCAATTGTGGAATGTGATTCTAATTCCGTGGTATTTCCATGGTAATAGGTCCGTCCTTTAGGGGTTAACCAACAAGCTTGCCTCCTGCCAGTACTTTGCAAGAGAGTCTTCTTGCTTTGTACCAAAAAATAAAAATAATAATGTTGTGTGCGCCACAATTGAGTTGGAAGAGTTTCACACTTGAGGAGTTCATGGCATGGATAGTGGCGCATAATATATTATAAGTGCATGGTTTATGTGCTCCTTGTCTGTATTCATAGTGTTTTCTGTGACTGCCATGTTTGCTGGAAATGCTCACGTTTTCGGTGGAATGCCCTCTCATAACCGCCCACCCACGTAGGTGCCTTCAAGAACCGCCACCCAAAGAACCTAAAACTGAACATTTGTAATCTCCAAGGAGCCTTAACTCTTAAAGGGCTAATGGGGATAGTAGATACTTTGGTGTATATTTGACAGTTGTTGTAAGTAGAAAGTTCCAAATTGAAACCCCAATTGCTCATTAAAATCATGTTGAAGTGAATTTTAACTTCACTTTTGACCTTAAACCCATAGGAGGTGTAGAACCTGCTATATACAATGGAATACTGATGTATAATATTGATAAGAAAGGGCTCTCTAGACCTTGTAAAGGGTTAAACTACTGCCATTATTGGGAGACACACTAACCATTTCCTCAAGGTCATAACTTTTTGTAAAAGGCAAATGGTTTTATCAATGTCAAAAATGATGTAGTAAAATGTTCATAAACATATTTCGTAGAAATATTCATCTTGCATAAAAAGATGTAGCTATTGGTGTACCATAATTGGTGTGTTAACCCTTTAAGGTCCCAATTCAACGCTCTTTTCAAAGAAACATTATAAAATGTTAGATGAATACCAAAAATTGAGTTGATGTACAAAGCAAAGTTGTAAATGTCAATGTGAAGATCACATCTGTACGGTTGGATTTATCATGTTTTTTATTAAGTATTTCTAATTATTTTTGCAAGGTTTTCTCTTGAAATTTGATTAAAAATCCCACATTAACACCAAAAAAATTTAAAATATTGTAATGAAATTGGAATAACATGCTCTATGAGATGGTATGGTTTCCATTATTTGATTCTACTTATTTTGGAAAATCATGTTTTAGGTCTCACTTTTTGAACTAAGAATGAAACTTGATATAAACCAATTGTGTGATTTTTCCAAAAATTATAATAACCCATTTTAAATATCCAAACCGCACAATAGATAGTAAACTTGCACAAGAACCAAGAGAAAATTATTTGGATGAAAACCGTTCAATTTGGATGAGAATCCAATAACTTGAATCTGTCCATCGTCCAGATATTGGACGCAGGAGCGTTCAAGGGTTAAGGTCAGCAAGAGATAATTATAAGAAGAGAAACCCAAATCTTCAGAAAAATTCATCTTTGAGAATTTTAATTCATTTTTTGGGGCTGCAACACATGATTGGTGTGAAAAAATCAGTCCCAAGTAATGAACCTTTGAATCCAATCAATCCAAATTTCTGGTAGCGTGACAACATTTCTAACTTGTCATTCAATTGGCCCACCATGAAAACAGTAAAATATGTTCAAATGTACTTGCCATTCCTGTAGCAAGCAAGCAAACCCGTTTCACACCACACACATCCATTCGGACAGAAACATCCATCCACGACAGATCGATATTCATCCATATCCCTACGACACCGACGAATGTATGCTAAATCGTCCACCGCCGAGTCCCGTTCACACGAGCATCATCTTCGTGCCGGCAAACCCCTTTCACACCACACACATTCATTCGGACAGAAACATCCATCCATGACAGACAGATATTCATCCATATCCCCACGGCGCCGACGAATGTATGAAAAATCATCCACGTCATTCATCCACCGCCGAGTCCCGTTCACACGAGCATCATCTTCGTCTTGCACGCTCTCTGGCCTGCCTTTTTCTCGAGCTCGGCATCGACGTGTTGCACATTGCAAATGCAAAAGCTGTAGATTCATGATGAGCACCGCCTTCTCCGTGCCTGTCGAGCTTATTATAAAACATTTCCAACCTATGTCCATTATTATCCAGGCTCTGCTTTATCCAAGCATGTCCCGTGCGCTTGTGCTCAATCCACCTCGAGGTTTCAAATGGCGGAGATCATCAATGAGCAAGAATGAAATGACCTGTTTCTTGCAAGCCTTGGATCTGGATTGGTGCTGAATTTTAAGCCTATCTGAGGTGTTTTGAAGCGCCTTGAAGTGTTTTTAGGAAGCTTTCTAAGGACGGAGGGGGGACACATGTAGTATCGGGAACCTCACCTCGGCAAATGTACCCGCTGGTTACATTCTACACGAGATAATACACGGGTTCCCGATACAACATCCTAGTCGAAGGGGGGAGGAGGAATTGCCAAGCGGAAGCTGATCTTTGAACTGGAAGAACAACGGAGGTGAGGTTAGTATACTTTCTCCATTACTGCTAAACAAATCTATTTGTGGAGGTTATTGTTTGGTCTGCGGATTTTTGTGTAGAATATATTGGAGCTTGGATGAGAGAGGAAGCTGTTTTTGAACTGGAAGAACAGAGGGGTTGTACTTTGCTCTCCTCGGTACACCTTAGATTTGCAAATATATTTCCGAGTTCACTGTTTGGCACGTAAACCATCGCCGTAGATTAAGATAGCGGAGCTTAGATGAGAGAATCGACCGGGTTAAGAACCCGAGGGATGTAACAGTGGAGTGCGAGTATGAAGCGGCTCTGAGGTTACACATCTGCTAGGGCGAGACTTTGTTTCAGTTTTAGAGTAGTAACCGACCGCCTCGACCTAGTTTGCAGTTGTGGTACATTTCGCAATTTTGAAAGCCGGAATTGTTTTTTTTTATCGAAGGTTGTTCGTGGAAAGGATGTGATTGTATTCACGTTTCACTTTTGTCACTAGAGTTCCAACTGAACTCTAAGTGACGATGAATCGCCACCTTTGGTTTGTCTTCATTTTCCGCCAATTAAGTCTCTTTCCCGTTGTTGTAACCTTTTTGAATCTTTACTTGTCCAAGCAGTCAAAGACACGAATCTGCGTGCCTCGTTCCTTCAAAGATGTCTGGTGCAAGAATTGTTTCCTCCAATGCTTAGGTTTGTGAAATCTAAGGTGGTCTTGCCTATAACCAGACAGAGTCCTAATTCTGAACCTATCTACATTTGGCATACATTCAGTTCCCGAAATGTTGATTCTTAACTGTCTGGTTGTAAACATGGCTACCTTGAGCCTTCTGTAGCATCAGTGTGGGCTAGCTTTTGTTGTTGTGCACAAGGTCTTAATCCTTGCCGAGGGATTTTAGAGACAAGTGATAAACCCCAGACAAGGACGCTTTTTCTTCTTATTGGGAGTGAATTTGTCGTCAGCTCAACGCGTCACTATTGATATACATAAATGCCTCACTAGGCACTAATGTGATTTTTAAATAATGCGTCAGTTTTGGACCGTGTTTGTGATTTTTGAACCTGACGCATCACAAATATGAGTTTTGAACGAGTGCTAAGATTCTGCGATGAAGGGGTGTTTTCCAGGGTCCTGAAAACAGCCCTTTATGGGATTCTCTGCATTCAATTTTTTGAATTATGTGAACGTGGAGGCTTGATTAATTTTCTTACGTCTTATCTTCGTCTTTCGGGTCACCAGATATCTGATGCTTAGAATTTACGGAGTTCGTGCCTTCCAAGTCAACCGCTTTGAGATTTCGCTACAATTCTCAGACGCTGACTCCTTTGGTGTACTGTACAGTATAATCTACTAGTAGGAAAAACTTCGAAAATGTACTCTTATATGTCGTTGAGCGGTGTTGTAGTGAATCGTGGTTGGAACCCCTAAAGAACCAAGGAGCCCAAATCGGGCCTCATGTTTTTTTTAGCAGTTTTGAGTAGGTCCTATGTGGACTTCATTTTGTTCAAATTTATTTATTTGTTGACCAACACATGCAATGTTCTTCACTGATTCTGTTGATATAAAATTTTCTCTCATCTAAATTGTATTTTTCACAATGTGATCAAATTTTCAAACCATGTATCCTTGATCCTTTAGGGGTTAAGGCGTGATAATATGTGCGTAGGAGAGCTAGTGTGCCACAGGAAACCTTCTGTAGACCGTGCTTTTGTAATTGATGTTAGGGTGTCTTATGTTTGGAAGGGGTAAGGTAAAGCCAATTCATATCACAGGTACAATGCTCTGTAACCTATGCGTAACATTACATTTCCCTGAAAACAGGAAACAGATAACGTTATGATTTGTAAAGCAAATTGTCCAGATACCTCAATCACTTTAAACGTTTCTCAATGTCTTCCGACGATCTCCCCATTGCCGTGTTTGTAGATTCACCAGGATACACATGTAATCTGCGGGTTACATGGCAAACCGTGCAATCAAAGATAACATCCATTCTTTATGCCGTGGATGATTGAGGCTTGTAACTTTTCGGAATATCTGGTCCGATGTGTTACCCTTGGGTGGCGGTGGACGCTATGTATTTCCAATACAAGTAACGTGTATAAGAGTGTCAGTTGGAAAGTGAGAACGAGGGAGAGTGCCGATTGTCTCAATGTCATTGTCCGATCTGTCCGTATGTTTAATGAGTCTCAGAACCATGCTACAGTAGGTATTTATCTACAGCTATTTTCCCGAGGCTATTTTAAGCCAAGTTTCTTCACGTTTCTGGAGCTTAAATATTCGTTATTGAATATTTTGTCATTCTTCTATTTCCTTGATCATTGTCTACGTTGTTCATTCTTACAGTCGGTGAATTTACTGGAATCAATGTTAGTTTACCAAGTAATCTAAGGAGGATTTATTTATTTATTATTATTTATTGATTTTTGGGTACAGTATCGGCTTTGCGAATCGAAGATGGGGAAGTTTGCAGGGTTGTTGGCCCTTTTGGGATTATGGATGCTCGTAGCTGGGTGGAGCGAAGCCATTTCAACTGGGCAGATTCGGTCGGACCGTATGTACATTGTTCATATGGACAATTCCCTCACTGGTTCCATGAATTTCCTCGAGACGCCATTTTCAACGTACAGCAATTTGTTGCGGTCTATGAAGCAGGAGGCAAACACCGTTTTAGAGAATGATGCATCAACTGCACAGCCGGTACATATTTATCGCAACGCTTTCCATGGATTTTCAGCCCGACTTACAGATGAGGAGGTCGAGGTTCTTAGAAATATGAACGGAGTGCTTGGGGTTCACCCTGATAGAGTAAGATACGTGCACACAACCCACACTCCCGAGTTTCTGGGCTTGAGTCCCGTGAAGGGACTCTGGCCAGAGAGTGACTTTGGCGATGATGTAATTGTTGGCGTCTTAGACACGGGAATATGGCCTGAGAGTGAAAGTTTTAATGACGAAGGCTTAGGGCCAGTTCCAGCTCGCTGGAAAGGAACATGTCAGACCGGGAAGGACTTCAACACCTCTGATTGCAACAGGAAGCTGATTGGCGCCAGATACTACTCCAGTGGATATGAACAAGCTAGGGGGAAAATCAACGAAACGCTGGAGTCGAAATCGCCCAGGGACACTGAAGGACATGGAACTCACACGTCATCCACAGCAGCCGGCGCGGCAGTGGAGAACGCAAGCCTGAATGGATTGGCCGAGGGAACTGCCAGAGGTATGGCAACAAAAGCCCGGATTGCAATGTACAAGATTTGCTGGGAAGCCGGGTGCTACGACTCCGACATCGCGGCAGCTTTTGATCAGGCCGTGGCTGATGGGGTGGATGTTATTTCGCTCTCCGTTGGTGGTGGTGTGGTCGACTACTACGAGGATTCAATCGCCATCGGTGCTTTCGGGGCGATGAAGAAGGGCATCTTTGTGTCTTGCTCAGCTGGAAACTCTGGACCTCAACCCGAGACTGTCTCCAATATTGCGCCCTGGATGATCACAGTAGGAGCGAGCACTTTGGACAGAAAATTCCCTGCCAGTATTATACTAGGCGATGGTACGACGCTCGCCGGAGTCTCACTCTACCGAGGAAACGCTGAAGACGAGACGATCCATGACTTGGTTTACGGAGCCGATGCAGCCTCCAAAAACGCTACCGAGGGTGCCCAATGTTTAACTGGCTCCTTGAATCCGGCTCTTGTGAAAGGAAAGATCGTTGTCTGTATACGAGGAGGAAATGGCCGCGTCGCGAAAGGCGCGGTGGTTCTGGACGCCGGAGGTTTCGGCATGTTGCTCGCGAATGCTCCGTCGGATGGAGAAGGCCTTCTTGCTGATAGCCATGTCTTGCCTGCTGCACTTGTGGGCGCCAAGGCCGGTGCTATTGTCCTGGACTACATCAACTCAACTAAAGATCCCGTTGGCAACTTCAAGTTCGGTGGGACGCAACTGGGCGTGAAACCTGCACCTGTGGTTGCTTCATTCTCCTCACGGGGTCCCAACACTTTGACTCCCGAAGTTCTGAAGCCTGATATCACGGCACCTGGAGTGAACATACTTGCTGCTTGGACTGGTAGTGTAGGTCCGACCGGTTTGGCTTTTGACAACAGGAGGGTGCCGTTTAACATCATTTCTGGAACCTCTATGTCGTGTCCACATATTAGCGGATTGGGAGCCTTGATGAAAGGCGCCCACCCCAAGTGGAGCCCTGCAGCAATCAAGTCTGCCATGATGACCACCGCCAGTGTTATGGACAACAACAACGGCGTCTTGACCGACGAAGCCACGACTCAGGAGGCGGATCCCTTCGAATTTGGTTCCGGACATGTGCGGCCAGAGCTTGCGTTAACTCCAGGTTTGGTCTATGACATGGGAACCGAGGATTATGTGAAATTCTTGTGCGCTTCGGGTTACTCGGGTGACCACCTCAAAATTTTCACTGGTGAAGCTGTCACATGTCCGCTTGTAAAGCCCAGAATTGAGGATATGAACTATCCTTCATTTTCAGCGGTTTTCACCAATCTCACATCTCTGTTACCAATCACCTTCAACAGGACGGTGACGAATGTTGGACACGCTGCTTCCACTTACAAGGCTACTGTTTTTTCACCCGAGAAGGTGTCAATTTCTGTGTATCCAGAGGAACTCACCTTCAGTAAGGTGAATCAGAAGCTCGATTTTACACTGACGGTTAAGGCTGCCAGTTTGCTTGATGCTTCTTTGGCTGATTACTCCACGACAGTGTTTGGATTTATACAGTGGTCAGACGGATCACATGTTGTTCAGAGCCCGATTGCTGTTACTGTTCAGAAGTAGATTACAGTATGTTTAGAATCAATTTGTTCGCTTTTGCTTCTCTCTGTAGGGTGCATTAGTTGGCTGTAACTCAATAACATAAATTGTACAGAAAGACATGGCTGTATAGGGGGGTGTCAGAGCTGGCCTGCAGAGAAGGAGGTGATTTCAGAATCGCGTTCCAATACTCAAGGAAAGAAGAATTGCGTTGTGCCCAATTTGGTAACAAACCTGCAAATCGCAAAGCAAGAATTGCAAGGTTTGACACCCCCTTAATGAAACCCGCTTTCTTTAATGCCTGGCTTCTTCAATTATTTGATACATCTTTGTAGGAAGTTGGTCTAGCAGTTTGGATGGAAGATTCCTGTTTCATGATCAGAAACTAATAAATTTTTACCTGTGGTCGAGTCTGGCCTTTACCTGATGCTTCAGTCTAGTTGTTATTGAGGAAAAATAATTCACATTTGGATAGTAGCTGTAGGGTGCGACTTGTTTACATGAGTATTTGTAACTATGCGATCGGATGGTTGGCTGTTGCTCTGCTTGTTGCTCTAAGAGGGTGGGGTTGACCTGTTGGTAAATCATTCCATGAATGAATTCTAATGCAAACCAAAAACCAGGCCTGAAGGAAGCTCTCTTGCCCAAACCGGTCGTTTTGTAACCATTAACCCCTAAACCCCTAAACGTACCGATCCTTTGAACAGAAATAGATGCTAGCCTTAAAAATAGATATTAGCATGACTCGGATGTACATCAAGGTGTACATGAGAGGACCATTGCATGCATGAAATCTACCCAACAAATTTGACATACTTGCATTTGGAGGCCTCTCCAATATTATCAACATCTCCCCATCACAAGAGATTTACTCTAATTGGTAGAGAATTTAATAGGCTTGCAAAAGTGACTTGGATGAAAGTCATCCGAGACTATGAGAATCCGTTCGTGATTCAGTTTCTGGACGCTAGGATGTTTAGGGGTTAATCCTTGCCTATGGTCCTTTACGGATTATTTACCAAGGAATTGTGCAGCTACTTCCAGCCATATGCAACAAGGATTAATTTGAAGGTGTGCACTCCTTTGCACGAATGACGATACTGAGCTCAGAATCTTCATTCTTTTGTAAATTTGATGAACATTACAGTGCAAACGAATTATTGGTAATAAGGCCATGATTATTGACTCTTGATCAATTTTTTGTTTTTTTCTCCTCATCCAAGTTAAATGTTGGGGCATGTCAGTTGAATGTTGGAGTTTTGTTGAAAAAAAGGAAGACAATAGAGTTATTTGTAAAGTCCCTCAAAACCCTTCTTTTTGATATGTAATTTGGAAAGGAAAGGATCGGCATGATCTCACTGTAGACCCAGAATAGAACACTGGATAGATTGAAATTTTTATTCATAAAAATTTGGAGGGAGGGAGAAGAATTGGATAGTGGGTGTCAGATTGATGACGACCAGCTCTGGTACCAGCTCTGGTCTATGAAAAAAAGGAGAACAAAAGACCGGATGCCTTTACAAATAACTCTAATAGAGTTATCCTTAAAGTCCATCAAATTTTGAAGAAGATACCGTGAGTTTTGCTTTACTATACTCTTATTTGTTCACTCTAAATAGTTAGAAGGTGTTTAAGATTTTGGTGGTCTATCATTATTAGGTGCATAAGGGGTGTGTAATCAGATAATTTTTTAACCAAGAATAGAGCTAAAAAACTTTTGAAAACTTTTGAAGACCACCAAGCTCTTACACACCTCTTACACACCTAATAATGATAAACCACCAAAATCTTCTACACCTTCTAACTATTTGAAGTAAAGAAATAAGAGTATAATAAAGAAAAACTCACGATATCTTCTTCAAAATTTGATGGACTTTAAGGATAACTTTAATCAATTAAAGTTTTAATTACAATTCCATGTGGTCCGAATGGCGTGCTGGAAACAGATAGAGTTGGAACTCGTTGAGTCCCAACTTTGATTTGCAGAATTCATAGAGCTTCCTTCAGGCCTGGTTTTTGGCTTGCATGATTTTTCTCAATGGTTGAGATTACTGTGTGAGATCCTCAATTGAAACTATTTTCCAACTCAACCCTTTTTATGGTTTTCAAGCTACATGCACCTTGAATGCAACCCAGGGAGTGCACTCTTCAAGTACTGTAATTATACACGTGCGTGCACAAACAAAATGTATGTATGGGAGATATATTTCAATCCTGTAAAAAGTAGATATATATGGGGCTCGGAGTTAAATTCCTCATTTTAACCCCTGTGTACATAAGGAAATGTATTTTGAGGCTGTGAGATTTGTACATATATTGCTTGATTTTAGCCCAAAAGGAAATGTATACAGGGATGTTTTAGTAAGGGGGATGCACGCACATGATTCCTGGCTTTATTGAATAGTGCACTCCCTGAGGAATGCAACTTAACCCTTAAACGTCCCATGGGGATAGTATATACGTTGTCGTATAATTGAGATTTGCTACCAACAAGAAACTCTAAATTGGGATCTTAAGAGCTCATTACAACCGCATTGATCTAAATTTCAACTTCTCTTGTAAACTCAAACCCATTAAAGGTGTGGAACCATTCCAAATACAAACAAAATACACCGTATTCTACTGGCCGCCACAGCACGTTCAGACGTTTAGGGGTTAAACGGGTCAAGAACTATCATTCATTTTTGTACATCCATCCATTTTTTACACGCACAAGTGGGTCAGCACTATCATTCATTTTTTACATTCATCCATCATTTATATATTTTCATCCACATTGTTGTCTATTATAAGTACACGTCATCCATTTTTTTTTGGCGACTCTCACGTTTTTATGAGATGTTTTAATATAATTTCACCCATTTTTTTCCCATTTTTTTTTTAATGTAGGAGACATAGCATAATAGAGTAGTGCAATTGAGCACCCTTTTGATAATTGGATTGAAAGAGAATCTTTACTTAGATTCACTTTTTTAAGTAATGAAAGAATGCCATTTGTATTTCATGAATTCTAGAACTACCATACCATTGCCAAGTAAACTTAATTTCTAATTATAATTAGATTGTGGTACCATTGCAAAAGGGTGTGGGCTCCCATTGCTCCATTATGCTATGGTAATGATACCTAAAAGAAGATAATATTTTAGTGAAAATTCCCTCAGCTTTTGAAAATAACAATTAATTCCAAGAGCATGGTCAACCCGGTATTCATTACATTAGTGTAATATCACAAAATCGGTGCATTGGTAAATGACTCAAGTCCACAAGGAACTGGAATGGCAATATTCCCCAATGTATCCATGCTAGTTGCAGATTTCAAAGAGTCCCAATATGGTGAAAAGTTCCAATTAAACAAATATTGCCATTGGAGCGGTAAGTCTTTGATGAGATGCACGTCTGGAACTGAAGTGGTTTCAGACACTCCTCTGCAATCTCAGATCTATGTGTGTCCTAGATTTCAGAGCCATGAGGTTTCTGTTGGGAAACTAAAACCCACAGGAGCACTTGATAGTCTTTCATTTTCAGCTCATCAACATCAAAATTTGCCACTGAAGTAATGAATAAGAGATTCATTCCATTTACAAATGTGCTCTGCATCCTGTGATCAATCAGCAGGAGCTTCTCATGTTAGGCCACAAAAACAATAAAAGGTGCAGGGCAATTTAGCATTCAGTCATCTCTTAAGACTTACGGAGTTTTAAATTTGATTGTCCACTAATATATTACAATTCATCAAAGAGTTCAACTGGATGTGTGAATTTCTTACCTTAGGATTGTTTGCTGCGCAACGAGCTGCAACTGCTAAGGAGAGAGCAGGGTTATGCACTTGTTGAAGTCAACAACTTTAAGGCATGGCAAACTGACTGAAGAAATTAAGATCAACAGACAAACATGATTCGAAAAGCACTCCCGCTTGTGAGGCACAAAGAGACTACTCCATGAAGAATAAATTGTACATGGGTCTCTCACCACGGTAGTACACATAATAAATGTAGTTAAAAATTGGTGCTGCTGAGTTGTCGAATTAGGGTCGAAATAGCACTGCTGATTTTAAAATGTTAGATTCGAAACATTACTTTTGCTTTCAAATTGGCAACACTTTGACAACTCCTAGTGAGTACTATGAGTTGAGAACTACAGTATAGGACAATTCTCAAATGCAGGAAGGTCAAGTTGAAAAGTGAGCGTATGAACCCCAGGATAAGCCGGCCCATTCTCTAAGACGAACTGGCCCAACTCCGTTGTTGGACCCTGCCTGTTGCCCCACCTCCCGTTGTACCCCCACCACCTGTACTTCTCTACAGCAAGTGCACAATCATCCTTTTCAAAACCAATCCCGGATCGCATGGAAACGCTAGCTTTAATCATTCATATCCACTTCCGCAGTCTACAAAGTAGTAGTTCCCCAGCAATCAAATTGCCAAGAGCAGCTAGATCATAATGAACAAGCAATTAGCATAGATACTATTTCTGAGAGAATGAATGTTTCCAATGCGCAGAGCTATCTGATCTGTTGCAATGCAAGAGGTAGTAATAGGAGCTCACTGGCAAGGGGTTGGCCCTCGACTCTCCCAGCAACATTCTTCCACGTCGCCCATTCCACAGCACTGGCACCATCGTGGTCGTCTGCTAATTCAATTTCCAATTCAGGTATACTCAGGTACACGGTTCTACCTGAGCGTATCAAGAACCAGCACATTAGTACAATTGTATACTCCCTCCGTCCCATATTACTTGGTGCTTTTGGATTATTTTATTGTCCCTAATTAGATGATACCAATATTCAAATGTTCATAGGACACAAACCACTTAGAATTAAAAAATTAACCTAGGTTTTTTGAATTCCTCTCAATACGTACTTCAAGATAGAATGTTTATTTGGCTCATCTAGTGAAAGAACAAGGAAGATATTGAGGGTCAGAATTTTCTTCCTGAAGGACAAGACAAGAACCATGTTCAAATGCAAAGATATTACACTAGACTGCCAATTAATCAAAGGATGTGCAGTGCAAATTGAGGGCACCTGGCTTGTTGTAAGTGCCGTGGGAGCCCCTGGCGACATAGAAAATGGGATGCGGAGTGTCCACAACGAACGTGACATTCGAAGGAGTGAGGCACTCCCCACCCGAGTGCTGGCTGGTGAACGGTTGGAGCAGCCGAGGATTCAGCGAGTTTTTGAAGCTGATGCGCAGCGTGACATGTTCCCAGTCGCCGACGTGATTCCCAAGCACTCGGTTGGCGACGAGCTTGCCTAAAATATCACCAGAAAAAATAATCGTGAAGTTAAAAAATGGCCAAAAATCGTGAGGTTTTTCCCGGAAAACTTCAAATTAAAAAAATATCTTGGATACTATCGCTAGATTACAAAATTATGGATATGTGATATCTTCTATATAATATTTTGTATCCAATATGTGGATGAATGTTGAAATATGGAGCGCCACTATAACATTTTATATCGCCACACTGGCACTTTATGAAAAATGTAAAAAAATGCCTTGCTTGCCTTGGTTGTAGGGGTAGAAGGCGTAGTAGACGAAATCGTAGAGCACGCCGGCCTCCTTGCGGACGATGGATGTGTAGATAGGGACGGTTTTGCTGCTGCCTGGTTTCCGTCCCAGCATGAAGCACGGGTCAATCTCGGTCTCATTCAGGGGCTTCTTTGTGGTCAGAAATGTTGTCAAGGGCGTCACGGACATGTACACCAAATTTGATGATCGCAACCGGCGCGGTTGGTTTGGTATGTCTGATCTGTCCGCATTAATCTAGAACGCAAATTTTCTGCAATTAGGCATACTGTATCACATGAACTTTGGTATAGTAACAGCGATGGCATAGCTATGGCATATTATATCACATGAACTTTGGTATACTAACAGCGATGGCATAGCTATGGCATACTGTATCACATGAACTTTGGTATAGTAACAGCGATGGCATAGCAATGGCATACTGTATCACATGAACTTTGGTATACTGTATCACACAGCGATGGCATAGTTATGGCAGGGATACCGGAAAACCAAATAAAACGTTTATATTCCGTCCTCCGATATCTAGTTCAGTAATGATTTGAACCTTTCTTAACATTCTTCAATCTCTGTATGTGTACTTGCAGCTTAAGAACAGAGTCTTTTAAAAAGAATCAAACGAAACGAAATTAAATAATCGGAATAAAACGGAAGATCTCGTTTTCTGCGATTAGACATGATAACAGCGATGGCATGGCTATGGCAGAATTACCGGAAAAACGGAATAAAACGTTGTTATTCCATTGTCCGATTTCACGTAACGTCTTTGAACGTTTTTTTTATCTTTGTATTTGCGCTTAAAAAATCGAAAAAAACGGAATAGAATGTCACGCGGTAACCCTGGGCTATGGCGGGTGAATTCAAATTAGTGTCAAAGTTTCTACTTACGAGTTTCATGAAAGGGAGAAAGTCATCGACGCTGGAAGGGAAGAACGCTTCGCCAGAATCGAACTTGAGCAATGGAGCGTACGATTTGGCGAGGCAAGCCAGGCGACCGTTGGAAGCTCCAGTCCCAGGACATGTCGCGGCGGCTATGTCGTCAGGGCCTGCACGAGCAACCTGCTCATTAACACAAAATCTTGATCCTTCAAAAAATTTAAAACCTCAGTAATCAATAGTAATATTCATTCGACCTCGAGAAATTCAAACTAACAACGCCAGAGTGAGACGTTTCTTACCAAGAGCAGAGACAACAGTCAAGAAGGCCGATGCAAACAGCAGGAAACTCGTGAACAAGTCGCCATGCGTCCTCCTCATTGCAGCTCCCATTCCAATCCTGTGATCCTAAACCCTCGCTCCCGCATTAAGCCTTCCACACCGCTTTCAAGTCTTCTACGTGCAGGTCGAAAGAAGCAAAGATTTGCACATTAATTACTGACAATCGATTTGAACGTACAGCAAGTCGATGAACCTTCACGAAATGTAAGAATGACTACAGTCGATGAGAAGGTCCAAACATGAAACTCAATGTGCAAGAACAAGATTCAATGCACTTTCACGAAATGTAAGAACTCTTCAGTACAGTTGATGAGAAGGTCCAAACATGAAGCTCAGTTTGCAAAAACTATTGAGAGTATAGAATCACTTGCAAGCTTGGCTATGGCAGCGGCTACTTTTTCACATGCATGTAATTTGGAATTGCCTCCTGCTCTACATGGGTCAATAAGGGTGACTGTTTAAATTCATTGTTTTGATTTTGGTGAGCAGTCATAGGAACATGAAATTTCATTGCCGATTCTTATTACTGCTCCAAATTAATTTTGGAGACATAGGTGACACCCATCCTATGTGGTTCAATGCTTGATCAGTGACTGGTTGCATTTTAATCTCGGACTGTCGTTATGATTGCAATCAGCATATAGAGAAATGATGTACTACATAAATGATATAATGCATAAGGTTCTTTAGCCCTTGTGAGCTATACCTTGGAATAAGAATAGTTGCAAAAGAATCACTGTAGCGGATTCTAGAATATTGGACTTGCCACGTCATTATTTACCTCAAGAATCACATGTTTTGAATTTCTATCTTTCATGTAGTGAGAGAAAAAGGGTGAACCCTGGCAAGGGCTAGAGAACCTTAGAGAACCTTATGTGGTGAAAACGTCATGAGGCAAAATCTATGTGGAACATCATGTCACCATTATATCCTAACCTGGCCAAAACCAATAGTAAGGTAACTATATCTAAAAGCGACCATTTCCTAAAAGCGTCCATAGCTCAATCTTCCATAATAAGTAGACTCTGACACACTATTGTTGATGAGAATGAGCACAATATGAACATCAAAGTTTAGGGTCGCTTTTAGGTCAACCTATAGTCAGCACTTTGGAAATTCGTAACTTATTCATACAGTGTTCAAATAATGCATACTAAAGTGCGTTGAAATCCTCTTGAATTTGCTTATAAGACCAACTGAAAATATCTTCTGTTTTATGTGTGTAAATAGGCTCAAGTGGTAAGGTGAACGCTTTAAGAAATAGTTACCTTAGGAGGACGGTAAACATGATCAGTTTGAATGCCATCTGGCAGGGTTAGAAGGCTTGACTAATTTCAGAAGGTCTTGTTCACCGTTCCGTGAAATCTTTGTTTTCTCCGAGTGAGAAAAAGCTAAGAAAAAGCACCTCAAAGGTTGACCGTTAATGAGGTGCCTGACAATTCAATCTTCTCTAATCGATTGAAACAGTAATGCAGCAAGAGTTGACCACTACATGAGGGGTAAGGAACAATATAAAGTGCTTCTAATTCATACTCCGTATATGCAATGCAAAGAGAACTCTGGGCAAGATCTGAGAGTTCAAAATATACACCTTAAAGTCAAAATCCGCTAAGGAATGGAAACAACTCATGAGATGCAAACTAACTACCACTTTCTCTAATGCAATTTCAGGACATGGCTAAACCTCCGTAACTTGAATATGACTAAAAGTGCTGCATAGAACGATCCACCTCTCACAATATTTCCGTTGCATGTGGCCTCTGCCCCGATCGTCGTCCGACTTATGGTCACTGGAAAGACGCTAGTACAGCAACAGCAACTCACAGCACGTCGCCTTCGACAGGAAGACTCGAAAAATTTTAGATTCGGAGGATGAGTGAGAGTCTGGTACAATACAGTAACCGATTTTTAGACTGATTCTTCTGGAGAGACGATAGATTGATACTGCAGTCCTTTACAAAAGCCATGCTCATCAGAAGTTCGAACTTGTGATGATAAAATAGAGTTATCCGCAAAGTGCTCTACAGTTGGGTGATTGGACCGCAGATTGTGAAAAGAGAGGTTGAGAAGACAATAAAAGTAGACATGTCAGATGCTGTAAATAAACTAGAGGTCTGAAGTTTGAAGGCACCAAAAACGGTGCCCAAAAACTTCCCAACCTCAGTTTCTATTCTCGTGGATGCTCTCTCACATGGGCTTCGTTGGCTTGACACGTATCTACATGGAGTGGGTAGCTCATTCACTGAAATAGAAAAATCAGCCACTGACAGCCCCTGACAGCCCACCACGGGTCAATTTTCGAATTCCAAGGAAATTGGGAAAGTAAGGGTCTGAACCTGTATGAGTTTGCGGAAAACTCTAATATCGAGAAGAACTACAGAGAAATTGACTTGAAGGTTGGCAGCAATTACTAGGTGGGGATAGGATTGAATCACAATTAAGAGGTGCACTTACTGTAAAGGAAAATATATATAAGGAATATATATACAAGGTGCTGATGCTTTTCTCGATACTCACGATTTAAAATGTGTGGCCTCTTGTATCCAAATAATCTCTGATGTTGTCAGCTTGAGATTCTCAGCAATCTTCACAGCCGAATAGTCTCTAGTCAAGTGTTTGTAGGTGACAATGTCACAAATTAGTTTTGGGCATCTTCCAGCATCCATTTCGTTGTCAGGGCGCTCTGTTGATCACAATTTCTGATGCCCAAGAAGCAAAATTTCAGTGCACATTTGGCTTGATCTATGACGATGTTGTCTTAGCTCCTGAACATGAAGGTATATTTGTCAGCTAACGAAGTACGGCCCCAGAAGTGAATTTGCTCCAACATGGCATTGAATGTGAGGTGACTAGCTGCAAAACTTAAATCAAAGGAAGTTTCTGGAAGCTTGTGGAGTAAGAAACGACATTGTACCTAAGCTTCCGGTCAAGTGTCTTGGAGATTGTCTTGTAGAAGTGCTGGTGATGTTCATGGTCACGAATCTTGCGAGGTTTGTGCACGTTGTATGAAGGGGTTGACCCACTCGAGCAACGTTCACAGAGCAATTTCAGGGTGTTACGGCGCCCAATTACTACATAATCTTGATGTGGCATGCTTAAGTCTTGAGTCTCCCAAGAAAACACTTGAGATGGAATCGAGTTGGATCTGATGACTTCGCGACCTCTTTCTTGTGATGCTTTTGACACAGAATGTTTCGGCATTGGCACCGACAGACATAGCTTGCTAAGAAGTCGAACAAAGTCTCCAGATGTATTGGCTGACAAACCTCCACCGCAAAGCATCCCCACTTTCACATCCTGGACACAAGCAAAAGTATCCTCTCAATTCAAAAGCCAGACCATGGAATACTGCAGCGGAAATTTTCTTTATCGATTTAGGATCAAGAGGCATGAAGCTTGGACTTCACATTTTGAGATGTAGAGATTGAAGCATGAAAAGAAGAGATATATTCACGATTTTGTGAAATATCAGAGGAGGAAGATTAGGATGTGGTGTACCTCATCGTCGTTAGCGTTTCCTTCTTCATTATCATGCTGCCGCCTGGCATTACATCGGAGAAGAACAGATGGTGAAGTAAGGTTTGAAACTGATGTGTCTTCTCTTCCGAATTCGTGTGGAGACGCTAGAGGGCCAGATAGAGGACCAGATAGAGGGCCAGATAGTGGACCAGATAGAGGGCCAGACATGAAATCCGACGACGAGTCATACTTGCATCCCTCACCGATCGAATCTAAAGATCTAACTTGCGCGCTAGAATGACGGAATTGCGATCCCCTGTCTCCGCTCGCAGACAAGCCATGGCTCTGATGCAAGGTTTTAATCTCTGGCAACGGCAGAGGAGAGCCTCGAGGTTTGTCAGCACTGATAATTCCTTCTCTTGGTCTAACACTTCGGCGCCTCGTCAGTATCGGAGCTGACTCCGGACAATCCTTGGAAATCTGTGTCGATCTGCTTCTCGACGGAGATCCATTGTTAGTCTCTGGCGGGCTCAAACTTTGCGAACTCTCTAACTCATCCGTGAACGAAACGCGCAGCGAGCTCCCTCGGCCCAATCTTGCACGAAAGTTGTCTGATTTTTCATCCTTTGAACCGATCTCACTGGACGTAATTTCAGGCGATGCAATGCCACTAACTCCGTCGTGCAAATGGTGGCCATCACCGTTCGGAAGTCCTAATTTCTCCGGGGATGAATCTGCGTGGTTTGAGCTTTCTAACCTTGTAGGCGAGGCTGAACTACTTCGAGTTCCCGTTCTCGGCGTTTTCGGTGTCGTCGGTGCAGTGTCAAACCTCTCAGGAGATGAGCGCCTATGCATATTCTCATCTAGCCTGGGCTCGATCGGCGTGAACCGTGTGCGCACACTTCGTCTGGAGGGCCTAAACGGAGAGACTGTTCGCTCCATAGAGTAATTTCGCAGACCGAGTTGCCAATCTTTGAGGGAAACGTCGGTTCCATCGTCGTCCAGCGGTTTCGGCTCCATCTCGCTCTCTGCAAAGCCGTCGCGCAATTCGCTGTTTTCGCTCAATGCCGAATTGCACGACTCCGTCACCAGCTCGACCTCGCGTTCCATAGCTGAATTCACAGAGCCAACAATGAGCCTAAGCAATAAACAACGAACAAAACTGCAACAGCGCTTCCTCTTCCTGGATCAAGACATTTTGAGCGGGAACTCGTGTAACAAGCAAACAAAAATAGCCAGAAATTACATAGAGTCGTTCAAACGATCAACTACAGAGCATTCTTGCAGCTTCTTGAACATCACATCCAGTCCAAATTACACCACCTAAACCCCTAGTGTACGGTCTTATAATCGGCTACATCAAATCACAACGGTGCACACCGAACAACACGCGAAATTTTGAATGTTTAACAAAAATCTTGAAAAGAAAGAGCGCCTGTAGGCGAATGCAAGAACGGATCAAGAGGATGAAGAGTTACTTTAAATTTCGATCCTGAAGAACTTCCAAATCAAAACTCCTGATAGGAAGGAAATATCAACTATAGAGCTCAAAAACTGGAGAATCTCGTGCAAGCTAGCTGATGCACAATCAATAGGGAAATCAGTTTCATCAAATCACAACGGTGCACACCGAACAGTACGCAAAATGTTCAAAAATCTAAAAGAAAGAGCACCTGTAGGTGACGGAATGCAAGAACGGATCAAGAAGACGAAGAACTACTTCAAATTTCCGATCCTGAAGAACTTCCAAATCAAAGCTCCGTCCTGATGAGAATTTCCGCAAGGAATTAACAATTATAGAGCTCAAAAACTGGAGAATCTCGTGCGAACTAGCTGATGCGCAACCAATAGGGAAATCACATGTGCACTTAATATTCCCTCGATTGATGCGAGTGAAGGAATGAAGGTTGACTGCGCCATTACGACAGCTACTTGGGATTGAATGTGTCCCGTACTGACATGACGCCGGAGTCATGCACATTCTTTTCAATTTTGTTCCAAAAAAAAAAAAGAAGTCAAGCGCACTCTTGAAGCGCGCCTCGCTTGGCTTCCGTGCCAGATTGCTCGGCATTGACACTACAGTAAGTTCTGCATGCCGTCTTGGGATTTATCAGAGTCAACAGAGATCTAAAAACTTCAACAATAATAAACAAAATTCACCGTCTTCGCGACACCGACGTTGTGACACGGTCGTCTGCCCTAATTCTCCCCCGTGCGCGGTTTTAGGTGCCTTCCCATTTCTAATTACGAGATGAAAAATAATTAATTGGAATCTGACTGTAGACTGATGACGATGAGACGTGGGTGAAAAATAATTAATTGGAATGTGACTGTAGACTAATTATGATATGCATTGGATTATTGGAATATGACTGTACACTGATTATGATCATCTCAAAAGATACTATTAATTGTATCTTAATGTGATCCAATTGGACATTATATTAATATTAAATTAATGTCAAGATAATGTTGACTTAATGTTTATTTGAATAGTTGTCAATTTAATAATGTCAATGATACTAATACTAATTAATGACATTTGCATTACACTAACACGGATTTCTCTAAATCCTCCGGTGGTCTTGAATGAATGGAGACAAAAGTGCCCCATATTTTTGTCCGGTTCACGGCCCACCTTAAAAACAACCCCCTCCTCCAATGGTTTTTTGTTACCAAGTAGGTCCCCCTAGGGTAATTTGGGGCCATAGGTAAATAAGCCCCAAATTACCAAAAACAATTGCCACAAAAAGCACCAAAGATGCCCAAAATAGAAGTTCAGAAAAAGGAGGGGTGGATGAATAGTGCCCCGCATTCAAGACCACCGGGGGATTTAGAGACGGGGCACTAACATCAACTCTAACACTAACTCAAAGGTATCACTAAAAGGTATCATTAGACAAATCCAAGGTATCATTAAGAACTTTGTCAATGTAATGGCGGGGTCTTTTGTAATGATATGAATTGGATGAAAATTAATAAATTAAAATCCAACTTTAACCCCTAAGCTCCCGAGCGACCATTTTCTGGTTGCTGCCCAGAAAAAACGGGCTGCCCGGAACAAAAAAATCTTTTTTTGAAAAAATAAAAAAATATTTTAAAATACTACATCAAGTCTACTTTCCAACCCAATTTGAATTATGGCAATCCGAGTTAACCCTTTAGCGCGCCGGCGTCCAGATTCTGGACGCCGGATGAATTTCAGCAGCTCGTTTTCTGTAGGTACCGGATGTTTTTCATCCATTTTTTATTTATTTTTCATTCTTGTACTAGTTGAATACCATTTGTACGGTATGGATCTTCCAAATAAGATAATGTGAATTTTTGAATATTTACAAAAGTGATTAATGTCAAGTTTCAATCTTAGTTCAAAAAGAAAGACCTTAAATATGATTTTCCATAGTAAGTAGAATCAAATAATGGAAACCATACCATCTCGTAGTGCATGTCATTCTAATTTCATTACAATATTTTTAAATTTTTTGGTGTTAATTTTGGATTTTTAATTGAATTTCAAGAGAAAACCTTGCAAAATTACTTTAAAAATATTAATAATAAATATGATGAATCCAACCGTACGGATGTCATCTACACATTGACATTTACAACTTTGTTTTGTACATCAACTCCATTTCCGTTTTTCATCGACCGTTTTATGACAAATCTTTGAAAACAGTGTTGAATCGGGACATTAAAGGGTTAAACTCCACCTGGGAGAATTTTTCAAAGTAGATCACCTCAACATTGTCTTAGTGTTACAAAATTTTCTATTTGGGGAAAGTAATGATGATTCCTCCATCGTTTCTCTTGCTTTTTTGAAGTTTACGATAGATAGCCCAACTTTAACCAATCGTACTACATTTTGAACTCTAAAATTGAAAATTATAATTTATACAAATTTTCGAAGGTTAATGCTTTTAAATTCATTAAAAAATGATCTAAAGATTATTTAGGAAGTTTGACCGTACGGATAATTTGTAAAGATGATACTCTACATTTTGTCTATTGAACCAACCTTCATCAAACATATGGAAGGCACATATTATAACACATCTATGTTTTGTCCAATACCCCTCGGGCTTTTAGGGGTTAAACACTCATCTCCACGCAAAAATGAATTCATTCAATTTACACACAACCAAATGACTAACACTAAAATGATCAAAATTTTAAGCCCCTTTATTTCCAAACTTTTAATTGTTGAGAGAAATAACATTGGTTTATAAAAATAGAAAATAACATTTCAAGAGTGTAACATGTACTACCATGATAAACAACTGATGATTTGACAATTCACTTGTAAGTGCAATCGACCCCAAACAAGAAAAAGTGTTCTTGCCAGCAATAGATTAACAAAAACATTAATATTAATTTTTTTATCAAAGCAATCAATTTTTAACCCTTTTTTATTAAAGCATTAGATTCACGATGTCTTCATGTTTTATTTGGTGTTAGTGTTACGTTAGTAGCATTATACAAGCATTAGTTATTACATTCACAATTATCAAGTAAACATTAATTGAACATTATTATTTAAAGTTTTATTAAAGCATTACCACCTCCTGTAGTAGAAAACGTCAAACACTTTGTCATCAACATGGGTCATTTTGTTTAGAGAGTGGTTCATTTCATTACCCCACCCATGCAACGTGCTACATTAACTTCAACCAATTGTTTGTTTTTTAACCCCTAACTGCCCAACCATGCATATTTTGTTTGATGTACAAATTTCATTCGTAGTTTCTCATCCGTCATGCAATTTTTGTAGTGTGATTTTTTACTAATTTTTTTATGGGAAGTTAGCTTCATGTATGTGTGATTCGATCATAAAGAAAAAAAATTGTGAAAAAGTTATGCCTCATTTCGTGTTGCAGTGTTTCACCCAAAAATTTGAAGATTTTAGTCTAGAATTGTTCTTGAAAAAATAAACTCATAAAATCAAGCATCTAAAAAATCTCCAAAAATCACAACACCTAGAGTACTACATTATAACCCATCACAACAGATTTCATACACATGTTATCAATGTCTTATTCATAATCGAATTACAAAATAATTTTTGTATTATGTTTCAAATGTATAACAATTATTCATCCATCAAGTTCCAAATATTCATGTTAGTTGCATTTTATAATACATCTTTGCAAAACTGCCCTAACTGGACATATGTGAGGGCATTTAGAGGTTAATGTGCAAAAGCAAAAGAATCTCCATCATTTATTATCAAACACATTAATTATAGAATGAATACTAGTATTTGGAAGAATTGCTAAATCTTGGCAAAATTAGCAATTTGCCAAGCCAGGTAAAGAAAATCTTATGGGCGATTTAACCTTTTAGTGCCCAACAAACATGATCATAGTCAGTGTAGTGTCAAAAATGCAAATAAAAAAAAATCGTGAAGAATTGGAATTTGGATCGTGTAGTTCAGACTTGGAGATTTGTAGTACACATCTTTTAAAGAAAAAAAAATCAATTTGAAGTTGTGCAACTATCAAAACACTTACAAGCAAAACACAAAATATTGCAAATACTTGAAAATACAGTAAATATTTACTAATACAACACATGTACTATGCGGTATTTCTTGTGTTTGGAAGTTTCTTATCTTTTTAAATTTTTTTAGATTGTCGGTTCTCTTGTTCACGTTCCATTAGCCCCTAAGTGCCCAATCAACCATATTATGCTTGATTTTTGGTCAAACGTTCAAAAAATCAAGTGTTTTAGCTTTATTGTAGTTGGTGTTTTTGTTAGATGTTTAAGTTAAGTTATGATACATCTTTTGACCGTTGGGATTGGAAAATAGAATTCATTTGAAGTTTTTCCACCGTTGAGAAATTTGAAATTCGAGTGTCCAAAATACAAAGGGCTTTCTAAGAATGCTCCAATCATAGGTCTCTTTTATTTTTATTTATTTTGAATTTTTATCTTGTTTACATAATAAAATTTGTAAATATTCAAAATATCTTCCAATCAAGTTGAAATTTTCGTCATACCTTCATAGTGCTGATGACTATCAATGAAAAATTATAAATCATCCAATGTGATATTTCAAGTATGCAAATTGTAGTGATTTGACTTTTTCAGAATAGGTGAGGACATTTAGGAGTTAGTGGATGTATTCAGATTTTGATCAATGTACCAACTCTTTTCATTTTTTTAGCTTATAAATTTTTTTCCTAAATTGTATATGGATAAGCCACTCTCACATATAAAATTCACAATGATTATGTGTGAGTCTGTTCTTTTCATGAAAGATTGCAGCGGATAGCTGTTGACATAGGTCATTTCTGAACGTCTTCACTTTCATTTTAGAAAATTGAACCCAAATTCTATTTAACTTTGAAGTCACACACCCTCTGAAATCTCATTTTTGAGTGTGCATTATAGAATTCAAAGACATACTATGATTTTCTAATCCCACCATTTTTGAACTACAAAGAGTTGTTTTCTTTACTATCCCAAATAACATCATGTTACTTGCTTTCAAATCAAATTTTAGAGCTTTTGGAGTAGCTTAGCACTTTGCCCAAGTTGCCCAACCTGACGAAATAAACACTTCGGGCAACATAAATTTTTCTACCGGTGTCTGGTGGGAAAAAAATCTCACAAAGCTCTTGAAATTCCTCACGTTCACTAAAAATCTTAGAACAATAGATTCAAAATTGACACCTGCCTAGTTTCATAAATGTCCTAGTTACACTCTCGGTTACACTTGGTGCTTTAGGGGTTAAGCATTAACCTATGAATGACCGAGGGGATAAGGGCAAAACCTAGATGTGTTATAAAATGTTTCTTCTTCAACTTTGATGAAGTTTGGTTCAAAAAAGAAATTGAGAAGCATGACATTTAGTAATTATCCACACAATCAAACTTTCAAAAAACGTTTTTAGATACTAAAGTTATTCTCAAAGTTCTTCGAACTTTAAAAGAGATACCTAGAATTTTGTTTTAATATAGTCTTATTTGGTCCCTTCAAATAGTTAAAAGGTATGGAAGAACTTGGTGGTGTACAATTATTAGGTGTGTAAGAGCTCGGTGGTCTTCAAAGTCATATGAAACTTTTTTGAGCTTCTCTTTTGGTGCCCAAAAAAGTTTCACATGACTTTGAAGACCACCAAGCTCTCAAAAAGAAAATCTTTAAAAAATTGATAGAAAAGTTGTGCGTATGGTGTTCAAAAAATGAGGAAAAACCCTCGTTCTTAACTCTTAAATGCCTATAGCCCTCTCCAGATATATAAAGAATTGTAACGATGCATTATAACATGCAACTAAGAGGGATATTTTGAACTTGATGTATGAATAAAATTTGTACATTATAAAATTTAAGCTCTTTCCATAAGGTTAGATCTATGATTGCAATCACTAATATTTTGTATAAAAATTTTGAAAGGTAAAATTCAAAATTCTTTTGTAATTTGATTACGAATAAAAATATGTACAATTTGTGGATGAACTTTTTTGTGATGGGTTGAAATGTATTATTCTAAGTGTAGCGGTTTTTGGAATTTTTTTGGTTTCTTAATTTTATGAGTTGGTTTTTTCAAGAGCACTTTTTCTTCATTTTGAACTAATATCTTGGAAATTTTTGATGAAAAACAGTGGCATGAAATGAAGTACAAAAATTTCACAAACCATCTCCTTTCTAATCGAATCACACATGCATGCCATAGAATTTTGTAGAATATTTTTTACTTGCATGACAAATGAGAAAACGAAATTCAATTGAGTACATCAAATAAAAATAAAAATAAAAACAATTGCTTAGGTAGGTAGGGGTTAAAAGTCAATCCCTAAAGTACCAAGAAACCAAATTTTGATCTCATTTTTTTAAACAATTTTGGGTAAGTCATTTGTGAACTTCGTTTTCTTCAAATTTATTTGTTGTTTGTTCAACACATGCAATGTTCTTCAGTGTAACCACTCTCCAGTTTGTAAACATGTCCCGGCCCCTGCAATTTTTTCCCCTGCCCGAGCGTCAAATTTTTGCTAGCCGCCCAAGTGGCCCGTTTGCCAACTCGGATTCCCGCCCACCGTTGGATGCAGCTCCGTATGGTGGACGGCTGCGATGGGACGAGGGTGACGCACGAATAAACGGCCAGCTGTAAGTGTGCATTACTGCTGTCCATCGCGTACGTGGATCTGCCACGTAGGTCGTATTCTTTCCACCTCAGCCTGCTCAGTTTGCCCTAGTCTATGGCGTCACTCACAAGTGTATGAGCGAAGTTGTCTGCATCAGATTTATCCATAATTTAGCAGAGATTCTCCGTCTATTCCATTTTGCGAAGGTAGAGCAGAGATCAATTGCCGCTAGAACGTGAGTGGCTGCATGCAATTGCACTTGGACTGATCTCGTTAGCCATTCCGCAGAGTTGAAGAAACGGCAAACCATTTTTCAATTCTGTTTACGAACACGATCTGTGAGAGATTGAGAGCTAATGGCGAAAAATTTACAGTAGTTTCATCGTCTCCGACGTGCAATTGCTCATTTTCGGCCAATTTCTAGCCATGGCTATGGCCATCAACCTCTGTCGTTTGCCCTGTCTCGTTCCTTTTCGGTGGAATAATATTCAGCCTACGACTCGCCGTCGCGCTGCTCGAATCGTTGCTTCCTACGCTGCCGATGCTGCGTCCTACTCTTCACAGTCAGTACGTCCCCCGGCCATTAATACTTTCCTGCTTCTTTAGGTTTTGAATTCGGAATTTGCACCTGCTCATCAACCATTTATTGTTGAATGTCCAGCTGCCGAGGAGCTCGCCCAAGCAGAAAAGATCAGTAGCGGGAGTGGACCAGAATAACCTTGTCGACCCTTGGTTGCTGGCTGAAAAGGATAGCCGCTTTGCTGAGTTTCTCGGTGTACAACTTCATTACAAAATTGCTTCAGGTATTTGCGTCCCGTTTTATTTGTTTATCAATGGAAAATTGTACCAATACGAGAGCTGAATTTTGGATTCTAGGAGACTGATTTTATTTTTTACTCCCTCCGTCTCAAAGTTATTGTCATGTTTGAAATTCATGTTTGAAAGTGCTTTTTTAAGTAGGTCAAAAAAATACTTCCTTGTGGCTAATTTTATTTAGGTTGCAATGAACACATGCAATGTTCTTCAATCATTCTAGTGACATAATTTGGAACCTTTTTTAATCATGTTTCTTACAATACGATCAATGAAATTGGCTCAAAGAAATACCAAGCAAACAAGTTGGACAATAACTTTGGGACGGAGGGAGTAATAGATCTCTGCTGAATGCAATTTCTGGAACTTGTCGGTTAGTGCTCATATGCCATCAGTCATCAGTGGTTTTCTCGATTCTCATATTCGTAGCATTTTTTTGCAGATGATGAGTCCTTTGAAACGAATTCGGGGACAGGAAATGGAGCAATGCCTGCAAAGAAGATCGGCACACCGGCTGTACTCCTGCATGGATTTGGGGCATCCTTATATTCTTGGCAAAAAGTGTTGAAACCCTTGGCAGCCATGCTTGGATCGAGCGCTGTTGCATTTGACCGACCTGCTTTCGGCCTGACGGGTCGGCCCAATCTGTCCGTTCGCGAAGAGCAGGCGATTCGTAGACCGAATCCATTTGGCTTGGAGTTCTCTACACGAGCAACGCTGTCGTTTGCGGAGTTTCTTCATGCTCAACAAATCATCCTCATTGGGTAGGTAGGGTGCTGAAGAACCCAATCTTGCTTTTATGTTCATTGTGTATGTGTTTCATGAAGATCTCAGTTGCTAGGTTACTCTGGCTCTAATTCCTGGAAACTCCTTGATACCTTGTCGGGCACCTCAAAAGATATCATAGATTCACAAAATAATTAATGGAAAAATTAATGTAGATCAATATCAAGTCAATGTTGACTTAATGTTAACAGTTGCCAGTATCAAGTTAATGTCAAGGACACTAATATCATTTGCGTTACACTTACATCAATTTAGCATTATGAGGATTGTTTGAACTTAATGCTTATTAACTGAACATCAATACTTTGTAAATCTAATGGGGTCTTTTGTGATGTGGATGTACATTGATAAGTTAGCCGGATCTTAAATTTAATGCAACCTTAAAGTGTTTGTAGTACTCTATATTTGTAAAAGGCAATTGTTCCACCATCAAGCGTGTACTTATGGAAAGGTGGGGCAATTCGGGTAGACACTCTGCAGGCAGCCTTGTAGCTTTGCAAGCTTACTTAGATGCTCCTGAGAAAGTCGCAGCCATTATATTAATTGCGCCTGCTGTTACGGCACCTCTTATAATGGAAGAAGTCAAGAAGGCAACCACTGCACCAGATCCAGGTATCGGATCCCTACTCTGGACTATTTCTATTGCAAAGATTGACAGAACAGGTTCTGTATGAACCGTGCTAACTACGTCCGTTCTTTGACTAGCGTTTTCGGAAAAGGGAGCTCAGAATACTTTAAGGATCAGGAATCTTATAATAGCCTTCGTTTTTCAAAGTACCGCTGAAGATTTCATTTGCTTCGATTGGGCACCAAGAATATATGAGAAAGTTCACAATTTTGAATTGATTCGTTTAGGTTGACAGAATGGAAAGAGTCTTATTGTATTGCACCCTTGTATCAGTTTTCCTTTGGTAATCACTATGTTGCAATGTATGATTCAGAGGGAGACCAGAAAGCTGAAAGAGTAAACCCAAATTTGGGCAAAAACATAGTTCAAACTGCACGAGATGCAATTTGGTGGGCGTTGATGCAAGTGGTAAAATTGTTGCGGATTATAAAAGCAGCAGTCCAGGATTTGTTTCAGACATTGTTGCCTGAGAGTATTGTGGCACGAGTAGAATCTGCAATCCGGAGTGCGCGGGAGAGGCTTGTAACTGCAATTTTTCAATCTGCGCTTGCAGCTTGGGCGGTACATTCCTGTACCATCGACCTACTTTCTTTAATGCTCATAGGATTGCATTTAATATCGCGGAACATTATGAAGAGAGAGCAATAGCGTTAGTGGACACTGAAGACCCGGAGCAGTAGAATTACTAAAGCGTTATTGTTCGTTTTCAGGTTCGAAACATAATGGATAGGTTTGGAACAAGAGGAGTGCGTATGGCCTTTTACGATCCCAAAAGAGTGGATGATGCCGTTCTACGTGGTTATACAAAGGTATGTTTTCCCTGCAACCCCAACTTCCCATTCTGAAATGATGCGCACATGCTATCTTTGAGAGCCCCAATTTTCTCTAGCCTTGGTTTCAAGTCGATACTAATTTTTAAGTTGGGTTTTCTCTCTCTATGTATTAAATCAGAGTTTTGCAGTCTTCACGTTGTGTGAAATGAAGTGTCATTTTAACAAACTTGTATGCTGAATTTGGCAGCCACTGCAATGCAAAGATTGGGATAGAGCATTGCTCGAGTTTGTACTGGCCATGACAGTGGGACCGGGTGCAAGCATGAAGGCAAAGATCCCACTTGGGAAGCGCCTTCAAGAAGTCACGTGTCCAGGTACGTTGTTCTTTTGTTGTTTTAAGGTTGCTATCCAGCACACTTCCTAATTAGGTAAACCACCCTATTTGTGACACTTTGTGATCACTATGTATCAGTGTCTTATATTTAAAAATTTGATATGTACACTATTGCTACATATTGGCACAAACAGGGTGGCTTACCTTAGTACTACAGTACCTTGGTTCGGTTTGATACCATATCGCAACAAGGAAAGACACAGAAACCCGTTGAAAAATTTACAACTCTGAATGAAAGAATCGTTTCGTGACCGGGCGTTGCGCCTGCCCATAATTCAGGTTCTCATTTAGCTCGAAATTAAGTTTATTTTGAACAGAATGTCTGCTATTACTTTCTAAAACATAGTAATTGCCTTAGTTGACGGTCTGCATTACCAGTCGGGAAGAAATGATTGATTAGGTTTAGCGCTAGCTCTGTCGATTTTGTCTGTAAATCGTACGTGGCTGTTGTTGACCCTCGTACTCGTGGTATATTAACTCGTTAAATTAGCACGTTTCCAAATACCCGTCTAGTACTCCCTCCGTTCCAAAGTTATTGTCATGTTTGAAAGTCATGTTTGAAAGTGCTTTTTTAAGTAGGTCATATTGTAAGAAACATGATTAAAAAAGGTTCCAAATTATGTCACTAGAATGATTGAAGAACATTGCATGTGTTCATTGCAACCTAAATAAAATTAGCCACAAGGAAGTATTTTTTTGACCTACTTAAAAAAGCACTTTCAAACATGTCTTTCAAACATGACAATAACTTTGGGACGGAGGGAGTATAGTTTTTTGAGCTCTGTGCACTTGAATGTCAAAATTTTGGCGCTTTGAAATACGCTGTTTTCACAAATATGACCATATTAACAACTTCATTATGTTGTGCAGTTCTTGTAGTTTCAGGTGATACAGACCGTTTGGTACCAGCGTGGAACAGCAGGCGGTTAGCTTCTGCATTGCCGAATGCGGAATTTGAACTGATAAAGCAATGTGGCCATATGCCACAAGAAGAAACGCCAGAGGAATTGCTCAGGATCATAGAAAGATTCTTAGCCAGAGCATTCTCCTTGGATTCTGCCTCGGAATCCAGTCCTGTACCCACCCCTTAGGTGAGTAGCGCCAAATTGTACCAGTCTTGACATGAGCAAACACGGAACAATTTAGGAAAACGCAATTTATTGTCACAGTGCAATTTATACTTCTCATCACTTTACAAAATTTATCTTCAAGATCTAGTTGCGCTCTTTGTTCTAATCTCTACACTTGATTTCTCAATTCTCCAACTATGAAAACAAAGGAGACGAATACTTGACCCGTAAATGCCCACAACCCTCTCTATATTTGGAGAATTGCAAAGATGCATTATAATATGCAACTAAGAGGGATATTTTGAACTTGATGTATGAATAAAAGTTGTACATTATGAATTTTAGGTCCCATCCATACGGTTAGATTTATGATTGCAATCATCAATTTTTTTGTATAAAATTTGAAACTTGAAACTCAAGATTCTTTTGTAATATTGACAATATGTGGATGAAATTTGTTGTGATGGGTTGAAATGTAATACTCTAAGTATAGTGATTTTTGGAGGTTTTTTGGTTGTTGAATTTTATGAGTTGGTATTCAGTGCAACATGAAATGAGGCATAAAAATATCACAAATCATTCCCTTTCTAATATGTTCACACATGCATGAAGCTATCTTGCCATAGAATTTTGTAGTATTTTTTTTAAGTGCAAAAAGTGCACAACGGATGAGAAAACAAAGCTTGATTTTATACATCATCTCGAAATTGGACGCTTGGGTAGGTAGGGATTGACCCCTAACAAACCAAGAACCCCAAATTGAGTCTAATGTTTTTTTTTGTAGTTTTGAGTAATTTCCATGTAAACTTTCTTTTGTTCAAATTTATTTGTTTCTTTACCAACACATGCAATTTTCTCCACAGATTCCAGTGAAAATAAAACTTGGTCCCATGTGATTTATATTTTTCACAATATGATTAAAACCAAGAATCTATGTTCCTTTAGGGCACTGGTTTCACTAACTAAAGAAGCAGTTTCAAGGGAACAAAAGGATTTCGAACATCTACATATACTTTTAACATTCAACACTTCCACTCGTCCATTCAAAAATCTTCATGCAACTGATATATCACTTGTTGTAATGTCAGTTTTTGCAAGGGTTTCAAAGTTTTGTTTTAGGATTTTAGTGTGTCAACAATAAAGCTTCTTAATTGTTCAAAGCTTTTTTTATTCAAAATACCTATTTCAATACTTTTCAACTAATTTTCTAGTCTAATCTACTTTTTAGTTGCTCTAAAGTCTTTCTTGAGAACACTTTTAAATTGATTTTAGTTTCTATTTTTTTAATTCTCTTAGTACCATTTTCTATATTGTTTGACAGGCAATACGTAATTTTTTATCAGCTGATACCTATTTTTGTATCAGCTAGCAACCAATACCATTTTCTGCTGCCAATTCTTTTTTGTTTTGTAACTGCAATTTTGAGAATTACAAGGCGTGAAATATACCATTGGAAAGGTCTTGAAAACATGCTTCCAACATTATAGTACGCGACCTGTAATTTATATCAACTGCCAACGTTGTGAGGTTGCAAGTTTACAAAGAGTATGTGTGGGTATCTGGGTGCTCGGTATGAGAGGATTTGGGTATGGTACATGCTGTTCTAGGTAAGTTTGGGCCCTGGCTCTAAATTCCCCTCGGACGTTAATGTATGAGGACAAAAAGTGGCCCCTATTTTGAACTGGGTGGGGCCCATTTAAAAAATTAACCCCTTCGGTCCTCCAATGGTTAGAAATTTTTGGGAAGGTCTTCCAAGGCTAATATTAGGCCGTAAGCACCAAATTTGAAAAACAATTTGCCAAAAAAAGCGCTAAGATGCCCAAAATGAAAATTTCAGGTTGTTAGGCTCAGAGATGAATAGTGTTTGCATTAACCCTAAACGTCCCATGGGGATAGTATACAAGTTGTCATATAATTGAGATTTGCTATCAACAAGAAACTCTAAATCGGGATCTTAATAGCTCGCTAGAACCGCATTGATCTAAATTTCAACTTCTCTTTTGAACTCAAACCCATTAAAGGTGTGGATTTATTCCAAATACAATCAAAATACATCGTATTCTACTGGCCGCAACGCCACATTCAGACGTTTAGGGGTTAACGTTTGGGGGGTTTAAGGTGGTTATCCCATTCCTAACTGGCTCCTTTTACCAACAGCTAGGGGCATTATCCACAATCAATGCTCCAACGGTGTTGGTTGTAGCATGAGTTAGAGTTGGTAATGGGTTCTCTCTTGTTGGTTTTAGTATGTGTAAGTGTGGTTATGGATTCGTTGTTGTTGGTTAGTGTGTGCAATACAAATCTTCTTTAGACAGAAAGAGGTGTACCTATATGACGTGAATGGGATGCGTCATACTTCAACTTTGAAAATTTGTAACTAATTCATTCTTCATCCAAAAATTATGTTTCAACTTGTGTTGGAATCTAATTCTTCTTGCCTGTCTCCAAAAAATAATAACAGTAAATAATTTCAATGCCTCATATCCGTATTTCTTATTCAGTTGGGAATGGGGTAACCACCTTAGAGTAGGGGAGCTCGGGCCGGCAGAAGTTGCCGCAGTGAACTCCGTGGCGCCAAGATCTTAGAAATCTCGTCGCCTCTTTGTTTCGCGTTTCTTTAGGGAAAATTTTTGCTTTTCTTCTGTGTCGTTGTTGAGTTCTCAAGCGCTTGCACACGAGAGAGGCAAAGGCTTCGTGATCCGGGATCGCTGTTTCGAAGCATTGTGAGTTGAATACGAGGGAGCCACAGGTTTCAGTCCTGGGTTCAAGCATTGTGAGTATTTCAATTTCGTTTGCTTAGTTCTGCGAGTATTTCATTGGATTTTTGTTCATTCATGTTTGCAAGGTTACTTGGTCTATCTGCCGGATGATGTTTATGTGCCTTTTTCAATGTGCTTGATTCGTTGGAGGGTACTACCGGGGTACTACCACTCTTGTTTCTAGCTGGACATGATCTGGACGATGCTTATATAGATATATGACTGAAGAGTGGTTGGTGATGCATTTTGTTACTCTGAGAAACCATAGCTTTGAATTGATTGACAACGGATGCACGGTTGTAGTTTTGGTCCAGGTTGTGCTAACATTTCGGAGTTGAGTGTGTCTACGTTTGGGATGTGAGACCTACCTGTTAGTGGTTGTGGGATTTTTTTCAGCTCCGACGATATTCGGGTAGGGTTAAGTTCCTCGTTTGGCGTACGCATTTCTTCTTTGCTCGGTAGGGTTTAGGGTTTAGGGTTTAGGGTGAGCCACAGGTTTATGTTGACTTTCGCTTACGGTATGCTTTAGATTTTCAGGTTTATGATTACATCCTTTACAGCGCTATGCGCTCCTTGCCTTGTTAATAATGAACGCACTTGGCCGACGTGCCATGTTGTATATATGCGCCTTGAGCGCATGATCGGAAGGCATAGTTGCTGGTCTCCTAATACCCTAACTAATGAAGATGCCCCACGTCTAATGAATTAACAGATTTTGCTACCTTTTCTGTTACAGCATGCCTTACTCGCAATGAATTAGCAACGTGAGCCAGGTTTTCTGTGTACGATTGACATGTGCAAGTAGCACCATGGGCTTGGGATCAGCTGATCCCAGTGGTGGATTGAATGGGGGGCGGCAACCTAGTCCTTTGGACCTAGACTCTAAAGGCACTCAAATTATTGAGCTCGGATCCGCGGTGTGGCCAGAGAATCCCATTCGTACTGGTAGGTCTGAGGTGTACATGTGGAGTAATGAGCATGCGGTGAAGCTCTGCATGGGTCCGTCTTTTGCCCTTCATGAATATACCATGAGCCGGGCAGCTAGGAACTCTGCTGTGCGTACTGTAGCCATGTTCATGATTCATGGTAAACCAAAGGCATAGTCATGGAACGAGGGAAGCCTGTGAACCTGGAGACGTGCGAGTTGAGCTTAAAGCAGATTGCATTTGAGATGGTGCGAGCTGTTCAGGAGCTCCATAGCGTCGGCATCATCCATGGAGACATAAAATTGTCAAATTTCCTCGTTTGCCGTGACGGGCGCGTTCGTCTCTGTGACTTTGAAACTAGTGAGTATGAATGTGATTGTGTGAGCCACTCGGAGATGTCTATTCCATGGTCAAGGCCGTCATTGGTGCGCAACTCCGACAAGCCGCGTGTCAAGGCGGACGATTTGTACTCGCTGGGGCTGGCAATATGGGAACTATATACAGGCAAGGTGCCATTTGTGCCTCCTGGATCTGAGGGATGGGAGCCCCTGGATATAAGTGAGGCAGCAGAAGAGGCGATACTAGCAGGAGAGCAAATAGACCTCAATGACATATTAGACCCTGAGGTGCGCTCTATGGCTGCTTCATTTGTGAGCGAGGAAGTTGAGCACTCACACTGCCAGGTGCTCCATTAGAATTTGCCATACTACACTGATTATCCCATTTAGTGAGGGAGGGTTTTTAGTGTGGGAAATTAGTGCTAAATGTCATTAGTGTGATATGAAAATTTCAGCCACTCACGTAAAAATTTCAGCACCTCACTAATTTTGAGATTTGGCAAAATAGTGTGTGCCTTGGGAATTAGTATCACATGCACTAAATGGGATAATAGAGTTAATTGAAAAGTCAGCTCAAAGAGGAAAGTTTTAGCAAATTCCTCTTGAACTCCTCTTGAACTCATATTGAAATATAAATAGACCGGAAACTAGTTCAAGATGAGTTGGGAGACAATCTAAAGCAAGCCACTGTCATTCTTCTCCACACCTCGCAATGACTTCCACACCTCGCAATGACTTCCACACCTCGCAATGACTTCCACACCTCCTACAAAAGCTCCAAGCCCATGGTCCACAAGGGGACAAGTTATGACACGACACTATTCAACCCAAACATAGCTCAAGGGAGCTCAAAAGAGAGATAGCAAGGAGGTTGAAAAGGGAGGTTCCATGGCCTTCTTTTCGGATAACTCTAATGCATTTTCACTTTGCAGCCGAAAGAGGGGTTGTCAACCTTAACATCAATGAGGTTAACTTCTTCCCCAATAATGAGGTTTTACTCATCTGTTGAAATTACCGTATGTGAGGGTCAGATTTGGACAATATTGTGTCGAAATCTAATTTCCACATCATATTTTGAGAGGTCCATATCACCATAAACCAATCACAAGGTGACATGTGACACTTTTGGACAAAAAGTGATTAATCCATGTTGAAACTGACCACGAAGTAGGGTAGGCTATTTGGTACTCGAGAACGCTCTGTCTTTATTTGTTTGTCTGCTGTAATCACACAGGGGGTATATCATCATTTCCACTCAGTCCAGATGAAGAGTATTCGTTGGAGATTCAATCATTTCAAGAAGATAAAAATTACCGAAAGGTACCTCTTGGAACTGTGGCTTTCTGAACAAATCTGCAAGCTGTTCTTCAGTAGGAACATAATGCAAGCTAAATTGGATATCCAAAAATCCTGGAGAAAGAAGTATTTTTAGAAAAATAAACTCTACAAAAAAGAAAGAGAGTATACCTGTAAAAAGAGAGAGTAACTTTGCAAAAAGAGAGAGACAGTGACAAGAAAATTGTACAAAAAAACTCGACAAATACACTCTACACAAAACGCTTGAAAATAAACTCTAAAAAATAACTCTAAGAATATGTATATATATATAGAGAGAGAGAGAGAGAGAGTAAAATGAGAATTTTGGAGAGCTTGTGTGATTGAAGAGTCTATTGAAAGAAGTGTTGCCAACTTGACTACCAATATGAAGTTCATCTGCGAAAAAAATTGGTGCTACGAAGAGTGCACAAGCCGTCCATGGACTTTGGAGCTCAATGTGATGTCTCTGCAGTTGATGTTAATTCAAGCAATAGAAGTGGGCAGCTATGGGAGTAGTAGTGCAACGTCATGGGGACGACACGTGGCATGCTATGAGGACTTCGGCCGTAGCCTGAGGTTGATTACCACATGTGCCGACTTTGAAAAGTACAACACGGCTTGGATTTTCAAAAGCTCTAATGTATGGCAGTACCTGTTCATGAACATTGATTGAGGAATGGATGGTTGGCGAGGTTGATATAAAGAAACCTCTTCAAACTAAATTGAAGTCACCACCAAGCTGGCGTTGGACCCCAACAGTTTGATTAAACTCCTGGGCTTGCTCTAAGGGCCTCAACATTTGACATTGAGTGACCTGGCACACAGGCATGTACTGCCCAAGAATATTACCATGATTGTGTGGACCAATGGGAGTTTCCTCTTGTATGGTAAGGACCTAAGACTAGGCTTTCATGTATCGATGGGGTACTGAAAAGCTGGAAGCTACCAATTCACCACCCAAATGGGTGAACCCAAGAGTTTGTTTTCCATTTGTACCGAAATGGGTGAGTATGGGTAGTTCTTGAGACCTCATTCCCTGTCTTCTAGTAGCTTTCACCTGCCCAATCTCCACATGGAAGCCTGCCCTAAACCCATAAGACCAGAATGGGGGTGGTGGGCGGTTTAAGCTACCTGAAACTTCATACTAATTTACATAATAACTCATAATGATACTTTGAGTTTTCCATGTCCATTGAAATCTGAATTTTCATCATGTTCAGATATGGCAACCTAAAGAGCCTCAAGCCTGAGTGTAGTTTCACGTAAATTGGGACTAAAAGAAAGGAATGTCTCAGCCTCATAACATAATCTTGTGACTTAACTGCATGAAGTGAGCAACAAATTCTCAATCCTCGTAATGAAACTCTACGAGAGAGCAAAATCCTTCCAGACTGCTATGCACCGTAGCATGTCTAGACAGCTACCTAGTTCAATGGGCCGCTAAGAATAAACTAGAACAGTGAACATGATTTCAAATGGTCTTTTAATACCGAAAATTTTGGGAAAATAATTCATAAGAAACTGCACACTGTTACTGTGGACCGGCCTTGGAGCGGATGACATCAATGCCACCCATGAAAGGTCTCAGGACCTCAGGGACGATGACCGAGCCATCCTGTTGCTGGTTGTTTTCGAGAATGGCTATCATCATTCGTGGCACTGCACATGCGGTTGCATTCAGGGTATGCGCAAATTGCGGTGGTGGCAACGAGGTTTTCACTTTCTTGCCTTTCGGTTGTACAAGTGCTGCAGGGGCTGCTGCTGCTGCAGCAGGTCGGTACCGGATGTTTAGTCTTCGGCTTTGGTAGTCTGTACAGTTTGAGGCACTCGAGATCTGCAGAAATGGTTGCCAATCTAGATACGTCAATGCCCATTCCAAACTTTATAAAGACATGAGGTAGTTTCCTTATTCCAGCTGATGAGTGTGTTTTCTATTAATAGAATAACGAAAACAATTGTAGGTCTTGTGCCCATTCTGAAGAGGATTCCAACGCACTAAAATATGTTTTATTCAGACATCACATGAACAAATTGTGCCCATTCCCGTGGCTTTGAGATGATGAGTGTATTTTCTATTACTCCCTCCGTCCCAAAGTTTTTGTCAGGTTTGAAAGTCATGTTTGAAAGTGCTTTTTTAAGTAGGTCATATTGTAAGAAACATGATTAAAAAAGGTTCCAAATTATGTCACTAGAATGATTGAAGAACATTGCATGTGTTCATTGCAACCTAAATAAAATTAGCCACAAGGAAGTATTTTTCTGACCTACTTAAAAAAGCACTTTCAAATATGACTTTCGAACATGACAATAACTTTGGGACGGAGGGAGTACTAAATAGATAATAAAATTGTAGGTCTTGTGTAGGGGATTCCAATGCACTGAAATACGTTTTATTCAGATACCATATGAATAAGTTATGAATTCTTGAATTTTTGCTTATATATTTCCCTGACTTTGTGACACTTTGTTGTACATTTACTCAACTATCTATTTTAACCAACACATTGCGAATGGGAAACTAACTTAGTCAATGTACAATCCTTGTCCTAAGAAAAAGACTAGGAGGGGGTAAGTTCATTCACACCTCGCCATATCGACCAAGTCCTGGCATCCAAGCCTCCACATCATACTTACGATACGCAGGAGCTCCCAGGTCTTCAGTTGACATATCTAATGTCCTGCACAGCCACACTGACAATACTTAGCCTAGAATGAAGACAAATATTCCGTACGTGAGGGTCAGATACAGACAGCCTTGGTGAATATTCAAGTCAGATTTTGAGAGGTTCACATCACCCTAAACTAATCACAAGATGACACGCGGCAATTTCGACAAAAAATAAACTTATTTGGCGAAACTAACCACGACGTAGGGTATTGTTATGAGATTCTTCCAGAAATCAAGTAAGAAGATGATAACACCAATATCAAGAAATTGAGCGAAGGATGGGAAAGAGAGTCTTACTTGAAGTGTAAACCAAGAGACCCATACAGCTCCTCCTCAATAGAGATAAGCTCCTCATGAAGCGCATCACTCTCATCAGGTCGACAGATCACAAACATCTCCACTTTGCTAAACTGGTGAACCCGGTACAAACCCCTGTCGTGACCCCCCTGTAACATTGTTGTTAAATGCTGGCTATGAATCTAATTAAGCACAATTTCCAAGTGGATGAGATCTCAAGATATGGAATGGGATCAGTCACAGGTATAGGATTATTGCAGGACGTTTACTATTCAGATGGACACACAATCATCGATTGTTCATAAAGGCTTCTACAGTAAGGTACCTGGTTGCGGAGCCAGCAGCCCCAGCTTCTGTGCGGAAGCAATGAGAGTAAGCTACCAGCTTCAAAGGCAATGCAGACTCTGGGAGCATGCTATCCATATACATACCCCCTACAGGAATTTCGGCGGTTCCTGCCAAGCACAGATCTGTCCCTTCTACAGAATAGACCTGCATAGATATAGATCATGAATTAGCAATCGCAGAACTCTTTCATGAACTAAGCAACAACTTTAATGCGATACAATGAATTCATGTTTAAATAGAGTCGTATTGAAAATAAGAATGAAAGCTGTAAACTACCCTGATTCTTCAACGTAATGTAAGTCTACTGAAACAGCACAACTGGTGTAATTGAGAAGTTTTGGCCAATAAACCAAGTCAAGTCTTGTTGACAAGAATAACTCGTTACGGACAGGAAGTGGACATGCACCTGCGTATTTTGGCCTCGAGGTTGGAAGCCACACTTTTCAACCACAGTAGAGCGCACTAAGTCTGGCGTGCTCAAGGGTGTGAAACCTTTTGGCAGCAACTTGGACAAAGTCCAGTTGATTAGGGCCATTTCCAAGAGAACTGCTTCGTTCTTCAGATAGTAAAACTTGTTCCCACTCACCTGTAAATAAATTCCAACTCATCATGAATTATTTCTTTTCTGATTGTGATCACATTTGCTATAAATTTATGATTTTAGTCACTCACAACAGACAGCCAAACATAAATTTCGGGACCCTTCAAGCAAAATCGTTTAGAATGATGACATTGAGAACAAAGATGTGGGTACTAAAAAACTAAAAACCAAAATGACGGCTCCTTCCTATACAGTAGTGTGAGTGACTAGATTGTAAAGGCTTAGTTTACAAGCTCAGAGTTCACAATTTGGTAGCTGTAAGATTGTTATTAAGTGGAAAATTTATTTTATACAGTACAATTTCAACACTGTTCAAGGGAGTTTAAGAAAATACCTCAGATGCTCCCTCGAAGTCAAAAAGGTCAAGAGCAAGCCCGAGTTCAACGTGGTCTTTAACAGGGAAAGTAAACTCCCGTTGGCTTCCAACCTGAAACACTTTCATTAACTTACTCAAACATAGCTCTCTCATCCCTGAGTTGGACCGAAAAGAATCTTAGCACGTTTGCTCATAGCAAGATGGGAGGGCTTTCCAATAAATCGTGCTTTTGTGCTCAGAACAGCATAATCAGTAAATTCGGCTGTGGCTGAGGATACCAGGCTTTTTGACCTACTGAAGCATAGTTTCTGGTAAATGTATTCCACTGAAAACACAGAAACATAAGTAGCAGAGGATCGCAGTACCTCTTTTCGTAGAGTGGCGACATCCTCTGAGCCAATAGGTACATCTGGGTGCGTCATATTGGGAATGCGTTGTCCCTCCATTTGAAGTTTCTCTTGGAGCCTTGTCAGTTCTACTTCAAGCTCAGAAACTTGCTCCTTCAGCTGCTTGCCTGTATAAGATGTAGAGAGGGCTGTCAAACTAGCCTTGATCGACACCCTTGACATGCCACAACACATCTCTAGAGACATTGCTCCTCAGTTCAAAAGGACCAAAATTTCATGGTTTTAAAATGACCACTTTGATTGATCCGAATGCAAAAAATAGAATTCAGACAGGGCCAAATTTTATATCACCAGGAACAGTGCCTGTGTTGGCCAGAAAATAAATAAAATTGAACCAAAGAAAGTCCAACTCAAAAGTGCTCAAAAAAAGTCCTTGGCCGGAAAGAAGTTAAATAGATGCCCTCGATTCTACAAGAATGTCAGGAAACCCTAATTCGCATCATTAGAGAAATATGATGGGGTTCAGTCGTTAGAAAATATGAAATGAAGACCAAGAAATTCAGAAACAAAAGCCTAAGTGTAGACACAGCACAAATTGAGTAACCAATGCAAACAAACAGTACCTTGTTCAATCAGTTCCTCCCGACGAGATACATCCAGCTTGCCTTTCATCGCACTCGCAACAGCGTTTCTCTCAGCCCGCAATTTGTCTACTTCCTGCAAACCCTCCCAACTAGATTGGTACTCCAATTACAACGGAGCCAGTAATGTCATAACATCAACATACACGCCATCGTATTAACCAAGGATTTATGGTTTCCAAATAACCAATTCAATTCTCATATTATGAAAATTTCAATTCGCCAGACTCAGTGTGGAACATTCCATGTTTCGGTCAAGAAATAAATAGTACACACAATCAGCAGCTGAAAGCCACGGGAATAGGGAAACTCTCCGCCACAACTTCGTTTCCCATTGATTAATTGGAAGGAACAAGAATTTCACAAAAAAATTTAAAAATGGAATTGGCTCTCACTGCTTCTTATTACTTTTTGGTGCATACATTATCTCCATATGCGTAGAACTCTACTTAATTAAAGATTTTTCTACTACATGCATCATTTAAACACATATCATGTGGATACAAGAAGTGAAGTGGAATTAGCTTGTAGACTTTCTACACATTTGAAGCATTGGAATTTACTCTCAATATAAGGTAGAGGGCTGATAATCTGTGCAGGGCCAAAAACCGTGCACTAGGCCAATCTTCTCATAAAGAAGATTCTAGCCTTCAAGCCCACCCTCAAATGTACACCACAGCTTGATCGGTTTAAGGAACACCTATGACATCACCTTCCAAAATTCATAACTAAATAAAGAAAAATTGGAAAATTTTGATTCCATCATCAATGCTCTCCAACAAAGTTTGCACATTCTCCCACCTTAGTTTGAACTTGTTCAACCTGAAATTTGATCGGTTTATGAGCCCTCTACCTTAAGAAACATGAAAGAAGTTCATTTCTTTATTTTGCTTGCTTGAGGTTTAAGGTAAGGTGCTATAATAATAGAAGGAATGCTTGCTGACTTGTACTTTTTGTTTTATAATAAAGTGGACCAGGTACCACATTAATCAATTAATGCATCACGCATCACACATCACACTCTCCTCTTCCCCCCTCCCCAATCAATGACCTACTCTAAAAGGCATGAGACACAATTTGGTCCTTCCGCAATGCAGCTATTGTTACCTGGCTGAGGCTGACGGATTGCTCATACAACTGCACCACCTGCTCCACATCGCCACCACACTTGCGGTTCTGAATGTTGGTCGCTATAGTCTCCCGGTTGTCGCGGATGAACTTGAAGTCTATACTCGCCTTCCACGTCTGTTTCGGACTCTCGTCACCTGAAAACACAAAAATCCCGGCTAAAATCTCAAAAAACACATTCAAACCCTAAACCTCAGACAAGGTAATCCTGGCAATTGTGTACCGCTTATTGTAGGAGACGAGGCTGCGACGTCTTTCTCGGAGACAACCGCAGCGCAACGGGCGCCATGGCATCGCCAGTTTGCGTTCTTCCTGCGACCGAATGAGCTTGAGATAAAGGGCTTGAAGGCTCGGAGTGCCGTGGACGAAGGCAGTCGGTAGAATGCTGTGGAGACTCCGCGCAATGCTTGCACTGTGCCACCTGCGGCAGAGGCCATCTTGGCCTCGAATCCCGCCACGAAATTCACCGCATAGAATTTCGGCAGACAATCTAAAGCAACTACAAGCGAAGCTGTCAGTGCAACCTCAAGCAGTGAGTCGCGATTCGGAGACAAAGGCAGCACTAAAAAACTAATCACTAGTGAGAAGCAGACGATCGAACCACGCTTTTCCAATCCAAATTCCGCAACAACACACAAGCCAAATCCAATCCTCTAGTGTTGACGGAGAGCACCTCTGGTGTCGATGGAGAGCCTGAGGTATTGCTGATGAAGAAGACCATGGATGAATGATAGTTGCCTCCTTGATGAAAGCATCTGTTCATCCGTATCACTCCTCGCTCCGTGTGGCAGACCTATTACCTCTACTCTAAATAGTATATTTAGTGTGCGATACACTAATTTACATAAACATGTTGTAAGTTTTTATTGTTGACCAATTTTTTTACCCTCTACATTGGTCAAGATGGGGATCTTTCAATAGTATTGGAATCAATGTCTTTGGTAAATTTTTTTGTCGAGAGTAAAAATCTATAATATTTTCAAATCTTATAATTATCTCACACTAAATATACTATTTAGCGTACTCTCTAATTGCACATTTCCAGTTGTGCACAAATATAAATGGAAAATTTTCGCATGTTAAATTGCATTTAGAAGTTCATTTTTTTTAGGGTAGTAGATAGATATATAAAAATTCCGGTCCTCTTTAGAGGTCGACGTGAATAATGTGTCTGTGCCCGTCAAACAAAGGGTTGTTGGAACAAAACTACTCATCTCTGTCGGGAATGAACACTATAATAATGAGTAATACAATAACTCATGGTAGTAAATTTAATCCTTTAGTGTTTAGTTGACCACATTTTAGTCATTGGACCCGGGGTGGGGACTAGTGATACGACGAGCGATAAAATATAAGGTATTTAATATTCATTTGAGATAAAATTTTGAAAAATTCTTAATAAAAAATATGGGCCGATTAATGTTGACAACAATTTATAAAAAAGATACCATACCATATATTACGTGCTATTTTATTTTACTTTTGTTAAAAACAACCCCTAGATAAGGGTATTCTAAGACAAATATCATAAAGGTTTAAACTAAATGAGTGAGAAATTGCATTTTTCCAATGTTTTACAATTGTGATTCTTAACACTATAACTTTTAGGTTGCATTCTACTAGCATTTACCATTACAATTTTCTTGGTGTATTTTTGTTTGATGGTGTTTTCTCCGATCCTTTGCCATACAACAACAATGCAATTCTTTTTGTCAAAAATGTCAATTCACAATTCACCCCTTTCTCCCCTCCCCCTTTTGAAGAAAAAAACTCAAAAAATTGGAGGCTATCAAAAAATTGTAAGTAAAATAGGGTATTTAATTATAGAGCACTAAGAGTAATTTTTGAGTGTGCATCATACAGTTCAAAGACATACTATAATCTTGCAATCCCACCATTGGATGATTCTCTCATTTTGGCTTCACTCCACTCTACTCCACTTGAAGATACAATTTTACGGTTAATTTCAATTTATTTTTGATAGTATCAATCATGATAGAAAATTCCATTGAAAAAGAGTGAACTAAACTACTGTACTCTAAGCACTAAAGGGTGAAGGCATAGGCCTCTAAAATCGATCACTCCCTCAAAGATGTCTTCACTAGAAGGAATTCCGGATTTTGTGATTACAAGTATACAATTCAAATTGGTCCGTTATAGTTGTCATTAGTCATTATGGACTAGTTTGAGTCATATACTTGTAGTTGTAGAATCTTGTCACGTGGGCATTAAATCAATGGTAGGATGAACAGACACTTCATTCATGCCCGTCCCCCTAAAGGCCGGAGTTCTTTATATATATAGTTGTAGAATCCTGGATTTCTTCTAGTGCATATACCGTAGGTGCTTTTAAGATATCGTTGTTCAAGTGACTTAACACTGACCAATTTTTCCTGTATAGAGTTCTAAACTGGCCAGTTTTGGGTGACATGTAGGTCAGTGAAGATGTGCATTGTGATCTTAATCACAGCTAGTTACTTATTGTTAATTAAATTATGTTCACTAATTGTCTTTACAAAGATTCTATGACATGTGGAATCCCATATTTATTTGCTATTGGATCCTAGTTCCAATGGCAAATAGTGGTTATTATCAACGGCCGCCCATAAAATTCAAATGAACACAATAAATGACTACATTTAGAATTTGACAAATGTGGCAATTTCTAGATCTTTACAAAAATAACGGAACAAAACAAAGGTGCTCACAGTTTGATAGGAAGTGAGTGACTTAAGTCCAGCCAAGCATGATCAAATAAGACTTCGTAAAGCACTAGTAGCGATTTTTGTTTAGCGAATTATAATTCGAAATGGCCCATGGGCTAAAGTTTTGCGTGCCGACACCTGAAACTTGATGAGGAGATCCTAGGGGATGCATGAGTATTTAGGGGATGCAGGAGAATTTAGGGGAAATATTGCAACCTGCGCTTTTCAAAAGAAGAGGCATTTTTTTGAGGGTTTCCTGCGATGGGTCAACCCTTATCACCTTGGTCTATTGGCCTTGACGCCTCCGGCCTTGCCATTGTGAGATTTCTTCAAAACGATGCCTCCTCCCTTGTATAATCTTCTATACATCAAACTGCAGTAAGGCACAATAGTTGTCTTTTGTGTAAAACACTTGATGGCTTGATTAGTAGTTACCTTTAAATACTTAGCTAGCTTCATTTTCAATCCCATAGTAGCAATATTGATTACCAATTGCATCAAGGAGTAAGTTTAGTTGTTGTTTTTATAAAAATAAAATAAAAAGTTTAGTGCTTGATTTTAACTTTCAAGCACCTACATGAATTTCAAACTTTTGAAATTAAACTTGGAATTAAAATTTTCAAAACAATCTAAACTCCGTAGCAATTCTTGTGTCTAATTGTAACAAAACTTATGTTTAAAAATTTATTGGTTTTTTCTTTTAGATTTGAATTGTTTTCAGTTTTTGCCTTTTATTAGACAATGAACACAACATTGTTTACGAGGCCAAAAGGCTTCAATCAACAATAAGACCACGGAATCTCAAATATTTTGAAAAATTAATAGTAAGAAGACAAACAAACAATATCTTCTAAGTGTATCAAATATGGATATACATATCCAATATGTTGCATGTCGTATGACTATCCTCTGACATACTCATTATTCACAATATTCTCTAGGCCACTGTTACAATTGTATTATTTTTATAGTTATTAATAACTCATATGTAGATCCCTTATTTTTGTTCTTTTTTAATGTTCAAAATTCCAAATACACTACCAATCCTTTGCTTAAATCTTTAGTGCCTAACTAAAAATCAAAACTAACTTCAATACTCCCTCTGTCCCACTAAAAACCCATGTTTCTTTTGTAATGTATGAAGAAGAACATGGGTTTTTAGCAGGACAAAGGGAGTATAAACAATAGAAACTTTCTAAGTACATTTACATCATTTAATATTGTAGAGGAAAATTTCTTCTTTTCCGTTGGTACATCAAGACTAAATGTTCCTTTCTAGAAGCTTCTAAATGATTCATTTGAAGTCTCGGGTTTGAAGTCATATACACATAGAAATGAACATTAACCTTAATTTAATCGCTTGAGGATGTTGAATTTTTTTGTAATGTGCTATAATATACTACTTCTACAATTTTTGGGTTATAAATGTTTGCAAAAAAAAATGTTGATCTTGATAATTGAATTTGAATAAAAATCATTGATCTTTGTCAATTCATTTTAGAATTTAGAATCTACCAAACTAAATAATATTTTATTTTTAGTATATGAATTTGGTATGATAAACCAAAATTGTACCATCATGATATAATAAGTTCACTAAATTTCTTGCTTAATGTGTTCTATATATAATTAAGAAACAATTGTAGGCATTTGATTTCATTTTTCATTATTTTTCATTATTCAATCGTGTAAATGTAAAGTCAACTTGATTTTGATTTTAAAAATACCAAACATGGTTTCATAGAACCTTTAAAAAATGAATGAAAACATATTTAAAAAGGATGGTAATTAGGGTTTAAGGGAGTTCACTTAGGGTTTAAGGGTCACGATCGCCTTCGTTACTCGTTCGTAAGATTCTTGCTCAATCTTGCGCACTTTGCAGCCCTTCACCGAATTTTCGAAGCATGCATGTGTTGTTGGCATTCCGATCATCTCCTATGGTTGAAGCTCCTGTCTCGATCGACAAACAGTTCATACGTCAATTAAGCTTTTCTTATCATTTTTTGTAAAACATTTCTGAAGATCAATAATTTTGCGGAGTTTCTGCACCCTGATCCATTGACATATTTCTGGCGCAACAGAAAAATCTCCGAAACGAAGGACATCATGTTCGCTCTGAATGATCTCCACAGGATCATGTTTAACTTCACAGATTCCGCAATCAATCAATCGCTTGGTTCCTACGAATAATCTCCACGCTTTGCATGCGTTTTCACACTGATTAGAGGTTTGAATAAACTAATCCATGTTCATTGATAATGTTTTTCAGTTGCTGACCATGCGTGCGCACGGGCGTGGAATTTTCGACACTGTTAATCCTGGCTGGATTGTCGGAGAAGAGATGAACCTTAACACTTTATGCAAGGCCAGGTGGTCTAAATTTGGATTCCTGTTGCTGTGGGGACACAATCGTATGGTCTCCAATCTTACGGCTCATCAGATTCTGCCCATGAACCCGGAACGAATCAAGGTACATACAGTTTGCACCTGGAATTCGGGAGGCTTTCTCCTCTTTCTCTGTCTCCATTGATTAGTAGCGTCCCCACGAGTGCAGTAGTGTTGTAATCCCAGAACGTAACTCAGCTTTCATAAACTGTCCTGTTTGATTTCTTTCTTCTTTGCCGAGACTCTTTCTTACATATGTAGGAGTGTGCTTGACCCTTTGTCCGGTGGGCATTGGCTCATTGTCAAGACGAACAGACACTTTATTCACGCCGGTCTCGAAAGAGGACCGGAGTTTATATCTATCTATCTAGGAGTGTGCTTGCATTGGGAGACCAAATGTTTTGTCGTGATGTCTTATGCAATCGTTTGAAGTGGGAGGCTGTTTGAATGTTTTGTCGTGATGTCTTATGCAATCGTTTGAAGTGGGAGGCTGTTTGAAAGGACAGTAGGAAATACCATATCATTGTGCAGCTCTCCTGAGCAATTTTGAGCCATTCCAGAGTTGGTGAGATACAGTTAGTGAAAAGGCGACGGGTTTGCTTGTAATAGAGGTGCTTGCAGGATGTTGGACATAGAGCCTCGGGTGGTGCCCAGGTCCAAAGCCAAGAAGAAAATTCAGCTGCTGCCTCCTCCGGAACTCGTTCAAGAGAAAGTGCTGATCGGTGATACGGATATGCCGCAGGCGCTCCAAGCACACGCCGTGCGAGCTGCTTCGGAAGCTCTGGATATGCATGAAGTCGCCGATTTCAAAGAAATTGCCTACTACATCAAGAATGTAAGCAAGCTGGCTTTTGCCATAATTCTTAAGTCTGTACTAGGAGGAATTCCAACCCTCTCTAATCACACTCTCCGTTGTGGTACACATCTGTCGTGACAACCTTTCATGTGCCAAGTTCCAAATATATGTGAGTGTTGTGGACTTAACTTCCACATGTTTAGTTGTGAACACATGCGTTAGAGAAAATCTGAACCCTCAATAAGGCTCCTACCGTGTTACCAGCAAAGCTAAATATTGAATGTGGGGAGCGTACAGACTTTGAGAGTTAGCCTGCGTAAAATTTGTGAAGGATAGTAACATCCAACAAGTGATACCATGTGGTTAGAACAATATCATTTTAGAATTTCTTGAAGAACAAGGTAGAGGGCTCCAAAATCAACATGGTTCTAATTCCAACAGAATCTAAACCATGCATTTATTTTGGAACACAAATTCAGGCACATCATAGAGCTCTTATTGAATGTTGACCGAAATGATAAGCTATCTATGATCTACCTAGATTTAGTTTCTAGGATGATTATCGTGCTTAGATTCTGTTGGAATTAGAACCTTGTTGGTTTTGAAGCCCTCTACCTTATATCCAACTTCCTCTGGGTGGAGATAGGGGAAAGAGCCATGTAGTAAAAAAAACAAGCGGCTAGTCGCGTGGTCTCTGCCGTAGTATTTACCCTAGATTTACTTTTACACCTTGTTTGTACTGTTCAGCAATGTAACTCCTTGAAAACGAAGCGTTTCCGTAGTCTCTCCCCTGGTGGGCAGAGACAATAAAAAAAAACTGTGAGACTCCTTTGTGGAGGGTTCAGACTTTCTGTAACGGTGAGGATTTGTCATGTAGTGGACACAATTTTTCACATGTGCAGTTGTGATGTTTGTGCAGCAATTTGACAAGGCCTATGGTTCAGGATGGCAATGTGTGACGGGTGTAACCTTTGGATCCTATGTGACGCACACCTCGGGTTCCTTCATCCACTTCTGCCTAGGAAGGTTAGCAGTCATGCTTTTCAAAGCAGCCTGTTAGAAGTAGAGATGGTGATGTAGAAGTTAGACTTTGTTTATAAAAACATGCAAGGTCCTGTACTATGGTGTAGTCCGACACAGATGTAGATAGTGATTAGTATATAATGTCTTCACAATCAACAGTACAATATCTTGCATATTAATGGATAACTCAACTACGCTCTTCATTCTGTTTAGTGTATCTTTAAATTGATGTAAGTTTAAATTAGTGTAGAATATAACAAATGAGTGTTTCTTTTTGTTAACCCTAAAAGACCAAGAAGTCCAAATTGGGTCTTGTGCTTTTTTAGTAGTTTTGAGTAGGTTCTATGTGGACTTCCTTTTGTTCAAATTTTCTTGTTTCTTGACCATCATCTGCAGTATTCTTCACTGATTCCAGTGATACAAAATTTAGTCTCATCTGAATTATATATTTCAGAGTATGATTAATTGAATTTGTCATTTTAAAACCATGAATCCTCGGTCCTTTAGGGGTTAAAATTTGTGCACTTTGAAATCTGAACACATTAGAGTTAACCGAAAAGTCAGCTCAAAGAGGAAAGTTTTAGCAAATTCCTCCTGAACTCCTCTTGAACTCATATTGAAATATAAATAGACCGAAAACTAGTTCAAGGTGAGTTGGGAGACAATCTAAAGCAAGCCACTGTCATTATTCTCCACACCTCGCAATGACTTCACACCTCCTACCAAAGCTCCAAGCCCATGGCCCACAAGGGGACAAGTTATGACACGACACTATTCAACCCAAACATAGCTCAAGGGAGCTCAAAAGAGCGCTTGAAAGAAGGTTGAAAAGGGAGGTTCCATGGCCTTCTTTTCGGTTAACTCTATTATTATCACACTCTCCTATATCAAATTCCAATATCTGCTAAAAAAATTAAAAATTAAAAATAAAATAAAAATTGTTGTTGTGTGTATACTTGTGATTGGACACTTTACACATGTCAAGCTTTAAACTCATGTTTGTTGGTTACCAAAAGTGTGATATAAAAGAGTTTTGATTGTCTACCATTATGAAGCTTTTCAGTCCTCAGAAGTATGGTGTTCATCAATAAGGATAGATAGATAGAAACTCCGGTTCCTTTTTAGCAAGGGGCCGGCGTGAATGAAGTGTCCGTTTGTAATGCCAATGATCCGATGCCCACCGGACAAGGGGAAATTGGGACAATACTTCTCCTCATATATATATAGGGGAGAACTCTCCCCTTTCGAGGACATCAATAAGGACACTAATTCATGATGTCCTAGCAGTGATAGGATGACTATACTCTAAAGAGAATAAACAGTATCCTTGTGTTCAGAAAATAACACATCTGTACCAAAGAGCAAGAACATCAACTCCCTCCAAAAATTTACAGCACAGAAGTTTGAATCATTTTATTCAGAATGGTAGAAGCATGAACAAAGTGCAAGAGTTTCCTAAAAAGATTGACGTACAGGTTTGTAAAAGCCCGCTACTGTCTAAAGTCAAATCTAAAAAGGGTTTTCAATCTTATGAAGTTGTAACTAGACTCCAACAGGAATTCAAAGCAATGTTTTAATCTTGAACTCCGCACCTAGAAAGAAGAATACAACAAAGTTGAGAAAATCTTCAACTTGAGTATGCTTTCGTTCAAGACCAGTCAGCAGAACTTAAACAACTTAAGATCTGCTAAACTGACGGGCACCGTTGAGGGCAACCTGGTAATAATTCTCAATTACTCAGTTGCAGTGCTTCTAACAATGTAAAATAAGAATATGATTACTAACTACAATTCACAAAGCATGTGCAATTGCCATGTTTCAACAAAAACCTGCCTAGAGATTTCGTCATCATCACTAATCCTTTACTTTGCAAACCGGCTGCCCCAGGCTCTGAAAGTGCCGAGCTGTAATAACTTAAGAATGGTCTCAGTTTATGTACGGTAGCCTCTGACCATTTTTTAATCACAGCAGGTACACGTGGACCTTTCTGAGTCAATCAGAAGAAGCGCCTGAATGTTGTAAGGGGGTTACTATCATGCTGGAAGAATATTCAGATTACAGAACTGAAACAAAGTTGATACATACGAGTAATCAATTCCAGGATCTCACTTGAAAATTCCACCATCTTGTTGCTAATGGCTGAGAACCACACCCCGGCCTTCCAGTGGAATTTGCTCAATGTGAATTCCATGTCGAGTCTCTTCAATTGCCTGCAAAAAACAAAATTAAAAATCAAAACATAACACTAAAAACCAAGGAGAAAACCTAAAAAATATTGTCAATAAGTAGAAAAGACTTTGGGTGAGAGCTTAAGAGCATGCACACCCTTCTCCTTTCAATTCACCCCACTGCAGTATAATCACATCCGAGATTTGGTGTCAAACGCTATCCTCTCCACACCCTTGAACCGCTATAATCGCCCTCTATATAGTGTGTGAACCAATCACAATCACTATACATGGGTAACCATTATTGTTCATCAATCTAGGATACCAAACCCTTCCTTGAATTAGCTATAGAGGGACTATAGAGGCATCGCTATATCTTGCTCATATTGTGCATCACTCTCACTAGCCTTGAATTTTCAGCATATTTCATCACCATACATGGGTAATCATTATTGCTCATCAATCTAAGATACCAAACCCTTCCTTGAATTAGCTATAGAGGGACTATAGAGGCATCGCTATATCTTGCTCATATTGTGTATCACTCTCACTAGCGCAGAATTTTCGGCATATTTCATCAAGTTTCCAGAGTCAAGGGCTCATGCAGGCTCTAAGAAAAGACAGCATGATGAAGGTGATGGACAGTACCTGGAGTTGACTCGCAGTAAATATTGGAATTCCGACTTGAGCGACTGCAAGTCCACCAAAGTAATTGCCCATTAAGACCGCCTGCTCCACAGGAAGGCCCTGGTACAAGCCTGCAGAAAAGCCAGCTAAGAAGCTATCTCCAGCTCCAGTAGGATCTACTTCGATTGCAGGAAACGCAGGAACACGAAACTCGTGGTCCTTGGAATAAATCCGGCTGCCATTCTTTCCCTCCGTGACAATGAGGCAAGTCTTTTGTCTCACTTTCTCGATATCCACATACAACGCTTCATTACGAGCTGCCTTGAGGAATGAAATGTCTTCCAGCATGTCGTAGAACGGAGTCTCCTCCAGGTTTCGAAGGCCTACTAGCCCAGTTTCTGGATCAATGGTCCTTATCAGTGCCTGAGAAGAACCAAGTATAACGCTGTCAATAAAGCCCTCAAAACAGGGACTACCGTACCTGGAAGCCAGGGTCGGCAGAAAATAATTCCCCAAAAAATGCCGACAAAATAAATAAATTTATTAAGTATTTTGTCGAAATCAACAAAAATAAAGTCAACAAAAAGCCGAAAAAAAAATAGAATAAAAACATAACACTCAACAAAAATTGTAGACAAAAATAAAATAAAACGTTTAGCCGCCGGATCATTTTTAATGTTAGCTATTAATAGCCGATTTCTTAATAATTTCTTTTAAAAGTGCCAACCTCCACTGTTTCAGTTTTTATTAATTGTTTGACATGAAAGTGCCGACCCTGCCTTCCACATACGGTACACCTGATCTTTCAACACCTTCAGGTCCTCAACACATATGGAACAACTGGGTGGTAGAACAAACCGATTCTAAAAGACCCGAATGGAGGTAAATCCTAAGTCTTACTCTTCACCTTTGACCATTAATACAGTATAACGCCTAAAGGACCTACGATTTTTGATTTATAAAATGACATTCAATCAATCATATTGTGGAAAATACGATTCAAATGGGACCAAAATTTATATCACCGGAATCAATAAAGAACATTACATGTGTTGATCAAAAACGAAATAAATTTGAACAGAAGAAACTCCACATAGGACTTGCTCAAAAATGCTTAAAAAAAACATGAGGCCCAATTCGGGCTTCGTGGTCCTTTAGGGGACAACAAATAGAAGACATATCGAAAAGACATACCTGTACATCAACTACCACGTAACGGGCCACGTCGACCATATGCTGCAAAGTTTCAGGCAAAACCTCGCAGGCAATGCCCACTGCAAGACCCAGCTCGAATTCCATATCAGGTACGTCGGTGGGCTCAATGGGCGCACAAATATTTCCAGCCTTGAGAACCCTCTCCTCGCCTTGAGTAAAATCAGCAAAAAACTCGGTAGTTCGTTGGTCTTCAATCACGTCAGGAGGGTGAGTAATATGAGAATGATACAAAAAATCCGGACCAACCTTTGAGGCCACCTGCTAGTAACAACAAAATCAATGATTAGTGCAGGGAATGATTAGTGCAGGGAAACGAGGTATTAGCACAAATTAGCCCTTAAAGAACCAATGGTTTTAAAATGACCAATTCAATTGATCATGTCGTGAATACAATAGAATTTACGTGGGGCCAAATTTGACATCACCAGAATCAGTGCAGAACATTTGCATGTGGTGGTCTTATTGATTCATGTTCAAGACTGCTGAAATCAAAGTAGGGTTCAAAAATTTCCAAGTCAAAGAAGTTAATAGGTACGTATTGATTAGAAGGATGTAGACAATCATTTGTATTCTCGTCACACCAAATTGGGAAAGAGGTTTCTGATGCAACAGTAGTAACGATTAGCTAGCAATAGCTGGATTGTAGTTTAGAAAGGTAGCAAATCAGTACAATTCAAGGGCTCAATTTGTTCATTGTTGCTCTAAAACTTAGAGATAAATGGAGATATTCAGCACCTGGCGCACGCCTATGAGCCTCAAAGCTCAAGGAGTGCATTTAAAGTTAAGACTAGGAATCACGTGAGTGCGTACTTTTGACCCCCCTATGTATATACTAAAAAATCACCTAAAAATTGTTAAAAAAAAATGTTGTTAAACACAATCTAAAGTTCTTGTTGTATAAATTTCAAAAAACAATCACTTGTGCATATTTTTTAAATTAATTTTTGAAGCAAAAAACAACACATTTGAGTTCAAACTTCTATCATTTTTTTTACAAGATTTCAAAAACATTTGGTCTTGAAACTTATACCAAAAAATAGATATACTGTATACGTAATGATTTAGCACCTAAAAAAATCTTAATTTAAAAACTATTTTAAGGCCAAGTATTGTAGGGGGTATGCTATTAAAACGCACTCACATGTATCCCTAATCTTAACTTTTAAGTGCACTCCCTATGAGCCTCAAAGGCTAACCTCTAAGAGTCTAAAACGCTCAATATGGCCATCTGCATCACTGAACTTTGCAACGGTGGCATTTTCTCATTTTACCTCGGTTTTCTGATTGCAATACATCATTTTCAAGCTCTTGTTTTATACTACGAGATCAGGAGCGTTCGATCACGCCAAACTGAAGTCATTTTTACACAAACAGATGATTTGCAACAGGGGGTCCAATTTTCCTACACTACAGAAAATACAGAGTGGACGCTTGTATTGGCACTTTATTGACTGACCTGGGATTCCATGCCAACGGCTCCAAACACATTGGTGATGTAGGAAACCGAGCCTCCCAAACCATACACAACCTGGCCGCCGTGGAGAGTGAGCTGATCATGACAATAGTGCCCCACCACAAGAGCTGCACATTGAGACCTCTCTCGCCATGAATGGCGACGCATGTACTTCCCCTTTCTCTTCTCCTTCGGAGCCACCTCATCTACCCAAAGCATCGCTTCCTGGAAAAACAAAACAATCACAACACCAAAACCCAAAGTTGAAAACCCAAACAACTTCCATCACCTCTTCCCATTCAACCAAAGTTTCATAACTCAAGTCATCGACCTCCAAGTTGGAAAATCTCGCATGCTATCCAAATGCACTCTCCAAAATCTTGCCCATTGATTGATTTCGAGAATGTACACCACAGAACTCGTGTCAGTTTTAGGTCATCCCCTAAAGGACCAAGGATTCATAGTTTTAAACTGACAAGTTTAAACAATCATATTGTGAAAATTATAATTTGAATGAGACCAAATTTTATATCACTAGAATCAGTGAAGAATATTACATATGTTGAATTAAAAATAAAAATAAAATTAACAAAAAAAAATCTACATAAAACCTACTCAAAACCACTGAAAATAATAGGAGCCACCTGGTGGCCTTATGGTCCTTTAGGGGTTATACAACTTTGAGCCTCTGTAACATTTCCGTTGGAATCCTGTTTGCTTCCCTAACAAAAACGTTTTAACGATCTGAAGGTTTCACAGAAATGAAAAAAGGGACCTGTAGAATAGAGCAAAAACGATGAATAATTTTTTTGATAACGTTTTGCAAAGAATGCGTTGGAATCCTGTTTGGTTTGCTAACAAGAATGATTTAACGATCTGCAGACACTACGAAAGTTTCACAGAAATGAAAAAAAGGGACCTGTAGAGTAGAGCAAAAACGATGAATAATTTTTTTGATAACGTTTTGCGTTGGAATCCTGTTTGGTTTGCTAACAAGAATGATTTAACGATCTGCAGAGACTACGAAAGTTTCATAGAGCAAAAAAAGGACAGAGTAGAGCAAAAAACGATTCGAAAGATTTAAAGGAAAGTGGCATAGGCAAAGTATGTCAGCCTTTTTTCTTACTGGGCGTAATAAGCTCTCCGAAAGACGGCATTCTTCCGATTTGCAAACCTGCACCAAATTCCTCACAGACGAGGGTTTACTCTTCCAAAAAATCACGCGGCATTGATTGATTGGATCCAGGTCGAAAAACTCAAACTCACCAAAAACAGAGGGCAAAAACAGAGGTTGAAGGAGCAAGGTAATCCACCTCCTGGGTGGACGACAGATCCGGCGAGCAAGTGTAGATCATCGCGGCCCCCGCGTCCGTCACGCATCCCGTCAACTCGTCACGCGTGGCGCCCGAGGAATTCAGCCGCGCCGCGTCCACGTGATGGCTCCGCCGCTGCTTCAAATCGTGTCCATCGTTCCCCATCGCCAAAAACTTCAAAAATGGGCGTCAAGTTTGAGACTTTGAGCATTCCTCGAATTCCTGAGTGCTCGAAAAAAACCCTGCAACTTGCAAAATGGGTGTCGGTTTTTGAGAAGAAAGTGGGTCTGCCTTTGAACGCGTTGCCTACAATAGTGAGGAGGGCGCTTTAACTGATTGCAAAACAAACAAGGAAAACGTGATGGAGCGTGCTATTCTCGGCGGAATTTCTATAACGAAACCCAATTATGCACCCGGGCGCCCACTTGCCGAGGAGATGCAGAATCATGTATGAATCCCGGCCTTCGTCACCGATTGGGAAGATTCAGCCTTGCCACGGTCATAGGACGCTCGGGACCCCTGTTACCGTGCGTGTGTGCCACGTGTTGGATGTTGATTGGAGTGGTGCGCTTACTGGGCTGGCAGTAAGGACAGAAATGCTTCCTTTGGAATTCGTTCCAGTGTTTTAAAAAGAACATGCCAAAATTGATTCAGTTTTATATTCCTTTTCTGTGCTTTCAGTTACTTTTGCATGCCAGACATACAGTACTTTTTACGAGAATTATTTCCTTTCCTATTTTAATTTTTAATTTTTTAATCTTTTGCAAGCTAATTATTTTTTTGCAAGCTAAGCATATGTTACTAAGGTATAGACACCCATAACCGGTAACGCACCCATCACAGATAAGTAGATTTCCTGGGTGCTGCGCATTGGAAAACCAGAAGCCGGTATTTATATCCAGGATATTCAGGATGCATCCTCCAATAGAGCGCGTCTGTGACTGTTACGGAATTAAATAGTCTTATGTTTGTTCACTACTCTTGTTGTTGTCGGTCATGGGTGAAGCTATATGTTGGTTATGGGCTCTGACCAACTTTTGAACAATAAAATTTGTAGTAATTCTAATTTTACTTAATTAATTTTGGAAAAAAGCTCATTCTCCATGAACCTTATTTTCCTACGCACAAAAAATAACTCCTTCTTGATAACCCAAGATATCCCATGCTGAAATGCTTAAGTTATCGGTTATAGGTATCTGTACCTTACAGTGCTTTGAAGGAGCAACTGAAGGCCCATTCACATATGGCAGTGCTTCAGCATCCGTGCGTGCGTCAGGTAACTTTGAGGGAATCTGCTGGGAAACAAGAAATATAAAATGAGAAATTACTCGAACGCATGACAAGAAGGAACGCAACGCAAAAAAGGAGCATGGCTCAACTTGCGGTAGTGAATTGTAGTTGCAGCAAGAAAAGACAAGGCTTTCAATATTTTTTTGTTTTTGAGTTTTACCTTCCTCCATTTCGGGAACGTGAACGCAAGTGCGGCAGGGGCTTGGTGTGAATAGGCCATGAGGGCCGCTTCACACTATGACCGTTCAAGTCGAGAGGCAGTGGGATGAAGTGACCAAACTTTGTTGAGAGTCCAAAGAAATTTACTGAAAATAGGCAATAAAATATAGTTTTCATTTTTTATGAAAAAACATTGACGGCCTCTCGACCATAGTTTGGGTTTCCATTCCTGCTCGACCTAAACTTCCTCTCGAGAGGGCGTCACCTTTGTCAAAAAGTGTTGCTATGTAAGCATTTTGGAGGGCGACAGCCTTCGGACTTTGGCCTCTAGTGTGAAGGGTCGAGAGGCCGAACTCTTGGTTTCTTGCAATTCGATTGGTGAAAATTGACGGCCTCTCTACCTTTGGCCATAGTGTGAAGCAGCATTGTCGACGATGTTCTTGTGGGAGAAAACACAATAAAATCTAGAAAACATGGAGGCGGTGCTTGTCCTATTTTGTTTTGTTTTTATGAAACTTCAGCCAATGGAAGGCTTAGAAATCGAGAAGACCAATTTTTCCATTGGCTGAAATTTCTCTCCTCATTACTTCTCGCCTTTGGGCCACTCCCAAAATCAGGTAAGCTTCTGGCAAAATTCGCCAGAAAAAAATTGTCTGGAAAGAGCAATCGGCATTCGGCACCTTGGAGATGATACCTGCCTCCTATTGGTATACAAGATTCCAGGGCCTCTTCAACTCTTCATGAGAATCCCGCCTGACATGTACTACACGTAGTGCGGGAACTCTGCGGTATATTCTACGTTGACTGTAATAGCATGAAAATGTACAGTATACTTGCCGGCTTGCCTACCATTGTTGCCAACTTCATTCTCTCAACAGTGTAGACTGTAGAGTTTACAAAGGAAGTGCTTCTCTTTTAGAATATGAGGTTTACCTAAGGTAGGAGCACCTAATTCCGACAGTGTACCCATTCACCGCCCATTCACATACACCAACACTGCCGCATGCATGCATTAGGTAATTTTGAGGGGATCTGTTGGCAATGAAGAAATATAAAATTAGAAATTACTTTAAATCGTGACAAAAAGGAATGTGACGCAAGAAAAGACCATGGCTTTATTTGCGGCACTGTAATGCAGTTGCAGCAAGAAACAACAAGGCTTTGAATTTATTTATTTTTGTTTCTTGATTTTACCTTCCTCCATTTCCAGAATGCAAATGCAAGTGCGGCAGGGGCTTGGTGTGAATGGGTCATCAAAATTGGAATTGTACAAATCTAATATTTAAATTCCATCATGTCAAATTTCTTTTTCAATCTACCTCTCTAGACTTTGTGCAAAAATGCTAGACCAAAAAACTGCATCATACAACTTTAATATATAAATTGAATGCATTGGCCTATTCAACAACTATTTCAAATGCAAGGATATTAAGATGTAACAATGGTACATGTTGCAACCTATGCTCTCTATACAATGGCCAATGCAGTTCCATGCCTTTAATTCCAAAAAAAATTTAAAATATTGTGAGAACCGACGTACATCATTTGCATGCTTGTCAAATTGTGAATATTTTAAAATTTATAAATGTCAACTTCCTTCAATTTTGTGTACAACAATCTAAAATGATGTATAACATGCCAAGGCAAAACTTATTTTTTTGAAGCTCTAAGAAAAAATTGAAAAAATTGAAAGTAGTTCTGAATTATATTGCAAAAAACCGAGTTTTAGACATGGCTAACTTTGGAATTCATTTTCTTTTAAATCACATTTGAGTTTTTCTTCAAACTTCCGTAGTAGTGTGTTATAAATCGCATACTACAACTTTTCCATCTTCACTTTTGGACTTTGCCCATTGATGCTCATGATACAATAGGTTGGATGGAAAAGTTTCAAATCAATACTCGGTTTTCTCTGTCATTATATGATTGTAAGCTTAAGATTTTGCCAAATATTCTTTCCCAATTTTTTTACGTTGCCAGTTAAGCCACAAGAAATAAAACACAAGAAAAACACTGCATGTAGGAGAGGCAACTCCCTCTTTGCAATGAATTTTGTACATTTGTACCCAAAAAATTATTTTTATTATTTTAAAAAAATTTGTAACTCACTATAATCAGTAAGGTAGGATGTCCAAAAACCACCACCTCCCTCAATTATGACATGTAGACTTTTGTTGTGGCCACCATAGTTGAGACCCAAAACCACCAATTTCACTATTCAAGTAGATCAATGGCACGCCAAGCATTGCGAAGAAATAGTTGGTGATTTTGGATATCATTATGAGTGAGTTAGTACCACATGGTGTGGACATGGGGAAACCTATAGGTTTGGTTTGGGTCACAGGTTCCTTTCCACTTCGGAATTTTGTATAAAATTGACAAATGCGAATTAAACATTGCAAATTTTTGCAATCCTCATCAAAACCTATTTCGAATCCGGTCATATTTTTTTTTTCGAATTTATCACAGCCAAAAATAGGCCAGATTGCTTAAGTTGGTGGTTTTAGAACAATCAACCTTATCGGAGCTCAGTCTTTCCAGCTCTGCATCTTATCAACTTCAACAAAATTCCTTTCTACCCAGCACATGAGGATGGGAATAATAAATTTTCAGTACCGGTACAGTATAACAGTAGATCTGTCATCATTCCGATTATAACAATGGTCAAAAACAGGGTTTATTTTTTTTATTTTATGGCTTTTCATAGCCAGTTTGCTAAACAAAAATCATTGGGAGAATCACTGTATCACAACATTCAATAGCCTTTGTTGAGGCTGCCTTTTGATTTCATGTTTGGATTCATCCAACTTCATCTCCCATTCTCAATGGCCACTCTAGCCTACATGACCACTTGATGAGCTTTTCTTCATTTCATTAGAACAAGGAACAAGGCAAATAATTAGTTGTAGTGGATGTACATATAAAAAGGTGGCCCATTGATTTTATTACATATGTTATCCATGATATTAGAACCAATGTAGGTTCCTCACTAGTTCCTACTAATGCTAGTTAATATTAAAACCAATGCAGGTTCCTGATGCAAGAATTAAAATAAGTTAAATATTAACATGCCATTTAACCTCTAATTGCCTAAGCGTTCATTTTTTAAACAATGTACAAATTTCATTCATAATTTCTCATCCATCATGCAATTTTTGCAGTGTGGAATTTTTACTATAGATTCTATGGGAAGTTAGCTTCATGCATATGTGATCCGATTAGAAAGGGGATAGATCTGTGAAATTTCAGTGTAAAAGTGCTTTAAAAAAATCAACTCATTAAAATTAAGCAACCAAAAAATCTCCAAAAATCACTACACTTAGAGTATTACATTTCCACCAATCACAATGAATTTCATCCGTAGATTGTCAATATCTTATTTGTAATTGAATTAAAAAATAATTTTGAATTTCACGTTTCAAATTTTATACAAAATTATTGGTAATAGGAATCATAGATTTTACCGTATGGATAGGATCTAAAATTTATAATGTAGAACTTTTATTCATATATCAAGTTCAAAATATCCATCTAGATTGCATTTTATAATGCATCTTTGCAAAACTCTCGAATTTGGAGAAGGCTTTAGGCATTTAGGGGTTAAATCAAGGTTGCCAATAATGAGCCTCGAGTTCCTTTTTAAATTAAACAATTATTGAATTAACAAGGTATTGTAGTCTACAATAAATTTTGACATGCCATTTAATCAACTCCTAGTTAGTTGCTCCTACTTAATGCCACATGCCTTCATAGCTACTATGGGATGTGGAATATCCCACATCATTTTATTGGGATATTCCACATCATTCCATTTAGGGGAGGGCATCAGTCTCAAAGGCTACTAAATGTTATGATGGCAACATAAGGGCCGCTTTGCACTATAGGTGAAGGTCAAGAGGCCGTCAATTTTCACCAATCGGATTGCAAAAAATCAAGAGTTCAGCCTCTCTACCCTTCACAGTAGAGGTCAAAGTTTAAAGGCCGTCGCCCTCTAAAATGCTTACATGGTAACACTTTTTGACCAAAGTGACAGCATCTCGAAAGGAAGTTTGGGTCGGACGGGAATAGAAACCCAATCTATGGTCGAGAGGTCGTTGATTTTCTTCATAAAAAATGAAAACTATATTTTATTGCCTATTTTCAACCCATTTCTTTGGACTCTCAACAAAGTTTGCCCACTCAATCCCACGACCTCTCGACTTGGACGGCCATAGTGTGAAACGGCCCTAAGTTAACAAGGAAAAATCCACCTCATGTAACCACCAAGGCAATGGATTGCATAGAGAGAGGAACGCGGCCCGAAGGGCCTGCGTGAATAAAGGGTCTGTTGGGGGAGACGTAGCAGACCTAGCCGCCAGGGCTAGGATTTTATATAGATGTAGCACCGGGACTTCCCAGGAGGTCACCCATCCCAGTACTATTCCGGCCCAAAGGCGCTTAACTTCAGAGTTCTGATGGGATTTGGTGTAGTAGCCTTGGTATGACCGCATCACGGCAAATGGATTGCATTGATTCCGAGTCAAGTTGGGACTTAGTGAACCACACGCAATAAATGAAAAGGTCAAAGTATTGAATGAAAAAAACACAATAGAGTTAACCGAAAAGTCAGCTCAAAGAGGAAAGTTTTAGCAAATTCCTCTTGAACTCCTCTTGAACTCCTCTTGAACTCATATTGAAATATAAATAGACCGAAAACTAGTTCAAGGTGAGTTGGGAGACAATCTAAAGCAAGCCACTGTCATTATTCTCCACACCTCGCAATGACTTCCACACCTCCTACCAAAGCTCCAAGCCCATGGCCCACAAGGGGACAAGTTATGACACGACACTATTCAACCCAAACATAGCTCAGGGGAGTTCAAAAGAGCGCTTGAAAGAAGGTTGAAAAGGCATGTTCCATGGCCTTCTTTTCGGTTAACTCTAATGTACGAAGGGTTTCAAAAAAGGCCAATATGTTGAATGAAAAATATAAGATGATTGTATAAAAAAATAGAGATTCATCTTCAGGTTTTTTGATAAAAGTAAGGGATGAAGAAGCCACCTCCTTCCTTTGCATGCGAGCTTTGTAGCCTAAAGTTAGATGACCCAAAACCCAAAAATAAACCCCTGGTCGAGAACTAGTACCCTACCTCACTGAATATTCACAGGGACGCTTTTTGGCTGTCTGATGGAGAATGTCAATGGGTTCAGTTGAATCATTCAGTTATGACTCATTTGATGCGGAATCTCATTTCTACTCAATTTCATAGATGTTGTCAATTCCCTGTACGGCAGGTACCTGACTTTTGATCCTACCTGTGTGGGTCGTATGTGCCAAAACCAAAAAGATGAACATGCTTAAAAAAAGGAAAAGTGGAATGTCCCATAACCGCTCATCTTTCACTTTGGTGTTCTCAATAATCTTCACTCAAGGAACCTAAAACTGACCATTTGTGATTCATCAAGGGTTTCTACACCAGTAAATAAGGTGGTGCTCTCTAAAAATATGCCTAGGCAAAATCACTGTGCATGCGTGGAATTGGACACTACTTGCTTAAGCATTTCCCTCTTCAGTGCCACCTTTTTTACTAGTGTTTATAGACATGGTGAAACTCCGGCTTCAAGGATACAATTCATGATATTTTTGTGTTAAAAAAACACATCAACTATGTGTCACAAGTAGGATATGGTAGATCCTTTTTTTCTTTGAAAGGGGGTGCTTTTTAGTGCCAAAGTGCACCAATAAAAAATAATTTGGCTACGAAATGACTAAAAACTCAATATTTGATCATCAAACATCTTCATTTTTTTCTATAGCATATTGGATGAAACTTCCAGATTTGAATGAAAATAACATTAAAATATGAATGAAAAGTAATTTCTATCAAAATATGGATGAATGTAGAAATATGTGGTTCTACCATATTATTTGTGTCGTCAATTTAGCACTTTGTGAAAAATGAAAAAAAAAAAAGGCTTGACATATGACATAGCATAATAGAGCAATGGGAGGCAACACCCTTTTGCAATGGAAGGCCACAGTCTAGTTACAATTAGAAATTAAGTTTACGTGACAATGACACAATAGTCCCAAAATTTGTGAAATACAAATGACATTCCTTCATTAATTTAAAAAGTGAATCTAAGTAAAAATTCATTTTTGATCCAGTTTTCAAAAGGGTGCTCCATTGAATTGCTCTATTATGCTATGGACTATCTTCTCGCTCTCAGAATTTGCATACTATTATATTTTTTATTTTTAATATTTTCATTTTCATTCATGAATATTACATGTCTATCAACCACAAGTAACTTAGTTCATAGTCAAATTTCAACATTTTCCAAACACAAAGCGATCTACCTGTTACCAAGTACCATCAATAAACTATTTATCCATGAAGGGCTTAAGGTCAGTGCTATGAAAAATAATAATGTTATTACGATGATGCATCTGCCAAAAATACACCGCCATGTTGATCACTATTGTGGACCTCTTCTCTGATTTGAGAAGCCAGCCTGCAGTTAGCGGTGGAAGAATTTTCTCTATATCTGAATTGGCCAATGCCGTGTTGTCCTGAAGGGGAACGAGTAAAATCATTGAGCTTGGTCTTCCACAATCTAACTTAGTGTAGGATGATTCAACTCTCTTATCTAATCGTTAGTGTTAGCATGGGGGTTTGTCTGCTCCCATGCCTTGGTTTTGAAGTGCACTTCTACATAATGTTTTCTGGCCGATGTTAACCCTTAAACGTACCAATCCTTTGGACACAAGTAGATGCTAGCCTCACAGATATATATTAGCATGGCTTAGATGTACATGAGGTGTATATGAGAGGACCATTGCAAGCATAAAATCTACCCAATAAATTTGACATACTTGTAGTTGGAGGCCTCTCCAAAATTATCAACAATCGGGAAGTTAAAGGGTTAATTTACAACATAATTTCTGGCATTCAATTCAAAGATTGTCTTAGCAAACAATCAATCAATCTCTTGAAGTATGGTGACTGGTGTTCAATATGAGGAATTCTGATGCTGTCTTCAGTGCTTGATAACCTGCACCATAACATTCTTAAATATGAAGGAGCAAGTCCTTTTAGTACAGTGTTATTGTAGAAGAATTATTCCCCTACAATAGCACTTCAACACTTCAAAGGTTTAATTCAAGATTTCATCCATGAGCACTTTTGCTAGGGCTCCTACCGAGTGCTAGCACAAGAGAAAAGCCTCATGTGGTTAATGTCATGGGTATGTGCAAAAACATTGAGCTAGATAATATCCAAGACATTAACCACAACAAGACACTTGCACCGTGTTTCATGTCAATGCTCCTCCCTGTTCTTTATTGTAGAAAAGGAGTCAAACCAATGTTGTGAGAATGTTCTTCACTTTTATCGCCAAAAATTGTTTCCACCGAAACTAACATAACATTCTTAATACCTCAATACTGGACCATACCCTTTAGACTATAGCACATTGTAGAGAAACTGCTAATAAAAATAATTCTACTCTCCAACCCTCTTTACTTGGACCAACTGAAGTTAGAGAATATTCCTCCGATCCCCAACATATGCTTGAGATTCCGAAGTGAACCTCAGAACCTTATGAAGCTGATGAGTTTTATTGGCTTTGACCGTAGGGAAGAGGCATTGCGAGAACACTCATTTTTTTGGGCTAAATATCACTGTAGCAAATACATTCCATCCATAATTCCATTGAAATGCATTCTCGTTCTTCACCAGTTCTATTCTGGTCAGAGCTCCTCGTAGCGTAGCTGCTTGTTTTAAAAGGAGTCAAAACTGCAAATTATTAATACATGTACGTGTACGTTGTTGCTATTCTCCAGGGGGAATCTTCGTTTGGTTGAGTCGGAGGGACAAGCAGGCCTGACATACCTCAAATGATGCTCAAAGGCCAAGCAGATTTTTCCAAATTAATCCAATATCAGAATATTCCAACGGCCTTTGCACTTTCGTGTCTTGGCCAGGCAGTTACAACTCAAATTCTGCCCCGTTCACTGGCTCATGAATGGTGTCTTCCTCCATGCCAGTCCTTCAGCCATCCCATTCAACCGTGATTTCCTCATCTCCATCTTGACTGCCCATGGAAAACCCATTTAACGCAGGCTCTTCTGATAGGGCTCTTCTGATAGCCAGGGCTCTTCTGATATGAATCTTCTGATGGAAATTGTCTGGTACCGACACCTGGAGGGATGGAAATGAAGTGAACCAGCGTGAATTTCAGGGTTGGTTGGTTTGTATTATCGGGAGTCATTAATAGTAGAAGTGCTGAAATTTCAAGCTTCATCTGTATTCTCTTCCGAGTCTGATCCGTATTCTCTTGGCACTAGAAATGAACTGAGAGTTAAATAGCAAGCTCTACTAAATGCAAAGTTCATTATTGAAAAACTGGATTTCAAAGAGTTAAGTGTATTCTCACGAACTGAGGATTGGGTGGCAATTCTAAATACATTCTCCACACAAAGTTCATCATCTCAACTCTTGATAAATTGATTTTTTTGGCACAAGAAACAAACTGAGGGTGAAGTGGTAAGCTCTAATGCACAATTCTCCATACAAAGGTTCATCATCTCAGCTCTCGATGAATTCGATTCAAGGAATTCATTAAAAAATAATGCAAAGTGGCCCTTTCAACGAGGGATCTCACGAGTTGATTTTGGTTTTGCACTGAGGGTTAAATGGCACTTTGCTCTACTAACTGCAAAGTTCGCCATCTCAACTCTTGGAAAAAGAGTCATCTGTATTCTCTTGGCACAAAAAACAAACTGACTCGGTTGAAGGGGTAAGCTCTAATGCATGTTTCTCTATACAAATTTCATCATCTCAACTCTCGATGAATTCCAGGATTTCAATAAAAATGCAAAGTGGTCATGATTTCACACTAGAAGAAATACAGGATTCTATGACTACAAGTATACGACGACTCAAATGAGTCCATGATGAGTAATGAAAATCATAATGGATTAGTTTGAGTCGTATATATACTTGGTAATCGCAGAATCCCAGATTTCTTGTAGTTTCAACAAGGGATTTTCACGAGTTGAATTTGGTTTTGCACCTTTACTAACACTAGTAGCAGAACTGTTGTTTTTCATTCTCCACTTTGTGGAAACAGTGATCAGTGATGGAATATTGTGCCTAGATTTTTGTCTTCTTGACTGTGACCGAAACCACTCACCAGCATCGAGGCAACCCATGTGCCTGGCGCGGTTTCATTCCTTTTTCATTTATAGTAAGTGAGAAACGACACAATTCCTACTAGTGTAAGTCTGTGACATACTACCGTAGAGGGCTCTAAACCCGCCGCTGTTCTAAACCCGCACTCTACCAAGGACAAACATTTTGAAATTTTGGATGTACCCATGGTGACGAGCACTACTTTAGAACCCATGTCATTTCAACTTCATAAATCATAACTAATTTTAGGGACATCCAAATTTTTTGATTCAAAGTATGTTGGTCTTTGCTTGGATTTTTCTTCCAGTTAAAAATCATGCTCAGTTCTCCCTGTGTCCTCATAAATTCACAGCCCTTAAAGTGGCGGATTTAAAACCTCCTACCTTAACCCCTAAACGTCACAGCGTCCAGAAACTGGACGACGAATGATTTCAAAGCCTTCTCACGTTCTCATCAACGCTTGGATGATACTCATCCATTTTTTTGGAGATTCTTCACCAAGTTGTTGTCCTATCTAATGGCTGGATTTAGTCATATTAGAGTACATATTTTTCTAAAATTGCAAATGTAGAAGTATGTCAAGTCGTTGACCAAGCCAAAATTGCATTGACTCTAGTTCAAAGTGGAATCGTGAAAAATGAGGTCATAAATTTAAGAAACACAAAAATTTCAAAGTATCACCACACTTAAGAGTATCTCATTTCAAACTCATTCCAAAAAAATTTACTCAAAAAATATTGAAATTTAGTTTGTAATCGAATTTAGAAGGAATTTTTAATTTTAACTTTCAAATTTTATAATTAAATATTGGTGATTGTATTAGTGAATGGAACCATACGGATGGAATCTAAAATTCAAGATCTAGAACTTTCATATGTATATCAATTCCAAAATATTCTTCTAAATGGTAGTTTATAATGTTTTTTCTCAAATTGTCAATTCCAGGGACACCCTGGTACGTTAAGGGGTTAAGTTGTTATTTCCGTTTGGTGAAGCTTGCTCTCGATTTGGGGCTGAGAGAAGAAGCCGGAGCCTCGGCGGGTGGTTTAGACTTGCGGAGCTTGCTCTGGTACTTGCACCAGATCTGGTAGGAGAGGCCCACAAACACCATGGCCACGCTGCCCCATTGCTGCGCGGACAACGCGTTGCCATTCCAAATGGAGGACAGGAGAACGCTGACGAACTTGCGCGTGGTGGTGATGGTGGTGTTGGTCAAGGCGCCGAAGCGGCTGATGGTGAGGAAGATGAAGTTCTGCCCCACGGCCCCGCACAGGCAGAACAGCAGAATGTCCCACGCTGCCTCGGCGTGGTGCAGCAGAAACCCCACCGCCGCGTAGCCTCCCCCTCCCGGCACCAAGAACATGAACAGGGCCATGTACGCTGTGCCCCATAGGTTCATCCCCATCATCAAGTGCCATGCATTTACTTTCGGATACCTGCAACCATCATCATCATCATCATCATCACCATCATCATCATCATCATCATCACCATCATCACCATCATCATCACCATCATCATCATCCAATTGCACTTCCAACACAATCAATGTCATGACATAAGTTACTCTGTAATAGCACATTCCTGACAATCTGTACCACATTCCTCAGAATACGTACACTGACATATGAATGACACTTGTTCCTTATAATCTGTACACATATGCATGACACACTCTGTAATAGTGCATTCCTCAAAATACTGGTATATGAATGACACTAGTGTTCTGTAATAGCACAATCCTCAAACTCTACACACACATGAAATGCACGCTCTGTAATAGCTCATCCCTCAAACTCTGTTCCTCATGATTGACACACTCTGCACTAGCACATTCCTCAAAATAATATGTACGCATATAAATGACACACATTCCTCACACTAGTACGGAGAAGAAATTAATTCTGAGTCACTAAAGACATGTTGTAACAAAGATTTAGTTGTTAAGACATGTTACATTGGACAAAGATTTCTACTAGTGTTAAAACTCTCTACACATATGAATGACACACTCTGCTCTAGCACATTCCTCAGAATAATACGTACACATTTGAATGACACATGTTCCTTACACTAGTATGGAGTAGAAATTAATATTGAGTCACTAAAGACATGTTTCAACGAACATTTAGTCGTTAAGGACATGTCACATTGGACAAGATTTTCTACTAATGTTAAAATTTGTACACATATGTAATAACAAATTCCTCAAACTCCGTTCAAACTCCGTACACATATTGAAGGCGCACTCTGTAATAGCATGTTCCTTAGAGTTTGTACACATGTGAATGACATTGCATAATAGCACATTCCTCAAACTCTACCTCATGATTGACACACTGTGTCCTAGCACATTCCTCAGAATACGTACATATATGAATGACACACATTCCTTAGAATCTGTACACATATGAATGACACACTCTGTAATAGCACATTTCTTGGACTCTGCACATAAGAATGACATACTCTGTAATAGCACATTTCTCAAACTCTGGACACATATGAAAGGCACGCTCTGTAATAGTATATTCCTAACAATCTGTACACATGTGAATGACACTTCGTAATAGCACATTCTTCACAACCTGAACACATATGATTGGACACCTTCCACATGTCAAGTTGTGAGCACTGGCCACATTCTTTTTAACCCTAAAGGACCAAGAAACCCAAATTGGGCCTCATGTTTTTTTGAACAATTTTGAGTAGGTCCTACATGGGCTTCTTTTTGTTCAAATTTATTTATTTTTTGACCAATACATGCAATGTTCTTGACTCATTCCAATGATATAAAATTTGGTCTCATCTTATTTATACTTTTCACAATATGATGAATTGAATTTGTCATTTCAAAACCATGAATTCTTGGTCCTTTAGGGGTTAAGATCCTTTCTTAAAGGTACTACATATAAAGAGCTGGAGCTCAACTACCGTAAAAGAAAGCATTGGTTGTGAGAGTAAGTTTTTAAGCTAGATCCATGTACTAACAAACTTTGTAATAACGTTTTGACAATTGGCCACTACAATTTGTTGAATGATTTTTTTATTTATTTTCTAATGGAATCTAGATTTCTAAACATAAAGTAGCTTCTTTTTATCAAGATGAAAAATAGCTTCTGGATTCTCATGCAAGCCAGAAAAGGAGAAGGCTGAAGGAACCTGGCAGTCAGGGAATCTTGTGTAGCATTGGTGAAACCGTCCATGCCCAGGTTGAGCAAACACAGAGTGTAACCCAAAGGTGCGTTAGGACTTGCAATCTTGCCTGGCTTGCCCGAGCTCTACACGAAGAAAAAAACCCCACCCATTTATTAGTTCACCAATACATTTGAACACTACATAGCGTTCAGATTCTACGGAAAAAAAAATTCTATTACTCCCTCAGTCCCAATATTAAGCACCCATATGAGTTTTTCCTGAAAAATAGGGCGCTGAGATCAGACTCAACGAATGCATGACAAGTCAACAAGATTTGCGGTGGCAGGTGCTCATGGGAGTAATAATTGCCTTAATAATTGCCTGATTTAACTCTCAGCTCATGAAACGGTTCGTTTATTTTGGAACAGGAACTAGGTGCATGCACACAACAATTGCTTAATATTGGAACAAAGGGAGTACATAATATAAACCGTGCACGCACATATGCAAAGACAGTACCACTGCTGAAATTTTTGTGCCGGACTCCGACCTAGTCTTTATCAATATGCGTTGGTGTGAAAGAAAATTACAGGGAAAGAAGCTGGAACATATTGAAAGAAGGAGAACTTAGGCATGATTGTCAGTTACTTTCAATGCGAACAGAGCCACGCCACCCGCCACCAAGAAGGTGCACAAATACTCTTGGATTGAGTAGTGGACTCCGTATACAATTGCTCCCATCAGCATTACTGCCATGCAACATAGGTCTAGAGTCAATATGGCAATATTCATTTAATTGAGACTTTCCACCATATTGGGACTCTTGGAAATCTACAACCGGCATAGATCCAGGGCCTCTCTTGGCATAATCCCAAGGCTAACCTCACAGGAATTTCCTTGTGACGTCCACCCCAAGGCCATGAGCTTGGCAAGGGATTATGCCGAGAGAGGCCCTGCGAGGAGGGGCCCCCGTAATGGGAGGCCCCTGTCGTCGTCCGCTAAACGCCTCTTCCTTCTAGGGCCTCTCACCTTACATTTAACACTGCTTCTGTTAAAAGTGCATGCACAAGGTGCATATCAATTTTCACTTAAAATATTTTTACATAATTGCACGATAGAGAAGTTGATGACCAACAGTCCTCTTCAATTCGCAGCATAAACTTCAAAGTTGTATGATAAGAGGGTTGGCAATCACTAATTAACCCGTGAAATTCAGAAATCTAATAAATAATTATAACTTTGTATCATAATATACACTTTTTCACATTGCATGTGCACTTTTAACAGAAGCAGTATTTTGTTGTAATTGGTTTGTTCGTAATAAAACAAGAGATAAGTGGTACCTGGAATCATCTTGGAAGACTTTGCCAGCACCTGAGGATTTAATTTGAACAGCATAAACCAAGCATATTAGAGATTGACAGCATGTTGGGAACAAGCTTCTGATACATTTATTTTCCTCCTGACCATAATCCTCTAAAATGTTATTAACAAATGTTAATAACATTTTAGAGCCATTTGCTAATTGATGAGGTAAAAGCACGTTGAATGGTGCCCTTGAAATTGGATGCTACTTCTTGTGACCAAACTACTCATCAACACTATTAACACAATCCATGTGCTTGACACTCTTTCATTTATTTTTCATTTATTTTTCATTTTTAGTAAGTGAAAAACGACACATTTCCTTCTAGTGAAACAATGAGGGCAGGTTATGTATGTCCCAAAAAAACCATACAAACCTGAGCAGGGTAGCTGATGTACTTGAGTGCAAGCATGCCACATGCAGGGCCAATGGCATTGGAAATACTGCAAGCCCAGTATGCCATAATAGGTGCTCCCGTGCCTGGCTCCCCGGGCCATATCTTCAACACTACAATCCCCCAAATTCCACCACACATGATAGATACATAAGAACTCTGGCATGAATGAAGTGTTTCATGACAATGAGCTAGCCAGTAGCCAGTGCCCACCGGACAAGGACTATTGGTGCAAGACTACTCTCTCCTTTCAGGAATAGACACTCTAGTAACTAAGAAACCAAAAAGTGTCCAGTAACGAGGATACCACACATGCATGAAATCAAACCAATATCAACCAGTGTAAATGTTGGTGGGAACTCCACGGTGAGCGCTGATTTTATTTTTTCAATTTTTCAAGGTAGCCTACTTTTTTCATTATATTTTGGTGATACTTGGTGTTACCATGATGATATTTGGATAATACCTAGGAAAAATTTGGCTATTCACCTAATTTTTTCCTAAGTATTTGACTATTATTCCTTTCATATCTTTAAAAAAACCTTCATTAAAATTAGCCACTATATTATTTTCAAGCTGGAAAAATCACTGATGATGAGGTCTCAATTTTGGATGACCAAGTCATAGTGCAATTCAGAGTTGCTGATGATTATTATTATTGTTGTTATTGTTATTGGAAACAGGGTTGAAGGGTTGGAAGGATGCAGTATGTACTCACTAATGAATGACCAGACGAAGCATACAAGGCATTGAGCCAAGTTGAGAAACGAGAGATGATCAAATCGCTGCTGATCCTTTCCATACTTTGTTGTTGATCTGGAAACAGTACATCCACCATGGGAAAATTGTCACAGGCAATTGGATTAAGCGGTCCAAATTGGGTTCATGTTTTGTTTTTGCACTTCGGGTACACTGGTGGGAGATGCCCAGGCAAATGGTCAACACTTGCCTGGGCAACATTGTCTAGGCATCTGTCTCTGCACTGCCACCTTTTTTACTAATGGTATGTCATGAAGATTTTTGGTTGTTCAATTTGATTTATTTTTTGACCAAGACATACAATGTTCTTCATTGAATCAGATGACATAAAATTTAGCATCGTTTGAAATGTATTATCAATGATGTTATCAATTGAATTGGCAATTTTCAAATCATGAATCCTTGGTCCTTTAGGGGTTGACATAATAATTCATACACAAAAGCCTTATGACGTACATTTTTTCTTGTAACAATCCTTGAGTGATGTACGCCCCATAAATGGCTGCCACACAAAAGAAAAACATGCCCACCTTGTTGGCCTCAACGATACGAGTGGCGCCACTAGAACTTGAGCTTTCATTGCGACTTGGTATTGCAACTTCAAGTTCCCCTTTTCCCCTAGACGGTCGGCGCCCTCTTGGTAGCATTCAATTTCTAACTCTATCAACTCTATTAGACCCTCTTTGGCCACTTTGTCACCTCTCACACTCTCTTGTTTGCGGTGCTTGAAGTATTCAACCTCATTTACAAACAAATATCACGTTCTAGGCTCATATTGTGCCAATACCATCTTTTGCACGTAATCATTATTGTTATTTTCTATTGCAGCACTTAATGACTTAGGCTTATCTCACTTTGGACTTTACAAAATTATTTCTTGTGGTATTCCTTGAGCACTTTGTAAAGTTGAAAGAATTCATCCATTTTTGGTTATGCTGAGTTGCTCCACTTTTGAAGGTCTTGTTGAGAGACCTATCCGTGTTTGATCTATATTTGAAAAACTTTATGTAAGGCACTAAGACATCTCGTGGTTAAAATCTATGTTTTTGCTCAACCTCTGTTCCAAAATTTTCACTCTTAGTCATTGACAACATTGGTCATCAAAACTCATCACAATTTTGAGCCATGAAAAGTCCTCTACTTGTTAATGAATGACGCATCATTCAAAACCTAATCGAAGCATATTTTGTGATATTAACTCTTTTATTCAATATGGCAAATTGCACCATGGAGGTGAAGCGAAGCAACTATCTGTGGAAGGTCAAGAGGCATGAGAAGCATTGAAGAATTTGAGTCTCTTAAACCTTTGAGTAGTAACGCTTGCAATCCCAATGGTTGTGGAAGGGAACACACAAGAAAATGAATGTCACAATCCAACATTAAATATTAGGGTTTTACATTAAACTCTATGTGCATAAGATTATTATAAGATTTTTAAAATATGGAGTGTGTGAATTTGAATGTTTTTGATAAATTATCCAAAGAAATGTCTACCTACAATGATTAAGCAAAAACAAGTTAGGAGACAAATTAGAAAATATTGTGGAAAATATGATGTACCTCTTCAAGGACTAAAACCTTTGGTTTTTTAAAAAGATCATCCTCAACAAATAAGGATTTTTTTGTACAAAATGAAAAACTGCATAGTGCCTTGCAACCAAATAGTTGTTTATGGCATCACTATTAGAAACACCAAATGGGGGTGCAATATATAATGTACAATTTTGTGGTGGTTGGAATGTTTGACATACAAAATTTCCTATTCATTATGTTAAATCACGCTTTTCAAAGCAAGGCAATGAAATTGTATGATGCATTTTGGCTTAGCACTTGAAAAGTTGGTTTTACAAAAACCCTAGAATGATTTGATTTCTAAAAAACCAAGAGATTCAAATTAGGCCGAGTATTTTTCATAACAATTTGTGTAAGTTTTTTTTTTTTTTTTTTTTTTTCTTCCAATTTGCTTGTAAATGTATAGTGTTCTTCACTGATTCTAGATTCCTAATGATGTAAAAGTTGGCTCCATTTAAATTATACTCAGTATTTTTACAATATAATCAATCAAATTGGAAATTGAAAAACATAGGAAAGACAACACCATGGCTGCTCCAACAAAGAAAAAACTAACTCAACGGAGAAGACTTGGACCTGAAGCAAGACTTAAAAGGATCAAAGCTAAACAACAGTTACTCTCAAAACTTTAATTCAACATCATGATGCAATATCTTATTGTATTTGGAAATTCGTAGTTCTATAGGTAGACCTAAAATTTCTTTTTTGATCTGTGGAAAGACTTTTTATCAATTTCTTTATTGTGATTGCATTAAAAGTGATACAGACAACGTGAAAGAGTACTTATGAAAAGAGAAATGCGTAAAGCCAAATTGCAAAGGCAACGGGAAGAGAGAATGAATAAAATACAAGAGCAACAACAAAGAAGGCGAACACTTATAGAAGAAAGGAGAGCAGCTATCAAAATGAAGAGGCACCAACAACGATTGAGAAAACAACAAGCAAGACAACGAGCCAAAGTACTCAAAGCGCAAAAGAAATTGGATAGGTTGGCAACTATTATGGAGGCTCGGGAAGAAGCAAAAGAGAAGGAAAAGAAAAAAGCTTATGATGAGTTAATGAGATTGAAAGAAAAGAAAGAGAAGGCGAGGTCTAGGAAAAAAAGGTGCAAAAATGCCGACAAAGCTTGGATTTGTTAAAATGAAGTTTTTTAAGGCCAACAAGCCTTGATTACTATACTTCTAGCACATTGAAGGTTTTAATTCAACAAGTGAACAATAAAAATAACTTGCAAAGAAATAAGAAATTTGATATGCAATTCTTTGGACCTTGTTGCAATAAAGATTTGATAAAAAGTTTTTATACTACAGATTGAAGAAAAAGATTGATAGAACACTACAATGCATTACTAGTCTTGGAGTTGAGACATCTTTGCCAATGTGATAATAATGCATGGTGTTTTATCATAAAATATCTTCCAAAGATTTTCAAGGAAAATTTGTGAGTATGGATCATCTACATATGTGTGTAGATTTAAAAACATAGCAGTATGTATATGGGGCTATCGCTCCAATTTCAATTGGAATTCAATGAGATGTAATAAATGAAAGAAGATTTCAACGGGAAGATTGGAAGAGGGGCACTCAAACCACACAACAAAGAGTGTGATTCAATGACCATCTTTTCTATAATTTAGGAACCCTCGTAGCTCTTCAATGGCCCTATTTACAAGTCTATAATTTTGAAGTTTTCAATCCGATTCCGAGTCGGATATATATCCTTTGCTTTTCTTCCCTTCCATTTAGGTTTCCTTCCACTTAGGTTTTTGCAGTGTACAAATACCCAAACGCACCTACAATGTTTCAAGCCTTACTCGCTACATACAAATGGAGTGATATATGACGTAACATTTTGTACTAATATAGTATGGGACCTCAAAACACTATTGATGACCTAAAATATAGGAGCAAAAGAAAGAATCATCTTTTGTGACGCAATGAAGTTAAGCCACGTCATCTTTTTAAAGGATCATTCATTCCTAGTACATACTTGGGTTCCAATGGCCCTTTGTTTGGTGGGTACTAGATCAAGGATCATTCATTCCTAGTACATGCTTGGATTCCAATGGCCCTTAGTCTCGTGGGTACTGGGTCATTAACATTACAAATAGACACTTCATTCACGCTGGCCTTGAAAGAGGCTAGAATTTCTATCTATCTATCTATCTACATACTTGGGTTTTCTTAAAATTAAAGGGACGCTTCTTTCTTGCTTATTAAAATAAGTGTTCAACCCCCACTCCTATAGGGTAAGAAAGTAACCTAGTAAATTTGAAGTCCCTATAAGCGTTGAATTGACGTTCCAATCCCTTGTTGCATGCAAACTTCAAGATCACTCATTACCACATTATTACAATCTACACAAGTTTTGAAAATCACTCATTGTCTAAACAACTTTGAAAATTAGAAATTGGGCGTGGTCTCATTTTGAAAATAATTGCAAGAGCTTCAATTTGATACCAAACTCAAGTCTTAAGGTTTCCAATTGCGTCCTTTCAACATCCGCACCCTACTTACCGCTGAAAGCACATGTTCATTGAAAACCGGATGACAAGTGTTTGTATTTGATGTTGAAATTTGAAGGGCCATGAGAGAGCCATAGAATATGTACAGTGGGGTCCAACATGGAATGGCGTTTTTGGTTTCGCAGTGAGAAAAAGTTCAGTACTTCCAACTTTGAAAGCCTCCCGAGAGCTCAAAAATTGGTATTTTCCCACAAAATTTTTACCAAAGCATTATCTCTAAGTTAATTATATGCATACAAAATTTCAAGGCCAGAAGATGCACCGAAAAAAAGTTATTCAAAATCTACCAACATTGGTAGCTATGGAAATTTTTTCACTGCTGCCAACTTTGACAGCCTCCCAAAGATTGAATTAATTTTTTTTTGCCATGAAATTCTAGGAAAAAAAAACTCTTTATGTTAATGAAAAATGATAAAAATTTCAAGGCCAAAAGATTAATACAAAAAACGATATTAACAATCTACCAACATGTGTAGTTGTGGGAAACAATGGGGGAAACTACACACATTGGTAGATTGTAAATATTTTTCTTTGTATAGATTTTTTGACCTTGAAATTTGGCATGAATGTTTTTGTCATAAAGAGCATGTTGTACCAAAAATTTCATGGTAAATAGACAATTTCTCAACCGTAGGGAGGGTGTCAAAGTTGGTAGCAAAGTTTCCCCCATTGTTTCCCACAACTACACATGTTGGTAGATTGTCAATATCTTTTTTTGTATTAATCTTTTGGCATTGAAATTTTTATCATATGTTATTAACATAAAGAACTTTTTTTTCCAAGAATTTCATGGCAAAAAAAAAATAATTCAATCTTTGGGGGGTTGTCAAAGTTGGCAGCAGTGAATAACTACCATTGTTGGTAGATTTTGAATAACGTTTTTTTGGTGAATCTTTTGGCCTTGAAATTTGGCATACATATAATTAACTTAAAGATAAGTCTCTGGTAAAAATTTCGTGGTAAAATACCAATTTTTGAGTTCTCGGGAGGCTTTCAAAGTTGGCAGTACTGAAATTTTTCTCACTGCGAAACCAAAAACGCCATTCCATGTTGGACCCCACTGTACACAATATAGTGATATCTGAATATGTGCCTTTGTAGATGATTGAAGGAAGGGTTTGGTATCCTAGATTGATGTACAATAATGATTACCCATGTATAGTGATTGTGGTTGGTTCACGGACTATATACATATACATATATATATATATATATATATATATATATATATATAGGAATAAATAGCGGTTTAAACTTTAAAGGTGTGGAGACGATATCGGTAGTTAATGACACCAAGTTTTGTATGTGATGATAGAGTAGTCAACGGGTGAATTGAAACGAGAAGGGTGATAAACCACTTGGAGTTAAGATAACTATATCTAAAAGCAACCATTTCCTTAAAGCGTCCATTGTTCAATCTTTCATACTAAAGTAGATATAAAATATGTTGAAATTGCACTAAATATTTATTTTTTTCAAGATTTTTTTCTTTGGAGCCCTCATATGCACAATGAACTTATAGAATACATAATTTATATTCATATTGAACATGATTCAATTCATCATATGTGCTTCCAAAATTTGTTTGACATCTGTTTTCAAGCTTTACTATTAGTAACCTTTTTTTAATATTTCAATTTAAAACTTTGGATTGAAATACCTAATAGAACTATGGAGGGCTGTACCAAATTAGAACTTAAATATATGAATTTGTAGTCGTTATTTATGGCCTTTGACCATGAAAATTGTAAATTCAGCACTAAGGATGACTTTAATGATTTAGTTTACCGTGCTTTCATCCTAAGGCATACTCCAATTTATTCTTGGTACTTTCAGGAAACAAGAATAATTAATATTTCTTGCATTAAAAGAAAACTTTGCATATCTTGTTCTTGAGTTCCAATTTTTATGTTTCTCATATTTTTTAGCACAAATAAAGAGAGAGGCAAAATACAAATACAAACCAACCCCACCAGGACTAGCAAGGTTGGGAGACATTTAGACATCACTAATAGAACTAAATCTAAGACCTATAAGATTCTAGTGGGAATACTCGCCGTCCCACTTAGCGAAAATCCCCTTCTTGCTTTCAGTTCCATTCAATTCTCAAGTTGTTGACCATTCATGTATCAAAAGACACATACGGTAGTCTATGTCGATTTTGTTTTTTTTGTTACATGGTACATCTATCATTATGCAAAACCAAAAGTTTTCAAAAGTTGTGGAATAGTAAACTCATCCTTCTTTATTGTAAATGGAAAAAAATTAGAAAAAAGAAAGAAAAAAGAAAAACGTCAAAGAGATTCATTGTAGAGAGTATGCATGATGCTTAGAGTGTGACTTCTTGTTTCTTTCCCAACGACGTTGATGATGCTAAAAAAGACACTACATTCTTTTTGGTTCATGGACACCAAAATACTGGACCAACCTTACTGAGTTGTTACAAGGTGCAATTCCCAAAGAAGAGTCTGTTTAGGCCACGGGGCCTACCAACAACACTCTCACGGACAAATGAACTCTTTTATTCACGTCGGTTGTACTACCATATATATATATATATATGCAATTCTCAGCTGGGAACTCAAATCTCATCAAGGCAAGCCAAAATGCAAACATTAATAAGGTTGGGTAACCTATTACCACCAACTTAAGCAATCTGGCCTATTTTTGGCAGTGCTAAATTCTCAAAAAAAATATGACTGCATTTGAAATAGGTTTTGATGAGGATTGCAAAAATTTGCAACATCAAATTCGCATTTGTCAATTTTATACAAAATTCCAAAGTGAAAAGTAACCTTTTACCCATACATCACATACCAATTTCCTAAGTTCACACTTTGTTGTTCCTAGATCCGCTCATGAGCTAACCCAAAACCACCAGCTATTTCTTCGCAATTCTTGGCATGCCATTGGTCTATTTGAATAGTGAAATTGGTGGTTTTGTGTCTCAATTGTGGTGGCTCCAAGAAAGTTGTACATGTCACAATTGGGGGAGGTGGTGGTAATAGGTTATCCAACCCTAGAAAAGGTGGTGGTGCTCCCTAAGGACATGTCCATGCAAAATCACTGTCCATACATAGAGTTGAGCACTACTTGCCTGGGCATCTCCCTTGACAGCACCACCTTTTCTATTAGTGAAAACTAGGTGAACTAACTGATGAAATTATTCTTCTACAGCTTGGTTCCAGGAAATTGATTTTCAATGGCCATTACTTGAGGGCACAATTTGTACAGATTAGTGTAATTCTTATTGTATGACACATTCCATGTGATTTCCATGACTGACTTTCTGAACCTTCTTTGCCAGAAGAGAGAAAAACAACCCTAGTTCTTCTATAAAACCTGCTTACATTAACCCTTTAACGTCCCGATTCAACACTGTTTTCAAAGATTTGTTATAAAATGGTTGATGAAAAACGGAAATGGAGTTGATGTACAAAACAAAGTTGTAAATGTCAATGTGTAGATAACATCCGTACGGTTGGATTCATCATATTTATTATTAATATTTTTAAAGTAATTTTGCAAGGTTTTCTCTTGAAATTCAATTAAAAATCCAAAATTAACACAAAAAAATTTAAAAATATTGTAATGAAATTAGAATGACATGCACTACGAGATGGTATGGTTTCCATTATTTGATTCTACTTACTATGGAAAATCATATTTAAGGTCTTTCTTTTTGAACTAAGATTGAAACTTGACATTAATCACTTTTGTAAATATTCAAAAATTCACGTTATCTTATTTGGAAGATCTATACCGTACAAATGGTACTCAACTAGCACAAGAATGAAAAAAAATAAAAAATGGATGAAAAACATCCGGTACCTACAAAAAACGAGCTGCTGAAATTCATCCGGCGTCCAGAATCTGGACGCCGGCACGCTAAAGGGTTAACCCCTAAATGTCCACAACTCTCTCTAGATTTGGAGAGTTGCAAAGATGTATTATAAAATGCAACTGAGAGGGATATTTTGCACTTGATGTATGAATAAAAGTTGTACATTATGAATTTTAGGTTCTATCTATACGATTAGATATGTGATTGCAATCACCAATATTTTTGTATAAAATTTGAAACTTAAAATTCAAAATTTCTTTTGTAATTTGATCATGAATAAGATATTGAAAATATGCGATTTAAGTTTTTTGTGAAGGGTTGAAATGTAATACTCTAAGTGTAGTGATTTTTGAAGATTTTTTGGTTGCTTAATTTTATGAGTTGATTTTTTCAAGGGAACTTTTGAACTAAGATCTTAGAAATTTTTGGTGAATCACTTCAACATGAAATAAAAATGAACCAAAAATTAGTCTATGACGAGTTGGGAGACAATCTAAAAAAAGTTCTTGTTATTATTGTATTCTCCATACCATGTTGTATTTCTCACGCCTTCCACCAAAGTTCCTAATCCATGATTCACAAGGGGACAATCTATGACAAGACACTATTACACCCAAGTATAGTTTAAAAGGGAGGTTAGAAGTAGAGCAAAAGCGGAAGGTTAGATGGCTCTCTTTTTGGTTAACTCTATTACACCAAAGCTTCTAAGGCTTTTGCATTTGGAAAATAACTCTTTCATCCACAAAAAGATTGTACAATTAGGGCCGCTTCACACTTGGCCAAAGGTCGAGAGGCCGTCAATTTCCACCAATTGCTATATCATGTGGCATTATTCTCATTATGCTCCCACATGGTGATTCTCTTAGTAGATTTTTGTAGCAAATTGGCTATAAATAGTTAGAAAAACCTTGCATTAGAGGATATTTGAGCTCTAAAAAGGGCCCTTAAGGATTGACAAAGAACCCCATTTTATTGATGTAGGCTTAGCTAAGTGAGTACCAACGGATCCGTCTCTATCTTGTATGAAAGACTAAACTAGAGAACAATGAGTGCTACCGCTAAAGAATGACTCACCTATCAACTCCCTCCACCATGCTTTGAATCATCAGTACCATACCACGGAGTACATGGGCACAAATAGGGGAAATGTTCTCGTCCTTCATCTTTGAAGTACTAATTTAAATAGAAACCAAGGTGCCCCACACAAGCTTCTTAAGGACCCTATTTAGAGCTCAAATATCCTCTAATGGTCCACATCCTTCATCTCAATGTGTAATCACTTTCCTCCCTTGTAATGGTCACTTTGTCGCACCATCCCAAGCTGGAACTGTTTTGCTGCTTGTCCGTCTCTCACGCGCCACGTGTCCACCTTTCACTCCTCGCTAGCTTAGATTTTCGTAGCCATTAGATGCTAGTTCTAGATCGGAGGGACCACATTGACCACGTCGACGATCGACCTGCCCTCACTCTCTGCTGCTGAGTAACGTGGAGCTTTGAGTACTGGAAATGAGTGGCAACATTTGACAGGCCCTAGAGGATCACGTCATCTAATGTCACCATCTTTGACAACTCGTTCTGAACAACAATAGGGTTGTCAAAGTGCGAATTTTAGCGTGAGCTTTTGAAACTTTCGTAAGAGCATACTCAATAACAACCATTCTCACACCCCATACTCTACTTTTGGATGATAAAGTACATTTTAGAGTGTAAAGCTTGGTTTAGAGCATTTATTGCTTACTTTTCATCCAAATACTGGAAGGTGGAGGTATTTGGAGGGTGGGAGGAGATGCTCTAAGGAGTCTAAGTATAGTTTGCTCACATCAAATATTTTGTCCTACTCTCTCACAAGACCATGCTCTCACTGTACGTAGTTAAGTTTAGAAAGATTATTCTCCAAGATTGACGGCCATTATGATTGTTCCATGTAGTAGCAAAAGTGGTAGTATGCAATTGATCGATGCACTCTATTCGGGGCACGCTTGGTGGTTGTTGCTGGGGAAGATTTCATTTCTCACACTCCATCTTAGATGTGAGTTTGGAGTGTTAAGGTGTCGCTGCTAGCCATGTGCTCAAGCACTAGTGTCATTTTTCATTCCCCACTTTGTGGAAACAGTGAACAATACTGGAATATTATACTTATATTTCTGTCTTCTTGTGACCAAAACTACTCACCAACATTGACACAACCCATGTGCCTGGCGCGGTTTCATTTCTTTTTCATTTTTAGTAAGTGAAAAGCGACACATTTCCTACTAGTGAAGCGAGCTTGTGAACAAGGATGTGGCCCCTGTGGACTCCTGAAGGATGATCGCAGAACCCCACAGTTTCAATTCGCATGCACAAAACAACAGATTTGGTGAGAGTCCCAGAGTTGAGAGTCTCCCCTCGGACACCTGTAATAACATCACAAGTCTTGTCCTGATTTTTTCTAGTTGTCTGGGAATCACCATTCCTGATGCCTTCGGCAATCTCAGGTACTGTATCATCAACCACATCGGAAAATTAGGATTTCTAGAGCTCTTCACGAGCATTGAATGCCACTTTTGAGTCAGCATGCATAGAACTTGAACGAGAGTCGATTGCATGCCACTTGGAGAGGTATAAGCCGCAAGAGCAAGCTTCTTCAAGAAAAAACGTGGAAGAAAGTACGGAACCTGGCGAAGCGGAGAATTGATTACAGTGACATCAATGCTGGGAATGCGAAACAACCTGGGCCAGCTTTAGCGATTTCTATTATTAGGAGACTCACATTTCAGTTGGCTACACTCACAAATATAACTGACTCGAAAGACTTCTTCTTCCTTTTTCACCGAATCCGAAATGTTGAAGCTTTCTAGCGATGCAGTAAGTTATTAGATGAGGGGCTTACTTTGAGGAGGTGAGAGCATGGGCGCGCACCAATGTTGCCTGTTGACCACAGTCCACAGATGCAGGAGTAGTTAAGATTTGCGGTCTAGAAACTTGATCCATGCGAGCGCAGTTCTTAGATCCAAATGCACGGTTTTAGAAATACGATCCCAATGTGATTCTCGAAGTATGATCCCAATGTGATCTAACTTACATTTGGATCTAGTAATCCTGCCCAAGAGCACAAATCTTATTTTCACCTGCATATCATTCAGTATGTACCCTTGTTAACATTCCTCCCTCGGGAAGAGAGTCTGCCTGCCCTTGCCGTGATCGTGTCGAAATCCATAGACAGTACAGAAAAACTTAGAAGCAAGGTGGTGGAATTCGTTCTGAATTTCTAGAAGCACCAAAACCAGCCTCTGTAAATTTTGTTCGAGATAGTGAATGACGGTCTTTTATTCTTTTTTATTCATTTGAACAAGAGGATGAAACCTAGTGTATTAATGAAGAATCATACACACTGAACCAGAGGTGAATGACAGTCTTTGAGATCCGCACTGAAACATCAAGAGATCGTTGTTGGAAGGGTTTTGTACCTAGCACAGTTTGTGTATCTTCCAGAGAGGGAGCTCTTAATCTTTCCTGTCAGGCTCCATCCACGCTGCAGAGTGAATGATTGCGTATCTCCTGCAACAGAATCCAGTGTAGATGGCTACTCTCCTCTATTACTTGGTCATTCGAAAGCTGACTGTGGCGAAGAAAACGTTGAGATTCCAAGACATGGGGCTTCCAAGCCTGTGCTCATGGCGAGACTCTGGAAGTGGGTCGGAGTCGGGGGAAGAGGAGGAAGAGTTAGTGCACCTGAGTGGCGTGTTCTCGTTTCGTTTGGAGGAGTTGCTGCGAGCCTCCGCGTATGTGCTGGGAAAAACCGGCCTGGGCATTGTGTACAAGGCTGTGCTGGACGAAGGCATTGTTGTTGCTGTTCGAAGATTAGGTGCCAATGGTGGTGAGCACCGCCGGAAACAGTTCGAGGCTGAAGTGAAGACCATTGCTCAAGTTCGCCATCCCAACGTCGTCTGTCTGCACTCGTTTTCCTGGACCACCGATGAGAAGCTGCTGGTTTATGAGTACCTTTCCAATGGCACCTTGGAAAGAGCTCTCCACGGTAAGAAGAAATAAATGTTCCATAGTCCTTTCGTTTCCTGCATTCACTATTGCACAACCGTAGAGAGTTTTGGTCATAACATTCAGTAGCCTTCCAAGCTGCCTTTTATTTTCATCCACCTTTATATATGGAATGACCAGTGATTTGCAATTGAATGAACTATTGAATCAAATAAAAAATTACAAAACACTATTGAGTGTGATTGAGTGAGTGCTTTTGATTTCTGCTCATTATGATTGATTGCTCTTGCTTAATGCCACATGCCCCATAGCTACTGATGTGTTGTGGAATATCCCACATCATTTCATTTGGGGATGAAATGATGTGGGATATTCCACATCATTCTGTTGGAGGAAGGCAACACTCACAAAGGCTACTGAATGTTATGGTTGATGTCTGGTCATATCGTTAAAATGGCGTATTTTAGAGCACATAGCTCTAAACGGTTCGAACGATCTGGGAAAAAGTGCCAATTGCTGGAAATATTGCCATTTTAACAAAGAAGACGATGTGAGAAAAGTAACACACCTTGGTATTGGCACATACTCTGAATATTGATAACGGAAGCTGTCCTCGTACCAAGTCTGTGTGATGAAGGCTTGATGTGAGAGTTGGCGCTTGCTTGCAGGCAGATCCGAGAGATCCAAGGGATTTCTAACGTGGGAGGCGAGGCTGCGAATTGCACAAGGAGTTGCCCAAGGTCTTGCACACATCCATGAGTGCAGCCCCAAAAAGTACATCCACGGTGACATCAAGCCTGGCAATATTCTTCTGGATGCATTCCTGGAAGCTCGAGTTGCCGATTTTGGGTTACAACGACTGCTCACACTCACGGAACCACAGTTAATTGAATTCGGAAGTGCAAGAGGTGAGAGTGGTACCTGACTTCCAGCTCTACTTTGTGGAGTACATGGCCAATTTCATAACACAAAGTTAAGTATATGTGAGCCTAGAGTTCACCCTTAACCCCTATGCGTCCACAGTGTACTTTCTGTAGTGGAAGAAAATTGGACCCCCTGCTGCAAATCATCTGTCTGTGTGAAAATGACTAACCTTCAGCTTCACACAACCGACACTGTTGATCTCGTAGTATGACAGAACGAGAGCTTCAAAATGTTAATATTATTGCAATCAGAAAACCGAGGTAAAATGAGAAAATGCCACCGTGGCTAAGCTCAGTGGGCGTTTAAGACCCCTTAGGGGTTAATGAATAGTGACCTTGGATACCTTTCTGTTCAAGTATTTGAAACAAAGGGAGTTGTTAGCACAAATTGGCATTTGATTCTTGGGCCTCTACTGTTTGGTCTTAGAGCCTGCGTAATTTGCATGAATTGCAGAAAGGAGGTCAACTAATCCACCATGCTTGATGGGAGTGTACCAAGCTCCCGAGGCAATGAATGCAAAACCACTCACCCAGAAGAGCGACGTATACTCGTTTGGCGTGGTGTTGCTGGAGCTTCTCACAGGCAGGTCTCCTTTCCTGCAGCTTGCTGCTGGAGATCTTGATCTCGTGTCGTGGATGCGCGCCGCTCTTCAGCAGAAGAAAGCTCTCGCTCAGATAATCGACCCTTGCTTGCTGAAAGGCAGCAATAACGAACAGAGCAAAATGATAGAAACTTTGCAGGTAAGTTGCAAATCCTGCAACTCTGGTACCTACCAATTGGTACTTTTTCCAAACTATCTGGAACCTCAGATATATGTAAGTCCAAATTTTTCAAGTGTACTTGAATGTCACAGTTTTGGCGCTATGAGAAAACGCCATAAATTTTAACACTAAATCTTCGGTTGCATCGCAGGTAGCGTTGGCGTGCATAGCGATTAACCCTGATTCTCGGCCAAAGATGAAGCAAGTTGCGGAACTGTTTGAACTCCTCGCAAGTTCATGACAGGAATTGAAAGACCATGTTTCTATCTAAGTAGGCCCTCAACAATACATCCTGTGGCTCTCAGCCACTGTACGGCAAAATGGTTCATCGGCAGACAATTGTTAAAAAGGAATCAGGCTCATTATCTGGTGTCAATCTCATTGGAATTCAATCCCTTGTGAGATCATGCCCTTACCTGGTTGGCAGCTGAAATCACCATCCGAGCTGCTTGGCATCTTCAATGCTGTACTCCTGTTATAGCTACACTCTTCTGTCTACTCATCAAGGCATTAGTAGATTCTAATGAAGTGGATGCAAGGTGATTGGTGCTATAAAAAATCAATTGAAATGAAATGGCCCGCCCTAGATAGACTTACGAGTGTAGCGGACTGTCTAAATGGAGGTGGCTCAATCATAATCTGAGCAGTACCGTCCCATTAACATCAAAGAAGTGCAGGTTCAACTTTCTGAATTAGAGTATACCTGTAAAATAAGACTGAGTGACGCCATCGTAATGCTGTCAGATCGTCCCTCTTGGGCGACATTACAGCAACCCAATTCATTTGATTACTTCCGTACATGGTTTATCGTTGAACTCCCAAAAACGTTGAGGGTTGTTTCAATGTCCTCTGTGAAACAGAAATTGTCGAATTCACGTGATTCATGATCACCCATTCCTGTGTGTTACACAGCCATTTTCTGTCTAGCGCTTGTTGAGTTTTTCTTCACAGGAACTTTCATGATGAGAGGATTTATATATCCATGGCACAGTTCTCCCTTTGCCAGTTCAATATTCTGCAAGCGGCTGGGTTTTCAGGATACGAATTCAATGGACGGTGATCGAAGTGCTGGCTTATGGAGCTATTTCTTCTTTTTTGGTGGAGGTTTAGGGGCCATATCTTCCGTTTCCTGTAACCACACATCATTCATAATCAGAAACCAGGTGTTTGCTATAAGGTAAACCACCCTATTTGTGCCACTTTGTGATCACTATGTATCAATGTCTCACATTAAAAAAATTAATATGTACGCTATTGCAATGAGAATTTGGGAAGCCATTACCCTTGGTACTCTTAAACACTTACCATCCCCTTTGACATGCTTGTTTAGAAAGTTTGGGAGCATAAGTGTACATGGCTTTGCATGCTACTTGGGGGGTAATGGTTTCCTGGGCGTCCAGTTGGTACATAGTAGCACAAATAGTGTGACTTCCCAAATTGTGGCACAAATAGGTTGGCTTACCATATTGGAAAGCCACATGTTGAAGGCTTATCCCTTAAAGGACACACCAAGCCCCATATGCTTTTTGGTATTTTGAGAGAATCCTGCTCATAACTTCTACTCCGTTGAATCAAATGGGGGTTTTTTAGATGCCAAGATGAGCATATTTGAGGGATCTATATATTTCTAGAATAGAACCACAGTAAATTAAAAAGAGAATCATGCTGAAAACGGAGATTTTGGGTGTGGCCATGTCCTTTAAGGGTTAAGATGATTTTTTGTTTCAGTGATCTGGATTACCTTGGTACAGACATAGATGTAATGCCAGTCAGGGTCATCCAGGTTGAACTGAGGGCCGAGTGTGTAATCATCCAACATATACACTGGCTCCAGTACGTCTCGTGGTGACGGCTTCAAGGCTTTAGACGAGCCAGGCCTTGCTGTGCACACATGCTCAAGCCGTTATGAGCAACAACACAGAATCAGTATTAGCACTTTCAGAATGTAACAACATTTTTGTTCATCACTCACAAAAATTAAGGTTCAGTAAAATCTATTACATTATAATATGATCTGATGTTAAAATATTTCCCCCACTCACGCAGAACATGTACAAGGATTGAAGACCACGGAGTCGCCGCAGTCTTGAGCCAAGGCATGCGTATTCGTGGATCCCCGTACGTAATCTGATTGAGCATACAAAATTATCAATAATAAAAACTCATTGTTGACTGCAACTCTGTGTACAAATAATACTCGAAAGATCAAATGTCAAGCAACTAACGAATTTTCAGTAGAGTTACTTGAGCAACCCTAAATTGCTGATAGAAAAATGTTTGGAAGCAATGAAGATGAGTAAACAATGCCTTGAATTTTCTTTAAAACATGCAAAAATAAAGCAGAAACCGTAACTCATGAAGTAACAATTGAAGTAATTTTTGACCAATTTTTTAAAAAATCGAACAAGGATTGATGGTCTACTTTTAGCAAAACAGTCGAGAATTAATTAAATTTGAGAACTTCTAAGCCACTCGCAAATTGCCTAGAGGAAATTGGTACGTACATTTATGTATTTGCATCCAACCTTCATCACCCTAAAGAGAAAACACAAATTCCCCGTCACATCCCACATTACAATTATCAGAAAAATCTTCAAATTATCAACACTGACTACATACAAACAAAGCTCACGTTTTATCATCATTCAAAACTACACAAAATCCCTAGACAACATCAACTGAGTTAAAGATAGTAATCCATTGACAATGAAAGTAGTGACCTCCGGATTTCACCAAGAACAATTCCCACATTAGTCTGTGCATCAGCTGCGCACTGGTGTCAATCAAAGTTCAAGTTGCCAACACAAATTTGTCGGTCAGCTGCACACCTAGAGAAAATATGTTACCTTCACAATTGCAAAATTATTTACTGCTATCATGGAATTGAAGCTGATCGTCACTGTGCTACATTTCATTGTAAAAAGGCCAAGAAGAAGCTGAAGAATAAGAAGTATGAAGTGAAAAGGAACACGTCTGCCTTGGTCTAGGGATTTAGTGTTCAGTGATGTGAGACATCGAGTTGAAATAGCCAGCTGACACTCACCAAGATAGAGTCAAAAAAACCTACAAAACAAATTCAGGCCACCATTTTAGTGAAGCATCGTAGACAAACCTTGTATGCTAAAGAAACCTTCGTTTGAAGTCCGAATTTCAAAGATGCGTGGCCTAAAAAATGAACAATTTGATTGATCATACAGTGAATGATGTAAATCAGATTGGGTCAAATTTAATATCACCAGAATTAGGGAAGAACATTGCATATGTTGGTCAAAAAAGTAAATGAGTGCACATATGACCGACTTAAAACTGCTTAAAAAAATATAGAAGCCCCATGGTCCTGAAGGGGTTAATAATATTAGATAACATCAAGGTGGAGAGTGCTGTACCCTTGTCAACAACGTTGTCGATTGTGAGGTCCTTGAACATCTTCAATTCTTTCATGTCCTGCCGAAACCCTGCAACAACATGGTGAAACCTTTCTTATCAATTTTCAGAAAAAGAAAAACACAGCATGCTGATTCTACTTATAAAACAAACACGTACACGGTCCCGAGTAAGTTGCAAACTCACAGGTCAGCCCTGGAAAGTCCTTTTTCCCCTTATATCTGGCATTCAACTGCTCGAAGCACGCTGCCGAGTTGTCTACGCTGATCACATTCAAGAAGCCATCCTTCACCATATCCTCCCCCAATACTGACATGAAAACCTAACCTTAAGTTTTCAGAATTCCTCAAAATCCCCTCAAACCTTTCAAGACATTCCTACCACGTCTAATAAGCCATTCCGAATTCTAAAATCTGCCAACGTTACCAGAAAAACGGAATAAAACTGCTCAATAATACGCTTTTCAATCTCTGTATGTATACTTATAGCTTAACCCTAAAGGACCGAGGATTCATGGCTTTAAAACGACATATTCAATCAATTGTATTGTGAAGAATATAATTCAGATGGAACCAAAACAATTCAAGAACATTGCATGTGTTGGTAAAAAACAAATATATATATATATATATATATATCCACATGGGACCTACTCAAAATTGGTTAAAAATAAATAAATGCTACTTCAAGAACAGAGTATTTGAAAAGGCAATGAAAAGAAAATTGAAAAAATGGAAGTCTATTATCCAGTAACCCTGATTGCATGCCATAAAAACAATTTTTCTTACATCCATTGCCACAGCCGGCATTAAAGACGATTTGGTCCTTGGGGAGGTACAAACTGAAGAGCGATTTCAACTCTTTATACGACTGGTACCAATCGAAGGGCTCCGGCTGCTTGGTGTAGCGATTGTTCCAATACTCTTCGTCATGGTACGCCAGAACCTTGGCAGCTTTCTTTTCTCCGCCTTTCTTTCCTCCTTTCTTCCCTCCTCCCTTCTTCTTCGGCGCCATGCCTCAAGCACGCTGCATCTCCTCACGATTAGAATCTCTACAAGTCACTGACACTCGGACTTCAGTTGATTCAAGGCGAAAACGGAATGGAATCGTCTTGATTTCAAGCAGAAAATTGTTATGTAATGGCGTGCATAGTTAGGTTGTGATGTCGCAAACCCTAATCAGATCTTCACATTCCGGCCCCAAGTGAGGCTGGTGTCTCTATTTTTCTTTAGTGAATACGAACAAGTACATTTAAATGAATTAATAGTGATGATGGTAGTAAGTAGTAAGATGAACTTCGGTCCTTTTCCGTGAAATCCCATCTCGGATTGAAGAGAGCTTTTGCCGAGGCAGAAGGAATACATGGAGGGAAGCAAAAGTCAACACTAGAAGTTTATTCATTTGCTTACCAATAGGTGTGGCAAGCTTAGAGAGAGCCTTAGAAGAAAAATGGCCTGGATTGTGTGGCTTGATCGCAATGCCATTTGCTTTAGTCAGGATTTTTTTGGCCCATTCAAAAGGTCCAACAGGTGATTTGGGATGCGCTTATTGATCATGGACGTACGGTGTGGCTTAGAGCATCCTCACCGCAATGAGGGTTTCGGGATCGGGAAAGGGATGAGACCTTTCCCGTTTTCCAGATGCAGGAGCGGGCTTCGCACCGCGACTCCTGCAAAAGGTAATTTGGGAAACCTGACTTAAGCAACAAGTAAAAAAACAATGGACGTCTATTGGTTGTGAGCAAGCAACAAGTAAAAAAATCGGGTGAAAACAGCGATGCGGATAGCAAGTTTTGATTCTGCAAAACGAGGCCAGTTTCCAAGATTCGGGATCCAATTCGGGAAAAATTTGCCGATACGGGACTGCGGTGGGAGGGTTTTCTCCGGTACCTGGATGGAGTTCATCCAGATACAGATACGGGATAGCCGCGGTGAAGATGCTCTTAGAACTAAGCGCCTTGTCCTCTTGTATCCGGGGAGGAGTACACACTTCATTGATCAGTTTGATTAGCCTCTAAATGTCTGAAAGTGCCTTTGCGGCCATTAGAATACGATGTATTTTTTTAGTATTTGGAATGGATCCAGACCTTTTATAGGTTTGAGTTCAACACAGAAGCTGAAATTTACATCAATGTGGTTCTAGTGAGCTATTGAGATCCCAAGTTAGAGCTTTTTGTTGGTAACAAATGCTAATTATACGGCCACGTATCTACTGTCCCCATGGGATGTTCAGGGGTTAGGATTGGTGTAGGAACCCCATGTTTGCCATTAGAAACGACATGACAGTGAGTTGAAACAATAGCAAGCCTCTCATTGGTAGTTTTAACTAGGTGCCGGTTAGTCTCGTCGGCAATGCGCCACTTGGTTCTATGATGTTTGTTTTGTTCTTGCAATGAAGTAGCCATCATTTGTTTCAAAAAAATAAAAAAAAATAAAAAATGGCATCGTAGAAGCCCCCCCCATGTCTTTGACAAAGCCCGGTGCTACAATTTTTTTTTTAATAAAAAATCCCAGCGCCTGCCGGTGCTCACTGTTTGTTTTCGTTTTTATTTTTTTAAATTCGTTTAAAAAACTTAATAAATTTATTAAAAAAATTGAGCAGCTATGCTACTAAGAGCTCTGACTAGAAGGACGAGAATGCATTTTAGTGGAATCATAGACGGAATATATTTGCTACAATGATATTTAGTTCAAAAAAAGGGTGTCTCCGCAATGCCTCTTCTCTATGGTTAGAGCCAAAAAACCTGCACCGGTGACGCTTGCAGGAACTACGATGGGCCTAGTGGGGTTTTTTTTGGATTTTGGTTGCCCCATTTTTCGTCACTGAGTAAAAGAAACTTTGACCCGAAAGGCCAACGTGAATAAAGAGTTTGTTAAGGTAGGATGTTGTAAAACCACCACCTCCCTCAATTATGACATGTACAATTTTTTTGGGGCCACCACAGTTGAGACTCAAAACCACCAATTTCACTATTCAAGTAAACCAATGGCATGCCAAGCATTGCAAAGAAATAGTTGGTGGTTTTGGGTTAGCTCATGAGCAAAATTTGGGAACAACAAAGTGTGAATTTAGGAAATTGGTATGTGATGTATGGGTCAGAGGATACTTTCCACTTTGGAATTTTGTATAAAAATTGAAATTTGCGAACTAGATGTTGCAAATTTTTGCAATCCTCATCAAAACTTATTTCGAATGTGGTCGTATTTTTTTTTGAATTTAACATTGCCAAAAATAGGCCAGATTGCTTAAGTTGGTGGTTTTAGGACTATCAACTTTACCACTAGGACCAAGTTTGCGTGCCGTGCTTACATGAATCACAATGATCACCCTTTCTCGGCACTAGTAGCAAACCTGTCGTTTTTCATTCCTCATTTCGTGAAAACATTGAATAGTACCGGAAATATAATACTTACGTTTGTCTTCTTGTGACCAAAACTACTCATCAGCACTAACACTGCCCATGTGCCTGGTGCCGTTTCATTTCTTTTTCAATTATAGTAAGTGAAAAACGACACATTTCCTTCTAGTGAGGTGACAGCTCTTCAGGTGGAGGCCATTGCAAGGTCACATTCTTTTCTGCCATCTGTGATGAAAAGTGGATTTTTTCTTCCTCCATAGGGAGGCATTTTCCACTAAGTTATGAAGGGCGCTGCAAAACCAGCACCTTTGTGTGCCTTTCAGAATCACTACCCACCTCAAGAGTTTGGACAGATCACACATGATTGCATGCTTCGCTACAGTAGGTACAGAATTAATGATCACCGCCGGGACGGAATCGGCAGACTCAGAGATCCCGAGAACTTGGCAATGAAAGCTTGTTCGCGTCGCAGTCCAATTCATACTTTCCCGCAAGAATTTCCAGTAGGTACAGAATTAATGAACGCCGCCGGGACGAGGACTTGGCAATGAAAGCTTGTTCATAGGATGCCTTGAACGTCGCGTCGTAGTCCAATTCATACTTTACCGCAAGAATTTCAAGTAAAACTTAGCGGTGAAAGTAGAACTTACACAAGCTACGGTATCTTCACGTGCCATGAAAGCTCTGTCCACGTTGCGTCACTACTACGGAAGCCACTGACAACAATCCCGCCAGCTCCATGAGTTGGAGAGTTTAAAACGAGCCCGAGCGGTGGCCGGGCGAGTGAGATTGTTGTGTGAAGGTTTTTTTTTGTTTTTTTTTTGTTTTGGCACAAAGTTGTGCGATGGCGAGCACCGCGCAGGATTTGCAAGCAGAAGCGAGGCGAATTTCGAATGGCAGGGAGCCGGTCAAAGTAGTGGCCTACTTCGTTGGGAGCGTCGGGGTCGTGCTCTTGTGTATTTTGCTTGCAGCAGGTGCGTTTGAATTTTACAGAAATCCGTTCAATTAACCTGATTCATTTCTGCTATGGACTGAAGGTACTATCACAAATCTGACTGGCAGGCACACCCAGTCTGCGTTGATGATGAAATCTGTTTTTTCTTCTTCAGTTTCTCAAACCCTAATTAATCATGTCAATCCTCGGAACGCATCTGCACTCAGATCTCTTTATTTTCACACTTTCGTTCATCAGTTCATAACAAGACTGTATGCGGAGATTCTTGATTCTACAATATCGAATATTCCATGCATGTGACACCAAGGAGTGTGATAAAAAAGAGGTTCGAACAAGAGAAGAATATCAAAGACAAACTAGACCTGGTGCTTAGGGTTTAGGGTTCTAAGTTTGACGAAATTCAGTAGTACTCAAGTCTCAATTTGAAATTGATAGGAGTGAAATTATTTATTGTGTGAATTGGTCAGGTTGGAATTCTGGCGATGCGCGTTCCAAGTACAACGCAGACATTTCAGGCATCGTTGCTAACAAGATTCGGCTTCCGGATGGGCGGCACATTGCGTATGAGGAGCGAGGCGTGAGCAGAGACGTTGCCAAGCGCAACATTCTTGTGTTGCATGGCTTCTTGTCATGTCGCCTTGCAGGTATCAATTGCCCAACACAATTCCCTCTAAATTCTCCATTTCATAAACATCACATTAATTCAAAATTGTTGTCAGCATAATAGGAAAATTTGCAAACTCTGTGGATCAGTGATCCAGAGTTGCATCCCGTATCTAGTATATTTCAGATATTGGAATAGTCCCTCACACAAGCTCAAGAGAGGTGTGCCAAGCTAGGACTAGGAGCCATAAGGCTCTTGGGAGCCACGAGGTCCATGGTTTACTCCTTGGCGGTGGCTATTTTCCAACCATGTGGTACATTAATGGTTGACCTCCGGCGGCATATCCGGTGGCGCGCCTTGACATGGGAGCAAACTCACTCACCCTACTTTAGTTTCCGGAAATATAACTCATCCGGTTTTTATTTTTGGAACCCGACACTCCTACTTTTAATGTCATGTGAGCCAGAATCTTTACTGACGTAGTAGTACCGGAAGCCTGAGATTTCAGGACTTAACGAATTTCTCTAATATGGGAAAAACTTAAGGTAAAAATACCTTGAAACGCAGGCAGCACTTTTCTTAATCCCACCATTTTAGCAAGGACATGGCTGAAAGTTTAGTTTAGATCGATCATCTGGAGTGTAGATCTAATCACATGTAGTTTCGACGATTTTCAAAGTTGAAATCATAGGAAAGCCTAGACGCCCTCTTGAAGGTTGAAATGCTTCAACGTTCATTAAAGCTTGTGATGGGTTTAGAGATTGTGTGCTTCTCTTTAAATTGTGCTAATTCTAGATGCTGTGCTCTTTTGAGGTCACCTGCAGATTTTTATATGCTTTGTTCACTTAGTTGCAGTGATCTCAGAACCACTTTATGACATTTAGAACATTATGCGACCTCCCACATAAATGGTATCTACTTTTGCTACCCAGTGCCTACAATACTCACGATACCTCTATAATATCCGGCAATACCCTTGATATATTAAGGCGATACCTCCGCGGATATCACCTCATGAAGTTGCTACATATTTATATCATGATGAGCATTCTCGCTACATTTCAAATTTTTTTTCATTTTCTTTCTTTGTATGTTTAGCAGCCCCATTTTTTGGGGAGAACTCCAGCTAATTTTAGCCAGTTTTGAGATCACTGCTTAGTTGTGTTCTTGTGAAAGCAGGGTTGCCTGGCGTAAGCGACAGGCTCCTTGAGAAATATGCAGCACGAGTGGTTGCGTACGACAGGCCAGGAATTGGACAAAGTGATCCTCATCCCAAGCAAACTTTCAACACATCTGCACAGGACATGGCTGACATTGCCGATGCTTTAGGCATGGGGGAGAAGTTTTGGGTGCTCGGGTATTCAGGCGGTGGGCCGTTTACATGGGCGCCACTTCGCTACATTCCTCATCGATTGGCGGGTGCGTCCCAGACTTGGAATCACTCTTTGCAATTTTGGTAAGTGACAATAATTACAAGGCTAATTTGCAATTTTTTTTTAAAAACTGTGTGGCAGGAGTGGCGATGTTTGGACCCATGGGAAATCCTTACGCCAAAAACATGACTAAGGAAGAAAGCAAGAGGATATGGAAGGAAACGGATACAGGTCGGAGGGTGATGTTTCGCTTAGCTCATTACTTGCCATCCTTACTGCCAGGCTACATGAAAGCTGGTCTAATAGGCAAGCCTGTTACGATTATCAGAGCAGTAAAGAAGGCGGCCAGTCCCAAGGTCTGATAAAAACTCCTCTTGAATCTAATTTTTATTTTTAGCACTCCTCATCCTTCGTGGAAAAACTAAACTGGCTAAAAATAGAATTTGGGGTTGCTTTCCTAGATCGCTCAGAAATCGAGATTTATTGTTTTATTGCATTTGATAATATAGGGTCCCAAATGTCTATTTTTACCTAGTTTTCTTTTTCCATGGAGGGTGAGACTTTAGAGTGGGTCATATGAGGACGTTTTATTTATTTTTGACCAGCACATGCAATGTTCTTTGGTGATATAAAGTCTGGATTCTATTGTTTTCGCATTATGATTAGTCATTTTAAAACCTGGAGACAGTGGTAGTTTTCTAAATGGAGTTAAATTGAATTGGGCCAGGATTTGGCGCTGCTTGAGACAGACTATTTCGGATGGGGCTTAGAGAGATCAATGAGGGAGTCTATGCGTTCTGGAGATGCCAAGCCACATGCACAAGGTGTTATACTTCATTGCAATGACTGGGGTTTTGAGTTTAGTGATCTTCGCCCCAAGCCTGCTCCCAAGAAGAAGAGTCTTCTCAACCGCGTTTTCTTCTCGGGTGGCTCAGAAGATTTGCCGGCGTTCTTTGGACCAATCCACATCTTCCATGTAAGACACAATTACTCCAACATCCGATATTTCATGGGTTCATACATTTTTCGCATGGATTTTGGGCGGATTTTTCACGGACTTTGCACTTTGCTAGATAACGAAAAGAGTGAATGTAGAAGCCATGCGGATTCAGTGCAGAATTAGCGCAAAATCTGTGCGAAAAATGTACAAACCCATGAAATATCGGATGTCGCACGGAAATTGTTAAAAATCAGTGAGGTTCTAAATCCCTGATGATGTTTTTGTGAACTTACTGTTACGAATGACTGTACATTGCTTGCACAGGGAACGGAGGATACGTTGGTGCCACTAGCCATGAGTCAGTACGCCAAGCGCATGGTTCCGGAGTTGCATCTTCACATCTTGGAGGGACATGGCCATTTCTCATGGTTTTGCTATTGCGATAGCTGTCACCGGGAGTTTTTCAAAACCCTCTTCGGTACAGTCGAAGGCTTGGACGAGTTGGACGAAGTAGCCCCTGGAACTACTCCTACTGAAGCTGTAGCTGCTTCCAAGGAACCAGATGTTGCGGTGACTGAGATGCAAGCTGCTGTCTCTTCCGAGGTAGATGGAATTGCATTAGAAGAGCGCAATGTAATTATCAGTGATGACGACGCGGAACAATCAAAGAATTTAGAGGATGAGTTGTAGTTGAGAAGTCTGGTGATCAAGGCAACTGTGTCACTGTTGAATTCGTTAGTCAGAAGAGGACTCACTGCTAGCAAAGGCGTCGCTTCTCATTTAGAACATTGTCAGAATTCACTGTACAAACTTGTCCTACGTGACGAATCGCACTCACCCAAGTCTTGAGCGCCTGAGTAGTGACACTAGTAGCAGAACTGTTGTTTTTCATTCCCCACTTTGTGGAAATAGTGAACAATGACGGAATATTGTGCCTAGATTTCTGTCTTCTGGAAAAACCACTCACGAGCATCGACACAACCCATGTGCTTGGCGCAGTTTCATTCCTTTTTCATTTATAGTAAGTGAAAAACGACACATTTCATACCAGTGTGAGTGCCGTTTGACTCACCTAACGAGTGAAATTATTTTATGGTTATAATGATTTTTATCTTATTTCATTTCAAAAATCACAAGAAAGTATATGTCGAGGAATTTTCAAAGATTACCATGGTCAATTCTAACAAGTACAAATGACTCCTAACTAAGCAATGAGTTATAAACCATTAATGACTCATTGACATGACCATAGCAAATATAATATGGACTTAAAAACATCAACAATATTTTGAGAAGTTAAATTGACCTACAAATTCACCCAATCTCAATCTAACTGGGAATGTCAAGAAGATCCTCAAAGATTCTATTCAACATGGTTCAAGTATTGTTCAAAATTTGGAGGAGTTGAAACAAATTCTTGAATGCCAATGGAATTTGATTTGTGAATTAATCTCCTTGAGTTGTATCTATTTATGCCTTTTAGATTGGAAGAAGTGATTAAAGAAAAGGGTGCATTAGAGGGAATATGGGGATCGAAAAGATCCCAAGTCCCTTGGAAAGTTGCAAAATGAGGGGCATGCAAAAACAAAAAAAGAAACATGAAAAATACACCCGGGGGTATAATTGATTATAGTAGTGTTAAATAAGAGTATACATTGAAATTTTTATTAAATTCCAATTTAATGTTAGTTTAAATCAATTTTTGCATTGATGAGTAGAAGAGGCAATAATTTTTTTGTTAGGCCACTGTACAATAGACTTAGTGAGTCATCAAGTAGTATAAATGTAACTTAGCAGGTGAAGGATATAGAGCTGAATTGAACATATTTCTTTTCTAAATTTGAGTAACCAGTTACATTCACTTGAATATTTCTGTTTACTAAATTTTTTAAAAACGATTGAATGATTAGGAAATCCGGAATCATTTTCCTAAGATTCTTTTATAAAATATATGTAGGAATTTTTAGAATGTTATAAAAGAGAAAGAAAAATAAAATACCGGTCGAAGCTAGTATCTCTATTTTTATTTTTTATTTTTTTCAGTCATAGGCAAAATACAAAGTCTCGAATGGTGGGGTTGGCAAAAAGTCTTCTGAAGCCTTGAATAGACACTTTATTCACGTTGGCTTTGCATAAGATCAGAGTTTCTATCTATCTATCTCTTCTGAAGCCTATCCAAGCCTATCCAATGGCCCTCTGTTTGGTGGGCACTGAGTCATTGACATTACGAATGGAAACTTTATTCACGTCGGCCTCGAAAGAGGACCAGAGTTTCTATCCATCTGAAGCCAACTTTTAACGAGAAATTTGAATATAACGGCCACCGGTGGGCATGCTCTTAGACGGCATCATCGTCGCGGTGACCTTCATCGTGCGCGATTCTGACTCCGCAGAGTGAATTCTTCGATTCTGTGCCGCATTGATCGCCTTGCAGAGCCTGAGGAAGGTGCCGGAGCAACATCATCCATGCATCGATTGTACAGTAAGTTACAGCACGTACCTAGCCTGAGTAAGTGTGGCTCTTCACTTCAAAGCCTCTCGATCCAGCAGCTTGAGAACTTATTTGGTCTCGCGTTTCTTTTGTTTGCGCGTCGGTGAACAATCGAACAATTGTAATTTGTTTGCGAGGATGTGTTACTCGGTGGGATGCAGCAAGTGCGGGAAGGCGTCGTGGGGAGGGTGCGGGCGGCATGTGCCGGGCGTGTACAACGCCATCGCCGACAAAGAGAACGGCGTGTGTGTGTGTAAGAGCTGGCCCGGCGTCGACCTCCCCCCGCACTTGGCTGCCCAGGTGCCGGCGACCAGTGCTTCGGACTCCTCTTGCCGTATTCTGTGACACTAAGGTATGCGTAAATTTTCTTGTAGGCAATTGAGAGAGGATTCCAACGCATCTTAGCATGTATTTTTTGCACTTTCAAAGTGATGTATCCTCAATCAGCCCTAGGCTCTCATGTTGTATTTCAGGCAAGGGTTGCAATTACCTTATTACAAGTTTGTTCTGTATTATGAGTGCATTTCGGATTACTTGCATCCGTGAGATTTTTTCAGTGTTGGATTTCTTGGAATTCTGTGCTAGGGTTTGTTGCTTCTTTTTCATTTGTGACGGTTTGATTTTCGGAATCCCTAGAGTTGTACACCGCATGTTCTGAGTTAGGGTTAGGGAATCACAGTTTCTTCAAAAGAAGTGGGATAGAAAATTCGTCATTCGAATGGCAACATCGTCTCTGTTTAATTCTTTCTTTCCAACAGCAATTAGATTTTCTTTTGGCTGTGCACAGGCTGAGCTTCCATGGCCAATCTGAGGTTGGCATTCTTGTTTTAAGCGACTGCGGCGTGGACTGCTGCATGGAATTGGTTGTATAAATGAAGCTGTGAAGAGACTGGACATTCTCTATTCGGGAAGAGGAGTCTTAATATTTTCGATGCTTTCAATTCTAACACTAGTTACAGTGAGATGTCTGTAGATGATGATTTTCTACTTTTTGGGGGGAGGTTTTTGTAAGAGTGTTGGATTTGGTGAGTGTGTGTTGAGTACTTTTGGTGAGCTTCAAGAGGGTTTCAAGTTCACTAGAGGGATTGATGTGCAGGGTGTAAAGTAACAATGTCTCTTCTGCTTTGATATGTAAAAAAAGGTATCAATTCTTTTGGTCTATTGTGATTATTGTGAATATCTAGTCTATTAGTGTTGGTTTTGGTATTCTCACCCTAACTATTTTCTGTAATCCAAATTGATCAATGTAACAATTATTTGTTCTACAAATTGGTAAATCAAGCCGTAGACAAGCAGTGTTTACGGTGATAGAAACTTTAACCTCAAAAGAGCTGAAATTTTTTCCCTTGGAGCAAATGCAGTTGCTACGAATGAAACCTTGACTACCTTCAAGGACTGAAGCATCTAATTACCCATGCCGATCAGTACAGCACAACATGCTTTCTGATAAAATTTCAGATACACCGGCGTACTCTGATAAAATCTCAGATACATCAACCGTCTCTGACGAAATTTCAGATACATGGTACTCTGATAAAATCTCAGATACACAATACTCTGATAAAATACTCAGATAAGATTTCAGTCAGATACCCAAACTCTAATAAAATCTCAGATACATATTGAACTCTTGAGGTAAGACTCTCCTACACGGTATTCACAATCACTAAACTCTCACCAAAACAATTGCCTTCCTTTCATGAATTGAAATTGAGGGAGGGATTCCACATTCACAATCACTAAACTCTCACCAAAACGATTGCCTTCCTTTCATGAATTGAAATTGAGGGAGGGATTCTGTTACTACCCTTAAAGCAGATAAGGTCACTTTCTTGCTCAAAAATTGTCACAAAAGCTCGTTGCATAAGCGCACCCAAAAGCTGGGACAAATAGTTGCACTTTGACACTCCCTTCTATCAAAATCTCAGATATACGGTATATTAAACTCTGACAAAATCACAATCATATGCATGAGCTCTGATAAAATGCAGATAAAAAAAATTCATTCACTTCCTCGCACATATACATTCATTCACTTCCCGATATCTACATTGAATAGGGGTTTCAAATGGACCAAAAAATTAGAGGGACTCATCCTATAAAATTACCCTGTGGTAAATAAAAAGATCATTTGAAAAATAAAAATAAAAATTGTGATTGTATGACTATTTGAGTCAAATAATAAAAATAAAACTACGATGTGTTTTTACGGTGATGGTAAATATTTATATATTGTAAAACATCGATAAATTAGTAAGGGTCCCTTAACCCCTAACTGCCCAAGCAGGCGTTTTTGGCCTGATGTACAGATTTCATCCGTATTTTCTCATCCGTCATGCATTTTTTGTGGTGTGATTTTTTTACTGAATTTTTTATGGGAAGTTAGCTTCGTGTATGTGTGATTCGATCGAAAAGGAAATAATTTTTGAAAAAATTATGCCTCATTTTGTGTTGTACTGTTTCACCGAAAATCTTGAAGATTTTGGTCTTAAAGTGTTCTTGAAAAAAAAAACTATTGAAATCAAGCATCCAAAAAATCTCCAAAAATCACTACACCTAAAGTACTACATTATAACCCATCACAACAAATTTCATCCACATATTGTCAATATCTTATTCGTAATTGAATTACAAAATAATTTTTTATTTTATGTTTCAAAATTTATAAAAAAAGATTAGTGATAGCAGTCATAGATCTTACCGTATAGATAGAATCTAAAATAAAAAATGTATAACTTTTATTCATACATCAAGTTCTAAATATTCATATTAATTGCATTTTATAATGCATCTCTGCAAAACTGCATAAACTGGACATAGGTGAGGACGTTTAGGGGTTAATCCCTAATCGCCTAACCATGCATATTTTGCTTGATGTACAGATTTCATCCGTAGTTTCTCATCCGTCATGCACTTTTTGTAGTGTGATATTTTTACTGAAATTTTTATGGGAAGTTAGCTTCATGTATGTGTGATCTAATCAAAAAAATAATGATTTGTGAAAAAATTATGCCTCATTTTGTGTTGTTAGTGTAGTGTTTCACCCAAAAATTTGAAGATTTTAGTCTAAAATTTTTCTTAAAAAAAAAACTCATAAAATCAAGCATCTAAAAAATCTCCAAAAATCACAACACCAAGTACTTATAATCCATTACAACAAATTTCATACACATGTTATCAATATCTTATTTGTAATCGAATTACAAAATAATTTTTTATTTTATGTTTCAAAATTTATAGAAAAATATTAGTGATAGCAATCATAGATCTAACCGTATAGATAGAATCTGAAATTCAAAATGTATAACTTTTATTCATACATCGAGTTCCAAATATTCATGTTAATTACGTTTTACAATACATTTTTGCAAAACTGCCCAAACTGGACATAGGTGAGGGCATTTAGGGGTTAAAACCCCTATTCAGTGCACTTATCCAGTACTTCAGTTTCACTCACTGTCCAAGCACATAACTTCCATCCACTGTCCGAAACAGACGCTTTCATCCATTGTCCAATACAGACCTGTTCATCCGATTTCCAACTAATATGGATGCGTTCATCCAGTTCCCGATTAAGAATCGTTCATCCAGTTCCGATTAAGAACCGTTCATCCAGTTCCCGATTAAGAATCGTTCATCCAGTTCCCGATTAAGAATCGTTCATCCAGTTCCCGATTAAGAATCGTTCATCCAGTTCCCGATTAAGAATCGTTCATCCAGTTCCCGATTAAGAATCGTTCATCCAGTTCCGATTAAGAATCGTTCATCCAGCTCCCGTTTAAGAAGCGTTCATCCAATGATGATTAAGAAGCGTTCATCTGATTTCCGATATCTTTTATCTTTCAGGGTCTGATAAAGACCTTGTCATTCACGTTCCGACACGTTCCGATTTCCAAATATCTTTTACTTTCCAGTTGCAATCTCTCATCAGCAACATTGCCGCTTTCTTACACTCTTCACTCAGTCTGCCGCTCCACCAATTCCAACTCATTGAATGGTTTCTTTCCATTTTGATGCGGCCGGGCACTCACTTCTTCATAAAGTTCAGTTCGCCGTTCAACTTCCTTCAAGAGTCCGGGGTCTTACTGATTGTCGACTCACAATCTCAGAAATTTCAGTGACCTGAATTTGAGATGGTGCGTCCCTTCATTGCTGTTGTTGATTTGATGAGGCTTTCGGAAGCCAGGAGGCGCACTGATTGATTTGAACGAGGCAGGACTTGCTGCTGCTTTTTGAGTTTTTATGAAACAGAGTGAAGATGATTCACCGGAAGCCCCAAGCGCGGGCTCCGAGCAATCGCACCGCTCTTGTCTCTTTGCCGAACATCAACGACATTGTTACACCGGCCTCGCCGTCCACTGCCCTGCCTTCCATCAGCAAGCGGAAGTTTTTGAATTTGTACTCGTCTACGGTGAAGAAAACTAGGGTTTCTGTCGAGGATGATGAGTTCGTGGAAACCAAGCCGTCGAAGGAGCTAACGAGGTCAGTAGGACAGAACGTAGGGAAGGATGTGGAGGAATTTGCAGACAAGGTGAAGCCAGGTTCAGAGGATGCAAGTAATAGGCTTGGTTTAGGTCAAACAGAGGATGCAAGCAATTTGGAGCAGGAATGGAGCATGCCGAGTGACACCAAAATTGCACTCGAATTGATGCGCGCGCAGTTTCCGAAGATAGAGAAGGTCACCGTTCGACCGTTCGTGCTGAGGTCTCAGCTTTACAGTAGCGTCAACGACAGAACCCTAGTGGACAGAGAATTGGAGCGTCTGAAGCTGGAGCGGGTGGTTCGGATTTTCAAGCTCAATACGAGCCAGGATGACTACGCCATCATGTTCATGGCGGATTATCTCGCGCAGATTCACGTGGCCAGGACCAGATTGGCGAAGAAGCACTCTGTGGAAGATATGGCGGTGTTCGACTGGTTTGTGAACCATGTGCTGCCTTCTCATGCAGATGCCGGTATCACGCACTTGAAATTCGTGGAGTTACTGTCTGAAGGGGGTGATGTCGAGGACAGACACATCTCTCTGCTCATGAACGCAGGTTTGTTAACGCGTCAACTTGTGGATTCCACTGCATATTGGCTGGCCATCCCTAACGTGGGATTTTTGTTGAAGAGCTTGACAAGTGGAAGGAAGGAAATCGTGTCGTTTCTGTCGAGGAGAAAGTACAGGGAGATGTTGCAGATCCCTCTTGAAAGACGGCGTTTGCAATACTCGGTGCTTGGGATGCGGTTTCATCTTCGTGATCTTCTAGGTCTAGGGCAAATCCATGCCGTGCCTTCGCCATCTGGTCCGATCATACGCCTTAGCCGTGATTGAGTGAGATTAACCTTCACATCAGCTCATCCTTCTGGTATTAGGGATTGGGTTATTTATGCACCGCAGAGAAGTAGCCGCTCAATAAATGCTGTAATTAATTTAGCTTGAGTCGATACTTGGATGAGTCTCCATTTATCTCTGGGATAAGTGAAGTCCGGGAAGGAGTTTAGATGTGCTCATTAAATGCAGAGTCTGACATTAGCATTCTTTCATTCAACACTTAGATCATAGAAAGATTAGCTGCTGTAACAACCATACTCGTGTTGTTACAGCACCTGTGTACGTTTATTTATTTATTATTCAGAGAGGATGCTCGTCGAGTGAATGAATCCCGTCCAATACAGCTTACAGTGGCTTTTTCTCCAAATCACATTCTATCCTTCTCAGACTGTCTGACTACCGTTTATTGTGCATCCACATGTTGAGAATATGTAAGATGTTATGCGCATCTATGTCCAGATTCTATTCTTTCTTTTGAATTTTAAATGCAATTGCTTAAGAACTGTGTAACTTTATTTCATGTTGCAAGTTAAGGTGGCAGGTAATTGCTGATTGTTGGAGGCGGGCAGCATATTTGTGCTTGTGATTTTCTCACCGGCATGGATTGAGGCTCCTTCATGGTTAATCTACATCCCCAGCCAGCCCTTGTATGCTGGAACCCACCGTGCAGCAACGACCTCGACATTACCCACATGAGTAGGTGGTGATGTTAAGTCGGTGGTCTTGTTTGTTTGCAAACAGTAAAATCTTGAGGAAGGTGAATGCTATGCTTTTCAGGGATCGAGAAAGTGGGATTGAGAGTACGTGATTGGTAAGTAGCAAGAGAAGCCAAAAGGCCAGTATAACTAGTTCCCGCATCATCATGATTGTGGCTTTATCTAGCAAAAGAGTTGCCAAGAGAAAAAGGTACAAGCAATTCCACAACTTGATTTAAATAGTTTCATTCAGGTAGGTTAGATTTTATGAACTTACTAGCAATTCACATCTTCAAACTTCAAGATAAGTGATGTAAAGGTAAAAATTACTGAATAAAAACATATCAAAAGTTTCTAAGAGTTCGTCCTCCTAACCATAGAGAAGTCTACAATATATAAACGATATCATCAAAGTTTTGTCTTATGTAGTTTATCCAATTATTGAACGGTGCAGCCTCGACTATTGTATTTGGAAATCAAGGACAATTTCATCCCTTTCTAGATACAAATATAGGAATCACGGTGACAATGCTCTTAATATTTTACTTTCTATCTCATGTCTTTGACTTTCTGTCTTGTGTCTTTTATTTTCTATCTTGTGACTTTTACTTTCTATTTTGTGTCTTTTACTTTCTATTTTGTGTCTTTTACTTTCTATCTTGAGTTTTAATTGTAATCTAGAAAGGATACGGTATACTATCTACAGACTATGTGCCTGTCATCCAAGGGGAGCAGTTTGGCTCCCTTATACTTATTTTCAATTTGGACTTGTCTCATACATCATCAAAATCAGAGTTGTCCAAATCTAGTGCATATCTAATGCCCATCTTATCCATTTGGAGCAATCTAACTCCATTCATTTTTTGCTTTCACACCAGCCATGTCCAAATATGGTCAGTGTATCACATTATCATTCATAAATCATTCATCCATGAAGGATATTGTTAACCCCTTACCCCCCTCCAAAATTGCATAACTGCAAAGATGCATTATAAAATGTATCTGGGAGGGATATTTTTCACAAAAATTTCGTCATTTAAATTACCAGAATTTCTCTGAAGGACAAAACAGCACGCCCGTCCTGTTTTTTTGGTTGCTTCTTTGTAGCCAAGAAGTCACGGTGGATTCAACATGAAGCAAAATTGAGCTTCAAATGTTGTCCAATGGCAGAATAACGAAGTTTCCGATTCTTCAAATAACAGGGAAATCAAAATAAAAAAAATTGAATCGATTTTGAGGCTGGACTGAAAGGGTACAAACACAAAACACTCTTCGACTTGGGACTTTGACTATCACTGGCAACGTTGACTACAATTACCTCAAGCCATGTTGACTGCTGGCTCTACTTTAGCGAGGCCTCTTACATTCGATTGAAAATGATCAATGCACTAAATCTGAAATTGTAGACACTCAATAGAAAACACCACAGAAATCAATGCACAATGGATCCAAATGCCGTTACACAAATAAGTTCCATCAAAATCCTTCAAGTCTGGAAATTTCTCTGTACAACGTAGTGCACTTCCTGAACACCATACATCAAACAAACTAATTATTCCACCCCTCCCGTGCTACTAGTTTCAGCCTCTCGCTGACCGTAACCAACGCCTGCTAGCCTGGCAGGCAATCCTCACACACTCTACAAGCATATGAATTCCGGCATATTCATCCAAGGAAATTAGTTACTCAACAGTCAGAATTTAGTCTATAAATCTAAATCTAGTACGTACACTAGCTCTAGGAAATCAGTCAATGGCGTCATTCATGATGCATTTCAACTTCCTCTGTCACTAGCTGAGCACTCGCCATCATGTTCACCTTGAACGTACACGAGCATGCATGTGCTCCGGACGGCCTGATCGCGCCAGAATGATGGAGTTCGATTACGGGGCCGCGGGCTGGAACACCTTCTTGATGGCGTCCACGGTGGGCACGCTCGTGGCGAACGCCTTGGCCAGCAGCGGGCTCGCGATGGGCGGGGTGGACCCGAACAGCGCCGGCGCCACCAGCTGGATGCCGGGGTTCTGCGCGTTCAGGATGGACAGCGTGATGGACGGCGTGGCGCCGTTGAGGATGAAGTGCACCAGCCCCTGCGGGAACAGGAAGAAGTCGTCCTTCTTCAGCCACGCCGCGTACAGCGTGCCCGCCGTGTCCACGAACCCCACGTACACCGTGCCCTTCAGCACCGTGATCAGCTCCGCGGCGCGCGGGTGCGTGTGCGGCGACACCAGCCCGCCCTTGGCGTAGTTGATCTTGGCCAGCGACAGGCCCTGCGTGTTGAGCGCCGGGTAGTTCACGCCGGCGAAGCCCGGGATGAGGCCGATGCCGAACGGGTTGTTGGTGGCGGCGTCGGCGCGGAAGCCCGTGAACGTGAAGTCGGCGGACGTGACCAGCGCCGGGGACTTGCACACCAGGCCATTGAAGAGCAGCGTGCTCTTCAAGTCCGCCACGCAGAAATCGTTGATGGAACCGGGGTCGCCAGCAGCGGACGCCAGCGCCACCAGCTGGAGCGCCGCTGCCACCAGGAGTATTGACACCACCAGGTTGAGCTTCGCCATCGCAACTGAACTGAACTTACTGAACGTAATGACGTCGAAACGGGACTTGATCACACTACAGATGTAACAGCTGGATCAAGGGACTCAGACAGGCACTCCCAAAAGTATATGTATCTCAGACTTTCCAATTTTCAGACTTAGGCACTAGACACTGTAATCACTGATCGAGCGGACAGGCAGTGGCTGAGATTGCTGACGAGTGAATGATGATGAAACAGAGAAGCTGGATCAGGCATTTATACTAAGTCTCTTACCATGGGGCACAGATTTCCGAGATGAGCTCGGCTTGTGAAAGTGTAAATTCCTGGAGCTTGTAAAGTGAGATCGTACTTTCTGCACATGGAAGTGCTCAGCTCTACCTTGAGCGGCTGCATACCGACCGTTTTACCTCGGAACTTCACCTGTCAATAATACTTTATCAACAGCTAAGTGGATAGGTGAGGGCTCAAGGTAATGAGCAGAGTGCATGAAGGAAAGGCAATGGGCATGAAAACTATTGAACGTTATGTGCTATATTCATGCTACTGTCGGGTCGATGTGATCACGAAGAGGCAGCTTCATAATAGAGTAGGTTGCTTCTTGTTCAAAATTTATAAATGAATAAAAACATTGTAGATATGAAGATAAGAAGTGGCTTGACACGTAGTGTTTACCTTAGTATTTACCCAACTTCACTTTTACAACTTTTTTTAATGGCTAGTCATGTAACTCTTAACTCCTAAAGGATTATAAGGCCACTAGGGGCTTATGTTTTTTTTAATAATTTTGAGTTGGTTTTATGTAGATTCTTTTTTGTTCATATGTTTCATTATTTTATTCAACATATGTAATATTCTTCACTAATTTCAATGATATAAAATTTGGTCCCATTTAAATTACAATTTTCACAATATGATCGTTTGAACTTGTCATTTTGAAACCATGAATCCTTGGTCCTTTAGTTTTTGAGAGAGAGAGCAACTCTGACCGAAGTGCAGTGTGAATGGAGAGTCTTTTGGGGGAGGTGCTACCAACTTAACTACCATGTGTAAGAGCATCTCCAACGGGGCACTTCAAGCATCAATGACTAGGCAAATAAGGATCAAAAGGAAGGAGGGTACTTTCAAAAATGAGGCCAACGCTTTCAAAATTTCCTATACAACGAGTCTCCTCTAAATTATATAATTTAGGTGTATTTATTGTTACGGAAAACGCCTTTGTTCAACTAATTTGTGGCTGTTGATTGATTCTCTAATTATTTATGACCATGCTTGAGATGCCTTAGGGTGGGAAATTTTTATTTTAGGCTCTCTATATTTTGGAATATTTTGAAGGTTCATTCAAGTGTAGCGAGCCACCACTCGACATGCTCTTAGAGCATCCGCACCCATGCTCGCCACGAGTTGACACACAATAAGTGGATGAAAAATGCTAAGGGCCCTTCAAAAATGCCTTTTGGCCCTGAATCTTAGCATGTTAAGAAATGACCCTTCAAATCTAAACTTAGTTGATTGAATTGACATTCTACTTGTGATTGGTTCATTGACTATTTGAAGTGCACTTTTTGTGCTTGAGGGGCGTTCAATTTCAAAGAGCTCTACAAATATAGATGAATAATTTTAGCGAGTTACCTTTAGCGAGGATGGGTGCAGATGCCCTTTCTCCTGAAATGAAGCCGTTTCGAAGTCTCTTCCCTTGTGGGGGCAAGTCAACAGAGTTACTTCCATGAACTCACATGACCCTGAGTGAATACCGGTTACTCCCAGAGGTGGAGCTCCCGGCCGAGCGTAATCTTCCTTCTCTCTAGATATTCCATCGCTCTCATCCATGCACTTCAAGTTTGCAACGTTCACACCAACCCCATTCTCTGAGCAGAATGGATAATAAACATCATTGCCCAGACAGTTCCACTATTCCAATCTTGGATCCTGCCTCAAATACTGTAAAGGTTCCAGGGGAGTCGGCATGCGTGCTTACACTAAAAGTATTATTCAATCGGCATTCCTGCAGCATCATCCTCCAACCTGAGCTCCATTCACACTGACTAATTCGCTTCGTATCAGTTCCAATCGTACTCGTGACGTGGATTGCTGTTCACAACTTCCGGACGCGCTTCTTCAAATTCCAGGTACATGCACCCACGAAAATATGCCGATGAAGCAGGTTTCCTGATAGCAAGGCTTTGCACATCCGGCTGAGGTTACTATGCCTGCGTAGAACAACCTGCAATGCAGGTACCTCTGGTACTGGAGTAAAAGCATACTGTATATGTGACGCTCCGGGGTAAAACGGTCGGTATGCAGCCGTCCCTAGAGCTTCTTCCGTGTGCAGAAACTACGATTTGACTTCACTAGCTCCAGGAATTTACGCTTTATCAAGCATTGCTCATCTCGGATATCCATCTGTGCCCAATGTTGAGTACCTGAGTGTATTATAAATGCGTGACCCAGCTCCTCTGTTTCATCATCATTCACTCGTCAGCAATCTCAGCCAGTGCATGTCCGCTCGATCAGTGATGACAGTGTCTAGTGCCGTCTGAAGATTAGGTGGTCTGGGATACATATACTTTGGCGAGTGACTGCTCGAATCCCTTGATCCAGCTGCTATACCTACACTGAGATCGGGTCCTGTTTCGACGTCGTTACCATCAAATCAGTTCAGTTGCGATGGCGAAGCTCAACGTGGCGTCAATATTCCTGGTGGCAGTAGCGCTCCAGCTGGTGGCGCTGGCGTCCGCTGCTGGCGACCCCGGTTCCATCAACGATTTCTGCGTGGCGGACTTGAAGAGCACGCTGCTCTTCAATGGCCTGGTGTGCAAGTCCCCGGCGCTGGTCACGTCCGCCGACTTCACGTTCACGGGCTTCCGCGCCGACGCCGCCACCAACAACCCGTTCGGCATCGGCCTCATCCCGGGCTTCGCCGGCGTGAACTACCCGGCGCTCAACACGCAGGGCCTGTCGCTGGCCAAGATCAACTACGCCAAGGGCGGGCTGGTGTCGCCGCACACGCACCCGCGCGCCGCGGAGCTGATCACGGTGCTGAAGGGCACGGTGTACGTGGGGTTCGTGGACACGGCGGGCACGCTGTACGCGGCGTGGCTGAAGAAGGACGATTTCTTCCTGTTCCCGCAGGGGCTGGTGCACTTCATCCTCAACGGCGCCACGCCGTCCATCACGCTGTCCATCCTGAACGCGCAGAACCCCGGCATCCAGCTGGTGGCGCCGGCGCTGTTCGGGTCCACCCCGCCCATCGCGAGCCCGCTGCTGGCCAAGGCGTTCGCCACGAGCGTGCCCACCGTGGACGCCATCAAGAAGGTGTTCCAGCCCGCGGCCCCGTAATCGAACTCCATCATTCTGGCGCGATCAGGCCGTCCGGAGCACATGCATGCTCGTGTACGTTCAAGGTGAACATGATGGCGAGTGCTCAGCTAGTGACAGAGGAAGTTGAAATGCATCATGAATGGCGCCATTGGCTGATGTTTTTGCAAGAGCTAGTGTACGCGCGTGCTGGATGTGGATTTTTAGACAGAATTCCAAGTGTTATTTGAGTCGTGTCTTATGTGCAAGTAATTTGTATGGATATGCCGGAATTCATAGGAACCTGTAATCTGTAGAGAAGATTCTGGCTATGGTCAGTTAGAGGCTGAATCTAGGACTTCAGTATCACGGGAGGGGTGGAAGAATTAGTGTGTTTGATGACTGGCAGTGCTCAGGAAGTACTGCGTTGTGTAAAATGTATTACCAATTTAATGAACAAATTTGCGTTAGAGCAATATTTGGATCCATTGCGCAGTAATGTAGATATTTCTCGGGAGTTTTCTCTTGGGTGGCCATCCCTAGCTTGGGATTTTTGTTGAAGAGCTTGACAAGTGGAACGAAGGAAATTGTGTCGTTTAATTTCTGTCGAGGAGGAAGTGCAGGGAGATGTTGCAGGCCGTCCCTTTTGAAAGACGGTGTCTGCAATATTCGGTGCTTGGGATATGGTTTCACATAGTTCGTGATCTTTTAGGTCTAGGGCCAATCCATGTCGTCGTGCTTTCGCCATCTCGTCCGATCATACGCCTTAGCCGTGATTGAGTGAGATTATCCTCATATCAGCTCATCCTTCTGGTATTATGGATGCGGTTATTTACGCACAGCAGAGAAGTAGCTCGATAAATACTGTAATTAATTTATCTTAAGTCGATACTTGAATGAGTCTCCAGGCATCTCTGGGATAAGTGAGGTCTGAGAAGGAGTTAGATGTGATTATTATTAAATGCAGAGTCTGACATTAGCATTCAATCATTCAACACTTAAGTTATAAAAACGATTCAGTGGTGACAGTACAAAACAATGTTTTCAATAACTTATGAGCCATTCATGGTCTCTATTTTTCATCTTTCGTGTATGTTCATGTGTTCATTGTTTATCCAACTACTTGATTTAATGTCAAGGGATAAGAACAAGCGTTCTTATGATGCAAAGAAGATATTTTCACAGAGTAGTCTAGATACTAAGATACCCTTGACCTTCATGAACTTACTGTATTCTCCCAGGCTACCATACAAGGAAGATGATTTTCATAAAGTGTGCATTCAAAAGTACTCCAAAACACTACATAGACCTTGAAATTACCCATAATGGGCCGCTTTCATGGTTGTTAGTATTACCATTGATTACTAACATAAAATGGTCACAACCCTCTCAATGCTAAATCTCGATTAGACACTTTTGAATACTGGGATGGATTAGTTAAATTTAATGTCACCTACTGTTGAGTGTTGATATGATTGTTGACACCCTTCCTTTCATCAACCTAGATGGAATTCCAAGAATATCATTATCCAAGTTTCCAGAACGCAGCTTATCAGCGTCACGAACGAGATCTTCGGAAAAATTCCGCCACTTTTGATTCTGCAAATCACATGGAATAGAAATCATATTGTAAACCAATTGATTTCAAGGCTGGAAAGGGTGCAAACACAAAACACTCTTAAACTTGGGCATTTGACTATGAACGTGGATTACAACTACCTCAATCCATGTGGACTACTGGTTCTACTTTACCTAGGCCTCGTCCATTCAATTGGAAATGATGCACTGAATCTGAAACTGTAGAGACACTCAAGAGAAAACACCAGAGAAATCATGCAAAATCGATACAAATGCCGTCACACTGTAAAATAATATAATCATCAGATATCGGACTTCAAGTTTGGAAATTTCTTTATACAACATAGTGCAGTTCCGGAATACCATATATCAAACGAACTAATTCTTCCACGCTTCCCATGCTACTGACTAGATTCAGCTTCTCACTGACCATAGCTAAAGCCTGCATTGGCTGGCACACTTCTCACAGTCTACAAGCTGCATCTTCTCCACAAATTGCAGCATACATGACATGAATTCTGGAAGATTCACTTAAGGTACATAAATATCGATTACTTAACACTCGGAATTCTGTCTAAAAATCCACATCCAGCACGCGCGTACACTAGCTCTTGCAAAAACATCAGCCAATGGCGCCATTCATGATGCATTTCAACTTCCTCTGTCACTAGCTGAGCACTCGCCATCATGTTCACCTTGAACGTACACGAGCATGCATGTGCTCCGGACGGCCTGATCGCGCCAGAATGATGGAGTTCGATTACGGGGCCGCGGGCTGGAACACCTTCTTGATGGCGTCCACGGTGGGCACGCTCGTGGCGAACGCCTTGGCCAGCAGCGGGCTCGCGATGGGCGGGGTGGACCCGAACAGCGCCGGCGCCACCAGCTGGATGCCGGGGTTCTGCGCGTTCAGGATGGACAGCGTGATGGACGGCGTGGCGCCGTTGAGGATGAAGTGCACCAGCCCCTGCGGGAACAGGAAGAAGTCGTCCTTCTTCAGCCACGCCGCGTACAGCTTGCCCGCCGTGTCCACGAACCCCACGTACACCGTGCCCCTCAGCACCGTGATCAGCTCCGCGGCGCGCGGGTGTGTGTGCGGCGACACCAGCCCGCCCTTGGCGTAGTTGATCTTGGCCAGCGACAGGCCCTGCGTGTTGAGCGCCGGGTAGTTCACGCCGGCGAAGCCCGGGATGAGGCCGATGCCGAACGGGTTGTTGGTGGCGGCGTCGGCGCGGAAGCCCGTGAACGTGAAGTCGGCGGACGTGACCAGCGCCGGGGACTTGCACACCAGGCCATTGAAGAGCAGCGTGCTCTTCAAGTCCGCCACGCAGAAATCGTTGATGGAACCGGGGTCGCCAGCAGCGGACGCCAGCGCCACCAGCTGGAGCGCCGCTGCCACCAGGAGTAATGACGCCACGTTGAGCTTCGCCATAGCAACTGAACTGAATTGATGGTAACGACGTCGAAACGGGCCTCGATCTCAGTGTAGGTATAGCAGCTGGATCAAGGGATTCAAGCAGTCACTCGCCAAAGTATATGTATCCCAGACCACCTAATCTTCAGACGGCACTAGACACTGTCATCACTGATCGAGCGGACATGCACTGGCTGAGATTGCTGACGAGTGAATGATGATGAAACAGAGGAGCTGGGTCACGCATTTATAATACAGGTACTCAACATTGGGCACAGATGGATGTCCGAGATGAGCAAGGCTTGATAAAGCGTAAAATTCCTGGAGCTAGTGAAGTCAAATCGTAGTTTCTGCACACGAAAAGAAGCTCCAGGGCGGGTGCATACCGACCGTTTTACCCCGGAGCGCCACATATTTGTTTTTACCCCTGTGCCAATAGGTTCTGTGCCGGCATAGTTACCTCCCCGTAATGTGGAACTCAGTGGAGCATTGACTTCACTGATCGATGACTGTCAAGAATCCTCCAATGGATCTAATTTCGGCATATGCACGTACCTGGATTAATTTCAAGCGCGTCCGGAGGTTGTGATCGAACACCAAGCGATCTGGGCGATGCGAGATGGGACTGTAGTACCGGAGAATTAGCACTAGTGTGAATCCAGCTCCGGATCAAGGATGATGCTCCGGGAATGCTTTTACAGTACTGTAGAAGCATGGGGAGTTGGGGACTACTGTTTTTGCATCACAGAATGCGAGGTGTCCGGAATTAAAAACGTGGAAGTGTCTGTATTCCTTGCTCATAACGGGGTCGGTATGAACATGTACTGTAGATAGGGTGGTTGGCTTTCATGTATTGGATACCTGTACTGTACAATGGGGTCCAACAAGTCTGCGTAATTTTTTAACTATCATCAGCGTTTATACGAGTGAAGGTGAGGAAGGTGAGGAATTTCAGCCTCTTTAGCAAAAATTGTCATAGATGTGAAGATTTGACAGCCAATTTCAACGAAATATTCAAAATTCTTTAATACATTTGTAGCGCATAAAAAATGAGTAAAAATTAGTATCATTTTTAATTTTTGTAGCCAGGTGGCTAAAATTTGCACAAAACATTTTCACTAGTTTATACTTCCCATTTGCATAGAAATTTTGAATGAGCATGAAATTTTGAATACAACATTGCAACTTTCATGAATAACAGAGTTTTGTACCATGAAGTTAAAAAGAAAAATATGTAAAATATAGAAACTAAATTTAACTTTTTATACATAAAAAATCATAGCAGTTATATAATTGCATTAATTTTACAATAAGAAATTTGGGTACAAGGTAGAGGTTGTGATGCTAAACAATATGGTTTATTTCAAATATGAAAGAGAGAACGAGTGTATAGATGATATAAGTTTTTTGATACAATTTCAATATACCAAATATAAACAACAAGTTTGTCATGGTGTTTTTCTCTACATAATGACTATTTTAAAAAACCGATGACACCACATAAAAGCTATCTGAGTTATTTACATGACAACACATTGTAACTAGACTAAAAAGACACCTCACACTCCTCCGACTTCTCACACTATACCCCAATTTAAAGGAGTGACCATTCAACACACAACTCTACATTTAACCATACTAATACTTAATATCAAAACAAACTAACTTCCCAATTCTTCATTCTTTGTGTTACATGCTTCTTGTTATTTTTGTAACTATAGAGTCCATCCTCAAAAGAGGGCATGAAAGGTAGCGCGCCCCATCTTGGTCTTGGTGGTCAAGTTGGTAGCACTTCCTACAATAAACTCTTATGATTCATGTTAGTCTTTTGAGCTAAATCAATGCATATTGTGAAAAATAGCAAATGGATCAAAACGTATTTCATTTTGAGAGAACAAATGAACAGTCAAGTGAGTAAATTAGTAAAAGAAGGCAATCCATTGACCACAAAAACATCTTAATTTCTAATTACTTGAAAGCTTTAAACAAAATATATAAGCGTGTTATAAGCATATAATATACCACTTCTAAAACTTCTTGGAAGCCCGATAATGACTGTCTTCCACCAAGACTCACAACCATTTTAGATTATGCCCTACCATAATCAATGAAAGAAAGACAAAACCGCAGCTCATTTTCCAAAAACATTTTTCTCGACATGTGAAATATTTCAAGTGATGTGAAGTGAGATATCGTCTCAAAACGAGACAAAAAATACACACTTGCTCACACCACTACGATGACACATCAAAAATGATATGCAACTTACAAGTTGCCAATCATACAAGGTGTAGTAAGAGCAATTTAGAACGATGAATTGGACTTGTGTTGTTCTATTCAATACGTTGTTCTAACAGGTTGGAACAACATTACGTTTCAATGTTGAATGTTCCAACAAATCAAGAATGTACAACACTTTAACAACTGTTCTTCCATACAATAAAACCAACGATTCATGGTTTCATAATGACAACTTCAATTGACTAAAATGTGAATCATTACATCAAAAATTCAAATGGGATCAAATATTTATATCACTAGAATACTACTAACGCCATATTCATTAAATTGGCCAATCTTGTTTATATTTTACCCACACTAATCTGATAAGGAGAGAAAATGAACTCAAGTCACACTATTTGAGCGGACAAAATAATTGGGAACGGCCAATATTACGAATATGGCGTTTACTATATGATATAACATTCAGTAGCCTAGCCTTTATGCTCATTGCCTTTCCTTCATGTACTTTGCTCATCACCTTGAGCCTCCACCTGTTGACTTACCTACAAATGAAGTTCAGTTAGATATGGAATATTCCACACCATCTACTGTAGAGCCAAAGGAAGGACAATGCATGCTACAGAATGTTATGGAGGTCCAATAGACCACGGAAGCTCTCTACACTAGCAATGGCTCTAGTGTCTACACTAGCAAGGACTGCAGCTCAGAGGCAAGAAGAGCAAGAGTGACAATGAATGTCGCTACATTTGTAGTTTGGTTTCGGCATCCGCACCCGCTTCATCAAATATCCATACATAACAATCTCGCGCACGGCCGTCGGGGCAACGTTCCTGTGCCATGCGGCGTCCATCACGGGTTCCAAATTCTCCGAGACTCAATACTTGTGGCATGCATGATGAATTGCCGGGAAATGTTGGTCCATAGCAAAGTCTAGTTCCGGTATGGGAGCTATGACCTCACTTAGAGAGATGTAGAGCAACACCACAAACAGTTCCACAGCCTCGATATTCATGTTGGGGATCTCAACCACAGCCTCTATAGTCATGTCGACCATAGAGGTTTGCTCCAAGAGTGCATACAAACCAGGTGCCGCTTCGGCCAGCATGAACGAATGGACATAGAACGCTGCAAAGCCTCGTTGGACTATCAAGATGGTGTGTGAGGCGAAGCAGGTTTGCAAAAACATGAGATTTTTCTCCAAGAGGCTTCTATCCCTCACGCTTGCCTTGACTCCCCTCACTATCTCCAGTGTCAAGAACTTCCACAGGACTTCATTTCTTACAAGTGGCTCCAGTTCTTGATCCATGACGATGTAGCTATCATTTGATCACACGTCCACACACAAGTGGAGATAGCAATTTAGAGCCATATTTAGATCAACATTCATTGGGATGTGGTTCTAATGTTGATTTAGAACCTGCATCATCAGTAGTATGCACAAGTGGAGATAGCAATTTAAAACATTGTTCTATCAACATTGATTATGATTTGGTTCTAATATTGATTCAAAACACCATTCTCAATTGTACTAGTTGCATTCTATGATACATTCTTCAAGTTTATATATCAAGGGTTTAGGGGTTCTAATCACGTAGGGAGCATCAAGAGGTTTAGAATGGGGCTCAAAGTTGCCTGCTAATTACAAGAAATGTTATTAGGCCTATTACTTTTAGATGATTGTTGTTTTAACACATTAGAACATTTGGTATTTTAATGTTGTTACAACTCGTCAAATAGATTTCTTAATATTGATCTTTCTCATTTTGAAATAATGTTATTCTTATAATGTTGATCCAACGAGTCAAATTGACGTATTAATATTGTACTACATTAGACTATATAAATGTCATATCTACTCTAACTGTTGAGAATAAAATAATACCCCACCGTAGTTTACGTATTTTCAAATTGCTTATCTTCATTTCTTTGTAGTTAGTAGAATTTAACAAAACATAGTTATTTACTTTTATTAGAAAAAGCTAAGAATTTTTTCCCAAAAAAATGTAAACTAGAGTAGTTTTGTATTAGTGCATTCATATCATTGCTTTCAACAATTACTAAGGCTACCTCTATTTCATAAAAGAAAAAAGATGAAAAGTTCTTTTCCAAAAAAACAAATTCACCACAATCTTAAACATCAAGTACACTTCTACTTTTATGCAAATGATTGTAACTTTTACAAGTTTTTTCCTCTTACACAAGGGTCACAAAAGGTAATTCATTTTGTTGTTCTTATTGCTTATAATTGATTTTGGTGAGCAATCATAAAAACCGATAAAGTTGCATTGTTTGTTTTTATTACTAATGTTGATTGGTTTTGGTGCGCATTGATCATGGACACAGAGTTGTGTGGTCACTAGTGCATGAATGGTCATACAGACATCCACCCTATATTTAGTTAACTACTTTATGGTTATTGACGTCTTTAGAAGACTAGAACTAGGCTTTGGATTCGATATAGCATTTTAAAAAGCATTATTTTGGGATGCTTTTGCACTAAAAGCGTAACTATTTACAAATGAAATTTTATTAATTATGCTATTAGTGCAAAAACATACCTAGGGTTTTGCAGATGGTGACTCCTAGGTACTTTTGAAAATTTTCTTTTTATCAATTTGAAAACCGATATTTGATTATACAATAGTTTTCTAATTCATAGACAAACAATATTTGTAGATTCATTCCTATGATGTCTATTCAAGTCTCTTTATGAAATAAATAAATCACCAATTCATAAAACGCAATTGAATTTAAAAGTGATGTAGTAACGAGATTGCTTCTACTCCAAACCCGTGATATGTAAACTTGAAGAATGTATTATAGAATGCAACTAGTATAATTGAAAAGAGATTGCAAGGTCATAGAAAGAACGTACTTGTTATTGCGGCCAATATTTTCTTGTCAACAACTTGCTTTGTTGGAAACCTTTCTGCACACATTGTTGATTTATGAATAAAATTGAAACATTCACATCCACAAGATTGAAGTGTAAAAAAATTGAAACGACAAAATACAAACTTTGCGATTTCCTAAAACACTTTGTGCTAATAATCAAAACCCAATCAAAACCTTTGGTAACTTCAAATGAAACCTTTTTGCAACCAGACAAAGGTGTGTTAGCTAGTGCGACGAGCCGACAAGCTAAGAAGCTCTATGCAAGCAAGGCGGCGCAACGGCGAGCTGTGAATGGTTCAGCCGACAATTCTAGAATAGGATTTTATGCTGTAACCTAGCCTTTTACATCTGCTTGGATTCAGTTAGATGGTCTTCCCATGACCATTCCATCCTTTAAAGACCATTATGTAAATTAACTTAGACTTATGCGTCTTTTCAATTTTATGACCTTTCACTTTGTCACTGGTAGTGCCTCGGGATGGTAAGGAGAGAAACGAAGAGCTAATGAAACGACATTTTAAAAACTATTAAAGACATTCAAGCGGTACTAAATGGTATACTTATAAATTCCTTACAATTTTAATAAAAATATTTCAATTAGTCCTTCTACTACAAAAAAACGCACTTTTATTGACTGCATTCAATCACAAAATCCAAAAGTATGATTGCGCAGGGGCAAGAAATATGACGCGCGGGGTGACTGGGTCTAGTCGTTGTTGACGAGTCCATTTGGACATGAGTGATATGAATATATACGGTGCTAGGGCATATGCAAGCTCGTGGAGTATGCCTTATCTGGCTTTGGAGTCCGCGACCTTCTTTGACCTTCCCTAGCAGAAAAGGAAAAATCTCACGTGGCATGCGATTCTATGAAGTCATATTTTTTTACTAACGTAAAATATGACTACGACGAGTCATATATTGGCCGGACGTGGGAGGCCACGTGGAATGTGACTGCCTGTCATATTTTTGTAAATGTGGAATATTACTATGACAAGTCATATTTTCAAAGGTTAAAGCACTCATGAGGTTTATAAAAAATACCTACAATGCACTACTATACACAAATACATTGAAGCAACATTAAGACCATTGCATTGTACACGGTTCTTTGTGGAGTACACACTGCAAAGTCGTTGAATCTTTACCTCTAACAAACCAAAGATTCATGGTTTTGAAATGACAAATTCAAATGGGAACACATTTTATATCACGGGAGTAAGTGAAGAACATTGCATGTGTAGGTCAGAAAACAAATAAATTTAAAAAAAAGGAAGCCCACACAGGGACTACTCAAAACTGCTTTAAAAAAAACATGAGGTCTGATTTGGGCTCCTTGGTCTTTCAGGGATTAAAAAAAGAATCCAGACAACACTTGTGAACTGTTGAGACTGTTCACTTTTACTGTAAATCTTTATCGTGAGTTTTTTAATTTTTTTTCTATCATGTATTTGTCTAAGTGCAGCGTTTTAGCTGATCAGACATTTTGGCGTGTTGTTTGCACTCTGTTTTTGGTTTTAGTTGGCCTGTTATCATTCCTATTTGTCTTAGTAATTTTAGCTGCGTAGCATTTTTTAACCGATTAACCGTGGGATTTTAAGTGTTTGTTTGGTTCTGTCTATTATTTTAGTACTAGGATGATTCTTAAATTACCGGGGTGGAATTTAGGACTTACTCTTGTGTAAACTCCAAGTTCTAAAAATGAACTCTCAACTTTCTATGAATAAAATGGGAGTTTAGTTAGTGTTAGAATGAAAATCAGCCTAAATGGATGAATTCCGTTTGGATGAGAATTGTGGTTGATGGAGGGTGGGATTTTGAAATCCACTCCTGTCGCAAGGAGGAGAGTTAGTTGTTGAGCCGTTAGCTTGTTTTGAATCAAAGGACGAAGCCCTACCATTTGTGGGAGAGATCTTGACCTAGTTTTTTGGGAGAAATTTAGAAATCAGTGTGATGTTAGGATAGGACTTGGTGTCTATGATTCTTGGGTTGTACAGTGGGGTGACACCCAAATTGGCACCTTGTGCAATTCTAGGGATAGTGCTCACACTGCTGCCAACTTTGACACCCTCCCGAGCGCTGGAAAATTGTTATTTATACATTAAAGTTTACACACAAAATCATTGTTATGTCGACAACATGTGGACCAAATTTCAAAGCTAGAAGATTGATACAAAAAACGATATTCAAGATTTACTAACAAGGGGTAGCTGTAAGAAATGTTTCACAGCTGCCAACTTTGACACCCTCCCAAGGATTGGAGAATTTTTTTTTTCACATGGAATTTTTGGAGTAGGAATATCTTTATGTTTTTTAAACATGTGAAAAAATTCAAGTCCAAAACACGCACAAAAAAAATGATATTCCAAATCTACCAACAAGTGTAGTTGTGAGAAACAAAGGAGAGAATCGTTTCACAACTTCCAACTTTGACAGCCTCCCTAGGGCTGAGAATCTGTTGTTTTAACATGAAATTTTTTGCACATGATGTTTATGGTGTTGATCACATGTATGAAAAATTTTAAGGCCAAAAAATACACAAAAAATAGTTATTCTATATCTACCAACGTGTATGTCCTCCATTAGCATCAATCACTGCTTGTAACCTAGAGGGCATAGAATGATATAATTGAAGGAGCTTTGTTTCACTAATTGACTTTCACTCTCTTTCAAGAACTACCATCAACCCATCTATGTTTCTTGGATGTGCCTTCTTACGTTGTACTGCATCTTTTAGAATCTTCCACAGCTTTTCAATTGGATTGAGATCGGGAGAGTTTGTAGGTCAATTGAGCTTTTCAAGAAGGCGCAGTTGTCTCCATTCTTCACATATTTTTCTACGATGGACGGGTGCGCCGTCTTTCTATTGAGGTAATTGATGTACGGTAGTATTGCTAGGAGCCAAAGAGGTTCGGGTGCTAAATAATGGTGTGTGGGAAGAGGGGTTAGGCATGGGCTGATCTCTAGAGTGTCCTTGTGATGAGTTATCCCATAAGGTTTGTCCATGGTGACCCCCTAGTGTACACTACTTAAGGTGGAAGGCCTTTGAGTAAAGATCATCTCTTTCTACGCATTCCTTGTGTGTGTGCGTGTGCGTTGTGCTCTCATCTCTTACCTTCAATAGGTTATGGGCCCACTCATGTGTATTGCATGAGTCTTTGATTGCATTGAGGCAATTAGTTCGAGGTCGTTGCGGAAGGGGTTGATTTGGAGCTTTTGGGAGCGTTTTGGAGGAGTCTTCTCTCTTGGAGGTGTGCACGGGCTGAAGTTACACGTGGGAGCATTCTTCTTGGTCGATCTCTTCCTTTGGATTTCCAAGTTTTTCATTCCAAGCCTCTTTTGTAAGTGGAACGTCGTTTCGTTCAATTTGATGCACTTGTGGTCATACAAGTGATTTGTGAGGTGTTGAGGCTCTAAGAGAGGGTCTATGGTCTAATCTAAGTGATTGGGCACTGGCATTGAGGTGTTGCATGTGTTTCATAGCCTTGGAGTGCTCAAATTTTCATTTGGGGTTACTTTATGCACTTGGGCGCACAAAGGTGCGGTTTTGAGCAATTTCAATGCATTTAGGGTTTCAACGGGCTTATGTGAGTCCATGAGCATTGATATAGTGCTATTGAGGGACACAAAGGTGTTGATTACGTGCATTGAGTGATTGGGAACACTAAGGTGTTGATTTGGGTCAATCGGAGTAGTGGGAGCTCCATTGAGTGATTTGAGGTGTTTTGGTTAACATCTTTGCAATTTGGGTGAGCTACCTTCGCATTTGAGTGTTGGAAGGTGTGTGTGGAGCACAAAGGTGCTGATTTGTTGTTTAGGGTTGAACTAGAGGCATCGGAAGCACAAAGGTGCTACTTTCTATCAAAAAAATCATAAAAAACGAGTGTGGTTATTGAGTTTGAGGGTTTAATTGAGTGAGGAGGCATTCGTGAGTGAGGATCATGGCATCTTATGAGGGTGAGGGTCCCAAAGTGGTGGACAAGTTCGATGGTGTTAATTTCCACTTGTGGAAGTTCAAAATGGAGATGGTCATGGCGGAGAAGGAGTTGTGGGACATTGTCGATGGTAGTGAGGAGCCCCCTCAATCTACTACCGATCCGGGCGTGATGCAAGCATATTTGAGGCGCGAGAAGAAGGCATTTGCCATCTTGGCTCTCAATCTTTCGGATTCCCAACTCGCGCACATTCGTTCGTGCAAGACACCCCGCGAGGCATGGGCCAAGCTTTGCAACATTCACGAAGTAAAGAGTTTGGCCAACATATTGTTTTTGCGGCGCAAGTTCTTCACCATCAAGATGGAGGAAGAAGACGACATGTTGGCGCACATCAACAAAGTCAAGGCACTCGCGGATCAACTCAACGGTGCAGACGTGACCATTTCCGATGGGGATGTTGTGATGACCCTTTTGGAAAGCCTACCACTCTCGTACGAGCATCTCATCGTGGCGATGGAGTCAAGGCCCATTTCGGAGCTCACATTGGACTATGTGACCTCGCGGTTGTTGCACGAGCTCTCGCGGCGAAATGAGAATGAGTCTCGCGGAGATAGTGCGGCTCTCATGGCAAAGCAATCCAAGAATGGAGGCGGTGGGAGCTCTAGCGATAAGGCGTGCTTCTATTGCGGTAAGAAGGGCCACATTGCCAAGTTTTGTTACAAACGCAAGAGAGATGAGAAGGGGGAGAGTGCAAACAACACTAAAACTCGTGATGATGATGATGAGTATGCGTTTACTACGCGGTATGTCTCTTGGGATACAAGCATCAGTGATGGCAAAGACGAGTATGCAATGATGGCAAGCAATGTATCGTGCAATGGTAGTACGAGTGATTGGATTGTTGATTCGGGGGCTACAAGCCACATGTCACCGCATAAAACTTGTTTTCATTCGTATGCTCTCATTAACCCAAGGAGGGTGATTTTGGGAGATGATACGGTGCTTGAGGCCATTGGCAAAGGCCAACTTGTTGTAGACACCGAGGTGAGGGGTCGTGTGAAGACAATCACTATCCAAAATGTCCTCCACGTTCCCAAATTAACGGCAAATTTACTATCGGTGCGGCAATTAGTGGCAAAGCACTTGAGGGTTGAGTTTAGTGATAAGGGGTGTTATGTGTTGTCACCGAGTCGAGATGAGGTGGCCATCATTGAAGAATATGAGGGCTTGTACCACATCAACTTCTCGAAGGTGCATTCCAAGGAATCGGCGGCGTTGGCGCATTCAAACTTGAAGGACGACAAGTTGGCGTTGTGGCATCGTCGACTTGGCCATTTGAACATCAAGAGTGTGAAGACACTACGCGGCATGGTAAGTGGCATGGACCTTCATCAATTGAAAGTGGATGCTTCTTCATTCACTTGTGAAGGTTGCATTGAAGGCAAGCAACAACGGTTGCCATTTGCGAGTGAAGCGGCGACTCGGGCCACGAAGGTTTTAGAGATCGTGCATTCGGATGTGTGTGGCCCAATGAAGACCACGTCGATAGGAGGTTGCAAATACTTTGTGACCTTCACCGATGACTTTTCAAGGAAGATTTGGCTCTACCCAATCAAGGCCAAGAGTGAGTGCTTCGACAAGTTCAAGGAGTTCAAGACATTGGTGGACAACCAATCCGAGATGAAGATCAAGGTGTTTCAATCGGACAATGGCGGCGAGTACATGTCCAAGAAGTTTGACGAGCTATTGAAGAAAGAAGGCATCGTACACCAAACTTCGGCCCCGTACACGCCTCAACAAAATGGAGTTGCGGAGCGTGCAAATCGCACCATTGTAGAGATGGCGAGGAGCATGTTGCACGCTCAAAATTTGAAGTTGGACCTTTGAGCGGAAGCGGTGGTGAATGCGGTGTACACTCGCAATCGGTGTCCAACAAACGCGGTTGAAGGCATGACACCGGAGCAAGCGTGGCGTGGGAGGCAACCATGTGTTGCACACATGCGCATCTTCGGATGCATTGCATACGCAAAGGTTCCCAACGAACGAAGGACTAAACTCGAGGCTAAGGCCTTAAAGTGTGTGTTTCTTGGGTATTGTGAAGGTACCAAGGCGTATAGACTCATGTCGGTGGACACGAGGAAGATCATTCGGTCACGTGATGTGACGTTTTGTGAGGAGTCTACGATGGAGGCTCCTTTGGAGGTTGGTCCAAGTGGGAGTAGTGGAGACGTGTTGGTGGACACACCCTCCAAGTCCCCTAGTGTTGTTGATGTAGGTGATGAGGACGGTGATGACGAAGATGGTGACACGGAGGTTGTTGAAGCGCCATCGAGCTCAAAGGCCAAGAATGGCGCAAAGGACGCGCAAGAGGAGCAAATTTCTTCAAGTGAGCGGCGGTACCCCGAGAGATTGCGCAAGCCACCTGGAGAATGGTGGAAGAATCACATCTTCCCTCAAGAGGATGACGAGGATGCGAATGTGGCATTATCGGATGGTCCATTGACCATTCGTGAAGCCATGCAAGGTGAGGATGCGGTCAAGTGGGAGCGCGCCGTGCAAGAGGAGTACGACTCTCTAATTGCTAATGGTACGTGGCAATTAACTCCCATTCCAAAGGATCGCAACCCCCATTGGTTGCAAATGGGTGTTTCGGACAAAGAGGGATGTTTCGGGTAATGTGGTGCGTCACAAGGCAAGACTAGTAGCCAAGGGGTTCGCGCAAGTGCATGGGGTAGACTTTCACGAGACGTTTGCTCCTGTGGCCAAATTCACCACCATTCGATGCATTCTTGCGATTGGAGCGGCCATGGACTTGGAAATGCATCAAATGGATGTGAAAACCGCATTTTTGAATGGCGATTCGGAGGAGGACATCTACATGGTGCAACCCGAGGGCTTTGTGCAACAAGGTAATGAGCACCTTGTTTGTAAGTTGCAAAAATCATTGTATGGGTTGAAACAATCTCCAAGAGTGTGGTACCAAAAGATTGACACGTTCTTGCTTGCACACGGGTTTACTAGGAGCATTGCGGATCATGGTCTCTACTTCATGCAAGAGGGACAACATGTAGTGATTGTGATCATATATGTTGATGATTTGATCATTCTTGCAAGCCTCATGAGTTCAATGAATGCATTAAAAGGCATGCTTGAGAGAGAGTACGAGATGAGTGATCTTGGAGAATTGCACTTTTGTCTTGGTGTTGAGTTTGTGCGAGACAGGGCTACACGCACTATCACCATGAGTCAAGGCAAGTATGTGATGGACGTGCTCAAGAGATTTGGGATGGAGGATTGTAAGCCCGTGGCAACACCATTGGATGCAAACTCCAAGCTCGTCAAGCTTTCGGAGGAGGAGTATGCGGCGGAGGCCAAATCCATGGCGGAGGTGCCATACAAGCAAGCGGTGGGGTCGTTGATGTATGCGATGATTGCGACACGGCCCGACCTCGCGTATCCAATTAGCGTGGTGAGTCAACACATGGCGAGACCGGACTCAATGCATTGGATGGTGGTCAAGAGGATCATGCGCTACTTGAAGGGCACAAGCGATGTCAAGTTGTGTCATGGCGGCAAAGACATTGTGTTGAGCGGCTATTGCGACGCGGACTACGCGGGAGACACGAGCAATCGAAGATCGACAACGGGCTACATGTTCAAGGTCGGATCGGGAGCGGTATCGTGGAATAGCAAGCGGCAACAAACGACGGCGACATCAACGGTGGAGGCCGAGTACATGGCTACGAGCCATGCCACGAAGGAGGCCATTTGGTTGAGGCAACTAATGGTGGATGTGGGTTGCATACAAGGTGAGGCTACAACGATCATGTGTGACAACCAAGGGTGCATTTCACTTGCAAAGAACCCTACACATCATTCACGCACGAAGCACATTGATGTGCAATACCACTTCATTCGGGAGAAGTTGGATTTGGGAGTTATACGGTTGGAGTATTGTCCAACGGAGCACATGGTGGCGGATGTGCTCACAAAGGGTCTTTGTAGAGACCGACACCAACGATTAGTAATAGCATTTGGACTTAGAGGCTTTGGCTCTACGCAAAGTGGGAGTATTGAGGTAATTGATGTACGGTAGTATTGCTAGGAGCCAAAGAGGTTCGGGTGCTAAATAATGGTGTGTGGGAAGAGGGGTTAGGCATGGGCTGATCTCTAGAGTGTCCTTGTGATGAGTTATCCCATATGGTTTGTCCATGGTGACCCCCTAGTGTACACTACTTAAGGTGGAAGGCCTTTGAGTAAAGATCATCTCTTTCTACGCATTCCTTGTGTGTGTGCGTGTGCCTTGTGCTCTCATCTCTTACCTTCAATACTTTCATGAGCACTGCATTTGGAACTTTAACCATGAAATGAAATAATTCCCCTTCGTAAACCACTTCCACAAAATCCTTTGCAGAGCGTCAATCTTTAAGCATAAAAACAAGTTTTGACTATTGGCCTCGAGCAAATGCACCCCAAATCATCAAGGAAGTCTGTCCACTTTTAAAAGTAGGAACTATACAAATTGATGAATACTGCTCATTTGCAGTTCTTCAAACACGAACTTGTCTCAAATTCTTCCCCATTTCAAAGGTAGATTCATCTGTCCAAATAATACGCTTCCAATCTTCTGCGCTCCATCCACGGTACTTTTGAGCAAAAACCAACCTTTGATATATGTGACAATGTGTCAAAAAAGGTTTTTGACTGAAATTCGACTGAAAATGCTACTTCTATGTAAGAACCTTTGAATGGTACGTCCACACACTAGAGTAGGGCATACACTCGCATTCTCTGATATTGACGCGCGACGGTTATTTTTTGAGAAATGCAAAATACTGCGCACATCTCTATCACTAAGTTTTGTAGTGTGACTTCCACCACAAGGTTTGTGCTTGTAAGTTCTATTTTCTCTAAAAGATTTCACCAACCTCTTAACTGTTCTAACGGAAACTTTGATAGTAGCTGCAATTTGAACTTGAGTACTCCCTCCCTCACCCATACCTATAATACGTCTACGAATTTCATCGGAAAGTGCCATTTGAAATATGTTGAATTTTCTTTTACTAGGCTAATAGAACCTTAAACTCTCATTAACAACATTTATTAACAATTTCATACATGGTGACAGTATGGTTGGGGTACCCAAAAAAGCTGTCTTCGGGACAATTGCACTATGTGCTGGTGTGTCAAACAAACATATTTTTTAATTTTAATAAAGTAAGACTTTATTAAATGTGATTTTAGTTTTCTACACTTATAACGCATCAAGGAAAAAATTTGATTACAATCAAAGATTTTAAAGTAATTTTATTTGATTTTTTAGTTGAAAAAGTAAGTTATGTCCCAATCACCTAGAATCCCTGAAATCAAGCAAATGGAATATCAAAAAAAAAAAAATTAATATAATTTTTGAATATGACCTACATCTAATTGTGTAGAGTACAAAATAATTTATTTTATCATTAAAAAAATTAATGAATTGTACACTATGTAGCTTGCAAATCCCAAAATTCAGCATTTTTTTACACATCTATGAATGGATCTAAAAAAATTAATTTTTTTAATATAAACTCTTTGAACATATACATTTTGATTCCATTGAGGTGCAAGATTTTATTTTTTTCATTTTAGGGTCTTTTTACTTGATCAAAATGAGCAAATTAGGCAAACTTTGGAGGTTTTAAACAAAAATAACCTAATTAGTGTGTCCAAAAAGTGATACCCCAAGCTAATTATTGCCCTACAAAATCAGTTACTCAATCACAGCATTTAGTCCATTAAGCATAACCACATGCACATCATTCAACCTAGTAAGAATAACCACATACACATCACTCAACATGCACAAGCAAGCATGAGTAAATTCCTCATGCATCACATCACTCATACAACACATCACTCAACATGCATAAGCAAGCATGACTAAATTACTCATGCATCACATCACTCATACAACATATCACTCTATGTCTCACACATAACACATTCTTTCTCTCTGCTCTCACCATTACTCCAACATCCAATGATCACAAATCACATGCAACATTCCCTTAAGTTTACACAATAGTGCTCAATTGATATTTAGAGGGGGAAACTTCGTTATGCATGTATGATGCAAGTGGTTTCTTCTTGATGTGACAACTCCACACTTCTACATTTGGATGTTACTGATTTTTCTTAGATGCATTTATGATTAGGCATTGTGTCAAATGGATAAGTTCAATGACGAAGCATGAGGTGTCAAAGATATTTCAATATTTTCACCGTGTCCTTGAATTGGTTATTGTAATTACACATGTTGGTAGATATAGAATAACTATTTTTTTGTGTATCTTTTGGCCTCATACATGCGATCAACACCATAAACATCATGTGCAAAAAATTTCATATTGAAAAAACAGATTCTCAGCTCTAGGGAGGCTGTCAAAGTTGGAAGTTGTGAAACGATTCTCTCCTTTGTTTCTCACAACTACACTTGTTGGTAGATTTGGAATATCATTTTTTTTGTGGTTGTTTTGGACTTGAATTTTTTCACATGTGTAAAAAACATAAAGATATTCCTACTCCAAAAATTCCATGTGAAAAAAAAAATTCTCCAATCCTTGGGAGGGTGTCAAAGTTGGCAGCTGTGAAACATTTCTTACAGCTACCCCTTGTTAGTAAATCTTGAATATCTTTTTTTGTATCAGTCTTCTAGCTTTGAAATTTGGTCCACATGTTGTCGACATAACAATGATTTTGTGTGTAAACTTTAATGTATAAATAACAATTTCCCATCACTCGGGAAGGTGTCAAAGATGGCAGTAGTGTGGGCACTATCCCTGGAATTGCACAAGGTGCCAATTTGGGTGTCACCCACTATACATTGATGTTTTAATTAGTACCCCTCTTGTGTACTCACGTGATTCCTCAAACACACAAATGAATGCACCCTGAGATCATGAGTAACGCAGTGATCATTATTTTCCTAAACCCTAAATTTTAAGAAATCTTCTGGCATTCAAAAGTAATTACCCAAAGTTATTAGAGTTAAATGAATAGAGTGTCTCAAAGTGGAAACTCACCTCATACTCACCTTCAACTCGTTTTTAGTTAAAAAAGATAGCAAAATTAATCTATGGTGAGTTGGAGAATAATTTAAAGCAAGACCCTGTACCACTATGAGATGTGGAACTCGTGACCTCCCCAATGCTAAAAGAGAGTTCCCACCTGCTCCTCCAAGCCAAGAGCCCCAACGATAAGGACTATTCATGAACAATGATTGTTAGAAAATTTAATTGTAGAGAGGAAACTCCGTCCTCTTCTGTTTTTGGTTAACTCAATTATCTCAATATTTTGTCATAATTTATTTATGTTTTATTAATTCGAAAACAGTAACATGTCAGTGAACAATAGGTTTTTCCCTCATATTATAGGAAGATAGAAAAAACAAGAAAAACACTATTCTGTGAACAGAAGTACAGGACCTCCATACTCAGGAATACAGTAGTCAGCGGGCATCACTGCTGGGGCACTGGCGGTGGGACTCATCCAACAAGCAAAGTTAGCAAACTGAACAGAGTCAACGGACCAAGAACAGTGAATGCATAGCTAGTTAAAAATGTCGGCACTGCAAGGTAATAACATGTTCACCATATGCTAATGAACTGAAAATCCTGCATGGCTCATGGCCCGATCATGGCCCCATTCATACCAGTCACCCAATGTGAGTGCAGCAGAGAATCTGCATTCGTCAAGTAAGTTCTTGGTAGCTATAATAATGTGCTCTTGTTATTTATTTATTTTTAACCCCTAAACGTCTGAAAGTGCCTTTGCGGCCAGAAGAATACAGTGAATTCTTTTAGTATTTGGAATGGATCCAAACCTTTTATAGGTTTGAGTTCAACACATAAGCTGAAATTTACATCAATGCGATTCTAGTGAGCTATTAAGATCGCAATTTAGAGCTTCTTGTTGGTAGCAAATGCCAATTATACAACCAAGTATCTACTATCACCATGGGACGTTTAGAGCTTAACCCTTAAACATCAACCCCCGCCCCAGGGGCTGGGTTTCTACAGAATCGTCTTTGTAGCTCTTCCTGTACTCAACTTTTCACTTATTTTTTGATATCATTCTAATCACCTTCTTATGATGCATTCACAAAGTGTAATTTTACAATTCAAATCACAATTTGTATGAGTGATTTGTGCTTTGAAAGGATTGTGGTGGGTAGGTTGGGGTTGCACATAACCTTGTAGGAGGTTGCAAGCTCGTCATTGATTGGTTTAGTCATGATGCCCAAGTTCAAAAGATGCCGTGATCCAATTTCGGGCTGCCCGACCAGTCTCCAAATTGTCGTTTAAGGGTTAACCTGACGCATTCGAGAAGCTACTTTGACACATTTTGGGTGCTGCAAGAAATTTGCGAGTCAACTAGTTACGCACATGGGTTGGCCAAAAGTAAGAAGAAAGAGCTCTGACACCGCAAGAAATTGTATATTATTTTTGAAGTTTACCTTGCAGCATTCCATGAACACAACGCAAATGCTAGAGCTTCTTGGTGTGGATGGGCCATCACTACATGCCTACGGCTACTAAGAGCATCTCCACCGTACCATGGGCTGTCAAGCTTCCTATAAAAGGCTCAAAATTTGAACTCGGGCGCTTGGAAATGGGCGAGACCCATCCACATGCATCGCTTTGTCTTAAAAATCTGCTTCAGCTTGAACTCCATGTTGGCTGCTCGTTTTATCAGAGCGCGACTGCAGCAGGCTGGCGATTTATGGAGATGGAGTGCAGATGGCCCATTCACATACATCAATGCTGACACTTGTCTAAGGTAACTTTGAGGGAATCTGTTGTCAACCAAGAAATATAAAATATGCAATTAGAAATTATTCTAATGTATGACAGGAAGGAACGCATCGCAGAAAAGGAACATGGCTCTTTTTGCGGCACTGTAATGTAGCTGCATAGTGCCTACACAGTAGTTGTAGCAAGAAAAGACAAGGCTTTGAATATGTTTTTTTGTTTCTTAGTTTTACCTTCCTCCATTTATGCAGAGTTGAGTTGGTCCTAAAATTCAGCTCTCCACCGGTTAAAAAAATACAAACCACTTTCATGCACCTTTGGTAAAGCAATTCAATAGGTAAAATTACAAATTCTCAATAAAGCAACCAGTAACGTAGCCCACCAATGGCATGATGAAGTGGGTGACTTTGCAAGCCGCTTTCAACGCTCACATAACATGGGTGAAAGTTCAGATCTCATTTTTTTTCCTTTTGTTGTTTCCACGAGACCAATACTCACATGGAAGCCTGCCCTCATTAGAGGATATTTGAGCTCTAAAAAGGGCCTTTAAGGATTGACAAAGAATCCCATTTTAATGGTGTAGGCTTAGCCTAGGTGAGTACCAATGGATCCGTCTTTATCTTATACTAGTAAATCTTGTGTTGCAATGCAACACAAAACTGAATAAACATGATCAAGGAACATAGACTCCATTGCAAAGAATGTTGATTGAAAGAAATTAAAAAACTTGATTATAGATGAAAATAGTTTACAAAATAGGCAAATGAATGAAAATGGATGAAAATGATGTATCATGAGATATTGGATGATAAAACTTGGATGAAAAACTTGGATGAAAACGTGACCGATTTTGTGACAGGGGTCGTGACACTGTGTATTTAATATAATAGATGAAAGATTAAACTAGAGGACAAGGAGTCCTATCGCTTAAGAATGGTTTTATATTCCGCTAAAGAATATTTTAGGAGTGTGAGACGCGGGTACCCTCATTTGATGCCATGCTCATCACTCGAGGTTGATGGAAACTACTTTTTATCTGTGGGGTTGAAACCAGGAATGCTATTTCGCGAGCGGTGAGTAGAAAATCACGAGCGGTGAGCGGAAAATTACGAGCAGTGAGCGGAAAATCTAAAAAGAAAAGATAAAAAATACTTGAATTTAAAAAAAAAGATGAGGCCTATGGCTGTGGAATATACTATTTATAAGCATTAAAGAGGGGGAAAAAAGTAATTACACTTGCTAATTTTAGAAAAGATAAAAATCATTTCAGTAAAGTTATCCTAAAACCGTGGAAATTGGGCCTATAACCATGGATTTCAGTTACGCTTTGAATTAGAATTTAAGAATCTTTCCATAAACAAATATATAAATAGATTCATGTATTTCTCAAATGATCATATAAGTTGCGAAACCATAAGATAGAGGGAATTTTATTGCTGCAACACACCGGTCATCTACAGAATAGAGTACACATTTTGGATATTTCAAAAAGATTGCAATCAAGTATAATACTACCGTTGAGTCACAACATTTTCTTTTTAAGTCAGATGTTGGTTAAACCACTTCCTGAATCTTTAAGTAGGTGTGACCATATCTACAATACCACTAAGCAAAATCTACTTGATCTCGTTAAAGCTCAACGTCGGGGCATGTACGAAGAAATCCTCATTGCGTGTCAGGCCATACATTACATGGTAAACATAATAAACTCAATTGATCCTTTCAATGTAGCCTTTTCTTTCAATTTTTTATTCTTCATACTAATCATTTTTATCTAAACATCTGGTTTTGCAGTTTGATATTGCCGAAGCGTTGACATAGGCATCCATATGTTTCTACCAGGCTTTTCCCGATAAATCGCACTGAACAGCAAACAATGTGTAGCAGTACATCAATGAGGCAGTGCAGGTGTGCAAAGCGGGCACGATTTTGGAGTTAAAGAGGGAGCTGCCCGTAGCTGATTACAGGCTCAGTGATGATTTCCTCGGTGCAATCAAAAAACATTACGAAATGTTTGAACTCAGTCCAGAAATGAAGCTCGAGAAGCTCGCTATGTTGGCTACATGCGCTATGGAGCCAGTGGCAAAGGTGAAGTGCTTGAACCACTGTAACTCATCGCCTAAAATGGTGAGTTGCTGAAGTTTCCACCACCTGGCTTCAACGATGATGCGTTTAAGGCGCAGTTTGGTGGTCACAAGTAAGTTTTTTTGTACATTTTGCTTTATTCACGCCGAGGGTTATGGCCACGACTCCTATTTATTTCTAAAACTCTCTTTCTCCTTCTCATGAGCATTTCATGTTCACACATGGAATTTTAGATAAGTGGAAGGCAATCCATTTCAACTACTGTGGTTGGCATCTGGACTGTCCAAAGACTAAGTGTCCTGAGAGTGAGCTCGAAATTCGTAATCAAATCGAGCCAGCACTCAAAAACATCAAGCAAACCAAAACGAAGGCCGCAGCTGTTGTTGATCTAGTGGGTACCCCTAGCTCCAAAGGACATAAAGGAAAGAAAAAGAAGACACTACTAGAGAAATGGGGTTCCGGTGTAAGAGAAAATCAACAGAAATTCTGCTGGTTCGTGTGCGGCTTAGGAACAGTTGATTCCGGATCACAATCAACAGAAATGTCTTGGTTCGGTGTTGCTTCAATGTCCAAGTATACAGATAAAGAAAGTTTCTAATCTAGCATTCATTTTTTCTGGCCTGCCCGAGGAAAAGTAGCTGCCCGGAAAAATTTAGACTGCCCAAAAATTTTGGGCTGCCCGGAAAAAAATTTAACTACCACGGCCCCGACCCACCACCGTAGGGCCCACCACGGCCAACCGAAGACCAATTGCCAACGGCCGGATTCGAACACACGACCTTCTAAACCCCAACCACTAACTAAACCACCACACCACATACACACGCTCATGCAAGTGTGAGAATTATCTTGTTAATTATAAGAGAACTTAACCATTGCCGATTCGTTTGCCATGTACAAAAAGCTTTTTTTTTCAATTTTTTTTTTTGCACTATTTCATACAGGGATTTTTCTGTATGTACAAAAAATTTCAGATTTTTTTGAATTTTTTTTTTTTTTGGACAAAATCTTGAAGGCTGGAGCTGTTTTTTTTTTTCCCAGCAGTCTTTGAATATTTTTAACGATGTAAAAAAAACTTTTTTTTCAAAATTTTTCTTTGCAGTATTATATGCAGGGATTTTTCTGTATGTACAAAAAATTTCAAATTTTTCTGAATTTTTTTTTTTTCGACAAAATCTTGAAGGCTGGAGCTGTTTTTTTTTTTCCCAGCAGTCTTTGAATATTTTTAACGATGTAAAAAAAACTTTTTTTTCAAATTTTTTTTTGCAGTATTATATGCAGGGATTTTTCTGTATGTACAAAAAATTTCAAATTTTTCTGAATTTTTTTTTTTTTCGACAAAATCTTGAAGGCTGGAGCTGTTTTTTTTTTTCCCAGCAGTCTTTGAATATTTTTAACGATGTAAAAAAAACTTTTTTTTCAAATTTTTTTTTTGCAGTATTATATGCAGGGATTTTTCTGTATCTAGAAAAAATTTCAAATTTTTTTGAATTTATTTTTTTTCCGACAAAATTTGTCTTGGTTCTGTCTTGTTTTGACGCACTCTCTAGTAGTGAATCAACAGGAACTTGTTGGTTCCAAGAGGAAAATCAACAGGAACTTGTTGGTTCCAACAGAAATCAACAGGAACTTGTTGGTTCTGTGCAGATGACTAAATGTTTGCTACGTTAAACTCATTCTCTGTTGATTTCAACAGATGTGTGTTGGTTTTGTCTTGATTTTTACGCACTCTCTAGTAGTGAGACTCCCGAGCTAGTCATATTATTGAATTCATCTGGTGAGGAGGAGCCAACACCCAAGGCAACTTAACCCTCGGTGGATGGAGAGAAGGCCAAGTAGGAAATCATTAAGCTTCTCAAAAAGTCAAGATTGAAGATTCGTGAAGAAAGGACAGTGATCAACTCAATGCATTTGTCAAATCTAGAGAATCCACTACGACCTGTAAGTCCATTGCTCATCCACTCTACTTGAAAGTATTTGAAATTTAAGTTGTCAAACACTAACGAAGTAGGCGCGGTCACGGTTCTGGATATTGCTGCCAGTGGAAGGTCAGCTGGGGGACTGCTGCCGGAACCACCTCGTGCTGATCAACGCGGGCACACCAGTTGCCCGCTGCTTGCACCACGAGGGGTGCCGACACCGGCAACCCCCTCACCCTCGCACGGACAGTGTTGAAACTACTGGTGGAAGGAGGAAGGGGTGTCAGTGCTAGCACCCTCTCGTGTTGTCCAACGCAAACATCAGGGGTGCCCGCTGCTGACACAACGGGGGGATGTCGGCACCGGCACCCCCCTCATCCCACGTATCAACAGTGTTGAAACGGCTGGTGATAGCACGGTATCCAACCACTCATTCGATTGACTTGGAGAGTGACGAAGTTCTATTAAGCGCGGTAGACGAGACCAACCTGTCCACATGTGTGATCTTGCAACATCAAGGCCATGGCGAGGTCCCAAACAGAAGTGTGATGCTCTGCTCAAAGTTGACTGCCGGCACCCCTCTATGGTTTGCTCCACGAGTTCGGCGCCAGCTCGTAACGCCAATCAGCGAGGGTATGTCGGCATCGGCACCCCATGGTTGCACGCTCCATGAGCTCACACCGAGCCCGTGGCGCGTGCCACAACGGGGGTGCCGGAGCCAGTGGCGGCACCCCCTCCGTGACTAGCGTTAGGTTGGACAATTGTAGAATTAGTTTCACATTATCATTCCCCTTTGGCATAGTGATACGAGAAGTCACTCGATCATTTAGAAAAAAGCTTCGTAAGAAGTTCACACGGTTTGGACCCTATTGAGATGTGCAAATAATGATTCATTGTCTTCTTAGAGTACTATTCTGTTTCTGCAAATCATCTGTTTGTATAAATAACAATATGCACTAGTACTCCGTGTGCTTAATGTCAACGTATCGCATTGACAGATATGTAGTTCTGATTTAGAACATGTCAATTAAATCGAGCAATATAAATCACTATCAATCACTAGAGGGACTGTCGACACCCTCCACAGTTCGCGCCACAAGCTCAGCGCCAGCTCGTGGCGCCACTCAAGGAGAGGGTATCGGTGCCCATATCCTCGAGGTGGCAAGGTCCTCGAGCTCGCTCTGAGCTCAAGGCGCGTGCAACTACGAGGGTGCCGGCACCGGCGCCCCCTAACTAAGTAGCGCCAAGAGCCAACCCGAGCTTGTAGCACATGCTCCAACGAGGATGCCGGACCCGGCACCTCCTCCGTGATTGGCGCCACGAAGCTTAACGCAAGCTCGTAGCGCATGCCACCACGGGGATACCAGTGCCAAAACCACCCTGCTCATTCGTGCCAAAAGGAAGTGCCGGTGCCCGCATCCCCTTGCTGGTTCTTGCCAAGACGCGATGTTGGTACCGGCAACTCCTACTAGTTCACGCCACGAGGGGGTGCCCGTGCCGGCACCCTCCTGCTGGTTCATGCCAACAGAGGGTGCCGACACCGAAACCCCCCTGCTCGTTTGCGCCGAGAAGGGTGCCGGTGCCGGCACCCCCCTACAGGATTGCGCCAAGAGAGAGTGCCCGTGCTAGCACCTCCCTTCTCGTTTGCGCTATGAGGGAGTGCCGGTGTTGGCACCCCCCATATGGTTCGCACGAGGAGGGGGTGCCAGCACCGGCACCCCCCTACTGGTTTGCGCCAAGAAGGGGTGCCGGTGCCGGCACCCTCCTTATGGTTAGTGCGAGGAGGGGGGGGACCGGCACCGGCACCCCCCAGCTGGTTTGCACCAAGGGGGGGTGCCGGTGCCGGCACCCCCTCATGGTTCGCGCGAGGAGGGGCAGCCGATGCTGGCACCCCCCTTTTGGTTCGCGCGAAGAGGGGGTGCCGGCACCGGCACCCCATTGGAGGTTCGTGCCAGAAGGGGGTGCCGGTGCCGACACCCCTCTTTATTTCTCGTTCAAATACATAATGTTTTAGCGTTAGAGCTATTGTTTTGTGTTGGATCTTGGAATTTAGCCTTTTCTCACACTATTTTCACCTAAACCATTCGAATGAGTACAAACTTTGTGTGATTTGTCCTTACTTTTCGATTAAATTGTTCATTTTTGTGAATTCTTGCCATTGGCACGTGAGCTTCAAAGGGGGTGCCGGCACCGGCACCCTCTTGGTAACTAGCATCACGAGCCACAATGATGGCTTGTGACGCCAATGACGAAGGGGGTGCTGGTGCCGGCACCCCCTTAGTGGTGCGGGCGACTTGCTAGAAACGGTTCGTGGCGCGTGCCGCTCAGGGGGTGCCAGTGTCGGCACCCCCTTTGGGACTGGCGCCACAAGCTAGAATACTGCTCGCATTTCTTTCCGGTGTAGCGACTCCAATTGTTTGAATCTTAGAGCGTGTTATATATCGTTGGAAATGTCTTGAGAATACCTTTCCAATGGTATATTATGAGCCCTTGAAATTGTGGAAAATGGGCTGCCGGTACCGGCAGTGCAATTGAGGTCCCAAAGGAGCCATGACAAAATTGAGAATTTTCAAGTTTGATTCTGCCAGAGTTGCTTTCCGGTGTAGCGACTCCAGTTTTTTGAATCTTGGAGTGTGTAATATACCGTTGGAAAGGTCTTGAGAATACCTTTCCAATGGTATATTATGCGCACTTGAAATTGTGATGTAGAACTGCCGGTACCGGCAGTCTAGTTAGGGTCCCAAAGCAACCATATCAAGATTGAGAATTTTTAAGTTTGATTTATTTGGAGGTGGCACATGTATGTGTATTTATACTTTTCAGTTCAATTAATGTTGGGTACGCTAATTCTAAAGAGATTGCCAAAATGAAGAAACCAAAATCGCTGTGCTGGTATCGGCACTGGAATAGCACGAGCAAAGTTTGAATACTTGAGGAAACCAAAATTGCAGTACTGGTATCGGCAGACCGAAAGCATGAGGAAAACTTGAACACATGAGCAAACTAGAATCGCAGTGCCGGTACTGGCACATGAAAAGCCTGAGTGAAACTTCAACACCTGAGGATACTACAATCGCAGTGCCACTTCCGGCAGACCAAATGCGCGAGCAAAACTTGAACACTTAAGGAAACTATAATTTCAGTGCCGGTACCGGCAGACGAAATGCGCGAGCAAAACTTGAACACTTGAAGAAACTAAAATTGCAATGCCGGTACCGGCAGACTAAATGTGCGAGCAAAACTTGAACACTTGAAGAAACCAAAATCATAGTGCCCGTACCGACTGACCATAAGTGCGAGCAAAACTTGAACATCGGTAGAAACCGGCAAAATCGCAGTGCCGGTACCGGCAGACAGGAAGCACGAGCAAAACTTGAACTTCGAAGGAAACAAAAAGCGCAGTGCCCGTACTAGCAGACTAAATAGGCGAGCAAAACATGGTCACCATTTAGAACTTGAAATCCTCTGAAGCTCACGAGCATGATCCATGAGGTCAAAACCAGCACTCAAGACTTGAAACTCCAGAGTTTGAAACCCTTGAATCTGAATGCCCCAAGTACCCAAAACCTCTGCTATTGACGAAGGTGAAACATGACCTCTAGGCTTACCTTCATCCTTAGTACGCTTGGTCTCCATCTAGTCATCTTTGCTCCTCTAACTGATGCTCTCCACGTCCATTTGCTGCTTTGAAGCCATCCCAAACAATGCTCTTCTATGTTGTTACTTTTGTTTCAAACACCATATATTGGTTCCTTTGTGTTGATTCTTGACCGTGATCGTGCTGGACTTGTGACGAACCACGAGTGGCTGGTCTCCCTCTCTAGGGCTGCCGGCACTGGTAGCCCTCGTGACGCACCGCACTGAAATCTGAACTCGCGCTGCACACTGAACTCGTACTGGACCCTAAACTCTTGTTGGACGCACCACGCGTGATGCTGAACTTGTGCTGGAGTGTACTTAAAGCCTTTTATTCAGTATATTAACAGAATATTTACAATGTCTTATGAAGGAAGGGAGTTCTGGTATTTAAGTACTCCTACATATTTACATATCAAAAAATGTTCCGATATTGAAGTACTGTTAGATATTTACGACAACAAAACCTTGCACTCTAAACTATGCAAACCTCAGAACTATTAAGTGTCACACTCCTTGCGCACTTCAGAACTAAGGAATTTGAGGTGGTGCATTAGGATTCTTGTAGTCTGTTCGGGTACACCTGCACCGGATCTCGTGGCAGCATTCCGGATGGTGGCCGTTTATGCCAATTCCAAGAAGTCCTCCATATCCATGCGAATGGGAGCTCCCAGTCTAGTATCACATATGAAACAGGCCCACCTAGGATTCCAAATGATGTTCTCGTACGCGTTTTCGCCACGAAGCCGGGTGATGCAATTCCTATAGAATCTGGTGTCGCAAATGGAACAAGGAACCATATAGCTATGCGCACTACACTCGAGACATCGCACTTCTCCATCCTACAAGAGTGTAGGTGATTAGAAAATCAATGCATTCAATGTTATTACACTCCCAATTGCTTAAGTGTAGAAGTTCAACTGTGGAAGTTTACATTTCTCCGGAGCATCCTCCTCTTGTAATTAAGATAGGGCTTGCATATGACAAATCCCGTAACTGGGTGGAGGTAAATGTCAATCACTCTACAACTCCAGCACTCCAGCACGCAGTCTACAACTCTAGCACACAGTCCAAAACTCCAGTCCAAAACTCTAGCACTCCAGCACTCCGCCCAAATATGATAAATGAAAATGCAATGAGCTCCCTGAAGCTGAAAATGCAATGAGCTCCCTCTTCCCAAAACCCTGAATTTGTGAAGGTGAATGTGATGTTCTGTGACTGATTTAATTGATGACGTCACAAGAGCATGCCATAATGAGCTCAATGGGGTCAACTCCAAGGCCATTATGTTTGTCAATTCCTTCATGATTGCACGGCTTTAGGGTTCAGACGTGACGTTGGTTCCACGGTCTTAGGCCCAAATTCGAGTACCTTAAACATTGTTTTTTTTAAACCCACGGTTTTAGGATCCTCAAAAAAGTTTTTAAAAAAAATCTTTTTCACTAAAGTTAGAATAAAACGCGGTCATAGGGTTCTTCAAATTTGAAATTTTATGAAAAAATCTGCTCATGGGCAACAAAATTTTCCGCTCACCGCTCATGGTTTTCTGCTCACCGCTCGCGAAATAGCCACATTGGGGTTGAAACCTAGGCTTAGCTCCAGCTAGACCCGCATGACAAAATCCAATAAAATTTTGATTTTCTTCTTAAACTCTAAGTTTTATGTGTTTTAAGTTTTTATCACTAAAAAATGAAAAGCATCATCCTACATAGGTTGAAATATTTAAACTGAGAGATATCGGCTTGGCTTGAATGTCGTTTTGGCAACCTAAACAAATGCATTGGAGTACATGTTTTTGCAATATATCTGAGTACATGCTTCTGCAATTTAAGGTAGTGGGACTAATTCCCGATTGAATTTCACGTTTGCATACTTAGACTTGTGAAAGAATTTTTTTATAATTTTTAGATGCTCTGCAAAGCTATTGCAAAGGCATCCCCCAAAAAAAAACATTTTTTGAGCAATTCTACAATTTTCTATGATTTTTTAAGTCTGAAAGCTTAGAGTGACCATTAACCGCTCATAGAGTGATGGTTTTCATGAGAGGTTGGATTCTGAAAATAGAGTGCTTCTACACCACTCAGAAGCTCTTGATTTTTCCAAGCATGGACAAAATTAGAACACTCTTGGACACTATCTGAAACCATGCTGGCTGGTTTCTGACACCCATCCCCCAACCAGTAGGGGTCGGAAATACAACCCGGTCAGAAATATGACCCTCTACCTTATCTGAGTACATGCTTCTGCAATATTCCAGAAGTATGTATAATGTTTGAAAGTATGCACAATACTTCAGAGACAAATGTGCGGACACAAATTAATAGCAGGAAAATATTGTTCTGATTAGCTCAGCTACGTCTGGCTGTAAAAAAAATGGTTGTTGACTGTAAACTTCCTTGATCTTAGTTAGAGGCAGTGATCTCAGAACCACTTTATGACATTTAGAACACTATGCGACCTCCCACATAAATGGTATCTGCTTTTGCTACCAAGTGCATACAATACTCACCATACCTTTATAATATTCGACAATACCTTTGATATATTAAGGTGATACCATGATGATATCTACAAAAATCACCTCATGAAGTTGCTACATATTTATATCATGATGAGCTTTCTCGCTACATTTCCATTTTTTTCCATTTTCTTTATTTGTATGTTTAGCAGTCCCATTTTTTTGGGTAGAAATTCAACTAATTTTAGCCAGTTTTGAGATCACTAGTTAGAGGCAAATAGTCATTTTAAACAACACTTCAAAAGTTTACCGACTTCAAAACATCAATGGTCAATCTCTCTGTCTCAACTACAGCACACATCAAGGCATCTGAGCAACACTTTTCATTTTATTACAAGAGGTAGAGCATTATTACAAGAGGTAAAACATTATGAAATGACATTGCAATTGTTTCCCACGCTTATTCACCTCCCATGTCCTTCATGAACCAGAGCAACTCATCTATCAACTCCCTCGACTGTGCTTTGAAGATTTCACAGTACCATACCACGGAGTACATGGGTAGAAATAGGGGAAATGTTCTTGTCCTTCACCTCTGAAGTACTAATTTAAATAAAAACCAACGTATCCCATACAAGCTTCTTAAGGAGTTAAGGATTTCTCCGCAGTCCACCGAGCAGGAACGTGAAAAGTTTGATCTCACGTGGGGTAGGCAGAAGTTCATGTGCGATAGACAAGGTAGAAGCGTTAACTGGATTGCTTACAATCCTCAAAATTTTGTTAGTTAGGTTGTGTTTATCGCCCCGTGGCGCTTTTGTCGTGGTGGCTTTGTATTTTATCTCTTTGCAATTGATTCTTTCAATTTGTGCCAAAAAAAAAAATTAAGGAGTTAAGGAGCTTTCTTTGAGCTCAAAAACTCTCTAATGTAGAGCATCCGCACCCATACTCGCCAAGAGTCTGACACACGCAATAAGTGGATGAGAAATGCTAACGGCCCCCCAAAAATGCTTCTTGGCCCTCAATCTTAATTTGTTAAGAAATGGCCCTCCAAATTTAAATTTTTTTGACTGAATCTCAAATCCTACTTGTGATTGGTTCATTGACTATTTGACGTGCACCTTTGTTTGACGGGCGTTCAAGGGTGGGAGAGTGTCATTTCAAGGGCTCTACAAATATAGGTGAATAATTTTAGCGAGTCACCTTTAACAAGCATGGGTGCAGATGCCCTTAGGACTTAACCTCAGGAAGATGTAAGTAAATCCCCAAATATAGTGTGGGTTGATTTTGGAGATGGACTTCCACAAGCAGTTCTGTTCGTTCGTGTTCACACCGACACGACCCTCGACTCTGCAGCACAAATGCACAATTTCCAATCTCGGAGCTGGCTGAAATTCTGCAATGGATGCAGAGTTCAAGTCGTCGCCATGAGGCCCACCGTACTCGGGGAATAATCTTTGCATCATTCCATTCACACTTCTTAATTTGAAATTCGATCGCGCTAATTCGTTGACTCTTTCGAACCACGTGGATTGCTAATCCGAACTCACCGGGGACGCTCACGTACTTGCAGCATCCCTGGATTACTGAAAACGTACCGTAGATAGACCCGGCGAAGGCGGGGTGGGGTGAATTTGCCGGTACCATACAAAAGGATCATCCGGAATTCCCCCCTTGGCACTCGAGTAAATACAATTGTTATTCATGTGGCGGTCCGGAAAAACTGTCGGCATGTAGACGTGAGCTCCGGCAGTGGCACGCAGATCTAAAGTATGAGCTGCTTTCTGAGTATCGAATCATCCGGTGAATACTGTAGTCTTTTTCCTCGCTATCGAATTGCCAAAAAAGGAATTTTGTAGCTTTTCTTAGGCAGTGATAGCAGCCTTGATCTAAAGTCTGCGCTTGCTGGCCAGCTTCCTGTCTTCGAGTCTTCCTAATAATCTTCCTGTCGATGGCCATTGATCGTTATATAAATGGGTGACCGAGCTCGACTGTTTCATTATCACTCGTCAGCTCAGTGATTGCAGTGTCTACTGAAGACTAGAACTACGATATTTATAATTTGGCGATTGTTTTGGATTGAATCTCTTGAGCTGCTAGTGTGAGTCCCGTACGTTGCGATGGCGAAGCTCAACCTGGTGGTGTCAATACTCCTGGTGGCAGCGGCGCTCCAGCTGGTGGCGCTGGCGTCCGCTGCTGGCGACCCCGGTTCCATCAACGATTTCTGCGTGGCGGACTTGAAGAGCACGCTGCTCTTCAATGGCCTGGTGTGCAAGTCCCCGGCGCTGGTCACGTCCGCCGACTTCACGTTCACGGGCTTCCGCGCCGACGCCGCCACCAACAACCCGTTCGGCATCGGCCTCATCCCGGGCTTCGCCGGCGTGAACTACCCGGCGCTCAACACGCAGGGCCTGTCGCTGGCCAAGATCAACTACGCCAAGGGCGGGCTGGTGTCGCCGCACACGCACCCGCGCGCCGCGGAGCTGATCACGGTGCTGAAGGGCACGGTGTACGTGGGGTTCGTGGACACGGCGGGCAAGCTGTACGCGGCGTGGCTGAAGAAGGACGACTTCTTCCTGTTCCCGCAGGGGCTGGTGCACTTCATCCTCAACGGCGGCGCGCCGTCCACGACGCTGTCCATCCTGAACGCGCAGAACCCCGGCATCCAGCTGGTGGCGCCGGCGCTGTTCGGGTCCAGCCCGCCCATCGCGAGCCCGCTGCTGGCCAAGGCATTCGCCACGACGGTGCCCACCGTGGACGCCATCAAGAAGGTGTTCCAGCCCGCGGCCCCGTAATCAATCGAACTCCATCATTCCGGCGCGCCGGTAATCAGGGTGAATTCTGGGCGATCTTGAGGAGTTTCTAGCGTTAGTTTCATCGATTTCGGCGTGCTTGTTTTCACAATCTATGGAGTGCTGGATATTTACGGGTTGAATCTTGAGTAGTATATTGTAGCGGGGGCAGTTCTGATTTGAGATGAGATTGCCAGCAGGCGTACTTGGCTCCAGATGGGCAGTCTCAGACTTCAATATTAATCATACTGATGGGGTGGGATATGATATTGTTTTTGGTAATTGACGGTGTTCAGGTTTGAAGTCATATGTATTACTGAGACTATACAAATTTGAAGGATTGATATTACCAACGTTACTTGTGTTAATAATTGGATTCATTTAGTGTGCATTTTTTGAGGAAGATCTAGTAGACTTCATTATCGTTTCGTGCTTGTCTGGTCTTTGCTGTATCTATGATCGAATTCATGAAAATGGCATACATGTTTGAGATCTTCAAATTGTGACAATGAAGTGCACAAAGCTCTAATGTCGAGGATGGTGTAGATCTATGTTTCCAGAGAGGCGCCTTAAAAATTAAGTGCCAATCTGCTTGAAAGTTTTCAATTTTTGGAGAGTATGGTTATCTACTTATCTGTAGATGCTATTTGAAAGTATGGCTATTTGTAGAGATGATGTCCTACATTTGTCATTTGAACAAAACTTCCTTTAGGGGTTATTAAAGTAGTTCAGATAGATAGATAGAAACTCCGGTAATGCAAAAGAGGCCGGCGTGAATAGAATAAAGTGTCTGTTCGTTTTGACAATGAGCCTTAAAGTAGTTCAATAATATATATGTTCATTGTCATACATGGGAAACCGAGCAAGTTAGAGTACGTTAGAGTTGTGTGAAGCAACATGTACTGTACATTGTGATTCTTTTCTATTTGTTAAGAAACTCAACTCAAATTTTACACTCTATTCTCATTCACAAACTGGGATCACAAACAAATGCCAGTTTCAGGTTTGGTTACCTTGGAGAAGGAAATTAAATGCAGTCGGTGGTGGAAGCTCTAAGTTTCTCCTGTCAAGCAATGGATACACGTACGTCAGGCCTCAGTAGCAACGCTGCAGAACCTTTGCCGAATCTGGTGTGGTGCTCCTGGCCTGCCTACCGAGGACTGGATTACTTGAATCACCATAATAACTGTTGAAACCAAGCAAGGTATTTGAAGCTAGCCTCGGTAGCTAGTGCATGGGTATATAACGGAGCTCACATACATAAATTTTGCATTTACTTTTCACAGCTTCCCAGCGACCTGGATTGTGTTCTGGTTTCTCCGATTCTAGCTACACACCCTCAGGTACGAGTATCTTTGCCTTGATCTTTGTCATTCTTCATGAATCATTCATGCTTTGTTTGATGATCATCTCGATCAGATGGATTATCCGCAATAATGCCGACCCGTCTAGATCTTCGTTTCAGTGATTCCTGCAAGTACCTTCTGCAAGGTACGTACAAATGTTTCTGCAAATTTTTTGATTGAGTTACAGAGAAAAGTGAGCAGTGACTCACCAACGTAATCTCTGACTGTGGAGTTGGTTTGTTCAGCAAGCAGCGATGGCAGAGTCACCACAGCCAGAGAGCAACATCCTTCCACCCTGGGGATGCAACATCTGCTTTCAGGAATGGAGGGAGCCAGTGTGCACCACCTGCGGCCACCTCTTCTGCTGGCCATGCCTGTACACGTGGGTGCACGACATGCGCAACCGGGCATGCCCGATGTGCAGAGCCCCTGTCACCAGCTTGGAAGCCAACGTCATCCCCGTGCACGTCGAAACGAGAGCGGAGCCATCACAAGGCGCTGCAGCACCAGCCAGCAGTACTACCCCACCGCGGCCCCGTGCAGGCACACGTCCAGCGCCCTCGGCCACAACTCTGTCCAATATCCCATCTGCGGAATCGCAGTTGCCTAGGGAAAATTCGAACCGGGTGCAGCTGCACCGCGAAAGGCTGAGTCGCGTGCAGGAAGAGCAAGCCGATGAGCGCGCTGTCATTGCCCGAGGAGTGGCGGAGAACGAGGAGCACTTGAGTTCCCTGGAGGCAGACTATCGGAGTCTTTCCGGCGTGAGCCGAGAATTGATGCGAAGGAGGAATGCAGCATCGAGTGCTGCATGTCAAGCTTACAGCAATTAGTCGCCAGATGGACCAGCTCCATCGTTCTCGCAACGCAGGTTTAACCCCTAAACGTACCGATCCTTTGAACACAAGTAGATGCTAGCCTGAAAAATAGATTTTAGCATAGCTCAAATGTACAATAAGTGTACATGAAAGGACCATTGCATGCATGAAATCTACCCAACAAATTTGACATATTTGCATTTGGAGGCCTCTCCAATATTATGGACATCTTCCCATCACAAGAGATTTACTCTCATTGGTAGAGAACTTAATAGGCTTGCAAAGGTGACTTGGATGAAAGTCATCCGAGATTGTATGAAAAAGTTACAGGACTTTGAATCCATTCATGATCCAGTTTCTGGACGCTGTGACGTTTAGGGGTTAATTTGTGAGGCGATTGTATGGCCATAATCGGATCTTTAGTCCTAGCTTTTAGGGCTTTCAGTTTTGGCACTTGAATATCAGAATTTTGGCGCTCTGAGACACACCATGCTAACAAATATGGTCGATTGTCCTAAAACCACCAACTTCAGCAATCTGGCCTATTTTTGGCAGTGCTAAATTTGAAAAAAAAATTGACCGCATTTGAAATAGGTTTTGATGAGGATTGCAAAAATTTGCAACATATAATTTGCATTTGTCAATTTTATACAAAATTCTAAAGTGGAAAGTAACCTGTGGCCCATACATCACACACCAATTTCCTAAGTTCACACTTTGTTGTTCCTACTAGGGTCCACTCATGAGCTAACCCAAAACCACCAACTATTTCTTTGCAATGCTTGGCAAGCCATTGGTCTACTTGAATAGTGAAATTGGTAGTTTTGATGGTGGTCCCAAGCAGGGCCCGGGAAGAACTGACAGTCAGTTACAAGTCAGCCGATTAATTTTTGGAAATGGCTGGTTGATTTTCAAGAGTAAAGGCAAACCACCGAACTAAATGACGGAAAAATAATTATATTTAGTATTCATAGACGAAATATACGGGATATAATCTTTAAAAACCGGTTGCTTTTGGAAAATAAAGGACATTGACTGGTTGCCTCAAAAATCTTCCCGAACAGTGGTCCCAAGAAAGCTTTACATGTCATAATTGGGGGAGGTGGTGGTTTTAGGACATTCTCACATTCTACCTTATATGAATGTATGTTCTACCAATCCGCGTAGAGTCAAGTCTTACCTGAGCTTATTTTATTTTTCCTTTGCTTTTTCTATTTTTGAATTTATGTGCAATAATAGAGATAATTTTCTGATTATATAATTTTCTGTAACAGTCAAGTTTGTGTCGTTGGAGCCTTGAAGGTTTCCATCAAACTAATTTCCATTTTTTATGCAAACGATTAACCCCGAAACATCCTCACCTCTCTCTAGATCCAGTAGATTGGGCAGTTTGGCAATTTTAGAGGCATTATAAAATGCAACTAAGAGATATTTCAAATGAGCTTGACGTATGAATAAAAGTCGTACATTAAGAAATTTAGATTCTATCCATACGGTTAGATCTACGATTGCTATCACCAATATTTTTTATAAAATTTGAAATGTAAAATTCAAAATTATTTTGTAATTTGATTACGAATAAGATATAGACAATCTATGAATGAATTTTTTGTGATGGGTTGAAATGTAATACTCTAACTTGTGTAGTGAATTTTGGAGATTTTTTGGTTGCTTAATTTTGTGAGCAGACTTTTTTAAGAGCACATTTAGACTAAAATCTTCAATTTTTTGATGAGTCACTACAACATTTCACAAGTCATCCCCTTTTTAATTGGATCACACATGCATGAAGCTAACTTCCCAAAAAATCTTTAACCCCTAAATGCATAGAGCCCTCTCTAAATCGGTAGTTTTGCAAAGATGCATTATAAAATGCAACCAAGAGGGATATTTTGAACTTGACATATGCATAAAAGTTGTACGTTATGAACTTTAGATTCTATCCATACTGTTAGATCTATGATTGCTATTACAAATAATTTTGTATAAAATTTGAAACGTGTAATTCAAAATTATTTTGTAATTCGATTACAAATAAGATATTGACGATCTACGGATGAAACTCTTTGTGATTGGTTGAAATGTAATACTCTAAGTGTAGTGATTTTTGGAGATTTTTTGGTTACTTGATTTTATGAGTTGACTTTTTTTAAACCACTTTTACACTAAAATCTTCAAAATTTTGGGTGAATCACTACAACATGAAATGAGGCATAAAAATTTCACAAATTATCCCCTTTCTAATCGGATCATATATTCATGAAGCTAACTTCCCATAGAATCTTCAATAAAAATTCCACACTACAAAAAATGCATGACGGATGAGGAATTTTGGATGAAATCTGTACATCGTCCAAAAAATGGACGCTTAAGCAGTTAGGGGTTAATGAAAAATTCACTTTGCCAAAAGTCAAGAACGGATGAGAAAAACAACTTCGTTTCTGTACATCGTCCACTTTGATTCTAAACAGCTGGACGTATAGGGATTAATGACCTGCGTTGAATACATGGAATCCTCAACATGACAAAATATTGCATTTACCAACAATAGAGTTATTTGTAAAGGCATCCGGTCTTTTGTCCTCCTTTTTTCATAGACCAGAGCTGGTACCAGAGCTACCCACCCCACTACCCCACCCCACTACCCAATTCTTCTCCCTCCCTCCAAATTTTTATGAATAAAAATATCAATCTATCCAGTGTTCTATTTTGGGTCTACAGTGACATCATGCCAATCCTGTCCTTTCCAAATTACAGGTCAAAAAGAAGGGTTTTGAGGGACTTTACAAATAACTCTAATGTCAACAAACTTTATAACAACAATTGGAACTGTGTTAGTACATTCTACTTCAGTAAGTACTTTTCAAGTGCTTTTCAAGGCACCCAACTGATACTTGTCTACCAATCTAGCTTTGCCCACGGGATTAGCCTCCCATCCACCCGATATCAAATTATATTTGAGCATATTCTCAAAACATTTAAGCGTAATGAAAGAATACTTCTATCAAAATCCTAATTTTTTGAACCCTAATACGATGAAAGCATTGTCTTGTCCGATTGTCACTAGTAGGAAATGTGTCGCTTCTCACTTACTATATTAAACGAAAAAGAAATGAAACCATGCCAAGCACATGGGTTGTGTCAATGTTGGTGAGAAATTTTGGTCACAAGAAGACAAGAATATAGGTATGATATTCCAGCACTGTTCACTATTACCACAAAGTGGGGAATGAAAAACGACAGGTCTGCTACTAGTGTGTTTGCGACTTTGCGCCCAATGGACATGTCCAATAACCCAAATCCGCCCAATATGACAACCCTGCTTTTGAACTAAATTGTCACTGCACACTATTCTTCCGCCAACCATGAGGAGGAATATAATACAATACATTCAACTGAAGGCTCATTGTTCAACTACAGTATTGCTATACTTTTGAGTTCATAACGAAGGTGGCACCACCGACACCTAGCTCAAAAAGTTTTTAATGTTGCCAAAAACTACAGTACACCCGCGTCTGTCTTCTCCATATATACATTACCAAGCCACAAGACACTCCCCTGTCTCCAATGTTCACATCAAACAAATAAGAACAAAATAGGAGTTAACTAGCACAAGGAAAGTATCTCTTCAAAACAAACAAACAGAGCGCGTGCACTTGTTGCATGCTATGAACTCACTTCTGATCGACATGCAACACTCTGTCAATTGTGATTTTTACTGTAGCTACCGCTCCCTGGCCTGGGCGAGTTTTTAGCCAAAACATTCTTCAAATAGCTCGGATCGATTGTCTGAAAACCTCCACCACCATCACGTGCAGCTAATTCCTCAACACGTCCACCTGCCGGACCCTGAAAATCCAGAGAATCATCAACCGCACACTTCGTCGTCCCCTCCACAGAACTCTGCAGAGTTTCTGTCAATGGAACAGTGTTGTGTTGCAGGCTTGGTGTTCCCGATTGAGGGCGCCGGCTTTCCTTTATCAGTTCAGCCCCAAACTCTCGAAGTCCAGCATCAGTGCCACCGTCCTGAACGGTCTCTGTTGTCAGACTCAGCAGTGAGGAAAACTTGCTTTCTTCCATCGTGGCTTGCTGAAGGGGAAGACCAAAACCCTCCTCGGTCGCTGAGCCTGCTTGTTGATCCAGAGCTTGAACACCTGCCGTCACCGAATTAGGGTAACTGTTTCGTCCGTCGAGCAGCACTGCGCTTCCTTCAGCAAGGAGATTCCCACACGGAAGCCTGAAAATTCCGTGGGCTAAATCTGCGACACTGCAAGTATGATCAGTAGGAAAGCTAGTCATACAGCCACGCTCTCCTTGTTCTGCGACTCCTAAACTAGACTGATGAGCCTTGCAAGCATCTGGACATGGAGAAGCTTTTGCGGAGCAATGCAGAAGGCTGAACCAGAGTACCGGTAGACACCGGAAGAAGTGCAGAACGAGAGTTTGTGACCCATGTCCGTGCAGTAGCTAGAGCTATGACCAATGACCAAGCTAGATTACCTGCGCTCTCAATTGATCTCTCAACTATGAATCTTTTTGTTGTACTCACTTTATGCTACCTCGGTTCTAAACAATCAGATCAACTCTTTAGCCAGAAGCGAAGTGGCGGAGTAAATGATCCAGTGCAAGAGACGAAACTACGTACAGTGTAACCTTCAGTCTTTGAAAAGCTTCTCAAGCTATAATTTGGACAGTCAAATGACGACTGCAGGCATTGAGAACCACACAGAGTGACTAACCTGCGACAGATTCTAGCTAGCTAAGCTACTAGCAGTTTCAATGAAGATCTAGGGCATTCGAAGGAACTAAATAGCTAATACTAACAACTGAAGGTACGTACTAGTAAGTAGTGTAGAGCGCCTCAATGGATGATTTCATTTTGGCCATTCAAAGACGAAAATTATTGCACGGCTTCCAACCACAAGCTAGCTTCGACAAGTGCACAGTGTACGTCGACAGTAGAAGCTTGAACCTGCTAGAGTTGTGGAGGTCCAGGACTGACACGAGCCGCATCTTAAGTATCGACGTGATCAGAAAACTTCAGAGGTCACAGTTGTGCACAGTTAGCTGGATCGAAGTCTGTGACAGGATTAAATCTATCATGCACAACGTACATTGCATGCAGAAGTCTAAACATCATGATTGTGAAAATACGTTCGTGACTCAGAAAACAGTGTGTGAGTCTTCTCAACAATTAGTGTGGTCCGTGGTACAGATCATCGAGTAATTACTTATACCACCATCTGCTGCATGTCAAGTAAAATCTGTCTTTATGGTGAAACAGAAAATATAAAGTCACCACAGCCTGGTGCCAAGTAGTACAATTTCCCACTTTTACCCAGTAAGAGCATCCTCAGTCCTGAGACGAATGCTCAGTGCAACGGCAACTGGTGGGCGCGGAATCCCATGGCGCGGGCCAACGCTCTCGGTATCCGTCTCGTCACTGCGCAGCTCACGCCATAGCACCTCCCGCTCTCGGCAATTTTTGCTTGTTTGCCGTGAGAGAAAGTCCTCCTGGTAGCAGTCCTGACAGAGTCCCTGATTGTCTGCAAGCCAACGAGATTCTAACAACCTCGAGTCCCTGCGCCACGTGGCTGCCCACATAGTAGCATAAGTTCCTTGCCGGGGCAGTTGACGGGAGATACGTTGGACCCTCCTCCCTGCTCATGCTCCCGCTCCTTTGCAGGCCTCTCTGCAGAAGCTCATTGCCGGGAACTGTGGAGGGAGAGGACTGAGGATGCTCTAATCCCAAAACCACTTTATGACATTTAGAACATAAATGGTATTTACTTTTGCTATGGAGTGCATACAATACTCACGATAGCTCTATAATATCTGGCAATATCCTTGATATATTAAGGTGATACCATGATGATATCCGTGGATATCACCTCATGAAGTTGCTACATATTTAGATCATGATGAAAATTCTCGCTACGTTACAATTTTTTTTTCCATTTTCTTTGTATGTTTAGCAGCCCCATTTTTTTTGGGTAGAAATCCAGCTAGTTTAGCCAGTTTTGGGATCACTGCTTTTACCTTGAGCAAGAGGGCGGATCCATTGAAGTAAATCCGCAGTTGTCTGTGGGGCAGTCTCTTACACGCTCTGGCGAAGGCCAGTGAGCTTACGAAGAAAAGCTCTCCACACATGTGGAGTTTGACTGCACATATTATCACAGGAGTACAGGACACCGGCAAGCTTGCAATGGAGTTAATGAGTATGTAATGCCTGTATAATTGTGCGTACAACAATTGGCCTCAGTTGGAATTGTCATTGTATTTTGTTTAAACATGTCCTTCGCCCTTCACATCAAGATTTACATAATTATAATTCAGCTTTAATTTGCCCTGCATTTACTTGATCTAATTACTTGGGGTCCACTCCACATTCTCAACACTCTGATTTAGAGCTTTCATTTAACTTTCTCATGTGGTCCACATTTTACCCAAAAAAAAATAGTATCTTTAATTTACAAAAGATCTGTGGCTATGCAAGATTTTAGTCAGTTACTTTGGTGCTCAAAGGTTGTTTGGAATGTGGACTGATAGGGACACATGTTTGGTTCTTTTTGGTTGGGGCAGAGGACTGTCACATAGTGCTCCTTAAGTTGTACCCTGTATTGCTAGATTATGTCACAGTTTCCAAAGAACCTACTAATCCTCTGGTTTTTGTGGTGAGTTTAGACTTTGAACATTGTTTCAACACACATAAGTTTTTGACTTTCCTTCACCTGATAATATTTGAAGCACTTGGTCTCTTTCAATTGCAATAATTATAGACTAATTTATTTATTGTCTCTGCCCCCACCAGGGGGAGACAACGAAAATGCTTTGGACATGGCTGCACAGTAAAAAGAAGTCATGAATGTAAATCTGGGGTAAATACTAAGACAGAGACTAGACGACTAACCGCTTGTTTAAAGTGAATTGATTTGGAACTGTTACATACGATTAAAGCTATTTGATCATGAATCTGTTATTAAGATAAGTCCCAGTGTAACATTTTGTAATCTTAAAAAAAAAACTTGTCCTAAATGAAGAGGCAATTTCTCTTTTAGATACTAAGTAGCCTTGATTTGTGAAAACAGGTGAGATTGGAGCAATTGAACATTGGAAAAATTGAGGTTGATTTTACAGTAGATGACCTTATATTGCAATTTCAGAACATCCTCTTAGTGCAATGTCCACCATTTTGCCTATTTGAATGAAGGTTATCAAACATAATGCCAAGTTGAATCACAAACATCCACTAAATATACAAAGGACTTCCATTTGGTTGATCTAGGTACTCCCATTTAGCCACGGGGATATAAAAAACAATCCACTTGTGACCCAGCAATGAGAATCAACCTTTCCTTCATGATAAAATATAGCTAGAAGACAAAACTAGTATTCTAGAAAAACCTAAATTTGGACCCAAAAAATCCACATTGCTTTGTTACCAAAAAATCATATATATTTACAAATGTCCATCCATTTGTGACGACTTTCATCAAAATGAAAGTGCCACAATCAGTCAAATGACTCGCTCCAAAAATGAAAAATCTCAAACTGAAAAACTGCCTCAGAAATCACAACTTGGCATAACTAGGATTGCCCCTGATATCATGATACGAGATTTCAATTTTACTTTCTAAATGAAGCCCAACGGAACTATTCTAAAACCAACAATCACATGCAAAAATAGTAGGCCCAGTTTCATGTCCAAGTCGCAAAATATGACACCCCTATTAGATTATGGATCATGCACTGTAGAGGGAAATGCTAAACCCCAAACCCTAAACCCTAAACCCTAAACCCTGTACCATTTGAAAAGCAAGCAAGCAGTCGCTACCTGGCGGACACTTCCATGACAGTGTCGCACCAAATGCCACCGCTCAGGGAGGGGGGTCGAGAAGGGCTGCAACAAGGCAGAGGCGCAATTTTCTTCAAGGGAATGAAGGGAGTCATAAAGTCCGTGGAGAAAGTGGCTGAGGTGTCTATGTGATGGCACTTGCTCAGCTGCTCCAGTTCACTGACCACCTCCGCCATGGTGGGCCGCTTTTCAGGCGTTTCCCTGCAACAGCGCAGACCTAACCCCATGAACGACTCCAGCGCCTCCTGTGCATAGTCCGCTATGTACGGGTCTACCAGAGCCAATGCATTCCCCTCCACCACCAGCCTTTTGTTCACCTGTTCATTCATGCAATCAAGACATTATTATAATTCCAACATGTAAGGTAACTATACCTCAAAGCGTTCACCTTACCAACTGAGCCTGTTTACACACATAAAACAGAAAATATTTTCAGTGGGTCTTATTAGCAAGTTCAAGAGGATTCCAACACACTTTAACATGTATTATTTGGACACCGTATGAATAAGTTATGAATTTTCAAAGTGCTGACTATAGGTTGACCTTAAATCGACCCTAAACTCTGATGTTCAGATTGTACACATTCTCATCAACAATAGGGTGTGAGAATCTACTTATTATGGAAGATTGACCTATGGACGCTTTAAGGAAATGTTCGCTTTAATTTAGATATAGTTACCTTATGTCAGCACTAATTCCAAGACAAATTCTTCCCTCTTGAAGGAGTCCAAATTGAGAATTGTATTTGGTTTTTTTAGCACTTTTGAGTACGTCGAAAATAACCTTCCTTTTGTTCAAATTTCTTTGTTTTGTGACCAACACACAATCAAAATGTTTTTCATTAATTCCAGTGATGTGAAATTTGGTCACATTTTTCACAACATGATCAATTGAATTTGTCCTTTTTGAACCATGAATCCTTGTATGGTTGGAAGCAAAGATTTAAATTTTTTTGTGGTTTTTGGAGAAGTGCTTAATGAGTGGCAACATGAATAAAATGGTGTAGCAAATTATATTCTAATATTCATCTATATTTTTAATAGAACTACAGTATATTTTCATCCACATATTTGGATGAGTTTCATTTAAAACTGATAATTGTTTTCAAAAAAAACCTTCAAAAATTTCCTTAAAGCTTCGTGCATGTCAATTATTTTTAGTGCTTTCAGGCTTTTTAAAAGCCTCAAAAAGAACCACTGGTTGGAAGGCATCAATGTACTACCTCTCGGACAATATTCTTGCCGTTGGTGATGGCTTGCCTGCCCGTGAGAAGCTCCAGCAGCACGACGCCGAAGCTGTACACGTCGCTCCTGTCGGTGAGTTTCTGTGTCATGTAATACTCAGGGTCCAAGTACCCGGGAGTGCCTTTCACCATGGTGGAGACATAGCAAGGGGTGACGCCCTCCATGTCCGGCACGGGTGCTAAGCACGACAGCCCGAAGTCCGCCACTTTGGCCACCCCCCGGCTGTCTAACAAAATGTTGCTGGCCTTGATGTCGCGGTGGAAGATCGGCGGGTTCGCTTCCGTGTGCAAGTACAGAATGCCTCGAGCCGAACCCAACGCGATTCGTACCCGACTTGGGAAATCCAACGCTCCATGCTCGGCACATGCTGCAACACACAAGGTTCTTTAGCTCTTCTTTGCAACACCTCAGATGTTGGAATAGACCAGTACTTGTAAACACACCTGTCTCACACCAGATGGGAAGTTGCAGCTAAGTAACAAGTAGCCAAACAGTTAGAATAGTACACTCCTTAAGTGTAGTGGATACGTAGTGGTTAGTAACAGTAATTTAGGTACAAGAGGTTACGCATGTTCATGTAGGAGATAAATACCTCTCTTAATAATCACCTATGTGGTGAATAGTCAAACTTATTTCAACATCAGAATCTGGCTACTATTCCGAAATCACTGTGGCAGATTCCTAAATCATATATCATCTTTTATTAGCTAATAAAAGAAGTTGGGTGGTGAGACAGTGTTGAAGCATTTACAATAGTGCTACTGTTGAAAAGAGTGGACTCCACTAATTGCTAAAGAACCTTATGCATCATTTAAGATTGATGTCAATGTTGGGCTGATATAGCATCTTTCTACAATGAAACTTTGGATAATGCAGCTTATTCAAAAGAATATAGTGCTGTATTGTGCAGCCAGACAGTTTGCTAATGTTTTAGTTCAAGAGAAGGATTTATTACTTACCAGACAAATGATCCCGAAGAGTACCGCTTGGCATGAATTCGTAAACCAGCATCTGCACAATTAGTATGTTGTACAATTGTTCTTTAGTGATGCACTGGGAACCTTGCCCAATTCACTGGGAAGTAAAAATTACTGCCAAACTGTTGTTTATAGCAAGTTTTGCAAGTGGTTGTTCAATTTAGCAAGTGATTGCCAAAATTTACTATCATTCTTGTACCCATTACTGCCTGGTAATATGTTCGGGGTTCCTTGTGATGAGTCCATGTATATGAAACAAGCACGTAATAAGGTAAACCACAATATATTTGTATTATTTTTGTCACTATGTATCAACGTTTTACATTTAAATTTTTGATATGTACGCAATAAGTACATAGTGACACAAATAAGGTAACTTCTGAATTGTGGCACGAATTGCGTGGCTTACCGTATACAAAGCTCATTTTGTGTCAAAAAGTGAGTGACCATATTCTCACCCAAATACACAGAATCTATAGTTCTATACACAACATCCTGTAGCATCTGTGACACACCTTGGATTCTAATACAGTTAACAAATGTTACATGTGCTTGTCGAGGTAAGTCAAATCTTGAGCTTGGTGTCAATGGAAAATTTTACATGCTTTTTCCACATCCAAGCTCCAGATTTGAGTTACCTAGCATAAAAACACTACATTCTTTGGCAATGTACCATACTCCTTTGTTCCGAAATAAAAAGCACCTTTGAGAACTGGAAGGGGGCAATGTTTCCACGGGCTTTTTATTTCAAAATAGAGGGAGTAACACCGAAAGAAAGTCAATTTCTCAAAATTGAGTGTTGAAATAGTGGAGGTGTGAGTTTCTCTTCTTGAATGGCTATCTATTACTTAATGATTACTTCCTCCGTTTCATAATAAGAGTTCACTTTATTGACATTTTTTTTCCCTAGTTTTTGTCTTAAGTATGTTTTACACTTCAAACGAGAGCACTATCTACTTCAAACACGGCAGACAATGAGAATGACACAAAAACTACATAATACTATTAAGATTAGACCATTTTTTGAGTATTGAGACGACTCTTTTTGGGAAAGAAAACGTGCCAAAAAAGTGGACTCTTATTTTGAAACGGAGGGAGTATAATTATAGCTCTGATTGAGATTATGATTGAGCTGTTAACCCACTATTGCGCTTGCGTTCTTGAAAGGATGGGAGGTAAAATGAAGAAAAATATATATATTCACAACTTTGTCCATTCCTGCTTCAACTACTGTTGCACCACTGTGCAACTGCGTGCGTTGCAGTGCCGCCACTATAGACATGTTCATTTTTTGCATTGGGCTGCTTCCTAACATGCGGTGGAGTACTTCCTCTTTACATATTTTACATTTTTTTTTTGACCTCATATTCCTTCAAAGTTAGTTGACGCATGTGACCCAAAGTGACCAAATCCTATTCGAGTTGTCAAAAGTGCAAAACTTTGGAAGCAAATTCAAGAGGCAGTGTAATTTAATTTAATTTGGTGCAAATTACGCACCTGGTGATCCTCTACATCACAGTAGCCCTCAAGCATGACGAGATTCTTGTGATGCACTCGAGACAAGAACGCAATCTCAGTGTAAAACTCATGGGCTCCTTGCCGGGATTTCGGGTCAGCAGCCTTGATAGCCACTCGCTTCCCATCGGGCAGCTGCCCCACGTACACCTGGCCATAGCCACCTTGGCCAATTACATTGGCATCACTGAAATTATCGGTTGCCTTGGCCATCTCCTCCATTGTAAAAGCCCTCACTCCAGCCACTTTCAACTCTGGATTGCTCCTCGACTTTGCCGAGCTCTTGCCTTCACTTTCTCCAGGCTCTCCTTTCTCTGCCAGGCACCACAAATTAACCCTCAAACGTCCCATGGGGATAGTATATATGTTGTCGTATAATTGAGATTTGCTACCAACAAGAAACTCTAAATTGGGATCTTCATAGCTCACTAAAACCGCATTGATGATCTAAATTTCAATTTCCCTTCTAAACTCAAACCCATTAAAGGTGTGGATCTATTCCAAATACAACCAAAATACACCATATTCTACTGGCTGCCACGGCACATTCAGACGTTTAGGGGTTAAACTAAATCTTGTTAGAAACCGAGTGCATACAGTTGCCATGACTTTTCAACGTCAACGTGACTCCATCCCATGGGCAACCTGTCACCATCGCCATCACACTACAAGCAAAGGTGTCGTTCCTCCTCACTATGGAGAATCCTGTTCATTGTTGTTTTTCACTGTCTTACGTGACGAATTGCACTTACCAAGTCCAACCAAAAAATTGGTCAGTGCAAAGTGGCACCGTTTAATTCACAAGAGTGAAATTAAAGTGACACCTTCTCCTTGTAGTGCCATCACAAGCTGCAACTCATAACCTTCTCTCCTTTCAACTTGCATCCTAGCTACACCCTTGGATCACGAAGATAAAGGGTTGTGATTGAAAAGTGAACAACCAGTTATGTATGATAACTTACTCACCGCTACTGCGGCTCGTCGGTTATTTAATAGCCATAGAAACTCCGGTCCTCATTTCAAAGCCAGCATGAGTAAAGTGTCTGTTTGTCTAATACATAAGTTCATCAACAAAAACTGAAAACACGTACGTTCCCACTAGAAAGATTCTAGAAATGAATTTAGGTACACTTTTGGACCAGATTCAGTTTCTGAAACCACAAAGTGCAAACATATCAGTTGTTTGTTCATCAACCAAAATTGAAATCACATACTCAACGTACGTTCCACTTCGTCTTAAGAGTTGTGTTAGTCAAGATTTTAGGAATGATCAGTTTCGAAGACTACTAAGTGCAAACGTACCATAAGACTACTAACTGCAAACGTTCATCAACAAAAATTGAAAATATGTACTCAAGATATGTTAGTCAGAGTTTAGGTACACTTTTGAACTAGATTCAGTTAACATGAAGTGCAAACATACCATGTCAGAAATTATAACAAAATTAAAAATAAAGATGCAAACTCACCGAGTTTGTGAGAGTGTCTGAACTTGGCAGGTTCATGTATGAAACGATAGTAGAGGTACGTAATCCCCATGATTATCATTGCGAACACAGCAGCAAAGTAAGCCGACGAGGCTCTAAAGAATTAATTGCCAGAAAAATCAGTAGCAAGCATTATAATTGTGAGATTGAAGCTCATGAAGATTGACATCAACAATCTTACAGACTGGGCGTGTAAATGCATCAGCAATGAATGAATGAGCACTGCAAAAGGAATTGGAGCTTGGAGAGTGAGGGGAGAGAGGACACTCAGCCCTGTCAGTGCTTGGAAACCTCCTGAACGTAGCTTCTCTGACAGTATTACTGAGATGGTGTTTGAGGAAGGTGGTGCATAGGAGCTTCCGAAAAGGTGTCTTGTGTGGCTTTTTGAAAACGTTTTATTTTTATTTTTTTAAAGATCTTTATTTGTAAAGGAGTGTTTATTTTTTGTGGGCTACAGGTAAGTCAAATGTGCTTGTCTTCAAGATGTGACTGACACCAAAATGTCAAACAAGTATATATTTGAACCAGTCGAAAAGAATCCGTCGGTCCCTACGTAAACCCCTCCCCATGAAGCACCTTACCCAGTTCTCACTAAAAATGAATGCCGAGTTCATTGTTCAATCTCCTCTAAGGCCCCCTCCTTCCATGTATGCGGGCAGTGGGTGGCCGGTCCTCAAAAGGAGGAAGCTCTACTGAAATGGGTGGAAACAGGGGATTCAAGAGTGTAAATTTCATTTGTACCGAAATGGGTGGAGCATGAGTGGTTCTTGAGACCTCAATTCTTGTCTTCTAGTGCCTTTCACCCAACTGATCCCCACATGGAAGTCCGCCCTAAGAGCATCTCGACCCTGTCGCAGCTCCCGGGACGCGTTAAGACTCGTTGCTAGGGCTCTGGAAAATTTTCTATTGTGTTTGGCATGGCTAGCCCCCAGCCGCACATTGCTCCTGACATGCCAAGCCGTGTGTGTAAAAGAATCAGAATGTCCCCACCCACCCAAAATCTGCAACCTACAATTTCAACCATTGCGGGCTTTTTTTATCCTCCATTGCGTCACAGCCATATTTTAGTCCGTTTGGAGTACGAATAATTACTTAAACATCGTCAAAATTTGGTATATGTTAGAATGACATATAATATATGTAGGAAATAATTAATATTGCTTTATCAATTCAAATGATGAAGGTTTTGCTTAATAGTTCACAAAAATAAACACTAGTTACACTTATGTTGGCAAGCCCACAAAAATGAGTGTGTTCCCACACACCGTCTATTTTAAACCCTTGAAATTTGAGTCTTCTTCTAATTGACCACCTTCAATCAATAGGAACATTTGTTCACTTATGTCGGGCTTCCATATATGGATGGTTGGTCTTCAAATTGTGGAAGTTGCTGAGTTGACCATCGAAAAGGGAATTTAAAATTTTCAATGTACATGAATTTGATGACAAATTGATGAGAAAGTTGTAATACTCCATCCAAAATACTATTGAGTAAGAAAAATCAAACAATTTTGATATTCCTATTCATTCTTTTGCTATCAAGTCCGGAATTGTTTCAATCCCAAATTTGAGGCAAAAGGAACAATCCAAAAACCAATTTATAGCAATGGAGTTCATAAACATGAAATTTAGCTAAAACAATGTTTGAATTATATTTATGTTTAATTTTAACTCTTAATTTGATGTGTTACTAATATATTTCAATATTTATAAAACTTTTTAAAATCACATATTTTTTCACACTTTGAAAGGACTATGATTCCGGAGATATGATTTTGTAACATCTTTGTTTTAAAACCATAAGATATACTTAAATACAAAATTATTCAAGTGCAAAACTATTTTAATAGAAAACCTCAAATACGTAGTCCTTTCACCACTATAATGTGACTAGGTGCTCAATATGTTAAATTAGGAAAAAAATAACCCAATTTTTGGATTTGACCTATATAGCACATGATTGTGGTGTAACAACATGCTTTCTATAACACCATGTAATTTTTGTAGTTCTCCAACATTCTTTTCATTTTTGGAAGGACGTATTTCTAAAGTGCAGAGTGTTTGGGAAGTGATATCCATATCATGCTCTATTATCCAAATATTAGAGTTTTGTGAAAACATAACTAGAGCATGAACGGAGTTCAATTGAAGTTTACTCGCTATAAATACAATTTCTAAGAAGTGTTGTTTGTAAATAGTCCCTATAGTCGAGTCTCTTCATTTAGGGGAACTTGTGGGAACTCTCCTTTAGCATTTGGGAGGTCTTGAGTTCTACACCCCATGGCGGTGCAGGGCTTTGCTTTAGATTATTCTCCAACTCACCATAGACTAGTTTTGCAATCATTTTGTACTATGGAACAGTCCATCCAAAGCCAATTCTACCATAAAGCTAGCCCATAGGCAAGCTCCATGATAAAATTGGCCCTGGATGAACCGTTCTCTAGCATAAAATGACATTAGAAATATGTTCCTATGCAAAATCTATTGGACATCCATAGACTGCCGATTCGGTTTCCTAACAAAGCTTACAAACCTACCGAATCGGCCACCATGCATTTGACAAAGTGAAATTGAGTCTAAGGTGATTTTAGGGTTTTTTTTTTCCACTGTGAGACACTCTTTTCAATTAACTTTGTTAGCCCCTAAACGTGCAAGGAGCCCTGTGGGACCACATTTGGTCATTTTTTAGTCAAACGTTGATCTTCACCTAGTTCTTAATTTCAAATGAAAATGGTCCTAACTAAGAAAGTGTGGGGGTTATCTTCTACTTTCAAGTCCAATTTACCATTCTTCAAGATTGTTAAAATTACGTTTTTTTTTAGCATTTTAAAGCTCAAAACCCTAAATTCTAATACACACAAAAACAAAACAAAAATTCTATCAGATTTCTTTTTATGTAAGCTCAAGAAGCATGCCACCTACACCTTTTTTTCATCACTATCATTTACATTTACCCTTAAAATCATACTATTTAAAGATTTTTTCCATTACTATGATTTTTACAAGAAACAAACTTTGAAAATTATTATAAGATTCATTTTTTTTCCAAGTTTATGAAAAAAAAATCAAGGTGAATTAATTTAACAATAACTTATATGAAATAAATTACGAGAAAAAATAATATATTTTAAAATATGAGAAATTGATAAGTTTTGACCAGGTTATTGTAGTGTGGACGTTTTAAAAGCATTCCCACCTATGCACGCTAGGACTAACTCTCTCAAATTACCTATTATACAATACAACTCGGTTTGTCTCATTCGACTGTACCGCGCTGGAATCCATCAAGGAGACAATCCAAGCTCAAAAACAAGTGGAGATTATTTTGGAATGTGCTAAACGGCACAGGTCCCACTAGTTCATTTATATTTGAAGGGCCCTTGCACTCACACTCCCCCACTCTTGCACGCCCTTCACATATCAAAAGTGCGCATCAAATAGTCAATGGACCAATCACAAGTAGAATGGGAGGATATAATCAACTAAATAGTGATTTGAAGGCCCAATTTTTAACACGCTAGGATCCAAAATCAAGAGGTGTTTTGAAAGGGCCCTTGGCACTTTTCATCTACTTCTGGAGTATGAGAGCATGCCCAGCAGTTCCAGAGAAAAAATGTCCGCCAAACATCAACTTGAGGTCCATTTTTAATATGGAGGAATGTATTACAAGAAGTACCCCAGCAACATTCCTGGAACAAACACCAAGGCAACATATAAAACGAAGATTTTATGAAAGTAACTTGATGACCTTGAAGCACGGGCCGGTGAATAGTCTTTAACCCCTTAACGTACCAGGGTGTCCCTGGAATTGACAATTTGAGAAAAAGCATTATAAATTACTATTTAGAAGAATATTCTGGAATTGATATACAAATGAAAGTTCTAGATTTTGAATTTTAGATTCCATCCGTACGATTCCATTCACTAATACAATCACCAATATTTAATTATAAATTTTGAAAGTTAAAATTAAAAATTCCTTGTAAATTCGATTACAAACTAAATTTCAATATTTTTTGAGTAAAATTTGTTGGAATGAGTTTGAAATGAGATACTCTTAAACGTGGTGATACTTTGAAATTTTTGTGTTTCTTAAATTTATGACCTCATTTTTCATGATTCCACTTTGAACTAGAGTCAATGCAATTTTGGCTCGGTCAACGACTTGACATACTTCTACATTTTTAGTTTTAGAAAAATATGTACTCTAGTATGACTAAATCCAGCCATTAGATAGGACAACAACTTGGTGAAGAATCTCCAAAAAATTGGATGAGTTTCATCCAAGCGTTGATGAGAGCGTGAGAAGGCTTTGAAATCATTCGTCGTCCAGTTTCTGGACGCTGTGACGTTTAGGGGTTAAGCTTGTTATTTAATTGTTGATTGAGTATCTTTGCTTGCTTGGTGTGAGAAATTTGCTTGCGCCAAAGCTTCTCTGGATGGCAGGGAAACCTCAAACTTTGGCTCCAAAAACTATTATTTAGCGTTAGTGGGTAGTTGCTGGGCCAAACTTCGAAGCAAATGGAGATGACTACACCAAATCTTGACGTTGGTCCCTCCAAAACACATGTTGCTGGGCATGCTCTGAGAGACTCTCTCAAGGCATGGTTAGCCCTGCTCTAAGGGCCTCTTTCCATGCAAGGGGGGCAGTGGGTGGTCGGTTCTCCAAAGGAGGAAGCTCCACCGATATGGGTGGAAACACGAGGATTCTAGAGTATAAATTTCCTTTGTACCGAAATGGGTGGAGCATCGGTGGTTCTTGAGACCTCAATTCTTGTCTTCTAGTGCCTTCCACCCACCACCCACTCACATGGAAGTCCGCCCTAAGAGCATGTCCAGCAGCTCCAGATCAAATAAGTCCGCCAAGCATCAAATTGACGGCCATTTTAAACTTAGAGGAATGTTGGAATATAAGTACCCCAACAACAATCCTTGTGCGAACTCCAAGGCAGTTTATTAAAAGAGAAAGTAATTCATAACACTTGATGGCCTTGAAGCATGAGCCAGTGAATAGGCTTCAAGGCCATTATCTTACCTTTGATTGGCAAAGATTCTTGCTTGGCGTGAGCAATTTTCTACCTCCAAAGCTTCAGTATATGGCGGAGAAAACTCAGATTAAGCCCACTGCCAAGCTATCTTGGTGATTGAGATGAGATTTTCTACTGCTGCTGGGGCCATGTTCATGCCAAACCTCCGCCACCTTGAGGTTAGACTGATGCTTTTGCATGCTGCTGGGCATGCTCTAAGGTAGTAACACCTTAAACTGCCAACTACCCATTCCTGCCTCCTAGAATCTGACTCAAAGTGATTGGGAGTGTACCTAATATGGACCACAACTTCACTAAAACTTCACGAGAACCAATGAGATGGAACCAATGAGATGAAAGCATTGACAAGTTTTGTCCATGTGTTCCTTCTGTTTCTTTTGGGTAAGTCTACAATTTTGATTAGCTGTCTACAACACCTTCACTTCAAAAATTCGTGTAAAATTGCTCATGCGTCCAAAAATTTTGATTCCAAGACCCAACACTTCGTCTCCAATTTGCTAACACATTCATGGTTTCACTTCATGCTTTTTGCACTCCCCGGTTACCAATTCCCTTATTCTGTCGGTTTAAGGTGTTACTACCTTAAGCCGGGTTGATATGAAAAACAGCATCCAGGAAGGCTGGATTGTGCCGACTTCAACCCATGAAAAAGTAGCAAAAATGACCAAAAAGAAATCACTGCCAGGGTGCATTCTGCACATGTTACTGTAGACAACATGTGCAGAGCAGTAGACAGTGCCGTGAAAGTCACCTTGATAAACCCACGAAAGCCACCCATATAGTCAACCATAAAGTCATCTTTCTTCATCTCTTCATCGCCATTCACACCAGTCATAACATTCAGTAGCTTTCAAAGAAGGTTGCCTTCTAGTTTCTTTCACCTTTATATAGGGAGCGACAAGTGATTTGTAATTGAATGGGCTATTGAATTAAATAAACAATTACAAAATATTGTTGAATTGTGAGTGAGTGCTTTCGATTAGTGTTTACCATGGTTAGGTGTTCTTGCTTAATGCCACTTGCCCCCATAGCTATTAACTCCTAAAGGATTGCGGTTTTTCCTATTTTTGAGCATCATTTTCACCTCTTTCTATTCATTTTCTTGAGAATATATTTTTTCCTCTTGATAGAAAATACCAAATCAAACATTTAAATAAAATTTAAGAATTTTTTTAACCAATTGAACAATTTTTCCCATGTCTTCAAAGACGGTCAAAAAATATCCAAAAAGACTGCAATTTCATCTTTTCACTTCAAATGTTATAATCTTGCAATCTGTACGGTCAAATTCAATGAGAATTTTACCATGCACTCTCTTGGTAATCTATAACAAGATCCTACAGTTAAAGTTTAAAAAATAATAATTTTTGAGGTTTACTTTAAGCCCTGCCCGCACTGCCCATTCTCCCCAAAAAACTCTTTTTGCTCCATAACTTTCACTTAAAAAGTCGGAATCAAAAAAAATTAGATCCCCATTTTTGTATTGGTATACCAAATTCACATGATTTATTTCAAAAAATAAAAATAAAAATTGACACCATGGAAACCTACCCGAACATTGAAATGTCCTAGTTAGGACACTTAGTCCTTTAGGGGTTAATGTGATGTGAAATACGCCACATCATTTCATTGGGGGGATGAAATGATGTGGGATATTCCACATAATTTTATTCGGGGTAGGCAACAATCACAAAGGTTAATGAAATCATAGAGATTTTAAACTTTTACCCAAAATTTGTGAAAATACCACGATCTATAATAGACACATGGCCTCATTTACTAAAAATATAAAGTTCAATTTTTATCTTATTTATAGAGGAAAAATTGAGAATGACATGTAAAGTCTAATTCCATGGTCATAGGCCCATGCATTTAGGGGTTAATTATTTCAATTAGTCTCTCTATGTAAAATATGTTTAGTATTATATTATCGTCTCTCTATATTGATGATTGTTTCAAAATTTTCATAGATGTGAAGACTTGATAGCCAATTTTGGCAAAATATTCTAAATTCCTTTATACCTTTGTAGTAAATTACTACATATAGTATAAAATTGGCTAATTTCACTATATTGGAAGAAGCCATTTGGCTAAAAGTAGTGAATGCCATATTGATTAAATTAACCAATCCTTGCTATTTTTTAATGTAACAAGTTACATGTTATGTACACTAAAAAATATAATGGATTGATCAATTTAACCAATATGGCGTTAGTGACTAATTCCCTCAAAAATGAGTAAAACTTAGCATCAAATTATTTTTGGTAGCCACTTGGCTAAAATTTGCACAAAACATTTTCACTGATTGATGCAGGCACTCGTGCCAGACAGGCCGGCAAGGGTTGCAAGCTCATATTCAATCCTTACCTTAGCCCCTAAAGGACCGGAGTGTTTTTCCTCCAAAAACACTCCAATGCTGCCGTTTTTACTCCCCCATGCAAAAAATCCAAAAGAATGTTATTTTTTACCTTCTAACCGTAAGATCTTGTCCTAAACTATTTGAAAAACATACACAACAAATTTCGTTGATTTTGACCGCACGGATTGCAAGATAATTGCGTTTGATGGAAAAAAACACCCCAAAAAAACACATGCCCGAAAATTTCAGATGCGTTTGACCACAGCTACATCAAAAAAACCTCACTACCGAAACTTGTCGCACTTCACTTTCACATTCTATATGATGTTACTTAGTTGTGTACCAATTTTCGTTGCGTTTGGAGATGTTTAGGATGTTGAATAACACCTTGCACTTGTTGGGGGTTTAAAAGTTCAGAAAAGACTATATGTTTTTGGAATTGCAATATTTTCGACTTTCTTTATTTAAAATACAAATCCGAGCGGTGAAACACAAGTACATTCCACCCTCTACAGAATGGCGAAAAAAAATTTGAAAAAAAAATAAATCTCCAAGTTTTAGAAGACATGTAGCACATTTTCTAAGAATTTTGGGGGTTAGGGGGGAAATAAAGGGTGGAGGAAGGGAATTGAAGTGCCAACCCATTCCAATGTTCATGACCCCACTAACTCTCAAGGTACACTGCCACGTGGCAGTCCCTCATTGGACGTTTTTTATTTTTTATTTTTAAAAATGATTTTATTTTTCAAAATTTTAAATAATATTTTTAATTATGAAATTGAACTTTTAGTTTAAAATAATATTTTTAATTAAAAATAATACTTTTCAGTTTAAAATAATAATTTTAAAATTTTAAAAATTAATTTAAAATTTTAAAAAATATTATTTTTATTTTTATTTATAAGTTTGGGAAATGGGGTGGTCTTCTGCCCCCCACAGTCCACCCCATTTTCCGCACACCGCCCATCTTGTTGCCCCCCTAAAATTCAACTATTTCTCTACTGCCCCACTGCTCTTTCTCCCGAAAAAAACACATTTCCCCTCATAACTTTCACATACGGTGTCGGAATTCAAAAAAAAAAAAATCCCCATTTTCGTGGCACATTGGGGAATCTACTATTAAATATCCTTCAAAATTCGATTAAAAATGTGTTCACCGGAACCTACCCGATTCTCTAAATGTCCTAGTTAGGACACTTGGTCCTTTAGGGGTTAATTAGCTTGTGTCTTCAGGAATTTGTGTAGCTTACTGAAAACTTGTGAATGTATAATGATCGTGGGCAATCGACTGTTTGAGACATACGATCCTGTTATCATCAAAATAATAATTGAAACCAAAAATTAATAATGCTCAAATAGTGATTCTATAATGAAATCCTAAAAGTTGGTGTTATTACCTATTTATAAAAATAGTAATAAACAGGTAAAAAGGTTTATCTTTGAGTCGAGGATAAAATGAGACTGCAAAAAGTCTCAATATCACAAAAATGGCCTTCTAGCCATGGTAACAGACTTAAATTTCGACCCACTCAATGCTCACATTTATGAGTCTGTCGTTAATTTGATCTGTTGGCCATAGATTGGTGACCTTGAAACAAATCTTTCACAACACCGACACGTATATCGGTAGCTACGTCTTTGTTGAAATTTGAATGACTGCAAAATCATACTTATACGATTGATTTCCATATATACATTCTTCTAACTAGTATTGATTCCGAGAAGTGGATTCCGAAAAGGCTAGAGGTGGATTCCGAGAAGGAGAATTTCAAACCGAAATTTGGTGGGCAGTAGAGTTGTGCTCATTTAAGTTTGATCTGCACTCTTGAGACAATTATTTTGCTTCAGTAGTGATCAAAAAGTAAGTTCAGCATTGCTGTAGTTATCCGGGTAATCATCACTACTGAATCTTTATCATGGAGGATACTAGAATTGGAATAACGTTGGACTTCCGAGACTCCAACCTTAGATATATATACTGAACTCCATATAATTGGATGAATTGGCCAATTCTTGTTATTTTTTTAGTGTAACAAGTTACATGCCCGTACACTCCAAAAGAACAGGGATTGACCAATTTAACCAATACGGCATTACTATAATTAATTATGTCCAAGAATCTTATATTTAGAAAGAGGTGAGTTTGCTGGTAATAATTATCACTATAAATGAAAAAGGAATGAAATCACGCTAGGCACATGGGTTGCGTCGATACTGGTGAGTGGTTTTGGTCACAAGAAGACAGACATCTAGGCACAATATTCCGTCACTGTTGACTGTTTTCACAAAGTGGGGAATGGAAAACGACAGTTCTGCTACTAGTGTATATGCCCTGCGGCAGCGTTCAATTATGGATCCGCCTTGAGTTCAAGCTTCCCTTCGCATTGACGTAATGTTCCGCACATCAGACTGAGCTCGAAGATCATCTTCCTTGGTCAAATCTGTCATGATGACTTACTTGCACAGATCTATTCGACCATACATGACAGTTAACTGGCATTCCAAAAAGTTATGCAAGGGTGCATATACATGACATATCAGGGTCTACTTTTACTCTAACCCACTTCCACTAGTAGAAGACCTGTCGTTTTTCATTCCTCATTCATGGGAACAATGAATAGCCGCTAAATATTATGTTTATGTTTTTGTCTTCTTGTGATCAAATCCACTCAGCGGCGCTGACATAACCCATGTGTCTGGCACGATTTCATTCCTTTTTCATTTATAGTAAGTGAAAAACAACACAATTCCTACTCAAATTAATACTCATTGCTTGAATTCATGTCAGTAATTTCAGAGAGTGACAAGTTGTTGAAAGTTCCGATTCATCTGTTGTGGCGTTGTGGTATTCAGTATTTTGAGACTTTGCCTAAGCTTTGATTCTCCAGCCTGGGAAAAAATGTAATTACCATTCATTTTAAAATTAAGTAACTTTCTCTGTCTGTCTGAATTTGAACGTTGAAGCATATTTTCATAGATCATAGCTGCGAAGGACTGTCATCAGGTTAACCCTTAAACGTACCAGTCCTTTCTGGAAAAGTCAAACTACAGAATTATACAGAATTAACCCCTAAAGGACCGGAGTGTTTTTCCTTCGAAAACACTCCAATGCTGCCATTTCTACTCCTACGTGTAAATATTTTAAAAAATATGTTGTTTTTACCTATTAACCGCAAGATCTTGTTGTAAACTACTTGAATAACATCCACAAGAAATTTCGTCAACATTAGAGTTATTTGTAAAGGCATCCGGTCCTTTGTCCTGTATTTTTCATGGACCAGAGCTGGTACCAGAGCATTCTGACACCGCTCCTCCTCACCGTCCCACCCCACTACCCAATTCTTCTCCCTCCCTCCAAATTTTTATGAATAAAAAATTCAATCTATCCAATGTTCTATTTTGGGTCTACAGTGAGATCACGCTGATCCTCTCCTTTCCAAATTACAGGTCAAAAAGAAGGGTTTTGAGATACTTTACAAATAACTCTATTGACCGCACGGATTGCAAGTTATTTGCGTTTGATGAAGAAAAGCACCCCAAAAAAACACCCGCCCGAAAATTTCAGCTGTGTTTGACCGTGGGTAAATCAAAAAAGTTCCACTACCAAAACCTGTCGCACTTCACTTTCACATTCTATACGATGTTACTTAGTTGTGTACCAATTTTCGTTGCGTTTGGAGATGTTTAGGATGTTGAAGAACACCCTGCACTTGCTGGGGGTTTAAAAGTTTAAAACAGACTCTTTGTTTTTGAAACTGCAATATTTTCAACTTTCGTTATTTAGAATATGAATCCGAGCGGTGAAACATAAGTACATTTCACCCTCTATAGAATGGCAAAAAAAAATTTGAAAAAAAATAAATCTCCAAATTTTAAAAGACATATAACATATTTTCTAAGAATTTTGGGGGTTAGGGAGGAAATAAAGGGTGGAGGAAGGGAATCCAAGTGCCACCTCACCCAACCCATTCATGATCCCACCAACTTCCAAGAGGGGGGTTGAAGACCCTTTTAGTGGAATGCCACGTGGCAGTCCCTCATTGGATGGTTTTTAATATATATTAAAATTAATTTTTAATTAATTTTAATATTATTTTAATGTTATTTTTAAAATATTATTTTAGTTTTTTAATCCCCTCTGATCTGCCGCCCCGATTCTCTTATATAATGATGCTACCCCACCTGGATCAGATGCCAAGTGGAGGTCTGCGGCTGCCCTACAAGACCCCTCCCCGCGACTTCGAGGGGTCTTTGCGGGGAGTCTTGGGGGGGGGGGGGGGGGGGGGGGTCTTGGACCCCACGGGCGCCGCTACCCCTCCCCACAGATGGGAGAATTCAGGCTTTTGCCCTGTCCGCTGCCCTCCCCAAAATTCAACTCAAAATGGCTGCCCCTACTGTCCGATCTCCCGAAAAAAACACATTTCTCCACATAACTTCCACATACGGTGTCGGGTTTCCAAAAAAAAAAGATTCACATCCTCGTGATACATTGGGGAATCCACCATTAAAGTTTTAAGCAACTTCGATTAAAAATGTGTTCACCGGAACCTACCCGATTCTCTAAATGTCCTAGTTAGGACACTTGGTCCTTTAGGGGTTAAGCCTTGAAGAATAATCAAAGTATATTTTGTAATATTTTTCATGCATGAAATTAAGTGTTTCCTATAAGTCCTGTAATTTTCAGATTTTTTTGATTTAACATGACTTTTTTACAAATTTTTAAGTCAAATACTTCACAAATTCATTTTAATTACAAAAAGGACTTTAAAAAATTGATTAATTTTTGGATGAGATGCAAATCACAATGGAGAATCACATGATATCATTGATATGTTTTCCATAAAAAAAAAATTAGTTAAATCTTGAAGTTCGAAAAGTAAACATCCCATGTAGTGTAATTCAGAGCTTGAGCTGCAAAGCTTGCAGAAGAAATAATTTACTCAATACATGAAATTTTTAAGATTTGAAAAATGGAGTGCAAACTAGACTTGATAAACTTCATTTTCTCTGTTGAGTGTATTAGCAAAAGAAATCATCTTCGAGATCAAAATTTGGTTTGACCAAAAAACATCCAATAACTGGATGCGTGGACGTTTAGGGGTTAACCTAGTTAGTGAATATTCCTAGATTCTCCGTGGTTCCAGCAGGGACTCCTCTATTGTGTTGAGGTATGCTGGTTCTAGCTAATCCTGACCTCGCCATAGAAACACGGTGTGGGACTGTGGGAGCTATCACTTTAAGTTTGCTTTCAATAGAGTTAACCAGAAAAGAGTGTCTCAAAGTGGAAACTCACCTCATACTCACCTTCAACTCGTTTTCAGAACTTTCAAAAAGCTGGCCAAACTAGTCTATAATGAGTTGGAGAATAATTTAAAGCAGGACTCTGCGCCACCACAGGGCGTGGAACTTGTGACCTCCCCAATGCAAGCCTGAGAGTTCCCATCCGCTCCCCCAAGCCAAGAGCTCCTACCATGGGGACAGATCATGAACAATAGAGTTGACCGAAAAGAAGCCCCCGGCCATCTAACCTCCCTTTTTGCTCTACTTCTAACCTCTTTTTTGAGCTATACTTGGGTTGAATAGTGTCGTGTCATAACTTGTCCCCTTGAGGGCCATGGGCTTAGAGCTTTGGTAGAAGGTGCGCGAGTCATTGCTACGTGTGGAGAATAATGACAGTGGCTTGTTTTAGATTGTCTCCCAACTCATGAACTAGTTTTTGGTCTATTTATATTTCAATATGAGTTCAAGAGGAGTTCAAGAAGAGTTTGCTAAAACTTTCCTCTTTGGGCTGACTTTTTGATTAACTCTAATGGTTGACAGAAAATTTAATAATAAAGAGGAAACTTCTCTTCAACTCCTCTTCAACTTCCCTTTTGTTTTCGGTTGACTCAAATGGCTTCAAATAATCTGATGTTCATATAGTACAAGATAGCCCCTGGAGATTCTCCCCCACAATTCAAATGATAAAATTATTGCATAATAATTCATAAAAATAATCACTAGTTAGAGTTTTCGTGGGTTGTATTACTGTGAATGTCATAACATTTAGTAGCCTTTGTGAGTACTGCCTTCCTCCAACAGAATGATGTGGAATATCTGAAAGTTACTTGGAAAGGTACTTACTGGAACTAATGTAGATCTTGGTGGTAGTTCTCAGTGAAACTATCAGTGTAGAACTAAATAATGTACATCTACCATTGAAGCTTTCTTACTGGAACTAATGTAGATATTTGAAACTTACTTACTATTTGCTCGGTTTCCCTTTTATTATGGCAAAGGCAACAGGGCCTTCCAAAGGCCCTATTTCTCCTCTAATGTTGTGTTAACCCCTAAATGATAGAGGGATAAAGGCAAAACCTAGATGTGTTATAAAATGTTACTTCTATAACTTTAATGAAGTTTGATTCAAAAGAGAAAATGAGAAGCATGATGTTTAGTAATTATCAATACCGTTATACTTTCAAAAAATGTTTTAGACACTCATTTAATGAATTTAGAAGCATTTACCAATTAATATTCATCAAAATTATAAATTTTATTTTTAGAATTTGGTATGATTGGTTAAAACTAGATATTCTATTCTAAAATTTTAAAAAGAAAAATTTCAAAGCAGAGAACATCATTATTTTTCCGAAATAGAAAGTTTTATAACACTAGGACATTGTTGAAGTTTTGTTTTTGAAAAATGCCTTAGTGAACCTCAATATTGCAAATGAAATGCATCAAACAACACTAGAACATGATTTCTACCCCCAATTTTAACGAAAAATCAAAACTCAAAAATGTCATTTTCAGACCATGGGCAGTGATTGTTGTTTGGGCTGTGACCAAAAAGTAGTCAATTGATCATTTAGGGTTAAGCAAGAGGTATCGTCTACTTAAATGTTGTCAATTTTATTTTGGAATGTACTTGAAATTGGCCAATTAACTACTTGAATGTGCAATACATTCAGTATGGCACAATTATGGTCTACTTTCATTTGGAAGGCTTTTCAAATTTTGAGCATGATTGCAGTATTTCTTGCACCATAGCCCATAGAGGGGATCCACATGTTCTTAACCCTATACAACCCACGTAACCACATTGTCGTTGTAGAGGCATGTTTTTGCAACCTATTGTAAAATCTACTCCAAACCAAGTATCAATGTTTGAAGTTTAGATGTGGGGCTTCGTCTCACGCATACATTCTTTTGATTTGGAGTTGTAAAGCTATTAATACACCTATTTACAAAACACCAATATAATACCTCAAAATACAACAAACACAAACATATACAACACGTGTATTATGCGGTACTTCTTGTGTTTGGAAGTTTATTATCTTTTGTTATTTTTTTTAACCATGGTCCCTTGCTCATGTTTCGTTAGTGTATGTATGCTGATCAATGTACCAACTCCTTTCATATTTATACTTATAAATTTTGTCTTAAACGTATTTAGATAAGTCACTCTCACTTATAAAATTCACAATAAATATGTGCAAGTCGGTTCTTAAAATGAAAGATTGCAATAGAGAGTGTTGACGTAGGTTATTATTGAACTGCTTCACTTTCCACAATTTAACAATTTAACCCAAATTCTATTTAACTTTGAAGTCACACATCCTTAAAATCTCATTTTTGAGTGTGCATTATACAGTTCAAAGACACTGTATGATCTTCCAACCCAACGGCCTGATCTCACCAAGATTTAAGTGATACTTGTTTGATTAAACTATGCTTCTATTTATACAGTTGAATATTATTAATACTATTCCTAATTTCAATAAAGAGATTTTAAAGGAAAGAGCACCAAAAATTGGACATTTCTATAGAATAGGATTGGGAGGTAAAAGATTACAGACTTACCTTTAGTTACAGTTTTCTACTATTGAAAAAGAAATACCAAAATGTTGACACTCACTCTATAGAGCATACACATGACACTCGCTTGTGAAAATCTAATCTAATCGATAAATAGCCTATTGTAAGAATTTGTTTAGAACAAACAAAAGCAAGAAAAAATTGAGGCCCTTAGTAAATAGTTGGAGCTCTTAATCCCCGAAAGACCAAGGACTCATGCTTTTAATTTTTTTTTTTAAACCAACTGATCGTATATATATATTAGATTTGTCCTTAAAGTCACCTTGTGTTTAAATAAGATATCGTGAATTTTGCATTAATGTACTCTTATTTGTTCATCCCAAATAGTTAAAAGGTAGGGAAGAGCTTAGTACTGGTCTCTCATTATTAGGTGTATAAGAGCTTAGTGGTCTTCAAACTCATGGAAAACTAATCGAGCTGTCTTTCTTAACAACTAAATTAGTTTCCCTTGAGTTTAGAGACCACCAAGCTCTTACACACTTAATAATGATAAACCACCAAGCTTTTTCATACATTTTAACTATTTGGGGTGCACAAATAAGAATACATTAAAGCAAAATTCACGATATCTTATACAAACACAAGGTGACTTTAAGGATAACTTTATTGTGGAAAATTCAAATGGAACTAAATTTTATATTATCAAAACTAGTGAAGAACATGATTGAACCTTGATATACATGGTGTGTTAGAACAAAATGAGCTTCATTGGTTTAAGTTCACAACACTTTGTGACCGGTTGTGGAAATGCTTGTGCGCACCTTAGGCAAAGGGTTCAGAGTGAGACTTATGGGAATGCCATACAACCCACATTAATCATCACAATCAACATCTCTTGCAATCTTCGTGCTCTGAATCCACTCACACCACTTCGAATTCACTTCAGAAATATTTTTTTGGTAAGAAAAAGACATTAAAAATTACAAAATTTAGAAGGTGTTATAGACATCATGATGGTTGCAACTATATACATGGTGTTAAAGACACCTCGACACCCGCCCAACCCCATCCAACCACCAGCTATACACCCACCACTATCACACCCATCTCCCCTCATCAAAAACAACCCCCTACAATTCCCTATCCACACCATAACCGATCACAAAACAATCAAAACAAAAGATTCAAACAACATTCCCAAAACCTATAACACATATCTATGTCAATGGAACATCCCAAATCACGATACATATACCGAATGGATGCCCCAACGTGATCTCTTCCCACACAATTACCCAACCACAATTACCAACAACATCTCCCTACTTACAAATTATTATCAACAACTACAATACAAACATTACACTAACATCATAAACCACTCGTTCAATCCCGTCCAACCCAAAGACACACGTTTTATACCACCGCCAACTATAATACCACACACACAAATCTCTATCCGCGAATACAACCCAGACAAAGACATATTGACAAACCAAAACACAATACAAACCCAAAATGGTCTCTCTTCCATATATGACAACAACGGTAAACATATTATCACAATCCGCTATACCCGAGTACAATGGCTATGGCAACAATTTAACAACTCAATATATAGTACACATGGCCTAATACCATCACCACAATCCTTTGAAACAGAAATTGTATGGCTCTACCAAAGATATAAACATACCACATCCAAAAAACACCCAACACAATCCCCTCAACACACACTCCCGCACACATTACTAGACTCCATTCTAACTACACTCAATATTACTCATTCATAGTTCTCATCACCGACCACGTGCTCTACAAAACTCACACAATTCTACTCCCCTTTCCCACGTGACAAAGTATTTGGATCATTAGGAACAACATTCCAATATAAATGGAAAGGAAACGGCTATGCACACCCACACAACGAAGAAACTACCCAAAAAGCCATACACTGGGCTAGATTGGCAGCAAAAAATGACCCAAACTCCATAACCATACTAACCATCCCAGACACAAACTGGTACCAAAATCCATCTCCATATCAAAGTCCATACCTCGACACACACATACTCATGCACTTTGAAGCAGATACCATTACTTATAAAGAACCCATCGCTCCAGCACATAAACTCAAACCACATACAGAAACTTTTGCAATCCAAATACTGTGTATACACCACCAAAACAAACATATCTATAACAACGAACAAATCAACACCTTCAAGGAAACAATTAACAATCTTCATATTCCACATTCTTACATTCAAACAATACCACACACCCCACCCAATACTACAGTAAATAATAGCACACAATGGAATAAGCTCATTTACCCTCTCAATTACAACACAACAAACACAAATACACCTTCAATACCCAACTACCCAACAAACAAACCACTCAGATACCCACCAATATACAACTACTATACAGATGGCTCATTCATACCACCCAAAAGACATGCAAATGGATACTGGAGCCGTGAAAAAGCGGGATACGGTATCTACCATTCAACTAAACCCAACATGCAAATCTCAAAACGTCTGCCTGGATTACAAACTTGCTTTCGTGCAGAACTTATGGCTATTCACAAAACTCTCAAAATAATAACACAAAAATTCCCACATAAACCTGCTCACATATTCACTGATTGCCTTAACTGCCTATACCTAATCAACACCCAAATTAAACACCCAACCCTCCACCGTAATCATCCAGATATAACCATCCTAACCTCTATAGTCAACATGCTTCAAAATCGAACACAACCCACTACCTTAAACAAAATAAAAGCCCATGTTAATATTGATGGAAACGAACAGGCAGACAAACTTGCCAAAGCAGGTACAAGCAAAGAATATAAATTTGCTTCCAAACTACATGAATTTGCACACACCATACCATTTTACTACCAAAAAGATTCATGGCCAGGGCCCGCTAGAAGACTTGACAAAGGACCAGTATGGTGCCTTGAAACATACATATTACAAAGAGACCGCAGGAAAAATGTAGAAAAAATGGCTCGAGAATTCCCCAACATTAACAAATGGACCACAAACCGAGATATAGACAATGATCTTTCGAATGATTTTTGGACTAATCCAGCTATTACAGACTCACAAAAAACCGCAATATTAAAATTTAGAACAGGCCAAAACATGGGTAATGCTCGGAAACAACTTTTCTTTGGCATTGACCGATTCCCCTCCATTACATGCCCCATCTGTAACTCACAAGATTCTGACACTTGGCTCCACGTTCTTCTCAAATGCAATCACCACCATATACATGCACTCAAAGTTAAAAGACATAACAAAGCAGTATGGACACTCCGCAAATTAATAATGTCTACATACAAATCCAGATGCTACACCCTCATGAATGCACGCACGTTCAATAACAACCCACCAGAGAACACAGTACCCACATAGCTCCTCCCATGTACATGTATCAATCACAGGTGTCAATGCAATGCCCGATTAAAACCAAATATCCTTTGCATTAAAGGGTTGCCATACAAAAATACCCCACCAACACTACCACAAGATCACCTCACCATTCAGTTTATTGAATTCACATACACTAATGATAGATTCTCTCAAGACACTATAAATACTAAAATTGCAAAATACCAACCACTACTTAACGACATAACAGCCTTAGGCTGGAAAGTAGACCCTATCATTATCATCACTGCAGGCGCACGAGGAACCACTCACGCCCCCTCCATGAAAACCTTAGAAGACAAATTTAAAATTCCAAAAACTCTCATACACAAAACATTTAAAGAACTTAACACCATTGCAATACATCACGCCGGATCAATTCTTTTATACAAAAGAAAAATCGAAAATAACCAACCCCTACCACTTGAACAATAAAAGGAGGGGTATATAATAATAACTATTACACACTTGCCTCAAGTTCCATCTATCACATCTGCAAAAAGTTCAAGATGCGCTTGATAGTACTAGCCACGTAATCTGCACGATCAGATCTTGCTAAAGAATTCACCGGCCCCTTCAACCAACGGTGATGGCCTGGACTACCTCTAAGCAGCTTAGACATACAGCAAAAATATTGATCGTGATTTAAGCCCTCATAGCTTCCTTCGAAAATAACTTCTCTGGTACCCGGCTCAATACACTCCACTTGAAGCAGAATCACCAACGCTCAAGCATCTTTTTGAAGATCACCATGAAACCGCTGCTCCAGACGCGGCTGCGTTGGAGGACGAGAATGTCTAGCTCCATCCGGCCGCCGAACCGCCATTGGCACAGAAACAGCTGGTTCAGAAGGTTGATCTGGTAGCTGCGCCAATGAATGCTCTGCCTCTGGCTGAGTCTCTAAATCCATCGTCTCCATAAGAACCCTCCAGTTCGACATTCTAAAACCAAACTCAAACCAAAAAACGAACTCTACACAAACCAAACATAACACTCTACACTGGTAGAGTCAAATCAAAACCCCTTCTTATACTATAACTATGGAACCAAGAAACTTCAAGGTGAAGCTAATCAGAAGATTCACCTTGAAGTTTTCTCACTAAACGACACAATAACTTTCGGCTGGAAAATATTCTGTATTTTTAAAAACAAAACAAAAAGTGGGAGGGGGGTTGTGTGGTAGTGGTAATAACCACTCCACACTTGTCTCAGGTTTTAGGATAGGGGCCGGTTGGTTGCTACAACTTTCCTGCCTATGATAACTCACTAGCAGCACCAAGCCACTCATATCACAGAAATGCTCACACGGACACCATGGGAATCGAACCTAGACCACTTCACTGCAATATATCACTTCACAAACAACCAACACTACAAGAAAACCAGCCCAATGTGACTAGGTTTTATGACTACAATAGGGCATAAACCAAAATGTGACTAGCACTGTTTGTAGTCATTTCGACTTAGTCGCTTCGGACAATCTGACTGGGGGTCATATCGGACACTTCTTGTTCCCAATGCTGCGTTCCCATAGTGTTTTGGGACCTCAAAACAGGACCTGCAGTGGGACTTGGGACCATATGACTCTAAATAGTCATACATTTATGACTACACGTAGTCATCTATATGCAAATAGCGACTGATTGGCATGACTAATTTTAGTGAGGTATGAGTCAATACATGACAGGTTTTATCACTACGCATAGTAGTGAGATGGTGACTGAATTGAGTCATACATTGAGTTGGGAGAATATGACTCTTTGGAGTCACATCTATTTGACACCCCATAGTCACAAATACTGAAATAGCTTCTGAATGATATGACGAATTGTAGTGAGATATTAGTGACTGCATCAACGGTGCATCGAAGTGACTATACATAGTCTCCAATGTTGAAATCATGAGATGGACATGACTAATTATAGTGAGGTATTAGAGAATATAGCAATGGTTTGATCACTACGTATAGTGATGTGGTTGTGATTGTATTGCATCATACACACACGTGAGATAATACGACGTTGTAAAGTCAAATATGCTTCACTACACATAGTCACCCATATCATATGATGACTGCATGGAGTCCTTGTATACTCGTTTCTTTCACTACTGGGAGTCAAATTTCAATATTAAATCGGAAGCATCTGACTAGGACTTGACTGTCCGTAGTCTAATGCAAACGTATGCCATGCAGTCGAATCTGCCATTCTTACGGTGCGTAGTCATAGATTTCAGTTTCAGATTAGGGTGATAATGAGATCTGTTGACTATTACAAGTCAACCGTGCGGTTGTGAGCACTGCATCAGGTCATGCAAATGATTTTCACACATTTCATTGAAATAGAAAATTCGGTGTTGAAACAGGATGCACTGCAACTGGAACTCGATCAGTCTAAACTGCTTGGGAGAAGGATAGATCAATGTCCATGAACTCTGTGGGCCACAGTACAAAGTGCCCTACTGCTTGTCCTACCAAGGTCACGGGTGGATCATCTAGATCTACGGGTGCAAACAAACTGTAGTTGTCATCTAGGCTTTTCTGCACTTCTACAGACACGGTTCCTGCAATTATGGTTTTCCCGTGTAGAGAAGCCCCAGCTACATTGTGCACTTTCCCGAGTGCCACAACTTTATCCTCCTCCCCTTCTTCAATTCCCTTGAGTCTCACAGGGTCACCCTTCTTGAACTCCGGGTCCTCACCTTCTTGTACAACCTATAATAATAAAAAAAACACAAAACAAGGATCAATAGAGACTAAATTGCTGCTTTGATACAAAGATGTACTTCTCCAAGGCTCATGGCACTTATTCAAATTCTATGACTGTCAGAAGTCACATATTCTAACGTCATTACTAATATCAGTCACGTATTCTAACTTCGTGACTGAACCTAGTCAAGCCTGGTCACTCGTTCCATATGAATGACTACAAACAGTCACGAACTTGGCATAATGAATTTCTAAAGAACTAAGGCACAACATTCCAGGAAGTGGTTCATGGCACTTACATGTTCACTTATCGGTGCGTTCATGTTTTTCTTTGAAACTTTGATCTGCAACAAATCATAGCCTAAACAGTCCCTAGAAACACAAATATATCACTATAATCTTTGCCATTACAATTTTGTAACCTGATCCGCCTAATACATAGATCAAACAAATCCATAGAATTATGCAGCCCAAAATCCACGCATGATGTGATTTCACCCTTAGTAGGGGCTGAAAACCTTTACTAACACACACAAATGTATACAATCCTACACTAAGACTCCTTCCACAGCACCTCTGCCCCTCTCTAACTTTCCTAACCAAGTTACAAGTGGACAAAATGAGAGAGAAGGTTCAAAAGCCCCTTAAGAAGGAGCTGCCACCCTAATCTCCTCTGAAACCCTAGCCGCTACCCTATTCCATAGCCCTAATTAGCTGCAACCCTAATCTACAGTCAATGAAACAGTCATGATGACTAACCAGAGTAAATGAAATAGTCATGATGACTAGAATCTCTTCACTTGATAAAAAATAAAGTGAGTTTATTTTAGATTTGGTAAATTCAGTTTCAACATAAAAGAAGGTTTTTTTGAGCTAACACTACTAGAGAGTGCGTAAAAATCAAGACAAAACCAACACACATCTGTTGAAATCAACAGAGAATGAGTTTAACGTAGCAAACATTTAGTCATCTGCACAGAACCAACAAGTTCCTGTTGATTTCTGTTGGAACCAACAAGTTCCTGTTGATTTTCCTCTTGGAACCAACAAGTTCCTGTTGATTCACTACTAGAGAGTGCGTCAAAACAAGACAGAACCAAGACAAATTTTGTCGGAAAAAAAATAAATTCAAAAAAATTTGAAATTTTTTCTAGATACAGAAAAATCCCTGCATATAATACTGCAAAAAAAAAATTTGAAAAAAAAGTTTTTTTTACATCGTTAAAAATATTCAAAGACTGCTGGGAAAAAAAAAAACAGCTCCAGCCTTCAAGATTTTGTCGAAAAAAAAAAAATTCAGAAAAATTTGAAATTTTTTGTACATACAGAAAAATCCCTGCATATAATACTGCAAAGAAAAATTTTGAAAAAAAAGTTTTTTTTACATCGTTAAAAATATTCAAAGACTGCTGGGAAAAAAAAAAACAGCTCCAGCCTTCAAGATTTTGTCCAAAAAAAAAAAAAATTCAAAAAAATCTGAAATTTTTTGTACATACAGAAAAATCCCTGTATGAAATAGTGCAAAAAAAAAAATTGAAAAAAAAAGCTTTTTGTACATGGCAAACGAATCGGCAATGGTTAAGTTCTCTTATAATTAACAAGATAATTCTCACACTTGCATGAGCGTGTGTATGTGGTGTGGTGGTTTAGTTAGTGGTTGGGGTTTAGAAGGTCGTGTGTTCGAATCCGGCCGTTGGCAATTGGTCTTCGGTTGGCCGTGGTGGGCCCTACGGTGGTGGGTCGGGGCCGTGGTAGTTAAATTTTTTTCCGGGCAGCCCAAAATTTTTGGGCAGTCTAAATTTTTCCGGGCAGCTACTTTTCCTCGGGCAGGCCAGAAAAAATGAATGCTAGATTAGAAACTTTCTTTATCTGTATACTTGGACATTGAAGCAACACCGAACCAAGACATTTCTGTTGATTGTGATCCGGAATCAACTGTTCCTAAGCCGCACACGAACCAGCAGAATTTCTGTTGATTTTCTCTTACACCGGAACCCCATTTCTCTAGTAGTGTAAGGAGGGGGGGCGGGGGGATCAGCCTTCAAACAATGTGTTGTATAATGCAGTCATGTTTTTTAAAATGTAGTAAAAAAATGATGTGAAGTTTTGTGTGGACTACAATGACGAGTCCGCACAGTGAGGAAAGACCAGTGTTGCACTGCCTAAGCTTGCGTAACAATGGTGAACATCAGGGGTTGATGGCACAGATCATCACAGATGATAATGCAGCAGTGGCGCCTTTGTTATCGGATTCCAAGGAACTTTCTAGCAACGAAATGTAATTTTGCAATCATTACCAATATAAGTAAAGAAAACTATGCACATGACTACAGTATTTTGCAATCACTTTGACATCTCAAAAAAGTATGGAAAGGTGATCAGTAATAGCTCATTTGTCAACATGGGAAACCAATTTTTGGACTCTCTTGCAATTAGTTAGTAATTGTTTGAAGTTGTATTTATAGGTGTTGCTAAAACGCAATTCATTACTAATTTAAGTAAAGGAAACTGTCTAGATGACTATGTTATTTTGCATTCATTACTAATTTAAGTAAAGAAAACTGTCCACATGACTACGTTATTTTGCAATCACTTTGACGTCTCCAAAAAATATGGGAAGGTGATCAATTATAGCCCAATGTGTCAGCCTGGGAAATCTAAAGCAAAGTTAAGCATACAAGGCATTTTCGTGCATCTGGAAAGTAAGTGGACAGATAGAGCAAGTGCTAATTATGATTTTTGGACCCTCTTGCAATTAGTTACTAATTTTTGAGGTTGTATTTATAGGTGTTACTAAAATGCAATTCATTATCAATATAAGTAAAGGAAATTGTGTCGATGACTATGTTATATCGCAGTCATTACTAATTCCAGTAAAGAAAACTGTCCACATGACTACGTTATTTTGCAATCACTTTGACATTTCAAAAAAGTATGGGAAGGTGATCAATAACGGCTTCTTTGTGAGCATGGGAAATCTGTAGCAAAGTTAAGCATACAAGGCAATTTCGTGCATCTGGATTGCAAGTGGAAAGATAGAGCACGTGGAATCATGATTTTTGGACGCCCAACCCAATTACTTACTAATTTTTGAAGGTGTATTTAGTAGTGTTTCTATAATGGTGCTCTAAAATGACATCCTATAATGTTTGCGCGCAGACATGGTAGTGTTGAATAGACAAGCTATTATGTAAGTGAAGATTATGGACCTACTCCTATTTTACAGCACTCACCCATTGAGCCAACGAGTAGAGGACTTCAAAATCATCTGATTGAAATATATGACTACTATTAGTCAGGTTATTTACTACATGACTTCATGTAGTCACCCAAACCAACTCTATTACTACACTAAGACATACATAAACCATATACCCATACAATCCGACTACATTAGTATGACTACACATAGTAAGCACTCAGAGCATGACTCTGGGAACCGGGCAGAAGAACATATGTCCCGTTCCCGTAGACGTTCCCATCCAGGTCCTCAAAAATATGACTACTTATATGACTAGTCCATGACTGGACCCTCTTAGGACTGATTTTTGACTAAACCAATGACTGAGGTGACTACATAGTCATATGCGCTTAGTCACATCCGGTCACATTGGGCTGGTTTTCTTGTAGTGCAACCATTGAAGTAGTGACTTGGTGATCATACTCTCATACCAACTACACTTATACCCTTAACAAAGACTGGTTTTCCCATGTCTAGTTAGTTTAGTTTATGTTTTACGGTTTCCTTTAGAGTGTCTATTCCTGAAAGGAGAGAGTAGTTTAGCACCATTAACCCTTTGTCCTGTGGGCACTGGATTAGTGGCTAAACGAACAAACACTTTATTCAAGCTGGCTCATAATTGGGACCGGAGTTCTTATCTATCTATCTATTTGTTAAAGACAAAAAATTTAGCACACATAAAATAAGTTAGACGTAAGTCACACCATGTGAGACGTGTACCCCTAAAGGACCAAGAAGCTCAAATTGGACCTCATGTTTTTCTAAGCAGTTTTGAGTAGCTCTTATGTGGACTTCTTTGAGTTCAAATTTATTTGTTTTTTAATCAACACATGTAATGTTCTTCACTAATTCTAGTGATGTAAATTTGGTTCCATTTGAATTATGTTTTTCACATTACGATCGATGAAATTTTCCATTTTAATACTATAAACCCTTGGCAGGTCTCTGAGGGTTTAAGTGTGTAGCTTCAGATAAATAGTGACATTACGAAGGGACATTATCTTCAGGCCGGCCCTTTGTGATTCTAGTGATTTTTTATCGCATGTGATTATCGCTTGTGATTTTGTATTCTTCACATTAATTGCCGCTCTGCCAGTGTTTATCGTTTGTCTTGCCATTCACAGGGCGGGGCCCTTTGGAACTAGGGGTTCAAACTTCCCTGCTAGTTAAAATGAATAAAAATCACCAAATGGCATCATTTGTTCATTTGCTAATCAACTCATCCTAAACCACTTCCAACTCGTCAAATAACCCCTAAAGCTTTTATTAGGGGGTGTTGAACTTAGCTCATGTTTTTATATTAGTCTTGTAAAAAGTTCAATTCTTCATTGGTGTGGGGTAGTTTTGTCGATCAGCACCATTGAAATTAAAAATGACTTACATAACTTTTTTATGGAAAAAGAATTAACAAAATCGCAGAATTTTTGAGAAAATGCCACTGTTGAGAAGATTGATGGAACTCATTTAGGTATTTTGAACATATGTTGCAATTGGATTGAATGTTCAAAAGAGCTCCAAAACTTATGAAATTTTTACTGTGCGTAGAGATCATCATTTTAAACGTGTACAATAAATTTCACATAATTTGGAGACCGTGTGAGGAGGAAGATATGAGGGTCTGAAGTTCCACCTAGATAACCTTTAAGTAACTCAAAATATTCACCAAAAATTGCGTACTTCATGAATTTCTGATCAGGAAGTACCTATAGATTCAACTCTCAAAAAGAGCCAGGGTCTCTTTGAATTTCCTCACTTCCTAATTCCAGAAGCCGTGTAGGAACCTTATCATCCTTTAGGGGTTAAGTATGGACAGACACTTCCAATTTGCCACTCACTCACAATATATATTCCTATATATATATTCAATGAACAAGCTTAAATATGTAACAAGCTCAATTCTTGAATATTCCATGAATAATTTGGAATATTTCTTGCTCATCACCATATTTGTCCACAGAGCATCGAATCTACTCGCAATATACTCCTCAGATGACCTATCACCAGACCCTCTCAAAGGACCACCTGGGCACATGAGCGACAAGCATAAGGTAGGAGGCTCTAAACCCGTCCCTTTAAGGGCTGCGACATTATGAGGACACAGGAAGAACTGAGCATGATTGATCTTTTCACTGGAAGAGAAATCGAAGCAAAGACCAACATACTTTGAGTCAAAAAATTTGGATGTTCCTAAAATTAGTTATGAATTTTTGAAGTTGAAATGACATGGGTTCTTAAGTACACTAAATAGGTAGATTAGTGTTAGATAATTATAAGATTTGAAAATATTATAGATTTTTACTCTCGACAAAAAAAAATACCAAAGACATTGATTCCAATACTATTGAAAGATCCCCATCTTGACTAATATAGAGGGTAAAAAATTGGTCAACAGTAAAAAAATTACAACATGTTTATGTAAATTAGTGTATCTAACACTAATCTACCTATTTAGTGTAGTGCTCTTCACCATGGGTACATGAGCGGGTTTAGAACGGTGGTGAGTTTAGAGCCCTTTACCTTAGTCCCAAAACATTTACCCTGCTGAGAATCCAATCGCCTTAGGGATACCCCTTGTCCACTAAAAACTGATTAAAAAACTGGTACAGTGAACCCAGTCTGAACTTTAGACAATGAAAGCTGCAAACAAAAATGATTCAAGCATGGCCGCCCCACCACTCTGTCGAACCTCTTGTGAATGTACAATCTGGCAGCACCCCACAACAACAACAACAACAACAACGCCAGTCTGAGTTTTATATTTCTCGAAGAATGATTGGTACAGCCAGTATACATGTTCCATTCAGCCCCTTTCAGTAAAAATGGGCCAAAGTGAATATAAATTCATCAGGAGATCTTCTCCCATGATGACAGAAACAAAAAAACAGCGGTATGGCTTTGCTGCAATGTGCAGATCAAAAAGATGACAAAACGGACATATCAACGTCATAGTCCTCCGTCACTTGTTGAGAATATTCTTAAATATTCCAAATTATCCATGAAACATCAAGAATATTTCCAACGTGGTTGTAGGGTTTTGCATACAGTAGGACAATAATCTACCTATGTCCATATATCATCGCCTGTAACTAGATCTCTGAAGCAAAATGATAATGTCGAACTGACCGTATAAAATTACACGTGGATAGAATGAATGATCAGAAGCTATCAAAGGCCGGCCATGGCATAGAAACCAGACTTTTGTGCAACGGAGACAGAGGCATAGAATGAAGCAACTTGTGGAAAGTGGTCATGTCTCCGAGATCGGCCAAGCCATTGGTGAAGCTCAGGAAGTCACTGAACAAGAAATCATCTCCTGATTCATCGAGTTGCGGCAGAACACTCTCCGGTGAGTAAGCATGCTTCACCGAGTCTGCATTAGCAACTTCATCAAGGCTACTAGGAGGTGTCCAGGTAGAGTAGTACCCTGAGGAATCGTCTATGCCTTCACTGCTGCAGGGCTCCGACGGGGTGGCTTCATTGCTCGACATGTGTAACCTAGTATACTCCGGGAACGTAGTACTAGGTAAGTTTTGCAGAGAGCCTGAGGGAGCTCCAACCAGTCCTGGAAATACTGACGATGAATCTCCCGGGTGGTTTGCAATTGCTTCATTAATCGGGCTGCTACTGGAACTCACTGATAGTGGCTGGGCTTCGACTGGCGCGCCTTGCGTTCCCTTGGCGTTTAGCTTGCGGCGCAACCGAGAATTCCAGTAGTTTTTAATCTCGTTGTCTGTTCGTCCGGGAATGCGACCTGCAATCAATGACCACCTGCACAACGTACGTACACCGGCGTTACTTTCGTCGTATCGGCATTCAAGCTCTGGGAAGTTCTAGGACTGGTGTAGATCTCAGGCTCCTGAAAAGTGTATGGTCGAGATCGACTGGTTGTGATTTTCAAATACAAACTGGCTATGGATTCTAGTCTGAAATTGTGACCACATCGATCTGGACCGTGCAAGAGAGGTCTGTACCTGTTTCCCAGGAGAGAGTGTAACTTGACAATTAGCTCATCCTCATCAGGCGAGAAATTGCCGCGTTTTAGATCGGGTCGCAAGTAATTCATCCACCGTAGCCTGCAGCTCTTCCTACATCTCTGCAACCCTGCAACAATTTCAAGGTCCTTGGTAAGATTCTGGTCACCGCAAATGAACTCCACATTCCACCACTTCAAATCCTGGTTAAATTAATTGAGGCATCCCACTCAGGTGCTACTAGTGAGGCCCTCAAAAGTTCACTACAACGTAGTTGCTACTCGATTGTTGGGAGCCTATAGTCTCTAACCATGTCGACTGCATACTCGATTTTTGGGAGCCTATAGTCTCTAGCCATGTCGACTGCAAGGCTCATGCTTGGCACACGCCCACCTCCACTCTTAACTCCTATTATGGTCCATTTTCACTCAAGTCACTCAAGTGGTACTTGGACAAAATAACTCAAAAACGACCAAATGCACCAGGATTTGAAGTAGGGTTCATCTAGACGCTGGAACATTCGAATTCATGCGCCAATATATATATAATTATCATCTAGTAAGTCATTAATTACCTGCGAGTTTGGGGAGAGTGCGCCAATTGCCTTCTCCGTTCGCCTTGACGAAGGCGGTGAGAATAGCGTCTTCCTCCTCAGTCCACGGCCCTTTGTTCAGTACTCCGTCCGTTGCCTTATTGGCAACAGGAGGCCTGCCCATCTAGGTTGAGCGCTGAAGCCTTGCAATAGTATCCTCTCAAGATTTTCTCTGTTTAACCCTTGCGGGACTCTCACGTACACTCCAGCAAATTCTCTTGACGCTCAGGTTGTTAAAATTAAATCTTCATCAGCACCCCAATTGTCACGAGATGATCATGTCAGGCACACCCCAAATGTGTGCAAACTATCGAGACCCTCTAATCAACTGCGTTGATAAAACCTTCACTACCACGGACTCCAATTGTCACGAGATGATCATGCGCGTGCACACCCTAGAAAAATGTATGCAAACTATCTAGAGGAAATGAGATCGACCCTCCAACCTTCACCACCACAGACTCCAAGATGAATGATCATTTGCACACTCCAAACTATCTAGAAAAATGTGTGCAAACTATCTAGAGAAATTTGACGACAACCTCCAATCCACTTCAGGAGTTGTTGAAATCTTCACCAGCACTGGAATCGTCACGAGATGATTGAATAAAGATGCGCAAACAAACTGCACAGTATCAAGAGAAAGGAGAACGTGGGTTTTATATATCTTTGACGGCAACGGGGTGTCGACGAATGCTAGTAAGAGCTGAGGAGGGGCGACGAGAGTAGCTAGCTGGGCGGGTGAGCTCTTATACACGGTGTGCACAAGCGAAAATCTGCGGCTAGTAAGCTTAGTCGATATACACCGAGTGGACTGCAGCTGGCAAAGCGAAAAAAAAGTACGAAGGCCACAACACCGGTACCGTACTACTACTACTACTACCCTAAGTACGTCTAGTCAGCTTCGTAAATTATTAAGAAAACTTTGAACCATATATGTCCAACTTTTAATAATCAAGAAATAATTGTTCTTCGTTCAGTCTGATTTCTAAAATTAAACTGTTTCGACACTGACATAAGGGGTACGGTACTACTGAGCCTACGTTGCTGTGATGCTCGGAGCGTACTCATTGATCAAGAGCACATGCGGAAATCTCGGCCGTGACGTCGCGCCGGCGTCACGAGTTCTGACGGGTAACGGGGACGGTGTCGGTATTCGGCTCCAATCCGACGTCCCGGCCGGCGAGCTCATCAGTTACGATTGGATCCATGCAGACTCAGAGAAATTCATCACATGTTCCTAAACATCAGAACTTGTGATCAGTGATCACTGGCTAGTTGAGCAACTTGCTGCAGTCAGTTTTCGTACGTCAGATTATTTTCACATTGATTTCCCAGTGAGGCGGGCCCTTAGTTAGTTCCCTTGTCTCGATCTTCCGAGTGTCTGGATTAGTAATAATTCAACACTGCTCACGGCGAGTCTGTGGTGTACAGTACTACGGACCGGCCTGTCCTTGGGTGCTGCGATGAGTACTTCGCTTTTTCCGTGCAATTACTGTTGGCCATGCTCTAGCTAGTTCTAAGAGCATCTGCACCCATGCTCGCTAAAGGTGACTCACTAAAATTATTCATCTATATTTGAAGAACCCTTGAATCATACTCCCCCACCCTTGAACGCCCCTTAAGCACCAAAAGTGCACATCAAATAGTCAATGCACCAATCACAAGTAGAATGTCACATTTAGTCAACTAAACATAGATTTGGAGGGCCATTTCTTGACTCGCCAAAGTTCAGGGCTAAGAGGCATTTTTGAAGGGCCCACAGCATTTATCATCCACTTATTGCATGTGTCGGACTCTTGGCGCGTTGGGGTGCAGTTGCTCTAATAAGTTCTTTTAGTTTTAGTTTTAAGCATTCAGCTAAGATCATATATTGTGCTACGTTTTTTAGTTAGCAACGTGCTAGGGAAATAAAGTAGCTTGACCCAATACCACCCGCTACATTTGTTACTTAATAACGTGTTAGGGAAATAAGGTAGTTTGACCCAATACCACCGGTTATCTTTGTTAGTCAGCAACGTGCTAGGGAAATAAGGTAGCTTGACCCAATACCACTTACTGACCCAATTTCGTTCAAATGTAGGACTTGAGAGTGATTATATTTTGAGTTAGAATGTAGAGCTATAGTACATGCCTTATTGTTTGTTCACTTGGATCTTAATCCCTAAACGTCAGAGCGTTCAGAAAGTGAACGACTAACAAATTCAAACCCTTATCATGTTCTCATCAATGTTTGAATGAAAGTCATTCAATTTTTTTGGAGATTCTTCACCAAGTTGTTGTCCTATCTAACGGTTGAATTTAGTCACACTTGATTACATATTTTTCTAAAATTACAAATGTAGAAGTATGTCAAGTCGTTGACCAAGCTAAAATTGCATTGACTATAGTTCAAAAAAGGCCTTGCAAAAATGAGGTCATAGATTTAAGAAACACAAGTTTCAAAGAATCACCACGTTTAAGAGTATCTCATTTCAAATTCATTCCAAAAACAATTTACTCAAAAAATGTTAAAATTTTGTTTGAAATTGAATTTAGAAGGAATTTTAATTTCAAATTTCAAATTTTATAATTAAATAGTGGTGATTGTATTAGTGAATTGAATTGTATGGATGAAATCTAAAATTCAAAATCTAGAACTTTCATTTGTTTGTCAATTCTAAAATATTCTTCAAAACAGTAGTTTACGATGTTTTTTCTCAAATTGTCAATTCTAGAGACACCCTAGTATATTAAGGCATGTAAATCTATCTCCCTGGATTCTCATTCTAGAATCAATAAATGCTCTACATTTGAGCAAAATTGGATCAATGGGTAGTATTAGACTATTGAATAAGGCTACCTGAACTCAAGCAATGTTACAATTTGTTAACTAACATTTAGGAACCGCAATGTTGTTATAGTTAATGCCTTGATGTTGCTAGTAACAAATGTAGCAATCATTGTATAATCAATCCTACAAGTGAAGATTGAATTTTTATTTTTATTTTTTCAACATGGTAGAGTTGAATCAATTCTTATAAAGCTATCAATAAGCATCCACACTACAAATACATGGTCAAACCTCATCAATTCCTCACATTTTAAAATGTATTATACTTTTTTGGTATTCTTCTTATATAAGTTATTGTTAAACCGGTTTATCCTGATTTTTTCATAATTATGTAAATAAAAATGAATTTTATAAGAAACTTCAACTTTTTTTTCTTCTTAAAATCATAGTAATTTTTGAAATGCTTAAAAATAGTATGATTTTTTAAAGAAAATTGTAAATAATAGTAATAAAAAAACAAGGTGTAGGTGGCATGCTTTTTGAGCTTACTTAAAAAGAAATTTGATAGAAGAAGGTTACCTTTTTGTAGTGTATATCGGAATTTTAGGGTTTGAGCTTTAAAGAGATGTAAAGAACGCAATTTCATCAATTTTGAAAAATGATAAATCGAACTAGAAAGTAGATGGCAGGCCCCACACTTTCTTAGTTGAGACCGTTTTCATTTGAAATTAGAAACTTGATGAAAATGAGAGTTTGGCTAAAAAATAGTTTACAGCTTTAGGGGTTAAGAGTAGCGGCTTTAAGTCGCAGCGATTGTGAAAAAGGTAAAGATGACGATGATGATGATGATGATAATAATAATAATAATAATAATAACATTCATCACATTAGGGTCAAAATTCAAAATATAAAAGAATCATAATTATGGACTGAAGACCATTGTGAATTTGGATTTTGTTGCGGGTAGTATGTCTAGCTATATCTTAAAGCATTCATTGCAAGGTCTATTGGATTGGGTAAATACTTTGAGAATATTCTATGTGAGGGCACATGAACTCTAGTCGCTTCAATTTGGAGTTGGCGTGAATGTTTGTTTTTTTGTTGTTTGATGGAGAATGGATTAAATTAAAATGCCAAATGAATGTCTCTACATGATCAAGTTTTTAGTTTCATTCATTTTAGGCAGCGATATTCTTTGGAACAATGAAGAGGCAATTTACATTTATTGGAGTATAAATGAAACATGTAAATTATGAAAGAAAACAAAATTATTCATTCCAAAGCTTGTACATTCATCCATAAACTAGCTATGCCATTTCAAGATTTCAAAGCGCACATTTGAGCAATTTCATCCACCCAAAATTGAAGAATCTCTTGCCAAATATTCCTTTCAAAACATGTTGAATCATTACTCATGACATATGTATTGAAACAACATTGTAAAAAACAACATTGCTTCAACCTCTCAAATGAGTGTTGTTTTTTCAATGTGGATTTTGTATTTGTACAAAGAATACCAACTTTAGAAGAAAAGGGTTTGCAAGTAAAAATAGTGTCATTTAATTAAGGTTTGGGATACATAAACTATACATGACTATTATGTGTCATTAATAAGTAATTCATATCATGAAAATGATCAACAAGTGGTATTATTTTCGAAGTGTCATTTTTCTTTTTTCTTTTTTCTTCTCATCGATATAGGCAATGAAAAACATAAACAACATGAAAAAACTATTCTAGAAAATGTATAAATAGTGTGGGCCGGATATTAGAACATGATGTCTCAATAATAAAATTGTTGCAATCACAAACTTCATCATTAGCGGACATGACACATCTTAGTGGACATTCCATCATGTTTGACTATTTTGGTTTTCTCTTTTGTTCCAAAGTGGATGAAAACACTTTTCAAATGTTCATAGTGTACAAACCACCTTGGAGTTAAAGAATGAGCCTTTGCTCTTCAAAATCCCAGCTCCCAAAATGTACTACAAGATAAAATAAAAATAAAAATAAAAATGTTTCATTGGGTGAATAAAAGTGCAAGATATTGAAGGTTAAAATCTCTCTTGCTTTGAAGGTAGAACAATGGAATATGTATAATTTTTTATCCTTAATATCCTCAACAGTTTTTTCACCAAATGAGAGCTCACAAAACATCTCAAGAGGATTTCAGAAAACCATACACTCATCTTCTAAGACCAAGCAGATTGTGAGCTATGAATATGGTGTGTTCATTAGATGATCTAACAAATTACAAGAAACCTTAATTTTTTTGCTTGTAAGAATTTTTAGAAAACATTAACTTGGGGCAAAATTTTACATATATGGAGAAAGCTAGGTATAGAAACTTTTCATAATTGTATACATTTAACATTTTACTTTTGAATGGTCTGGTGAAGAAGAAAATGTTGAGGAACATTTGAAATTATTCCATATGCCGAACCCTCATTTTTGGAGAGAAATTAAGGTTGATTGTCCTAAAACCACCAACTTAAGCAATCTGGCCTATTTTTGGCAGTGCTAAATTCGGAAAAAAATGACCGCATTCAAAATCGGTTTTGATGAGGATTGCAAAAATTGCAAAAATTTGCAACATCTAATTCGCATTTGTTAATTTTATACAAAATTCCAAAGTGGAAAGTAACTTGTGACTCAAATCAAACCTCTAGATTTTCCCGCATGTCCACACCATGTGGTGCTAACTTTCACTCATAATGATACCCAAAACCACCAACTATTTCTTCACAATGCTTCAGTTGGCGTGTCATTGGTTTACTTGAATAGTGAAATTGGTGGTTTTGGGTCTCACTTGTGGTGGCCCCAAAAAAAGTCTACATGTCATAATTGGGGGAGGTGGTGGTTTTAGGACATCCTAACTTAAACAATATTTGACTAATCTTCCACCAGCCTACAATACTACAAACATGGTCCTACCAGAACCATGTAGTGCCACAAGCACCAATGAATTCTTTTTTACAAAACTCTGTCAAATGAGTTAGGGCCTCTTTACACTAGGGGCGAGAAGCCATGAAGAGAGAAATTTCAACCAATGGGAGGCCTAAAAACCGAGAAGACCAAAGAATGTCACTTTACACCCAAAATTTTGAGTCCAAAGGACAAAAGGAGGAGAAAATGACATGGACAACATTTTTGTCCTTCGTGGCAAGAAAAGTGGATATTTTTCAAGGCCCTCGGATTTTGCATCGAGCTCACCTCAAGAGGTGGGTCTAACGCAAAATCCGGGGGGCCATTTGACCAAAATTCTCACAACCAATTAATTTTCATTTTTTAAAAAATATGTAAGAAATTTACTTTAAAAAAACCAGCACTTTATTTTGTGGCCCCTTCTCGCTTTACACTATATCCAAAGGCCATCAAGTTCAAAGGTTGGCCTTTCAAGGATGAGCCATGGCCCTTGGGAGGTTTTCTCCACGGCTTCTTGTTGTAGTGTAAAGAGGGCCTAACTCAGCCAAACTAACATGCAAAATTATAATATAATAATATATAAATTTAAAAATCATTTATTTTCAAAATAAATATAAAAAACTAAAAATTGGCATGGCACCATTTCCGCCAACTTGCAAAATATATATTATAAAATAACTTGCTATATATAATAAAATAACAAAATATTGTCAAAATGAACCAAACATGTTCCAAATATAGCAAGGTAATGCAAAATCCAGAAATATATGGAATATTCGGTAAAATGGCTACTTTTCAAAATACATTCAAAATTTCAACATTGGACAGTAGGACCCTGCAAAAGGTTTATTAAGGTACTTCCAAGACTGTAAAGTTGGACGAAAAGGCAACTTGCTGCTGCAGGTGACAGTGAACCAATGGCGGGAAGAAAAAGAAAGAAAAAGCTTGACCATACTAAGAGCATTCCCACCCATGCACGCTAGGAGGAACACTCTCAAATTATTCATCTATATTTGAAGGACCCTTGCACTCACACTCTCCCACTCTTGCACACCCTTCACGTATTAAAAGTGCGCATTAAATAGTCAATGGACCAATCACAAGTAGAATGAGAGGATATAGTCAACGAAATAGTGTTTTGAAGGCCCAATTTCTAACACGCTAGAATCCAGAGTCAAGAGGTATTTTGAAAGGGCCCTTGAAACTTTTCATCTACTTTTGGAGTGTCAGAGACACTTCTGAGGGCATGGGTGGCGATGCTCTAACCCCTGAACGTACTAGGATGTCCCTGGAATTGACAGTTTGAGAAAAAGTATCATAAACTACTATTTAAAAGAATATTTTGGAATCGATATACAAGTGAAAGTTCTAGATTTTGAATTTTAGATTTCGTTTTATTGTTCGATTCACTATTACTATCACCAATATTTAATTACAAGAATTGAAAGTTAAAATTAAAAATTCCTTCTAAATTCGATTACAAACAAAATTTAAAAAAAAATTGAGTGAAATTTGTTGGAATGAGTTTGAAATGAGATACTCTTAAACGTGGTGATTCTTTGAAATTTTTGTGTTTCTTTGAATTTATGACCTCATTTTTGCAAGGCCACTTTTGAACTACAGTTAATGCAATTTTGGCTTGGTCAACGACTTGACATACTTCTGCATTTGTAATTTAAAAATATATATTTAATCAAGTATGACTAAATCCAACCGTTAGATAGGACAACAACTTGGTGAAGTATCTCTAAAAAATTGGATGAGTTTCATTCAAACATTCATGAGAATGTGAGAAGGGTTTGAATTTGTTAGTTGTTCACTTTCTGAACCCTTTTACGTTTAGGAGCTAAAGGTTGCTTTACATATGAAGCAGAGGCAGTTACGATGTGTAAGAGGGTCAAATCGTCTCCTTCCATTGGTCCAAATCTTGAAATTTGGCTATGAAATCAGCCCCATACCCTTTACATCAAGACTTGAGGCTAAAATTTTGAAACCAAAATCTTAATTAAAAATGAGAAGGTCTAATGTGGCCCGAGCTCGAAAAATCGTGTGCATCGAAAATGGAAGGCCAATTTGTGACCTTGTGGCTATTTTCAGATTTCAATAAATTTTAGTTTTTCTTTTCTTTTCACCAATCGGCACCTTTGGATTCTTTGCAAATCTCAACGACTCTTTTTTGGTCTCTTCTTTCCTTCAACTCTTCGGCCCCAACACCATTAAACATGGAAGAAATGGCCTTCGTTATAATTCTATCATATTGAGTATTTGAAGCCAATCCTAACTCCTAAAGGCCTGAGGAGTATTGGACAAAAAAATAGATTTGTTATAATATATGCCTTCTATATGTTTGATGAAGTTTGATTCAATAGAAAAATGTAGGACAACATCTCTACAAATTATCCATACGTTCAAACTTCCAAAAATAACACTAGGGCTACGCAATGCAACGCACAACCGTCGACGAAAATCATAATCTATCATGTCCTTTGGTACAAACTCCATATTTTTTAATTTGAATATAAATTAAAATATTTCACAATGAAGTGTCTATTGCGGCACTCTGTATAAGATATACATATTCGACACTTGGTGTCGCCTTTAAGTAAATAAATAAATGTATATTTAGATGTATATTTAGGAAGTTGCAAGCGAGGCTAGGTTAACGACGACCACAACCACGACCACGCCGAGGCCTACACCTTCCGATTCCCTTTGTAATTTTCTTGGGTAAAAACCCTCTCCGAGTACCTCGTCGACGAAATTAAAGTAAAGTTAAAAACAAAGTTACTCGATTTTTGGATGATGGTTTGCAGTGTGTAAATTTGAAAATTGCTTGAAGACTACTTTGTGAAAAAAAATCCAAAAAAATCAAAACTAACAAGTAAGAAATGAAAGGTGTTCATATCTCGAGGAGTTCACTACAATAATATTAGAAAACAACGTGCGGGAAAATATAGGGTAATTTATATTCACAAAAGGAAAAACTTAGAATTTTCTTAGAAGTAATATAGATGAGTATGTATGATAAAATGTGTATTATAAATAATATAGGCTTGATATAAACAACATATATTTTTTAAATATTTGTAAAAATATACCATAGGAGTTACGAGTCCTAGGTGTTTTTAAAAGCTAGGAATTGTTTTGCTAAATGAACATGACATCTTTCATTTGCTATGAACGGTTTTGCTAGTGTTTTTTAGTGCTAAAAACAATTTCTCAAGATAAATTAGAGGAGTTTTGGTTGGTCTTGTGTTTGTCTGCTTCAAACAAGATGTTGTAGTATTAACTCTATACCCTTCTACATTATTGCATGGACCCTGTTTTTGCTTGCTTTGTTTCTTGCGTGTTTTTGTTTTTTATTTTTTGATACTCGATACCGTTGTGTTCAATTGTGCGTGTAAGTTGATTGAGGAACATGAGCTGATTTTATTGTTTGAAAATGATTATGAACACTCTTAATGTAAGACCTTGATGTGATTTGGATTTTGGTGAGTTAGTACTTTGAATGCTCTTGAACCCTTTAGAACAAAATCTAATAATTATAATCAACATACCTAGCTTTAAATTAGAGCTTCATAAAATTTAAAAGTAATTATAGGGTCATTTAAAAAACAAGAAATTAGAAAATTATATAATAATATGGTACAAAAAATTAAGAATAGATAATTAAATACCCCTTGAATAAATACCTTTGTCACGCACGTGTATACATATATACATGTCTAGTGAACTCCCCGAGGTTCATATAAAAATGAATAAAATAAAATATACACAAAAAATGAATGAAGTCGATCTTTGCTTTTGTTTTTAAAATATGTCAATTGATTTTTAAATATTGTTTGAAATAACTTTTGCAATAACCTTTTGAATAGCCATCTATATAACCTTTCAAACAACCTTTCAAGTTTCCAACTCCAACTTCAATCTCTTCTTTCTTTTCACAACCATATAGGACCAATAATACCAAAAGACATGACGATGACGACGACGCTGAGGATTTTCCTTCATATTTTTCTGGGGTAAAACCCTCTCCGAGTTCCTCGTCGACGGAATTAGATTATTTATTAATGAATTTAAAAGCATTAACTTTATTTATACGTTCAAACTTCCAAAAATAACATTAGATTATTTATTAATGAATTTAAAAGCATTAACTTTAGAAATTTTGTAGAAGTTTCAACTTTCACTTTTAAAGCTTAAAATTTAGCATCATTGGTTAAAGTTGATCTATCTATTGTAAACTTCAAAAAAGAAAAATACATGATGGAGGGGAACATCATTACTTTCTCCAATTAGCAAATTTTATAATGTTGAGACAATGTTGAGGTGATCCACTTTGAAAAATTCTTTTGTGTGGAGTTTAACTCAGATTGACACAATTCAAATTGTGTTGGTAATTGAACTTGATGTAGTATTTTAAAATGTTTTTAATTTCTCAAAAAAAAAAAAAAATTGTTCCGTACAACCTATTAGATTCGAGCAACGACCATAAAATGATTGTTTGAGTGTTTATAGGTTAACCCTTAAACATCAAAGCAAGCCCCACGGGCTTGGTATAAAGGAATAATTGGAGAAAAAAGTTTCATTTCTCAACCAAATCAAGCGAGACTTGTTGCGTTAGAAAGCTATTGAAAAAGCAATCTAGATTCCAAATTTTCGCTTCATTTGAGAGATTGTGGAATCGTTGGTAAGCAATCAAAGTTATCAAATTGAACAAGTTTTGAGGTTGGGGCAGCTGAAGTTCAGCAGTGCCGCAGTGCTACAATGCAAGCCAGCAGTGCACTGCAGAGCCATTTTTGCCATATACATATATATATATATATATATATATATATATATATATATATATATATATACATATATATATATACATATATACATATATATATATATATATTTATTTATTTATTTTCCCAAAATAAATTTAGAGTCCTTCCGGGCTACCCCGTCCAGGCCCTCTTGACGTTTAAGGGTTAAGACCAAGGGATGCTTTACATGACGGTAGAGGCCGCGATAATTTGAAAATCAACTTGAAACAAATACAGTAAGAGGTGAAGAAGAAAGAAAGCTCTAATACATTGGGCTGGAAGGAAAGTTGGGTATCCGTTTTGGTCGAATCCAATTTTTAGAGTGCAAACCATGTGAGGGTTTGTCTTTAGTGCATTAGAGTATAATTTAAGCCCATTAAAATATAAATTTCAGGGAATGGCTAAACTCCATCATGTAAAGGTCTTAGGGTTGATTTCGTAGATTCAACCAATGAGCTACACAGCTTCAAGCTTGTCCAACCACAAAAGCAACCTTCACCCTTCATAAATGACTTTCAATATTTTCTCTTTTTTAAAATCGGATTCTCCCTAAACAAAATGTTGTGGAGGGGAGTGAAATGTAAAAAACATGGAATGTATTGTTCCTTTTGAAATGCACACTCCGCTTGGTGGAATGCACGATGTAATTTTTCAAAAAGTCTTACCAAACTATTATTTCTTTCTGGATAAAAAAGACATGCGAGACATAAAACGCTGTAGACATATTTTTCCATAAAAAATCCAAAAGAAACAATGGAAAGATACCAAAAATGGAAAGAAAATTTTAAATTGCTCTATGGGGATGGCCCCTTGTGCCGGGGATCCCTTGATTTTTGGGCTCCCATCCTTAACCCTTTAGTGCCTAGGGTACTGTAGCAGACAGCTCTGGATTTCAGTGGGTTTTTCCACTGTGGTTGAGACTACCAAAAATAGAATGGGTTAAATTAGAAAGTAACCGTACAATTCTATTCTCAACTCGAGAGCACACATTTTATTAAAATTTGAGAATCATCCGATGGTGGGATTGGAAGATTATAGTATGTATTTGAACTGTATAATGCACGCTCAAAAACGAGATTTTGGGGGGTGTGTGACTTCAAAGTTAAATAGAATTTGAGGTAAAATTTCAAAAATAAAAGCAAAGACGTTCAGCTATGCCCTATATCAACACCTCTCCGTTGCAATCTTTCATATCAAAAATAGACTCACACATAATTATTGTGAGATTTATAAGTGAAAGTGACTTGTCCATGTACGGTTTAGGACAAAATTTTATACGTTGAAAATTGACAGGAGTGGGTACATTAGTCAAGATCGGATTACACACACTAATGGAAGATGAAGAAGAGAACACAATCCAAAAAAAATAAAACAAGATAACAAACTTCCAAACACAATAAATACTACACAATACATATGTTGTATTTGTAAGTATTTACTATATTTTCAAGTATTTGCAGTATTTTTGCGTTCTGTTGATAGGTATTTTGATAGTTGTACAATTCCAAATTGAAAATTTCTTTTTCTGGAAGGTGCGTAATGCATGTGCGCAAATCTGAACTTCAGAACTGAAGTTCCAATTCTTCACGGATTCTCTGTTACTTGCATTTCCGACGTTGCAGTGACCATAATCTGGCTTGCTAGGCACTAAAGGGTTAAGCTCCACCTTCAAATAAAAGGATCCCCCTGATCCCCTCTACTCAGTGCCTTCTCCTACAAATGTATAGCGGGCTTACGAGCATCTTCAACTATACACGCTAAAAGCGACACTTCAAAGTTACTCATCTGTATTTAAAAAGCCCTTCAACTTAAAGTTCCCCACCTTCAAACGCTCTTCAAACATCAAAAGTGTGCTCACATCAAATAATCAATGAATCAATCACAAGTAGAATGCAGGATATAGTCAATTAAATTTAGATTTGAGGTGTCATTTATCACACATGCTATGATGCCTTTTGGAAAGGCTCTTTGCTTTTGAAGTGTGTAAGATTGTTAGCGAGCCCCGTTGAAGATGCCCTCATATCATGCTGAAATTTAGTCGGAATGGTCCCCAAAAAAACCGAAATAATAGCTTGGACTTCATATGTAATGCGCCCCTAAGCATGAGATCAATAAGGATGAGTCTCCATAGGCCACCTGTATCCACTCTACAATGCGGTGCCGACACTCTTTCCCATATCTCCAAGCATATTAATCAATGAACTTGACCTACTGTTAGAGAGAGACTCAACCCACACTAAAAGCGGCTTGGCTTTGAGTTTCAACCACATTTGTCCTCAAGAGTGGGTTCTCACACAGCTCTTGAAGGGCTGCCATATAGTAGAGTTTCCATTGACTCCTTTTTAAAATTTTCATGTGTGTACAAAGGACTGTGGAGCCGTAGCAAGTATGAATAGTATATTATAAAAATAGGCAATATTCATAATGACAAACATATACGAGGATTTACAAGCATCATCACACGCGTGTTAACCTTTAAACGTCAAAAAAACTCCACGAGATTGTTTTGAAAGAATAATTAAGAAAAAAGTGAATTTTCTCAACGAAAATTGAAATAAATTGGTGCTTTTGGAAAGGTGATGAAAAAGTGAGGCTAAATTTAGCAAATATGCATGTTTTAGTAAATTGTACATTTCAAAAAAATTGAAAAGAGAATTTGGTAGGAAGGGAGAGGAGGGAGTTAAGCACTTGAGATCTCATAGCTCCTAGCGTAGACCAATGTTGTTCGACAAATTTATATATATAATTGCAGAGCCGGAATCTCATTGTATTTTTTAAATTTATTTTTGGAGTGATACTATTCACTTCATTCACTGTTCATGAAGGGTTTGATGAATTCTCATTGGTTGTTCACGTTAACTTACTCAAGGGGCAACTGTAGGGGCAGCTTTAAGGGTTGAAGTGAACAGTTCCATCTGACAGCAAGGACAGGCGACCCATGGGGAAGGCCAGGCAAAAAACGTGTGGCTCCCAGAGAAATAGTCTTGCTTGGCAACGAGGGTGGGAGGGAGGGAGTTTGATCAGGTTCCTATGAGCAGATTCATTGACTCCTGCAGGCAACAGTGGATCAGGCAATCTGTGAGCTTCCCCGGAAAGCTCCGAAGCTCTCCGCCTCTCAACTTTTACTCGGCAATCCAAAAGACCGACACAATTCCGGCTGGGGTGGCGTTGTACTTTATTTCTTGCAATGGAATTCGTTCTATTTGTGTCAAAAAAAAAGACCGACACAAATAACTTAGTAGAATCCTCACTCGGCGCTCTCACTGTGATTCAGTCACAGACTGCTTTTGATGATTGTGGCAGTTCAGTTGCGGCGCATAATAAGTTATGGAAGTTTCACTAGTAGCAGATCTGTCGTTTTTTCATTCCCCACTTGTTGGGAACAATGAACAATACCAGAAAATATTATACCTATATTTCTATCTTCTTGTGACCAAAACTACTCACCAATATTGACACAACCCATGTGCATGGCGCGGTTTCATTTCCTTTTCATTTACAATAAGTGAAAAGCGACACATTCCCTACTAGTGTTTGAAATTCTGCACAATCCCATATACAATGCCGGAGAACCTTACATTGACCAAGCTTGCCTGGGGTTTTGCTTATCAATAAACTGTTGAAAAGGGTGCTCTCCACTAAAATTTTTATTCATAACATTCAGTAGTCTCAATGTGACTACTGCTTCCTCCAACATAATGATGTGGAATATCCCACATCATTTCATCTCCCCAATGAAATGATGTGAGATGTTCCACATCACATCAGTAGCTATGTGGCTAGGTGGCATTAAGCATGAGCAATCAACTATGGTGAATAGTAATCAAAAGCACTCCCTCAATCACAATTCAACATTGTTTTGTAATTGTTTTATTTGATTCAATAGTCCATTCAATTACAAATCACTAGTCACTTTGTATATATACATGGAGATGAAACTAAAAGGCACCCGGCCCTCTTGAAAGGCTTCTGAATGTTATGTTGTAATTGTCCCACCACGGGAGAGACTACGGAAACACATCATTTTCAAGGAGTTACATGGCTGAACAATATAAACAAACCATAAAAGTAAATCTAGAGTAAATACTAAGGCAAAGACTACATGACTAACCCCTTGTTTAAAGATTTTTAGGCACTATCACACTGATTTTTGCAAATAGTGCTTATGATACTTATTTAAAAGACACGCTCTATTTTGCAAAATCGTGAAATTGACAAAGGTTGCGGTTATTACTAGAGTGGTTGAAATCTTCATTTCACACTTCACACTGGTTTTACATTTTTGTGTCACATTTACTAATTATCCTCCCTCACTAACAGCAAAAAATAGTGTACATGTCACAATCAACGAATAAATTTTGTTTTCCAATTGGTAGAGTGACACGTACCTTGGAATGTAGCTAGGTAAGGAAAAGAAGAAGATAGCTAGAATCATTCATAAAATTATGTAGTGTCCCGGGGTGTACTGTACTAAACATATATAAGCATACGTAGGTGCACAAGAGGGGTATTAATTTGAACACAACCGTATGACTTCATGCATGTGTGATTGGATTAAAAAGGGGATGATTTGTGAAATTTTTATGCCTCAGTTCATGTAGCGATTCACCCAAAATTCCGACAATTTCAATGTAAAAGTGCTATTAAAAAAGTCAATTTGTAAAATTAAGCAACCAAAAAATCTGCAAAAATCACTACACTTGGAGTATTACATTTCAACCAATCACAACAAATTTCATGTACAAATTTTCAATATTTTATTTGTAATCAAATTACAAAAGAATTTTTCAATTTTAAGTTTCAAATTTCATACAGAAATATTGGTGTCAGCAATCATAGATATAACGGTACAGATAGAATCAAAAATTCATAATGTACAATTTTTATTCATATACCAAGTTCAAAATATCCCTCTTAGTTACAATGTATAAAACGTTTTTGAAATTCTTCAAATCTGAAGAGGAGTGAAGACGTTTAGGGATTAAACATATACTTAGGATGGAATATATCTATAAACAAAGGATTTTAGACATCTCACGTATACATAGGGTTTTTAGAGGAGTCGTGAATGCACATGTATAGTGCACCCTCTTGGTTTATTGTAAGAACACTTCCATTCAAATTCTAGTGATTTTAGTATGTTTTTGACAAGACTTTCAATAACAATTTCATATGGCATTTTGTTCATGAAAAAGTAGCCACATCAAAACCAGATAAAATTTTGGCCAAAATTCGCCTAAAATATAAAGATTGGTCATAATCTTCAATGAAATGATGAAGCTCTTTAAATCCACTATCAAGATGAAATATGAATGGAATGCTATTTTTTCATCCAGCACATGTACATTCATCTAAAAGCAACAATATTACCCTTGCATTACACCCTTATCCAACAATTTTGGTATTATTTTTTGGTTACAATTCAATAGTCTATATTTGAACAAGCAATCTGTTAGCAATGTATTGCCCTAAAAACAACTCGTGCACCCTGGCTATACAATAAAACATAACATAATAGAGCAATTCAGGAAGTCCCCCCTTTTAGAATTGAATCAAATGAGCATCTCTTAATGAGATTCAATTTTCACCTACAACAAGTCATACCAGTGGCAGTTAGTGGTTCTCCCTTCAAGAACCATGCCTGAAACTTCAGTTTCTCTCATTTTTGTAGATCCCCATGGTAATTAACTTGTTAGAAGTTGACACTTCCCATGCTCACAACTATGCTCATGAAGATAGTGACCTTGGATGTAGGTAACCTGCCATTTATGGAAAACGGGGGACTTCATGAACTGCTCTACTGTGTTATGAACTTCTTCATCGCATATATATTTTTTAAATCCAGAAAATGGTCACTTGCCAAATAAGTTAAACTTGTGTTACAGCAGTGAAAGTTGACAACTTGACTGAAGAAAAACACATGGAATTGTTGGGTCCTTGAGACATAGATTAATAACTTACAGGTTGTTGATTGACAATTCTGTATCTGCTCGACAATATGCACTAGTTGCAATGCGGGACTTGAGGAATCGATATTGCATCGATTCCACCACTGTCCGAAAACGCGCAACGCATGGGACTTCGCCCTTACAGTGTTATACCAAGCCTTGGAGATTCCCTCGGTTTCGGGACATTGGCCTTCCTTGACCTGGCAGCAGTGCCTGCTTGGCTCGAAACTCCCTCGGAAATTGAAAGCGGGATCGACAATGTGGTCTCTCTTCCGGGGTTCTGTCATTTGGGTGAGTTGGTTGGACAGGAATGCGATCTGTTTTGCTCGGGAAGAGTGGAGCTTTGCCAGGCTTGAGATTGCCTTGTGGGAGCATTTCACGGACCACATCCGTGTGGCCTGGCTTCGAACGCAACAGCTGGTGGATATGTACCCCGCCAAAGCCGAGGGCTTCTACTCGAAATTTGACCATCTGTGGCTCCAAACGAAGTTCTTCACGCAGAGGAGGGCTTCCCAATTGACATGGTCGCTTCACAGGCCATCTGTTGGCAGCTTTGCTTGAATTGCTTTGATGGTCTCCATTTAGCTTTAAACAAACAAAAAAAATACAATTTCGCCGGGGTTTGTTCCCTTGGTCCATTGTGATGTTTTTTCTCTCAACTGAATAAAGCGTCCTGTTGCTTCCAAAAAAAAAAAACAATTCTGTATCTGCTAATTTTGGTGTTTTTAATTTTGATGTTTATGTTGTTTGTTTTTGTTTTTTTTTTTGGAATACCGTACCGTCCAAGCAGCTTCATTGTCAAATAATTCAAGAAAAACAAGACAATTTGTTTTTGGAAACTATAAGTGCTTTTTGTCAACTTGCGTAGAAATAGTTAAAATGTTGAAATATTACCATTTTTTTTTTATCATTTCTTAAAGCAAGTCCAGCACCCATTTTCCACTTACCAACGCTATTTATGGATGATAAAGTACTTCTTATGGTGTGGAGTTTGATATTTGCCCACCAAATATTGCCCATATGGCAAGAGGTGATTCTAGCATCAAACAATTTGTCCCATTCTTTGCATTTTATGAACTTTAGTTTATAAAATTTTAGTCCATGCTCCCATTTTATGAACTTTAGTCAATTAGTAAATTTATTCTCCGCCATGATGATTGTCCCAAGTAGTGACAAAATTAGGAG